>JALAZF010000031.1:19165000-21565000 GCA_022829125.1 Lathyrus tuberosus | reverse complement strand
GTTTGTACTGATATACCTTTGTTTGCTAAGTATGTGAACGAAACATGGTTGACGCCGTATAAATAAAGTTTTGTGGTTGCTTGGACTAACAGAGTCACTCATTCAGGGAACACAACAACAAACAGATACACGGCCTTCTTTTCGATGTTATTACTAAGCATAATTTATCCTGTTGGCTCATTATGGTTTAATAATTGTGATTTATGGCGGAGTTTGCTCATTGGAGACTGAAAAACATGTTGACTACAAGCCGTAGAGATTTGTGCCGAAGTTGGGATGTTGTGAACACCATGTTGAAGTTGCAACTAGGTTCAATCAGAGTGTCATTTCAAAAAAGTATTGTCAACATTGTGCATCGGTATAACACTTCATTCTATGCCAACTTGCACGGTTTTGTTTCAAGACGATGTATACAACACATAGGGAAAAAGCTAGAAAGGGTCAAATTTGTTGGTACAAACAAGGATATTTGTGGTTGCTTTATTAGATCTACACAAGAGTTACGTTGTGCGTGTCAACTTGCTGGTTTCCAAATACAAGGCTTGCATGTTCCTTTAGAACCAATTCATGTTTTTTGGAAGAAATTACACATTCAAGAGCATGATAACGGTCATGACGAAAGTGTCCCAAAGATGGATTTAGAAGCAGAATGTGAAGAGTTGAAGACATATTTCAATTCTTTGGATATTGTAGGGCAGAAGGTGTTAAAGAAAAAAGTTCAGGAACTAACACATCCAGACACAATTTCTATGTGTCCACCGCCGGTGAAGTACAAGTCAAATAAGGGAGTTAAAAAGAGGAGAAAAGGTGAAGAGAGTGATGTGCATCGTGATCCCTCGCAGTGGGAGTCAGACTACAAAGAGATCATGCACAAACCCAACAGGAAGTCAACCTTCAAGTATGACGGGTCAAAGTCAAGAGTCCAATGTATCTTCTAGGCATCTTTACTTGTCTCAGTTTCCTGGTTTCTTGCATCCATACATTGATGACATCGTTGATGTGGGTGACGATGAAAATTGTGGTTTTCGGGTTATTGCAGCTTTACTTGGATGGGGCAAAGAGTCATGGTCGTTGGTCCGGACGCAGTTGGATACTCAAGTTCATCAACACCCAAAATTATTTTCAAATTTGTTCTATGACACGGTTGTTGAAGTTAGGAATTCCTTAATAATAGAACACTTGGGTGTGCAGGGTAGAGAGAAATGGATGTCGATTCCTGATATGAGTTACCCTATTGCGAGTAGGTACAATGTCGTCTTTGTCTCCTTGTCACAGAGACTTAACATTACCTTTTTTCCTCTTACCATAGCTCCACCTATGTATACGAGCAGGCATAAAAATCATTGTTGTTGATTTTGTCAACAACAATCATTGGGTTCAGGTAAAATTAAAATCTGATAGTCCATTGCCTCCCGTCACTGATCGTTGGAGACAGAATTGTACTGAAGAAGTAAAAGCATGAGAATCAACATATGCAGGACGAATTAGGCACTGGGAGGAAGAACTTAGGAAGTCATCTTAATTTTCTATGTAATTTTGTGGATATTATGTATTTATTATATGTGAAACCTTTTATGTAGGGACATGTGGCGAAAATATTGATTTTTTTTTTTGTAGTTCTGGGCACATACCGAAAATTTAAAATCTTCGAAAAATATCTCCAATTTACATAAATAGTATATATCCGGTATATCTGCACCGGAAATTTCAAAATTTTCAGTAGATAATATCGAAAAAGTTAAAATTTTCGGTACGTGTGTCATCTCCAAATTCTGGCACGGTACTTTTTACAAAATTTCCGACATGAAGGTAAAATTTCTGATTTCAACCCGGAAATTTCATATTTTCCAATATAACGAAAAGGGTGAAAATGAAATTTCGCTACAAATGAGGGATGTCAGACATAGGTGGGGGTGGCAAGTTAATTTCTCATAGATTTAAAAGTTACCATTATAGATTCGAAAGGAAGTTTAACTTAGATAAAGAAATTACTTCATTTTAATTCAAATCACGTGTCAGAAACACCCACCAACAAATAACTTAAAAAAAACTGTATATGTTTGTCAAACCCTAATGTATTATTTCTTACCTATAGATAACTCATTTTAGGATATAGAACAAATGGTATGGTAAATAAAAAACTAAACTACATAAACCAGAAATCAACAAAGAACATAAACTTTACATTTAAGACCAACCACTAAAATCATTTTTATTACAAATTTTATTCAAGAACTTATATACAAAAAAAACAAAGAAATCATTCTTCAATGTTAGTTGATTCATGACATGGAGAGAACAAAGATTGCTCTTTCCTTTTACTAGAACTTGTAAGCATTGCAACGACTTTACGCATGGTTGGTCGTCTAGACGGACATGCGTCGGTGCATAGTAAAGAAATTTTCAAGACATCAAATATTTGAGCAACATCAATTTCATCTAGTAGGTCCAATTTTGCATCTATGATGTCTAGTTTCAATGAATATTTGTTGATATGATTTGTCACCCATGTTACAAGATCACCACCACCTTGATCCAATGATTGGATTGGCTTCTTGCCTGTTAGTAACTCCAATAGGACTACTCCATAGCTGTACACATCACATTTTTCTGTGACTTTCATTGTGTATGCATACTCTGTGTCAACACAATGAAAGATTGCGATACATGCGTGAAACGATGATTGTTGTTGAAAAAAAGAAATGCAATAATGATTGATGAGTGAAAAAAGAAGAGTGTGTTTGGATGAGTGTGCTTACCAGGGGCAATGTAGCCATAAGAGCCTACAACTGCAGACATTGATTTAGACTTTGAGATATCAATAAGCTTAGCCAAACCAAAATCACCAACATGAGCTTCAAATTCATGGTCGATAAGTATGTTATTGGACTTGATATCCCGGTGGATAATCCTCGGCTTGCAATCATGGTGCAGATAAGATAGTCCTTGTGCTGTTCCTAGAGCAATCCTAAACCTGGAATACCAATCAAGACTAGAGGAAGATTTTCCGTGAAGCAACTCTCCTAAACTACCCTTTTCCATGTGTTCATAAAGTAGCATATTAGAGCCGCTGTAGTTGCAGAAACCGTATAATTTCACGATATTTTTGTGCCTTATTTTGCCCAAAGTTAAGATTTCAGCGCGGAAGCAACCGTTTAAATCAATGCTGTTACTGTTTGATGTAAGTTTCTTTACAGCAATTGTGTTTATATGATTATGATCATTTGATATATCTGCTCTATACACAGTTCCACTGCCGCCTTTTCCGATTTCGTATTTGGAATGAAAATCTTCAGTAGCTACAACCATGTCGCGGAAATTCAACTCCTCGTTTGGAAAAAAGTACATGTTTGAAACATTTGGAGAATTTGGTTTATCTATATCTTGGTGTGGCAGAGTGAGATTTTTCATTAGATATATGATAACCAGAATTAAAATCAATGAAACTCCACTAACAATAGCTGCAACTATAGCTAGAACTTTTCCTAGTTTATTCGGAGGGGAATGCGATGTTGAGCCTGAACAAGGGACAAGGAGTCCTCCACATAGTCCCTTGTTACCTGAAAAGCAGCTGAATGTGGAGTTTTGAAAGAGAGGTAAAGAAGGTAAAGGTCCGAAAAGATCGTTGTATGAAAAGTTGAAAGAAAGTAAACTTGAAAGTCTGTTAAAGGAGTTTGGAATTTCGGCGCTCAAGTGATTGTTGTTGAGTTGGAGAGATTCTAGCATAATAAGATTCCCAAGTTGGGAAGGTATTTGGCCTGAAAGTTTATTATAGCTGAGATTAAGTGCGATTTGCAAGGATGCGAGTGCACCTAACTCTTGTGGAATGTAACCACAAAATGAGTTTTCGCTCATTTGTAGTTCGGTCAACCGCAAGAGTCTTCCGACTTCCAATGGAATTTTACCAGAAAAATTGTTATTTGAGAGCCTTAGAAGCTCTAACTGTAAAAGAGCTCCGATCTCACCTGATAAAGTACCTACGAAGCCGTTGTTGCTGAGGTCAAGTCTTTGGAGCTTCCTGCAGTTGAAAAGTTCCATAGGCAGCCTACCAAAAAGGTAATTTGATGAGACATTAAAGGATACCAACTGAGAGAGGTTACCGATTTCTTTCGGCAATTCAGCCGAAAAACGGTTGTTAGAAAGGTGAAGTCTTTGCAAATTTTGGAAGTGACCAATTTGTGGAGGAATAGGGCCAGTGAATTCATTCTGTTCCAACTCAACTGTAGAAAGATTTACAAGCTCGCATAAATTCAAAGGAAACTTGCCTCTCAAGTTGTTGCCGAAGAGACGAAGATACACCAAAGACTTGCAGCTTGTAATTCTATAAGGTATATTTCCGGCGAGTTTGTTTGATCCTAAGTTCAACATCATCAACTTAGACTGTTGACAAAGATGAATTGGAACTCTTCCGACTAAGTTGTTGAACGACAAATCAAGCACCCAAAGTGGACTGTTTGCTCCAAGTGCATAAGGAATTCTACCACTTAATGAGTTGTTGAAGAGTTGCAATGAGTACAGTTTGGTCAAATCCTGAAATCCGATCGGAATAGTACCATTGAGGTAATTGATAGAGAGATCAAGCTCAGTTAGGTTTTTCAAGGTTGTGAACTCATTCGGAATTGCGCCGGTTAGCTTGTTCTCGAAGAGATGAAGCAATTGCAAGCCTTTGATATTAACCAACTCGATCGGTATATCTCCTGTAAGAAGATTCTCCGAAAAATCAATCTCAATTGCAACAGAAAGGTTTCCAATCTCCTTTGGAATATTTCCTGTCAACTCATTCCTGTAAAGGTATAGTTTCTTTAGGACTTCAAGGTTTCCAAGCTCCTTTGGAATTTCTTCCACAAGATTGTTCTGATAGAGAGCAAGAACCTCCAAATTTGTGCAGTTTCCAAGCTCTTTAGGTATTGCGCCATGAAGATTGTTTTCTCTAAGGACCAAACATTGCAACTTCTTGAGTAGTCCGAGTTCTTTCGGTATTTCACCACTTATCTGATTTTGAGTTAAGCCAAGATACTCCAAGCTTTCGCATCCACCTATCTGTCGAGGTAAACTTCCTGAGATCATATTCTGTCCGGCTCGAAACCGAACCAACCTTTTAAGGTTCCCGATAGAAGCCGGCAAAGATCCGCTGAGATGATTTGTGTAAAGAGTAAGTATCAAAAGTGAAGAAAGGTTACCAATTTCGTCCGGAAAACATCCTGAGAGCTGGTTGTTGGAAAGATGCATTTCTGTTAAATTCGAAAGCCGGCCTATTTCGACAGGAATTTGACCTTCAAATTGATTAATGTTGAGACTAAGAACCTGCAAACTTGAGCAGTTTCCAATTTCCTTTGGTATAAAACCAGAGAATGTGTTTTGAGAAAGATTAAGATGAAGCAAGTGAACCAAACCACCAATGCTGGAAAATAAAGAGCCTGAGAGATTCATTGCATGCAAGTCAAGAGATTCAACCAATGGATTGGTGTCACTGTTGCAAATGACACCTTTCCAACCACAAGGTGTTGAATCATTTGAATTCCAATTCTCAAGATGATTGTATCTGTCAAACAATTTCCCCTTTATATCCATAAGGTACTTTCCCTCTGCATTAAGCCCTTCAGATAGACAGAAAATAAGAGTAAATATCAACAACATCAGAAACAATGCATATACATTTTTCTCCATATTTGCACATGCAAATTCTGCACAGGGTTCTATTACAGGTGAAACACTTACTATTTTTATTTTTCTTTTTGGAAGAACAAAGAACCGAAGCATTAGAAGATTCAATAAAACAATAAATTTTTAAGGAATATTGAGAAGAGGAATGAAACTTCCCATGATAACGGGAAGGTACATAGAGCTGTGGAACTAATAGGCAACTTGTTAATATGATAATGGTAACAAAATGAATAGATAGCATATTATAGCATATTGATGATTGGTGGACAAATGAAGCATTCAAAGATTCCACTTTCTATGATAATTCATCTTATAGAGAATGATTATCATTTGAAACTCTCTTCACACCCCATTATATTATAGAGATTCTTTGTCCGGTAGTCTCTGCAATTTTAGAATCTTAATGAAGTTTCTCCAATCAGTAATATAAAAAGGGTGAAATATTGATTGAAAAATAAAAATGATGTATTGAGCAAAAGATACTATTTGCTAGTTGAAGCTCCATGAAGATGAAAACCAATTGACTTGAAGATAAGTGGAGTTTCATCTGACACTACTTCCACATAGTTTAATTTATCAGTGTGTCAAAAGTCATTATTCTTCTATAAACTTTAACACTTCAAATGAAAGTAATGCTATCACACATTGTTACAAAATTGATAGACTGAAAAGAGAAATAGTACAGGGATAGTGAAAAATATAATGAATGGCATAATATAAAATTTGATTAAAAAAAAAAAGTTTAAAAGTGATACAAGGAGAGAAGAAATGTGTTAAATAGTCTATGACTAGGTACAAAAGTAGTTTTATTGTAACCTGGCTTGGATTTAGTCTATATGCATTGCAATGAACCTTCAAACAGACAAAAGAGAACTTACAGAATCATTTTAGGAATCTTGTGAGTGGGATAATGCCTTCCCAGAACTATATTAAATAAGTTAAAATGTGTTGGTGCTTAAAACTTTTTCCAAGGTTTAACATTCTTCTTCACAAACACTGGAATATATAACACTTGTTAAATTTGTTCAACCAGGATACAATCATGTTCATTGCAATCAAGATTCGAACTTGGACTCTCCCAAACAATTCGTCTTTAATTCGAGGTCTAGTCGCTTGATTATTTGTAGAGGTCCACATTGGATAATATATAGTCTAAATATGTTCAAATAAGTGGGGGAATCTCCACCTTAGAAGTCGATTTTATAAGGATGAGTTAGATCAAACTCTAACATGGTATCAAGAGTCTCGTTTAAGATTTGGTGGATCACTTGCTATCAGTTTCTGCTATTGGACCACCCACAATTTATTTCCATGTTCAAGATGTCTGGTCCTAATGTGAGGGGGTGTGTTAAAAGTTTCACATCGAACTAGAGGTGTTCAAAAATATGGTTAACTGAATTGTATACGTAAATTGAACTATATTTCACTATAAAAAAAACTGAACCATTTAATTAAAACAATTCAAATTCAGTTTATAACCAGTTCATAAACAATTTTATTTTATAAACTGATTTAATTATATAAATTAATTAGTTTTTAATAAAAGGAATAAAAAATTAACGGAAAGTAAAAAAAAATCCTGAAAATAAAAAAAATAAAAGAAAAATTTAAAAAAAATCTAAAAAATATATTTTTAATTTCTTGAAAATATTTTTTTTTCCTAGAAAAAAAACTAATATCGATTTTGTCCGAAAAATCAATTTTTTTTTAAAATACGAAACATCGATTTTTTCGAAAATAGAATAAATCGATTTTTTTTTCAAAAATACAAAAAAATCTAGATTTTTCAGAAATACAAAAATCAAGTTTTTTTGCAAATATGAAAAAGTCGAGTTTTTCAGAAATGTGAAAAAGTCGAGATTTTTCGGAAATATGAAAAAGTTGAGTTTTTTCGAAAATATGAAAAAGTCGAGTTTTTTTGGAAATATGAAAAAGTTGAGTTTTTTGGAAATATGAAAAAATCGAGTTTTTCAGAAATATGAAAAAGTCAAGTTTATTCGAAAATATGAAAAAATCGAGTTTTGTCGGAAATATGAAAAAATAGACTTTTTTCGGAAATATGAAAAAGTAAAGTTTTTTTTGAAAATATGAAAAAGTAGAGTTTTTTCGGAAATATGAAAAAATAGACTTTTTTCGGAAATATGAAAAAGTCAAGTTTTTTTTGAAAATATGAAAAAGTAGAGTTTTTTCGGAAATATGAAAAAATAGACTTTTTTCGGAAATATGAAAAAGTCAAGTTTTTTTTGAAAATATGAAAAAGTAGAGTTTTTTCGGAAATATGAAAAAATCGAGTTTTTCAGAAATATGAAAAAGTCGCGTTTTTCCAGAAATATGAAAAAGTCGCGTTTTTCCGGAAATATGAAAAAGTAGAGTTTTTTCGAAAATATGAAAAAATCGAATTTTTTCAAAAAGATGAAAAAGTAGAGATTTTTCTGGAATACGAAGTCGAGATTTTTCAGAAATATGAAAAAATTGAGTTTTTTCGTAAATATGAAAAGGTAGAGTATTTTCGTAAATATGAAAAAGCGAGTTTTTTCAGAAATATGAAAAAGTCGAGTTTTTTTTCTTTCAGAAATTTGGCGTTTTTTCGAAAATATGAAAGTCGAGTTTTTTCGAAAATATAAAAAAGTCGAGTTTTTTTTAAAATATAATCTAAATCAGATTTTTTTTAAAACACAAAAATTCAATATTTTTTGAAAATAAACAAAAATTGATTTTCTTTGAAAATGTGAGAAACGAGTTTTTTTTTAAATATGAAAAAATTAAGTTTTTTTCAAAAGAAAAAAACATTTTTAAAAAAAAATACAAAATATGAAAATAAAAAAAAATTAAAAAATAAATATTTTGAAGAATATTTTTTTTAATACAAAAAATTTTAAATTTTTATGAAATTAAAAAATTTTGTTTTAAAACAATTCAAAATATATAATTAGTTTAAAATTATAAGGAGATTATAAACTAGTTTGTAAATATAAATTAGTTTTTAATTGAATTGGAAGTATTTTATCAGTTACCTGAATTTTTATTGAAATGATTATTGTAAACTGAACTAAACTATAAATGTAGTTCGGTTCAATGCAGTTCATGAACCATGAACACCCCTACATCGAATAATATATGATATGAACATGTTCTTATAAAGGAAGGTAATCCTCACCCATCAAGCCGGTTTTGTAAGGATGAGTTAGAATAATCCTCACCTATCAAACCGGTTTTATAAAGATGAGTTAGACCAAACTCTAATATTAACAGCTCAACTCAAAAAAATAAGGAGAAGAGAATGACAGATCTACAAACATGGTTAAGTTTATAGGGTTTGATGCTAAATATTAACAGCTCAACTCAAAATTTGCACAAGAGTACAACAAAGAAATAATTAATATTACATGACAACCACTACTACTTTTCTTGTGTAAAATAGTACAACATGAAGGCATAATATTACAATCCTGCTGCATCCATGCCATCATTTGAAGCATTATCAATCTCCTGTTTAGCAGAAATTACCCTGTCCAGAGTTTCGTCTGAAACCGAGATCCCCGTTGTCTCCAAGTCTGCCACTACGGCAACGGCAGCATCTAGTTCCCCAAGATCAAGGCAAAGAGATATGATCTCATCATAAAGCGGTCTGGAACATGGGGAAAGAAGGGAAAGCATTAGGTAGAAAGCAACAAAAATATCAAGATCAGGGTTGGGTAACCGAGTGAGTCTCTAGTATTAAGAGACTCCAATTACAAGAGTATTGTTATATAAAGAAAATAGAGTTACCTCCCAAACTTATAGCCAAGGCCATGAGTTGTCTGCAAAATTGTCAAGAAAGCTGAAGGTAGAGGTGCTTTTATAGCTGCACGCAAGATCACGGCACAATCTCCAATAGTTGGCATCCCTCCCAATTGTATGACCTGAGTAATACAGACAAATTATGAAAATATATCTCAGCTATGATTTGATATATAAGTCAAATTTCAAAATTGAATGAAATATCACACTATGCTTGAACAGGAATCTACAAGCAGATACGTAGACTTCAAAGCAGTCTTTTTCTTTTATACTTAATGCAAAACATAGTAACAAATATCACATTATCACCACTGAGAATATTTTATAAATTAATATGTGAAGCAGCAGAGTAAAATCATTCCTTTTAGGGTAGCTGTCTAGCTGATAATACAAAAAACAACTGGTACAGACACTTCAAGTTCTTTGTAGATTTCCTTTTTGATCAATGACAACCACAGCATTGACATCATACTTAATAATCATTATGACATTGCTAATTTTTAGTTCTTTACAAGTACTTACTCTACAGCTCCGAATATGTCTTTTTTGTTCCATCATTTAAAAGGTGTATTTGGCACTGCTTACTTGATTATGGCAACATCAATGTCATCACTACAAGCATATCTTTGATTATCTGCTTCTATTACACATCAATTCACAGGCTTTCCTAGCCAAATTTGAATGAGTTTGAAGTTAAATCATATCATTCTGTGTTCTTTCAGTCAAAAGGCTAGAGTTAAATAAAACCAGGTTTAAAAAAAGTAAAAATTGCAATTTTTTTGCATCTATTAAGTCTTAAGAAGTACCAAATGTAATGGATATATCCTCTTATATCCTATATAAGCCACTATCCAATACATAAATGGTTGCTCACAATCTATTTATATATAAATTCCTTTAGTTTTATGATCTTTCAGAATTTATTGAATAAATTAACTCAGAAAAAGATGAAAGAGAAAAGGAAAGATGATAGTTGAACAAAAATGCGTAAGAATAAAATAAAGCTCTCCAATTTATTTGATTATCCATTAAAGCTACAATGCTCATAAGTAGAACTAACCGATGCCAAATGACAACACTACTATTGCAAGATATTAATAAAAATTGAGGAGTGTAAATTTGATTGTGGTATCAATTGAACTGAGTATTACTATTTGCAATCTGTATGAAAATAAATGTTTGATTTAAATGCATGCTGATCATGAATACAAGATAACTTGACTGTTAAATTTCAATACCATTCTACACCATTTTGGATCTACTCTAAAGGGGAGTTATAAACAGTATGTTTCATTTTGTTTACATGAAGAAGCAGCTATTCTGATATGCCTATTAGAATTCAGAAACCATGGCATTTTACCATTTCAAACCAATTCAAATACAGAAGCTTGCAATAAAAAAAAAAAAGTCCAGGTTTAGTTACTTGCCTTCTGCATAACTTGGATTGCCAACTCGACTTCCCATTCTTGTGACCATCTATGAGGAGGCTTGTTCTTTAGTTCTCTCTCCCATGTCCATCCCCAAGCATCTGCTAAGGAGTACATGTCTGATACATCAAACACTCTACGATTCCTCATTTCCTTAAATGCCTCAAATATGTCCAAAGGAAACCAATCTTCATCAGCTTCATCCTGCAAGGAAACAACTTTAGATTTTCAAACAACATCAAAGTATTCAAAATGTAACACTGCAACAAAGAATAAAAGAGTATAACATTAAATTCAAGCTCATGGTCCAAAACAGACTCAGCCTCTCATGCACGATCCCTCCAGGTCCAAAATACAAATCATCCTGCTTTTCATCCCTCCCCGATCAACCAGAATATGTGGAAAGGAAAAAAAGACACAAAGGGATTATCATACCTCAACCATATTCTGAGTTGTTCTTTTTGACTTTTTAGAAGAGGCAGAGGGTTGGTCAGAATCTTTCAACAGCTGGATTCCAATCATTTGAAGGGGCGTTCTAGCTTCAACTTCCTTTTCCTTTATCCTCTCTGAATCTTTGTTCTCTACTGATTCTACTTCCTCTTCTTCCTCTTCTGCCGGTTCTACTTCCTCCTCATCATCATCATCTGCTTCATCATCTTTGGCCTCTTTTGCATCATCCTCTACAACATCAATATAATCTTGAACATCAGTGGACTTTGATGTACCTTCAATCATGGCATTTCCATGAACACCAGGTAAGCCTTCTCCTAAGAAGCGGCGTTTCCAATACTCTGTATTTCCTTCCTCCAGCTTTATGCGTGAAATCAACGCATCCAACTCTTCATCCACCTGCAACATTAACCATATTTAAGTTTAGGTATTATATATTTAAGACCAAGATGGCTGACAAAAGAATATGGAATACGGGCACATTAGATAAAAAAAAAAATCAACCTTTTCTTCCTCCTCTTCAATGGGAGGAACCCAAAGCGGCCGACCACGAGATTGATTTATTCTCCTTGCTTTCTGAACACGCTGGTAAAGAACATTTCTGGTTCCATCAGTAGGCAAACCTTGTCCTTCTAGTTCTTTCTTCAATTCGAGCACAAGCATTTTACTAGCAGCCTTGGGCTTTAAAATATTCTGTTCAGGCCCCTTTACGATTTTCTTTAGCCACACAAGAACATTAACATAATCAGATTCAGATACATCATCCCCTAAAGCTAAAATTCCTTCATATTGCAACTTTTTCAGAAGCTTCATATGGTACACCATCCTCTCTTCAACGCATCTTTGTTTGAAGGAGGTCTCTATTGGATTTGAATATTTAAATCCGTCAGCATCAGGATCTAGAGGTGTTTTACCACTTCGAGGCACCCACCGTTTGCGCTCTCCAGTAAGGCCACCTTCTTCAACATATCTGTTCCAATGAATAGCAAACTTGTAATCAAGACATTAACAAACATAAATCAATTTAATAATTTGAACTAGATCAATAAGCCCATTAACTAATATATACTAGACCGGTGGCTAGCACATGCCTACATCAAATAGAAAGAAAGGAAATCAAAATGAAGAAGCTTGAAAATTTTTCTAGCTAGAAAAATTTCAGGAGTATCTTCAGACCAGCACTTGGATTTTGGTCTTCCTATTTAGACAATAGTCCAATATTGGGTACTATAAGGACTCAAATTTTTAGTATAACACTGGGCTCTGGTGGACATATTGGCTTGCACGCCAATGTGGAAGCTATAGAAACAAAATTTACCATCACAAGGTAAGAATAGAATCATTAGGTAGGCACATTAGTGACACTACTCTTGGACAGTATAGAAACAGTTGAGATGAAACCTCAATCAAAACAAAAAAAGACATGTCAGTTCATTACAATAATTTCAATTTGGGGTTTAGTGACCTGACCAAGAATAAGCAATAAAAGTATGTGCACATACAACAACAACCAAGCCTTGCCTTATCCCACTGAGTGGGATCGGCTACATGGATCGACTTCCGCCATAATATTCTATCCAGATCCATGTTTCTATCCAAATCGTTAATCTCAAGGTCTTTCTTAATAACTTCTCTTATATTTTTCCTAGGTCTTCCTCTACCGTTAGCTGTTGGACTCCGCTCCATCTGATCTACTCTCCTTGCCACAGAATCTCCAGGTCTTCTCTCTACATGCCCAAACCCTCTAACTCTATTTTCCCCCATCTTTTCTACTATAGGTGCTACCCCAACACCCTCTCTAATATTGTCATTTTTAATTTTATCCTGTCTAGTCTTACCACACATTCAACGCAACATCTTCGTCTTTGCTACATTTACTTTATTTTCGTGTTGATTCTTAACTTTCCAACATTCTGTCTAATACAACATCGCAAGTCTTACCATAGTCCGATAAAATTTTCACTTCAACTTAAATGGTACTTTTGTGCACACATAAATAGAAAAAATAACTCTCACCATAATAATAATAATAATAATAATAATAATAATAATAAAACCAAATATAAAATAGAAACAATTTGCGGAAATAGAGACAATACCTAGCAATATAATCAATCTCATAACCAAGTTCAGCCTCTTCTTGTAAAGGTTCAATCCATGAGCTCACTAAGGTCCGGTATTTTCTGCTCGAAATCATTGCTCGTGGGGGAATTTGCTGGTTATCTTTGGCCATAGCTTCTAAAGCTTCGAGCAAGTCAATAATCCTTCCTATAATAAAAAAAATGTCTACCATATTAAGTCAAAGCATTCCCGGACAACTTTGGTCATAAATATGTATGAACAACTATGACACTATATATTTAACTACACAGACAATTACATTTACCGTGATTATTATCCTCAGTAATGTAAGTTATTTTACTCGCCACAAGAGCAACAGAATGTAAGAAAATAGCTTGTCAAGAGAATGATAATAACTTGTGGAAGCAAACCTTCTACACGTGATGAAATAGCATATTACCCTTCAACTACTAAGTAATAACCTGAAAATAATTCTTTAAGCTGAACGTATTTTAAACCCTATAGAATACATGACTCAGATGCCCTAACATTTTGTACAGAATATTAATGAAATATTAAATTCTTTAACAATAAAGACAACTATTCTAAGAATGAGAATACTAAAAATAAACAACCAGTATAATCAAACCTTCCCTACACAATGCTCGAAGGTACAACGAAAGAGGATCTCCGTAGTTCCCTTCATTATGTAGAACTTTCATACCCCCTTCAAAGTTTTTAAGTGCTCGGAAATGCCTGATAGCTTCTCGTATTACACCGTACTTGGTAAAACACTCCACTAACAGCCTACAGAGACACCAAAGGTTACTTAGTCACAAGTGCAAAGTAAACTCCTGTAGATGGAAGTATCGCTAAAATCTATTCATTAATGCAGGAAACCATAGCGCTTCTAAATTTAAATAAAATGAAAAAAAATCCTAACCTTAACACTAGCCCACCGTTAACACTTAACTCTCTCACACAATATTTTAAAATAATAATAAAATTAAATAACCTAATATTCTAATTTTTAAGACAATAACTAATTTGAATCAAATTAAAGTATTCAAAATGAAAATTATATTAAAATAGAATTATATAAATATTGCAGAAGTCTATCCTTTTATATCAATTTATATTTATCAGTTAGTTCAATAACAAGTTTCATCAAACACTTTAAATTCAATGAGCTACATTTTAGTTATAAGTTTATCCGCTACTTTTGGCTAATAGTCATAGTGGCAGACTGTGGTGTGCAGTTTTTGCGTGGTTACCCTCTGGAATGTATGGTTGGAAAGGAATGCATATTGCCCACATTTTCAAGGAATCTATTAGCCCATGCCCCATACAGTTGTTGGGATTAATGTTCATATTTATGGCCTCTATTGTTGCTTCACTCATTGTTGTTATAAGGGAAAACCCGAGACTGGTAGGCAATAGCTTTGTGATACTCTATAGCCTCATTACTGATATCTTTTATACTCTGGTTAAAGAACCTTTCCCAAGTTTATATTCCCTCTTTGACGACATTTCTTCTTTTATACAGAGTCACATATTAAAGCTTCTTCTTTGCAATCTATTGTTTTGTGATGGGTCTTGATGCAAACTTAATCTAATTAAACTTCTAATATTTTTCAAATGATTCAGTTACAAATACTACTGAATACTGCCAATAAAAGGCCAAATTATATACTAATGAATTCAAATCATCCGAGATTCAACATGCTAAAATGGCCGGATTTGTAAAAGAAAAATATAAGTAATGTGCCTTACGCATGGGTTTTCACATTTGGCTGTATGCGCTTATGATCTTCGATCATCATGCCAAGCAACTCAGTGACATCTTGTACTCTATAAACAAAACAGAAACAAGTTTGATTAGATCACACAATAATATGTCCAATCCAAAAATATTCAAAGGGGGACTTAGCGCAGTTATTGTTGTATGAAAAAGAGAAATTACGGAAGATTTTACAAAATTCGCCTTCATTAATGGTATGGGAAAGATAAATTAAAAGAATGGAAAGAAGAGAGGGCAATGAATGCTTAAGGGTATAATAGGAAGAGTAACATTAATGACTCATTGATATTGTAAAACGGCTTATAATTTGGTGCAAAACTTTTTTCCAAAGTGACATATAATTAAAAATGGAGGGAGTATCAAATAGCTGCTATATTGGCGCTACAGCACTACAATGTAGTGAAATCTGAACAAATTGCTATTTTGGGATTAACAATACTGCCCAACTATTAAAATATGAGGGGTGATAGGAGTCAGAAATAAACTCCAAATGTGGACTGTGGAGGCATCAACAAATAAAAAGGTAGATATGAAGATCCCAAAATAAGTTTATTAACAAGTGCAGATTGAGGAACATAATCCTTATCATAATATTTCCTTATATATTAAGAGTGCATACAGAGCAACAAATCTAAACTGTTAGAGAACAAAGATTGTCATGCAATAATGTTGCCTTTGGCCTGTAGTTGGCCATGCACACGCAACAGACTAACCTGTCATAAGATTCAGCTCTTGTATACGCTTGAATGACCCAATTGTATGTTTCTGTATCCGGCTTCATATAATCTATAGCATAATGAATTAAAGACAATTCACCTCAGTTGTTCATAATAGAGAAATATGCTATATCAATCTAGAAAAAAGCACCCTTATCCCAAACAGTATTCACTTGCAATTAAAGAAATGAAGAAAACAAAAATGGAATTGAAAAAGGCGTGTTTCACAAGTAATAAGAAATAGGGACGTGGAATTCAAACCTTCTCCATATTCCATGTTCTCAAATGTTGTAAAAGCTATTTCAGGTATTCCGCAGGTAGCCTATTTAATTTGAAGGAAGTAATATTAAAAAAACATAACTCAAACACCCAGGTCAAGACCAAAACACACTCATAATTTATTTTTCCACAGCTAATTGAAATTTGAAAAGTTTAAAAACTCAATGTTGTTCATTCGAAAGGCTAAAACACGTCAAAGTAAATTTACATTACATCATATTCTAAATCAGTAACCATAACAGATTTTAGTCGCAAAGAGAAACTCAACCCATGAAGCAAGGTTTTAGCACCCATTTTTAATGTGATACGAAACTAACCCTAAGAATTGCACACAAAAAAAGATTGAGAAAGCTAACCTGCACTGAAAGGAGGCAATTAAAATGGAATGTTGTCGCCATTCGTCCATAAGCTTCCATTTCATACGAAACTTCCAAAGCATTAGAATGGTCTCCGGCTTTACAGTCTTCCACAATTAGAAGATCATAAAGTTCATCAGTAGCCCTAAGGCCACCCTTAGTACCCTTCAAGAACACTTTATTAGCATCTTCCAAATGCTTATTCCGAACAAGTTCCTCTACATCACATGGGAAAACAAGCACACAATAAACAAGTCACTAACCAGAAAAAAAAATAGAATTAAACCATCATCAATCAAGAGTGAAATGAATAACATAAGAAATCAAATATACCAATAAGAATAATCCAAGCTTGACGAATATCATAATCTAGCTTTTCCATAGCTCCAAGTATCTCTAAACCTCTAGTGGCTTGACCTTTAGACCCAAACAATCTTACCAATGCAACGAAAGTTTCGTGAATCGGTCGAAGCCCCGCACCTAGCTCTCTCCTCAGGGAATCCATCTACACAATGTAACATAAGTGCTTATCACAAAAGCTGTTCTATAAGTCGTTTCAAACAGTCTCACAATTCACAAATACTTATGTCACTAGATAGATTCAAATAAATCAATTCAAATAAAATCTTAGGCTCTGTTTGGATAAACATTCAATTCAATTCGATAGAATCATTTTTGGTAATCTGATTAGTGAAATAGAGAATTATTACCGCTGCTTGTTCATCGCCGTTAAGAGCGTACGACACTACCAAACCGTGAAACGACCTAGGGCCGGGGCTCAAACCAGCGGCAATCATGTCGTACATGACTTGAGAAACTCCGGTTGAGTTACGGTTCCTGGCTTGTTTCATAAGTTCCTCCATGAAACTGAACCGGAGACTGTTTTCAAGTGAAGTGTCGGCATCTTTGGGTTGTTTCTTCTTTCTGGTCCGCTTCTCTGATGAAGTAACCGCCGCTCGAACCGGTGCGGTTCGGGGAGGGAAGCGGTTTAATTTGAAGGGGATGTGGGCGTGGCCGTAACTGTAAGTGTAACATGAATGCATGTATATGGATTTGTGAAATGAGTTTTGGTTTTGAGAATTGAGAGAGTGAAGCAGTGAGAGTGTTCAGTGTCCGAAGGAGGAATCTAAGAGCTCTCGTGGGTGATGATGATAAGGATATAGTGCAGAAATGACCTTAGTCAAATACAATTCCAAACGATTACTAAATCAAAGGGATTACTTTCCCACCCTCAAGGGTTTAAGGGTGCTTCACTAAGGGGAAAAGTCACATATGTCCCTTTGGATGGAATTTTTTTAACACTCATCAACACAAATTAGTGAGTCACTTTTATTTTGGCAAAAGTTAACATGGAGATATATCTTGAGTTCGAAAATACATTTCTATAACGACCATTAATTCAAAATTCATAGGTGCTTATTGAGATGCATTTTCGGACGAGTTTATTTCATATATTCTGCATACCCTACCCTCTTCCTTCTTCATTTTGTGCAAACTCACACAAAAAAATTCGTTTGAGCTATTTTGTTGCAAAGTAAATTCCAAATCTCATTTTAGCAAGTTTCTTCAAATTCACTCACTCCATTCTCATTCATTTGTTGCAAAGTTACTCACTTCATTCAAACTTTTCATCCATAACTCTAATTTGGTAAGTTTCTTATTTATTTATTTTTGTTTTGATTGATGTTTTAGGTGACATAGGTTGTTTAAGTTGCATTAGATACTAGTACAATCGAAATATATAGCTAACATAGACATGCATTGCCATTTGGTTGGATATTAGGGCAACAATGGGGTTTCTGCCATTTTTGTAAGTCGTGAGTTCCTCTGGAGATGCATCTATGGATTATGTCTGAATGGTTTTCGGAGATGTATATTGTAACACCCCCAATCTATACCCCCAATTAAATAAAGCAGTAAAAGAAAATTCAAAATTTCATCAGAGTATATTTAAATTATCATGGCATAGAAGGGGGAATCACATTATATTGAGACAAATCATACATCACCTGCTCATAAAGATATGCAACAGTGGGGTAGCAATCAACAGAGGAACTCAGTTCCTTACACCCACATTTCAGATTTTAGAATAAAAGCGGAAAATCTAAAACTGAATATCATATATATATATATATATATATATATATATATATATATATATATATATATATATATATATATATATATATATCACATGAAAAGTTTGTCATACATCAAGTTATACATGTACAAGCCAAAAGATATATATACATAATACACAATAATCACAAACGGTCTCCCTAACTACCCGGTGTCACATATCAGAGCCGACTGACAAAAGAATGAAGTCCTAAGCTTCACAAAAGACCTCCAGCAACTCTAATCTCCAATGCCTCATAGAGCATTATAAAACAGCAGAAGGGTGAGAAAAACAATCATCATATAATTGCATACAATTATATATAACACAAAAATACACATATATACGATTCTCACCACAAATCATACATCACCAAGGTATACTACCCACACACAATACAAGTATCATCAACACATATTCATATATCAATTTATCAATTGTATCCACAATTCCACACATAAACAACCATAATGATTTATGCAAATGCAAGAGACCGACTCAACGACTCTTATGCATATGCACATGCGGTACCGACTTCCATTGTTTCTCATCACTAGTTCACTCAGGAACTCTGCTGGAATCATCGCTCGTTACATCACTGTAACTCCCCGTCGGGCATACGATGTCCCCCGTCGCTCACACCCCACACGGGCACACGACGTTTATGGATCGCTCACACCCCACACGGGCACACGACCCGATCGCTCACACCCCACATGGGCACACGATCGTCTATAACCATCGCTCACACCCCACACGGGCACACAATGTTATAGTGGATTCCCTCTGGAATCAAACTGTCACTCAGGACGTCACAACAATGCATATCATGATGCTTGGCCTACAATGACTCATGACATTCAAATACACACATATATGCATTCCCCTCAATCAACAAAATCACACTTTGCACTTAAGCCCAAAACAATGCATTTAATTGCCATACGGCCACAAATCATCTCAACACCATCTAAACACATGCATTTACATCACACAACAACACCTTGCATGATACACATTAATTACGCACCATTACAACGACAAAAGTCAACAAACCGACACTATTCCAAATTTCTGACATAATTAAATCGGCTAACAATTTCCAAATCATCATAATAAGAAAGTACAGCTCAATAGCTTTCCAACGATACCAAGAATGTAAAAATCGGATAAACGGAACACAAGTTACGAAAGAAAAACGAAAACGATATTTTGAAAAGTCCCATTTTACAATTTTCCTGGCTATACGCGTATTGCCCTGAGCCATACGCGTATTGCCCTGATTCTTCGCCATTCCATACGCGTAATGCCAAAGGTTATACGCGTATGGGCAGACACCCATTTTTCCCCAAAATTCACGTTTAAAAGTCCATACGTGTAGTGCCCAACACCATACGCGTATTGCACTAAATTGTTACGCGTACCATACGCAAATGGATAGATGGCCGAGCAAAATGAGAATCCATACGCGTATTGGCCCAAAACTCGCCCATGATACGCGTATTGCCAAGGTCCATACGCGTATGAACATGCCCTATACGCGTATGACCTGGGAAAACCAGAAAAATTCTGCAGAACTTGCTGCTACGGGTTTCAACCCAAAATCCTCTAAATCATCATCCAAACTCATAAAAACAACAATTTGAGGTATAACAATACATACCCAACATGTATAAACAACAAAGAACACAATCAACATGAGTTTAGACACATTTGGATCAATTTTTACCAATTTCTAAACATTATGATTTTTACTATATTTATCATTTCAATCCAATAACAATCACAAACACACATACATAATCATATACAAGCATACAATAACTGAGTTTCGCACCCTTACCCGATTAAATCGATTCTAGAAGTTGATTTCTTTGATTTTCCAAGTTTTTCTCACTTTTCTTCTCTTCTCCTCTTTTCTTCCCTTTTTCCTTCTTCTCTTTTTCTTTCTCTCTATTTTTCTCTCTTTCTATTTTCTATTCTCTCTACTTAATGAAAATATCATGAAATGACCAAAATACCCCCACACTCAAATATCTCGCAAACGTTCCCAAAACCCGATAAAATATCACAACATTGAAAAATAACATATTTCCAAATAAAAGTCGAAAATAAAATAATATAATAATAAAATAATCAAAACGACTCGATTAAATAAAAACGGGAAAAACTGGGGCGTTACAACTCTCCCCCACTTAGAAATTTTCGTCCTCGAAAATATACCTGAGACGAACAACTCTGGATACGACTCCCGCATCCGACTCTCCAACTCCCAAGTCAAATTGCCCTCAGCAGCGCCTCCCCACGCCACTTTCACAAGTGCAATATCCTTGCCTCTCAACCGCTTCACCTCGCGATCCAAAATCCCAACTGGTAATGCCTCAACCGTAAGGTTCTCCTTTACCTCCACCTCATCCATCGGAATCACATGCGACGGATCCGGAACATACTTCCGAAGCTGTGAAACATGGAACACATCGTGCAAATTCGAGAGATTTGGCGGCAACGCCACCCTATACGCCACAGCACCCACTCTCGCAGATATCTGGTAAGGACCAATAAACCGAGAAGTAAGTTTCTTCGATTTCAATGCACGACCAACACCCGTAATCAGCGTAACTCTCAAAAATACATGATCGCCCTCTTGGAACTCAAGATCTTTTCTTCTCCGATCATGATAACTCTTTTGGCTACTCTGAGAAGCCTTCATTTTCTCACGAATAAACTTCACTTTTTCCGTAGTCTGTTGCACCAACTCTGGTCCAACCACCGAACTCTCACCAGATTTGTGCCAACACAAAGGCGTTCGACATCTTCGTCCATACAACGCCTCAAATGGTGCCATTCCAATACTAGAATGAAAACTGTTATTATACGTGAATTCAATCAACGCAAGATAACTATCCCACGCACCACCTTGTTCCAAAACACACACTCGCAACAAATCTTCCAACGAGTGAATCGTCATTTCCGTCTGACCATCCGTCTGCGGATGATAAGCCGAACTCAATCTCAATTTAGAACCCAAAGCCTTCTGTAAATTTTCCCAAAATCTCGAGGTAAACCTTGGATCTCGATCCGAAACAATACTCAATGGAACCCCATGCAACTTCACAATCACACTGATGTAAATCTCAGCTAACCGCTCCAAAGAAAAACTGATGTCAATCGGAATGAAATGAGCCGATTTAGTCAGCCTATCTACAACCACCCAAATAGCATTATGCCCTCGCGGCGTATTCGGCAACCCTGTCACAAAATCCATGGAAATACTATCCCACTTCCATTCCGGGATATCCAACGGTTGCAACAAACCACTAGGCCTCAGATGTTCCACCTTCGATTTCTGACAAGTCAAACATGCATAAACAAACTGAGCCACATCTCTTTTCAATCCAGACCACCAGAAAATCTTCTTCAAATCCTGATACATCTTATTCGCTCCCGGATGTATACTCAAATTACTCCGGTGTCCTTCCTCCAAAATCATCTTTTTCAACTCCGCATCATCAGGAATACAAATTCGACCTCGGAATCTCAAAACACCATTAACATCCACTTGAAAATCACTACTCGCATCTTTTTCTCCAACCAACATCAAATCCACAAATTTCACATCCAGCTTCTGCTTCTCACTAACAGTCATCAGAAAATCATTAGTAATCGTTAGCATTCCAAGCCTCATGCTATCCGACGTCACTTCACAAACCAAACTCAAGTCTCTAAACGATTCCAAAAGTTCCCACTCCTTAACCATTAAAGCGGACATATGCAACGATTTCCGGCTTAACGCATCGGCTACCACATTAGCTTTACCAGGATGGTAATTCAAGCCAAAGTCGTAGTCCTTCAAAAATTCCAACCATCTACGTTGCCTCATATTTAGTTCCTTCTGATCAAACAAATATTTCAAACTTTTATGATCACTAAAGACTTCAAACCTTGCACCGTAGAGATAAAGCCTCCAAATCTCCAACACAAACACCACGGCCACTAATTCAAGATCATGAGTAGGATAATTTTTCTCATGCACCCTCAATTGCCTCGAAGCATAAGCCACAACCTTACCTTCTTGCATCAGAACACCACCTAGACCAATCAAAAAAGAATCACAATACACCACAAATGGTTCATTAGGATTCGACAAAATCAAAATCGGAGCTGTCGTCAATCTTCTCTTTAGCTCATTAAAACTTTCCTCGCACTAAATATCCCAAATAAACGCTTGCCCTTTACAAGTCAACTGGGTCAAAGGAAGTGCTAGCTTAGAAAAACCCTCAATGAACCTTCGATAATATCCAGCCAAACCCAAAAAGCTTCGAATTTCAGTAACAGATCTCGGAGCCTCCCATTGTAGAACTGCTTCTACTTTAGATGGGTCCACAGAAATACCATTACCTGAAATCACGTGCCCAAGAAAACTCACTTTCGACAACCAGAACTCACACTTAGACAATTTGGCAAAAAGCTTCCTTTCTTTCAAAACCTGCAAAACAATACGCAAATGCTCCGCGTGCTCCTCCCGAGACTTAGAATAAATCAAAATGTCATCAATAAACACAACAACAAATCGATCCAAATGCTCGTGAAAAATACGATTCATGTATTCTATAAACACACCTGGCGCATTAGAAACCCCGAACGACATCACAGAATATTCATAATGACCGTAACGTGTCCTAAAAGTCGCCTTCTGAATATCTTCCTCTTTCACCCTAATCTGATGATACCCTGACCTCAAGTCAATCTTACTAAACACACAAGCACCAACCAACTGATCCATCAGATCATCAATCCTTGGAAGAGGATACTTATTCTTAATCGTCACCTTATTCAACTGGCGATAATCAATACACAACCGCATACTTCCATCTTTCTTTTTCACCAATAAAACTGGAGCACCCCAAGGCGACACACTTGGTCTCATAAACCGCTTTTCCAATAACTCATTCAACTGCTTCTTTAACTCAACCAACTCAGATGCCGACATACGATAAGGTGCCATAGAAACAGGTCTAGTACCGGGAACTAGATCTATAGAAAACTCCACCTCTCTCTCTGGTGGCAAATCTGAAATATCCTCAGGAAACACTTCCGGAAACTCACACACAACAGGAAACACATCAAGTGAAACTTGACTATCCACAGTCAAAGATGCAAACAACCCAAACAACTGAGCTTCATCCACCAAAAGTCTCTTCAACTCTTTGGTAGATAAGAAACTCGAGTCTTCGTCTTCCTCAAGAGAAGGAAATCTTACCAGCTTATGATAACAATCAATATGCACCCGATTAAATTGCAACTAATTCATTCCCAGAACCACATCTAAACCCTCCAGCGGCAAACACGCCAAATCCATCTCAAAGTCTTTACCATAAATGGTCAAAGGACAACTTAGACAAACCAAAGAAGTAGTTACTGACCCCATTGCTGGAGTATCAATAACCATTTCACCACCCATCGAAGACAACACAAGATTCAAATGCTTCGCGCACTCAGACGAAATAAACGAATGAGTCGCTCCAGTATCAATAATAGCAACTAAAGGAGTACTATTAATAAAACAAGTACCTCTGATCAGACGATCTGCACTTGAAGTCTGAGTTTCTGCCAATGCAAAAACTTTCCCACCAGATTGAGCCTGCTTCGGTTTCGGACACTTCGTACTAATATGACCAGGTTCACCACAGTTGTAACATTTCACCACATTCTTCCTGGCATAATCAGCTGCAACATGTCCTACACCTCCACAATTAGTACACTTCCTCAAATCTTTCCTGCACTCACACTGACGATGCCCCAACTCGCAACATTTATAACATCTCAGAGGACCAGACATTCCTCCTCCACTTGACCTTTTCTCAAAAATTCCCCTTTGTTTACCCTTATCAGATGGCATCACATACGGACCACCACGGAACTGTTGCTTCCCTTTCCTCTCGCTCACACTCTTATAGTGAGTAGAACGAGCCTTACTATCCTCCTCAAAAATCCTACAACAATCCACCAAATCAGAAAACCTCTGAATCCTTTGATAACCAATTGCCTGCTTTATCTCAGGACGCAATCCGTTCTCAAACTTTACACACTTAGAAAATTCCGCAGTCGCTTCGGCATAATGAGGATAAAACTGCACAAGCTCCACAAACTTAGTAGTATAATCAATAACAGACATATTACCTTGTTTTAGTTCTAAGAACTCAATTTCCTTCTTTCCTTTTACATCCTCAGGAAAATATCTCCTCAGAAACTCCGTGCTAAACACTGACGTGTACTAACCCACCAATCATCAGCTTCTTCTAGTAACATGTGAGTACCCAGTCTCACCTTCTGATCTTCAGCACAATCCATCACTCAGAAAATCCTTTCAATCTCTTTCAGCCAAATCTGAGCACCATCAGGATCATATCTTCCTTTGAAGACAGGTGGTTTGTTATTCCTGAACTCATCATTACCTGCAGCATTAGGTGCACCCTGCACAACTCGGGCTATAGCTTGCATAGCAGCAGCCAAAGCAGCATCGTTCCTACCAGCCATATTCTGTTCATTTCCAATAACAGAAACTATGGTTAAACAAACAACTCACTCCAAACACCAAGACCAACAAGGACTGACACAATTGACACGGACTGGCTCTAATACCACTTAATGTAACACCCCCAATCTATACCCCCAGTTAAATAAAGCAGTAAAAGAAAATTCAAATTTTCATCAGAGTATATTTAAATTATCATGGCATAGAAGGGGGAATCACATTATATTGAGACAAATCATACATCACCTGCTCATAAAGATATGCAACAGTGGGGTAGCAATCAACAGAGGAACTCAGTTCCTTACACCCACATTTCAGATTTTAGAATAAAAGCGGAAAATCTAAAACTGAATATCATATATATATATATATATATATATATATATATATATATATATATATATATATCACATGAAAAGTTTGTCATACATCAAGTTATACATGTACAAGCCAAAAGATATATATACATAATACACAATAATCACAAACGGCCTCCCTAACTACCCGGTGTCACATATCAGAGCCGACCGACAAAAGAATAAAGTCCTAAGCTTCACAAAAGACCTCCAGCAACTCTAATCTGCAATGCCTCATAGAGCATTATAAAACAGCAGAAGGGTGAGAAAAACAATCATCATATAATTGCATACAATTATATATAACACAAAAATGCACATATATACGGTTCTCACCACAAATCAAACATCACCAAGGTATACTACCCACACACAATACAAGTATCATCAACACATATCCATATATCAATTGTATCCACAATTCCACACATAAACAACCATAATGATTTATGCAAATGCAAGAGACCGACTCAACGACTCTTATGCATATGCACATGCGGTACCGACTTCCATTGTTTCTCATCACTAGTTCACTCAGGAACTCTGCTGGAATCATCGCTCGTTACGTCACTGTAACTCCCCGTCGGGCATACGATGTCCCCTGTCGCTCACACCCCACACGGGCACACGACGTTTATGGATCGCTCACACCCCACACGGGCACACGACCTGATCGCTCACACCCCACATGGGCACACGATCGTCTATAACCATCGGTCACACCCCACACGGGCACACGACGTTATAGTGGATTCCCTCTGGAATCAAACCGTCACTCAGGACGTCACAACAATGCATATCATGATGCTTGACATACAATGACTCATGACATTCAAATACACGCATATATGCATTCACCTTAATCAACAAAATCACACTTTGCACTTAAGCCCAAAATAATGCATTTAATTGCCATACGGCCACAAATCATCTCAACACCATCTAAACACATGCATTTACATCACACAACAGCACCTTGCATGATACACATTAATTACGCACCATTACAACGACAAAAGTCGACAAATCGACACTATTCCAAATTTCCAACATAATTAAATCGGCTAACAATTTACAAATCATCATAATAAGAAAGTACAACTCAATAGCTTTCCAACGATACCAAGAATGTAAAAATCGGATAAACGGAACACAAGTTACGAAAGAAAAACGAAAACGATATTTTGAAAAGTCCCATTTTACAATTTTCCTGGCTATACGCGTATTGCCCTGAGTCATACGCGTATTGCCCTGATTCCTCGCCATTCCATACGCGTAATGCCAAAGGTCATACGCGTATGGGCAGAGACCCATTTTCCCCCAAAATTCACGTTTAAAAGTCCATACGCGTAGTGCCCAACACCATACGCGTATTGCACTAAATTGTTACGCGTACCATACGCAAATGGACAGATGGCCGAGCAAAATGAGAATCCATACGCGTATTGGCCCAAAACTCGCCCATGATACGTGTATTGCCAAGGTCCATACGCGTATGAACATGCCCCATACGCGTATGACCTGGGAAAACCAAAAAAATTCTGTAGAACTTGCTGCTACGGGTTTCAACCCAAAATCCTCCAAATCATCATCCAAACTCAGAAAAACACCAATTTGAGGTATAACAATACATACCCAACATGTATAAACAACAAAGAACACAATCAACATGAGTTTAGACACATTTGGATCAATTTTTACCAATTTCTAAATATTATGATTTTTACTATATTTATCATTTCAATCCAATAACAATCACAAACACACATACATAATCATATACAAGCATACAATAACTGAGTTTCGCACCCTTACCCGATTAAATCGATTCTAGAAGTTGATTTCTTTGATTTTCCAAGTTTTTCTCACTTTTCTTCTCTTCTCCTCTTTTCTTCCCTTTTTCCTTCTTCTCCTTTTCTTTCTCTCTATTTTTCTCTCTTTCTATTTTCTATTCTTTCTACTTAATGAAAATACCATGAAATGACCAAAATACCCCCACACTCAAATATCTCGCAAACGTTCCCAAAACCCGATAAAATATCACAACATTGAAAAATAACATATTTCCAAATAAAAGTCGAAAATAAAATAATATAATAATAAAATAATCAAAACGACTCGATTAAATAAAAACGGACAAAACTGGGGCGTTACATATATCTGGATATGATTGACTATATTTTGCCTGCATTTTGATGCGATTTTCTTGTTTTATTACAGGTGCAATGTCTGAAAACAACCCGGACAGAATTAGGATTGACCGTGTGTCCCAACATGCGTTTGTACGACGTGAGAGAGCCAGGGGTGGGGCCATGAGACGATGTTACCTCGTTTGATGGTTCACAAGATCGAGGTTCACAACCATCTGATTCTACTTCTCGGGGTCGTCAATCTCACGCATCTACTTCATGGGGCCACACGCCCTCTGCTTATGAAGCTTCTGAAGCTCACAAAGAAGCCCTTGAGGTCTATCAGGCCAATCAGGAGGAACCCACTGCTAATACAGATGCCCTTTTAGATAGTTATCCAGGAGGCTCATTTGACACCTCCTTACTTCATCTCTATGGAGACCATGCAGCTAGGCATGTTTGGGAAGGAGCGATATATTTATTTACTTTTGCATTACATTTGTTTTAATGTAATTTAATCGCAACTGATGGTGGTGTTAGACAATAGGCTTCGATCAATTGAGGGGGTGAATAGATCACAAATTTTGCAACAAAAAACTTTTGGCAAAAACCTGTTTTCAAAATATGGTCTAGCAGAAAAGCGACTCGGATTGAATCGTTTAACCGAACCTACTATCGAAAAGCAATATATGTATCGCAAACCAAACAGAGTGATAACGAACGTAAATGTTCAACAAAAATCAAGCTACGAATTAATTAAATGTAATGTTAATAGTAACTCGTATATCCAATTAATCAAAACACAAACAAAATACGCACAAACAATTTATCGAACACTTGGTGTGCAATCGATATTGATTGGAAATATAATTCATTTTGTTAATGTTAAAAGCCAATCACAACCAAATTAATTGTGATTATATCAATAATAACACCTTTAAAAGATGGTAGAAAACAATTTCCAATCGAATTGATCAAACAATGACAAACTCGATAAATTGTGAAATCAACAATAAAAGAGATAAAGAGATGAAGAGAGAGAGAGAGAGAGAGAGAGAGAGAGAGAGAGATACTAAGATTTATTTAAGTAGTTCCCCAATCGGCCTCGCTATGGGTACGTCTGTCCTCAATTCAAAATCGAATTGAGATAGTGTTATTAACCTTTTCTTTACAAAATCGTTTATACAAGAGATGGAGAATGTAAACCCCAAAAACCCTATTGTTTTGGGTTGATTCTTCCACCTCCAAACTCTTGATCAAAGCTTGATCAAGTGACCAACAATGCAGCTACAATCCTCCAATTATCCCGAGCACGCAACTTGTTGAAACCCAAGATTCCCGAACATAATTCACCGTCTCGCGCTACTCCCTTGTAAGGAAACCACCTTGTCCCAAGGCCTTCACTCGGTCGAATCTGTGTTGACATGTTCTTATTCAAAACCTTCAAATCAACCCGGTCTTGAAGGAAAACCCCCCCTTGGTTTTCTTATTTGAAATACACAAAGCCCCAAACCCAATATTCTCGGTTACACCAAACCTAATTGGGCGTTATTAACCCTAATTTAGATGGTCACCCAATCGAAAAATGATTATGTGTAGTTCAATTGTGTGTATGCATAGAAGAAGGGATGAAGATGATAGACAATTTTGTAATCTGGTTTTGTTTAGGTTTTATTCACTATGAAACTTTGCCTAGAAGAAGATGCATGTATGAGTATATATTGGTGTCGTACATCGAAAAATATGATCCTTCATGAATGGTCATGGAAAAAAAGTTCAAATGGAGTCGCCACCGAACTATATTCATTCCAAGAAGGAATAGGAAAATATCGATAAAACCTTTAAGTAAAAAACATGGTCATCACAACCAAGTTCTAGGTTCCGGAGTCGATTACGCAAGGGGAAAGTATTAGCACCCCTCACGTCCATTGTACTCAACGAGAACCTCTTAGTTTGATTTGTGATCGAACGTTAGCTAATGTTATTTGTTTTCTTCTTAGCAAATAATGTTAAAAGGTAAGAGAAAAGGGGTTTGATTGCTAAGGGGGAAATGGGTGGTTTTTTATTAGGGTGCTCGCTAAGGATTGGGGCCCTTGTGCCTACATATCTTCATTTGTAAAAATGAAGAATCAGAGCGTTTGTAGTTCGTGGGACTACAGGTTGTTGGTTCGTTTTATTGAATGAATGTTTAGGTCGCATTCTAAGGACGAAACGTTAGATTGTTAACTCTCGGCGGAGGCTTAAGCATTTAGTTTGTGGGCGCATTAGAAAGGACTAAACATCGTTCTTTTGAGAAAAAGTTTTTATCGCACGGAGCGAGAAGTTGAATTAATGTGTTTGATATTTTATTTGTATGACGATCACTTGGATGGCCAAGGAAGGCTCCTTGTATCCAAACAATCGGGAAAGAGAATAGAATGCTCTAGACTCTCTCTTTTTCAACCTTAATTGTGAAAAAGATTGATATGATTAGAGTATTTTGAATGGATGACAAGTACTCGAATGGCCAAGGAAGGTTCCTCGTATCCAAGTATTCGGGAGACAGAATAGAAGGCTTTAAACTCTCTCTTTTTCATCTAAGTATTTAGAAAATAGGTTTGATTCAGTTTATTGCAAAAAACAATTTGAAGTGAATCAAATTAGAAGTTTTTTAGAGATGACAATTGTTCGAATAGTAAGGAAGGCTCCTAGTACCTAAAAAATTGAGGAGAGAAATCAAAGGCTTCAGACCAACTCCTTTTCACCTTTAATGAAATTGCATTTAAATAGGATTAGATGTCTTAATTTGACTTGAAAAATGCTCGATGTTAATCAACGTTTGAATTTGCGTTCGAAGTGTAGGAAGGTTTAGAAAATGAATGGAAGGGAGGACCTAATTATGTTAGGTTAGGTTGATGGAGATGCACGAGGAAATCGACTTACAAGAGTGAAAAATGGCTCGACGTTAGATTGAGAATTATTTTGAAAATGGTTTAGGTTATGCAATGGCAAGACATAAACAAAATAAAGGAAAGTTGTAGCTCCGATTTTTTGTGACGCGACCACTACCGCTTTTAGTGCTACTTTCTGATTTCTATATTTATCCTATGAAGCTTAAAAGGAAAGGGGAAGATATCTTAAACTAACCCTGCTTGCAACTGTTTTCCTTTACGAATGCGAAGAGATCTGGAATCGGGGGTTGGTTATACAAAGGGAAGCTATTAACACCCTAAGTATCTATAGTAATCTATAGGAACCTTTATTTGCATATATTTCTACTGTTGAATTGCTCGGTTGCTTAAATTCATTTGTTGTTGATTGGGAAAGTTTCTCCTTTGTGAAGGCTAAGGAAATGCTTTTGTTGTTTTTGGGTTTTTTATTGTTTTTGGGAAGGTACTTGATCTAAGATTTTTTATTAGTGCGCTCGCTAAGATTTCGCAATCTTACGCCTATGATTCCCATAAAGAGACTTGGGGAAATTAGAGCGTTCGTAGTTCCTCCTATTCTATGGGAGAAAAATTGTTTGGTGACTTGTTCAAAGCCCAAGATTGAAGCTAAAAGAGTATTTGTGTCTTGTTTAAAGCCCAAGATTGAAGCTAAAAAAGTATTTGTGTCTTGTTTAAAGCCCAAGACTGAAGCTAAAAGAGTATTTGAGAAAGAATTTGTCATCTCTAAAGGGAGATATCTCACCTATTCATCACAAACATTGAAGAATTGATAAGGGAAGTTGCTTTAACTGGGATGTGTTGAATCCAACAATGCCACATCTTCCTTTATAGGAGAATTGAAATGTCATGAAGGAAGAAGCTTTAACTCAGTGTAGAGCAATGCCACTTTTTCCTTTATGAATCTTTCATGCTAAGAGAGGGACATTGACTTGGATGTGTAGAATCCATAGGTTTTCCACTTACATCATTTAGATGAAAGAGAACTTTAGCCATGATAAGAGAGGGACTCCAACTTAGATTTTGAATCAATAAGTGTGCCACTTACATCAATTATCTAGAAAAAAAAAAGTTTAATTGTTTGTTTCGAAATGTGATGTATAGAGGAGATATCCTCCTATAGAGAGGACTCGTAGTCTCATCTGTGGAGATGTTAAATTTTGTGCCTTGATCAAAGCCCAAGGTTGAAGCTGAAAAAAAGTTGAAAACTAACTCAACTGAGGAAGCATTATATCTGTCTTGTACAAAGCCCAAGATTGAGGTTGGCTGGGGAAATCATTATACGAAGCCTAAGAGGAGGCTGAGGTAATTTAAGTGGAGATTGACTCTTGCTGAGGAAATTTAAATCCAAGAGAATGTTCAAACTACTATGAGGAATAAAAAAGGAAACTAACTCTTGCTTAAGAGAGTTGAATTATTAAATACCACAAAGGCTTTGATTCTTTTGGGGATTTGTTGATTGTTGTAACATCCCGATTTTCGTAAGAATATTTATTTAATTTATTTAAATATTATATTCGTGGTTTTCTGTGATTTTTGGTGGTTGGTGTCGATGTCGGTATTTTTGGTGAAGTTTGGTTATTTTAAGTAAATAATAGTATATAATATGAATATATTAGTATTATTATTAAATTAAAATAATATTAGAGGAATTAAGGGTAAGACGGACATTTGAAGAGAATTAGTGAGGGCATTATGGAGAAAGCCCAATTTTGAGGCCCAAGAGTTAAATTAACCAAAAAGGAGGAATTGAGGAGAATTAGGATTCATTTGTGGAGATCGTGAAAATAAGGAGAAAGTGCAGAGCTCTGAGGAAAAAGGGAGAAGGCGAGGATTTTCGTGAAGGTTTCCAGAGGCTCAAGAGAGAACTCATCGAATCGACAATCTAAGGTATGGGGAGTAATTGCCTTTCATTGTTTTCATTATAGGATTCGATTGATTAAAGTGGATGTTGGGGATTTTGAGGTTTTGAGGGTTTATGGGTTTTGAGGTAAACTGATGACTTTGAGGGCATTCTGTGAGAACGATTAATAAGAGTCGAATTTAATCAGTAAAATAGACCTTTGGGGCAGACTTCCCCGTTGTTGTAGTTTTAACCCCGTGGTGAAGGATTTATGGAGTTTATATGAAGCTTGAGAGTTTTGAAGGTTCAGGGAAATTAAGGTTTCCCGTAGTTTCCTGGATCGACCTAACAGACGTAGGTTTTAGGCCTTTAAATTCTGTGATGTATTATAACTGTTATAGGGATATTTTGGGTCAATTGGGACTGTAATCGCAGGTACTTTGGTGGCCGTGGAGCTACTGATGCGTAGCAGCGATTTGCTGTAATCGTAGGTTCGCTAGGCGAACCATTCCTTCGCTAGGCGAATGTTCGCCAAGGCTCGCTAGGCGAGCAGCGCAACGAATGCGCGATAACGTGGGAGGGAGTACTGATATGATTCTGGAGAGGAGAGATGGATTTCGCTGGGAGTTTCGCAAAGCGAAGGAATCGGCGAGTGGGTTCGCTAGGCGAGTTCACCAGCGAGTATGACAGATGGTTGTGTTTCTAGTGTTGAGGGTGGTGTCTGTGAGGTTCGATGGCCGCTTCGCTAGGCGAAGACCACAGCGAACAGGTTCGCTAGGCGAACCCTGGAGCGAACGTCTGCCGTTTGTGAATTTTTGTTTGTGCTGTTGTGATGTTTCGATGCTGTGATTTTTATGATGATTTTTCATGATGTTACTGATGAGTATATGATGATGTTTTGGTGATTATTTGATGAATATGTAACAACATGACGTATATGAGAATTGATGAATGATGATACACATTGTGAAGTTTACTTTGATGATGATGATTAGTGATGTGGTGTATCATACATTCATATGTATACTCTGTGACGACGCTTCATTCCCATTGTGCGGATATGAGGTAATTATGACGTGCTCCGGTTCCAAATGTGGGATCGATCCTATTGACGGGGATCTTTGGAGGGTTGATGGCCTAGTGTCCATCTATTATGACGATTGGTACCACATGCATGAGTCTTGTTATGCATTGCCTCCTATGTGGCATTGATGAATTTATGATATGGTGTTTCCTGATGTTTTCCTTGAGGATGACCTTGATGATGTCGTTTGTGAAGATAATGCCATTTTATGTATATCTTGTTTTATAATGATTATTATGAATTGTGATTACTCACCCTGCCTGTTTGAATGTTGCCTCCACGTGGGTAACGTGCAGGTGATCAGGTTTAGCTGTGGATGCTTTCGAGGACTTGAAGTTTATTTGCTTTTGGTCGATTTAGAGGATCTTGCTCTGATAGGGTAACATCGGGTTGGGGTCCTTTGAGTCGAACTATGTTGTTTCCTTATTTTCGTTGTCATTTGACGAAATGGTTTTATTTTGATTATTATGATGTTTGTTGAAAACCTTTTATTTGGCAATTTTGAGTTCTGCTGCCATGTGAAGGCTTTTTGATTTATTTTGAGGAAAACCCTTTGTTTACAGGGTAATTGTGTTATTTTGATGTAATGAGGAATGTGCACCCTTTGAGGGAAATTTTTATGCCTTACTCTGATTTTACAGTTGTTTCTGCTGCAACATTATTAGGGGTAGAAAAGGGTGTTACATTAGTGGTATCAGAGCAGGTCGGTCCGTCCGGCCAGGTTTTTACTTGATGTCTGTCCCTGTCAGTCGATGAGTGTGTGTACATTGTCGATGTTTTAGTTCTTTTAACCTTATTGGTGGTGTGCAGGATGGCTGGAAGAAACGATCGTGCGATTGCTGATGCGTTGGAATTGATTGCTAACGTGGTGGCGCAGCTGAATCCAAATGGTGGAGCTTCTGATGAGTTTCGTGTTTTGGGGAAGTTTCAAAGGAACAATCCACCGACTTTTGTGGGTACGCATGATCCAGCAAGTGCACACAAGTGGCTGAAGGCGATCGAGAAGATTTTCCGAGTGATGAGGTGTTCTGATGAACAACAGGTTCAGTTTGGAACGCATATGCTGGAAGAGGAAGCTGAGGACTGGTGGGATAACACCAGTCAGAGACTTACAGATGTGGGCACTATGATAACTTGGACTGTGTTTAAGCAGGAGTTTCTGGGGAAGTATTTTCCAGAGGATGCTCGTGGTAAGAGAGAAGTGGAATTCCTTGAGCTGAAGCAAGGAGACATGAATGTGGCAGAGTATGCTGTGAAGTTTGAGAAGCTAATGAAGTTCTGTCCGCACTGCAATCGTGCTGATGCTAAGATGTCTAAGTGTCTCAAATTCGAGAATGGGCTGAGACCAGAGATTAAGCAGGGTATTGGGTATCAGCAGATCCGCATGTATGCTGAGTTGGTGGACAAGAGCAGAATCTACGATGAGGACAGCCAAGCTCAATCTGCTCACTACAAGCAGTTGAGTGAGAAGAAAGGGCAGTATAGGGGTAAGCCTTATACAACTTCAGCTGACAAAGGGAAGCAGAAGGCTTCAGATGGGAAAAAGACAAGTGGGGGAGCTGCTCCCGCTTATGGAAAGTGTCATAAGTGTGGCGAGTAAGGTCACCATGTTGATGCGTGTACCAATAATGTGCTGAGGTGCTATAGATGCGGTAAGAAAGGTCATCGAGCTACTGATTGCAAAGATGAGGGTCCGACTTATTTCAATTATGGTGAGAAAGGTCATATCAGTACTAAATGTCAGAAGCCGAAAAAGACTGCTACTGCTGCCCAGACCAGTGGCAGAGTGTTTGCTTTGAGTGGTGCAGAGGTGCCAGAGAAGGACAACCTGATTCGAGGTACTTGTTTTATTAATAATATCGAATTGGTTGCTATTATTGATACTGGTGATACTCATTCTTTTATCTCGCTTGAATGTGCTAATAGATTGAGTTTGAAGTTATCTGATATGAATGGGAATATGGTAATAGAAACTCCAGCTAATGGTTCTGTTACTACTACCCTTGTGTGTTTGAGATGTCCTGTGATGATTTTTGAGAAGAGCTTTGTGATGGATTTGGTGTGCTTACCCTTGCACCAAATTGACGTAATCTTTGGAATGAACTGGTTGGAGTTCAACCGGGTTCATATCAATTGTTATAACAAGACTGTAGAGTTTCCTGAGATTGATGATAGTGTGAAGTTGATGTTCTTATCTGCTACGCAAGTAGACGAACTTGTGGAGAATGAAGCTTTGGTGTTTGCAATGTTTGCATCGTTGCAAATTGATCGTGAAGCTGCGAGTGTGGAGTTGCCTGTTGTCTGTGAATTCTCATATGTGTTTCCAGATGACATCAGTGATTTGTCTCCAGAGCGTGAAGTGGAGTTTGCAGTGGACTTAATACCAGGTACGAGTCCAGTGTCGATGGCTCCTTATCGGATGTCAGCTTCTGAGTTAAGTGAATTGAAGAAACAGTTAGAAGAATTGCTTGAGAAGAGGTTTGTTTGACCAAGTGTTTCTCCATGCGGTGCTCCGGTGCTGCTAGTGAAGAAGAAAGATGGTAGTATAAGGTTGTGTGTTGATTATCGGCAGCTGAATAAAGTGACTATCAACAATAAGTATCCGCTACCAAGAATCGACGATTTGATGGATCAGTTAGTAGGTGCTTGTGTGTTTAGCAAGATTGATTTAAGGTCTGGTTATCATCAGATTCGAGTGAAGCCTGATGATATTCTGAAGACGGCTTTCAGAACGAGATATGGACATTATGAATACACTGTTATGTCGTTTGGTGTATCCAATGCACCTGGTGTGTTCATAGAATACATGAATCGGATTTTCCATGAGTATTTGGATAAGTTTATGGTGGTGTTTATCGATGATATCTTGATATATTATAGATCTGAGAAGAGCATGCCGAGCATTTAAGGACTGTGTTGCAAGTGTTGAAAGAGAAGAAGTTGTATGCAAAGCTGTCGAAGTGTGAGTTTTGGTTGAAGGAAGTGAGTTTCCTTGGCCATGTGATTTCAAGTGGTGGTGTTGCTGTTGATCCTTCTAAGATTGATGCCGTGTTACAGTGGGAGACTCCTAAGTCTGCTACTGAGATACATAGTTTTTTGGGATTAGCGGGTTACTACCGCAAGTTTATTGAAGGCTTTTCTAAGTTGGCATTACCCTTGACTCAGTTGACTCGAAAGGGTCAGACTTTTGTGTGGGATGTAGCTTGTGAAGAGAGTTTTGTGGAATTGAAGAAGAGATTGACTACTGCTCCAGTGTTGATTTTGCCTAATCCGAGTGAATCTTTTGTGGTGTATTGTGATGCGTCAAAGATGGGTCTTGGTGGAGTGTTGATGCAGAATGGGTAGGTTGTTGCCTATGCTTTGAGACAATTGCGAGTTCATGAGAGGAATTATCCTACACATGACTTGGAGTTGGCCGCGGTGGTGTTTGTGTTGAAAATTTGGAGACATTATCTGTTTGGCTCTAAATTTGAGGTTTTTAGTGATCATAAGAGTCTGAAGTACTTATTTAATCAGGAGGAATTGAATATGAGGCAGAGAAGGTGGTTAGAGCTGTTGAAGGATTTCGATTTTGATTTGAGTTATCATCCGGGCAAAGCAAATGTAGTGGCCGATGCGTTGAGCAGAAAGTCATTGCATATGTCGATGCTTATGGTGAAAGAGTTGGAACTAATTGAACAATTCAGAGATTTGAGTTTGGTGTGTGAAGCGACTCCTGACAGTGTGAAATTGGGAATGTTGAAGTTGACTAGTGGTATTCTGGAAGAGATCAGAGTGGGACAGCAATCTGATTTAATGTTGGTTGACCAATTGACTTTGATTAACCAAGGTAACGAAGGTGACTTCCGAATTGACGAGAATGGTGTAATGATGTTCAGAGACAGGGTGTGTGTCCCAGATGTTCTAGATATTAAGAAGAGCATTCTTGAAGAAGGACATCGAAGTAGGTTGAGTATTCATCCCGGTGATACGAAGATGTACCAAGATTTGAAAAAGTTGTTTTAGTGGCCAGGTGTGAAGAAGGATGTTGCGGAGTTTGTTTATGTGTGTTTGACTTGTCAGAAGTCGAAGGTTGAGCATCAGAAGCCTTTGGGTATGATGCAGCCGTTGAGGATTCCAGAATGGAAATGGGATAGTATTTCCATGGATTTTGTGGTGGGGTTGTCGAAGACTGCTAAGGGAAATGATTCAATTTGGATGATCGTGTATAGATTAACTAAGTCGGCTCATTTCTTACTAATGAAGATTAATCATTCCATGCAGAAGCTAGCTGAGATGTATATTAAGGAGATTGTGAAGTTACATGGGGTACCTTCGAGTATTGTGTCGGATAGAGATCCCAGGTTTACATCGAGGTTCTGGAAGAGTTTGCAAGATGCGTTGGGTACCAAGTTGAGGATGAGTTCTGCATATCATCCGCAGACGGAATGGTCAGACAGAAAGGACAATCCAATCTTTAGAGGATTTGCTGAGGGCTTGTGTGTTGGATCATGGAGGATCGTGGGATAGCCATTTGCCGTTGATTGAGTTCACGTACAATAATAGTTTTTATGCTAGTATTGGAATGGCGCCCAACGAAGCTTTGTATGGGAGAAGCTGTAGGACTCCTTTGTGTTGGTATGAGTCGGACGAGAGTGTTGTACTCAGACCTGAAATTGTGCAAGAGACGACTGAGAAGATTAAGAAGATCCAAGAGAGGATGAAAGCTTCGCAGAGTCGTCAGAAGAGCTACCATGATAAGAGGAGGAAAGCACTTGAATTCTAAGAGGGAGATCACATGTTTTTGAGGGTGACGCCAGTGACTGGTGTGGGTCGAGCTTTGAAGTCTAAGAAGCTTACTCCACGTTTTGTTGGTCCATATCAGATATCGCAGAGGATAGGGGAGGTAGCCTATCGAATTGCTTTACCACCGTCACTTGCGAATTTGTATGACGTGTTCCATGTGTCTCAATTGAGGAAGTACATTCCGGATCCATCGCATGTGATTCAGATGGATGATGTACAAGTGAGGGAGAATCTGATTGTGGAAGCATTGCCTGTGCGTGTCGACGGTCGAGAGATGAAGCAATTGCGGGGTAAAGACATAGCTTTGGTGAAGGTGTTGTGGGGTGGACCAGCTGACGAAAGTTGGACTTGGGAACGTGAAGATCAGATGAGGGAGTCGTATCCGACTCTATTTCCTTGAGGTAATTTTCGGGGGCGAAAATCTTTAAGTAGGGGAGAGTTGTAACATCCCGATTTTCGTAAGAATATTTATTTAATTTATTTAAATATTATATTCATGGTTTTCTGTGATTTTTGGTGGTTGGTGTCGATGTCGGTATTTTTGGTGAAGTTTGGTTATTTTAAGTAAATAATAGTATATAATATGAATATATTAGTATTATTATTAAATTAAAATAATATTAGAGGAATTAAGGGTAAGACGGACATTTGAAGAGAATTAGTGAGGGCATTATGGAGAAAGCCCAATTTTGAGGCCAAAGAATTAAATTAACCAAAAAGGAGGAATTGAAGAGAATTAGGATTCATTTGTGGAGATCGTGAAAATAAGGAGAAAGTGCAGAGCTCTGAGGAAAAAGGGAGAAGGCGAGGATTTTCGTGAAGGTTTCCAGAGGCTCAAGAGAGAACTCATCGGATCGACAATCTAAGGTATGGGGAGTAATTGCCTTTCATTGTTTTCATTATAGGATTCGATTGATTAAAGTGGATGTTGGGGATTTTGAGGTTTTAAGGGTTTATGGGTTTTGAGGTAAACTGATGACTTTGAGGGCATTCTGTGAGAACGATTAATAAGAGTCGAATTTAATCGGTAAAATAGACCTTTGGGGCAGACTTCCCCGTTGTTGTAGTTTTAACCCTGTGGTGAAGGGTTTATGGAGTTTATATGAAGCTTGAGAGTTTTGAAGGTTTAGGGAAATTAATGTTTCCCGTAGTGTTCTGGATCGACCTAACAGACGTAAGTTTTAGGCCTTTAAATTCTGTGATGTATTAGAACTGTTATAGGGATGTTTTAGGTCAATTGGGACTGTAATCGCAGGTACTTTGGTGGTTGTGGAGCTACTGATGCGTATCAGCGATTTGCGGTAATCGCAGGTTCGCTAGGCGAATGTTCGCCAAGGCCCGCTAGGCGAGCAGCGCAGCGAATGCGCGATAACGTGAGAGGGAGTACTGAGATGATTCTGGAGAGGAGAGGTGGATTTCGCTGGGAGTTTCGCTAAGAGAAAGAATCAGTGAATGGGTTCACTAGGCGAGTTCACCAGCGAGTATGACAGATGATTGTGTTTCTGGTGTTGAGGGTGGTGTCTGTGAGGTTCGCTGGCCGCTTCGCTAGGCGAAGACCACAGCGAACAGGTTTGCTAGGCGAACCGTAGAGCGAACGTCTGCCGTTTGTGAATTTTTGTTTGTGCTGCTGTGCTGTTGTGATGTTTCGATGCTGTGATTTTTATGATGATTTTTCATGATGTTACTGATGAGTATATGATGATGTTTTGGTGATTATTTGACGAATATGTGACGACATGACGTATATGAGAATTGATGAATGATGATGCATATTGTGAAGTTTACTTTGATGATGATGATTAGTGATGTTGTGTATCATACATTCATATGCATACTCTGTGACGACGCTTCATTCCCATTGTGCGGATATGAGGTAATTATGACGTGCTCCGGTTCCAAATGCGGGATCGATCCTATTGACGGGGATCTTTTGAGGGTTGATGGCCTAGTGTCCATCTATTATAACGATTGGTACCATAATCATAAGTCTTGTTATGCATTGCATCTTATGTGGCATTGATGAATTTGTGATATGGTGTTTCCTGATGTTTTCCTTGAGGATGACCTTGATGATGTCGTTTGTGAAGATAATGCCATTATATGTATATCTTATTTTATAATGATTATTATGAATTGTGATTATTCACCCTGCCTGTTTGAATGTTGCCTCCACGTGGGTAACGTGCAGGTGATCAGGTTTAGCTGTGGATGCTTTCGAGGACTTGAAGTTTATTTGCTTTTGATCGATTTAGAGGGTCTTGCTCTGATAGTGTAACATCGGGTTGGGGTCCTTTGAGTCGAACTATGTTGTTTCCTTATTTTCGTTGTCATTTGACGATATGGTTTTATTTTGATTATTCAGATGTTTGTTGAAAACCTTTTATTTGACAAATTTGAGTTCTGCTGCCATGTGAAGGCTTTTTTATTTATTTTGAGGAAAACCCTTTGTTTACAGGGTAATTGTGTTATTTTGATTTAATGAGGAATGTGTACCCTTTGAGGGAAATTTTTATGCCTTACTCTGATTTTTAAGTTGTTTCTACTGCAACATTATTGGGGGTAGAAAAGGGTGTTACATTAGTGGTATTAGAGCAGGTCGGTCCGTTCGGCCAGGATTTTACTTGATGTATGTCCCTGTCAGTTGACGAGTGTGTGTACATTGTCGATGTTTTAGTTATTCTAACCTTATTGGTGGTGTGCAAGATGGCTGGAAGAAATGATCGTGTGATTGCTGATGCGTTGGAATCGGTTGCTAACGTGGTGGCGCAGCTGAATCCAAATGGTGGAGCTCCTGATGAGTTTCGTGCTTTGGGGAAGTTTCAAAGGAACAATCCACCGACTTTTGTGGGTAAGCATGATCCAGCAAGTGCACACAAGTGGATGAAGGCGATCGAGAAGATTTTTCGAGTGATGGGGTGTTCTGATGAACAACAGGTTCAGTTCAAAACGCATATGCTGGAAGAGGAAGCTGAGGACTGGTGGGATAACACCCGTCAGAGACTTGCAGATGTGGGCACTATGATAACTTGGGTTGTGTTTAAGCAGGAGTTTCTGGGGAAGTATTTTCCAGAGGATGCTCGTGGCAAGAGAGAAGTGGAATTCCTTGAGCTGAAGCAAGGAGACATGAATATGGCAGAGTATGCTGTGAAGTTTGAGAGCTAGTGAAGTTCTGTCCGCACTACAATCGTACTGATGCTGAGATGTCTAAGTGTCTCAAATTCGAGAATGGGCTGAGACCAGAGATTAAGCAGGGTATTGGGTATCAACAGATCCGCAGGTATGCTGAGTTGGTGGACAAGAGCAGAATCTACGATGAGGACAGCCGAGCTCGATCTGCTCACTACAAGCAGTTGAGTGAGAAGAAAGGGCAGTATAGGGGTAAGCCTTATACAACTTCAGCTGACAAAGGGAAGCAGAAGGCTTCATATGGGAAAAAGACAAGTGGGGGAGCAACTCCCGCTTCTGGAAAGTGTCATAAGTGTGGCGAGCAAGGTCATAATGTTGATGCGTGTACCAATAATGTGCTGAGGTGCTATAGATGCGGTAAGAAAGGTCATCGAGCTACTGATTGCAAAGATGAGGGTCCAACTTGTTTCAATTATGGTGAGAAAGGTCATATCAGTACTCAATGTCAGAAGCCGAAGAAGACTGCTACTGCTTCCCATACCAGTGGCAGAGTGTTTGCTTTGAGTGGTGCAGAGGCACCAGAGAAGGATAACCTGATTCGAGGTACTTGTTTTATTAATAATATCGAATTGGTTGCTGTTATTGATACTGGTGCTACTCATTCTTTTATCTCACTTGAATGTGCTAATAGATTGAGTTTGAAGTTATCTGATATGAATGGGAATATGGTAATAGAAACTCCAGCTAATGGTTCTGTTACTACTACCCTTGTGTGTTTGAGATGTCCTGTGATGATTTTTGAGAAGAGCTTTGTGATGGATTTGGTGTGCTTACCCTTGCACCAAATTGACGTGATATTTGGAATGAACTGGTTAGAGTTCAACCGGGTTCATATCAATTGTTATAACAAGACTGTAGAGTTTCCTGAGATTGATGATAGTGGGGAGTTGATGTTCTTATCTGCTACGCAAGTAGACAAACTTGTGGAGAATGAAGCTTTGGTGTTTACAATGTTTACATCGTTACAAATTGATCGTGAAGCTGCGAGTGTGGAGTTGCCTCTTGTCTGTGAATTCCCATATGTGTTTCCAGATAACATCAGTGATTTGCCTTCAGAGCGTGAAGTGGAGTTTGCAGTGGACTTAATACCAGGTACGAGTCCAGTGTCGATGACTCCTTATCAGATGTCATCTTCTGATTTAAGTGAATTGAAGAAACAGTTAGAAGAATTGCTTGAGAAGAGGTTTGTTCAACCAAGTGTTTCTCCATGGGGTTCTCCGGTGCTGTAGTGAAGAAGAAAGATGGTAGTATGAGGTTGTGTGTTAATTATCGGCAGCTGAATAAAGTGACTATCAAGAATAAGTATCCGCTACCGAGAATTGACGATTTGATGGATTAGTTAGTAGGTGCTTGTGTGTTTAGCAAGATTGATTTGAGGTCTGGTTATCATCAGATTCGAGTGAAGCCTGATGATATTCCGAAGACGGCTTTCAGAACGAGATATGGACACTATGAATACACTGTGATGTCGTTTGGTGTATCCAATGCACCTGGTGTGTTCATGGAGTATATGAATCGGATTTTCCATGAGTATTTGGATTAGTTTGTGGTGGTGTTTATCGATGATATCTTGATATATTATAGATCTGAAGAAGAGCATGCCGAGCATTTAAGGACTGTGTTGCAAGTGTTGAAAGAGAAGAAGTTGTATGCAAAGCTGTCGAAGTGTGAGTTTTGGTTGAACGAAGTGAGTTTCCTTGGTCATGTGATTTCAAGTGGTGGTGTTGCTGTTGATCCTTCTAAGATTGATGTCGTGTTACAGTGGGAGACTCCTAAGTCTGCTACTGAGATACGGAGTTTTCTGGGATTAGCGAGTTACTACCGCAAGTTTATTGAAGGCTTTTCTAAGTTGGCATTACCTTTGACTCAGTTGACTCGAAAGGGTCAGACTTTTGTGTGGGATGTAGCTTGTGAAGAGAGTTTTGTGGAATTGAAGAAGAGATTGACTACTGCTCCAGTGTTGATTTTGCCTAATCCGAGTGAATCTTTTGTGGTGTATTGTGATGCGTCGAAGATGGGTCTTGGTGGAGTGTTGATGCAGAATGGACAGGTTGTTGCCTATGCTTCTAGACAATTGTGAGTTCATGGGAGGAATTATCCTACACATGACTTGGAGTTGGCCGCGGTGGTGTTTGTGTTGAAAATTTGGAGACATTATCTGTTTGGCTCTAAATTTGAGGTGTTCAGTGATCATAAGAGTCTGAAGTACTTATTTAATAAGGAGGAATTGAATATGAGGCAGAGAAGGTGGTTAGAGCTGTTGAAGGATTTCGATTTTGATTTGAGTTATCATCCGGGCAAAGCAAATGTAGTGGCCGATGCGTTGAGTAGAAAGTCATTGCATATGTCGATGCTTATGGTGAAAGAGTTGGAACTAATTGAGCAATTTGGAGATTTGAGTTTGGTGTGTGAAGCGACTCCTGACAGTGTGAAATTGGGAATGTTGAAGTTGACTAGTGGTATTCTGGAAGAGATCAGAGTGGGACAGCAATCTGATTTAATGTTGGTTGACCAATTGACTTTGATTAACCAAGGTAACGAAGGTGACATCCGAATTGACGAGAATGGTGTAATGATGTTCAGAGACAGGGTGTGTGTCCCAGATGTTCCAGATATTAAGAAGAGCATTCTTGAAGAAGGACATCGAAGTAGGTTGAGTATTCATCCCGGTGCTACGAAGATGTACCAAGATTTGAAAAAGTTGTTTTAGTGGCCAGGTGTGAAGAAGGATGTTGCGGAGTTTGTTTATGTGTGTTTGACTTGTCAGAAGTCGAAGGTTGAGCATCAGAAGCCTTTGGGTATGATGCAGCCGTTGAGGATTCCAGAATGGAAATGGGATAGTATTTCCATGGATTTTGTGGTGGGGTTGTCGAAGACTGCTAAGGGAAATGATTCAATTTGGATGATCGTGTATAGATTAACTAAGTCGACTCATTTCTTACTGATGAAGATTAATCATTCCATGCAGAAGCTAGCTGAGATGTATATTAAGGAGATTGTGAAGTTACATGGGGTACCTTCGAGTATTGTGTCGGATAGAGATCCCAGGTTTACATCGAGGTTCTGGAAGAGTTTGCAAGATGCGTTGGGTACCAAGTTGAGGATGAGTTCTGCATATCATCCGCAGACGGAATGGTCAGACAGAAAGGACGATCCAATCTTTAGAGGATTTGCTGAGGGCTTGTGTGTTGGATCATGGATGATCGTGGGATAGCCATTTGCCGTTGATTGAGTTCACGTACAATAATAGTTTTTATGCTAGTATTGGAATGGCGCCCTACGAAGCTTTGTATGGGAGAAGCTGTAGGACTCCTTTTTGTTGGTATGAGTCGGACGAGAGTGTTGTACTCAGACCTGAAATTGTGCAAGAGACGACTGAGAAGATTAAGAAGATCCAAGAGAGGATGAAAGCTTCGCAGAGTCGTCAGAAGAGCTACCATGATAAGAGGAGGAAAGCACTTGAATTCTAAGAGGGAGATCACATGTTTTTGAGGGTGACGCCAGTGACTGGTGTGGGTCGAGCTTTGAAGTCTAAGAAGCTCACTCCACGTTTTGTTGGTCCATATCAGATATCGCAGAGGATAGGGGAGGTAGCCTATCGAATTGCTTTACCACCGTCACTTGCGAATTTGCATGACGTGTTCCATGTGTCTCAATTGAGGAAGTACATTCCGGATCCATCGCATTTGATTCAGATGGATGATGTACAAGTGAGGGAGAATCTGATTGTGGAAGCATTGCCTGTGCGTGTCGACGGTCGAGAGATGAAGCAATTGCGGGGTAAAGACATAGCTTTGGTGAAGGTGTTGTGGGGTGGACCAGCTGACAAAAGTTGGACTTGGGAACGTGAAGATCAGATGAGGGAGTCGTATCCGACTCTATTTCCTTGAGGTAATTTTCGGGGGCGAAAATCTTTAAGTGGGGGAGAGTTGTAACATCCCGATTTTCGTAAGAATATTTATTTAATTTATTTAAATATTATATTCGTGGTTTTCTGTGATTTTTGGTGGTTGGTGTCGATGTCGGTATTTTTGGTGAAGTTTGGTTATTTTAAGTAAATAATAGTATATAATATGAATATATTAGTATTATTATTAAATTAAAATAATATTAGAGGAATTAAGGGTAAGACGGACATTTGAAGAGAATTAGTGAGGGCATTATGGAGAAAGCCCAATTTTGAGGCCAAAGAGTTAAATTAACCAAAAAGGAGGAATTGAAGAGAATTAGGATTCATTTGTGGAGATCGTGAAAATAAGGAGAAAGTGCAGAGCTCTGAGGAAAAAGGGAGAAGGCGAGGATTTTCGTGAAGGTTTCCAGAGGCTCAAGAGAGAACTCATCGGATCGACAATCTAAGGTATGAGGAGTAATTGCCTTTCATTGTTTTCATTATAGGATTCGATTGATTAAAGTGGATGTTGGGGATTTTGAGGTTTTAAGGGTTTATGGGTTTTGAGGTAAACTGATGACTTTGAGGGCATTCTGTGAGAACGATTAATAAGAGTCGAATTTAATCGGTAAAATAGACCTTTGGGGCAGACTTCCCCGTTGTTGTAGTTTTAACCCTGTGGTGAAGGGTTTATGGAGTTTATATGAAGCTTGAGAGTTTTGAAGGTTTAGGGAAATTAATGTTTCCCGTAGTGTTCTGGATCGACCTAACAGACGTAAGTTTTAGGCCTTTAAATTCTGTGATGTATTGGAACTGTTATAGGGATGTTTTAGGTCAATTGGGACTGTAATCGCAGGTACTTTGGTGGTTGTGGAGCTACTGATGCGTATCAGCGATTTGCGGTAATCGCAGGTTCGCTAGGCGAATGTTCGCCAAGGCCCGCTAGGCGAGCAGCGCAGCGAATGCGCGATAACGTGAGAGGGAGTACTGAGATGATTCTGGAGAGGAGAGGTGGATTTCGCTGGGAGTTTCGCTAAGAGAAAGAATCAGTGAATGGGTTCACTAGGCGAGTTCACCAGCGAGTATGACAGATGATTGTGTTTCTGGTGTTGAGGGTGGTGTCTGTGAGGTTCGCTGGCCGCTTCGCTAGGCGAAGACCACAGCGAACAGGTTTACTAGGCGAACCGTAGAGCGAACGTCTGCCGTTTGTGAATTTTTGTTTGTGCTGCTGTGCTGTTGTGATGTTTCGATGCTGTGATTTTTATGATGATTTTTCATGATGTTACTGATGAGTATATGATGATGTTTTGGTGATTATTTGACGAATATGTGACGACATGACGTATATGAGAATTGATGAATGATGATGCATATTGTGAAGTTTACTTTGATGATGATGATTAGTGATGTTGTGTATCATACATTCATATGCATACTCTGTGACGACGCTTCGTTCCCATTGTGCGGATATGAGGTAATTATGACGTGCTCCGGTTCCAAATGCGGGATCGATCCTATTGACGGGGATCTTTGGAGGGTTGATGGCCTAGTGTCCATCTATTATAACGATTGGTACCACAATCATAAGTCTTGTTATGCATTGCATCTTATGTGGCATTGATGAATATGTGATATGGTGTTTCCTGATGTTTTCCTTGAGGATGCCCTTGATGATGTCGTTTGTGAAGATAATGCCATTTTATGTATATCTTATTTTATAATGATTATTATGAATTGTGATTACTCACCCTGCCTGTTTGAATGTTGCCTCCACGTGGGTAACGTGCAGGTGATCAGGTTTAGCTGTGGATGCTTTCGAGGACTTGAAGTTTATTTGCTTTTGATCGATTTAGAGGGTCTTGCTCTGATAGTGTAACATCGGGTTGGGGTCCTTTGAGTCGAACTATGTTGTTTCCTTATTTTCGTTGTCATTTGACGATATGGTTTTATTTTGATTATTCAGATGTTTGTTGAAAACCTTTTATTTGACAATTTTGAGTTCTGCTGCCATGTGAAGGCTTTTTTATTTATTTTGAGGAAAACCCTTTGTTTACAGGGTAATTGTGTTATTTTGATTTAATGAGGAATGTGCACCCTTTGAGGGAAATTTTTATGCCTTACTCTGATTTTTAAGTTGTTTCTACTGCAACATTATTGGGGGTAGAAAAGGGTGTTACATTAGTGGTATTAGAGCAGGTCGGTCCGTTCGGCCAGGATTTTACTTGATGTATGTCCCTGTCAGTTGACGAGTGTGTGTACATTGTCGATGTTTTAGTTATTCTAACCTTATTGGTGGTGTGCAAGATGGCTGGAAGAAATGATCGTGTGATTGCTGATGCGTTGGAATCGGTTGCTAACGTGGTGGCGCAGCTGAATCCAAATGGTGGAGCTCCTGATGAGTTTCGTGCTTTGGGGAAGTTTCAAAGGAACAATCCACCGACTTTTGTGGGTAAGCATGATCCAGCAAGTGCACACAAGTGGATGAAGGCGATAGAGAAGATTTTTCGAGTGATGGGGTGTTCTGATGAACAACAGGTTCAGTTCAAAACGCATATGCTGGAAGAGGAAGCTGAGGACTGGTGGGATAACACCCGTCAGAGACTTGCAGATGTGGGCACTATGATAACTTGGGTTGTGTTTAAGCAGGAGTTTCTGGGGAAGTATTTTCCAGAGGATGCTCGTGGCAAGAGAGAAGTGGAATTCCTTGGGCTGAAGCAAGGAGACATGAATATGGCAGAGTATGCTGTGAAGTTTGAGAAGCTAGTGAAGTTCTGTCCGCACTACAATCGTATTGATGCTGAGATGTCTAAGTGTCTCAAATTCGAGAATGGGCTGAGACCAGAGATTAAGCAGGGTATTGGGTATCAACAGATCCGCAGGTATGCTGAGTTGGTGGACAAGAGCAGAATCTACGATGAGGACAGCCGAGCTCGATCTGCTCACTACAAGCAGTTGAGTGAGAAGAAAGGGCAGTATAGGGGTAAGCCTTATACAACTTCAGCTGACAAAGGGAAGCAGAAGGCTTCATATGGGAAAAAGACAAGTGGGGGAGCAACTCCCGCTTCTGGAAAGTGTCATAAGTGTGGCGAGCAAGGTCATAATGTTGATGTGTGTACCAATAATGTGCTGAGGTGCTATAGATGCGGTAAGAAAGGTCATCGAGCTACTGATTGCAAAGATGAGGGTCCAACTTGTTTCAATTATGGTGAGAAAGGTCATATCAGTACTCAATGTCAGAAGCCGAAGAAGACTGCTACTGCTGTCCATACAAGTGGCAGAGTCTTTGCTTTGAGTGGTGCAGAGGCACCAGAGAAGGACAACCTGATTCGAGGTACTTGTTTTATTAATAATATTGAATTGGTTGCTGTTATTGATACTGGTGCTACTCATTCTTTTATCTCGCTTGAATGTGCTAATAGATTGAGTTTGAAGTTATCTGATATGAATGGGAATATGGTAATAGAAACTCCAGCTAATGGTTCTGTTACTACTACCCTTGTGTGTTTGAGATGTCCTGTGATGATTTTTGAGAAGAGCTTTGTGATGGATTTGGTGTGCTTACCCTTGCACCAAATTGACGTGATATTTGGAATGAACTGGTTAGAGTTCAACCGGGTTCATATCAATTGTTATAACAAGACTGTAGAGTTTCCTGAGATTGATGATAGTGGGGAGTTGATGTTCTTATCTGCTACGCAAGTAGACAAACTTGTGGAGAATGAAGCTTTGGTGTTTACAATGTTTACATCGTTACAAATTGATCGTGAAGCTGCGAGTGTGGAGTTGCCTCTTGTCTGTGAATTCCCATATGTGTTTCCAGATGACATCAGTGATTTGCCTTCAGAGCGTGAAGTGGAGTTTGCAGTGGACTTAATACCAGGTACGAGTCCAGTGTCGATGGCTCCTTATCAGATGTCATCTTCTGATTTAAGTGAATTGAAGAAACAGTTAGAAGAATTGCTTGAGAAGAGGTTTGTTCAACCAAGTGTTTCTCCATAGGGTTCTCCGGTGCTGCTAGTGAAGAAGAAAGATGGTAGTATGTGGTTGTGTGTTAATTATCGGCAGCTGAATAAATTGACTATCAAGAATAAGTATCCGCTACCGAGAATTGACGATTTGATGGATTAGTTAGTAGGTGCTTGTGTGTTTAGCAAGATTGATTTGAGGTCTGGTTATCATCAGATTCGAGTGAAGCCTGATGATATTCCGAAGACGGCTTTCAGAACGAGATATGGACACTATGAATACACTGTGATGTCGTTTGGTGTATCCAATGCACCTGGTGTGTTCATGGAGTATATGAATCGGATTTTCCATGAGTATTTGGATTAGTTTGTGGTGGTGTTTATCGATGATATCTTGATATATTATAGATCTGAAGAAGAGCATGCCGAGCATTTAAGGACTGTGTTGCAAGTGTTGAAAGAGAAGAAGTTGTATGCAAAGCTGTCGAAGTGTGAGTTTTGGTTGAACGAAGTGAGTTTCCTTGGCCATGTGATTTCAAGTGGTGGTGTTACTGTTGATCCTTCTAAGATTGATGTCGTGTTACAGTGGGAGACTCCTAAGTCTGCTACTGAGATACAGAGTTTTCTGGGATTAGCGGGTTACTACCGCAAGTTTATTGAAGGCTTTTCTAAGTTGGCATTACCTTTGACTCAGTTGACTCGAAAGGGTCAGACTTTTGTGTGGGATGTAGCTTGTGAAGAGAGTTTTGTGGAATTGAAGAAGAGATTGACTACTGCTCCAGTGTTGATTTTGCCTAATCCGAGTGAATCTTTTGTGGTGTATTGTGATGCGTCGAAGATGGGTCTTGGTGGAGTGTTGATGCAGAATGGGCAGGTTGTTGCCTATGCTTCTAGACAATTGTGAGTTCATGGGAGGAATTATCCTACACATGACTTGGAGTTGGCCGCGGTGGTGTTTGTGTTGAAAATTTGGAGACATTATCTGTTTGGCTCTAAATTTGAGGTGTTCAGTGATCATAAGAGTCTGAAGAACTTATTTAATAAGGAGGAATTGAATATGAGGCAGAGAAGGTGGTTAGAGCTGTTGAAGGATTTTGATTTTGATTTGAGTTATCATCCGGGCAAAGCAAATGTAGTGGCCGATGCGTTGAGCAGAAAGTCATTGCATATGTCGATGCTTATGGTGAAAGAGTTGGAACTAATTGAGCAATTCGGAGATTTGAGTTTGGTGTGTGAAGCGACTCCTGACAGTGTGAAATTGGGAATGTTGAAGTTGACTAGTGGTATTCTGGAAGAGATCAGAGTGGGACAACAATCTGATTTAAAGTTGGTTGACCAATTGATTTTGATTAACCAAGGTAACGGAGGTGACTTCCAAATTGACGAGAATGGCGTAATGATGTTCAGAGACAGGGTGTGTGTCCCAGATGTTCCAGATATTAAGAAGAGTATTCTTGAAGAAGGACATCGAAGTAGGTTGAGTATTCATCCCGGTGCTACGAAGATGTACCAAGATTTGAAAAAGTTGTTTTGGTGGCCAGATATGAAGAAGGATGTTGCGGAGTTTATTTATGCGTGTTTGACTTGTCAGAAGTCGAAGGTTGAGCATCATAAGCCTTTGGGTATGATGCAGCCGTTGAGGATTCCAGAATGGAAATGGGATAGTATTTCCATGGTTTTTGTGGTGGGGTTGCCGAAGACTGCTAAGGGAAATGATTCAATTTGGATGATCGTGTATAGATTAACTAAGTCGGCTCATTTCTTACCGATGAAGATTAATCATTCCATGCAGAAGCTAGCCGAGATGTATATTTAGGAGATTGTGAAGTTACATGGCGTACCTTCGAGTATTGTGTCGGATAGAGATCCGAGGTTTACATCGAGGTTCTAGAAGAGTTTGCAAGATGCGTTGGGTACCAAGTTAAGGATGAGTTATGCATATCATCCGCAGACGGAATGGTCAGACAGAAAGGACGATCCAATCTTTAGAGGATTTGCTGAGGGCTTGTGTGTTGGATCATGGAGGATCGTGGGATATCCATTTGCCGTTGATTGAGTTCACGTACAATAATAGGTTTTATGCTAGTATTAAAATGGCGACCTACGAAGCTTTGTATGGGAGAAGGTGTAGGACTCCTTTGTGTTGGTATGAGTCAGGCGAGAGTGCTGTACTCGGACCTGAAATTGTGCAAGAGACGTCTGAGAAGATTAAGAAGATCCAAGAGAGGGTGAAAGCTTCGCAGATTCGTCAGAAGAGCTACCATGATAAGAGGAGGAAAGCACTTGAATTCCAAGAGGGAGATCACGTGTTTTTGAGGGTGACGCCAGTGACTGGTGTGGGTCGAGCTTTGAAGTCTAGGAAGCTCACTCCACGTTTTGTTGGTCCATATCAGATATCGCAGAGGATGGGAGAGGTAGCCTATCGAACTGCTTTACCACCGTCACTTGCGAATTTGCATGACGTGTTCCATGTGTCTCAATTGAGGAAGTACATTCCAGATCCGTCGCATGTGATTCAGATGGATGATGTACAAGTGAGGGAGAATCTGATTGTGGAAGCATTGCCTGTGCGTGTCGACGGTCGAGAGATGAAGCAATTGCGGGGTAAAGACATAGCTTTGGTGAAGGTGTTGTGGGGTGGACCAGCTGGCGAAAGTTGGACTTGGGAACGTGAAGATCGGATGAGGGAGTCGTATCCGACTCTATTTCCTTGAGGTAATTTTTTGGGGCGAAAATCTTTAAGTGGGGGAGAGTTGTAACATCCCGATTTTCGTAAGAATATTTATTTAATTTATTTAAATATTATATTCGTGGTTTTCTGTGATTTTTGGTGGTTGGTGTCGATGTCGGTATTTTTGGTGAAGTTTGGTTATTTTAAGTAAATAATAGTATATAATATGAATATATTAGTATTATTAATAAATTAAAATAATATTAGAGGAATTAAGGGTAAGACGGACATTTGAAGAGAATTAGTTAGTGCATTATGGAGAAAACCCAATTTTGAGGCCCAAGAGTTAAATTAACCAAAAAGGAGGAATTGAAGAGAATTAGGATTCATTTGTGGAGATCGTGAAAATAAGGAGAAAGTGCAGAGCTCTGAGGAAAAAGGGAGAAGGCGAGGATTTTCGTGAAGGTTTCCAGAGGCTCAAGAGAGAACTCATCGGATCGACAATCTAAGGTATGGGGAGTAATTGCCTTTCATTGTTTTCATTATAGGATTCAATTGATTAAAGTGGATGTTGGGGATTTTGAGGTTTTGAGGGTTTATGGGTTTTGAGGTAAACTGATGACTTTGAGGGCATTATGTGAGAACGATTAATAAGATTCGAATTTAATCGATAAAATAGACCTTTGGGGCAGACTTCCCCGTTGTTGTAGTTTTAACCTTGTGGTGAAGGATTTATGGAGTTTATATGAAGCTTGAGAGTTTTGAAGGTTTAGGAAAATTAATGTTTCCTGTAGTGTTCTGGATCGACCTAACAGACGTAGGTTTTAGGCCTTTAAATTCTGTGATGTATTAGAACTGTTATAGGTATGTTTTGGGTCAATTGGGACTGTAATCGCAGGTACTTTGGTGGTTGTGGAGCTACTGATGCGTAGCAGCGATTTGCTGTAATCGCAGGTTCGCTAGGCGAATGTTCGCCAAGGCCCGCTAGGTGAGGAGCGCAACGAATGCGCGATAATGTGAGAGGGAGTACTGAGATGATTCTGGAGAGGAGAGGTGGATTTCGCTAAGCGAAGGAATAAGCGAGTGGGTTCGCTAGGCAAGTTCACCAGCGAGTATGACAGATGGTTGTGTTTCTGGTGTTGAGGGTGGTGTCTGTGAGGTTCGCTGGTCGCTTCGCTAGGCGAAGACCACATCGAACAGGTTCGCTAGGCGAACCCTGGAGCGAACGTCTGCCGTTTGTGAATTTTTGTTTGTGCTGCTGTGCTGTTGTGATGTTTCGATGCTGTGATTTTTATGATGATTTTTCATGATGTTACTGATGAGTATATAATGATGTTTTGGTGATTATTTGACGAATATGTGACGACATGACGTATATGAGAATTGATGAATGATGATGCACATTGTGAAGTTTACTTTGATGATGATGATTAGTGATGTTGTGTATCATACATTCATATACATACTCTGTGACGACGCTTCATTCCCATTGTGCGGATATGAGGTAATTATGACGTGCTCCGGTTCCAAATGCGGGATCGATCCTATTGTGGGGATCTTTGGAGGGTTGATGGCCTAGTGTCCATCTATTATGACGATTGGTACCACAATCATGAGTCTTGTTATGCATTGCATCTTATGTGGCATTGATGAATTTGTGATATGGTGTTTCCTGATGTTTTCCTTGAGGATGACCTTGATGACGTCGTTTGTGAAGATAATGCCATTTTATGTATATCTTGTTTTATAATGATTATTATGAATTGTGATTACTCACCCTGCCTGTTTGAATGTTGCCTCCACGTGGGTAACGTGCAGGTGATCAGGTTTAGTTGTGGATGCTTTCGAGGACTTGAAGTTTATTTGCTTTTGGTCGATTTAGAGGGTCTTGCTCTGATAGTGTAACATCGGGTTGGGGTCCTTTGAGTCGAACTATGTTGTTTCCTTATTTTCGTTGTCATTTGACGATATGGTTTTATTTTGATTATTATAATGTTTGTTGAAAACCTTTTATTTGACAATTTTGAGTTATGCTGCCATGTGAAGGCTTTTTTATTTACTTTGAGGAAAACCCTTTGTTTACAGGGTAATTGTGTTATTTTGATTTAATGAGGAATGTGCACCCTTTGAGGGAAATTTTTATGCCTTACTCTGATTTTTAAGTTGTTTCTACTGCAACATTATTGGGGGTAGAAAAGGGTGTTACATTAGTGGTATCAGAGCAGGTCGGTCCGTCCGGCCAGGTTTTTACTTGATGTTTGTCCCTGTCAGTCGACGAGTGTGTGTACATTGTCGATGTTTTAGTTCTTCTAACCTTATTGGTGGTGTGCAGGATGGCTGGAAGAAACGATCGTGCGATTGCTGATGCGTTGGAATCGGTTGCTAACGTGGTGGCGCAGCTGAATCCAAATGATGGAGCTCCTGATGAGTTTTGTGTTTTGGGGAAGTTTCAAAGGAACAATCCACCTACTTTTGTGGGTACGCATGATCCAGCAAGTGCACATAAGTGGCTGAAGGCGATCGAGAAGATTTTCCGAGTGATGGGGTATTCTGATGAACAACAGGTTCAGTTCGGAACGCATATGCTGGAAGAGGAAGCTGATGACTGGTGGGATAACACCCGTCAGAGACTTGCAGATGTGGGCACTGTGATAACTTGGGCTGTGTTTAAGCAGGAGTTTCTGGGGAAGTATTTCCAGAGGATGCTCGTGGCAAGAGAGAAGTGGAATTCCTTAAGCTGAAGCAAGGAGACATGACTGTGGCAGAGTATGCTGTGAAGTTTGAGAAGCTAGTGAAGTTCTGTCTGCACTACAATCGTGCTGATGCTGAGATGTCTAAGTGTCTCAAATTCGAGAATGGGCTGAGACCAGAGATTAAGTAGGATATTGGGTATCAGCAGATCCGTTAGTATGCTGAGTTGGTGGACAAGAGCAGAATCTACGATGAGGACAGCCGAGCTCGATCTGCTTACTACAAGCAGTTAAGTGAGAAGAAAGGGCAGTATAGGGGTAAGCCTTATACAACTTCAACTGACAAAGGGAAGTAGAAGGCTTTAGATGGGAAAAATACAAGTGGGGGAGCAGCTCCCGCTTCTGGAAAGTGTCATAAGTATGGCGAGCAAGGTCACCATGCTGATGCGTGTACCAATAATGTGCTGAGGTGCTATAGATGCGGTAAGAAAGGTCATCGAGCTACTGATTGCAAAGATGAGGGTCCGATCTGTTTCAATTGTGGTGAGAAAGGTCATATCAGTACTCAATGTCAGAAGCTGAAGAAGACTGCTACTGCTGCCCAGACCAGTGGCAGAGTGTTTGCTTTGAGTGGTGCAGAGGCGCCAAAGAAGAACAACCTGATTCGAGGTACTTGTTTTATTAATAATATCGAATTGGTTGCTATTATTGATACTGGTGATACTCATTCTTTTATCTCGCTTGAATGTGCTAATAGATTGAGTTTGAAGTTATCTGATATGAATGGGAATATGGTAATAGAAACTCCAGCTAATGGTTCTGTTACTACTACCCTTGTGTGTTTGAGATGTCCTGTGACGATTTTTGAGAAGAGCTTTGTGATGGATTTGGTGTGCTTACCCTTGCACCAAATTGACGTGATCTTTGGAATGAACTGGTTAGAGTTCAACCGGGTTCATATCAATTGTTATAACAAGACTGTAGAGTTTCCTGAGATTGATGATAATGGGGAGTTGATGTTCTTATCTGCTACGCAAGTAGACGAACTTGTGGAGAATAAAGCTTTGGTGTTTGCAATTTTTGCATCGTTGCAAATTGATCGTGAAGCTGCGAGTGTGGAGTTTCCTGTTGTCTGTGAATTCCCAGATGTGTTTCCAGATGACATCAGTGATTTGCCTCCAGAGCGTGAAGTGGAGTTTGCAGTGGACTTAATACCAGGTATGAGTCCAGTGTCGATGGCTCCTTATCGGATGTCAGCTTCTGAGTTAAGTGAATTGAAGAAACAATTGGAAGAATTGCTTGAGAAAAGGTTTGTTCGACTAAGTGTTTCTCCGCGGGGTGCTCCGGTGCTGCTAGTGAAGAAGAAAGATGGTAGTATTAGGTTGTGTGTTGATTATCGGCAGCTGAATAAAGTGACTATCAAGAATAAGTACCCGCTACCGAGAATCGACGATTTGATGGATCAGTTAGTTGGTGCTTGTGTGTTTAGCAAGATTGATTTGAGGTCTGGTTATCATCAGATTCGAGTGAAGCCTGATGATATTCCGAAGACGGCTTTCAGAACGAGATATGGACACTATGAGTACACTGTGATTCCGTTTGGTGTATCCAATGCACCTGGTGTGTTCATGGAGTATATGAATCGGATTTTCCATGAGTATTTGGATAAGTTTGTGGTGGTGTTTATCGATGATATCTTGATATATTATAGATCTGAAGAATATATTATCCATATGAATATTTAAAATCATTTTGTTTTAAGAAAAATCAAGAAAATAAATCATTTTAAAATATTTAAAACAATTTAAAATAATATTTTTTAATATATTAAAAATATATCAAATTCAAAATATTTTTGTGATTTTTTTGGTGAATAAAATATTTAAATATGTGAATGATATTTGTTCAAAAAAACATTTGAAAATAAATAAAATTGAATATAGAAATTAATTATTTGAAAATAATTAAGAAAAATATGAAAATATGTGAAAAATGGACAAGTGATAAAAATTTGTCATGAGTGGGGATTGTACCCACGACCTCTCACTCACACACAAGGAAATCACGCCCTTGCCAACTGAGCCAACGTGTGCTGGTGATAATGAAACACAACCAACACATAATAAATGATAACTACGTGGCAAATTCAATTTTTTCGCGCGAAGAACTTCATCTTCAACCTTTAGCCAGATTTTGCAAAAACTATGTTATCTCATGAAATACGTAATGAAATGGGATGATGTAAACATGAAAGTTGTTCGTTTTTGAACAAGGAACACGATTGTGGCATTTAATTTTATTTATTTTAAGTGTGGAGTGAGTTATCAAGTGATGAACAGATGAACCCTAATTTTTGCAAGAACAAAGTGAAATCCTATACACGATTGATACATAGCAATTGATTGAGGGAAAACATTCTATATATGTGCAGAAACATGTTGGTAACTTAAAATATAAAAAATGATGCATGTTTCATGGAGTTTGGGAAGATTAGGCTTACCTGTGCAAGAGTAATTCGAATCCTCAATTGTAGGTGTTACAGAAGTGTTTTGATGATTTGGACAGCTTCCCTACACCTCAAGGAATGTGTTGATGTGCTTGGAATGGATTAAAACCTTCTGGATTGATGGGCTCGACTCCAACTGCAACTTGCTTGGGATGAACTATGATCTTGATGAATTTGATGTTACAGATGATGTTTAAGTGTTTGGATCACTCATACAAGATATATATGATGTGTTTGAACCAAAAGTTTGAGCCAAGAAGTTATGGTTTTGAAAACACGATTCTCACTTTTTTTTGAAAATTTTGAAACTTGGAGTGAAAGAAAGAAATGAGAGAAAACAAGTTTTGTGTTGTTTTGGGGTTGTTTGAATGATCAGAAATGAGTTTTATTTATAGGTGAATGAGTTTGTCTTGGCTGAATAGCGATGACTTGAAGGATAAGAGCTCATTCAATGTTTTTGGAAAGATACCATTACTTCCATGCCAAGGTAAATTGTCACTTCTAAGTAGCATAGCTAACTTTTGACCAATTCCACATTCCTCAATTGTTTTTATTGTTTTTTATTCATGAATCTTGACTGAAAAGAGTACCTTTGTTGAATGTACACTATTGCACATAAATGCACTTTGAATTCAAGGCATATGTGACAAAGCTTCATTATTCCAAATGCGATTCTTCTTGACTCATCACTTGATCTTACAGGTTTGTGGTGACTCATTCTGATCCATGTTGAATTGGTATGATCATGATCATTGCACTTGACTTCAAAATCGTGTAGTGCAAGAAATGACCAAAACTGATTTTGCAAAACAGTTTGCAGCAAGGTGTATTAAGACCTCCATAACCCTTTGCTCAAGTGGAGTTATCTCATGCTCTTGGGCTCTTTGGAAAGCTGAGATGATGTACTTCAACTTTGATGTTCACCATTGGACTTGATTCATCTTGGATCATGGGGAAAAATCCCTCCACATTTTGATGTTTTGACCGATCTTACCTTAGGCAGAATTTTACTAAGTGTTGAAGTTCATTTCATACTTTTCTTGATTTTGATCACTTCATAACTTAAAATCCAAGCATTTTTTTACCATGGCTCAGTTTTTCACTTTTATAGTATGTGATGAGATCTATCATTTGAGCTTTGGATCCAATAAAATGGTTGCTTGGTTTAGAAGTTATGGCTTTTGGAAGTTGGGTACTTAAACACTTTTTTCCATAACTTAGTGAAATTTTCACTTTCTCAACATTGCCCTTTTTACAAGTAACCTTGATTTCTCGATCAAATATTGTTCAAATGCAACAATGGATCAAGTTTTCTTGTATAATGGTTCATAATAAACATTTTTAGCCAAAAAGTCAAACTTTGACTTTGGGTCTCAGATGAATTTTGTGCAGAGAAACCCTAATTCCTGATTTTCAATGTATGGATGTCCCAAGGTGACTTTAAACTTATGAATGGACTTAAAGGGTATATTTGAGTGTCTTGAATCATATCCCAAGCATTGAGATCATGTCTTGTCCAAAAGTCAAAGGTATGGTTGACTTTTCATCAAAACCTAGTTTGTGGCTCAAATGGATTTGAATTCTTGCATTGTTTGTGAATCAAGTTCTTTGAATCAATCCAATCATATGAATGGACGAATATGATATATTTGAGGTCCTTGAAACATATCTTGAGATTTTGGCTCATGCCCAGATGAAAATTTCCCTCTGGAAGCCTTGGTCGACCAAAACCCTAATTTGGTGATACCGATGATCTCGAGGCTTGATCAACTTGGAATGATGCAATCTTGGGCTTGATTCTTGATGTTGAGGACCTCTTTACCTTCATGAATGATTGAGAGGTTTGATAAGTTGAAGATCATGTCAATTCTTGATTGATCATTTGCCTGAATCCTCTGTAGGGCTTAAAAAACCTAATTCTTGGTCAAGGTGAACACTCAACAATCTTTGAATGGATTAATGAGGTATGAAAGTACATCCATATTGTGGTGATGATTTGCACAATGATGTGAAGTCTTAGGGTCAAAATTTAGGGTATGACAAAAACGATAAAGTTATTACACGTCATGGGAGTGGGGATACATTTTTCAAATGGGGATGGAATAAACCATAAACACACAACCCAAACGATAAACTACCCGTGTACTAGCAAAGTGGGCTAGTTTTATAGACGACCAACTATAATTAATTAATCGAATAAGTCTCATTGTAAGAAAGCCCAAGAGTAAGTTATGAATGATGTGCAATGATGTCCTAAGCTAAGACGAAGAAAATAAAGAAGTTCAATCCCAAATCTCCTTTGGTAGGGTTTAATTACAAGGTCTAAACTCCATGATGCTAGGGATAGTAACTGTTAAGAGTCCCACATCGGATAATATATGGCATGAACATGTGTTTATAAGTGGGGGTAATCCTTACTCTACCAACCGGTTTTGTAGGATTGAATTAGGCCCAACCACAATTTCTTAACATGGTATTAGAGTCTCGTTTAAGATTTGGTAGGTCACCTTCTATGGTTTCCGCTATCGGGCCACCCACCATTTATTTCCATGCTCAAGTTGTCTAGTCCTGAGCGTGAGGGGGTGTGTTAAGAGTCTCACATCAGACAATATAGGGCATGAACACGTGTTTATAAGTGGGGGTAATCCTCACTCTACCAACCGGTTTTGTAGGGTTGAGTTAGGCCCAACCACATTTCATAACATTGTATCAGAGCCTCGTTTAAGATCCGGTGGGCCACCTTTTATGGTTTCCACTATCGGGTCACCCACCAGTTATTTCCACGCTCTAGTTGTCTAGTTCTGAGTGTGAGGGGTGTGTTAAGAGTCTCACGTCGGATAATATATGGCATGAACATGTCTTTATAAGTGGGGGTAATCCTCACCTTACCAACCGATTTTGTAGGGTTGAGTTAGGCCCAACCACATTTCTTAACAGTTACCATAGTCTAAGCTTAGGTCTTTTTTAGGGTTTTTGATATTTTTATCATGTTTTTTTTTGTGTTTTTTAATAGCATGAATGAATAAAGATGAAGGTGACATAATGAGAAATGAAATATATGGACAATGAAATAAAGAGCAAGAAAAGTAAATGGCGAAAGGTAAATAGAAAGAAGATAAATAGTGGAAATGTAAAAGTTAGATGGTAGTTGTTAACTGTTATTGATCAGATGATCACTTTCTCGAATCGGGACCAATTTAGCGCTATGTTAAGCAATCGTAGCTCAATCTATGAGGAAGATCATACTATGGGAGGCTGGTCAATACCAATGTTTGTGTTAAAACATGTTAGAGAAATGATATGTAGATCATTATCCTAAAGCAATGTCACACGAAAAGAAAAAGAGAACAATTTTATTTTAATCAAGAACTTCCATCGATTAATCAAAGGCAACCTATCACGATCCCATAGTGTGGAGAATGATCCAAATGATCATTCAACCACAGATTTGAAAAAATAAAGGTTAAACAACTTTAAAAACCAACAATCCATGACTTTTAAGATCTCATTGACCAAAATGAGAAAAATAAAATCAATATGATAATATTAAGAACAAAATATTAATGGAAAATTAATTAAATAAGTAAAAAAAAACTAAAAAAAAAACAAGATCAACGTAAAATATTTCTAAAAAAAAGTGAACAAAAGAATAAATAAAGTTAATAAAAAATCAAATAAGAAAAAGAAAACAAAATAAACTATTTAGAAAAAATGTTGCCAAAATCTAGAAAAATAAAAAAACAAAGAAAGTAACAATAGAAAAAGGGAATAAAATGGCAAGGGAGGGTGAACAAGCAAGGATATGGGGTGAATAGAAACTAAATCACGGGCTTTGTAAAGCCCATAGACCAAAGGATCTTTTTTTTTTTATTTAAAAAAATCAGACAACAACAAAACCTTATGTCAAGAAAAAAAAAGCGTGTATACTCTTCTCCTTCTCAAATGCGATACCTACTTTGTTCTTCTCTCAGTTTCAGATTGCGGCTTCAATCGACTTCGTCTCTTTCTCAATTCCTCTTCCCTTATTTCACTCGATTTCGCACGCTCTCACTCTCGTCTCTCTCAATTTTGCTCTGAAATTGTTGTTGTTGTTGTTGACTTTGTTAGATTGAAGGGTATCATGGGTTGATGATTTTAAAGGTTTGGAGAAAAAAGATTTGTGTTGTTTTGAATTGGTTTTTGCATGAGAATTTATGAAGGTTTGGGGGAGAAATTGACAGGGTAATGTTGGCTAAAGAGAGCTAGGGTAAAGTGAGGAAGATGGTGTGTTATTTATAGAGGAGTGGTGAGTGGAGATTTTTGAAATGGATTGTCGTTTTGTACGTTGAAGTCGTGTTTTCGTTTTGCCCGCATTTTTTGTTTTGGTGTGTGACGTAGTAATTAGTCTTTGCTTCATGTTGTCGTTTTTTCTTTACTGGAGGTCTTGCGTTTGGAAGGTTAGCGTGGGTCGCGTTTTAGTTGTAGCAGCAGCGTTGCAATTTGTGCATAGTGGTTTGTACATATTCGTTTGGTGTCTCCTTTGGAAAGTTTTTATTTTGATGGCTTTGTTTGAGAAGATTGAATGACTTGGAATTTGTTGTGAAGCCCGAAGTCTTGCAGCAGCTGAAGTTTTGATTTTGGCTTGGTTGAAGTGTGGAAAGTAGCTGGTTGTTTTGTGTAGCTGATAGCGTGGAATTGATGGCTTGTATTGTGACGTATCCATTGCGGTCATGAATTAGCATAACACCAGCTTGGCTCGTTTGGCTTGTAATGTTGGAAATTAATTTTGGCTTGTGAATTGTTTTGCCCCTAGTATTAGGGGTGACAAAATGGATGAATTGGATGGTTAATGGATGGATCAAAACAATCCATTAGTTCATTAACAATCCACTAAAATTTTCTTAAAATTATCCAATCTGATTCATCAATTAAGAATAAAATCCATCCAATCCATCCATTAACATATTTTTAATGGATGGATATCCATCCATCCAATTTTTTTTTATTTTAAAAAAAATCAGTTTTTTTATTCAGAAAAAAAAGTCGTTTTTTTTTTCGGAAAAAAAAATTGATTTTTTTTCGGAAAAAAAAATCGATTTTTTTTCGGAAAAAAGTCATTTTTTTTGGAAAAAAACGTCGGTTTTTATTTCGAAAAAAAGTCAGTTTTTGTTCGAAAAAAAGTCGGTTTTTTTTCTGAAAAGAAGTCGGTTTTTTTTTCGATAAAAAAATCAATTTTTTTTTTCGAAATAAAAAGTCAGTTTTTTTCGGAAAAAAAAGTCGGTTTTTGTTTTCGGAAAAAAAGTTGGTTTTTTTCGAAAAAAAATCAGGTTTTTTTCGAAAAAAAATATTTTTTTTTTAAATATTTTTTGTTTTTTTTTTTGAAAAAAATTAATTCATTTAAAAAAAAAATTCAATTTTTAAGTTTTTTTAAAAAATAAATCTAACGGAGATAAAAATAATCCATTAGATATTTAAAATATGTTGGATGGATTGAACCAATCTATGTATATAAATGGATGGATTTAATCAAATCCATTAACTTACTATTTATGTGGTAGATGAATTGAATGAATTTTTTGGTGGATGAATTGGATGGATTTTGCTTTAATAGATCCAATTATCCTCAGGCTAGTATGAAGGTTTGTGGTGGGGTAGGCACTTGTAGTAGCTAAAGGTGGGCCATGGTTTGTGTCTTGGATGCGGCTTGTTGGAATACTTGGTATTTGGTTTGACAAGTTGGTGGCTCCGTTAATTTAAATGGATTTGTGGTTCACGTTTTTGCTTTGCTTGGAATTGTGGCTTCATGTGCGTGTGTAATAGTAGGCTTCATGATTTTTTTCTTTTTTGCAATTGTTTGGTTATTTGTACATGGGCTTATGACTTTGGTAATGGGCTTGTAATCCACGAGCTTGATTTTTGTATGAACTTTGGTGGAAAATCTTATCTCATACCCCATCATTTATTCCCCTACCCCTACATTATATTTAATTTTACTAAAATATCCTCATATAAATAAGTGCAAAATTTTTCTAATTTAATTATATGATCCACAATTTAATAAATAAATCTATCTTTAAAAGCTGTTTTATTAATATTCTCAGCAAATATGACAAGTATTATCTATACTATTATATAATCTTATAATGTCTCCATCAAAGATTTTTCGTTAAAATTTTTTCCTTTAATTAATTAATTAATTATAAATATATTTATTATTAACTCCATTTAAAACTTCCGACTAACTCATTTTTATATTTTAAATAATTATTAATTAACAAATGCAATAAGACACATTCTATTTTTTTTTTTTTTAAATGCAGCCACCTACCACAAATTAATTAAATATAAATATATTATTATTAACTCCATCATTTAAAACTTCTAACTAAGTCACATTTTAATATTTTAAATAATTATTAGTTAACAAATGCAATAAGACACTCAAGAATTTTTTTTTAAAATGCAGCCACCTACCAATAATATGTTAACATAGTAACTACCCAGCTAACTTTTTTCTTCATTTTATTAATTAATATTTTATTATTAATAATTAAATATTATTATTATTAATTAAATAATAATTAAATTAAAATATTTAACATGTTTATTTCTCAATTTTTTTCCGCTCAACACTCTCTATTTATATTATACAAACAATTAACATTTCTCCACTCATAACATCTCTCTAACCCCACATTAATAGGACACATAATAATATTAAATTAAAAATAAAAAAGTAAATAAATTAGACATATAATGCAAACCTTAAAATTACTTAATACAAAAATAAATTAATAAATATAATTCATGAAACGGTTAAAGTTTTTTATAGCCCCACTAATTTCATTACTTTATTTTATTTTTTCCACAAAATTATCTTTCCACTAATCAAATTTATATCTCATCAATTAACCTCATTACTTTATTCCATTTTTTTCACGAAATTATCTTCCCACTAATCAAATTTATATCTCATCAATTTATACATTTATTTTACTATTTACTAGCTTTAAAATGAAATTAGTGGGGGTTATAAAAAACTTTAACCGTTTTATGAATTATATTTATTAATTTTTTTGTATTAAGTAAATTTAAGGTTTGCATTATATGTCTAATTTATTTATTTATTTATTTTTTAATTTAATATTACTATGTGTCCTATTAATGTGGGGTTAAAAAGATATTATGAGTGGAGAGAGGTTAATTGTTTGTATGATATAAATAGAGAGTGTTGAGCGGAGAGAAATTTGAGAAATAAACATGTTAAATATTTTAATTTAATTATCATTTAATTAATAATATTAATAATATTTAATTATTATTAATAAAATATTAATTAATAAAATGAAGAGAAAAGTTATGCTGGGTAGTTACTATGTTAACATATTATTGGTAGGTGGCTGCATTTAAAAAAAAAATTATGAGTGTCTTATTGCATTTGTTAATTAATAATCATTTAAAATATAAGAATGTGACTTAGTTAGAAGTTTTAAATGATGGAGTTAATAATAAATATATTTATATTTAATTAATTTTTTGGTAGGTGGATGCATTTAAAAAAAATTTTAAGACATGTTTTATTGCATTTGTTAATTAATAATTATTTAAAATATAAGAATGAGTTAGTCGGAAGTTTTAAATGGAGTTAATAATAAATATATTTATATTTAATTAATTAATTAAAGGAAAAGATTTTAGCGGAAAATCTTTGATGGAGACATTATAAGATTATATAATAGTATAGATAATACTTACCATATTTGCTGAGAATATTAATAAAGCAGCATTTAAAGATAGATTTATTTATTAAATTGTGGATCAAGTAATTAAATTAGAAAAATTTTGCACTTATTTATATGAGGATATTTTGGTAAAAAAATATAATGTAGAAGTAGGGGAATAAATGATGGGGTATGGGGTAAAATTTTCACTTTGGTGGTGTATTTTGTAATGGGCTCTTGAATAGAAAATGGCAATGGGCTTTGAATTTGTTTGTTAATTTTGGACTTTGGGTTTTCTTTTATTGTAATAGACTTTGTAAAAAATGGATAATGGGTTTATGGGAACTCGCAAATTGTATGCACCACCACATTTGATTCTTGAACCATGCCTAACCATTTAATCATGAGAACTTTGAATTTCTTATAATCCTCGATTCCTGATTACAACCATGGCACTTAAAGCTTGAATTTCCAATTAAACCCCAAAAAATCTCATGAATCAAATTTGAAACAATTAAGATCTTGAATTAAATCCTGAGAAATAAAATTGAATTAGGAATCAATCTGGATCTTTGGATGAATTAAAGCCTTGAAAAAATGAAACCACTACTGAATCAATCTCTGAATTTGGCCACTGACTTTTGAAATAAATCTTGAATCTGACTGAAAATGAATCAATTCCTGAACCTTAACCATTCTTGAACAAATTCTTGAGATATGACTAAAATTGAATCAAACTTGCAATCATCTTGAATAAATGGCCTGCTTGACTTCTCCTTGAATTAATGAAATGAACTAATATAATCAAGACTTGCAACGACTTGAAATATGAGGCCAAATGTACTAAATTTGAATATTCTGCAACTTGATTTCATAAGATCACTTAAACTTGCACCCTCAATTTTATTCTTGAATCATGCTTGAAAAGACAAATTAATCCATGAGAACCTTGAACTTTTGATTCTTGATTAAAACTTTGAATCCTCCATCATTGAATCTAAGAATCTCACAAACCAATTTTCACCCTTGTTGAATTCTTATTTAAAATGGAATAAAACTTGAATCGAGCATAAATCAGTCTTGCACTTTTAATGGATTTAAAACCTCTTGAATTTTTTTCCTTTAACCAATGCTTGATTTCAACAAAATGAAACTTGAAGATACCGTTGAACCTGCACCAAAGCCCTAACTTGGAAGCAATCTTATTCACTTGAAGATATTTAGACATAAATCACTTGAATCTGACACCTCCTTGCCTTCACAATGATTCATGACCAGATAACTTGAGAATGAAGCAAATTCTTCCTGTTTGACTAAGACTAGGTCAAACTTCCACTGAATTTCAACCATTGCTGCGCACACACTTGTCCTGACAACCTTGCCTGAACCTTGATTCAACCTTGCAGGACCTGAGCTTAGACAATAAGAAAATGAAAGCAAAAGGCACACATTTTGTATACACAATGGTTAGATGACATGAATAATAGATATGATGCACAGATGATGGAAATGCTATGATATGTATTGATTTGGCAATTCAGGGTCAAAACTGGGGTATGCCAATAGGTATGTGAAGAAAATGGGCAAAAGGATGCAAGAAAAATAAGATGCAAAAAGAATTTTTCAAGTTTTAAATTGCATAGGTCGGCCTGTGAAAGTCATAAATCTACCTATGAAGGTGTTCAGGTCGGCCTGTGAGGTGACCTGAGAGGCGACCTGTGGGCAGATTCTACAGGCTTCATTCTTGGAGCGTGGTAGATGACCTGAAATATGGATGTGCCAGCCTATAATGAAGCTGAGGCTTTCATGGGTCGACCTAATCACGTATAGGTCAGCTTATGCTGTTGTTTTGACACACAAACATGATTTTTGGTGTGTATGACATGCCTAAGACTAGTAAAACTTGTTTAGAGACTCTTTTTATGCATCCTAAGGCTAAGGGGACAAATGAGCATCTAAGCGTAGGTTGATACCGTCCAATATACAAAAGCGTTACGATATATTACCTTCTTTGTTTGACATCATCCAAAACCCTGTTGAATTTGTAGTTAGCACTCACATACTCCCCATTTTTTATGATGACAAACGTATATGATGTAGCCGTAGCCTGCTACACTTTATTATCTTGGTACACAAAACAACTCCCCCTGAATTTATGCATTGTTCTTGATATTTGATAGCTCCCCTTAAATGTATGCATATATCATGCATAATCCTCATAATCCTCTTCATTATCTCTCCCCTTTGACAACATCAAAAAGAAAGAAACAAATAATCCGTTAGAAGCATCACGTAGATGCACAAATTATAACACCCTGCTCCCCCCATGCGTTTAATAAATAAAAATAAAAAAATAGTTTGCGGAAAAAATCAGAGTTACACACGTAGGATGCCACATCAACATTAATATTCTCATAAAGTATCAAATCACTTCGTATCTTATTACTCTTGAAAAATTAAATTAAACAGCAAAATAATCAATCAGTTCGGCACTAAGGCCCCAATTACATCAACCTCCACAAAATCTGTGGTTCAATAACATTAAGCAAATCAAGATACGTAACAAATAACAAATAACATAGCGAAAATAACAAAATCCCCATCCTTCCCGTGTTACGTATCAGAGCAACTCCTAAGACTCGATCAATAGCAACACATGCTCCAAGCATTACTCAGGTACCTGATTATCTGTACTCCTCAAGGAGCACAAACACAACAACAGAAAAGGGGTGAGAATTACATTCAATAATACACGGTGAAAATCACATGCTAAGGAGTAATTATTCACACAATTCACACCAATCAACAATCATAACACATGTATAAGTGCCACATCAACACTCGACATAATCTACCCACATTCAATCATACATATATGCAATGCGACTCAACTGACACAACACCATACCTGCGGTACCATCACAATCCATACGGTTCACTCTTTGAACCCAATTCCTGTCGAAATCCGGATAAGTCGTATACGTTCATCTGAACTACAACTTATCTCCACTCGACTCTCACATAGAGTCCGGACGAGACTAGGCACCCATCATGGATTCCCACATAGGCTTATCTCTACATGACACAAAATGAATGCATGACATACTATTATGCATAATATAAATACCATCCATGCATAACACACGATCCACAGTGATCACACGTGAGCCACATGCTTACCGTAATTCTCTCTGGAATTGCCATCGCTGCCCAAGACTGTCCACATGACAACAATCCTAGCAACACAAGCATCAATCACACGGACACAAGGAAAATCCCACAGAAATGCCATAGTTTACGATATTTACTACCACTATCGGTTCTTCTATGTCCAGTTATATCATTTTAGTCTTACGAATCAAGAGAAATTGCATTGCACGCGAAATCGATAAAGAAATCACGAAAACGGAAAAAACATCACACAACCCTACCCATACGCGTATGACTCTGTCCATATGCGTATGGACTTGTTTCCTCGCCCATAGCCCTGCATATGCTACGCGTAGGGCCCCATATGCCAGGCCTCATACGCGTATTGCCACCTGCCGTACGCATATGACCTGAGGCCAATTTCCTTCAGAATCCTCCTGAAAATAACCCGTACGCATAATGGCTACCCCATACGCGTATTGCTCACTTCGTATATGCGTCCCATATAAGTTTCAGCAGAGGGTCGTGCTGTCCATGGGGACAGGGCGCATATGTTACGTGTAATGCCCCTGGGTGAGTCCCCCATATGCGTATTGACCTTGGCATACACGTATGAACAGTCTGTTGCAGAAACATTAGTTTTTCGCATCTATACGATTTTTCCCCCATTTGAGCACTTTCAAGCTCCTGATTTCGACCCAAAATAGAATTTATATCAGTATAATCCTAAAGTCCTGATTCTAATTTATTAATTCATCATTTTATCCAAGTTTTCTACCATTATAATCTGTTTTCGTTAACCCCAAAACCCCCAAAATTTCCAGATCTGCCCCATAGTAGAACCCAACAACAACAGTACAGAGTTCACATGAATTTCATATCCAATATCATCATGCAACACAAATTTACATCAAAACAGTACACATATACGAATTTACAAGGGACATCACACAAGCATACAGTCAAACAAGAAGAAGAAGAAATGCACAGAAATCCTAAGAGAGGAAGGAACCCTCACTACCCTCTTATGCTCAGACCACCATTAAAGAACCCATTATCCCCCTTACCTTAATTTTCAAGCTTGCTCTCTCTTCAACAATGGTGAAACTCTTGATTACTCTTGCCCTAACTCTCCTTCTTTCTTCTCTCATTTCTCTTTTCACGTGTAACTAGCAAAACTAATCTCTTTTTCCCACTTCTCTCTAATTATGGTTTAATTCCTTAATTTTCTTAATAATAATAATAATCCTAATAATAATAATAATATTAATAATAATAGTAATAACATTAATAATAATAATGGAATATCTCATCATCTATATTATTATTATTATTATATTATCCTAACATTTAATTTCGTTTATTTCAATCCACTAAGCTCTCACACCCACCCTTACACACATATCCTTAACCAATTCAATGCCAAAATATTCACACAAAATACATAAAAAAATGACTAAATATTTAAATGGGGTGTTACACAACTCACATATTACAAATACTATGTAGAGGCAATTGCATTGAAAAGGTTGTGCACTCACACAAAGTAAAGAACACATGCTAAATAAACAAACCACAATACTCATATTAATTTTGATTAATTAAGGTACAAGCATTGAAACATTACATAATTTAAAGCATTAAAATCAAACCAAATGCAAAGACAAGGAAACAACCAAACAAAAACACACTAAATGAAGAAAAAACTTAAGAAACACTAAGAAGACACTCAAACACACTGCTCATCACTCCCTTCCACGACCTCCAGGTCTAACTCCACGAAACCATCTTTGACCATCATTCCCAAACTGACGGTCCAAGAAATCACACATTTCTTAATAGAATTGTGTGTAGTGATGATGATCTTCATTTTGGGCAGCAATCATGTGATTGACCCTTGCGATGGTAGAAGCAGTATTAACATCCATTTCCTCCTTCAAGGTGACTAGCTTCTCTGTGACAAATGAGGCAAAGCCCTCAATATTTGCATCTTGAGTTTTCATATGATCTTGCATACTTTGGAGCAACGTCATCTGGGTATTTTGTTTTTGCAGCAGATTTTGAAGAAGCGAGGTGATGGAATTGTTGCCAGCAGCATTGCTATCTCCCTGCACATCAACATATTCAACATCATGCATAGGCACATCATCTTCAATATATTGCTCAACAGAGGTATCAATAAATGTTGTAGGATCATCGAAGTTGTATATCTTCTGACCATACTTTCCCAACCTTAGATAGTATGCTTAATGCTCTTTATCCCAAAAGTATCCCATGTTAGCTAGAGTTCGTTGAGAGAACTCTTGAATTGGACCAGGCGAGATGAGTGGTAGATTTGGCTTATGGTAATGTCAAACTGTTGCTTCCAAACATCATTGGTGACTTCATAAACCTTATTCCCAATAGTGAATTTGAAAGAAGATCCATTCTACTCATGCAGTCCAGAATAAAATACACAAACTAGATCTTCATTGTAATCTTGTGACAACTACAGAAAATAGTTGATTTGGTGGTGTTCTATGAGTCAAGCCACGACCAGAATTTCCAAACTTCAAACAACAGAAGCCTTCCATACATGTTGTTTCATAACAAGGCGATGCAATAATTTCTCTTCAAATTCTGGTACGCAGTTGTCAGAAACCAGAGACAACACGGTCTCCGGAATGGTTGATGATGATAATGTGTTAGCCTTATCACTCTTCCTTCTCGCAATTTTAGGAGCCATTTGGATTGATAGGAGTTTTTGACAGAATTGAGATGTTTGAAACAAGATGGAAACTGATGCTAATTTATAGGAAATAAGAGAAGGATAAGGAATTCAGAAGGTTCATTGTTACAAGAATGTGGAAAGTTGAATGATTTAATGTCATAAAATGAATGACATTAGTGATGAATTAAGGACATAAAGAGGAGTTACATTGGTTGGCTAGAATTTGAATAGCAAAGGACTTAGATTCATAAAAAACCCATGAATGCAGGAATATGAAAAATTCTTGTCAAATGAGCCATAATTCATCCACTTACTGTCATAGGCCGACCTATACGATAACACGTGCTGACCTATACTGTTAGTTTTTGTGAAAATTTTAATTTGCATAGGCCGACCTATACAAGGTCAGGTGCACCAGTCAACAGAGACATTTTAATTCACATGACACAGGTCGACCTGTTCAATTATGTGTCGACCTATAGACTTTTTATTTGAATAATTAGAATCAAATGGACTTTTAGACACCACAAATGACTCGAATTAGACTCATGCGTACTACCTTGATTGAAGACACGTGCATATGATAAGGTTTGATGAGTTGTTTGCTTTAATCATGTAACATATAATCATGCAAGCATGACTTGGTTCAAGATACAAATGAATCATGAGTGAATTTATGCATGGTTACTACAAACATGTAAAATGCAACATGCAACAATCACATTTTATATTTTTGGAAGTAAACACATATCACAAGCATCACACATAGTTCGTCACATATCCTTATGAAATAAATAGGTAAAAGAAACACTTACATACATAACTAGAAATATGGTTGAAACGATATTACCTCACCGTACACAAGACAGAGGATGCACAAGCATTACACGAAGAACACTAAAACTAAAGTTGAAATGAATGCAACACATGCCACGAAACACAAATAAGACCAAAACATTCTTACCGTTTTCCTTCTTGTACAAGTATTTGCTAGTGAGATTAGTAATGTATCCAAGAACATCATTTGATGATCATTTTCTCAATTATGATGATAATCTCGCTACTCCTCATGTTTCATCATTTTAGGTTGATCATTCCTAGTTTGATGTACTTAAGCAAGTCTAGTCAAAGATAACCTGCATAATTGAATATAACATCATTCTGACACTTCTCGAATACCTTATTAGTAATCATTAATACACTTTTACCAATTAAAAGAAACACAAAGAGTTAACATGGTTGGTAACATAATCCCCTTTGTTAGTCACTTAGATCAAAACAATAAGGACATGTTACTGTGTTGTGCCTTGATGCTCCACGAATGAGATCCCATAATCTCTCCATAGAGTCAAGAAATTTTTCCTGCATGATTAACAACTTGTGATAGGTACCCAATCTTCATTGGGTCCATGGGGATTAGTAAAATCTTGATTGCATTTAGGCACCCATTGAAAGGCACCATTAGGAACATGAAGTTTCCTAACTTTGCACTTTGCAATAATGTGTCCCTTTTTGCAACAATAGTGACAATACAAGTTTAGAGAAAATAACCTTTTGCTATTTGGTTCCTTTTTAACATAACTATACCTTAGATACAGATTGTGATTTGGTAAGTCATACTTGGAAGTATTTATAGCAAAAGTAACCTTGGATTTCAAATCCTTATCAAGTTTAGCTTTAAGAGTCCTTGACTCCTTTTACCAAATGTGACATGTTTCACAACCAAAATTCCACAAATATCTAGGGTCCTTATCTAGTCCTTCTAGAATATTTGACATGGATTTCCTTAGTGCTTCCACATGTTTTTCATTTCTATCAATCTTAGCTTCCAAATGAAAGATGATTCTCTTGTTCGAAGCTAATCTCTTAAAAGCATCTATGGCTTATCTTTGTAGATTTTCAAATGATTCTTGAAGTTGAGAAAAAGCTAAGTCACGAGAAGCTTAAAGTTTAGAGTGCCTTACAACCTTTTTCTTTCCTTTGTTTTCCATATAGAAAAGCTTGGCCGATTCTTTACTTGAGGTAGAGCTATCATCACTTGACGAATCACTTTCACTTTCCCAAGCGGCACAGGCTCTTCTACCTTTTCTAGACGTTTTATAAATGCCTTTTTCATTCTTGATTTTTGGACACTCTGGCTTAAAGTGATTGGGTTTACCATAGTTGTAACACGTACTTTGCGACTTTCCCTTTTTGCTCTCATCTTCTTCTTTTGAGGAACTTTATAACCTTCTTGATTTATCACGGTACTTGTTGGAATATTTGTAGCCATGCTTTGACATGTATTTATTAAATCACTTTATGAACAATCCCATATCTTCTTCATCGGATTCGTTGTCATATTTAGATTCATTATCCCTTCTTCTTTGTCTTTCCCTTTCTCACCCTTCGATCTCTTTTCGTATTCCTTCTCGTATTTAGCCAAGCAAGTAAGCTCTTGCTCATGTTCTTCCAACTTACCAAGAAAAGTTATAAGATCAAGTGACTTAAGATCATTTTCTTCTTTAATAGCAGTGACCTTTGGTTGCCATTCCCTACTTAAACACCTCAAAACTTTGTTAGTAGCAAGTTCATTGGAAATGGAATTACCTAGTGCATTTAACCGATTTATAAGATGAGTGAACCATTTTTGCATATCTGCAATGGTTTCACCATGCTTAATATGCAATAGCTCAAACTCTTGATTCAATGTGTTGATCCTAGCTTGTTTGACATCATTAGTACCCTCATGGGAAATCTATAATGCGTCCCACATAACTTTGGCGATCTCACAATGAGAAACGTGATAAAACTCATCAACTCCCAAGGCGGAAGTGAGAATGTTTTTCGCTTTCCAATCATGTGACCACAATTTCCTATCATTATCATCCCATCGTGCATACGGTTTAGGTATTGTGACACCATCCTCATTGGTCATAGTTGTTTCATTTGGACCATTTTGGATAGCATCCCAAATACCTTTGACAACGAAGCTGACATGAATACACATAACTACTTTCCAATAGCCATAATTGTTGCCGGTGAAAATTAGTGCTCTATTGTACGCACCCTTAGATTCGGTAGCCATTCTTATAAGAAATGCATCTCAATCATGGAATGAACTAGAGCTCTTGATGCCACTTGTTAGACGATAGGCTTTGATCTAGAGGGGGTGAATATATCACAAATTTTATAACCTAAAACTTTTGGCAAAAATTTGTTTTCAAAATATGGTGCAGTAGAAAAACAACCCATATCGAATCGTCTAACCGAACCTACTATCGAAAAGCAATATACGTATCGCAAACCAAACAGCGTAATAAAAAGCTTAAATTTTCAACAACAATCAAGCTACAAATTAATTAAATGCAATACTAATCGTAACTCGTATATCCAATGAACTAAAACACAAACAAAATACACACAAACAATTTATCAAACACTTGGTGTACAGTCGATATTGACTAGAAATATAATTCATTTTGTTAATGTTAAAAGCCAATCACTACCAAATTGATTGTGATTATATCAATAATAACACCTTTAAAAGATAGTAGAAAATAATTTCCAATCGAATTGATCAAACAATGACAAACTTGATAAATTGCAAAATCAACAATAAAAGAGATGAAGAGAGAGAGAGAGAGATACCAAGATTTGTTTAAGTAGTTCCCCAATCGGCCTCGCTATGGGCACGTATGTCCTCAATTCAAAATCGAATTGAGATAGTTTTATTAACCTTTTCTTTGCAAAATCGTTTATACAAGAGATGAAGAATGCAAACCCCAAAAACCTATTGTTTTGTGTTGATTCTTCCACCTCTAAACCCTTGATTAAAGCTGGATCAAGTGACCAACAATGCGACTATAATACCCGATTATCCCAAGCACGTAACTTGTTGAAACCCAAGATTCCCGAACATAATTCACTGTCTCGCGCTACTCCCTGCTAAGGAAACCACCTTGTCTCAAGGCCTTCACTCGGTCGAATATGTGTTGACATGATCTTGTCCAAAACCTTCCAATCAACCCGATCTTGAAGGAAAACCCCACCTTGGTTTTATTATTTGAAACACACAAAGCCCCCAACCCAATATTCTCGGTTACACCAAACCTAATTGGACGTTATCAACTCTAATCTAGATGGTCACCCAATCAAAAAATGATTACGTGTAGTTCAATTGTGTGTATGCATTAAAGAAGGGATGAAGATGATGGGCAACTTTGTAATCTGGTTTCGTTTAGGTTTTATTCACTTGAAAACCTTGCCTAGAAGAAGATGTATATATGAGTATATATAGGTATATAAAGAAAGTGGGCAAAAGGATGCAAGAAAAATAAGATTCAAAAAGAAAATTTCAAGTTTTAAATTGCATAGGTCGGCCTATGAAAGTCATAGGTCGGCCTATGAAGGTGTTCAAGCTGGCCTGTGAGCGGGGGAGCCGACCTGAAATGTGGATGTGTCGGCCTATACTGAAGCTGAGGCTTCCATAGGTCGGCTTGATCACGTATAGGTCGGCCTATGCTTTTGTTTTGACACACAAACATGATTTTTGGTGTGTATGACATGCCTAAGACCAGTAAAACTTGTTTAGAGACTATTTTTATGCATCCTAAGGCTAAGGGGACAAATGAGCATCTAAACGTAGGTTGATACCGTCCAATATACAAAAGCGCTACGATATACTACCTTCCTTGTTTTACATCATTCAAAACCCAATTGAATTTGTAGTTAGCACTCACAAGTGGTATATTTTTTTACAAGAGCGTCCATGTTTAAAATTTGTAAACCACAGAAGAACTATTTTAGATTTGGAACAACCTGAAGATGATTGGTTCATTGATGTTATTTAATGCTCTGGGCTTGTTAGTGTATGTTTTGTTGCGTACAAGACCATAAACTATGGCATGCAGACGACATATGCAGAGAGATGACACTTAGAGACATCATTTTTCCACCATCCTCCTGGAGAGATAACCATCACTCAGGTTGACGTCTCATGTCTTCTACATCTTCCAATTAGAGTAAAGCTACTAGACCACAAGAGACTCGGTCGAGAGGAAGCCAACGAGATGTTGGTTACATATTTAGGGGTTGGCCTAACTGAGGCCGCAAATGAGGTAGTTGACATTAGATGTGATAATGCTAGATTTAAATTATTGAAATAACTTTATAAAGACCAGTTGTAAATGGTTGTGGATGCTGAAGGTGATGATATGTAGGTTGAGTACCACCGACAATGTGCATTGAGGTGTTACCTCTTGTTCCTGGTTGGCACTTCCATGTCTGTGCACAAAAGTGAAATTTACATCAATGTCGTCTACCTTAATTACATAATCGACTTAAAGTCAATTTACGAGTACAAATGGGGGGGCCTCCAGTTTGGTCTACCTGTACTCAAAGCTGGGAGAATGTTGTATATGGAAGACAGAGCAGCTAACATGAAGTTCCACAATGTTTACGGTAATTTACTATTACTAATATTTTCATAACTCTTTTATTACACTTGTTACTAATATTTTATCTGAACAATTTTCAAGGCTGAATCATCTCTTACTTTCCACACATTTTTTGGCGGGAACCTATGGCTGACTACATTGAATATTGACCACATGTTTTCACCTTTGCCCCGTACATAAGGAATCAGGCGATCGAGCCCTTCTAGGTGTATCTTGACCGCACTATAGCAGATGACATTTCCTTCTTCCCATATGACGGTCTCCACCAGACCCGTCAGCTGTACGTCATTTCGTTATACTACAGATTGATGGCTTCTGGGTCAAGTTTGATGTATGTGTATCTACTCGAGCGAGTGATGTGCCAGTGATACCATGAAAATATATCGTATATTTTGACACAATTTGCATGTGTTTTGATGCCGATTATATGTCTTTTGTAGTGTTATGTTGGTATTTTGTTTGTATTTCAAGTATTTGTCAAGTGGAGGCCTCTGAGCGTCAAAACAATGAAAAATTACGAAAACAAAATAAAAATAGCAGGTCCTGACTGTCGTGCGGGTAAGTCTCTAGCATGACGGGTGTCAAGCCATTCTTGAGAAAAGTGTCAGCCATTAGGTCAAAGGAAACAATGGAAAAAACGAAAGGCACCCTAACGGGCAGGTCGTTATACAAGTCGACGCCCCTTAGGCCCCACGAGCAGGCGCTCCTCGTAAAGAAGTCATGATGGGCAGGCCATCAGCCCTAATGACACCTGTCATGACGACGTAACCAGGTTTTTTTGCCCCAGTATCTGTAGTCAGTTATCCCACTTCCAACATTCTCTCCAACTCAGTTTGCATGATTTAAGCAGTTTTTCTACGAACTTTGGCCTATAAATAGGTCCTTAAAACTCAAATTTAGGCATCCAAGCTTTGTCTGAGCATAAAACTTTACTTTGTAAAAGCAATAATTTCTCACATTAAGTGATTATTGCAACCTCAGTTTTAAATTTGGAATACTCTTTGATTTATTTTTCTACATTTTGAAATTGTAAATTGCTGCCGCTACTTATATTCAATCTTGTCGGCATTATTGTCAACATTTATTTCCATAATTATGTACTAGATAAAGTCTCTTTGCTGAGCAATTTATATTATTAAAGTTTTCATCTTTATGCTACTTATAGGTTTTATTTACTTGCTTTATCTACTTAATGTTATTAACATGTATGCAATGAAAATGAATACTTTATTTATCGTAGATACCATGTCAACTTAAATCAGGTGAGTTTAGAATGTGAAGATTGTCGTAACGACAGTGCTCCAATAAGTCGTAAAATTTATGTTTATAACGAGAATTGCTTTTATGTCTGATAAATTCTAGTTTTTAAAATTAAAGTTTGTTGCGAAAGCTGAAACATAGCGATACCAATTTCAACTTGAAAGAGTGTAACTTGTATGTAACTGTAGAAAAATTCAAGAATTAATTATAAACACAACGAAAGCGCTTTTTATTTAATTTGGAAAAAAAATCTAGTTTTCAAAAAGGTGATTTTAAGATTATAAGCGAACACGTGAAAGAAGACGTTTATACGCTTAAATTTCGATACCAGTCGCGCGAAAGTGGACGATGCCTTTAAATTAATTTTCTACTAAAAGAAAATTTTTAAGCAAAAACTGATTATTTTTTAAACAATATTTTGAAATTGTAACTATGACTCGTACACATGAAAGCGGACAATTAGATTGCATATTTGAAATCCGGCATTGGTTAGGCGAAAGCGAACAATGCCTTTAACTTAACCCTTTTGAGTTTATTTTTCTACATTTTAATATATTTCTCCCCTTTATCGGTTTATACGAAGGACTCAGAATACCAGAAATCTCGTCGAGCCGATAGACGAAATCGAGCATTTTATACACGTTAAACGTCAAATTCGATAGATACGTTTAGAAATGGAAGAAGCTTACAACCACCCACTTAAAGACTTTTTCGCCCCATCCCAAGACGAGCCACCCACGAGTATTATTAACTCTGCAATCTATGCTAACAAATTTGAGTTGAAACCCTCTATGCTGCAAATCGTGCAGTAGAACCAGTTTTTCGATAACCCAACAGAGGACCCGAATTTGCACATTTTTGTTTTTGTGCAATTCGCTGACACGCTGAAAAGTAACGACGTCGATCCAGAAACCATTCTAATACATTTATTTCCTTTCTCCTTGAAAGACAAAGCTCGAGCTTAGCTACAGTCTCTCCCGTCAAATTCCATAACAACATGGAATGAGTCGAAGAAAGTGTCCCTTGTGAGGTATTTCCCACCTAGCAAAAGTGCTCAATTAAGGAAGCAAATCACATGCTTTAGACCGAATGACGGAGAATTGATTTTCGTTGCATGGGAGTGCTATAAGGGAATTATAAGAGCTTTCCCTTACCACAGGCTAGAAAAGTGGTTAGTTATTCACATATTCTATAACTGTCTTCTCTATAATATGAAAACGATTATTGATGTCGTTACGGGCATAACTCTGATGATTAAGCCTTTTGCTGATGCCTATGCTTTGGTAGATAGTATGGCCTAAAACCACTATCAATGGGGAAGCGAACACACTCCCGTTGAGAAAACACAACCCAAAGGTGGTATGTATGAAATAAGCAGTTTTACTTACATTAATGTTAAAGTAGATGCCTTAACTCAAAAGATTGATAACTTGAGCATTACCCCTACAACTACTATAGTTGTCGTGACACCCAACTGTGAAATTTGTAGAGTCCTTGGACATGTCACTGCTGACTGTAGCGTGCAATTTTTGTCGGTGACGCGACCACCTTACCGCAATGGTTGGAATTGGTTGCTACTTTCTGATTTCTTATTTATCCTATGAAGCTGGAAAGGAAAGGGAAGATATATAAAACTAACCTTGCACACAAATGTTTCTTTAACAAATGCTAAGAGATTGGGGGGTCCGGGGTCAGGTTATACAAAGGGAAGTTGTCAATTACCCAGTGTATATATGGTTATCCATAGACTTTCTTTGGCATGTTTAAATACTTTTTGGTGTTTATCTGTTATGGGTTGGGAATGTTGAGAGAGTGTTTTTGTTTTTTTCGGGTTTTTCTTTGTTTTTAGAAAGGTGTTGGACCTAAAGTTTTTGATTTGTGTGCTCGCTAAGATTTCGCAACCTTATGCCTACATGTTCCCGTAAAGATAACAGGGAAATCAGAACAATCATAGTTCCTCCTATTCTATGGGAGGAAAAATGTTTGGTGTCTTGTTTAAAGCCCAAGATTGAAGCTAAAGGGTTTGACTGAGAGAGAATTTGTCATCTCTAAAGGGAGATATCTCACCTATTCATCACAAGTTGTTGGGTACTTGGTTATAAAGGGGAATTACTTTAACTGGGATATGAGAATCCAACAATGCCATAATTTCCTTTATAAGGGAGATGTCCTGAAGGAAGAAACTTTAACTTAGTGTAGAGCAATGCCATTTTTCCTTAGGAATCTTCCATGCTAAGAGAGGGACATTGGCTTGGATGTAAATAATCCAGAGGCCTGCCACTTACAACAATTAGAGGAAGTTTTAACCAGGATAAAAAAGGGACCACAGCTTGGATTTTTGAATCAACAAATGTGCCACTTACAGCAGTTATCTGAAATTAGGGTTTGTTGATTGTCTGTTTTGATATGTGATGTATAGAGAAACGTCTTCCTACAGAGAGAACTCTTGATTTCCTCTGAGGGGATGATGTTTTTTGTGTGTGCCTTGATCAAAGCCAAGGGTTGAAGCTAAAAGTTTATTTATGTCTTATTTAAAGCCCAAGATTGAAGCTAAAAGATTGACTCTACTAGGGGAGTTTTATACCTGTCTTGTACAAAGCCCAAGATTGAGGCTAAAAAAAGATTGACTCTTCCGGGGAATATTTTGTCTGTCTTGTATAAAGCCCAAGATTGAAGCTAAAAAGAAATTGACTCCACTGGAGAGGTTTTATATGTCTTGTACAAAGCCCAAGATTGAGGCTAAAAAGAAATTGACTCAGCTGGAGAGTATGATATGTCTTGTACAAAGCCCAAGATTAAGGCTAACTCTATTGAGGAAAATCATTATACAAAGCCTAAGAGGAGGCTGGTTGGGGAAATTCTTATATGAAGCCTAAGAGGAGGCTAGCTTCTACCGAGGATTGTTGAAATCTAGAGACAGGTCCAATGTGTATTGGGGAATCAATTCTGGCTGGGGATTTGAAGAAGAATTAAAATATCAGATGCCCTGAGGTTCTGATTCTGTTAGGGTTTTATTGATGGTAAAGGTTTAAAATTGAGTATGAAAACCTGTGGAGATTTTAACTCTGCTGGAGATTGATGAAATAATCAAGGTTTTTTCCTGTGTTTTTAGGAGACTTGAGGGTTTCTTTGAAATCCAAGAGGAGATGATACTTTCCAAGTCTACTGGTATGAAGAGGTTAACTCTTAGTTGGAGGATGATCTTTGTATGATGCCCAAGAGGAGGCTGAGGTTTTAAGGGATGAAGATCAACCCTATGATGGTCTGGTGTTCTGGAATTATGACTCTCCTGAGGATTAAACTAGCAAAGATGACTAATATTTGTCCTATGCCTGTAGGAGGCCTTTGGGTCCTTCTACTAAGCCCAAGAGGAGGCTGAGAACTTCTAAGAAGCTCGTGGGTCCTTGTACAAAGCCCAAAAGGAGGTTGGAGATGCTTTTAGGAAGCCTGTGGGTCCAAGCCTAAGAAAAGTTCAAGAAAGGTTTCACCGGGAATAATCCTTTCTTTGGTGACCAGTTCTAAGGTTTGAAGAAATTCAAAAGAGGTTTCACCGGGAATTAGCCCTCTTTGGGGAAATGAATTTCTTATACACATATTTCTAAGTTGTGACAGTCTTGAGAAAAGTTTCACCGGGAATAATGCCTTTCTCTGTTCCATATTGTATAAGCCCAAGAGGAGGCAAGACTGTATCTGGAATTTCCTACGGGGAACTATTTTTGACTGTGTTAAAAGAGTAGCCACTGGATTGATCTAAAACTAGACCTACTTGCTGGGGAAAACTCTAAGCAATTATATACAAGCATACATACACAGATGAAATATATAAGCAAGTATGTGTAGAAGAAATAGTAGAACTTACAGTTGTGCAAGCTCCAACATTGTAACCACAGCTATATGGTTAGTTATCCAAGAAATTGAAGAAAGTTTTGATAATAACTTTGAATTTGAATTTGAATCAAAGAGGAAAGTTGTTTTTTTAAAAGAAGTTTGGGGCTTATACTCACAGGGAGGCCCAGATGAATTCTTTTGAAAAGGCGATGACCGCCTCGTAGTTTTGAAAATTACAGAGAGACTTATACAATGAATGAGGCCCAAATTATTGTATTTACAAAGAGGATTAGGTCTTACACTCTATTAAAGGCCCAAAAGTTTATTTTTATACAAGAGATGGGACTTATAGCTCAAGGAGAGGCCCAGATAAAAAACAGTGAACGTACCGTTATTTTGAAAATTGTATCGGGACTAATACAATGACTGAGACCAAAATTATTTATGTACAAAAGGGGTTGGGTCTTACACTCTATTAGAGGCCTAAAAGTGTTTGAAAAGAAGAAAAATGGGACTTACAACAAAAGGGAGGCCCAGATGATTTTTTGTTTAAAAGGCGAAGATCGCGCCGCGGTTTCGGAAAACACAGTGTGGCTTATTTAGTGACTGAAGCCCAAAATTTATTTATGTGACAAGGGATGGGTCTTACACTCTATTAGAGGCCCAAAAGTGTTTTGAAAAATGTTTGTGAGGGTAAAAATAATTAAAATCCTAATTTGATTAAAAAAATGCATTTTAATTTAAATAAAATTAATTAAAATGATTAAAATTATCAAACATGTGTGAAAAACAAGTTATGATCTTGGATTAATGTTTGAAAAATCATGTTTTATCCATAGAATGATTTGAAAATCATTTGAATTTGAAAAATCAAGAGAAAGAAATATTTTTAAATGTTTAAAAACAAATAAAAAATAATTTCTTTACAAAAATATCAAATATATAAAATAAATAATATTTTTGTGAAATTTTTGTAGAGTAAAATATTTTAACATTTTTGTGAATTTTGAAAAAAAGAATCAATTCAAAAGCAATAAAATTCAGAGAGAAATTAATTTTTGAATCAATTAAATAAAATATCAAAATATTCAAATATTCAAAAATTCAAAAATGGCGCCAAGAACAAGTCATCTTCTTCGCGTGAGCTCTGGTTTTCCAGATTTGCAAAACCTCTCATATCTCTCTGATTACTCAATGAAAATGACTTTTGTAAACATGAAACTTGCTCGTTTTTGAACAAGGATTACAATCATATAAATTAATTGCATTTATATTAAGTGTGGAGTGAGAAATCAGAAGATGAACTAAAGAACCCTAATTTTTGCAAGAACACTATGAAATCCTATACAAGATTCATACATAGCAATTGATTGAGGGGAAACACTCTACATAAGTTCAGAAACATGTTTGTAACTTGAAAACACATTTATGATGCATGGATTATAGAGTTTGAGAGTATCAGGCTTACCTCTTGCAGCTGGTGATCAAATTCTATGTTGGAGGAGTTATAGATGTTGTGTAATGATCTGGACAGCTTCAATGGACCTCAAGTAATGTGTTTGAAGGCTTTGAATGGATTGAATCAGCTCAGAACTTGTTGTGGCACCTCAACTGCAAACAGGCCAAAAAGCTTGAGCAAATGGGCGATGACTTTGTGATTTTGATGTTCCAGATGAGTTTTAAGGTTATGGATCACTCATATATGATGTATGCGAGGTGTTGGCATGATTGGTTTTGATAGAATTGTTCTTAAATGAAAAATTCGAAAGTTGCTTGTATGAGAAGCAAAATCTGGTTTTTTGAGAGTGATTTTGAGGAAAGCATTAGTTGTGGTGCTTTGGTGTACTCAAACTGACCACAAACGAGCTATATTTATAGTGTGTCAAGTTTGTTTTGGCAGCAATAGTGAATGGTGGCTGGGACAGTCCATTGTCCACTGGTTTTCAAAAGGAATCTCAAGTCTCCTCTAGCCATTGACTTGAGTCAATGTTGCAGGCCTATGGTCTTCTGATGCTTGAGTTTATCTTGATTCATTCAGTTGTATTTGCTTCAGTCTATGCCACCTTGATGCATCCATTGAATGCTCCATGATAACTTTGAAGTTTTTGGCTTTTGCATCATTAGATATCACATGTATACATGATGATCTTTTGTCTTGGGAGGCATGTGGCTCAGAGATATTTTGCTTTGATCTGATCCTTAATGTTTCTAGAAGGATTACAAGACTTGTAATTGCACAAATTAGCCAATTCGAGCAAATGACCTATAATCTGCCTTGGGAAGAAATCAGTTTTTGGTGCCATGTTCCAAGAGTTGTAACTCCCTACTCAAATTGAATTTGGAGATGATTTGGTACTTGTTGGAAAGCTCTCATGACATACTTTAACTTTGATGTCCACCAATGGACCTGGTTCAGCATGGATCAAGGTGAAAAATGGCCTCAAAGTTAGTAAAAATTCAAGACAGACTCTGTCCAAAATTTCACTAAGTGTTGGAAAAATGGCCATTTTCATGTTTTTGTGATTTTGATCAATCCATAACTCAAAATCCACGAGGATTTGGAATCTTTTGTAGTTGGCACTTTTGAAGTATATCATGTGAACTTTCATTTGAGCTTTGGATGGAATAAAAAGGCCTTAGGGTTTGGGAGTTATGACCTTGTAAAGTTGGTACCAAATCCATTTTGTTCCATGACTTAGAAAAATTTAAGTTTCTTATGGTTGCCCCTTTTGTAAGTAACCTCACTTTTATTGATTTTTCTTGATGAATGATGATCCAAACCATGAATTAACATTGTTTTTTACTTAGGGGGACCACATTTGTGAAAAAATTCAAAAAGTCAAACTTGATTTTGGGCACAGTTGACTTTTTGTCAGATGAATTCCAAACTGTGTGATCCTCTATGCAATCAAGTTCTTGAACTAATTCAAATCTAATTTATGGATTCCATAGGTGTTTTAGGGTGTCTTGAATCATGTCCCAAGGCTTGGGAACATGTCTTGGTCTAAAGTCAAAGGTACAGTTGACTTTTTCATCAAAACCTTAATTGTGTTCCAGATGAAATTGAAACTTGTGAATTAAGCTTCTTGGATCAATCTATTGTTGTAAATGGATTAATGTGGTGTATTTAAGGCCCTCAAATCATGTCTTGAGTTCTTGGTTCATGTCTTGCCTCAAAAGTCAAATTAGGGGTGAATTAGGTCAAGAAACCCTAATTCCTGATTTCTAATGAATGCTTCCCCTGAGGCTATTTTGACTTGATGATTGGATCCATGTGGCCCCTTGGAGCATTCTGGATCATGTTTTGAGGTATTGGCTCATGCCCAGATGAAATTTTTCATCTGGAGGCCTTGGTCGATCAAAGCCCTAATTTGGTGATACTGGCGATCTTGAGGCTTGATCCACTTGGAATGTTGCATCTTTGTGCTTGATTCTTGATATGGGAGACCTATTGATCCTTTATAGGTGTTTGAGAGGCTAGAAAAATTGAAGATCATGTCAATTCTTGATTGATCCTTTGTCTAAGTGCTCTGAGAGGGCTCAAACCCTAATTCTTGATTGTAGTGAATGCTCAACAATCCTTGAGGGGATTGATGAGGTATGATGGTATATCCATATTTTGGCAATGATCCTCACAGTGATGGGAAATCTTGTGGTCAAAATTTGGGGTATGACACTGACTTCCAATTATTAGTTAAGCCTACCCCTGATCAGGTTAATTATGCACAAGGAAGTCCTTATTCAAACACATATAATCTTGGATGGAGAAATCATCCAAATTCTCCTATAAGAATAATAATATTCAGTTTCCACCTAGCCCTACAACCACTACTCCAGCTGGTTTCCAAAACCATAAAGGTGCCCTTGTTGCTCCCATTGCCCCCAAGAAGTCTAATTTGGAACTAATGATGGAAAACTTCATCTTGTCTCAGACTCGGCAGAATAAAGAGTTTATAAACCAAAATATTCAGACCAATGAGTTGATTAATCAGTTGGCCAATAAAGTGGATGTTATGGCTGTAACACCCTTCTACCCCTACAGAACATTAACAATAATTATAAACAATTATATTAGAGTATATCACCCCAAGGGTGCCACATTTCATCATAAAACTTCAAAACAACGTCCTACTCCTTAACACGGGTTCTATCATCATAAATTCAAGCAATTATTACACAGCGGAAAATCAAATTCAACACAATTTATAACTCAAAACGTCTTAAAACAAGAAACTCATAGCATCATGATTGTCAACAAGAAAAAGAACACAATGGTTCAACTCCAACGTCCCAATCCGATGTTACATATTAGAGCAAGACCCTCTACTCAACAAAAATAACCAAAACACTTCAAAGCTAATCTTCACACACCAAGAGAGCTAATCAAGATCACCTGCACGTTACCCACGTGGAGGAAACATTCAAACAGGCAGGGTGAGTAATCACAAATCATTATACAAGATATAAAGATAAGATATATTAAGATAGCATTCATCATACAAAAAAAAAACATCATGAAATCCATGCATCATCATTTACCAAGTATCATACTCACACCTTCATATCATAGTATCATGTATACATCTTCATTCATAAAGTCATCAAATCAAGAACTCATCACCAAAGTCATAACATCATCACACGTCCTTTTAAATTCACCTCATAAATAATAACAGTCCTTCATACAGATGCAATGCCACATAACATGAAATGCAACAACATAGACTCATGCATGTGTTACCAAATCAACATGTTGATGGACACTGGGCCATCACCCTCCAAAGATCCCCACCAATAGGATCGATTCTACACAAGAACCAAAGCACAACATAAACACCCCAATCCACACAATGGGATTGAAGCAAACACTAGACCGAAGTCCTATCAGCAACACTGGACCGAAGTGCTATCAACAACACTGGACCGAAGTCCTTCTATGCTATGAATGCATGATGCACTACGTCATAATCAACATCATCACAGGATCATCAAGTTGCATCATCATTCATGAAAATTCATCAAAACATCATGGTATTATATCATTATTATGCATCACAAGTCTTCATTTTACATCATGAATCAACATGTTATACTAAACAAAATGCAACATGTCAATCACTCAAGGCATAAGAACAACAAGGCACAAGAGAGCACAACAAAAGAAAAGAAAACTAAAACTACTGCTCCTGCTCGCCTGGAGTTTGCCCGGCGAAGCAGCTCGCTCGCCTGGATTTCACCCGGTGAAGCAGGGGCGAATCCACTCCTTCATACAAAAATCAGAAGCACTCATTTTTTACCCTCTTCTCGCTCCCACTTTCTCCTGGCGAGGCTGGGGCGAAAATGCTTCGCCAGCGAAACAGGAAGTTCGCCTGGTAAAATGGCACGAACCTGCAACTTCTTAGTTGTGATTCTGCACCAGTTCAAACCCGATTCTCCTTACGATTCCAGTGCCAAACTGTCCAAAATTACTCATAAATCACAATGCAATTAACACAATAACAATAACACATGATAATAGATTCCATACATATCATCTCATACAACTCAAAACCCCAAATTCATCATAATCTCGCCATTCTAAAAAAAACCAAAAACTACCTACCTACATCTACACTCTATATCCATTACAATGAAAAGTAATACTCCCCATACCTTAGACAATTCAACTTCGATTCCTCCTCTTGAGTTCTTTCGAAATTTCTATGAGCCCTGACTTAGTTTTCTCCTTTTCCTCAGAGCTCTTCTCTAATATACGATCGTACCAAATGAACTTCTCCACTCTCTCTATTTTTCCTTTTGTCCAACTTACCCCTAGGACCCCTAATCTGTCTTCCCAACTTTGTCCTCACTTAATTCACCCAACTTTACCATCTTGCCCTTAGTGCTCCAATTATTTATTTAAAATAATAATAATAATAAGATATTCACATTATCCCACTATTATTATTATCAAAATAATTCTAACAAATCATATACTTCTAAATATCCTCAACACCCTCTTAACATCAACACTACCCCCACAACACAAATCATCATACATCAAATATTTCACCAAAATTCATAAAAAAAAATACGAATATTTATAATAAATCAATTAAATAAATATTCTAATTATTTTGGGGTGTTACAACTCTCTCCCACTTAAAGAATTTTTGTCCTCGAAAATTACCTGAAGGAAACAGAGTCGAATACGACTCCCTCATTTGATCTTCACGTTCCCAAGTCCAACTTTCACTAGTTGGTCCACCCCATAACACCTTCAACAAAGCTATGTCTTTACCTCGCAATTGTTTCATTTCTCGTCCATCAATCTGCACAAGTAATGCTTCAACAGTCAGGTTATCTCTCACATGTACGTCATCCATCTGGATCACATGCGATGGACCCGGAATGTACTTCCTCAACTGAGATACATGAAACACATCATGTAAATTCGCAAGCAACGACGGTAAAGCAATCTTATAGGCTACCTCCCTTATCCTCTGCATAATTTGATATGAACCAACAAAACATGGAGTGAGCTTCCTTGACTTCAAAGCTCGACCCACACCAGTCACCGACGCAACTCTCAAAAACACGTGATCTCCCTCTTGGAATTCAAGTGTTTTCCTTCTCTTATCATGATAACTCTTTTGACGACTCTGCGAAGCTCTCATCCTTTCTTGGATCATCTTAATCTTCTCAATCAACTCCTGCACATTCTCAGGTCCGAGTATAACACTCTCACCTGACTCATACCTACACAATGGAGTTCTACACCTTCTGCCATACAAAGCTTCATACTGCGCCATCCCAATACTAGCATGAAAACTGTTGTTGTATGTGAATTCAATCAATGACAAATGGCTATCCCAAGATTCTCCTTGATCTAACACACAAGCCCTCAGCAAATCCTCCAAAGATTGGATAGTCCTCTCTGTCTTACCATCCATCTGCGGATGATATGCAGAACTCATCCTCAATTTAGTGCCCAAAGAATCTTGTCAACTTCTACAGAACCTCGACGTAAATCTCGGGTCTCTAGCCGACACAATACTCGAAGGTATCCCATGCAACTTCACAATTTCTTCAATGTACATCTCCGTTAACTTCTGCATAGAATGATTAATCTTCATCGGTAAGAAATGAGCCGGTTTAGTTAACCTGTCCATAATCACCCAAATTGAAACATTCCCCTTCGCAGTCTTCGGCAATTCCGACACAAAATCCATGGAAATACTATCCCATTTCCATTCTGGAATATTCAATGGTTGCATAATAACCAAAGGCTTCTGATGCTCAATCTTAGACTTCTGACAAGTCAAACAATCATAAATAAACTCCGCAATATCCTTCTTCATACCTGGCCACCAAACCAATTTCTGTAAATCCTAGTACATCTTCTTAGCACTGGGATGAATACTCAATCTACTTTGATGCCCTTCTCCAAGAATACTCTTCTTGATTTCTGGAACATCTGGAACACACACTCTATCTCTGAACCTCATCACACCATTCTCATCAATTTGGAATTCACCTCCGTTACCTTGGTTAAGCAAGGTCGATTGATCAACCAAGTTCAAGTCAGATTGCCGACCCACTCTGATTTCTTCCAGAATACCACTAGTCAGCTTCAACATACCTAACTTCACACCGTCAGGAGTCTCTACACATACCAAACTCAGATCTCAGAATTGCTCAATTAATTCCAACTCTCTCACGATAAGCATTGACATATGCAATGACTTCCTACTCAATGCATCAGCCACCACATTTGCTTTACCAGGATGGTAACTCAAATCAAAATCATAATCCCTCAATAATCCTAACCACCTTCTCTGCCTCATATTCTCAACAATCCTCAAATGCTCAGCATGCTCTTCTTCAGATTTAGAGTATATCAGAATATCATCTTATCCAAATACTCATGGAAAATTCTATTCATATACTCCATGAACACACCAGGTGCATTGGATACACCAAACGACATCACGGTGTATTCATAGTGACCATACCTCGTCCTGAAATCCGTCTTCGGAATGTCATCAGGCTTAACACGAATCTGATGAAAACCCGACCTCAAATCAATCTTGCTGAACACACAAGTGCCTACTAGCTGATCCATCAAATCATCGATTCTCAGAAGTGGATATTTATTCTTGATAGTCACTTTATTCAACTGCCGATAATCAAAACACAATCTCATACTACCATCTTTCTTCTTTACTAACAACACAGGAGCACCCCACGGAGAAACCCTTGGTCGAACAAACTTCTTCTCAAGCAATTCTTCCAATTGTTTCTTCAATTCTCCTAATCGGAAGCTGACATCCAATAAGGAGCCATTGACACCAGACTCGTACCTGGTATCAAATCCACCACAAACTCTACTTCACGTTCTGGAGGAAAATCACTTATGTCATTTGGGAACACATCTGTAAATTCACGGACCACAGGTAATTTAACATTTGCAGTTTCACGATTAACTTGCAACGATGCAAATAGTGCAAACATCGAGGCTTTATCTTCTAGAAGTTTGTCGACTTGCTTAGCAGACAAGAATATCAACTCTCCATTATCACCAAACTCAGGAAACTCTACGGTCTTATTATAACTGTTGATATGAACATAGTTGAACTCCAACCACTTCATTCCCAAGATTACATCGATTTAGTGCAAGGGTAAACACACCAAATCCATCACGAAACTCTTCCCAAAAATTATCAAAGAACGTCTCGAACACACAAAAGTAATAGTAACAGAACCATTAGCAGGAGTTTCTATCACCATACCACCATTCATATCAGACAATTTCAAACCCAATCTATTAGCACATTCAAGTGAAATAAACGAATGAGTAGCACCAATATCAATAATAGTGACCAACTCAACATTGTTAATAAAACTAGTACCTCGAATCAAGTTATCCTTCTTAGGAACTTCTGAACCACTCAAAGCAAATACTCTGCCATTAGTCTGAGCAGAAGTAGCAGTCTTTTTCGGCTTCTGACACTGGGTACTGATGTGACCTTGTTCACCACAGTTAAAACAAGTCGGACCTTCATCCTTGCAATCGGTAACTCTATGACCCCTCTTACCACATCTGTAACACCTCAACACACTATTGTCGCAAACTTCAGCATGGTGGCCTTGCTCGCCACACCTGTAACACTTAACAAAAGCGGGAGCTGCTCCTCCACTTATCTTTTTCCCATCTGAAACCTTTTGTTTCCCTTTATCAGCTGGAGTCACATAAGACTTTCCTCTGAACTGTTCCTTCTCTTTCTTCTCACTAAGATGCTTGTAGTGAGCAGATCGAGCTCGACTATCCTCATCATAGATCCTACTCTTATCCACTAGCTCAGTATACCTGCGGCTCTGTTGGTATCCAATACCCTATTTGATCTCTGGTCTCAGCCCATTCTCAAACTTAAGGCATTTAGACATCTCAGCATCAGCACGGTTATAACTTTGCCGCATACTCTGCCACAATCATGTTTCCTTGCTTCAGCTCAAGGAATTATATCTCATTCTTGCCGCGAGCATTTTCAGGAAAATACTTTCCCAAAAATTCTCTCTTGAATACAGCCCATGTTATCTCGGTACCAACATCTTCCAACCTCTAACGAGTGTTATCCCACCAATCTTCAACTTCTTCTGACAGTATATGAGTACCAAACTGAACCTGTTGAGCGTCAGTACACGCCATCACTTGGAAGATCTTCTCAATCACCTTGAGCCACTTCTGTGCACTCTCTGGATCGTGAGTGCCCACAAAAGTTGGCGGATTGTTCCTCTGGAACCTCCCCAAAGCATGAAACTCATCAGGAGCTTCACCATTCTGATTATTCTGAGCCATCACTTGAGCAAGTGATTCCAACGCATCATCGATATCACGGTCATTTCATCTAGCCATTCTGCACACCATCAACGACGTTAGAAGAAACAAAATTCATCGACAGTGTACACACACTCATCGACTAACAGGGGACTGACATCATACAAAAACCTGGTCGGACGGACCGACCTGCTCTGATACCACTAATGTAACACCCTTCTACCCCACAAAACATTCACAATAATTATAAACAATTATATCATAGTATATCACCACAAGGGTGCCACATTTCGTCATAAAACTTCAAAACAACGTCCTACTCCGTAACATGGGTTCTACCATCATAAATTCAAGCAATTACTACGCAACAGAAAATCAAACTCAACATAATTTATAACTTAAAACGTCTTAAAATAAGAAACTCATAACATCATGATTGTCAACAAGAAAAAGAACACAATGGTTCGACTCCAACGTCCCGACCCGATGGTACATATCAGAGCAAGACCCTCTACTCAACATAAATAACCAAAACACTTCAAGGCTAATCTTCATGCACCAAGAGAGCTAATCCGGATCACCTGCACGTTACCCACGTGGAGTCAACATTCAAACATGCAGGATGAGTAATCACAAATCATTATACAAGATATAAAGATAAGATATATTAAGATAGCATTCATCATACAAAAACAACATCATCATGAAATCCATGCATCATCATTTACCAAGTATCATACTCACACCTTCATATCATAGTATCATGTATACATCTTTGTTCATAAAGTCATCAAATCAACAACTCATCACCAAAGTCACATCATCATCACACGTCATTTTAAATTCACCTCATCAATAATAACAGTCATTCAAACAGATGCAATGCCACATAACATGAAATCCAACAACATAGACTCATGCATGTGGTACCAAATCAACATGTTGATGGACACTGGGCCATCACCCTTCAAAGATACCTACCAATAGGATCGATTCTACACAAGAACCGGAGCACAACATAAACATCCCAATCCATACAATGGGATTGAAGCCAACACTGGACGAAGTCCTATCAGCAACACTGGACCAAAGTCCTATCAACAACATTGGACCGAAGTCCTGCTATGCTATGAATGAATGATGCACTAAGTCATAATCAACATCATCACAGGTCTGTGAAGTTGCATCATCATTCATAAAAATTCATCAAAACATCATGGTATTATATCATCATTATGCAACACAAGTCTTCATATTACATCACAAATCAACATGTTATACTCAACAAAATGCAACATGTCAATCACTCAAGGCATACGAACAACAAGGCACAAGATAACACAACAAAAGAAAAGAAAACTAAAACTACTACTCCTGCTCGCCTGGAGCTCGCCCGACGTAGCAGCTCGCTCGCCTGGGTTTCGCCCAACAAAGCAGGGGCGAATCCCCTCCTTCATACAAAAACCAAGAACACTTATTTTTCACCCTCTTCTCGCTCCCACTTTCATCTAGCAAGGCTGGGGCGAAAATGCTTCGCCAGCGAAACAGGAAGTTCGCCTGGCGAAATGGCGCGAACCTGCAACTTTTCAGGTGCGATTCTGCACCAGTTCAGACCCGATTCTCCTTAGGATTCCAGTGCCAAACATTCCAAAATTACTCATAAATCACAATGCAATTAACACAATACAAACAACACATCATAATAGATTCCATACATATCATCTCATACAACTCAAAACCCCAAATTCATCATAATCTCACCATTCTAAAAAAAAAACCCAAAAACTACCTACCTACATCTATACTCTATATCCATTACAATGAAAAGCAATACTTCTCATACCTTAGATAATTCGACTCCGATTCCTCCTCTTGAGTTCTTCCGAAATTTCTCTGAGCCCTAGCTTCCTCTTCTCCTTTTCCTCATAGCTGTTCTCCAAAATACGATCGTACCAAATGAACTTCTCCACTCTCTCTATTTTCCTTTTTGTCCAACTTACCCCTAGGACCCCTAATCTGTCTTCCCAACTTTGTCCTCACTTAATTCACCCAACTTTACCATCTTGCCCTTAGTGCTCCAATTATTTATTTAAAATAATAATAATAAGATATTCACATTATCCCACTATTATTATTATTATCAAAATAATTCTAACAAATCATAAACTTCTAAATATCCTCAACACGCTCTTAACATCAACACTACCCCCACAACACAAATCATCGGACATCAAATATTTCACCAAAATTCACCGAAAAATACGAATATTTATAATAAATCAATTAAATAAATATTCTAATTATTTTGGGGTGTTATAATGGCCACTCATAACAAAATGCTAGAGACCCATATCTTTTAACTGGCCCAGCAATAAGTGGCTACCGCTAGAATATTTCCTGGCCATCTGCTACCTAATCCTAAGGGACACTAATTCTCTAACACTACAAATTGGAACGAAGTTATAGGTGTAACACCTTAAACCCCAAACACTTATTTATTATAAACGCGGAATAATTTTCTCAAAATATGTTACATTTTCTCAACATAAAACATCTTACTCGAAAATTTCATAATAAAACAGTGGAACTCAAAAACATCAATTCAACTTAATTATCTCATAATTCAAAATGCCTTCATTTCAAAAACATGAAGAAAATAATTTAACAACTTTCAGAAATGCATAACGAAGTATAACCCATCCCAGTGTTACACTATCAGAGCGACACATGGAAACTATAATAAACTCAAAAAGCATAAAATAACGAAGAAGAAGGCTACACCGTCCTCCAACTTAACTGCAGTTGAGACTCTTCTACTTGAGTATCAGTACCACAGGGGTAAAGAACAACATAGAAACAACAGGGGGGTGAAAATACATTCATAAATATTAATGGTGCATAAAATAGCAAGGATAACTCAACAATATCAATCATCAATAACATAGATCATTCACAATAATGACCATTCACAAATGTAGCTATGTATGCTATGCAATCAACACTTTTCTACTCCAATGCATGTGATACTAATTTATCCATCCCCCGATGGTTCCTCTCTTAACCAAAACTCATATCAGGTCCCCGCTTATGAACCTGGAACTCGTCATTGGACCAAAGTCCTAGACTCGTCATTGGTCCCCACTTATGAATAAGCAACCCGTCTCTAGACCGATGTTTGTACACCTATCTCTAATATACATGATGCATGAATGCAACAGACAAATATAAATACAATGATTGTCTCAACCTCCAACTCTAACACTCGTCTCAGGTTCCTCTCTGAACCTAAGACTCGTCATCAGACCAAAGTCATAGACACGTCACTGATCCCCTATCTGAACTACTAACTTGTCACTGGACTGAAATCCGTATATCACCAATACAAGGCCACAACAAACGGTTCCTCTTTGAATCAAGCACCTCAACATAATTTAACATAATATATAAACATCACCTATATAAGGCCACAACAGTGGTTCCTCTATGAAACACGCATCTCAATATAACTTAACAATTATATATATAATTACAGCCCAACACAATACATATAATTATATAATTACTCAATAATAATCACTAACATGGTAAAAATAGCCTTACACAACCCTAAGCATTCGACATGGTCAATTCATAACTCAACAGAGTTCACAACTAACTCTTCCACTTTTTATTCAAGGACTATGAGTCACAAGGCATACTTTAACCTTAACTTGACTACTCATCAAGTCGACTTTGAACATGTCAGATAAATAAAAAAAACTCAACTCTCTTGACACACACAACACTCCAAACACATTAACATAAATCAATAACTTACTCATAACTCTAAACTTACCAAGTGACTTAAAACTCAACCCTCTTTATTTAACTCGACTCTAAAAATATAAAATATCTCAAACTCAACTCTAAGAATATCAAATACTTCAAACTCAACTCTAAACATTTCGGACTCAACTCTAAAAATATCAAATACCTCAAAATCAACTCTAAGAATGTCAAATACTTCAAACTCAACTTTAAACATTTCAGACTCAACTCTAAAAATATCAAATACCTCAAACTCAACTGTAACACATCACATAACTCAAAATTCAACCTTCTTGATTCAAATTGAACCTAAAACATATCAAACTAAACTCTAACACAATAAATAACTCAAATTAAAGTTATTTATATATGTATTCAATTCCTTAAATTGCTAAAGGGTTTTCAAAAACTCTAGACTTAAGTCTAAAATTGTCTCACTTCACAATAGCACCAAATATTATAGACTGGTGATAAAATTATGAATCTCTCCAATTTAAAATTTCTTTAAACCCTCTTTCAAACTCAATTGATTTCATCTTGTCAGAGTTACGAAACTCCAACTCTATTCATTTCAATTTATCCATATCACAATATTTTCTGCATAAACTCTAAAACAAAATGTCTAACTTCACAATAGCACCAAAAATTATAGACTTATAATAAATTATGAAACTCTCCAATAAAAAATATTGTTAAACCTTCTTTCTAACACAAATTACCACACTTCAAACGGACTTATGAAACTCAAGATACACATGAAATAAGATGACCAATGCAGGTCTTAAATTTGACTACGCTTTTGGTATAAAAACTAGAGAACTATTACTGTTGTAGCGCTTCTAGACCTAATTTCCCCATTTTAATAGAAAGATTATCGCGTTAGCTTTCTAACACAACTGACATCATCTCAAACGAACTTACGAAACTCAAGTTACGCATGAAACAAGACAGTCAATCCCTTTTTATGCATATCCGTGATTTTTCTGATTTTTTCGCTCTATTGAACATATCCAAACTTGCTTGATTCGCCTATTTGAGTCATAACCTCCCTAACACACACCTATGAATACAACGCTAATCAACATGACTAAACATTAATAGATTTCAACATGTTATCACAACAACATCACAAATTCAATCATTTAAGGATGATAACTCTAATTCTCACCTTATCATAAGGCATCAACATGAAGAAGGTCACATTCAACATTCGCCTTATCACAAGGTGTCAACAAAATATATTATTAATTCAATACACACAGGTTAACCATGGATAATAGAAATCAACAAATATCACAAATTTATGAACTTGCCTTGTAAAAAGGCATCAATGGATAATATCAATTACTCTCGCCTTATCAAAAGGCATCAACACAGGTTATCCAAACAAGGTCAACAATGATCATGTACAGACAGATAAGCATTATCATAATAATCGCCTTAGAAGGTTTTACGCAAACTTTTTTTGGCCACAAACATTATCATCGGGAAACGGAAAGGAAATAAGGTAGGAGGGTAAGGAACCCTCACTACCCATTTGCCAAAACACCCACATATGAACAACCCCCTTACCTCGAATTTGCAGCAACGATGAAGCTTTGTCTATGGGGTTTCCTCTTTATTTCTTCCAAAAGCTTTTTATAGGCTTTTCTCTAATCTACCTTTTTTCCACCCAAAACACGTATTGACTAAAAAATCTCCTAACTCCCCTATATAAACAAAAACCTAATTTTATTTTATTAATTCTCTTTATTCCCCTTATTTCTCATCAATCCCACCTCCCTTTTTAATTTTCATTATATTTAGATTGGAACATAATGCCAATTGATTTGCTCATCAGTTATGCCCAAGGATCATTTCCTTTTTTGGTATTCCCAACTTTTATATAAAGGAGGCTCACTCCTCTAATTTCATGCAGATTTTTGAACCTTTACATTTTCTTAGGAATTTATCTCTCTATTTTCTCTCTTTCTCTCTCCAAAAACATTTTAATTTCACTTAAAGTTGTCATAGTGCTTTTAAGTGAAACCTTGCTTGTGAGGAAGATTTTGTAAGTGTGTAGCGTGCGATTTTTGTTGGTGACGCGACCACCTTATCGCCATGGGTTTCTCCTCACCGCAATGGTAGGAGTGGGGTGCTACTTTCTGATTTCTTATTTATCCTATGAAGTTGGAAAGGAAAGGGAAGCTATCTAAAACTAACCTTGCACGCAAATGTTTAACTGACCAAATGCCTAAAGAGATTGGGGAGTTCGGGGTCAGGTTATACGATGAGGAGTTGTCAATTACCCATCCTATATGTGGTTATCCACAGGTTGTTAGCAATTTTCCTTACTGCTTTCTACTTACTGGTGTTTATCTGTTGATTGGGAAAGTTTCTTCTTTGGGAATGTTTGAGAGAGAGTTTTTGTTGATTTCAGGTTTTCCGAGGTTTTTGATGAGTGTGTGAAGGTACTGGACCTAAAGTTTTTGATTGGTGTGCTCGCTAAGATTTCGCAATCTTATGCCTACGTATTCCCGTTAAAGAAAACGGGGAAATCAGAGCAATCGTAGTTCCTCCTATTCTATGGGAGGAAAAGATGATGTTTTGGTGTCTTGTTCAAAGCCCAAGATTGAAGCTAGAGGTTATTTGTGTCTTGTTCAAAGCCCAAGATTGAAGCTAAAGGTTTGGCTGAGAGAGAATTTGTCATCTCTAAAGGGAGACATCTTGTCTGTTTATCACAACTGTTGGGTGACTGATTATAAAGGAGAATTACTTTAACTGGGATATGTGAATCCAGCAATTCCATACTTTCCTTTATAGGGGTGTTGTTTTGAAGGAGAAAACTTTAAATCAGTGTTGAGCAATGCCATTTTTCCTTAGGAGTTTTTCATGCTAAGAGAGGGACAGTGGCGTGGATGTAAATAATCCAGAGGCTTGCCACTTACAACAATTAGATGAAAGAGGAAGTTTACCAGGATAAAAGATGGACTACAGCTTGGATTTTTTGAATCAACAAGTGTGCCACTTATAGCAGTTATCTGGGATTAAGGTTTGTTTTGATTTTGTGTGATATACAGAGAAATGTCTTCCTACAGAGAGATTTTGATTTCCTCTGAGGGGATGTTGATTTTTGTGTGCCTTGATCAAAGCCCAAGGTTGAAGCTAAGAGATTGATTGACTCCACTAGGGAGGTCTTTATACAAAGCCTAAGAGGAGGCTGGAAAAGACTGACTCAACAAGAGAATGTTTATCTGTCTTGTACAAAGCCCAAGATTGAGGCTAAAAAGAGACTTGACTTTTTGGGGGATATTTGTAGGTGTCTTGTACAAAGCCCAAAATTGAGGCTTAAAGGGGAAACTGACTCTACTGGTGAGAGGTTTTATCTGTCTTGTGCAAAGCCCAAGATTGAGGCTCAAAGAAGAAACTGACCCTACTGAAGAGTATGATTTGTCTTGTACAAAGCCCAAGATTGAGGCTGAAAAGAGGATTAAATCTGCTTAGGGAGATCTATATGTGTCTTGTACAAAGCCCAAGATCGAGGCTGAAAGAGACTGACTCAACAAAAGAGTGTTTTTATCTATCTTGTACAAAGCCCAAGATTGAGGATGAAAAGATGATTGACTCAATAAGAGAGTTTTTTAAGATCCTTATACAAAGCCTAAGAGGAGGCTAAAAGTGATTGACTCAACAAGAGAGTGTGGAAAGATAATTGACTCGACAAGAGAGTGTTTTATGAAAGAAGATTGACTCAACAAAAGAGTGCTTTTGAAGCTAACTCTACTGAGGAAAATCATTATACAAAGCCTAAGATGAGGCTGTCTTCTGCTGAGGATTATTGAGATCCAGAGGCAGGTCCAAGTTGGGGAATCAACTCTTGCTGAGGGTTTACAGAAGAGTTGAAATATTAGATGCCTTGAGGTTCTGATAAAGGTTTATTGATAGTGATTTGATCCTAGCTGGGGAAATTTAGGATGAAAGGCTAAGTTTTAGATCCTGTGAGGGTATAACTCTACTGGAGATTGATTAAATGACCAGGGTTTCTCCTGTGTTTGTAGCGAACTTGAGAATGTCTTTGAGATCTAAGAGGAGATTAGACTATCCAAGTCTACTGGTATGAAAGGGTTTATCTTTGTATAATGCCCAAGAGGAGGCCAGTGCTTTAAGGGATGAGAATCAACCCTTAAATTGGTCTGAGGTTTTGACTCTTTAGAAAGACTGCTCTAACAAAGGATGACTAAGTTCTGTCCTATACCTTTAAGAGGTCTTTAGGGTCCTTGTATTAAGCCCAAGAGAAGGCATGAGAACTTTTAAGAAGCCGGAGGGTTCTTGTACAAAGCCCAAGAGGAGTCTGGGATGCTTTTAGGAAGCCTGTGGGTCCAAACTTAAGAAAAGTTCAAGAAAAGTTTCACCAGGAATAATCTTTTCTTTAGTGAACAGTTCTAGGGTTTGAAGAAATTCAAGAGAGGTTTCATCGGGAATTAATCTTCTTTGGGGGAAATGAATTTCTTTGACAATTTTCTAATAGTGATAGTCTGAGAAAAGTTTCACCGGGAATAATGCATTTCTCTTTGTTCCATATTGTATAAGCCCAAGAGGAGGCAAGACTGTATCTGGAATTCCTATGGGGAACTAGTTTTGACTGTGTTGAAAGAGTGACCACTGGCTTTATCTAGTTCTAGACCTAATTGCCGGGGAAAACTCTAAGCAGATAATATACATGCATATATATACAGATGAAATATATACTATGTAAAAGAGGGTAGGAGGACTTACAGGTGAGTAAGCTTCCAGCACAAACAAATATATATATATATATATATATATATATATATATATATATATATATATATATGTGCAAGTATGTAAAAGAAACTGTTTAAAACTTACAGGTGAGCAAGCTTCCATTGTAACAGCTGTATAGTTAGTTGTTCAAGAAATTAAAGAAAAGTTTTGATAACAACTATGAATTTGAACCTAAATCAAAAAGGGAAATTTGTTTTTGAAAAGAAGATTGGGGCTTATACTCAAGGTGAGGCCCAGATAAAACACAGTAACCGTACCGTTGATCTGAAAATTGTATCGGGACTTATACAATGACTGAGGCCCAAATTATTGTTTTATTTACAAAGGGATGGGTCTTACACTCTATAAGAGGCCCAAAGTGTATTTTAAAAAGAAAGATGGGACTTACAACATAAGGGGAATCCCAGATGTTTTTTGTTTAAAAGGCGACGATCGCGCCGAGATTTTTTAAAATCGTATCGGGACTTATACAATGACTGAGGCCAAAAATAGTTTCCTGTACAAAGGGGTTGGGTCTTACACTCTGTTAGAGGCCCAAAGTGTTTTGAAAAAGATTTGTGAGGGTGAAAATAATCAAAACCCTAATTTGATTTTAAAATGTATTTTAATTGAATAAAAATTTAATTAAAATGATCAAAATTATCAAACATGTGTGAAAAACAAGTCGTGATCTTGGATTAAAGTTTGAAAAATCATGTTTCATTCATAGAATGATTTAAAAATCATTTGAATTTGCAAAATCAAGAGAAAGAAATGTTTTTAAATGTTTAAAAACAAATTCTTTACAAAGATACCAAATATATGAAATAAATAATATTTTTGTGAAATTTTTTTAGAATAAAATATTTTAACATTTTTGGGAATTTTCAAAAAAAGAACCAATAAAAAATAATTAAAATTGAGAGAGAAATTAATTAATAAAAACCATAAAAATGTGAAAAATAACAAAAAATATGAGAAATGGCAAAATGGTCTGGGTGGGTGTTGAACCCACGACCTTCCATCCAAACACACATGCAGGCTACCACTGGGGTAGTGATACATCTGTGTATCAAAACCACCCCATCAACATATATGGGGGCCTTGGTTTTAGGCCTGGCCAAGGCGCCATGGCCTGGCCCTTGCCCAAGGCAAGGCCTGATTTTGGGCCTCTTGCATGAAGGCTCTAACTTCCTCATTTCTCCATGGATTGAGACAAAATTTAGGTGTATCCTGCCTAGAATTTCATGAGGAATCCAATGGTGCCTTTGGAATTTTCAGAAAATGTTTCCATTTTAAAATCTGATAGTGATTTCAAAATAGGCCTAGATTTGCATGTTCTATGCTATCTCATCATACAGGTAGCAATAGCATGGTAAATTGGTTCAAACACAACATATATGATATGTATGAGAGGTCCATGATCAATGGACCTCAAAGCAATGCATGATTTAGAGAGTTCAAGTTGTGATGCACTTACCTCTTGAAGCTTCTTGTGCTATATGTCAAGTTCCTTGTGCCAGAAGTAATTAAATACTTTGAACACTCTTAATTGATCCCTTAAAAGCTTTTAGGATGATCAAAACCAGCTGGAATCCTCAGGAACAAGAATTGGCTCTTTCTTGCAAAAGGGGCAAAAGTGAGCAAGATAGTAACTCTCTCAAATGGTGTTCCAGATGAGGGAAACCAATTGGGACAGTTTGAGGGTGATATTTGGAGTGTGTTTGAGGCTTGGTTTGGTTTTGAAAGTAATTGGATCAAGACATGGCTTGCAAAATGCAAAACTGTCAAGATTTGAGGTTTTGGAGGTTGACTTTTTGATTTTAGTGTTTCAGACCAAGGGTGAGTGTTTGAACAACTTATATATATGATACATTGGATGTGTTTGAATCATGAACTGTGGTGGAATTGCTCTCTAACTCAAAAACTCAGAGATGACTTGCAAAAGAAGGCATTTTGGCCTAATGAGAGAGATTTTGAGGAAAGCATCAGTTGTAGTGCTTTGTGTACTCAAACTAACCACAAATATGCTCTATTTATAGTAGAGCAAGTTTGTTTTGCAAGCAATAGTGAATGGCAACTTGGACAGTCCCTTGGCCAATTGTAGCATAAAGGCATCTTTAGTCTCCTATAGCCATTGACTTGAGGTTAGGGCACATGCCTATGGTCCTTTGATTCAGAGCTGAATCTTGACTCATTCAGTTAGCAATGTCTCAGTCCATGCCACCTTGATGCATCCATTGAATGCTTGGAAACAAAATTGGAGTCTTTGACCTTTTTAGCCTTTTTAGGGCACTTATGGCTACATGTAGTTCCTTGGACTTGGGAGGCTTGTGGATCAGATCTTTTCTCTTGGATGTTATCCTCTGATGTGTCCAAATGGATGACAAGGCTTGGAGTTGTCCAAATTAGCTAACTCGAGCAAAATGCACAAATCTACCTTGTAAAAATCAGTCCATGATGCCATGTTCCAAGGGTTGTATCTCCCTACTCAAATTGAATTTGGAGATGATCTGGTTCTTGTTAGAAAGCCCTCATGGCATACTTTAACTTTGATGTTCACCAAAGGACCTGGTTTAACTTGGATCAAGGTGAAAATGTCCCTACATTTTGGAAAAAGTAAGGCAGATTCTGACTTATTAAAAATTTAACTAAGTGTTGGAAAAGTGGTAATTTTCATGTTTTTTGTGAATTTGATCAATCCATAACTCAAAATCCATGAGGATTTGGAATCTCTTGTAGTTGACACTTTTAAAGTATGTCAGATGGACTTTCATTTGAGCTTTGAATGGGAGAAAAAGGCCTTGCAAAGTTGGTACAAAATCACTTTTGTTCCATAACTTAGAAAAATTTTGGTTTCTCACGGTTGCCCCTTTTGCAAGAAACCTCAATTTTCTTGATTTTTCTTAATGAATGATGATCAATACCATACATTAACATTATTTTTTTTACTTAGGGGAACCATATTTGTGAAAAATTCCAAAAAGTCAAACTTGATTTTGTGCACAGTTGACTTTTTGTCAGATGAAATCCAAACTGTGCGATCTTTTGTGCAATCAAGTTCTTGCCTAATTCAAACCTAATGGATGGATTCCATAGGTGTTTTAGGGTGTCTTGAATCATGTCCCAAGGTTTGGGAACATGTCTTGGTCAAAAGTCAAAGATACAGTTGACTTTTTCTTCAAACTACTAATTGTCGTCCAGATGAAATTGAAACTTGGGAATCAAGCTTCTTGGATCAATCCATTATTGTAAATGGATCAATATGGTGTAATTGAGGCCCTCAAATCATGTCTTGAGGTCTTGGCTCATGCTTTACCCCAAAAGTCAACTTAGGGGTGAATTAGGTCAAGAAACCCTAATTCCTGATTTTTTATGAATGTATCCCCTGAGGTTAAATTGACTTGATGATTGGGTCCATGAGGTCCCTTGGAGTATCTTGGGTTATTATTTGAAGCATTGGCTCATGCCCAGAGGAAAAATTTCCATCTGGAGGCCTTGGTCGACCAAAACCCTAATTTGGTGACACTAGCGATCTTGAGGCTCGATCCACTTGGAATGATGTAACTTTGTGCTTGATTCTTGATGTGGAAGTACTCTTGATCCCTTATGGGTGTTTGAGAGGTTAGACAAGTTGAAGATCATGTCATTTCTTGATTGATCCTATGTCTAAGTGCTCTGAGAGGGCTCCAAACCCTAATTCTTGATTATGGTGAATGCTCACCCATCTTTGAGGAGATTGATAAGGCATGATGGTACATCCATATTGTGGTAATGATCTTCACAATGATGGGAAATCTTGGTGGTCAAAATTTGGGGTATGACAAAGTGGCTGTGCTATTTTAGTTAATTCTCGAGAGTTTGATTATCTTTAGAAAATTGAGTTGGTTCTTAAGATAAACCAATTGTTAAATCTCTATTCTTAGTTTATTGAGTTGGTTATTGAGATGGTTATTGAGCTGGTTATTGAGATCAGCCTAAAAATCTCAAAGAAGTTTCGTTAGCTTAGCACGTGGCAAATATTATCATTGGTTGGGGATAAGCCTATAAAAATCTCAAGATTAAATTGTATTAAGGTTCGTGGGCTTAATATATAAAAGCTCAAAAGTTTATAGTAAAAATCTCATGGAGACCTCTTGGGGACAAGACTAGGCTAACGTTCGGCTAAACCTGGATAACTCTTTTGTGCAATCTCTCCAACCTTTACTTTCTTTTTCTACTATTTACTATTTGTTTTATTTCTGCTTCCATTTAATCTTAATAAACTATTAACACGATCTTAATCGAGAAAACTATAAAAGTAATCACAAATTTTAAATACCAGGATTCACTCCCTTATGTGTTTGACGTCACTTGCCCAACAAACATTCTCTTGCCTATTAGCTTCGTTGTACTCCTTTAATTTCGAACTGACATTTTTTGAAATATGAATACACATAACATGTGAAATGAGGATGGGAATATAACTCCTATGGTATTCATCAGGACAAGTTCTCGATTTGTCACCATGACCTTCGAAAGCAGCTTCTCGAATGTGAAAAACTCTTTCAATTTTTCCAATGTCCATGTGAAGTTTTCCTCCCTTTCATGTTCAACATAGGCAAACTAATTGGGAAAGTCAATTTGGTTGATGTAATACAAACGATCTCAAGTAGTAGGAGCTGGTACCTGTTGGTTTTAAAGGTTCAGTCAAATATCAACACCAAATGAAACATGTTCCACAGCTTCACAGAATCACGATGTGTCAAAAATATATCAGCAATAACATTTAGTTTCATCACATGTATCTCATCATGAATTAGTTTGAATAGATTTTTCATTTCTGTGAATGAACCTCTGATGATAGACCGATATGTAGATCTTGCCTTATACACATACATTGTACTCATCAGATTATCAGGATCTCTATCTTTCAAAGCAATTGATATGTACCTCGGAGCCATGCAGTATTTTGTCATTTCATTCACAAACTATCTTTCATCATGTTTTAGATGACCTAATTTGTCATTACTCACTAAAGTTTTAGCTAGATCATGATTGTGAATACCAGATCTAACTATTATGTTCCAACTGCGACAACTTGGTACATATCTCAACATAAATGGACATTTAACTCTTATACTACAAGTGACTTGAGACCGTTTTTGGTTCTTATAGTTTCCTCACGTTTCACAATCCATAATCAATTTCTATTTCCTCCCCTCTTTGCCCATTTGTTATATTAGAACAAACAATAATAACAATAATACCAAGTTGTCTCCTAATAGATTGTGCTCATGATAACACTTAGTCTCTAAGAGAAATATTTGTAAATTAAAACATATAATAAATTACTCAACATACCATAACTCGATTAAATTTTTTGAAAAGTTAAAATAAAACATGTAAGTAAAATATATCAAGTGAGTGGTTAAAAACTGGGTAAAATTTATAGGAGAACCGTCCACCTCAGGCACATATAAAAGGAGCATGATGAATTGAACTAACATATTTTTTATGGGTGAACAAAATATCTGGTATACCATATTTTTTAAATTTTTGGTAACTAAGACACATATTAGATTTTTTTATTTGAAAAATTTGGTAAAAGCTCATAGCAGTTTTTTTTCTTCTAAAATCAGTAAAAAATTGTTTTTTTTTAATTTTATTTTAGGCCAGTGAAAAAATCTATTGGATTTTTTAAATAGACTACCATATTTTTTTCTGTGGTTCACTAGTCTTTTGAGAGTGAAATTCTTTTCTAAACAGTAACTTTTGAATGAGGTAAATAAAGACAATGGTAGTTTTGTCATAATTTAAAAATGTGGGGGTGCCAAGACCAATATGGGATTGCCAGGTAGATTTCTCAAAGTCTCTCTACGTACTTTCAACTTTCACTTTTCTTATCAACCAAAAATATAAAAAATAAAAGATTGTACAATACATCGAAAGTATTTCTCTTAATCTCTATGATTACTGACAATTTCCTTTCGTTTTGTTCGGAAGTCAACTTCCGAATGTACCTTGTGCAAATATATTCAATATAAATACACATCAAATGTCTAAATGAGCGGATTTGAATATTAACATCTGAACATATCACCCCAAATTAATATTGGGATACACCATTAATATCATACACACACATGTTGTGTACGAGTGTGAGTTAAAAATCCCAAATTGCTTATAAAAGTGGAGGTTGATCACTTTATAAATGAGAGGACCCATACACCTATCACCTTAAGATTTTGGGTGAATATGTGGTGTCTCTCTCACTTGTGTGTTGCTCTTGATCTAGTGTGGATGCTTCTCTTGATGATCCAATAGTGGTATCAGAGGTGATGATTCAATTAAGGGACCGGCTCCTTGTATTGAAAGTCTTCTTGAAAATGTGGTGGTTAGGAGGCGTGTTCCGCTGTAGTGCCTGCAATGGCGGTACAAGTGTATGTGGATGAAAGAGCTTCCGCTTGAGAAGGAGCATAATGGATAGACTCACACTTGAGGGGGAGATTGTTGTGTACAAGTGTGAGTTGGAAGTCCCACATTGCTTAAAAGGTGGAGGTTGAACACTTTATAAATGAGAGGACCCATTCACCTATCACCTTAAGGCTTTAGGTGAATATGTGATGTCTCTCTCACTTGTGTTTTGCTCTTGACCCAATATGGATGCTTCACTTGATGACCCAACAACACACAGACACACACTCACACACACATACTCTTTTTATCTCTCGATTCAATAACATTTATTAAATAGAGCAGTTATATTTGAGGGTTAGTTATGTGTGTTTCTGAGATTTTTGGTTCGCACATGTCCGAAAGTATTGTATGGAGATCTCATCTGATTGTTAATTTCCAAACATGACATATATTCATTATACAACAATTAATCTATGTTGAGTTTGATATATGTAATTATGTGTAGGACTAATAGCAATACAAAAATATAGATTATAATTTTGATACATTTAATGATGTTGCCTCTTGTATTGTGTGTATAGAAAATGGCTGATAAACAACCAAAATACATGCATGTTCAATTATTGTAACATGCTCCAATTAGTATAGAGAAAGCCAAATCTTCTAGGATCGAAATTACAGAGCTTGAAGTACGTCAACCATCAGGCACCACTGAGGAACAACACATGGCAGACCCCGAGCCCATGAACATGGTTCCCCACCTGCTCCAGAACCTGTTCTCGCACATGCTCTCACACATGAGGGATTTCAAAGGCCCGTCAAACATATTATTTCTTCCATTATTTGCAGGTCATGTTGCTCCTCATGTTTGGAATTGAGAGGTGAATAATATTTTTTAATCATGATTAATCATATTTATCTTTGAAATTAATTATTTGACTATGATGCATTAACTTTTACAGTTCTATGAGACGCTGAAATGTGTCAACCATGGTAGAGAGTCTTCACAGCTAGTGCAACCCGACAAATCATGGTTTCAATGTGTATTAATAATATCTAAGCCAAAGATGTTTGTAATATTGGATTTTAATTCATTGATAATGGACTTCTATCTGCATTTGTTTATATATCTCACACTAAGACACCATCATTTCATCTGCCCATTAGTGAGATGAGTATCACTCTTGATGATGTATCCTGCATCCTACATCCTCATATCACATGTACATTGTTAGGTCACTCTTCAATTATGATATTTGAGACACTAAACTTAAGGGTTACACACTTAAGAGCTGATCCGGGTAATGCCCAGAAAGAGATTATTAGCATGCGAGGAGCACATGCAAGATTTTCATTTCTAAAGGATACTTACGAGGGCCATTTAATTGTTACTACTACTCATGATGGTGATGAACCGATGATGCACTGGTTTCTTAGCACAGACAATGTGCATCGAAGGTATTTTTCTTTTATTTGGTCAGCACAACCATATTTTTGGACAAAAGTGTGACCTACGTGGATATTGTCTATGTTAACTACTTCATATACCTTAAGAGAATTCATGAGTATCATTAGGTAGAATCCTATTTTATTTACTTGTACTCTAAGCTAAATGAAGCAAGTCGTTGGAAGACACGACAAATTCCAGGAAACAGTTGTATCTTTCAAGTAATCTACTTGCATGTAGCTTATTGATTTTACAATATTTTTGAAATTTTCATATATACCTATGAATTTTATCTCCGCTATTTTTCAAGATTAGATCCTCCAACATTTTTATGGAATCTCCAGGTAGTAGATTGTTGTTAAATATGATAAAGAGTTACCTCATGCTTTCCTGATTAATCCGCACAGGGGAAATCCTTCGACAGAATCGTACATAAACGCTCTTGGCCGTATTTTGGTAGATGATATATTTTTCACCTCATACGGTGAGCACCATGATACACGACTTTTAGAGAAGATGTGATGGTATTCTGGATATTCGGCTTTCGGGTATCAACTTATGCACCCGTATATACATGAGTGAGTATAAAGGCAGGTTGGGTATTTTTAGGGTATCCCTAGGGACCCTAAATTAGTTACACCTCCCATATTATACTATAGAGATATTTATGAGATATTTGTGGAGTACCATGAACACTTGGTACGATAAGATGTACGATGTATGCCAACTTCTAGTACATGAAGTATGATATATGGTTACATCCAATAGTAATACAGAGATTCCCACCCGCATTTAAAGCCAAAATCTAGAGGGAGATCCTCCAAGGCCAACTCATCAAGAGATCTTAGAAGAGTAACAAGTTAGGACGGACCATGTTATAGATGTTGTTGCGGTGAGAATTAGATACCATAGTTATTGATTAACTAGGACCACATTTCTTTAAATGTTCACCACCGTCTTTGATTTATCCAAAGGAAAGGTTCAAGAACGAGAAAAACCTAGAGATCTAAGGTTCGGGGGTTGGTTACGCCTAGGGAAGGTATTAGCATCCTAAACGTCTGTAGTACTCTACAAGAACATCTTGTTAGTATTTATGTTATCTATTACTCGATTGCTAAGGGTGTTATGCTAAAGGCTGAAAAACCTAGGGGTTGGTATCTAAGTATACTCGACAAGGCATCGCACATTGTGCCTGCGTATCCCAAGGGGGAGCGGAATCAGAGTATTCGTAGTTCTGAAAAGAGGAACTTCTTGACTGGGTCAAGGTTCCAAGGGGAAGTAATGTCTAAGTCAAGACATTACATAGAGTACGCCGACTCTAAAGTTGTAGTTGGTTTAAGAGGGGTAGGATTGTAAATGTTCACAGCGGAGCATTTACTTGGAGTACGACGACTCCGATCTAAGGCTAAGGTACTAAATGTCTACGACGAGATGTGGAGTACGACGACTCCGAATCCTAAGGTCAAGGGTTCTAAAATTAGTCTTATGACATGGGGTCAATGCGATAATCCTTTCCTTTGGAATGTCGAGGGGACAACTAACTTAAGATTTATTTGTGCGCACTAGCAAAGGTGGGCTAGTATTGTGTATGGTGACTAAAGGTTGATGGCGATGCCCTAAGGCAATCGACTTACACGGGTAGAAAATGGGCTCGACGTTGGATCGAGGATTTTTTATGTTTTGAAAGGTTTGAAAAATAATAACAAGCATACATCAAGATAAGCATACAGAGAAAAAAATTAGGCATCAAACAAGATGATAACACAAGCAAGATAATAGAAACACTCAAACGTACGATGATGGATTCTAGCGGGGAATGATTTATTAAGAAAAAGAGTTAATAGTTGAAGGTTTATTAAGTTAAAGAAAATTACTCAGGATTTCTTATTACCGACAAATTAATCTTAATATTCCAAAGAGGTTTTATTTATCTAAATTTAGTTTGTGCTATAAAGGTTATTAAAAGTTTTTCATTAGTTTAGAAAAGATTTAAATGTAGAAGTTAATATAAGTTTACCACTTAAAAAAAGTTAATTACATTAGTTAATTATATTAAAAAAGGTTATATTTTGTTATTAAAAAAAGTTAATTATTAACTATATTATAATAGGTCTTCATAAGCATTAAAAAAATTCCTTATTACTTGTTCGCCGGAGCGAACAACCGCTGGCCTTCTGTCGCAGGTTTACTCGCGGGATCGACCACACAAATCCCAGAATAAGGAATTAGAGGTGTATGTTTATGTTGTATTTCAGTTTCTTGCTCTTTGGTGAAAGTTGTAACGTTGGAATGACCTTGGTAACGTGAAAGGTTTGAACGATCAACGGGTTTGGATGCAAAGTGGAAAAAATAAAGGAAGGAAAGGCAAGACAAAAACAAAAGGGGAATAACTTAAATTAAATGCTGAAAGTAAATTGCATTAAGTAAAATTGGACGCAATTGTATATTTTCCCGGGAGTGAACTCGTTTCTCTCTAAGCTTGGTACTTTGAGCGTTTTCCCTTTACAATGTGAAAAAATGCGACCTCTAAAAATGGAAAAAACAGTGCCTTATATAGGCCTAGAATATAACTGTTTGTCTACCCAGATGTCCCTTGAAGCTGACACGTGGCACCCCACTTTCTTTTCAACTTCCCATATTCTTGGAACTTTCAAACTTTTCTCGCCCAAGCACTTATCCTTGAAGTTGGGACTTTTCCTTCGCCTCATTTTTCCTCCGACACCGTGGTTTGTTGCCATCTCCCCGACGCGTTTCCCTAGCTTGCGTCGGATCGACATCTTGACACGCGTCTGGTGTCGACGCGTCATGGAATTCCTTGCCTTCCACCTTTGGTCGAAATCCCCTATCAACAAATTGCCCCCCCAAAAGGCCAGTTTCGACTGAATGCTATGTCGATGGAGAAATCTGGCTTTTTAGTTTCTTGCGGGATTTCGACGGCTCCAACGTTTTGTCTTCTCTTAAAACACGTGGCAAGCGCCGTCTGACATGATGATGGCAATCTCATCCCACGATTTCCAAGAAAAACACCATGATGGCTAGTCTCGTCTAAGTTATGGGCCTCGAAACCAACTTCCAATTACTCTCAGAAGTTGAAAAGGCTTTTGGTGATTTTCTGCCTTTTGCATGCGTCTTATAAATAGACTCCCTCAGAAACACTTACTACTTTTCCATAACCTCTTCTTCAAAACCTGTCCTTTGTTCTTGAAATCAAAGCTTTGCCTCCTTCCAAAGACGCTCTTTGTCCCAAAACATTCTCTGCATTTTTCTCTAAATGGCTTCATCAACCGCTGCTTCTACTTTTGTTCCTCAAACCACCAGAAACAACCCAGTGGCATTCGTGCTTTCTGAAACGGAAACACTTCGTCCTCTTCCTCAACCATCATCTGCTGACGAGACAGTAATAGCCAACTGGCGCTGCCAGACGGTTATCCCCTTCGTGGTGGAAAACAAGCTTTGCGGTTTTCATGGCTCCCTTGTAGACAACAAACCTGCTCCATTAGAACTCCAAAAGTTCTTTCCTTGCTTCGATCAAATGATTCCACCGGCTTTCGAGAAAGGTGGCACTTTAGATCTTAAATACATGGCGCCCAAATCTCGAGTTTTTAGATCCATGCCTACTCCAGGCAACAAAGATTAAATTGCCTGGCTTGATAGAGTCGAGGGTCAACGTAAAAGGTAATGGAAAGAATATGACATTTTCGATGCCATCCAACTCTCCAGAACCGCTCACAGGGTCAACCCTTGTTTGCTACTTGTGTCAATGTATTTTTGGGAAGGATCGACAAATACGTTCCACCTCCCTTGTGGTATGTTCATGCCAACACTTTTCTACGTGGCGGCCATCACTGGCCTTTCGCCAGTAGGCGAGACGTTCGACCCGACACCGGAGACTGACAATGCCTTCGACTTCGAGCGTGCTAGCTTCCAAAACTATATTGAAGATCACCATGACAAACGCTCTAAAGAAGTCTCTGATGAGGAGCATATTGCCTTCCTGACCCTATGGCTGTCGTACTATGTGTTTTGCCCTAGCTCCTTACAAATAGCCAAAAGTTTTATCAATCTGGCCATTCAGATCCATGAAGGTCGACAGATATCTTTGGCCAAACTTCTGTTGGCCTTCCTCTACCATTCTCTTGGCCTGTCGACTATGAGGCTGCAACTTCTCCACCAAACCAGTAAGGCCTTAAACATCTCAGGGCCTATGTGGCTGTTGCAGCATTGGCTCAACGCCACTTTTGAGCACAAGTTGGGATATCCTGCCTCTGTGACAATGGAGCGCCTAAACAGAGAACTCTCCATCGAAGGAATGCGACTTGCTCTGATGACCACCTAGGAGGCTCCAAAATAGGCCCTCTTTATGAGGTATCTCAGTATGTTCGCGGAAACCACTTCTTTCGTCCCCGACATGGCGCCATTTGTGGAGCGTAGGTTTGGTCCCGAATGGTTCAGAAACCCATTTCCTGGAGTCTCCCCTAAAGCTGTTGCACAGTCAAACGCTGTATGGCGGGCGTTTCTTACTCCCACCATGATATCTTTTCGAATCGAAATGGGAAACAATGGCTATGGTTTCATGAACTACCAGCCAAATTTAGTGGTCCGACAATTTGGCCTGAGCTAGATATTGCCAAAGTCTTTAGTGAGGCACCCTGATGACATAGTACGGTCCGACCGACGCTTGACTCAAGTAGGTCATAGGGGTTGCATGAGGTTCGTTAGAGCCTCTCAACACCTGGAGCTGCCGGTATTTGCCTTCCAACCTTCAGAAAAGATTTAAATGTAGAAGTTAATATAAGCCTACCACTTAAAAAAAAGTTAATTACATTAGTTAATTATATTAAAAAAGGTTATATGTTGTTATTAAAAAAAAGTTAATTATTAACTATATAAAAAAGTTAATTATTAACAGGTCTTTATAAGCATTAAAAAAAATCCTTATTACTTGTTCGCTGGCGCGAACAACCGCTGGCCTTCCGTCGCAGGTTTACCCGCGGGATCAGCCACACAAATCCCAGAACAAGGAATTGGAGGCGTATGTTTATGTTGACTTTCAGTTTCTTGCTCTTTGGTGAAAGTTGTAACGTTGTAATGACCTTGGTAACGTGAAAGGTTTGAACGATCAACGGGTTTGGATGCATAGTGGAAAAAATAAAGGAAGGAAAGGCAAGACAAAAACAAAAGGGGAATAACTTAAATTAAATGCTGAAAGTAAATTACATTAAGTAAAATTGGACGCAATTGTATATTTTCCCGGGAGTGAACTCGTTTCTCTCTAAGCTTGGTACTTTGAGCATTTTCCCTTTACAATGTGAAAAAATGCGACCTCTAAAAATGGAAAAAACAGTGCCTTATATAGGCCTAGAATATAACTGTTTGTCTACCCAGATGTCCCTTGAAGCTGATACGTGGAACCCCACATTCTTTTCAACTTCCCATATTCTTGGAACTTTCAAACTTTTCCCACCCAAGCACTTATCCTTGAAGTTGAGACTTGTCCTTCGCCTCATTTTTCCTCTGACACCGTGGTTTGTTGCCATCTCCCCGACGCGTTTCCCTAGCTTGCGTCGGATCGACATCTTGACACGCGTCTGGTGTCGACGCGTCATGGAATTCCTTGCCTTCCACCTTTGGTCGAAATCCCCTGTCAACATTACTTTTTTAAGTTATTAAATAAAAAAGTTTATTAGTCAAATTGTAAATAAAAAAAGAGTCACAAATATTTTTAAAAGTTTAATTATTTAAAAACAGATTAATGATTATAAAAAGAAAATGAAAAATTATATTAGAAAAATAAACGGAGGGATCTGGTGTACGCGCGGGGAGGAGGATCCATCGCGGACCCCCAACCCATGACCGTGTGATGTGTGATAGTTGTGATCAAGTGGGTGAAAGTGAGGGTGCATCATGATGCTATGTGTGCATGAGTGCTGGATTATAACGTCAACCAAAAGAAAAAGAGAAAAAGAGATCCAAACGGACCTCTCACTCTCTCCTGTCCTCTCTCGGTCTCTCTCAGAAAAGGGTTTGGGAAACCCTACATCGCCGCCGCTACCTCTCGTCTCTCCCAATCTCTCGATCAACAAACATAAGCCCCACCCCAAACAACCCGTACCCTAATTTCATTATTGATTGTGCAATCACATGTTAAAATGATTATTAGGCAAAAATGAAAAGAAAACAAAAGGAAAATGGCGACGGCTGGAGGCGAAGCGTCGATGGATTCCTTCAAATCAGGGATGTCTTCTCCTTCTCTGTACCTTTTCGCGGTTTGAAGTGTTTGTGTTGTTCTTGGCTTTCGTCTTCTTCTCCTGGGTTTGAGATGATGATGATGTCTTTCAATCTGTGTTCTTTTTTGTCTGTGGGTTTGATTATGGGCTTTGTGATGGTTACCTTCGTTATCTTTTTTTTTCTCTCTGATTTTCGTCTCCTCTCCCTTAGGGTTTGGCGTGTGATCCCTTTTATAGATGGCCAATGATGAATTTATTTGGGACCTTTTTTTAATCCTGATTGATGGTGTGATAATGTGTGATTTGTTTGCTGATATGATTTTGTATGATATTGTGATGGTTTGATTTGGAAAGTTTGGGCTTGCTGCCTGATACGATTTGATTTTCAAATTTGGAAAGTTTTGGAAATTGGTATCTTTGTTGTCTAGAACACGTTTCCTTATGATTTTCTGTACGTTTTATTTTGGGAAAAAGTTGATGCTGGTGATATCCTCGTGATAATGCCCTCAACCCTTAATTTGAAAATGATGACTAAGTTCTGATTCAACATACACTCTGAGGCCAAAATAGGAAATTTTTTACAACCGTCTGAACATGTTTATATCATTTTGGAAAGAAATTAATCATTTTGATGATGTTTGGGTATGGAAATTAAAACTTGCCATAATTAACTTCTATCCCAATTCAATGATTATTACTTGAACCCGCTGCTGTTTGGTACGACATGTAGAAACGTGTCTTGGAAAATTCTCAAATTCCTTAAAGGTGCTTACACGGTTATGTTTGGAAATGGTTGGTACATTGTATTTGATTCCTGTATGATTTTTATAATTATGCTGAACAAAGGCTGTTGTGTTGTACTTCATTGCAGGTCCTATAAAACTGCAGTTGCATTCTCCTTAACTCATCACTAGCACCGCATAGCAAATATCAATTGGTTGTTGAAGAAATGAAAGCTATCCAAGGCTGTGATCAAACGGTCTGTGAAGTGGCCTTGTTGACTTCCCTTAAGATAAGTTTTGTTAGTGCTATTCATCAGTTTTATACCATAGGTTTTTATTTGACTTTGGTTCCTTTTTCTTAGGCGGGTTAAAGACGGTGACGAACCGGAGAACTAGTTGGAGCGTATGTTATAGACACGGGCCTTAACTTCCAAAACTGATGCTTCCTCCATCCATATGATTATCAACAAGTGAAGCATATATGGTGAATATTCATGGCGGTGGTGAAGAATCATTTTTTCACAAGCATGAAGTTCCACGTCTCTCACAAGTGGGGCCTTACTGAAGAATTTCCCTTCAAGCTTAGTTTAGGATAACTTTATACTTTATCTTGCGATTGTATACTTTTGAGTTTTTGCACTTGCAAACTAAGGAAAGTCTTGGATATTGTAAATTTCTTGTATGCTTTCTTAAATTGTGCCTTGAAATGGGCTTGAGTTGCAAGGTCTTCTTGGACACCTTGGATTTTAAATCTTGGATTTCTTAGAACATGTAAATTCTTTAGAATAGTGACATGAATAGATGAATTCCAAATGTGAATTTGAATATTGAAACACGGAAACGGTGCAGGAACTTTGTGTTTTGATTTTGTAATCATGTGATGAATCTCGGTATACTCTTTGAACTTGAATTTGTATTTTGGAATCTAACCTTTAATTCTTTACAACTTGAGTCTAACCTGACCTGGTAGTAATTCAATTGTTATTCTTCTTTGTGATTAATTTGAAATGTCAATACCAGACCCACGTATTCATCTTCCAATATTTAAAATTAAAAAATTTGAATAACTCTACTCATGGTTTGGATCTTTGGGACTTGATTTGATAATGAATTGAATATTCATAATAGTTTTCCGTTCCAAGTGGCTTTTGAATTCTCAAGCTCCTTTGACATTGGGTGGTGTTGTACTTAGAAATGAACGGTCTTGGGATAATAGAAACGTAACTTGTTCTAGATAAGGAAACTTGAATTTGATTTAGAATTTCAATATAGTTCACTCAAACTTTGTATGCTTTGACTTTAAATTTAGAAACTTAGGCCTTTGGTGATAGAAACTCTCTCAATCATAATTCCAATAAAATGAACTTGTTTTAAAAGGGAGATACGCATCCCAAGAGGACGAATGTCATTCATAGATATTGCAAATTGATTAATCCTTCTATCAATGGTCAAGGTATCTTGAACATTAATTTCTCAGATGATTTTCAAACTTCCTTGAAGAATACGTGACAACTTCAAGAATGCAAATGTTCTTGGAACAAAGGGCATGCGTTTCATACTCGAACCAAGACTTTTAATTTCTTCCCAAAGTGAACTTTCATTAATAAACCAAAACTTAAGAACATAGAGCCAACATACTTCTTGAATCTGAGGAGTTTACAGGGGGAGATTCCAGCTTACAATATAATTAACACACAATCAGTGACCAGTCTTTAAGGGACCATTTCCAATATCAGTGGGTGCAAAGACCAAAGTAAATGTGGGAAAACTTCTGAGAAATCTGAGGAAAGGGAGGCTTGGTAGTGGTTTAGGGATCAGAGGATAGAGGCACACAATCTCACAGGAATCCACACACACTTGTCAATACCAGAGAACCTCCACCAACGTACACCCAGCACAACCTTCACGACCTTGAGTCTTCTGCAGCAGCACCTGTGTTCACAAATGAAAAAAACAAGCAAAAACTAGATAAAGCAGTTAGCTATGCACGAATGATTGACCTAAAATGTTATGCAGGCGAATCAATGAATCTAAGGGGAAAATTTGGGGTACAACAGATGTATTGCTTAGAGGTTGTCATATCGTCACTAAACTTGAGGATGCCAATGCTAGAGGAGAGGTACACAAAGTCACCCATTATCTAGGATTCGATACAGTGTTGCCATTATGAATATTTATATAATTATATTAATTGCCAATGAATAATTGTGAATATTTATATAATTATATTAATTTGAGCTATAATTAACATAACCCGATCAAAGATTCTTATTTACATGGCCAATTTGATTAGGTCAGAGGTTTTATTAACATAACACAACCAAAGGTTCTTATTTACATAGCCAATTTGATTAGGTAAGAGGTTTTATTAACATAACTCGGCCAGAGGTTCTTATTTACTTGACCGGTTTGATTAGGTAAGATGTTTTATCAGCATAACCTGGCCAAAGGTTCTTAATTACATGGCCTATTTGATTAGGTCAGAGGCAATGTCGAGCACGCTTATCACTCCTGGGACAACTCAGTTTTACTATAAAAAACTGGAAATAATAACACATAACCATATGAATTGAGGGTGCCTCATTAAAAACCCTTGCCCTTTCAAGGGAAAATATTGTTACCCCCCAATCTTTATTTAGTAATAGCATTACATAATGTTAACTATAATAAAACCTTAGGTTGGAAACATTCCAAGCCCTTGGTATTTCTATTCCTTCCAAACTCTCAAGTTTATAAGCTCTATTATTCAGCTTTTTTCAGATTCAGTAAGGTCCTTCCCAATTTGGGAGAGCTTTCCCTTCTTTTTTGTATCTGTAACCTTCTTCAAGACCAAGTCTCCATCTTGAAAACTTCTTGGACGAACTCTAGTGTTGAACCTACTGGCCATTCTTTGCTTCGCTGCACATTCATTAACATGAGCCATTCTCATAATTTCTTCTATGAGGTTGGCCGAGTTATCCAATCCCTCCTCATTAAGTATATTGTAAATATTTATTCAACGCTAGGTCGAAGTGTTGACTTCTACTGGAATCATCGCATCAACCCCGTACACCATTCGAAAAGGGGTCTCCTTAGTGGTACAGTGAGGCGTAGTATGGTAAGACCATAAAATTTTGTTCAAATATTTTTCCCAAAGCCCCTTCGCTTCATTTAGTTTATTTTTCATTTTTGAGAGTATGATTTTATTCGCTGCCTCGGCCTGGCCATTATCCTGGGGATGTTTGATAGAGATAAACCGGTTCTGAATGTCGAGGTGCCTGCAAAATTCTATGAATGATGAACTTGCAAATTGTGTGCCGTTGTTGGATGCGATGATCTCTGGTAGACCAAAGCGCATATGATATTTATCCAATAAAACCACCTTACCCTTTCTGCTGTGATCTGGGTACGACCTCATCTTCTACCTATTTGGTGAAATAATCCACTACAACTATGAGAAATTTCAGTTGCCCGACGGCCAAAGGAAAAGGTCAAAGAATATCATCTCCCCATTGTTAAAAAGGCTAAGGGGAAATCACATGGTGTAACAGATCGACGGGAGAGTGTATGAAGGGAGCTTAAATCTGACACTTTTCACAATGATTCACAAACCGCACGCAGTCTTGTAGCATACTCGACCAATAGTATCTGACCCTGAGTATTTTTCCCGATAATGCTATTCCCCCAATATGAATTCCACACACTTCTTCATCCACTTATTTGATTATAAGTCCTACTTCTTCTTCAGTGATACATCTCAACATTGGAGGAGATTGCCCATCTTGTATAGTTGGTCGGCCACCATGAGGTATCAGAGAAATATCCTTTTGACGCGTCGAGCTTCAGTCTCCTCATCTGGAAACTTATCTTGGGTCAGGTATTGAATGATGGGTGTCATCCAACCCCTTAAATTTTCTAATACCATGAATTCCTCCATTTCTATGCTTGGTGCTTCCAAAGTTTCTTGGATTACCATTATTTTTAACCCATGGCCTTTAATGTTGGCTATACGAGCCAGGAGATTGGCTCTGGCATTTTCTTCTCGGGGAATATGTGATACTTCAAACTTCGTGAACCCTTTGGCTGATTGTAGAGCTCATTGTAGATACTTGAGTAATAATGTATCCTTTGTCTGATAATCTCCTTTGATTTGACTAGCAATTAATTGTGAATCAGTACAAACTAGCAAATGGGAAACTCCGACTTCTTTGGCTAACTTTAAACTGGAAATCACGACTTCGTATTCTACTTGATTATTGCTAGCCTGGAAATTTAAGCAGAGAGACTATTCTAGTACCAATTCCCCCGGTCCTTTAATACTATCCTTGCTCCGCTACCTTTAAGGTTGGATGAGCTGTCAACAGATATGATCCATTGATCAGGCAATTCTTCCGGGGTGGGCGAACTTAACTCTATTAGAAAATCTGCCAATACTTGTGATTTGATGCTGATCCCGAGTGTGTATGTGATGTCGTACTCGAACAACTCTACATCTCATGCCACCATCCTGCCTGCCAAATCCAGGTTTTTTAAAATTCATTTTATGGGATATTTCGTCTTCACAATGATAGGGTGGCCCTGAAAATATTGTCTGAGTTTCTTGGAGGTAATTATTACTGCCAAAGCTAATTGTTTGATCTTTTGGTAACAAACTTCTGCTCTTTTAAGAAGCTTGTTGAAAAAATAAATCGGCCTCTCATCTCCATCAATATCCTGAACTAATACCGAGCTAAAAACTTTCTCAGAGACTGCTAAGTACAAGGGGTGAATTTTCCTTTGTACGGACCAAGATCGGTGGGGAAAACATGAATTGCTTCAACTCCATAAACGCCTTCTCGCATTCTTCCGTCCACTGGAACTTTGCCGACATCTTTATAACTACAAAGAAATGTATGGAATTATCGCCCGGGTTAAGCCTCATGTTGAACTTCCTTATTGACTCAAATGTTTCTTCTAAGTCTTTTATATGATTCACTTCCTCTTGGGTCTTGATCAACATGTCGTCAACATATACTTCCAATTTTCGCCCTATCTGTGATGAGAACACCATATCTATCATCCTTTGATACGTAGCCCCGACATTTTTAAGACCAAATGACATTACTTCATAGTAATAGTTGTTTCTGTTGGTCATGAATGCTGTTTTAGGAGCATCTACTAGGTTCATTCGTATTTAGGTGTAGCCTGAATAGGCGTCAATGAAGCTGATAAGGCAGAACCTGGACGCGACATTAAGCAGTCTATCAATGTGTGGTAATGGGTAAGGGTCCTTCGGGCAAGCCTTGTTAAAGTCAGTGAAATCTACGCATATGCGCCACTTACCCAATTTCTTTTTTACCAGGACGACGTTGGACAACCAGGTGGGATATTTAATTTCTCGGATGAATCTAACCTTCAAGAGCTTATCAACATCTTCTATGACAGCCTTTCTTTTTTCTTCTCCATTTTTTCGTTTCCTATTCATTATAGCCTTTGATGATGGATCAAGGGAAAGTTGATGGCACACAACATTTGGGTCGATCCCAGGCATGTCCGAGGGCTTCCACGCGAAGAGGTCGACATTATCTCTCAATACCTTGTTGATGTCTGCTTCCTCTTTTGAGATAGCCCTAAACCTATCTGTGTGACCTGAAAATCTTCAACACCAATTTACACCTTTTTTAGTTATCCAATAAGGGTCAAGCTATCATCTGCTGGATCCCCCCGAGGACCGAGGTCAACCAAATTCACCTTTAAATTATTTTCTATCGTAGGGTGATCCTATTGGGTCTTCCTTTTCAACTTCAGGCTATCCTTGTAGCATTTCCTAGCCAGTCCTTGATCACCTTTAATTAATCTGATTTGTTCACCTTCTAGGGGGTACTTCATGATCAGATAAAGAGTGGGTAGAGCAGCCTCAAGACCATTGAACGTCGGTCTTTTGATGATGATTTTGTATGGTAACGATGCATTTACTATCAGACATTTCACTTTGATGCCTTTGGTGTTGCCTCCACTTCTAAAGAAAGTCATCATAGGTAGATGCTCTAGTACCTAGACTTGTTCCCCAAAGAAACCGACCAAGGTGCCTTTGAAAGGTAGCAGCTCGGACGTATCCATGTTCATGCCTTTGAAAGCGTCCCAATACACTATGTCGGCTGATTTGCGCGGGTCTATTAACACCCGTTTGACACTCCAATCATGAATTTGTAATTTTATGACCATGAGGTCATTCTCATGCGCCAGCACACCTTCTGAATCCTGTCCTGAAAAATAGACAACGATAGGTCTTTCTTCTTTTTCTAAAAACAGATTATGTGACACATGCATTACTGATCGGGGGTATCTCTTTCTGGTCGAGCTTATTTCTTCTCCACCAGCGAAACCTTCCGAGACGGTGTTAAGAATCTGGCGGGCTATCCGGGCCTCACACACTTCCTCGGTGTTTTTTTCCTTCTTGGTGGAGAGATTCTCTGAGTTTGGATCTTTCCTAGAAGGCTTTCTCTTTTCTGTTGATCCTTTTACCTCTTTTACGTACGACAACAACCGACCTCTTTGGATCATCATCTCAATTTCCCTTTTTTACTGATGACAATCTTTAGTATGGTGGCCTCTCAGACGATGATAGGCACACCACGCATCCCCATCTTTACCTAGCACATCGTTAACCCTCTTGGGGTGAGTGGGTTTCGGTATTAGTTTGAGATGCTATACTTCTCGCAGAATATCATCACGCTTTGCATTGAGTAGGGTAAAGTTCTTGGTGAAGTTTTCATATGGCCTCTGAGAAGGTTTTATCGCCAACCTTTCTCTCGACCCGTGCTTGTGGTGCCCTTTCTTGGGCCCGAATCCGTCATGCCTAGATTGTGTCTTTTCTTTAGCATCTCAAGATCTTTTCTCCATATCGCTTTCTTCCCCCTTGATATAACATTTTGTTGTATCCATCACTTCCTCCATGCTAGTTGCCAGCTTTTGTGCCAATGATTCATTGAAATAACTGACTTTTTAAGACTATTTTGGAAGGCTCCCACGAACATTTCATGATTTGGATGAGATAATTTTATAGTTTCTTCATTGAATCGCACCATACATTCTCGGAGGGATTCAGAGGGCCCCTGGCGGATGTTGAACAAGCTGGTAGTGGTCACCTTTCTATGTTTGCTGGCGGAGAAATGTTGTACCATCTTCCTAGTTAGGTCTTGGTAACCGGTGATTGATAATTTGGACAGGCTCATGTACTAGCGTAATGCCACATCCTTGAAAGTTCCTGCTATAAGCTTGCATTTCAAGGATTCAGAAGCCCCGACTATTTCCATTTGATTGTTAATTGAGAGTATATGCTCCTACGGATCACTTTTGCCATTGAAGGATGACAAAGGTGGTGGTTTGAAATTTTTTGGAACTTGATCACCCCAGATTGCCTATGAAAGAGGTTGAGGATCAAAAAGCTCCTCCTCTTCTTCCTCTTCCTTAGTGCTTTGTGTCTGCTAAAGTGTGTGAACACTTTCTTGCAAAGACTCATTCTGCTGGCGCAAATTATCCACAATTGTAAGGAGTTGTTCCACGTATGGTGGAGTGCGAGGCTCACTCCTGCTATGAGATGATCCAGATATTATGTTGCTATGGTGTAATATATTGTTTTGTGAGGTCTGGAAAAGTTTTACCAAGGCCCCACGGTGGGCGCCAAAGGTTCCTGATAAACACTTTTTAGTTAATCTCCTTGAGGCGAGTCAGGTGAGATCACAAACGTATTGTATTTAGGGTGATATTTGTTGTCTGTCCTTTCTTCCTTCAGTGGGAAGCCTTTTTATACTAATCTTTAATCTCCAAGATCATTAAGGAGTGGCTCCTTAAATTCCATATAAGAGATAGCCATACCGTCCGCCGCTCTCATTACTATCTTGTAACGTCTTCTTGATGATTTTCTGTAACTCTCATGAGACATTGAAGCTACCCCATAATTGTAATGTTGATCCATACACGTCGTCTAACAACACGTCTCCTACAACTCGGACTCCGACCTGCTCTATCTATGGCAACTCGACATTTGTTATTTTTCATAAGTACTCGGCATATTGGCTCCCATACTCGACCTTAGTGACTTTATAACTCGACTTCGGGAATTCCGGAATATACAAATAATAATAATAATAATAATAATAATAGATGATCTTGAAGGCTGATCAGAACCTGAAGTGGGCCAAGAGAAACGTCTGTGATGCTGGGTGTGTGAGATGAGGAAGGGGGTGTACCTGCAAGGCACTCCGATGCTAAAGTAAGAATCGGGAGAGGAAAAAGGCAAGTACAAAAGTATGTGTTTCGTAGGATGATTTGGAATACCCGACCCTCTCAAGTGAGAGGGTTTTTATAATGCCCCCAGCGCGTGGCCAACTGTCCCTATTTTCGGGGCGAAATAGCTGTTTCCCGAAGAATAGGTAACTGCCAAAAACTACCCGTTAGGACGGGCAGAGGTGCCTGAAACTAGCCGTTGCCACGAGCAAGGACACAGTTCTGGGCACATGCGTCGTGGCTGTTTCTGGATGGTAGAGCCGTGCATGACGGGCAGGAATGCCGAGGAGGAGCAGGAGACCTTGTGGTCCCTCTGACCATATGTGCCCGGTAGAGGGGCAGAAAGGTAAATGCTGCCCCCATTGATTGGACTTAGGAAATTGGACCGTTCTGGGAGCAGAAAAGGATTGGGCCATGCCTAGCCATTGGTCCAGTTCGGAACAGGAGCCCCCCAAGTCGTTGCTCCCGAGCACAGGAGTGATAACTTAAGGATAACTCGCAGTCCCGGGGAACTTCGAAGGGGTCGTCGCTTGTCGACGAGGTGAAATTGTCCTGTGATGCCTGGGGGTTTTAGTTCCCGCGGGGTACGTAACGTTGTCGGGTATGCCCGGGGTGCGGGGAGACCAACGGTTGAGGTAGTCTGAAGAGACGTGACGCCACGTGTGCCTCGAGCCTTGTGCAGTATTAAATGCGTCATGATGGCTAGGCTAGGGTCATGATGATGCCCCTAGCCACACGTGCTCATGCACGTGCCTTCAGAGTGCTTATAAATAGAGGGAGAAGCCGCTCATTTGGGCTTTTCGCTTCTCTCTCCTTCCTCGTTCTTCTTTTTGAGCCTCTAGTCTGTTACCGCCGTCAGCCACCGTACAAAGCTCCAAGCAAGCTCTTCGATCCTTCAAATCCTCTTCGACCACGTAAGTTACTAATTTCTAGCTTTTTTCTTTCGTTTTGTTAGAATGCATGTGGCTAGGATGACTTTAGGTAGATACCGCAGCGTTTTCTGGCAACTGTTGGTGGTAGACAGTGGTTTTGCCACTTTCTGCTGCTACCGTGGTCGTCGAAGCTCTTAGGAACAGTAGATTTAGGTTGTTTTTTGGCACCGTTGCAATGACGAGCGCGAGCGTAACTAGTGGAGTTTATGAGTTTTTCGGTGCTCTTATGAATTCTCAGATGAATGTATGAATTTTCCGGTGGAGCTTCAAATGGAAAACTGGGTAACGTTTCAAGAGAATCTCCCCGTGCGCGTAGGAGGGGTTGCCTCCAGGCATCTCCTCACACAATACCGTCGTGCTTATTTGATTTAGGGCTTAGGACGGGGACGTTGTCCCTGGCCCTTAGCGTGCCCTTTCACTTGACTAGCGGTGGAAGGGTGGATTTGATTTTGCAGTCGAATTCACTTTTGTCCTCTGCTTTTCAGGTGAACGAGATGGCGCATGAACTTGAGAAGGAGATTCTCATATACTCGTCCGAGGAGAGCTCTTCGGAGAGTAGTGATACTGAAGACTCAACCGCCCCCAGCGATGTCGGGGAGAATCTTGAGCATGCTTCTGCGGAGGAATGGACGGTCGCAGATCCCGCCGAGCATGCTTCCGTCTTTGCTTCCTATACCGGGGATGTCTTTACGAATGTAGGGCCATAAGGGGAGTGGAAGGTGCACTTCCCAATTCAAGATGACCGCATATGTACGGATTACGGGGAGAGGTTCCTGATGTATGACTTCCAGTGGTCCGTCTTCGTACACTTGGACCTGGCCCCGTCACAGCTGCACCCTAACTCGTTGGTGTTCATCCGCCCTTTCGAGCTGACCTGCGAATTCCTGAAGATAGGAGCTACTCTGCCCTTGTTCTTCACAATTTTCACCTTCAGAGGCAGGTCTCTGGGAGAAAGTACGGCTGGGTTTCGCTAAAGCAAGCGAAGAAACTGTTCAAGCCCTTCTCTGAGTCTATCCGGACCTTTAAGGAGAGGTTCTATATTATTGAACCTGTGTCAGAGAAGGCCCAGGATACCACGTACGCCTGGGCAGTGTCAACGGACGAGGACGACAATGATATGTACGACGATCATGAGAAGTTATTAGCGGACAGGGTGTTTAAGTTCCCCTTCTGTTGGAGCGGGGACCATTTTGCCCAGGGCACTGACTATTATCTTACCCAACTGGAGATGCTGAATGAGGATGACAAAGCCAGCTACGAGGCACTGGTCAAATATGTTAACAGTTTCAAGCTCGCGGAGTGCTGGACGAAAAAGGGGGACCCGATCTTTGACGACGATGGTGGGCAAAGAGTGGAACACCGTTATATCAACACGAAAGGGCTTCTAGAGTGAAAGACCCACGCTGACGCCCTTAAGTTGCTTGGTAGTTTTTACTTTTTTAGCTTGTCCGAATTATAATTTCTTCGGTTGCTAACGTGCTCGTTATGTTTTTGCAGGTGAGATGCCTTCTGCTCATGAGAGGATGGTGAAGAATGCTCTGACGAAGGGCAAGGCGGGCGTGACCAACCCAAAATCTCGGTTTACTCAGCGGGTGCCTCTTCCTCAACTGGCTACGGGGAGCTCTTCACCTGTTCCTTCTTCTGCCTAGGGATCCCTTGTGCCTAGGGCTTTAAGGTTTAAGCGAACCAGACCGAACGAGCTGGTGGATCTCAGTCGGGTGGAAGAGAAGGGCAAGTTTGAGCTTCCTCATGGCCTTCATGAAAGGAAGTTCTACGAGGGCTCATCCCTGACGGTTCCTCGGGCATAGTCCCTAAAGCTTGAGGGTATAGACCGCCCGAGCAAAAGGGAAATGCTGGCGCAAGACGCTTCTGCATTGGTCTGGGTATTGAAGATGGCGGCAGTCTACGCCGAGGAAAACTCCTCGAAATTCGATCTGAAGAAGGCCCAGACGACGATATTGGCCCTGGAAGAAAAGGTGAAGAAGGCCAAGGAGGAGGCCAAGGCTGCTGATGACGCGAGGAAGAAATCCCAGGAGGAGGCTGTTAAACTAAAAGGGGAGAATGAGACCCTGATTGTTGAAAAGAAGGCTGCTGAAGACCTGGTCGAGCAGATGAAGTCTGCAGTGGCCCCGGCTGAAGATGAGCCTGAGTAGGTGAAGGAGCTGAAGACTAGGGCCGAGCTGGTTGCTCGTATTGCGCGGGCGAAGGATGATGTCTATGCCATCGGGGAAGAGTCTTTCAACAATGTTGTGGCTCAACTCAAGCTGGTGAATCCAGAGGTTCAACTGTCTACGGAGGGTACCAGCTTTCTGAGCCATGTTGAGGATGGCAAGATTGTGAGTCCAGACTTCCTCCAGATTGGCGATGAACATGTCCGTCTTCTTAACGAGGAATCTCAACTGACGCCGACTATCCCCGAGCAGGCCGAGCAGATGGAGGAATGATGTATCCCTTTTGTTGTTGTAATGTATCTGGCTTACGTACCATGTCTGATGTAATTTTATTGTTATTTTGTATGGGGCGTGGCCCCTTTATCATGTAACAAGTACAATCGCGGCGCTTGTGGTCACTAATAATTTTTTATATATATCTATCCGACGTTCTGGTCGATTTTTTATGTTTTATACCCGTGCATGGTTTTGTTTGTTTTTATTTTCTCTAAGTGTAGAAACTTTTCCCGATGCGTGTGTGAGTGCCCGTAATAAGGGTAACTTCGAGAGATTTGTAGTTCTGGGGTTTGCTCGACGTAGATGTGTTCGGCAATGAAGGGGACTGGTCGAACGACTTGGGTAGCTTCCGGGCATGAGAGCGGAACTCAGATCGCGTTTGAGGCCTGAGCTCGCAGTGTGAACCTCCCATCGCGAGCTGGGTGTTCTGCCTGTCATGGTACTTTGACGACGGCGGGCTCGATTGAGGAACCGCCGTCGGGAAGGGGTCCAGCCCGCTCTTGAGTGGGATCCCGTCTTAGTTGGTATGCGACGCTTGTACCTGGGCGTGCATCATAATTGGGATGTTACGTTCGTCGCTTCGACGAAGCAAAACGATGATCAGGGCGTTAGCTATAATATTGCTTTAGCTTTTCGGCGTTCCATGGTCGAGCAAGTTCTTCTCTGTTGAGGTGTTCTAGGTAGTAGGCCGCATTCTCCGTCTTTGCTCGGACGCGATAGGGTCCTTCCCAGTTTGCAGCGAGTTTGCCTTCTCGAGAATCCGTGTGATTCCTTCTTAAGGCAAGGCTGCACACTTGGAATTCTCGCCGTATCACCTTGGCGTTGTGCCTGATTGCGATTTTCTACTCCAAAGAGGCTTCGCGGAGAGCTGATCCTGATCGGACTTCTTCGACGAGGCCGAGCTCTTATCTTAGTGCCTCGTCGTTACCCTCCTCGTCCAAAGGTGATTCAGTTCGCCGGGATGGCACGTGCATCTTTATGGGGATCACTGCCTCGGTCCTGTAAGCTAGACGAAAAAGGGTTTCCTCGGTCGAGGAGTGTGGCGTAGTGCGTTAGGCCCAAAGTACGTTGTGCAGTTCCTCGACCCTGGCTTTCTTTGTTTCGTCCAGCCTTTGTTTGAGGCCTCGCAGGATTACTCTGTTTGCCGGTTCGGCCTGTCTGTTGGTTTGGGGATGTTCGACGGACGCGAAATTGTTGTTTCGTGCCTAGTTGGGCGACGAAGTCCTGAAACTTTCTGTCCGTAAACTGTGTCCCGTTGTTGGTGACTATTTCTTATGGGATGCCAAAGCGGGCGAGGATGTTTCACTTGTAGAAGCGAAGTATGTTGTGGGCCATTATTTTGGTCAAAGCCTATGCTTCTATCCACTTTGTGAAGTAGTCAACACCCACTATCAAGTACTTGTTCTGGTTTGACCCTATTACGAATGGTCCCAGGATGTCCAGGCCCCACCATGCGAAGGGTCATGGGGAGGGCATAGCTTTGAGCTCGTTAGGCGGAGCCAAGTGCATGTCCTCGTGCCGTTGGTATTTGTCGCACTTCTTCATGTGTTCTTTTGCATCCTGCTGCATGGTTGGCCAGTAGTACCCTGCTCGTACAGTTTTCCTGGCGAGCGATCTTCCCCCGAGGTGTTGGGCGTTGATTCCTGCGTGGATCTCGCGTAAGACGTGGGTGGCCATCTCTTCCTCGACACATCTGAGTAAAGGAATGGAGAACCTTCGCCTATAGAGCTTATCTTCGACCAGGACATAGAAGCAGGCTCTGCGCCTGACTATGCTGGCTTCTTTGGGGTCGGACGGGAGTTCATCCTTAGCGAGGTAATTATAAACGGGGGTCATCCAGTAGTTGCTGTCGCCGATGACTTGCACGTCGAGGGTCATGGAGGTTTTCTTGATGCTGGGTTGAGGGAGCACCTCCTGGATGACGGATTTGTTTCCGCCCTTTTTCTTTATGCTCGCCAATTTAGACAACACGTCTGCTCGGACGTTATGTTCGCGGGGAACGTGCTTCACCTCTACTGTAGCGAACTTCGTCATTTTTTCTTTGACCAAGGACAAGTATTCAGACAGGTTGTCATTTTTTGCCTGATATTCTCCTCGAACTTGAAAGGCCACGAGTTGCGAATCGGTGCAGACGACGACCTCTTCAGCTCCCAGGTCCTCGGCCAGGCGCAGGCCGGCGAGGAAGGCTTAATACTCAACCTGGTTAATAGAAGTAGAGAAAGATAAAGTGAGCGATACCTCAACAATGATTCCTTCGTCGTTTTCCAGGATGATGCCTGCCCCGCTTCCCGCCGAGCTGGATGCTCCGTCATTTCTGCGAAGAAATCGGCTAACGGATGGGCCTTGAGGGACTCTATGCATTCATATTGAATGTCGAACTTGGACAGTTCCAACGACCACTTAAGCATCCTGCCAGCCATATCAGGTCGTCCTAGCAGTTGCTTCAAGGGTTGATCTATTCGGACCACGATCGTGTGGGCCAGGAAATAATGTCTTAGCCTTCGCGCAGCATTGATGAGGGCCAGTGCAACCTTTTCTATTTGCTGGTATCTCAGCTCCGGTCCCTGCAATGCTTTGTTCGTGAAGTATATAGGTTTTTTTCCCGTAGGGTGTTTCACGGATGAGGGTGACGCTAACGGTCTCGGTTGCTACGGCGAGGTAGAGATATAGAGTTTTGCCGTTGTCTGGTCGAGAGAGAACTGGCGGTTCTGACAGTGCTCGTTTTAGGTGTATGAGAGCCTGGTCGCATTCCTCTGTCCATTTAAATGCGACCTCCTTGCGAAGGAGTTTGAAGAAGGGCAGAGCATGCTGGGCAGACTTAGCCTCTAAACGAGATAAAGAAACGAGCATCCCATTGAGGGATTGGATGGACTTCTTCGAGTTAGGCGTTGGAAATTCGGAGAATGCCCTGCACTTGTCGGGGTTAGCTTCGATTCCTCATTCCGTGAGATAGAATCCGAGGAACTTGCCCGCCCGCACCCCCGAAAGTGCATTTCTATGGGTTGAAATGCATCCGGTATTTCCTGGCCTGTTCGAAGACCTTTCTTAAATGGGCCGTGTGATCGGTTTCCTCGTGGGATTTCACGATCATATCGTCCATATAGACTTTGAGCATGTCGCTGATTTCTCCCCGGAAAACCTTGTTCATCATCCTTTGGTAGGTCGCACCGGCGTTCTTCAAGCCAAAGAGCATTACGTTGTAGTAATAATTGCCTGACTCGGTCATGAAGGCCGTGTATTTTTTATCACTTTTCGCCATTGGTATTTGATTATAGCCCGAATAGGTGTCCATGAATGATAACAGTTTAAAACCGACAGAATTATCAACAAGTTTATCAATATTGGGGAGGGGGTAGGCATCTTTTGGGCATGCCTTATTGAGATCAGTATAATCAACACACATACGCCACTTTCCATTAGATTTTTTGACGAGTACAATGTTGGACAACCAAGTGGTGTACTTGGCTTCAGAAATAAAGTTTTCCTCGAGGAGGTCTTTTACATCTTGTTCTACAGCCTTTGTTTTCTCCGGAGACTGCTTTCTCTTATGTTGTGCTACTGCTTTGACGACGGGGTCAATTGTGAGGTGATGGCAGGCGATAGCAGGATCTAAGTCGGGCATTTCCGTGGCACTCCAGGCGAACAAGTTGGCGTTTTCTCGGAGGCAAGCTTTGAGTTATTTCCTCGCTATGTCGGGGAGGCCGGTCCCTATCTTCACTCCTCGCTGAGGGTCATCGTCGAGCTGGACGAGTTCGAACTCGCCATCCGGAATCGGGCGCATCGGATGGGATCCGTTGCTGGTGCTGGTCGAAGTGGATGAGCTGCTCGGGCAAGTCTGGTCCTCCTTTTGATCATCTTCGGAGAAGCGGCTGTCGAGGTCGATAGAGTCGACGCGTGACAGTGACTTGGCTTCCTCTGAGCTGCTGGGAAAGGCTGGCTTGCTGGACGTCTTTGGCTTGGCAACGATGGTGTTGAGTCCCTTGGTGGCCGCTTCGAAGCATCTCCGTGCAGCATCAATGTCCCCGTGTAAGGTGGCGACCATACCCTTCGAAGTGTAGTACTTTATTTTGAGATGGACAGTTGATGGCACAACCATTAATTCAGCCAATGTTGGCAGCCAGAATATGCACTGATAGAGAGACGGGCAGTCAATTACCAAGAATTAGACTTTAATAGATCTGGCCGTCTCTGCAGATCCAAAGGTCACGATCAACTTGACGTACCTCTAGGGTTTTGTGACCGACCCATTGAAACCCTGCATGTCAGAGCCCACGTAGGGAGTGAGGTATAATTCGTCTAGCTGGAGGGTTGAGAACAGCTGCGAGTACATAATGTCGACGGAGCTGCCTTGATCGACTAAGATTTGGCGAACATCAAAATTGACCATCTGGGCTCTTACGAGCAGCAGAATGCTCAAGTTCGGGGCACCTCCGAGGAGTTCTTCTCTGTAGAAAGAGATGGGGACCGATTCTCCCCGGGCCTTGTCGAGCGTTGTACTCTTGTTGGAGCTCGTGCTGAGTAAGTGTTCGAACTTTCTTTTCACGGAGCCCACGGCGACTTTGTTGAATCCCCCTCCAGAGATGACCATGGCGGAGGGGAAAGTTTCCCATGGGCTATGGGCGGCGAAATATGCAGGAGCGCTGAGCTCCTCGGGAACATAGAAGTCCTCCGGCCATGATATACTCATAGCGACTTAGAGGTTCGCCTCTTCTAAGGAAGGCACCTCTTCCTCGATTTTCTTCAACTCCTGGGCGTCTTTACCTGGGAGCCTCCTTCTTTTTCATAAACTGATTCAAGTGGCTGTCCCTGATCAGTATTTCTATGACAGCCTTCAGGTGGATGCAGTCTTCAGTGGTGTGTAGGTGACTTTTGTGGAAACGGTAGTATTTTGACTTATTGGCGTTCGGCTTGGCCGGTACCTGCTTAGGGAATCGAACTCCCACTTGTTTAAACTCTGAGTTGGCATATTCGGAGAGAATATTTTCCCTGGATATAGTCAGGGGAGTGTAATCATGGAAGCAGCCGGAGGGTCCTTTGTTGTCCCGGGATTCCCGGAGACAGTCTTCGTGTCTCCTCTCCCCTCGACGTCCCGTCGAGGGTTCATCAATTTTGGAGGCCCGAGCATTTTCTTGATGGCGTGAGGCCCGGGTAGAGCTGGCCGCTTCTTTCTCCTCATGTTGAATATATGTCTGCGCCTTGAGGAGGAAGGCGTCCAGGCTCCTTGGAGGTGCAAGGCCAACAACTTTGGAAAATTCTGAATGGGGGCGAAGTCCTCGTTCGAGCAGGAACTTCTTCATGTCATCAGTGGTAGGGACTTGCACTCCTTCTTTATTAAACCTCTCAATGTATTCCCGGAGAGGCTCTTCCTTCCCTTGAATTATGGCCTCAAGGGAGGCTTCGGTCTTTGTATGGCGGCGTGATGCCGTAAAGTGTCTGAAAAACATTCTTCCCAGCTATTTCCACGAGGTGATGGACTCCTCGGGCAGTTTTTTGTACCAGGTCATTACCCCTTTTCGGAGAGTGGTAGGGAACAGACGGTATTTGATGGTGCCCCGGACGCTGCGATAGTTGAGCAGCGCATCGATATTCTTGATGTGCTCATCTGGGTTTGTTGTTCCGTCGTAAGTGCCCAAAAATAATGGTTTCTCCAAGCCTTTAGGGAGACGCATAGCCAGAAACTTCTGAGATAACGGGCCGTGGGGCTCATGTCGCTGGTATAACTGGTCCAGGAAGGGGAGCGGATGATTCGCTTAGGGGCGATTTCTGCGGGGAGACGGTGTTCGCGCCCGGCCCTTCGATCTGACCAGGGGTGAACATTGGTCTCTTCGGGTTCTCTTGTTGCCCGAAGAATATTGGTTTCGCGGGGAAACGTGGTCACGCTTCCGGACAGCATGAGACTCTGGCTCCTGACGCACCCGACGATCACCTTCCTGTCGAGGATGTGGAGTTCTGGATCGTCGGCGATCTTTCCTCGGTTGAGGGGATATTGGTCGGACAGACTCTTCCAACGCCCCAATCCTCTCGTTTTGTTGGAGGGTCAAGAGGTTGGTCTTATTGATTGCTTCAAGGAGGGCCACCACGGCCAGATCGGCGTTGGGTGGAGCTGGAACGGGCTGGAGGGCCAGTGAGGACTGATCTTCAACACGATCGGTACGAGTAGGGGAGAGAGACGCAGTAGCTCCGTCTCTCAGACGACGGGCGTCTCCTCCGAGGAAGGACGTAGATCCGTCAGCGTCAGTTTTGTTGACGGGGAGGAAAACAGGATTGCGAGCATCTTGGACGTGATCTTGGCAAGCCATGATCGGAATCTTGGACAGAGAGCTGTTTTGGTCTTGAATCTGAGGTGGATGTTAAGACGGGGATAACAAGTTTCCCACAGACGGCGCCACTGATCTTGAAGGCTAATCAGAACTTGAAGTGGGCCAGGAGAAAGGTCTGTGATGCTGGGTGTGTGAGATGAGGAGGGGGTGTACCTGCAAGGCACTCCGATACTAAAGTAAGAATCGGGAGAGGAAAAAGGCAAGTACAAAAGTATTTTTTTTATAGGATGATTTGGAATACCTGACCCTCTCAAGTGAGACGGTTTTTATAATGCCCCCAGCGCGTGGCCATGGTCCTTATTTTCGGGGCGAAATAACTGTTTCCCGAAGAATAGGTAACTGCCAAAAACTAGTCGTTAAGACGTGCAGAGGTGTCCGAAACTAGCCGTTGTCATGGGTAAGGACACAGTTCTGGGAACGGGCGTCGTGGCTGTTTTTGGATGGTAGAGCCGTGCATGACGGGCAGGAATGCCGAGGAGGAGCAGGAGATCTTGTGGTCCCTCTGACCATATGTGCCCGGTAGAGGGGCAGAAAGGTAAATGCTGCCCCCCATTGGCTGGACTTAGACAATTGGACCGTTCTGGGAGCAGAAGTGGATTGGGTCATGCCTAGCCATTGGTCCAGTCCGGAACAATAGATTTTGTATTTTGATTAAATTATAAATTTACAAACATTTTCAATAATTTAATTTAATTTGTTCATGTTAATTTTGCACATACTTAAATCTATTTATATATATTAAATCTAATGCATCAAACTATTTTGCGACACCTAACACTAATTTCTTAAAAAATAATCCACATCATCAATTTAGCTTATGTGTACAACTTTTACTCAATTACCAATCAAAACACCACTATTTGCCACACACATTATTTGACTATTTCCCTACCAAAACCCTCTTTTCACCTTGGATATCTCCGATTCCGGTTAGATTTTCCCTTTCCGTAAATCTCTAATAGTTAGTTATAATTTTCAATAAATATAATGATTTTGATTTTTCCTTTCAGTAAATCTCCAATTTTTTAATTTGTGTTATCAATATTATAGGAAAATATAATTTTATACATTTTTTTTATGAATATTATTTTTTGTACAAATAATAAATATACTATTTTATAAACTCAAATTTAAAAAATATATAATATTTTTATTCAAAATATTAATAGCGTCACAAAGGACAATAACAAAATATTACCAAAATAAAGCATTTACTTATATATTAATATTATTATAAATATTCATTTAAATTTTTTAAATATAACATAGAAAAAAATCAATTTAAAATTAAATAAAAGAGATCATTTTGTACATTATTTATTCATGTTAATAATTAATTATTTTTATTATTTTTAATGATCAAAATAATTTTAAAAACTGTAATTAAAATTATAATGAAACAATTACACTACACTTCCTTTTAACCATTAATATTATCATTCTAATATAATATATTATTTATAAAAAAAATTATAAATAACAAATTATTTATAAGCACAAAAAGGTCATAAAGGAATGTTAAAAAATTATTGAAAAAATTAATGTTATAAAAATTAATTCCATCATTAAATAATGAATATAAAAAATAGTTCAATTTTGTATTATTAACATTATTATTGAAAATTAAAAAATACATATGAATAATAAATATATTGTTATATTTCTAAACATTAAAAAAATTAATACATATACTATTTTATTCCAAATATTAATTGCACATAATAAAATGTTACGCTAATAAAAAAATTTCTTTTAATAAATAAAATAATAAACACATGTATTATTATTATTATTATTATTATAAATATTTATATCATTTAAAAAAAACACCTAAAATAATGACAATAAATGTAATAAATTATTTTTTAGATCATGAAAGAAAATCCATGAATGGATGGACATGAGTTAAATATTTTGGTGAATATAATAATATTCATTTATTATTATGACAATCATATTTAAGGTTCATTATAACTCATAACTCATTCAGGTTTTAAAATTGATTGATTACCTACCTTTTAAATAATTGAGTTATTCAATTTTACAATAATTAAGAATTAATTGGATTCTAATTGCATTATAATTTAGAAATAATATTCATTTATTATTATGACAATCATATTTTACACATTTAATAATTAATAATAATTAATTTTATAATAATTAACAGTTAATTGGATTCTAATTGCATTATAATTTATAATTAATAATCAATATACATTGTTTACTTATATTATTATTATTGTTATTAATATTATTATTATTATTATTATTATTATTATTATTATTATTACTACTACCATTATTATTAGTATTATAAATATTTATATAAATATTTTAAAATATAACATTTTAAATAATCAATATAAAAGAGATCATTTTGTACATCATTTTATCCATCCTTATAATTAATTATATTTATTATTTTTACAAATCAAAGTAATATTCTTCATATTATTGTTAAATTATAAATAATGGATGTAGATATTAAATTACTAATTAATTTATATACAATCAAATTTTATTTCTAATATTAATTAAGATATTAAAATAAAACTCATTTGATTCATAAAAAAATTATTTAGTCTCGGTAAAAAAGTATTTATTTGTGATACTAATAAAAGAAACCGAATCTTGATAAAATATTTACAATAAACTATATTTAAAATTATTCACAATTTAATTCAATAATGAAAATAGTAAATATTTAAATTTTGTAATATTACTGAAAAATTGAAAAATACATATAAATAATAAATATGTTATTATATTTTACTTAAACATTAAAAAATATAAGTCATATAATATTTTATCTTGAATATTAATAACACATAATAAAATATTAAAAAAAAAATATTGGGTAAATAACCTTTTTCGTCCCTTAACTTTACTCCAGGGTCCAAGTTGGTCCCTTAACTTTAAAAAGTGGCGATTTAGTCCTTTAACATTTTAAAACGTGCCACGTTTATCCTTCTGTTAGCTTCCGTTAGTCCCTTTTTGATAATGTTGTCCACGTGGGAGATATGGCTGTGACGTGGAAGTGTTGAATGTTCTAATTGATCTTCAGAAAATGAAAAGTCCATTCAATCTCCTTCTCAGTGGTGTAGCACTCTGCTAGGGCATGCGAATTGGAGAAGACGCTGTGCAAAACGAACGATTTCTCACCAGACGAGACGGTTCCAGACGAAAAGGAGTGAAGATCTTCATCTGCCATTGATCAAACGATTAGTTAATTCGTCTTTCATATTTGTTAGGGTTAAAAGTTACGAAAATTAGGGTTCGTATTCAATTTTAGTCTTCTTGTAGATTTGATAGGGTAAACCCTAATTTTGTAGATATTTTGGTCTGGTTAGGTATCATGGATGAAATTATTGAACTCAAAATTCATCATAGTGGGGAATTTACTGATGAGGGTCTGACTGTATATGCGAATGGTGTAGTTGATGATTTGAGGGTAGATGTAGACAGATGGAGTTATTTTGAGCTAGTGGGTGTGTTAAAAGATTTGGGTTATAGGGAGTTTGAAACAATCTACTACAAGGATCCGCAGTTTGGTATGAATGCACTAATTAATGACAAGGGTGCATTAGAAATAGCAGACCTGTATAGGGTTCACAAACGTGTTGATATTTACATTCAACACACGTTGTCTCAACCTGACTACTGTGACAAAGTTGATGTGGATGACATAGTTGGTGAGGGCCCTGAAGAAATTGTGGATGAGGTGGAGGAGTTACTTAGTAAGTTGGTTGATGAAGTTGTTCATGGTGAAAATACCACCCCTGTTCAGGTTAATGTAGAAGAACAAGTTATTGTAGAGGAAGAAGATAATGGTGATGAACAATTTAATGGTGATGAACAAGTTAATGCAGAGGAACAAGGTATGAATGTTGAGGAACATGTGACTGGTGAGAAACAAGTGAATGTTGAGGAACAAGTGACTGTTGAGAAAGAAGTGAATGTTGAGAAAGAAGTGGAAGATGGAGTTGATGATGGTTTAAGTACTGATGATAGTGAAGATGAGGACTACAAGTATGATAGTGCACAAGATGTGGCTTTTGATGATGAGTCTGATGGGTTTGATGAGGTTGAGCAGGATGAAGTTGAATCCCTAATTCATGATGAAATTGAAGGTAGTAGCAAAGTTCATAAACACAAAGGGAAGGCTGGTGAAGATAAAGGCAGTGACAATGATGCTGATGACATGGAGAGTGGTTGTGATAGTGATGAAAGTATTGGACTTCCAAGAAAAAAACATCCTATTTTTAGACAACCAAAAGACATGGCTGATTACAAGTGGGATGTGGGAGTCTATTTTAGTTCAAAGGGTGACTTTAAGGAGGCAATAACTACTTATGCTGTGCAGAATGGTAGAAATCTTAGGTTTGTAAAGAATGACAAAGTTAGGGTAAGGGCTAAATGCAAAGATGGTTGTAATTGGGAGGCATACTGTAGCAAGCTGCCCAATGAAGACACTTGGCAACTTAGGAAAATGGTTGATGAGCATAGTTGCAGTAGGGAATATAATGTGAAACTGATGAGTACCAAATGGTTGAGTAAAAGAATCCAAAATAGCTTGAAAAATAATCCAAAGTTGAAGATAAAGGATATCAAAGAAAAGGCCCAAAAAAAATGGAATGTTGGGGTGAACAAAACAAAGGCAATAAGAGCAAGGTTTGCTGCAAGGGATTTTGTTGATGGATCATTCTTGGGGGATTACACAAGGGTGTATGACTACTGTCATGAATTGTTAAGAGCCAATCCTGGATCAACTGTGAAGCTCAAAGTGGATCCTGTACCAGAAGGTGTTGAGGATCATAGACCATGCTTTAGAAGGCTATATGTATGCTATGCTGCATGTAAAGAAAGCTTTAAGCTGTGCAGACATGTAATAGGTTTAGATGGATGTTTTCTCAAGGGGTTGTGTGGAGGCCAGATTCTGGCTGCTATAGGGAGGGATCCTAATGATCAGATGCTTCCCATAGCATATGCAGTTGTGGAGGGTGAAAACAAGGACAGCTGGACTTGGTTCTTAGAGCTCCTAATTGATGACCTTGGAGGCAAAGAGCAATGCATGACTTACACCTTCATATCAGACCAACAAAAGGCAAGTTTTTCTTATCATTTTCCTTAGCTTTTTCTTATATTTTTCCTTATGTGTTTCTTATGTTTTTCCTATTGCAGGGGCTGTTACCCACTATGGAAGAGCTATTGCCTAGGGTGGAGCACAGGTTTTGTGTTAGGCATCTGTACAACAACTTTAGGAAGAGGTTTCCTGGCAAAATGTTGAAGGATATTATATGGAAGGCTGCCAAATCAACTTACCCACAAGCATGGGAAAGAGAGATGAAGGGAATGAGGGCTATAAATGAGGAAGCTTTTAAGCATATGATTAAGACCCCACCAAGGTTTTGGAGTAGGTCATACTTCAGGACTGAAAACAAATGTGATGCTGTTCTCAACAACATGTCTGAATCATTCAATAGTGTGATTCTTGAGGCAAGGGCCAAACCTTTAATCACTATGCTTGAAGACATAAGAATCTACATGATGGAGAGATGGGCTATCAACAGAATGAGGTTTGGTACTTTGGATGAGAATGACATATTGCCTAATATTAGAAAGAAACTTGATATCACATGCACCTACACCAACAATTGGCTTGTAAGGTATGTCAGCTCAATACACTAGTAATTATTCAGTTGAATTAACAATGGCATGCAAGTGAATCATTTGTTCTGTTTTCTTTGGTTCTTTAGGATGTCTGATGAGCATATGTTTGAAGTAAGGCACTTGGAGAATCAGGCTGATAAGTATGTTGTGAACCTGAAAGACCATGTATGTTCATGCAGAAGATGGGAACTTACAGGACTCCCATGTGTGCATGCATTGTCTGCTATGAAGAGTAGGAATTTCAGGATAGAAAGTTACATCCCTGAATACTATAGAGTTTCAAAATACAAGGCAGTTTATAAACATGTCATCTACCCTATTAATGGGTCTAACTTGTGGGTTAAGACACCATATCCTGATGTGCAACCACCCAAGTTCAAGAAGATGCCTGGTAGGCCCAAAAAGAGGAGACATTTAGAACAAGGAGAAATTGATGGATCTGATAACAAGATGAGAAGAACTGGTTTCTCGGTGAAGTGCAGCAGGTGTAAGAAATCAGGGCACTACAAGTCCACTTGTAAGGACACAAGTAGTCAGGCTGCACAACAGAGTACTCAAAACTCTGCCCAAGAATCTACTCAAACTGTTACTCAGCCTGCTGTGCAACCCAGTCAAGCATCTCAAACTGCCCAAGAATCTACTGCTCAGAAGACTCATGGTCCTGCAAAGGGGAAGACTCAGAAGCTACCAGTGAAAAAAGCTCCAAGGCCATTTATTCCACCAGGCCCTACAACCAGGCTGTCTACATCAAAGAATGCTGTTGGTCCAGTCACTAGAAGATCTACTCCCACCAAGAGAACAGCTGCAAAGAAGAATCCCTAGACATATTTAGGATTAGGTGTTTTAGTCACTATGGTTTTGTGGTTTTTGTTATGAAGTGAACCTGTTTTTTGTTTGCACTTTTAAGGTTGTGATGTAATGAACAAGAATGTTATTTTGGTTCTAAACATGTTATGAACCTGTTTTTAGTTATGTTTCTGGTCTGTTATGTAATCAACAAGAATGCTGTTATGGTTCTTAACCTTTTATGAACCAGTTTGTAATTATGTTTCTGTTATAAACCTGTTTTGAATCTGTTATAGGTCAATCTGATATAAGTCCCAATTATAGGGCAATAACATTCAGAATATTATAGCTCCAAATTATAGGTCATGTACCATATACTTATAGGTCATGTCCAAATATTATAGGTCATGTCCAAATATTACAAATGATACAATATAACAGCAAATCTTTTTCATTAATAAAACATTCAAAAACAACATTCAACCTTACAAACAACATTCAAACCAGAATACATTTAAATGGGGACAAAACATACTTTCACATACACAACATAAGTGACCTAATTCAACCTAAATAACATTACAACAATAACAATTAGAAACAACAAATTCCATATTTTTTTCCACTTCATCATCATCTTCATTTCAGCATCAATATTCATCAGCTTTTTCCCAAGTTCTTCAATGTCTTTATTTGCCTCATCTAATCCCTTTACAGCCACCCCAATCCTATGCATTAAAAGCTCTTCTTTCTCATCAAATGCATCTTCATGGTACCAACCAAAGTAATTGCATCCATTTTGCTTAAAATTGGGACAACCCCAAAATAACTTTCCCATGTTCTTCACTGTTTTTGCCCTTTGCAGAATAGCCATGTCTCCACAATAGCAAGAGGGCTTCCTCCAACGATTTCCACTGACTGTTGAATCCCCATTTTCTGCATTTCTCTTGCTCAAAGAAGAAGAAGAAGTACCCAATTTCATTTTCCCTAAACCCTAGCTTTTGCTTTGGAAAAAAATTGTAAGGATGGAAGATGATTTGAGTTTGCCCTAACAAGGAAGAAGAATGGGCGTCTGCAGAATGCACAACCAAGGAAGAAGACGATAAACAAATTCCAAGTCACCTGCCACGTAAGTAAATATAAACAGACGTTTGGTCAAACTAACGGCAGGACTAACTTGACACTTTTTAAAAAGTTAAAGGACGAAATCGCCACTTTTTAAAGTTAAGGGACCATTTTGGACCATGGTGTAAAGTTAAAGGACGAAAAAGATTATTTTGCCAAAAATATTCTACATAAAAATAACGTTTATTTGTCACTAATAATAGAACAGGGTCAACTATTTTTAAAACAAAACTTTATAAATCATTGTAATTCTTTTTTTAAAAAACATTAATGTCATAAAATTAATGTCATCATTAGAAAAACCAAATGTTGGTATAATATTTACAATAAAATATATTTAAAGCTATTCCTGATTAAATGCAATAATGATTATAATAAATATTTAAATTTTATATTGTTAACATTATTACTTTTGAAAAACTAATTAAATTCTATTATATTATATTTTTGACTATCCATCTGTAATTTAATTTAACTTTTAATTTTACTACTGAACAATAAAATCACATCAAATTTACAACTATTTTTTTAATAATGCCGATAAAAAATTATCAATTTCATTTTTGAACTAAATTGAAACATTTATATCATTTAAAAAAATATAGACTATTTTTTAGATCATGAAAAAAAATAGATACATGGAAGGACTTGAGTTACATATTGTGGTGATATAATAATAAAATTTTATACTGGTTTAAGTTTTATTATAACTCATAACTCATACAATTTATAATTTTTCACAATTAAGAATTAATTGGATTCTAATTGCATTATAATTTAGAAATAATATTTATTTATTAATATGACAACCATATTTTACACATTTAACAATTAATTTTATGACAATTAATAATTAATTAGATTCCAATTACATTATAATTTATAATTAATAATCAATATACATAGTTTACTTATATATTATTATTATTATTATTATTATTATAAATATTCATATCAATTTTTTTAATATAACATAGAAAACAATCAATATAAAAGAGATCATTTCATTTTATTCATCTTTATAATTAATTATATTTTTTTTATTTTTTATAATCAAAATAATATTCTTCATATTGTTTTTAAATTATAAATAATAAATACAAATATTAAATGACTAATTAAATTATATTCAATAAAATGTATATATTTTATTATTATTAGGAGAATCAGTTTTACACCTTTAAAAACCAGAGGCATGAAAAATATGTATTATGTATTATATATATTAATCATTATCTGAAATATTAATAAGATTAAATATTTTTCATATATATATAAACAAATATTACTATAAAAAATATTCATAATCAATTTTATTAAAATTCATTCATCACCATTTAACATATGTCATAGTAATATGAACATTGCTACCCATTAATTAAAATATTCAAATAAAAGTAATTTTAATCATAAAAATTAATTTATTGATAGTTAAAAAATAATGTTTATTTGTAATACTAATAGAAGAAATTTAATCTTGATAAAATATTTACAATAAACTATATTGAAAGTTGTTCACAATTAAATTCAATAATGAAAATAATAAATATTTAAATTTTGATTATTATAGAAAATTGAAAAATATATATGAATAATAAATATGCTATTTTATTTTACTTGAACATTAAAAAAAATATACATATAATATTTTATCCCAAATATTAATACCATATATAATATTTTACTTGAACATTAAAAATATAATATTTTATTTTTATAAATACCTTAATAAAGACGTATATTATTATTATAAAAATTTATATCATGTTTTAAAAAATATAACACATGAAATAATGACAATAAAAAAAAAAGCTATTTTTTAAATCATGAAAGATAACCTATGAATTTATGGACTTGAGTTATTTACGTATTTAATTATTAATAATTTCAAATTTATTATAATTAAGAATAATTGGATTTGAATTTTATATTTAGTGGTTAACCGTTGCATATAATATTCATTTATTATTATCACAATTGCATTCATTTAGCCGTTTAAAAACTATAAGCATAGAAAAACACATGTTACATTCATAGGAACACATTGTCCTATATAAACAAGGGATAAATATACTCCACCCCCTGCCAAAGTAGCGAGATTTGTTTTTGCCCCCTTGAAGTTTTTTTTTTGATCCCCCCTCAACAAATCAAGATTCCATTTTCCCACACCCCTCATGCTGACTGTTCCACAGAATATTTATATGTGGCATGGAATGCATTGGTGAGTTGGATTAAGTTATGCCATGTCATTTAATTTTAACCTAAAGGTCAAAAATCTATTTACATTCTTTTTAGTCACCCCCGTGAAAAGCTAGGGTTAGTAATTTGGGATTTTCTACCGCGCGAATGAAGCGAAAAGAGAAGACGAAGGCATCGGAGAAGACGAAGCCATCGGAGAAGACGAAGACAATGGTAGATAGCGGCCAAGACGGAGAGGATTCATCACCGGTAAGTTTGTTTTCTCTTCGTTTTTACGCTAATCATGTAGGAGCTGTATTGATTTTGCGTTTTTTTTTTTCTCAGAACAAACAACTGTTCAATGTGGTCTTTAATCATGGTGGAGAGTTTGTGAGGTTGTCTGATGGTGATGTTATCTATAGGGGTGGGGTTTCTACTCTAGTTTCCGCATTACATATTGAGAAATGGACTTTGTGTACCGCTCGTGAGTTAGTTAAAGGGTGGGGTTACTTAGAAGAAAGTTATCGTATTTGGACCAAAATACTTGATATAGATGAAGATTTTATCCAGATTAGAAACGATAATGTTGCGTATGACTTAGCTGCGTATTTTTGTACCATGGAAGTAGATGGGGAATTGTTTGTGGAACATGAATGCATAAGTAATGACCTCTCAGTTAGGTACCCTAAGTGTGTGAATGAAAAGTTTGAGTCAGATGGAAGTGAGGTAGAGGAAGTAGAAGCTTTGAATGATAGTGAAGATGAAAGAACCACTGCTATTTTAGATGGATTTGAAGGGATTGATGTGACTATTCCCATAAGAGAAGGACCAATAGTGGCTGGTTTGTTAACTGGATCCAGCAAGACAAAATGGGAAGATGATGACTATGTTAGTGAAGAACTAGATAGTTCTGATCCAGATGCCTCTGAAAATGAGAAAGAGAATAAGTTTGAGAAGTATAGGAAAGAGGAACTTAATAAGAAATTTAAGTTTAAGTGGGGTATGCAATTCAATTCTCTAGATGACTTTAGAGAGGCAATCCGTGAGTGGTCAGTTTTGAATGGTAGGGAAATTACCTTTGTGAAAAATGAGAGCTATAGAGTGAGGGTGGAATGTAGGGCTAAATGGGGTTTTTTGATGTTATGCTCTAAGGTGGGGCATAAGCACACATTTTCCATTAAGAATATAAAAGATAAACATATATGTGCTAGGGTTTTGGATAACAGATCTGCAAATTCAAGGTGGGTGTCCAAACTTATTGTGAAGAAGATGCAAAATTCTGACACAGTTAGGCTTAGTGACATTATTCAAGACTTGAGGCAAAATTATTCTGTGGGTATTACTGTTGCTCATGCCTGGAAAGCAAAGTTGATGGCAAAGAAGATCATTGAAGGAGATGCAGACAAGCAATATGCATTATTGTGGAGGTATGCTGCTGCGTTACATAGGGTAAGTATTGGGAATACAGTGAAAATCAACATTGATAGACCAACACCATCAATTCAACCAAGGTTTGGGTCCTTTTACTTTTGTTTTGAGGGGTGCAAAAAAGGGTTCATAAATGGATGCAGGCCTTTTGTGGGTGTTGATGGGTGCCATCTAAAGACCAAGTATGGTGGTCAACTATTAATAGCTGTGGGTAGGGACCCAAATGACCAGTATTTCCCTTTGGCCTTTGGTGTGGTAGAAACAGAAACAAAAGAAAGTTGGAGGTGGTTTATACAACTGTTAATGGAGGATGTTGGACTTGACAAAAGATTTGTGTTCATATCAGATCAACAAAAGGTTAGTTATTTTAGCTATGTTGTTATCATTTGTTCATATTTTCCATAGTGTATCCATTTTTAATGTGAAAAATTTGTTAACGTCTATTGTAGGGATTAGTTGCTGTTTTTGAAGAAATGGAACAAAGAATTGAGCATAGGCTTTGTTTGAGGCATTTGTATGCCAACTTAAAAAAAAAGTTTGGTGTAAGCATGCTTTCAGCTTTTATCCTAAATGTGATGTTCTAATGAACAACATAGCTGAGTCTTTTAATGCTACCATTCTAGTTGCTAGGGACAAACCTATTTTAACCATGTGTGAGTGGATTAGAAAATACTTGATGAATAGGTATAGTAGCTCTACTTTGAAGCTTGAAAAATGACCACACAATGTTATGCCAATCCCTGGAAAGAGATTAGACATTGAGGTATTTATGAGTGGACATTGGTTGCCAACATGGGCTATGGAAGAGAAGTTTCAGGTCACTCATTCCTATAACAAACAAGAATTTATAGTAGATATTGCAAAAAAGTCATGCACTTGTAATTTTTGGGAATTAGTTGGTATTCCTTGCAGGCATGCTGTTGCAGCATTAGGATTTAGGCAACAAGATCCAGAAAAATTTGTTGATGATTGTTATTCTAGGGAAAAATATGCCCTATGCTATGGATTTGCTGTCAGCCCCATTAATGGGCAAGAAATGTGGCCAGAGGTACAAACTGAAGAACCACTAGCTCCCAATTTTAAAAAGGGTCCTGGTAGACCAAGGAAATTGAGGATAAGGGAGAGTGGTGAGGATGGTGCTGGAAGAAGGCTTCCAGGATTATCTTATAGGTGCACTAAATGTGATAAAATTGGACACAATGTTGCTTCATGCAAAGGCAAAGAACAAGATCCCAATGCCTTGAAAAGAAAGGTGTGTGTGTGAGTACTTGTAATTAAACTGTTTTATCATTGCCTATTCTTGTATATATGATTGTCTAATACTTGTTCATTACTTAGCTGTATATGTAGAAAAAAGTGAAACCTGCTTCAGGCTAACATCATATACCCAAGCTAACATCATATACCCTTGAACAACATTAAAATAATAACCCAAGATAAAACAAGTGCCATCTTCAACTTCAAATTGATCTTTCTTTGGACTTCAACCTTCATCTTTACTCTATCTAACTTCTGCAATGTGGCCTCTAATTTCACTTCACCTATCTCACACTTTTGACAATATGCTTCAATCTTAAAGTTCCCCTTCAAAGAATCTCCCATTTCATCATCCCACAAAAATAGGTCACAGCCAGTACCATTCTACATCAACATTGAACATGTAAAAAATGGTTAACACAAACAACAACATTTTCCTACTTAACCCAACATATACCAAACCAAAATTCTTACCGCTGCGTTTCTACATCTCCAGAACTTCCTATTGCGATTTTGAGCTGTGTTAGAGACCCACATCTTCATCGCACTGCTGCATCCACATCTGGGTAACCCATGAAAATCGATTGAACTTGTGTTGCTGCTTGAACTGCATTTTCTTCCAAACATGGTGAAGAAAGTAAAGAAGAAGAAGCGAGCCCTAGAAATAATGGCGCAAGTTTGTTGAAGAAGGAGAAGAACTATGTTTTTTTAATTTCTTTTTAGCATTTAGAACAATTGGAATCCAGTCAGAAAACTTAATCCAACTCACCAATGCATTCCATGCCACATATGAATATTCTGTGGAACAGTCAGCATGAGGGGTGTGGGAAAATGGAATCTTGATTTGTTGAAGGGGGGATAAAAAAAAAACTTCAAGGGGGAAAAAACAAATCTCGCTACTTTGGCAGGGGGTGGAGTATATTTATCCCTATAAACAATAATCTGTTAACTTTTTTAATATCACATCATAACAACGATCATATTCACTATATATCCATATTACCTGACAATCAGCAATAGAAAATTCTATCCTAGATCTTAACACCAGTCGTGATGATTGGTTACTTCGAGTCAGAGTCGTTCGATTGTGGAACGTTTATAATCTGTTAAACAATGAAGAATAAACATTTCCAGAAATGATTTTGTCAGATGAGAAGTTATTAACTCTTTATCCAAAATTTTGTATTAGTTGTTAACAAAATATACTTTTATATTCGAAACATTTAACATTATTATTTTTTCTTTATAAAATTATTGATTTCAATATTTTATTGCTAATTTTTTTCTTCAGGGAACTCCTTTACATGTAACAATAAAAAAATATCTTATACCACAGTTTAGAGAATTGATACAAGAGGGAAATTTATATACCATAAAAAAATATAAAAATAGTTTTGACAAATGAAACATACAAATCAGTCAAAGGCTTAAACAAAATGCATGGTTTTTGCGAAGTACTGCAGTAACAAATATATAAGACTCGGAATCCACAATTCCACGCCATTATTTTGAATTTGTTACAATAGAAACAATTTCAGAAAGAGTTGGAGACAACAATGTTCTCTCTTGGTAGTGTTATACACAAGTTACCCTACTATTAGATGCCAAACATGCTATCTATTTATACTTGATACTGGGCATTTTTCATTACTTTCATGCCTTAATTGTGGATTTTAGTGATGAATTGTTATTGTTCTTCGTGCATTACATTTATACCCTTGGTGCTTGTAATTTGTGCGCTATTGTGCAGGAAAGTGCACTAAAAACATCAAAGATAGAAGACACAAAGAATTGTTGCAAGCTGCCAAAGAAAGGGGAGCACAACAGAAGGTTCGCTTTGCAAACCCTGGCGAAGTCCCAAGCGAATGTTCGCTTTGTAAACATTGGCGAAGCTCTCAGCGAACAAAACAGGGGGAAAATGACCCAAAATTCGCTTTGCGAAGGTTTTGGCGAATGGTTCGCTGTGTGAATGTATGGTTCGCTTTGCGAACACACGAAAACTGCCAAGGGCGGTTTAACATTCAGAGGCACTTAAGGTGCCATTTTCTTTCATTCGCTAGGCAAATGATTCATTTGCAGTGCGAATGTAGTAGATTTCAAGTGAACTATAAAGTGAATTTTACTTTTTCTTGGGATCATAACTTTCATAACTTCATATTTTCACACCATAACCTTATTTTATGAGTTTTGATCATCCAAGAGTGAATTTACACATAGAGAAGTTGAAGTCACATCCGATCTCGATTATTTGACGCGGATGTTCTTTCATCTCCTCTTGAAACTTGTCATCCAAGCTACCATGGAAATTTGTAGCTAAACACTCGTGTGTTAAGATTAGAGGTAGTTAATCTTGCTTATATGTATTTCTTTTGATCTTTTGTATATGAACAAGGTTGATGATCAATATATGACGAAGTTGTTTGTTCTTAATGATGTATTTGTGGTTTGAATCACTCTAGACATAGATTTTCCAAATCTTGACCTAATATCTTTATCTCTTAAAAACCAAACTCTAGACATAGATTTGGGGTTCATTATTCGCTTTGTATTGATCTTAACGGTTGTTGTTTCGATTGTTAGCGTGAGACATCATCTAACGGTCTAAACAACGATACTCACGAATTTGCTTTAGACATAAACTTATTCGGGAGGATACACGATTGTATTGGTCAGAACTAAGTTCATATGCTTGATTAATCGGATATGTATGAAAAGGATTAGCGAAATCTACTCTTGACATGCTTTTATAAAACTTACAAAATCTTTGCTTTAGTTTACTTCTTTGCTACCAACAATTGATGTTACCAAACCAAGAACAATTTGAAACCCCTTACTTAAAACGTTTCGACTATTGAATGACAAGCATCAAAATATCGGACAATCCCTGCGGATATGATAAAAACATCCCCCGAAATACTATTTCAACAAAATGGCGCCATTACCGGGGATTGTTATTTGATATTGCAAGCATTGCAATAGTTGTTTTGTTTTAAGCTTGTTAACTTTTTCTTGTGCTTGTTGATTTGTTTGGTTTAGTGTGCAGACTCCGTTTTATGCGAGGGAAGCTACCCGCAGACGAACTTATTTTTGATCCTGAAATCGAAAGAACTGCGCGTAGATTAAATAGCAGATCAAGGCGGAGGAGGCAACTTGCCAAAGAAAGACGAGAGCGAGATGAAAGTTCAACTTCGACGCAAATACCACAGTTACCGCCAACTTTGGCTGCACCACTACCACCACCACCTGCTTCAAGACCTTGTACAAATAGTCCGAAACACACCGCATAATTTTCGCGCAATGCTCAGAACAGTCAACATTCAGAAATGAAAACTGGTATCCTCTCGCTTCTATATCAGAGTCTTTTCACTGGTATGGATCACGAGAATCCTTTTACACACTTGACTAAGTTCTATGAGATTGCGGGAGCAACTGGTGCACCCGAAGCTGAAGAAGAATCAATGTTTAAGAGACTATTCTCGCATTCCCTCATTGGGAAGGCCAAGGAGTGGTATCTTGATCAATATACGGCAATCATGACGGACTGGAATGTACTTGAGGAAAAGTTTTTGGAACAATTTTTTCCACACACTCATTTCATGGAGGCTAAAACAGCAATTGCAGTTTTCACTCAAGGTGGAAATGAATCTCTCAACGAAGCTTGGGAGAGATTCAAATCCATGTTGAGAAAGTGTAAAGGGCATGGTTTCGATGAGCTTTCTCAAATTCATATTTTTTGAAATGGTCTTTAATTAGTGCATAAAACATTGTTGGATGCCACCGCGGGTGGATCTTTAATGAGCAAAAGTGCCGAAGAAGCCATTGCCATAATTGACAAGATGGCTTTAAATGACCATTAAGGGAACCATAATCATGGTCCTTCTCAAAGGACATCAGGAGTTTTGGAGTTGGGAACCAATGATGCTATACTTGCTCAAAACAAGTTATTATCCCAACAAGTTGAGTTGTTAAAAAAACAAATGTCCAAACTTCCTCAACAACTCAAAGAGATTCATGACTCCTCGAGCAAGAGTGTGCAAGTAGCTTGTTGTGAATTGTGTAGAGGAGATCATCTTACTGGATATTGTCCTCCGGTTGTGGAGGAGGTAAATTATGTTGGAAACCAAAATCAAGGATACCAACCTCGACCTCCTTATCAGCAAGGCGACCAAGGTTACCAACCTAGAGGTAATCAAGGTTATCAACAACCATGGAGACCGTAAGAAGCCGGACCTTCAAATCGTCAACAATACCAAAATTACACTCAACCTCCACAAGTTCCAATTGGAAATACAAAAATGGAAGACACTCTCACGCAGTTTATGCAAATGTCAATGTCAAATCAAAAGAATACCGATGCGGCCATAAAGAATCTTGAAACGCAAGTCGGACAATTATCAAAACAATTGGCCGACCAACACAAAGAAAATTTTACGGCGAATACTCTACCAAATCCAAAAGAACATTGTAAGGCTATTCTAACAAGAAGTGGAAGAGAGATTGACATAGGCATAGGTGAAGTTGTAGTGGAGGAGGAGGAAGTAGTTGAAAGAGAAAAAGAGAGTGATAAGATTGAAGTAGAAAAAGATGTTGAGGGAGATTTAGTTGAAAATGAAATGAAAAAAAGGGAGGAAGAAAAAAAAAGAAAGAAAGAAGAAAAATTGAAAAAAACTAGGAAGGGGAAGGAACCGTTGAATACTATTCCGATCCAACATTTACCATATCCTCATGCTCCGTCAAAGAAAGATAGTGCGAGGCACTATGCTCGGTTTATGGATATTTTCAAACAATTGTAAATAAATATTCCATTTTCCGAGGCTTTGGAGCAAATGCCGAAATATGCAAAATTTATGAAGGATATTCTCACAAAAAAGAAGAGGTATACGGATCAAGAGACTATCATGGTGGATGCTAGTTGTAGCGCTATCATTCAACGTGCTCTCCCGAGGAAAGAAAGTGATCCGAGACGAGTCACTTTGTCGGTTACAATAGGAAACATCTATGTGGGCAACAGGTTGATTGATTTGGGCTCTAGTATCAATTTGATACCTTTGTGTATTTTGAAAAGGTTGGGACAGATGGAATTGAGATCCACTCAAATGACATTGCAACTTGCCGATAAATCCACTACCCGTCCTCACGGTGTAGCGGAAGATGTATTGGTTAAAGTGGACAAATTCTTATTTCCTATCGACTTTGTGGTGATTGAAATGTGTCGCTCCCGGGATTTTCATCCAAGTACAAACGCGAAAGTGGCACCAAAACAGAGTCGCCAGCAATGTGTATTTATCCCAAGAGAGGGAAAGGAAACACCGCATAAACCTGAAGAGAAAGGAAAGAGCATGGTCTTGCGACCAAGAGAACTGGGTTCGGGAGTCGGTTACGCGAAAGGAAGGTATTAGCACCCCCTCGCGTCCATCGTACCCGATGGGATCCACGCTTGCTTGTCTCGATCAAAGGGTGTCGTCGTCTGAAGCTCCGCTGCTACTGGAAAGGGAAAGGAAAAGGAAAAGGGAAAGGAGAGAAAGAAAAAGAAACAAATGTAGGGAAAATAAAAGAAGTGCTCGAATGGGCCCTACCCCACTGCCTACGTATCTCATCGGGAACATGAGAATCAGAGCGACGTAGTTCCCCTAACTAGGGAAAAGTTGTTTGTGTTTTTTAGAGAACGGCTTACGTTCTAGCTCAGGTGTTGCAGGCTCGCCGGTCCGAGTGCGTTACCATCTTGCAAGAGAATGAGTAGGAGCACGTTCGTACGTTAAGAGTGAGTGAGATGAGAAAAGAATTCCCGAAGGAAAGACGTTATTGTTTGTTTGAAGTTTTTTAAGAAAGAAGTGTTTTGATTGTTTTTTGTGTTTTGTAACGCGCATTGTATTTAAGTTCCTCATGTAAGATCGAATGCCTCGCATAACGACCCGAGATGGGACGCACGCTAAACATTCCAAGAAAATGAGAGAAGATCCCTCACTATCTTGTTCTTGCATGAAAGGCCTAAATACAATGTTTGTTTTCCTTTATTAAATATTTTTTACATTTTGCTTGAAGATGAGAAGAGAAAACGCAAAGGAAATTCTAAAGGGAAACTAAGGGTCCTAACGTTATCATGCATGGAGGTCCTATGGTTAGTGAGGTTTGAAAGAGGAAGCCTAACTAAAACCTAATGCTAATCCTACTCCAAGCTTAATCAAAAATTAAGTTGGACTAGGTAGCTCTAAGGGGAAAAGAATCCAAGACTTGAACAAGTCTTGAGATTCAAGGGATGTGAAAGAGTGAAAGAGAAGAAAAGAAAAAGAGAGATAAGGTACAAAGATAGGGCAGCAAGCACATCATAATCATCATATCCAAATCACATCATAAAACATGCTTCAAAAATCACACAAGCACATCTCTAACACACAAGTGAAAGCACATAAGAAAGGATGCAAGTAAACTTGGATTAAGTGCACCATCAAACACACATGGATGTCATATCAAAGTGAAATGAAGGAGATAAGATGAAAATGAAACAAGACCAGAACTCACATCATATCATCATCAACAATTCATATATGCAAAAGAGGTTCACATTATGCAACATGATGCACCAAAGAAGTTACAAAGTAAAAAGAATGATATGCATCACATAATTCAAACCAAATGCATCCAACAATGCTCAAGTAACATGAAAATCAAGTATAGAACTCAAGAGGCAGTAGCACACACATTAACATCATGTCAAGATCAAACTCAAGTCATACAAGATTAATCACCAAGCAACACATCCAAAGCATGCATCCAAACTAATCAAAGCAACCACTTACTATTCATGCAAGCAAGCAAAGAAACATGTGAAGCAAAAAGTGAGAACATGTCACATAATGAACCCTAAATCAAGAGGATCAGAACCTCAAGCATGTTATACAAGTCAAACAAAAGGCCTCATGCATTGATTTTTTCATACAAGGGAGCATTGCACATGATTAAGTCAAACATACCACAAAATTCAAGTCAAAACAACACCAACTTAGAAAATCAAGCACAAATAGGAAAATGAATCAATGAAGATGATTCCAAAGCCATAAACAAGCTCAAACAGAACATGATCACACCATACAATCATCTCAAGCATCAATCAATCACAAGTAAACAAATGCACTCAAACTAGGTCAAGTGTTCAAACATGCTTCAATCAAATTCAAACCACAAGTAAAAATCAACCAAAAATAGCAAAATGGTTCAATAAATTCCCAAAAAATAATCAAAGGAAATTTAACTCAGTCAAGTAACATATGCAAAAAGATTGGAATAGAATTAGCTCAAGAACATGTTCAAAGGTGTTCCACAAGTCAAGATATGCACATAACCGAACAATGATCGAGGGGCATCAAAAATCCATGAAAAGCAAACAAAAGTGATCACCAAGGCAGCAACATGACATAAAAACATTCCTCATTTAAGTGTCAAGACATGGCAAAAAGATCAACTCAATAAGGCATGGCAAAGTCATCAAACATAAGCACTAATCACAAGGGTAAACATAGAAGACACTTTGGAAAATAAAATCATAAATAATTACGAAAATAAATGGAAAATGAAAATAAAATTCATAGAAAATTAAATAAGACATTAAAAAACGTTCATGAATTTTTTTGGAATTTTTAAATAAAAGAAAGTATTTTAAATAATTAAAAAAGGTAACGAAATTAAAAAAAAAAGAAAATAAAAATGTGAATTAAATGGAGGGTGTATATTTAGAAAGCTAACACATAAATTGGGCCGTGAGGGGGTGTGGACAGAAATACCTCGCTGGGCCCATGATGGTCTCACTAAGTCAAGTGTTCAGATTTAAAAAAAAAAAAAAAAAAACAATGATATAATGTAACAAAAGATATGTATGACTTAAATGTCAATTGGTCATGGAAGTTTTTAAACACTAAAAGACAAAAACCAAATAAATAAATCAATTAAAACACTATCTCTCCGCCATGTCAGCATCATCTTCTATAATTCCATGCCATGCAATGTGAAAAATGCAGAAGCAACGTGAAAAAAGTAGCAGCTCGCCGGCCCCGCGCCGGTCCGGCCGGCCACCGCCGGCGGCGGATGGTCCGGTCGGAAACGGAGAAAAAGGACACCCCCCCTCAGTTTTTCGCGTAGAATCCAAAAATCAACTTAGTTTTCATGATTAAAGCCTCTAACATCCTCAAAAATAGTCGTGAAGAAAAGGGTCATGGTGCACAATTTTCACAAATCAAAACAACAACCATACAAACATCTTATGCATCAACTCAAGAATCCAAATATGCAAATAATATTCTCAAAACATGTAAGACATGAGAGAAAAGAGTTGACGAAAGATTACCAAAAATGGAGCTCTTGATACTTTCTACCTTTGCTCCAAAGCTTAAAAAGCACCCTCCTTCTAGCCTTTTAGGACTTCTAAGATGATGATGGAAGCAAGAATGGGGATAAAGAGCCTCTTGTGAGTAGAATCCGAATCTTGAAAGTTTTTTTAAGAGAGAAAGTGAACTTTAAGGTTTTGTTCTCACACAATGAGTAGCCACCCTCCTTGCTAGGGTTTCTGGGATTATATATGTGTGCTTTGTGAGGTTAAAATGAACTTTACTGTGGTGAAAGTTTGGGGTTAAAGTTTTGACGAAAATTTGAAAAAAACAATGGGGTGTGAAAGAGTGTAGTACCAAATGAGCTTTATGTGAGAGTGGTTTTGGTTGCTATTCTTCTGAGCAAAAAAATCAGAATGAGAGAGAGTGGAGGGGATAAACTTGGTGAGCAAGTTTTCACTTGTTTCATTATGGCAAAAGACTTCCAAATGGTACAAGGTTGGTACATGCTTTGTGTGGCTCATTATGGCAATGTTTTGCAAGGCATTTTGGCAAGGAAATGAGAGATTATGCGCATGAAATGATGCCAAGGCAAGCTGCTACAAAAGTTGGTTCAAAATGTTTCATGACATGCCATGAAAACATAATCATATAGACAACTTTGATCCACTATAACTCAATGAGCTTTGATCCCATTTGTGCAAACTTGTGCTCATTAGAAAGCTTACATATCAAGGAAAAAAATTGATGTTCAAGGCAAGATGAAATGGTGCTTGGAAGTCCTTTGAAAATGAGCATGAACATTGGCATTCAATGCTGTCCCAAAACCAAACCAAAAAGTTTCTAAGTGTTGGAAATTTGACATGAAAACTCATGAACTTGTGAACACCATAACTTTCTCAATATCAAACCAAATGCCATGATTCTTGTGCCCATTTTGAAGAGAAGACTTCAAACTACAACTTTCATGTTAGAGTTTTCTCAAATCAAAGCTTGAAAGTTGATCAAAATCGAGCATGAACATTGATGCACAAAGCTGTCCAAAATAACTTAGAAAAAATTCTAAGTTTCCACATTTTACAACTTGAAGATTCCAACTTTGAGACACCATAACTCTCTAAAAAATAATCCAAATGAGACAAACTTTACATGGTTGGAAAGCTTGAAAAAAGATCTACAACTTTCATGTTTGAGGAAAATTGAAATGAAACTCGTATCATGATGGAAATTGGCTTGGAAGATGGCTGAATTCATGCTGAAACTTTCCCAAAATGACAACTTCCTAAAAACCTAGATTTCCAAAAATAGCAACTTTTCCACATTCTTGATTTTTCATCAATCCTTGAACATTTCTTGATCAAATCTTGTCCATGGACCATATTTGACTTGAAAATCATGATGTTGACCTCAAAAAGTTAGGAGTTGACTTTTTCACTGCACAGTTGACTTTATTCTCAATTCTCCTAATTTTGAAAATTCTGATCAATTGAAAACCTTCTGAAACAAATGGATGGTCAATCCTCCATCCCTTGACACTTGAGGACATAAGGAATACCATGGGATTAAGTCTTGGCCAAAAAATCAGAAATAAACTGATTTTATGGCAAACCCTAGTTTTGGTACCCTCTGGTTAGGAGGAAATAACACATCCTCCAAATTCAAATTCCTCTGAATATGTTGTGTATCATGTCCACCAATGATGACATGTACCACTTGGAGATGATAAAGAATCAAAGAGCTTGCTCATTTGGGGTCCAGATCCCAACTTTTAACTGCCTTGTATAGGATATCATGCACTGTCCAATCTTCTTGGTGAATTCTCCTCTCCCTATGACTTGTGGGGGCAAATGGAGATGATACATGATGTAAGAGGTCTTTGAAGCTTGTGAGAAACACTTGGCCTTCTTCTTTGGATGATCAACACCTTGGAGAATCACCTGATCACATGCCCTTATGCAAAATGCAATGTTAAATGCTTGATGCTTTGTTTTTCTATGCTTGAATGCAATGCAATGCAATGAAAGCTCATGCTAAAAGATATGAGGAAAAGAGAGGGCAAATTTTGGGGTATTACAAAATGGAGGAAGATGAAGACGCTCCATTGATTCTTGGAAGACCGTTTATGAAAACTGCTAGAATGGCAATTGATATGGACGACGATCTTATGAAGGTTAGAGTCCAAGATGAGGAGGTTTGTTTCAATCTATTTGAGGCCATGAAGCACAAAAAAGACAAAGGAGATTGTTTTAGAATAGATGCAACGGAGAAGGCGATTGAAGAAGTAAAGGAGCAATTACAAGTTCCAACCCCTTTGCAAAAAGTTCTCATGAATGCTCTTCAAAGTATCGATGAAGCCGAAGAAAAAGAGATAGAAAAGTGTTTGCGAGAACTAGAAGAATTGGATGAAATTCCTCCTTTGAAAGAAAGGGTGGAAATTTTGAAAAAAGAAAACAATGAGGAAATTAAACTTGAATTGAAGTTGTTTCCGTCTCATCTTAAGTATGTTTTTCTTGATGATGAGGGGTATAAATCGGTGATAATAAGCACGGAGCTAACCCCAATGGAGGAGAAAAAATTGATGTGTGTTTTGAAGAAGAACCAAGAGGCAATGGGATGGACTCTTTTCGATCTAAAAGGAATAAATCCCTCTTATTGTATGCATCAAATATTCATGGAAGAAGATTTCAAACCGGTCGCTCAACCACAACGCCGCTTAAATCCTACCATGAAAGAGGTGGTTAGGAAGGAAGTGGTAAAAATGTTAGATGCCGGAATGATTTATCCCATTTCTGATAGCCCATGGGTTAGTCCGGTACAAGTGGTACCGAAAAAAGGCGGATTGACGGTTATCCGAAACGAGAAAAATGAGTTAATCCCAACGAGAACCGTAACCGGGTGGAGAATGTGCATAGATTACCGTAGGCTTAACCAAGCTACGAGGAAAGATCATTTCCCTCTCCCGTTTATGGATCAATTGCTTGAACGACTTTCCGGTCAACAATTCTACTGTTTTTTTAGATGGTTATTCGGGTTACAACCAAATTATCGTGAACCCGGAGGACCATGAAAAAACTGCTTTTACATGCCCTTTTGGAATCTTCGCTTATAGGAGGATGCCGTTTGGGTTGTATAATACACCAGCGACTTTTCAAAGGTGTATGCAAGCGATATTCTCAGATTTGATCGAAAAGACAATTGAGGTTTTCATGGATGATTTCTCTGTTTTTGGGCAATCGTTTGATATTTGTCTGAAAAATTTGGATGTGGTTTTGGAACGGTGTGTGGAAACCAATTTGGTACTCAATTGGGAAAAATGTAACTTCATGGTGACCGAAGGAATTGTGCTTGGCCACAAAGTTTCTTCAAAGGGCCTTGAGGTCGATCAAGCCAAAGTTGATGTTATTGAGAAATTGCCACCGCCGTTGAATGTAAAAGGTATAAGGAGCTTTCTCGGACATGCGGGATTTTATTAGAGGTTCATCAAGGATTTCGCGAAGATAGCAAAGCCTTTGAGCAATTTGATCAACAAAGATAAGTCTTTTGATTTTGATGAATCTTGTATGTTCGCTTTTAATTCTATAAAGAAAAGTTTGACTACCTCACCCATAATCATCGCGCCCAATTGGAAAATGAATTTTGAACTCATGTGTGACGCGAGGGATTATGCGGTGGGTGCGGTTTTGGGTCAACGGAAAACAAAAAATTTTCATGCTATACACTATGCGAGCAAAGTTTTAAATGAAGCTCAAATAAACTACGCAACAACTGTAAAAGAGTTGCTTGCTATAGTGTATGCATTGGAAAAATTTCGTTCTTATTTAATTGGGTATCGAGTAGTCATTTACACGGATCACACGACGATTATGTATTTGCTCACCAAGCCCGATTAAAAAAAAAGGCTCATTTACTGGATCCTCTGGTTACAAGAATTTGATTTGGAAATTCGTGACAAGAAGGGATCTGAGAATTTGGTGGCGGATCACTTATCTCGCCTTGTAAATGTTGAAGTGACCAAAAAGGAATTAGAGGTCAAGGAGGAATTTCCGGACGAAAAATTGTATATGGTGCAAGTTAGACCATGGTTCACCGACATGGCTAATCACAAAGTCGTCGGGTTAATACCGGATGGTCTAACTCACCATCAGAAAAAGAAATTTTTGTCGGACGCCAAGTCTTTTGTTTGGGATGAACCATATTTGTTTAAGCTTGGTGTCGATAACCTTTTGAGAAGATGTGTGTCAATAGATGAAGCCACTAGCATACTTTGGCATTGTCACAACTCTCCTTATGGAGGACATTTGAATGGAATAAGAATGGCAACGAAAGTCCTTCAATCGGGCTTTTATTGGCCTTCTTTATTCAAAGATGCGCATGCGCATGCTCAAAGTTGTGACAAGTGTCAAAGAAGTGGTGGAATTTCAAAGCGGCATGAAATGCCTTTACAAAACATGTTGGAAATTGAAGTGTTTGATTGTTGGGGAATCGACTTTGTTGGACCTTTTCCAGCATCGTTTTCCAATGAGTATATTTTGGTCGTAGTTGATTACGTATCCAAATGAGTATACTTTGTTGGATCTTTGACGGAAAAACTGTGATAAATTTTTTGAAAAGAAACATTTTTGCTCGATTTGGTACTCCGCGAGTGTTGATAAGTGACGGAGGATCCTACTTTTGCAACACTCAGCTTGAAAAAGCCTTGTAGCAATATGGTGTGAAGCACAAAGTTGCAACACCATATCATCCACAGGCCAATGGGCAAGCAGAGGTATCAAACCGGGAAATTAAAATAATTTTAGAAAAAACGGTGTCATCCTCAAGAAAGGATTGGTCAAATAAGCTAGACGATGCTTTGTGGACCTATCGAACCGCTTTTAAAGATCTGATTGGTCTCACACCTTTTAAATTGGTCTATGGTAAGAATTGTCATTTACCGGTGGAGTTGGAACATAAGGCATTTTGGGACTTGAAATTTTTGAATTTGGATCCAACTTTAAGCGGAGACAGAAGAAAGATGCAATTGCATGAATTGGAGGAATTGCGCCTCCAAGCGTATGATTCCAATAAGTTGTATAAAGATCGAGTCAAAACTTACCATGACAAGAAGATAGTGGCCAAACAGTTTAAAGTAGGGAAGTTGGTCCTACTTTTCAATTCTCAATTACAACTGTTCCCAGGTAAATTGAAATCTAAGTGGTCTGGTCCATTCCGGATTCGTGAAATCAAGCAATATAGGGCAATAGTCATTGAAGACACACAGTCAAATGAGAATTGGACTGTTAATGGTCATAGATTAAAAATTTATCTCGGTGTTGATTTCGAGCGGAATCCCTCCATTGTGCCGTTTTGCGATCCTTGAGGTTGCATTGGACCGTCGAGCTTAGCCGACATTAAACAAACGCTTGTTGGGAGGCACCCTAACATTGTAAGTATTTATTGCTTTATTTGCTGTTTAAGTGATGTTTGAAGTTTAGAATGGTAAGAAGTGGCAGCTGCTCAAGAGAAAAAAATTTGCAGAACCTGTCATGTTTGCTGGCGTTCGCTTTGCGAACCTGGGGCGAGCATTCGCCAGCCAGTCGCTTTGTGAACCCAGCGAGACAGGGGAATTCTTTTTGCTGCCACCTCAGTTAAAAAGGGTTTTTAATGTTTTGGGTGGGCCAACACTTGGGCCCAACACCCATTTCATTTTCTGAAAGTGAGAGGGAAAACCCTACTCCCACTCTTGTCTCTATCATTCAAACAACACAACACACCCTCTAAAGAAGAAAAATTCTCACGTGCTCTTGTACTCAAATTTCACAAATTTTCTCCAATTTCAATCACAAGTTCAGGTTTGTATCTCTGTTTCTTGCTAAATTTCTGTTAGACACTATGGTTAGGGTTGTAGATTACACATTAGAGACATTGTAAATTCTAGGGTTTCACCTCTATTTTAGGATTTCTCTGCTGTTGCATGTTAAATTAGTTGTAAATCTTAGAATAGAGGTGACATAGTGAATGAAACTCTGATGTTGAAAGTTGAATGCTGTGGTTTTTCTGAATTATCGTGCATTCGCTGGCTATTTCGTTGTACGAATTTGGGCGAACATTCGCCTGATCTTCGCAGTGCGAATCTGGGGCGAATGTTCGCCAGGCTTCGCTGTGCGAACTCTGGAGCAAACAAACCAGAATGCTGGAAATTTTTTTATTTATGTCTGGTTTGTGATTATGTTTATGCTTTAATGCTAATGGATTGTGTTGCCTCTTTTTGCTTGTTTGTTTGTCAATGTGTGCAGATGGGTCCAAAGACTAACCCCACCAAGAAAAGGAAGTCCTCCACATCTCAACAAGTGCCAATCCAATTTGATGACACTCGATTTAGGGGTGCCAAACAAGCTGCAAGGTACCATACCTTGGAAAAAAGAAGCATTATAGCGGAGAAGAGATTCAACCTAAGCGACCGAGGGAGTTATCGGTCAGTGGCTACGCTTTTGGAAGAAAAAAATGGGGACCGCTGATAACTCCAATTGATAACTATAATGTAGAGCTGGTCCGAGAATTTTATGCAAACGCCCTTCTTGATGATGGCTAGCAATTTAGTTGGACAACCTTAGTTGGAGGGAAGGTTGTGAGATTTGACCGTAGAGCCATTAGTATTCATCTGGTAAGTCCTCTGCCTTTAAGAGCTAGTGAAATTGATGATTACCATAGGGACCTACACCTTCACCGAGATATCCCAACAATGACCAGAGATTTCCTTCGTCCAAGAAAAACAGTTGAACTCAACCCATCTGGGGTTACTATTAGGTACCGGCGGGAGGACATGCAACCTTTGGCCCAACTCGTATTACTCTTGGTCATAACTAATATCAAGCCGAAATCGCACTCCTCAACCATCCCTACACCATTGGCTCACCTTGTCCATAGCATCTTAACAAACATGCAGATTGATGTGGCTCGTATAATTGCCGATGAGATAACGGCAATTGTGGAGAGTGGCCTTGGTGGTACCGCTTCTCGGGCGAATGCCCCTCTCGCATATTGATATTCCCACACGCCGCCAGGTCACTATCCCATCGGCTATCGATGATCGATATGTCGACAAATTCTGCAAACCAAAGAGGACAAGGGGTGAAACGTCGGGTGCTAGCACTACTACAAAACGCTAAAACAACAACGCTAGGCTTACAACGCATCCTTTTATGCCGTTGTAATAGGTTTAAAATTTCGCGCCTATTTAAAATTTGAGTCATTTAATGACGGTTGAATGAAACCACCGTAGTAATAAATAAAATGTATCAAGCTTCGATTCCCTGCAACTACATTTTTTCCATTTTTTAGAGTACATTTAGCGTGTGTCAATTAAGTCCATTATTTAAAAAATAAATTGTAAATTATTTTACAACGGTTAAGATGAACAACCGTAGTAATAAATGAAATGTAACAAGCTTCGATTCCCTGCAACTACATTTTTTCCATTTTGTAGAGTACATTTAGCGTGTGTCACTTAAGTCTATTATTTAAAAAATAAATTGTAAATTATTTTACAACGGTTAAGATGAACAACCGTAGTAATAAATGAAATGTAACAAGCTTCGATTCCCTACAACACATTTTTACCTTTTTTTAGGATACATTTCACTTAAGATTCCACTACGGTTTGTTTCTCCACCGAGATTAAAAGGTTTACTGATAAATTAAAACAAAACTTATTATGTATTTCTTTCATAAGACGCCCTAATCGAACAAGTGAGCCAGCGACGCCCTAACCTTTACACTCTTCAACATCTTCATTCCTTTTTTCTTGGTTTATGTTCAAATATTGACCGTCTTCATTCATTTGCTTCTTCAGCTTCGAAGTAAGGTACTCTTCAACATCTTCATTCCTTTTTTCATGGTTTATGCTCAAATATTGATCGTCTTCATTCATTTGCTTCTTCAGCTTCGAAGTAAGGTTCTCTTCAACATCTTCATTCCTTTTTTCTTGGTTTATGCTCAAATATTGACCGTCTTCATCATTCATTTGCTTCTTCAGCTTCGAAGTAAGGTTCTCTTCAACATCTTCATTCTTTTTTTCTTTGCTCATATTGTATATGCTCAAGTCAGAATGAGATGTTTCATATGCTTTACGTTTAGTATGAGAGTACATCTTCATTGATTTTTTCTTTGTTCATATTGTATATGCATATGCTTGAGTTTTTGGATTAGATTTTGGTGTGTCATTCACATTATTATACATGTATAAATTTCAGAAGTTGTAAGGGATTGTTGTTTCCGGATTTTGGAGTCAAGCCAAGAAATCTTAGGCTTGGACTTGCCACCGATGGAATGAACCCCTTTGGTAATATGAGCACTAATCATACTTCGTGGCCTGTTCTTCTCACTATTTACAACCTATCTCCTTGGTTGTGCATGAAGCGCAAGTATATACTGTTAAGTATGATGATTTATGGACCACGACAACCTGGTAACGACATAGATGTTTATCTTAGTCCATTAATTGATGATTTACGACTTTTGTGGGATGAAGGCGTTGAAGTTGATGATGCATATTCTGGGGAAAAGTTTAATATGCGTGCAATGTTATTTTGTACAATTAATGACTTTTCGGCTTACGGTAACTTGGCGGGATACAGTGTCAAAGGACATAAAGCGTGTCCTATATGTGAAGATGATACTTGTTATCACCAACTTGAGTTTGGAAAAAAGACCGTTTACCTTGGGCATCGAAAATTTCTAAAACCGGGTCATCCTTATCGTAGATTGCGAAAGGCTTTTAATGGAGAGCAAGAGTTTGGTAAGGCTCCTAAACCTTTAACCGGTGATGAAGTTTATCAACGGCAGGAATACATTAATGTTGTCCTTGGGAAGAGAGAAAAAGAAAAAGGTGGGAAGAGAGAAAAAGAAAAAGGGGCAGTTGCGAAAAATATATGGAAAAAGAGGTTCATCTTCTTTGATCTTCCATATTGGTCAAGTCTTGATGTTAGACATTGTCTTGATGTGATGCACGTGGAGAAAAATGTGTGTGATAGTTTGATTTGCACACTTCTAAACATTCCGGGCAAGACTAAAGATAGTAAGACTTCTCGTCTTGATATGGAGAAGATGGGTATACGAAAACAATTGGCTCCAATAGAGAAAGGAAAAAGAACTTATCTGCCTCCAGCATGTCACACTCTATCTAAAAAGGAAAAGAAGTTGTTCTGCGAGTGTTTGCAAGGTATTAAAGTTCTGCAAGGATACTCATCAAACATCAAGAAACTTGTATCAATGAAAGATCTCAAGTTAATTGGTTTAAAATCTCATGATTGTCATGTATTGATGCAACAACTTCTACCAGTGGCTATCCGTGGGATCCTTCCAAAAAATGTGAGAGTAAATATAACGAGACTGTGTTTATTCTTCAATGCCATATGTAATAAATTTCATGATTTCAAAAAATTGGATGAATTAGAAGATGAGGCTGCCATAATCTTGTGTCAATTGGAGATGTATTTTCCGCCATCATTTTTTGACATTATGGTTCACTTACTTGTTCATCTCGTAAGAGAAATCAGAATTTGTGGTCTAGTTTATTTAAGGTGGATGTATCTAATAGAGCGATATATGAAGATCTTTAAAGGATATACGAAGAATCATCACCGACCGGAAGCTTCGATTGTTGAAAGGTACATCACAGAAGAAGCTGTTGAGTTTTGTACAAACTATTTGTTGGATGCAGATTCTATAGGAATTCCAAAGTCTCGTCATGCTGACACAAACAGAAGAGGTATTCAAGGTCTAAATGTTAGGTCAATGGCTCGGGATGTAGTTATTCAATCACATTTCTATATTTTGAATAATATAGATGAGGTTCAACCTTTCATAGATACTCGCAAAAGACTTATGAAGAAAAGATATCCCCAAATGAATGACAAGTTGTTGTTGATAGAGCATAATAATAGATTCATGGATTGGTTTAATAAAAGGTATCTAATGATCCTAGTGCATCCGAGATACTTAGATGGTTGTCGTACGGGCCAAAATTTTGTGTCATTACCTGGAGTGCATACGACATTAGTCATTATACCTTTTATACAAAATCAAAAGATGATCGTAGTACAATGCAAAATAGTGGGGTTATGGTTGAAGCCGAATCGATGTATTTCTCTAGTTCGAAAGATAAGAATCCGGTATTCGCAACTACCGCGTTTTATGGTGTCATTGATGAGATTTGGGAGATTGATTATGTTATTTTCAAAGTGGCTTTATTTAAATGCAAGTGGGTTCCCAATAATAGTAATGGTGTAGACATTGATGACTTAGGATTCACCCGGGTCGACCTTGGCAAGGCATCTTTTAATACAGAACCATTCATCATGGCTTCTCAAGCAAAACAAGTTTTCTATGTTTCCGATCCATCGGACAAATCGGGTAAATGGTCAATCATTCTCCAAGGAAAATAAATTCCTCTTAGTGATGAAAGTCTTGATATTCCGTCCACACCTTCTTACACAACACAAGTTCCTACCTCATATGATGAAGTTGATGGAGATGCCGTGCATGCTATACGACTCGATCATGAAGAACTCATATGGGAAAATTAATAAGTACGTAATTTATTATTTATTCATAATATATTAATTGTATGTTATAGTTTAGAAGTATTTTTACTAACAAGTATAATTATTTGAAATCATAGGTATTTTGAGTCCAGACACCGGGCCAGGAGACAAGACACCAAGAGACAAGATACCAATACACTAAGTTACAATTATGTGAAGTTATGTAATGTGTGTAAACTGTAATATGGTATATGTGATATTTTATTTATGTAGGTTGTTTGTTCTGATAAACTGTAATCTGGTATATGTGATATTATGAATATGACACGATTAATATTATTATGAAAACTGTATCACAAAATGTGAATTGTATTTTTCTGCTGTGCTGAGATATGGAGAACAATAATACAGGTAAAAAAATGGGATTAATTATAAAAGCAGGATGATATTTGTTAATTTTGCCGAAACTTTAACGACAGTTATATTTCCTAATCGTTATAATATCTTGCGTGCTGTCCAGCAAAAAATAAATATCAAAACTATGCTGCTGGGAATCGAACCGAGGATAATTATATTTATTACAACTGTTCTGGACTGGACCAATGGCTAGAATTGGTCCAATCCGCCTCTGCTCCAGAGCGGCCCAAATTGCCTAAGTCCAATCCACAGAGGGGCAAAAATGACCTTTCTGCCCCTCCAACCGGGCAAGGAATGCAACGTTCCTCCCCGGCGTTGATGCCCGTTACGCACGGCTTCCTCGCTGCCCGAACAGTAAAGGACAGGTGCCCGGAACTGCGTTATGCCCGACATAACGGCTAGTTCGAGCACCCTGCCCGACATAATGGCTAGTTTGACCAGTTACCTATTCTTTGGGGGAAACGGTTATTTCGCCCCGAAAATAGGACCGTTGGCCACGCGCTGGGGACTCTATATAAACCCTCTCACTTGAGAGGGTCAGGTATCCAATATTTACCCTAAGAATTCATACTTTGTACTTGCCCATTTTCTCTGACACTTTCTCACTTGAGCGTCGGAGTGCCTTGTAGGTACACCCCCTCCTCTCCATACGACCAGCATCCCTGACGCACTTGGCGGCCTGATTCTACAGGATCTGATCCAGCCTTCACGATAAGTGGCGCCGTCTGTGGGAACTTTTGTTCTCCCCTTCTTTCTTTAACCGAAGTTCAAAACAACTTTCGAACATCATCACGATCATGGCCTCCCAAGATCGCTCCAAGGATGCTCTCCAATCAACCATCCTCCCCATCAACAAAGCTGACGTTGACAGCTAATCATCTCTCCTCTGAGATGCCCGTTTCCTTAGGGATGGAGCCACTGCCTCTCCTTCCCCTACCTCTACTGATCGCAACAACGATCAACCGTCTCTCGACCTCCAGTCCGTTCCTGTTCCGCCCAACGCCGACCCGGCCGTGGCAGCCCTCCTAGAGGCACTCAACAAAACTAACACCCTGATCCTGCAGCAAAACGAGAGGGTCGGGGCACTGGAAGAGTCTCGCCGTCCAAGATCCCCTCCTACGCGGAGGAACCAGCGACGATCAAGAAGCCCGCAGCCACGGAGAGAAATTGACCGAAGACTGCGCCAAGAGCACGATCCTCGCGTAGCCCGAAAGCGCGACCAGATATCCCCGCGTGACCAGCACGCTCATGACCACTAAAGGACTCGAAGGAATGAGGAATCTCCGATCAAGTCCAAAGGACGGGCACACTCACCTTCTCCTCGAAGGAACCGCTCACCTTCTCCTCGAAGGAACCGCTCACCTTCTCCACGAAGGAACCGCCGACGCGAGCAACCCGTTCGGTCACCATTATACACCAGTTCTAGTGACGACGACGAGCCTCGCGGCCCGTTGTCCTAGGAGATCTTGGCCACGTGTCTCCCAAAAGGCTTGGAGAAACCCCCGTCACTTGGCACATACGACGGGACCACCGACCCCGACGAGCACATCAAAAACATCGATGCGCTGCTAGACTACCGTGGCGTACGGGGCGCCATCAAATGCAGACTGTTCCCGACCACGCTTCGGAGGGAGCAATGACATGGTATAAATAACTGCCCGAGGAGTCCATCACCTCATGGAAACAACTGGGTAGGATGTTCTCGCGGCACTTCACAGCATCTCGCCGCCATCCCAAAACTGAGGCCTCCCTTGGAGCCATAATCCAGGGGAAAGATGAACCTCTCCGCGCATATATCGAGAGGTTCAACAAGGAAGCTGTGCAGGTCCCGACGACAGATAAGATGAAGAAGTTCCTGCTCGAACAAGGGGTCCGCCTGGACTCCGAGTTCGCTAAAGCCATTGGCCTCGCACCACCGAGGAACTTGGACGCCCTCCTCCTCAAAGCCCAATCTCATATTCAGTACGAGGAGAAGATTACGGCCAGCAACGTCCGAGCGTCTCCCCGCTAGGAGAACGCCCGGGCTTCCAAAGGAGAAGAAGCCTCGACATCTCGTCGAGGTGAACGAAGGCACGAGGACCGTCCCCGCGACTCCCGTGACAGCAAAGGGCCCTCCAGGCTTTTCCATGATTACACTCCCCTGACCGTTTCCAGGGAGAAGATTTTGACCGAATGTGCCAATTCGGAGTTTAAACAAGCCGGGGTCCGTTTCCCCAAACAGCTGCCGAACAGACCAAACGTGGACAAGTCAAAGTACTACCGCTTCCACAAAATTCACGACCATATTACAGAGGACTGCATCCATCTGAAGGATGCCATTGAAATACTAATCAGGGACGGCCACCTGAAGCAATTCGCGAAGAAGAAGGACACTCCTCGGCAGGACGCCCAGGAGTCCAAGAAGGTCGAGGAGGAGGTGCCCTCCTCGAAAGACGCCAACATACAGGTCGCTATGTCCATATCGTGACCCGAGGACTTCAACGTCCCTGACGGGCTCAGCGCCCCTGCATATTTCGCGGCCCACAGCCCGTGGGAGACCTTTCCCTCCGCCATGGTCATCTCTGGCGGGGGTTTCAACAAAGTTACTGTGGGATCCGTGAAACAGAAGTTCGAACACCTGATCACCATCAGACACAACGCCAAAGTGATACGACGAGAGTTCGACGTGGGAAGCCTTGTCCTAAGAAGAAACCACAAAGACTCTCGCGAAGGCAAACTAGCAGCCAATTGGGAGGGACCCTATCGCGTCCGGGCAAAAATGGAAAATGGGGCCTACTACCTAGAACATCTCAATGGGGAAGAACTTACTCGACCATGGAATGCTGAAAAGCTAAAACAATACTACAGCTAAATCCTCAGTTCGACTCGTTGTAACGACGAACGTCAGCTACCGACCACTATGCGCGTCTAGGTACAAGCGTCGCATATGACTAAAGCATAACCCCGCTCAGTAACAAGCCTGGTAAGTGCTCGACAGCGGTCCTCGATCGAGCATCGCCGTCGTAAAAGTACCACGATTGGCAAAACCCCAACTCGCGATGGGACGTTCACGCCGCGAACTCAGGTCTCAAACGCGACCTGAGCTCTGCTCCCCGCCAGATTATTCCCCGGCAGTTCGACCAGTTCCCCACACTGCCGAACACATCTATTACGAGCAATCTCCCCAAAAGATATTCGTACAAGTCAAATACCCCCTATCACGGGTGGACATACATTCACAGCGAGCATGCATACAACACTTAGCGAAAATAAAAGCAAGTATAGTCATGCAAACAACAGAACTAAATATGCGATAATTTAACAAGTGGCCGCAAAGACCACAATTGTACATTGTTACATAAAACGGGGGCCATGCCCCCCAAAAATAAATTACAACGGCACGCAGGCCGGACGAATTACAATGACGTCAACAAAATAACAAATTCCTCATTCATCGGCGTGCTCGGTTGGCTCTGGCTCGGGTCCTTGCTCCTCTGCGGGCTGATCCTCGGGGGTAACGACAAGGAGACCTTCGGGCAAGACAATGCGACCACCATCAACACGCGCAAGATAGGGAGTGCCCTCGACAGAGATTTCAAGCCCAGGGTTCACCACGCGCAGCTGAGCCACAACGTTTCCGAAGGACTCCTCCGCAACGACGATGCCATCATCTTCGGCCAGCAGTATACGAGCAACCAGCTCGGACCTAGTCTTCAAACTTTTCACATCGTCTGGCTCGTCAGCACCTGGGGCATTGGCCGCCTTCAGCTCCCTGATCAGCTCCTCGACAGCTTTCTTCTCCGCTGACAACTTAGAATTCTCCTCTTTTAGCCTGGCCGCTTCCTCTTCCGCCTTCTTCCGAGCCTCGCCGGCACCCTTGACTTCTTCCTTGAGGGATGCTACAGAAGCGCAGGCAGCTTTGAGTCGGATTCAGTCGCGGAGTCCCCTTCGGCATACACAGCCGCCATCTCTAGCATCCTGACCAAGGCAGAAGTGTCCTGGGCCACCAGCGCCCTCTTGCTCGGGCGATCCATACCTTCCAAGCGAAGAGATTCCGCCCGGGGAACGACCAGAGAGTTGCCCTAAAAAAAACCTCCTGTCGAGGATACAGGGAGGAAGCTCGAACTTCCCTTTCTCCGCCACTCGAGTAAGGTCCACGGTGTCAGTGATCCTTGGCCGCTTGGGTCGCCCGGCCAGAAGCAGGGGAGATCCTCGGGAAATAGGAGTTGGAGAAGTAGAGGTCCCCGCAGCAGACTGAGACGGCAGAGGAGCGCGAGCACCGGCGAACCGAGATTTCGGGGGAGCCGTTCCAGCTTTATTCCTTGCAAGAGCATTCCTCACAACTCTGTCGTGAGCCTGAGGCATCTCACCTGCAGAAACAAAACATGAGCATGTTAGATACGAAGAAAAGAAATAACACGAACAAAGTCTAAATAACTAAAGACTACCGAGCAGTTTCTCAGCATCCGCAGGAGTCTTGCACTCCAGCAGTGCCTTAACATTAATAAACCGGCGTTCGACTCTCTGGCTCCTGTCCTCCTCGAAGGTCGGGCTGCCCTTGCTCGTCCAGTACTCAGCAAGCTGGAAGGAGTTGACCCAGTTCACCAGCTCCTCATATGCCACAGCATCGTGCCCGAGCAGCTCGCCCAGTTGAAAGACATAATCACTGGGCTCCTTGGTGAAGTGGTCCGGCGACCAGTGAATGGGGAACTTGTAAAGTCTCAGCCCAATATACTTCCCTTCCTTGGTGAGCAGCTCGTTTCCATCCCCGTCAACCTCGATCTCCCAGACATATGTACTGTCCTGGGTGACCTTGGACACGGGCTCAACGACGAAGTACCGTTCCTTGAATGTTCGGATTGACTCCGAGAACGACTTGAAAAGCTTGCGAGGCTGCTTCAACGAAACCCAGACATACTTCTTCCTCGCCAGCTGCCTTTGTAGATGGAAAACAGTGAAGAACAGGGGGAGAGTGGACCCCAAAGAAAGATGCTCGCACACCAGTTCGAAAGCCCGGGTGAAGGCCAGCGAATTAGGGTGCAGTTGTGTAGGGGCTAACTTCAGATGCTCGAACACCGACCGCTGAAAATCAGTAAAAGGCAGCCTCAGTACCAGCTCTTTGAAGGCATACTCATACATTGTGAAGCGGTCCCCGAAGTCCGTGCAGACCCGCTCGTTCAAAGTAGGGAAATGCACCTTCCATTCCCCTTCCGGTCCTACCTCCGTAAAGACGTCCGCCAAAGACTTTGCGAACATAGAAATGTGCTCGGAAGGTTCGGCGACCTCCCATTCTTCCTCGGAGGACCCTTCGACGTCTTCCTCCATGACGTCCTGCTCTTCCTCCTCCCCGACATTGTTCGAGGAACTCGATGTCGCCGAGCTCGAAGCCGTCGAGCTGCTCCTATCCTCGGAGCCAGTTTCCTCCTCTGACGTATCTAGAATAACTTCTCTGTCTGGCCCCGTCGCCATTACGATCACCTGAAAAGCAGAGAAGACAGTGAATTCGACAGCAAATCAAATCCACCCTTCCACTACTAAGCCAAGTGAAAGGGCGCGCAAAGGGCTGAGGACAACGTCCCCGGCCTAATCCCTAACATCAAAGGGAAAGCTGAAACCTCCCCGTGAGGAGACGCTCGAGGCTGTCATCCCAGAACGAGGAACTTCCCCGCGCTCTCACCCAGTTTCTGTTGAAGCTCCACTGGAAACCGCGAAGCTTCATCGGAATCTGGAAACGTTCTACCAGAAAACTCATCGCTCTATCAGAAGATGAACAAGCACGGTGGTCACACATGCACAACTACTACAACCACGCCGTGGACCACCCTCCTCGCTGAACATACTACATACTCCGGTGAAGTGATGGAGGCAGCAAAATGGCACAACCACCGTTCACCACCAACACTCGCCAGAAATCCATCTATTTTGTCATCTAAAGCTAACCCTAACCGCATACAATCTACCACTAATAACAAAAGGGAGTAAAATAAGCTACAGATCAAAAAACTTACTTGATTTTGGAAGAAGGTAGAAGCTGCTCGAAGCTGGTGACGGTGGTCGGAAATCCTGAAGACGGTGACAGGAAAGAACTGAAAGAGACGAAGAGGAATCAGAAAGGAAAAACTTTCAAATGAAACGGTTTCCCCCCTTTTTATACAAAGGGGCACGTGCAACCACGCGCCCGTAGGCCATTATGACTATCCGCTAGCCATTATTGCCTATTAACTGCTACACGGAGCTCTAGGTACACGTGGAACCCTGTCGCTCCCGAGATTTTCATCCAAGTACAAACGCGGAAGTGGCATAGAAACAGAGTCGCCATCAATGTGTATTTATCCCAAGAGAGGGAAAGGAAACACTGTGTAAACCTGGGGGAAGGAAAAGCATGGTCTTGCGACCAAGAGAACTGGGTTCAGGAGTCGGTTACGCGAAGGGACGGTGTTAGCACCTAACGCATCCATCGTACCCGATGGGATCCATGCTTATTGTCTCGATCAAAGGGTGTCGTTACCTGGAGCTCCACTGTGACTGGAAAGGAAAAGGAACAGGAACGGAGAAGAAAGGAGAAACGAGGAAGAAAAGAAAAAGAAGTGACTCGATAGGACGTCCTCGGAGTCCTAAGCCTATGTATCTCATCGGGAATAAGAATCAGAGTCAACGTAGTTCGGACACGAACTAGGGGGGAGGTTGCTCGCCAAGACATCGCCGTCTTGTGCCTACGTATCCTCAATCTAACCAGAAGGAGGAAATCAGAGCAGTCGTAGTTCGACTTAACCAAGTCGGTGTTTTTTTTATGAGCGACGTTAAGTTCGCGTCCGGCAGTTAGGGTCGATGCCTGTTTGCGACGAGACGGAAGTAACATGCCTTTTTCTGAAAATGAGGTTTGAAACTTATCGATCCCGAAGGATGAAAGAGTTTGATTTTGTTTTGTGTTTTTTAGACATAAGTGTTTTTTGAAGTTGTTTGTAACTTGCATTGCACCCAAGTGTACAACATAGGAACGAATACGTCGCGTATCGTCCCCAACAGGACGTACACTAGGTACCCTAGAAGAATGAAGGGAAACCCCCCATTATTCACTTCCCACATATAAGGCTCATGCGCAATACTCGTTTAACCTTTATTAAGTGTTTTATAAAGATTATGAGATGAGAAGAGAAGACTTAAGTAGCAAAGAAAACACTAAAGGGAATCTAATTTGTTCCTAATGTTATCATGCAAAGGTGGCCCTAAGGCCAGGATCGAGAGGGAAGTCTACCTAATGTTGTCATGCATGGATTGCTATCCTAATGTCTCTCCTTCCTCCGACTTAATTGAAAATTAAGTGGAGCTAGGAATCCTACGGGATCATGTCATCAGACAAGTAAACACAGGATGAATCAATCACAAAATGGACTAAAAGCAACGAAAGAGTAAACAGTGTCAGTCGACAATAATATCAAACAATCACAATAAGAAAGAGGGAGCTTTAGCCAAGGGGTCATATCAACCGAGGCAAACAAGCTAGTTGTGGGAAATAAGTGTGCTCGCCCAATGGTATCAAGGACCATGGAGAGCAGAGTAAGAAAGGGGGAGATGTGAATCAGATCACATAAGCATCAGCATTGGTCAATGCGAGCTAAAGACAAAGCGTGAGGGTTTGATTTCTAAACCCTTCTTCCACTTGACTGACTCGATAACAGAAGCAGGTGATGTTCAAACCTTAAATCATGTAATGAGAGCTAAGAACGACTCAACTAGAATAACGGGGGTCGATTGCGAACCCTACCTTCCGTCGATTGCCTCCTTTGAGGTCTTACAAGGGATATGAGGAACGGGATGCCTCTTTAGAGGTCTTCAGCACAATATCAAACAAGCACAATCATGGCCTCACTTGAGGGCTTTCCATACAATCCTACTTATCATGGCATCGACTATTCCTACTTCTCATGGCATTTGAAAGCATTAAAGAGAAGTGAAGAGATAAGAGGTCCTACCAAACGGATATGAATCCGTAGCAAAGCAACGAAAGCGCAACAAAAGCAAGTCACGAAAGCACCTATAAACAAATAGCAAACCAAGTTAGAAACAAGCTTTTATTTACAAAATGAAATGGTCAAACCACCTTTGGAATGTCTCCTTTATGTACCTTGCACATGTGAACCAAAGACATTAGTAATAACAAGAGAGTGTATGTACAACATGAAACCTAAGTCTAACGGCTATGTACATTTGAGTCACACTAGTCAAAGTGAAAGACCTAAAAGGATTATGAAATTACAAGTCAAGTTACAACTATGCTACAAGACTAATCTACTTTGAAGTTAAAGGTAAACCAACAAAAGAAAGCCATTACAAGTTAGATGAATTGAAATAAAACGTGAAAATGAACCAAGGCCAGAAGTGAAACAACTTTTACGCATGCTTAAAACCAATCTCAAAGTGTCACCAAAGTTTGCATTAAACTCTCTCTCCAAAGTCAATTCATTCCATGAGCAAAATCACATTTAAACTTCTCATACAAGTATGTAAAATCGTCACTCAAGCAAGGCAAATGAAATGACATGGTAAGGCAATGTTAAAGCTCACACACCAGAGGCAAATGACCTATAAAATGTCCTAATTTAATCCCCAAAACAATCATAAACATGGCATACAAGCGGCATCAATAGAAGTGGCCAAAATGAAACACAAATTCAAGTTCACATACACACAAAGAAGGCATCATTTAAAGCATGTGAAATGATCAAAGGCAATACTCAAGCATGCCTCAATGGTGCATGAAAATACACTTAACAATGTGCTAAAGCTCATATTCAAAGTTGGCTCAAAGTTCCCTTACACAAGTCCTAAACAAAACCTTTTTCAAAGCATGTATCAACATGTTCGGTTCGCATTGGAAAATGAGTGAAAAATAGAAAAATGCTCTTGAACATTATTAGTAATTAAACATATCATTCCAAGGCCAGTGATTGATCATATGCAAAATATAGGACACAAAACATGCACCAAACATGCTCAATGAATTGCAAACATGGATCAATTTATCAATGATGCTCTTACAAGACAATGCTCAAAAATGATGCTCAAAAGCAATTCAATAATCATGGCCAAGGTACCAATCAAACATCATTAGGTCATATAATCAGAGGCCTAAATGCACAACAAAAATTAGCTCCAAACAATCAAGGAAAGATCACATTTCATGACTTGCATCACAAGATACACCATTGAGAACACATTCCTTTCCAAAATCCCAGAAAAATACCAAACAACCCCCAAAATGGAATTAAAAATATCCAAAAATTAATTAGCACTTCCCAGAATATACATGAATTTTATTGGAATTTTATGATGAAGTTTACTATTTTTTGAATTATATTTTGAAACAAGTATGAACAAAAAGAATTAAACAACACCAAGAAGCAAGGGGGGTGCATACAAGTAAAATTCCTAATTAAATTCCCTTGGGCCACACGCATCAAGGTGTAGACAGCAATGAAAATAGGTCCAAGGAAGGTCAAGGCCTGAAGGTGCACGGTAGGTCTTCACATCCTAACTGCCGTACGATCAATCTTAGGGAATTAAGCAAATGGTCTTGAAGCGTGGGTGCATGGTAGTTATCATGGGGACGTACACACTTGACTAAAACTTAGAACCTACCGGACGGTGACAAGTGTCACCGCCGGAGTGGACCGCACCACCACCATCCTATCCCTTTATCACATAAGAACGGTGATACTAAAAAAATAATGACACAATCCTTTCTCTCAACAAGTCCCTCCCTCTAGCCTACAACTCTCTCTCACGCATGATCTTCTCCTCCTAAAAACCTAACCGCTGGAGACGATGGTGGCCGGCGGCAGCGCAGCCGTCTTCTCCGGCACCCAACCACCACAAAACCTCAAATGTCCAACACAAACCCTAACTAAAATCGCGCCCTCTCTCCGAATCCGTAAACGGTTTTATCAAATTCTCCGCCACGAGGCCGGATCGGTCAAACAGAAACCACGCATGACGAAATCAAACGGAAACAACACACAAGCAAAAACCACAATGGAATCCTAAAGGTCCAAAGCTGCAGCTAAGAGATTTGGAGCGAGATGAACGTACCTCAGATTGCTTCTTTTCTTCTTCTCGCGATTCTTGTTCTCTTCTCCTTCTACGCGAGTTCTTCGTATAAACTCTTGAAGGTTTCTGAGAAATTGTTCTTCCCTTCGAGATGCCGTGTCGTATTCCGTCGTCTGTTGTTGATTATCAGATTGTGATGAGGAAAATGATCTTTCTTCAAGACTATTCTTTCCACTAGAAATTGAAGTCCATCTCTGACGGATCCGTTCACTGACTTCTTCCTTGGTACTCCTCCTTCCCTTCCACAGGCTCTATTCTTTCTCTTTGTACTTGCGTTCATTCTGATCTTTTGATTCTTGCTGTGATTTCGATACCTTTTTAGAATTGAATGTTGATGAGTGTTGAAGCTGATGATTGGTATTACAGGTTGATGAATGAAGATGACGAAGATGGTTTCATAAGGAATTTGGATGTTATGGTGCGAAACGACGAAAATTGCAGAACACTTTTGTTGAAGGCTATGATTGATGAAGATGAAAACTGGTGGAAGAATTGAAGATGAAGATTGGAAAATAGATGCAGTTTGGTATAATGAAGAAAACAGAAGAAGAGTTCAGCGAGGAAATGAGAGGGATTGTGGATATCAAATTCCGTTGGGGATTTTTGATATCATTTTCTGTTAGAGTTAGGGAGAAAACAGTTAGGAGTTAGAATTGGCTGTTAGCAATCGCCACTCCCTCTTAGAGGTTTTTGTGTTAGTTATTTTGTAACTGTTAGGAGTTCTAGAAGTTTTCTGTTGCTGTAAACTGTTAGAAAAGTGATGTTGCGAATTTCTCTTTTAATTTCCTGCTAATAATCTCTGAAAATAACCGGATCCTCCCCGTTGTGGTATTTATTTTGGATTTTGTTATGTGTTCTTCTTCAAAATGAATATCTGCTATGCTTAATAATTTCTGTTGTAAAAAATCCAACGAGATTCTGCTGTGAATTTCATCTTGATCAGCTGTTCCCAATTTTATTTGATAACCACATTGTGTACACCAAAATATGCAGTTGGGCCAAGAGGTAGATGGCAAGCAATTAAACCATCAGGCACGCCACCTTGTTTGTGAACCAAGACTGCATCTGTATAGTTGTGGGATCGGCAAGCATCTATCATCTCAAAAATAAATTGACTACCACAGTTTATTCTTTGAGCATTGGGAAAGGCGATACTTCACTCCTTTACAAACTGTTGAAGATGACCACTTGGATCCTTAGATGTGGTCAACCTAATTTTGGGATCTTTCTCAGAAGCAAGTGCATACTCATCCTCAATGTTTTGTTGAACTTTTGAAAAATGACATTTAGATGGATTTTGAATCCAAAGTGGTTTAAAAATGTGGATGACTTAAATGGTTTACAAAATGGTTAAAAATGATCTAAGGATTTTGGATATGGATATCAAGAATGTGAGGTGGGTTTAACTTTGGCTTTGGAAATTGGTGAAAGGGATTGAATTTGGATTTGAATGATGTAATGGACCAAATGAATGTGGTTATTTGAATTTGGATATGGATTACGATTTGGTTAAATAAAAATGGGTGATGGACTTATTTTTGGAAAATGGGTAAAACATGGTTTTTTTTAATGAATTGAAACGGATAAAAGATGGACTTGTATCTTGAATTCCAAGTGATACACATAATCAACCTTAACACCTTCAAATCACAACAAACTTAACCTCCAAGGCAAGCTTATACTTAATTAGCAACTATCAATGGAGGTCCTGATCACAACATGAATCCATAGCAATACGACTTTAGTGCTCAACGGAGAATCCGCACTTTGAACCCTTGTCTTTGCCCATAACTTGCTCCTTAAACAGTGATGATATTTTGGACGACCAAGTGTATACATTTATGGTCCTCCTGAGGAACTCACTTGAGGTCCACTTAACCAGGGGAATAACCCTAATTAAGTGACGATGAGCATAAGAAGAAAAACTCCTTTGATGGTTGCGTAGCCAAAACTCTGAGTATCCACCTCAACCACACCTTGTATGAAAATGAAAGCCTTGATTTACGCCAATGAAAATCCTGATCCACTCGAATAGAGATGAGGACCTCACAATAATAGAGATACCCTAGCTTGCACATGATACTTTGATCCCACGCCCTAGGAGCCCATGCAAATGTATGAATATGAGTATGACCAAATGAAGATGCAGATGAAAAAGAAACATAAGCCAGAAAAAAGGTAGGGCAAATTTTGGGGTGTTACAGCTGCCCCTATTCAAACTCCTTGGATCTGAGGGTATGAAATCGAAGATTTCCAGACAGTCGAGATACACGGAGATTGAATACTAAAATAACCTGTAAATTTGCAAACCGTAGGGATAACGAAATAGAGTTTTTTACGAGGACGGGCTACCCAAAAAACATAAAATGAGGACGACCGCAGACGAACTCGAAAAGGAAGACCAGCCACAGACGGGCTACCTAACAAGGGATTAAACGAGGACGGCCGCAGACGAACTCAAAAAGGAAGACCGGACACAGACAGGCTACCTAACAAAGGATAAAACGAGGACGGACGCAGACGAACTCGAAAAGGAAGACCGGCCACAGACGGGCTACCTAACAAAGGATTAAACGAGGACGGCCGCAGATGAACTCGAAAAGGAAGACCGACCACAGACGGACTACCCAACAAAAATAAAATGAGGACGGCCGCAGACGAACTCAAAAAGGAAGACCGGCCACAGACGGGCTACCTAACAAAGGATTAAACGAGGACGGCCGCAGACGAACTCGAAAAGGAAGACCGGCCACAGACGGACTACCCAACAAAAATAAAACGAGGACGGCCGCAGACGAAATCGAAAAGGAAGACCGGCCACAGACGGGCTACCTAAAGATTAGTAGAATCAACAGATCTATAAACGCGACTCCGCTAGGGAAAAGAGAAATCTCAACAGACAACTCTGTAGGGGAGTATATGAAGGAATAGGAAGGAAGAATCCACTGGTTGCTGCGTAATATTAAACAACATCTCCTGAGTTACATCACTTTCTGCTGGGGAAAGAGACTGGCAAAAGAAATCAAACCTGGCTTATGCTTCGAATGCATATGTTTGAATTTTTCTATGGCGTAATGCTCCATACGAAATGGAAATGCTACGCGTTTGGGAGGATGCCATGCAACAATGCTTATGCAATGCCAAAGAGGCGCTCCAGCAAAATAAATGCTGAAGACAGGGGCAACTCCACCAGGGGTGGCAGACCGAATTGTTCTCTGAAATAAGAGACCTTGCTGAGAAAGACTTCACTCTGCAGAGAAAGACATTGATCACAAACTCTGCTGGAGATGAAAACTCCGAGAGACTACCCGCTCTGTCGGGGATGGATAAAAACGGATATTGAAGATGGAATCCAAAGAAAAATTTGTCTCTGCTGGGGATTACCAATGACTTCTACCGAAGACAGGACTCACAATCTAGATCTAAAAAAATGCCAATAGCAATTGGACTTAAAACCTGCTAGGGAACATCAACCGCTGTTGAACAAACCACTAAGAAGCCCACCACCACACTCTGCTTGGGAGAACGAGTCAATAATACCGAATCTGTTTGGGGAGATTACTGAACTTAACCTACTGCTAGGAGACATCTGTACCTTCACCCCTCTGGGGGATGTCAACCACTATTAGCAAATCTGCTCGGGGAATGGTAATTGACCACATCAACTCTACTAAGGGATATTGCCAAGGTTACTCATCTGTTAGGGATCAGACCAAACCGTTGGTGAGAAAATATTTCCCGACTAACTGAGGAAAAAGAGTGTCCAGATTCTGTGGGGCAATAACATCTTTGTCCAAAGAAGATACTCCATCAGTCTCTTATTGGGGATGCAGAAGTATCAGCTTCTGGCTGCTTGCTAAGAGAGTAATAAATCAACCCCAACTCTAGCTGGGGAAATAATCCTCTGTACCATGGCTGGGGAGAGCAACTACCTGCTGAGGAAAATAGCTCTACTGGGTAAAATAGTCAACGAAACCTACCGAGGGATATCATTGAGCTTAACCTGCTGTTGGAGGATAGAATTTACCCTGCTGGGGATTAGAGCACGCCGTTGCTGACGGAACTACACTTCCTGGCCTCTTGAGGAAAGCGATTACCAGGCCCTGTAGGGATGATAAAATCTTTACCAGAGATAACCAACATGTCTTTTGCTGAAGATACCACAACATCTACCTTGAAGCAATCCACTTTTGACTGCTCGCTGGGGGAATAATAGACCAACCATGACTTTAGTTGGGAACACAATCCTCTGTACGCTTACAGGGAAAAGTAAGCTCTGCTGAGGATGATGATCTTTCAGATGCTGAGGAGAGTAACTCTACTAGGGAGAAATCCTGCTACCCTGCAAACAAAATCAACAGACAACGCAAAATGGCTATCTAGACTATCATCCTAATGACTGTTTCATGAGCAACTTCACTGTTTTTCGATATGCTTCACAAAGCTCAACATTTTCGCATGCAATGCCTCATCAAAAATATCGGACATTTTCACAAACAAAACAGTAAAAAGTAAAATATAAATGGAAAGCTCTTTGACTGAAATGAAAATTTTATTGAATGAATTGGCCTGTAAATATGCATTTACATTCGGAGGCAATTCCTGAAAAGAGGTAATTGCGCAAAAAAGTAAAAGAAAATACACATGTCGTCAATGTGGGGAACAAATATCCACCATGATTCAATTCAGCTACGGCCCGTATGTCCCGCTTATCCGCATATGTTTTGACCTTCGAAGAGGCTGACTGGGCTGATTCCTTTCCTTTGAAATTCCCATGTATCAAAAGTGTTCACAGATCGAACGCAGATCATAGCCTCTTGCTTTCAAATCCCTAACTTTTGCCTGGATCGCCCTTTATGGGTTTTCAATCCACCGGGATACCCATTTTTGCCAAAGTTGCCTTGTCAGGTTTTCAACTTTGCGGGTTTATTCTCTCTTTTTCTTTTTATCCCTAACTTTTTCCCGAACCTTTTCTTTTTATGGTTCGTCGGGATGCCCCATTTTTGCCTGGACTTTCTTTTTGTGTCCAGCGGGTCTCTTTTATGCAAAGTATTTTCTGACTACGTCTGCGTTCACAGGGGATGTAAAATCTTCGCCATCCATAGTTGAGAGTAATAAGGCTCCACCAGAGAAAACCTGCCTTACTACGTATAGCCCTTCGTAGTTTGGAGTCCATTTTCCCCTGTGATCTGTTTGAGGAGGAAGGATCCTTTTCAAAACCAACTCACCAACCTGAAAGCACCGAGGACGTACCTTCTGATCAAATGCTTTCTTCATCTTGATCTGATACAACCGACCATATGCAATGTCTGCCAATCTCTTTTCCTCGATAAGGTTCAACTAATTCAATCTGGCACGCACCCATTCAGCGTCATCAAGCTTCACATCTGCCAGAATTCTTAAAGAAGGAATCTCAACCTCTACTGGTAGAACTGCTTCCATACCATATACAAGTGAGAAAGGAGTTGCCCCAGTTGATGTACGCACCGAAGTACGATAACCGTGCAAAGCATAAGGCAACATCTCATGCCAGTCCTTATACGTTACCACCATCTTCTGCACAATCTTCTTGATATTCTTATTTACTGCTTCAACATCCCCATTCATCTTCGGACGATATGGAGAAGAGTTGTGATGCTCAATCTTAAAGTTCTGACACAGTTCCTTCATCATCTTGTTGTTCAAATTTGAACCATTATCAGTAATGATCCTCTCCGGGACTCCATACCGGCAGATGATATCCTTCTTGATAAATCAGGCCACTACTTGTCTGGTAATGTTGGCATATGAGGCTGCTTCTACCCACTTCGTGAAATAATCAATGGCAACCCAAATGAAACGATGCCCATTGGAAGCAGTCGGCTCAATCTTCCCGATCATATCAATGCCCCACGTGGAAAAGGGCCAAGGCGATGACAACACATTCAGAGGAGTAGGCGGTACGTGTACCTTATCTGCATAGATCTGGAACTTATGACATTTTCGAGCGTATTTGAAATAATCCGACTCCATAGTCATCCAATAATAACCCGCTCTCAACAGTTTCCTGGCCATAGCATGCCCATTGGCATGAGTACCGAAAGAACCTTCATGAACTTCCTCCATCAACAGGCTTGCCTCGTGTTCATCAACACAACGTAGCAAGACCATGTCAAAGTTCCTCTTATATAACACATCATCTTTGTTCAAAAAGAAATTTCCCGCCAGCCTCCTCAGAGTTTTCTTATCTTTGGTGGACGCGTCAACTGGATACTCTTGACTCTTCAGAAAAACCTTAATATCATGATACCAAGGTTTGCCATCTGACACCCCTTCAACTGCAAACACAAAGGCGGGTCTATCCAGACGCATGATTCTGATCGAGGGAGTCTCATTCCAATGGTTCACCTGATACATTGAAGATAACGTTGCTAACACATCTGCCATCTGATTCTCTAACCGGGGTATGTGATGGAAATTAACTCTGTCAAAGAATGGTAACAACCTTCTAGCATAGTTGTTATAAGGCACCAAATTCGCCTGACGAGTTTCCCATTCACCTGTGATCTGATTAACCACCAACGCGGAATCACCATAAACATCGAGGTTTTTGATTCTCAAATCAATTGCTTCTTCTAACCCCATTATGCATGCTTCATACTCCACCTCATTGTTGGTGCATATGAACGCTAATCGGGCAGTAAAGGGTATATGAGAACTCTGTGGAGTCGTAATGACTGCCCTGATTCCATTACCATACGAGTTGACAGCCCCATCAAAGACTAGCTTCCATTGGGATCCAATTTCAGGTCCTTCATCATGTAGAGGCTCTTCACAGTCTTTCATCTTCAGATACATAATATGCTCATCAGGAAATTCAAACTTCATCGGTTGATAATCCTCAATTGGTTATTCGGCAAGATATTCTAACAAAACACTTCCCTTAATGGCTTTTTGGGAAACATATTGAATGTCGTACTCTGTCAGAACCATCTGCCAACGGACTATTCTTCCAGAAAGCGCCTGCTTTTCAAACACATACTTGATCGGATCCATCTTCGAAATCAAGAGGGTTGTGTGGTTTAACATATACTGCCTCAAACGCTTAGCTGCCCAAGCGAGTGCACAACATGTTTTTTCCAGCATTGAGTACCTTGACTCATAATCATTGAATTTTTTACTCAGGTAGTATATGGCATGCTCTTTTCTACCTGACTCGTCGTGTTGACCGAGCACACACCCATTGAGTTCTCAAGAACCGTAAGATACATAATCAATGGCCTTCCTGGAACTGGCGGCATAAGGACCGGAGGTTCCTGCAAATATTCTTTTATCTTTTCGAACGCCTTTTGACAATTCTCATTCCATCTAACTTCTTGATCTTTTCTTAAAAATTTGAATATTGGTTCACAAGTGGCTGTAAGATGAGACATGAATCTAGCAATGTAGTTCAACCTCCCTAAGAAACCACGAACCTCTTTTTCCGTTCTCGGCTCAGGCATTTCTTGTATGGCTTTTACTTTCGCAGGATCAACCTCGATACCCTTTTCGCTGACAATAAAACCCAGTAACTTTCCAGATCTCACCCCGAAGGTGCACTTGTTCGAATTCAACCTCAGTCTGAACTTTATCAACCTTTCAAATAATTTCTGAAGATTTACCAGATGCTCTTCCTCCGTTTGTGACTTCGCAATCATGTCATCAACATATACTTCGATCTCTTTGTGAATCATATCATGAAAGAGAGTCACCATTGCCCGCTGATAAGTTGCCCCAGCATTTTTCAATCCAAAGGGCATCACTTTGTAACAGAATGTTCCCTACGGTGTTATGAACGTTGTTTTCTCCATGTCCTCCAGGGCCATTTTGATCTGGTTATACCCAGAGAAACCATCCATGAAGGAAAACACAGAATATTGAGCAGTGTTGTCCACTAACACGTCGATGTGAGGGAGCGGGAAATCATCTTTTGGGCTTGCTCTATTCAAATCTCTGTAATCAACACACATCCTGACCTTTCCATCCTTCTTAGGTACATGCACAATTTTAGCAACCCACGGAGGATAACTTGTCACGGCCAGAAACCCAGCATCTATCTGCTTCTGAACCTCCTCTTTGATCTTGACAGACATCTCAGGTTTCATTCTCCTCAGCTTCTGCTTAACCGGAGTACATCCCTCTTTGAGCGGCAACCGGTGTACCACAATGTCAGTGTCAAACCCAGGCATGTCTTGGTAAGACCAGGCGAAGATATCCACATAATTTCGAAGCATTTCAATCAATCTTCCCTTTACACTGTCTTCCAAAGCAACCCCAATCTTTACCTCTTTCTTCGCATCCTCGGTTCCCAAATTAATAATCTCGATCTCTTCCTGATGAGGCACGATGACCCTTTCCTCCTATTTTAGTAGTCTGGCCAATTCCTCAGGGAGTTCACAGCCTTCCTCAACCTCTTCTTCAGCCTGATATATGGGATTATCGAAATCATACCGAGCCATAACCGAATCAGGAGGGATGGAATCTAAACAAGGTAACCTGCATGATAGATGATTCATGTTTCATTATATATGCAACAAACAAAACACATTGCCATTTTGATATGATTTTATGCACAACAGAAAAAATAGAAAAACAGGGATTAGAAATATTTGGGTGCAAAAAGTCCTTTATTATTGATAAAGAAAAGCATACGAAATGTTCAAGCCCGACAAACAAGAGTCACTACGCTTTGGGCAGAGCGTAGGATCAAACATAACAGAAAAAATAGAGACAATTACTCGGGGCCAGTCACTTGGATGATCTTCTCCAATGACCAGTTGCGTGGACTTTGACCAGACACGCAGGGGCGGATCCAATTATCCATGTCGCAATCACTGTCCCCATCCTCTTCAATAGCGTTGACTCTATCAAAGAATACCCCAGCACTGGTAAAATGCACCGGGCCGTAAAACTTCGGAGGCTCTTCAGGACGCCTGGGTGGCTTGTAACCCAGCCCATAAGTATCTTGCTTCTTCTGTACCTCAATAATCTGACCCCATTTTTGTGAGTTTCCAGCTTCAACTACAGCCCGTGCATCTTTAAGGGATGACATAGAAATCTCCGGCTGATCAACCAATGTAAGCTGCTTAACCATTTCAGATGAGCTATCCTCCTTAGGGGTTTCCTCATGAACTTTTACCACTTCAAAAGCCTGACATAATGTTTCCTGTATCTCGCCATCTACCTCCACATATTTGAAAGTAGATAGATGGCTTATCATAATGTCCTCCTCTCCGCAAACTGTCACCGCATGTCCATCCACCATATATTTCAGCTTCTGATGAAGTGTAGACGTTACAGCCCCAACACTGTGAATCCACAGCCGACCAAGTAGACAGCTGTAAGCAGGCTGGATATCCATTATATAGAATGTGGCGTCAAAGACCTCCGGGCCAACCTTAATTGGCAGCACTACCTCTCCAAAAATAGCCCTTTTAGACCCATCAAATGCACGCACCACCAAATCACTTTCCATGCATATCAACCCCCGGGTATCCAACTTCATCAATGCCATCTTAGGCAAAACATTTAAAGATGATCCTGTATCCACAAGCACATGAGACATCAACGACCCACGACACTCAACAGAAATATGCAAGGCATTATTATGGTTTCTCCCAGCTGGAGTCAGGTCAGCATCAGTAAACCCCAAACCATTGCCTGCATTAACATGGGCTATCACCCCCTCAAGCTGATTGACTGAGATTTCTTGGGGCACATAAGCGGCATTCAGTACTTTCAACAATGCGTTTCGGTGAGCTTCCGAACACAACAACAAAGATAATATTGATATTTTGGATGGAGTCTGATGCAAATGATCCACTATTTTATAGTCACTTCTTCGAATCAATCTCATAAATTCCTCTACATTCTCAGAGAAAGGACTATCAGCTGGCCTTACTACGGAGTCAGTCACTGCCGTGGTCTGCACATAATTATCTACGGCCCGTTTACCCTTGTCCTGTCTAGAATTATCAGCCTGTTCATCGGAAGGAGTGGAGATTCTGCCACTTTGGGTAATAGCTCATGCTTCCTCAAGACTAGAACTTGCTACTGACGTTCCCATTAACTCCTATTTCTGCCCATTAATGAAAACTTCTGCACCGTAGTTCCAAGGAATGGCCTTGGTGCTCTTATAAGGAATGGGTCCAGGACCTATAATTATAACCGGCACTGGTCTTGTCACCGCAGAAATTGTGATTGTCTTGAATGGAATAGTGATAGTAGCTACATCACTGCCAATAACCTCGTTTTGTTGGTCACACCTGTCAAATTGCAACCTACCTTCATCGATCAACTTTTGAATTCCTAATTTCAACAACCCACAACCATTCATCTGTATCAGACACTCTGAATAATTCTTGTCACAACCGGGGTCCACTCCACCCATCAATAATTTCTCCTTTACCACCATCAACGAAGTCTTTAATTCGTTCACATCCTTAACCAGATTCAAAAATTCATTCTCCTCTAACACATCATTAACCCTTGGCCCTCCATGATCAGGCATTGGGTTCTGGATAACATGAGGCACGTCATTTGAAAAATTTATGACCTTGGAATCCACCGAGTCTTGAACTGTGTGCTTAAAAGCTTTACAGTCCTCGATATGATGTCCCGGTGCCCCAGAATGAAAGTCACAATGGGCGTTAGGATTGTAATCCGGAGGTGGATTACCAGTGATAGGAGCTAGGGTTCTCTTTTGAATTAACTGCAGCTGAAGTAAGTGTTGGAATAACTGTGAATACGGCAGAGGCGGGGTATCAAAATGCCTATCCCGTTTGGGCTTGTACTGTTGTTGGCGAGGAGCCTGATTTTGCTGCTGAGGAGGCGTTGCAGGAATTGTCACCGAAGCTACTTGCTGATTATAGTTCTGGCGTTGCTTCCCTTTACCTCGGTAAGACGAGACAGAATTGGTTTCATCCTTCTTTTTGTAATTCGCATATGGTTTCTTCCCCTGACTAGAAGATGAGCCATCATTACCCGAAACTTTCCCAGCTTTGATTCCACCCTCTAACATCTCCCCAACCATGATCAAGTCAGCAAACTTACCCGACATGCAAGGTAACAATTTTTCATAATAATGTCCCGACAGGGTATCCATAAACAGATTCAGCATTTCCTTCTCCAGCATGGGTGGTTGTACCCTCGCCGCCCACTCGCGCCATCTCTGCGCGTACTCCTTAAAGCTTTCACCACTCTTTTGAGACATATTTTGTAGCTGTGTACGATTGGGATCCAAATCAGTATTATATTGATAGTGTTTTACAAATGCTTCCACCATCTCTCTCCAGTTGCGTATATGGCTCATCTCAAGTTGCATATACCATTCCAGAGACGCTCCAGACAAGCAGTCTTGGAAAAAGTGCATCAGTAGTTTTTCATCACGGGAGTGTGCAGCCATCTTTCTTGCGTATGCCCGAACATGTGTCCTGGGGCAAGTGGTGCCGTTGTACTTCTCAAAAGTGGGGACTTGGAACTTATGAGGAATTCGTACATCAGGAACCAACCCTAGGTCATCCAGATCCATTCCCATAGAATTTTGATTTACCACCCCTCTTAGCTGCTCTTCAATCATTCTAATCCTTTGGTCATTAACAACTGGGAGACCAGCATCTCCACCTGGTACAGAGAAAACATTGTCTTGTTGGTCATCAAAGTGATGGCCATGAACTCCATGAATACTATTTCCTCCTCCCACCACAGAAGGAATCCCCACATTTTCTCCTCCGCCCGGAGGGATAACAACAGAGTGAACTGGAACTCCTCCCGGAGGTCCATTCTGAATACCATTTCCATTGGTACCTCCGCCCGGAGGAATAACATTATTCTGGAAACCACCATAAAGTACACCATTGTCATCTACTCTTGCCACGAGAGGTTGAACGAGAGTTTGGAGTTACTCCTGTCCCTGTACGACTCCTTGCATCATTTCCATGAATTGGGTGATACGGGCTTGCATGGCGACCATTTCTGCTTGCATTTTCTCCATTGCTCTTCTCTAGTTGAGTCGAGTAGAATATTGGTGAATCGGTGGATCAGCTATCCTGCCTGAAACCAAATAAAGGTTAGAGACAAAACCGGAATGAGTACCTATTTTGGAAAAATGCTTATGATTATGAGGATGCAAATGCAAAATGCAAACAATCATATTTAACATTTCCAGGGCATATCCGCTTTGATTCCAGTTTTTAAAACGGGCAAGGGATTGGACACAACATCGGAAAATAAATCCGAATCCAGAAATATTGCAGAATCACACAAAGGAAGACCCCTTTCAAAAACTGAAAGCCGTTGAGACAAATACGACTGAACCAAATACTTTAATATCATATCATAAGAAAACATACAGATAGGTTCGATTCAAACAAAAGTGATTCCATCAACAATCCTGATGGTAATCATGGCAAAATACAAACAACAGAATTACTACAAATCAATTCCAAATAAACTGGCTTCAATCTCCTCAAGAAGGTTCACAGTGTCTGGATGAGTAGGTCTTTCTAACAACCCCTTGATCAGTCTGTTTCTCTTCTCGACATCTTGATTCAGCCTAGCAATCTGCTCTTCAACATCGTTGCCTTCGCGCCTTGACTTCTTGATTCCCGCTTGCAACTTGAGCTCTTCAATCTCTTTCTGGGCTTCTTTCCACTTACCAGAGAAGTGCTTCCTGTCCTCCTTCGTTCTTTGAAGTTCTTCTTTTAACTCCCCATTCTCAATCTTGAGCTCTTCCCACATCTCCTGATATGTGGCAAGCTTGTCTTCAGTTTTGGTCAAGAGCTTCTTAGTTTCCCTGTAGGCTTTGCCGGATGATTCAGCAGTCATACTGATTTTTCTACAATGCTGAGCTCTGTCATCAAGATCCTTCTCCCTTTTTCCCAAACGCTCTGTCAAATCTTGGACCTTCTATTTCATCTCCAAGTTGTCATGTAAAGCGCCCTGAAGTCTACTACTCATACTAGCATTTTCCTCCCTCAAATCCTGCACCACTCTTCGCTGCTTATCGAATTCTTCAATAGGTACGGTGATTCTTTCCTCTATCACTTTGGGATACAAGGGAGGCGCCCAATCAAAAGGAAAATAGTACTCTTCGACCCTCTTCTTTATCCATTGCTCATATGGAGGGAAAGTTTGATTGTTAGGCAAACCCCACACGGTCTTTCCTCTCTTCTGTTTACTGAGCCATGCTTTGGAAGCTTTCTGCGCCACATCTAATCCATTGTCAGCCATGTGAAAATACAAAGACTCTTCCAACTCCTTTTCAACTGGGGGACCTTTTAGGGCATACCCAAACTGCTGGATAGCCAAGGAAGGGTTATAGTTAATACCTCCTTTTCTCCCTATCAGTTGGACGTTGGGGTACTCACCACAACTGTGCAAAATGTCTTTACCCAGCACTCCGTGATTCACCCAAACAATATCCTTAGCATCTAGGCCCATCAGACGTTGACTCCATTTCAGGGAACTCTTAGTATCCTTGAAAGCACCTGACTGGGGTAGACGATTGGCAAACTACTTATAGAAAAGAGGTGCACAACAATGAACTGTCCCACCTCGTTTCTTCTCATTCCTATTGTACAAGGCATAATGAAGATCTCCTAATAAGGTTGGCACCAGATTCTGAGCTACAAATATTTGGATAGCATCCGCGTCAACAAAATCAGGCTCATTCGGGAACAAGACAATACCATATACACAGAGAGCCAATACTGCATTGAAGATATTCCACTTCTTCTCCTTTGCTGCGTCTTGAGCCTTGTTTGCCAAGTATGATAGGTGATAGCCACGAACCTTTCCCTGGGCAGAAATATCAGCTTCCAAAGTTGACTTGCTCAAATAAAGAGCACCAGCCACAACTTGGAAATCAAGATCTACCTTCGACCCACAGAAAGGAGCACCTTCTTTGATGGATATTCCCAGGATGTTAGAATACTCTTCCAGAGTAGGAACCAAAACATAATCTGTCAATACAAAGCATCTCAGGGACGGATCATAGAACTGCATCAAGGTGTGCAAGCCGTTATATTCATATTCACTGATGTTACGAACAAAGGATAGGATCCAACCATACTTCTCCCCGAACATTCCTAACACTTCCGGACTGGCCATCTCTTGCAATTTACAAATTTGACCCAGGATAAGCTTCGGGAACTTGTACACAATTATATTCTTCCTACCCTTCTTTGTATCCATCCCTATAACTGCCCTTGGACTGGAATCAAAATCAGATACTACCTGGAAAACGAAAAATATGAATGTCAGAAAAATGATGATGCAATGCAAAGCATGGGATCAAGGTGCCACGTGTCTGTGCTGAATTGAAATAAGTGAATAAATCCAAGGCTCAAATTCCCCAGAATTCCAGAACAACAGAGTAACCACACAGATAAACCATACTGATAAGAAATCCAATGTATCGGGTATGTTAAAAGTCAAGGTTACCTGCAAACCTGTAAACAACCCACCCTTCTCACATGTGGGTACTAAGATCCTCAGTATTCCGGGCTCTCAGGTCGAGAAATGATGATACGTTCACCATTTCTGGTTTGGCATCATCATCAATCGAGGAGGCCTCAACTGATTCTCCAAAACAAAAGGTCCTCAGCTTCTGGCACTGAGGTCGAGAAGCAATAATACATTCATCCCTCGGGGTACAGTACTATCGCCAATCAAGTAGTGTCTCCACTGATTCTCTTTCAAAAGGGATATCCTACAGCGAGTTCCCAACATTGGGTCCCCGGATCGAGAATGCGTAATGGGTTTGCCATTTCTGGTCTGCCATTGTCACAACTCGTGGGGAGTGCCGCTACTGAGTTCTTGGGAGTGGTCACCAGAGTCGACAATTCCTCCAAAGAATATCTACTGGCCTGTATCAAACATACAGTAGCAAATAGCTCCGGATAGAACCTCGTCTGGTTGTAGGTCTCGTGAACACCCACACGTGGCCAAACACCACGGGAGCGACACGTCCACCTACACTAATACCTAAGTGTATGCTCAAGCCTGGGTAGTGGGCTTATTTCTCGGAACACCCTGCCCACCAATCAGAAAAAATCCAGCACAACACAGTATAATAATGATATGGAATGCAGTAAATGCAGTAAATACAGTACTATACAGTAAAGCGGTAAAGTAATAATACAGTAAACAATAATACAGTAAAAACAGCAAATACAACACAACAGTAAACACCCAATGAAAGGAAAACAGACAAGCGCTAGGATTGACTCGCTTAGGAAACCAGAGTCCCCAGTGGAGTCGCCAGCTGTCGCTCCCGGGATTTTCATCCAAGTACAAACGCAAAAGTGGCACCGAAACAGAGTCACCAGCAATGTGTATTTATCCCAAGAGAGGGAAAGGAAACACTGCGTAAACCTGGGGGAAGGAAAAGCATGGTCTTGCGACCAAGAGAACTGGGTTCGGGAGTCGGTTATGCGAAGGGAAGGTGTTAGCACCCAACGCGTCTATCGTACCCGATGGGATCCACGCTTGTTGTCTCGATCAAAGGGTGTCGTCATCTGGAGCTCCACTGTGACTGGAAAGGAAAAGGAACAGGAATGGAGAAGAAAGGAGAAACGAGGAAGAAAAGAAAAAGAAGTGACTCGATAGGACGTCCTCGGAGTCCTAAGCCTACGTATCTCATCGGGAATGAGAATCAGAGTCAACGTAGTTCGGACACGAACTAGGGGGGAGGTTGCTCGCCAAGACATCGTCGTCTCGTGCCTACGTATCCTCAATCTAACTAGAAGGAGGAAATCAGAGCAGTCGTAGTTCGACTTAACCAAGTCGGTGTTTTTTTATGAGCGACGTTAAGTTTGCGTCCGACAGTTAGGGTCGATGTCTGTTTGCGACGAGACAGAAGTAACATGCCCTTTTCTGAAAATGAGGTTTGAAACTTATCGATCCCGAAGGATGAAAGAGTTTGAGTTTGTTTTGTGTTTTTTAGACAGAAGTGTTTTTTGAAGTTGTTTGTAACTTGCATTGCACCCAAGTCTACAACATAGGAACGAATACGTCGCGTATCGTCCCCAACAGGACGTACACTAGGTACCCTAGAAGAATGAAGGGAAACCCCCCATTATTCACTTCCCACATATAAGGCTCATGCGCAATACTCGTTTAACCTTTATTAAGTGTTTTATAAAGATTATGAGATGAGAAGAGAAGACTCAAGTTGCAAAGAAAACACTAAAGGGAATCTAATTTGTTCCTAATGTTATCATGCAAAGGTGGCCTTAAGGTCAGGATCGAGAGGGAAGTCTACCTAATGTTGTCATGCATGGATTGCTATCCTAATGTCTCTCCTACCTCCGACTTAATCGAAAATTAAGTGGAGCTAGGAATCCTACGGGATCATGTCATCAGACAAGTAAACACAGGATGAATCAATCACAAAATGGACTAAAAGCAACGAAAGAGTAAACAGTGTCAGTCGACAATAATATCACACAATCACAATAAGAAAGAGGGAGCTTTAGCCAAGGGGTCATATCAATCGAGGCAAACAAGCTAGCTGTGGGAAATAAGTGTGCTCGCCCAATGGTATCAAGGACCATGGAGAGCAGAGTAAGAAAGGGGGAGATGTGAATCAGATCACTTAAGCATCAGCATTGGTCAATGCGAGCTAAAGATAAAGCGTGGGGGTTTGATTGCTAAACCCTTCTTCCACTTGACTGACTCGATAACAGGAGCAGGTGATGTTCAAAGCTTCAATCATGTAATAAGAGCTAAGTACGACTCAACTAGAATAACGGGGGTCGATTGCGAACCCTACCTTCCGTCGATTGCCTCCTTTGAGGTCTTACAAGGGATATGAGGAACGGGATGCCTCTTTAGAGGTCTTCAGCACAATATCAAACAAGCACAATCATGGCCTCACTTGAGGGCTTTCCATACAATCCTACTTATCATGGCATCGACTATTCCTACTTCTCATGGCATTTGAAAGCATTAAAGAGAAGTGAAGAGATAAGAGGTCCTACCAAACGGATATGAATCCGTAGCAAAGAAATGAAAGCGCAACGAAAGCAAGTCACGAAAGCACCTATAAACAAATAGCAAACCAAGTTAGAAACAAGCCTTTATTTACAAAATGAAATGGTCAAACCACCTTTGGAATGTCTCCTTTATGTACCTTGCACATGTGAACCAAATACATTAGTAATAACAAGAGAGTGTATGTACAACATGAAACCTAAGTCTAACAGCTATGTACATTTGAGTCACACTAGTCAAAGTGAAAGACCTAAAAGGATTATGAAATTACAAGTCAAGTTACAACTATGCTACAAGACTAATCTACTTTGAAGTTAAAGGTAAACCAACAAAAGAAAGCCATTACAAGTTAGATGAATTGAAATAAAACATGAAAATGAACCAAGGCCAGAAGTGAAACAACTTTTACGCATGTTTAAAACCAATCTCAAAGTGTCACCAAAGTTTGCATTAAACTCTCTCTCCAAAGTCAATTCATTCCATGAGCAAAATCACATTTAAACTTCTCATACAAGTATGTAAAATCGTCACTCAAGCAAGGCAAATGAAATGACATGGTAAGGCAATGTTAAAGCTCACACACCAGAGGCAAATTACCTATAAAATGTCCTAATTGAATCCCCAAAAACAATCATAAACATGGCATACAAGCGGCATCAATAGAAGTCGCCAAAATGAAACACAAATTCAAGTTCACATACACACAAAGAAGGAATCATTTAAAGCATGTGAAATGATCAAAGGCAATACTCAAGCATGTCTCAATGGTGCATCAAAATACACTTAACAATGTGCTAAAGCTCATATTCAAAGTTGGCTCAAAGTGCCCTCACACAAGTCCTAAACATAACCTTTTTCTAAGCATGTATCAACATGTTCGGTTCGCATTGGAAAATGAGTGAAAAATAGAAAAATGCTCTTGAACATTATTAGTAATTAAAAATATCATGCCAAGGCCAGTGAGTGATCATATGCAAAATATAGGACACAAAACATGCACCAAACATGCTCAATGAATTGCAAACATGGATCAATTTATCAATGATGCTCTTACAAGACAATGCTAAAAAATAATGCTCAAAAGCAATTCAATAATCATGGAAAAGGTACCAATCAAACATCATTAGGTCATATAATAAGAGGTCTAAATGAACAACAAAAATTAGCTCCAAACAGTCAAGGAAAGATCACATTTCATGACTTGCATCACAAGATACACCATTGAGAACACATTATTTTCCAAAATCCCAGAAAAATACCAAACAGCCCCCAAAATGGAATTAAAAATATGCAAAAATTAAATAACACTTCCCAGAATATACATGAATTTTATTGGAATTTTATGATGAAGTTTACAATTTTTAGAATTAGATTTTGAAACAAGTATGAACAAAAAGAATTAAACAACACCAAGAAGCAAGGGGGATGCATACAAGTAAAATTCCTAATTAAATTCCCTTGGGCCACATGCATCAGGGTGTAGACAGCAATGAAAATAGGTCCAAGGAAGGTCAAGGCCTGAAGGTGCACGGTAGGTCTTCACATCCTAACTGCCGTACGATCAATCTTAGGGAATTAAGCAAATGGTCTTGAAGCGTGGGTGCATGGTAGTTATCATGGGGACGTACACACATGACTAAAAGTTAGAACCTACCGGACGGTGACAAGTGTCACCGCCGGAGTGGACCGCACCACCACCATCCTATCCCTTTATCACATAAGAACGGTGATACTAAAAAAATAATGACACAATCCTTTCTCTCAACAAGTCCCTCTCTCTCTAGCCTACAACTCTCTCTCACGCATGATCTTCTCCTCCTAAAAACCTAACCGCCGGAGACGACGGTGGCCGGCGGCGGCGGCGCCGTCTTCTCCGGCACCCAACTACCACAAAACTTCAAATGTCCAACACAAACCCTAACTAAAATCGCGCCCTCTCTCCGAATCCGTAAACGGTTTCTCAAATTCTCCGCCACGAGGCCGGATCGGTCAAACAGAAACCACGCATGACGAAATCAAACGGAAACAACACACAAGCAAAAACCACAATGGACTCCTAAAGGTCCAAAGTCGCAGCTAAGAGATTTGGAGCGAGATGAACGTACCTCAGATTGCTTCTTTTCTTCTTCTCGCGATTCTTGTTCTCTTCTCCTTCTACGTGAGTTCTTCGTATAAACTCTTGAAGTTTTATGAAAAATTATTCTTCCCTTCGAGATACCGCGTCGTATTTCGCCGTCTGTTGTTGATTATCAGATTTTGATGAGGAAAATGATATTTCTTCAAGACTATTCTTTCCACCGGAAATTAAAGTCCATCTCTGACGGATCCGTTCACTGACTTCTTCCTTGGTACTCCTCCTTCCCTTCCACAGGCTCTACTCTTTCTCTTTGTACTTGCGTTCGTTCCGATATTTTGATTCTTGCTGTGATTTCGATACCTTTTTAGAATTGGATGTTGATGAGTGTTGAAGCTGATGATTGGTATTGCAGGTTGATGAATGAAGATGACGAAGATAGTTTCGTAAGGAATTTGGATGTTATGGTGCGAAACGATGAAAATCGCAGAACACTTTTGTTGAAGGCTATGATTGATGAAGATGAAAACTGGTGGAAGAATTGAAGATGAAGATTGGAAAATAGATGCGGTTTGGTATAATGAAGAAAACAGAAGAAGAGTTCAGCGAGGAAATGAGAGGGATTGTGGATATTAAATTCCGTTGGGGATTTTTGATATCATTTTCTGTTAGAGTTAGGGAGAAAACGGTTAGGAGTTAGAATTGGCTGTTAGCAATCGCCACTCCCTCTTAGAGGTTTTTGTGTTAGTTATTTTGTAACTGTTAGGAGTTCTGGAAGTTTTCTGTTGCTGTAAACTGTTAGAAAAGTGATGTTGCGAATTTCTCTTTTAATTTCCTGCTAATAATCTCTGAAAATAACCGGATCCTCCCCGTTGTGGTATTTATTTTGGATTTTGTTATGTGTTCTTCTTCAAAATGAATATCTGCTATGCTTAATAATTTCTGTTGTAAAAAATCCAACGAGATTCTGCTGTGAATTTCATCTTGATCAACTGTTCCCAATTTTATTTGATAACCACATTGTGTACACCAAAATATGCAGTTGGGCCAAGAGGTAGATGGCAAGCAATTAAACCATCAGGCACGCCACCTTGTTTGTGAACCAAGACTGCATCTGTATAGTTGTGGGATCGGCAAGCATCTATCATCTCTAAAATAAATTGACTACCACAGTTTATTCTTTGAGCATTGGGAAAGGCGATACTTCACTCCTTTACAAACTGTTGAAGATGACCACTTGGATCCTTAGATGTGGTCAACCTAATTTTGGGATCTTTCTCAGAAGCAAGTGCATACTCATCCTCAATGTTTTGTTGAATTTTTGAAAAATGACATTTAGATGGATTTTGAATCCAAAGTGGTTTAAAAATGTGGATTACATAAATGGTTTGCAAAATGGTTAAAAATGATCTATGGATTTTGGATATGGATATCAAGAATCTGAGGTGGGTTTAACTTTGGCTTTGGAAATTGGTGAAAAGGGATTGAATTTGGATTTGAATGATGTAATATGGACCAAATGAATGTGGTTATTTGAATTTGGATATGGATTAAGATTTGGTTAAATAAAAATGGATGATGGACTTATTTTGGGAAAATGGGTAAAACATGGTTTTTTTTAATGAATTGAAACAGATAAAAGATAGACTTGTATCTTGAATTCCAAGTGATCCACATAATCAACCTTAACACCTTCAAATCACAACAAACTTAACCTCCAAGGCAAGCTTGTACTTAATTAGCAACTATCAATGGAGGTCCTGATCACAACATGAATCCATAGCAATACGACTTTAGTGCTCAACGGAAAATCCGCACTTTGAACCCTTGTCTTTGCCCATAACTTGCTCCTTAAACAGTGATGATATTTTGGACGACCAAGTGTATACATTTATGGTCCTCCTGAGGAACTCACTTGAGGGCCACTTAACTAGGGGAATAACCCTAATTAAGTGACGATGAGCATAAGAAGAAAAACTCCTTTGATGGTTGCATAGCCAAAACTCTGAGTATCCACCTGAACCACACCTTGTATGAAAATGAAAGCCTTGATTTACGCCAATGAAAATCCTGATCCACTCAAATAGAGATGAGGACCTTACAACAATAGAGATACCCTAGCTTGCACATGATACCTTGATCCCACGCCCTAGGAGCCCATGCAAATGTATGAATATGAGTATGACCAAATGAAGATGCAGATGAAAAAGAAACATAAGCTAGAAAAAAGGTAGGGCAAATTTTGGGGTGTTACACGCCCCAACGTTTCAAATTCTGTCTAACCATTAGTCTCCCCGCACACCGGGCAACATGGTCACGACCACGAATCTCACGAACACCTGGGGTCACGAGCACTTTGAGACAACCTTCCTCGTCTACAAACGACGACTCTATGCTAGCTCCCCGGAGCAACGAGCAGTCCTTAAGTCATCACTCCCATGCTCAGGAGCAACGACTTGGGGGGCTCCTGTTCTAGACTGGACCAATGGCTAGAATTGGCCCAATCCGCCTCTGCTCCAGAGCGGCCCAAATTGCCTAAGTCCAATCCACAGAGGGGAAAAAATAACCTTTCTGCCCCTCCAACCGGGCAAGGAATGCAACGTTCCTCCCCGGCGTTGATGCCCGTTACGCACGGCTTCCTCGCTGCCCGAACAGCAAATGACAGGTGACCGGAACTGCGTTATGCCCAACATAACGACTAGTTTCGAGCACCCTGCCCGGCATAACGGCTAGTTTGGGCAGTTACCTATTCTTTGGGGGAAACGGTTATTTCGCCCAGAAAATAGGACCGTTGGCCACGCGCTGGGGGCTCTATATAAACCCTCTCGCTTGAGAGGGTCAGGTATCCAATATTCACCCTAAGAATTCATACTTTGTACTTGCCCCTTTTCTCTGACCCTTTCTCACTTGAGCGTCGGAGTGCCTTGCAGGTACACCCCCTCATCTCCATACGACCAGCATCCCTGACGCACTTGGCGGCCTGATTCTACAGGATCTGATCCAGCCTTCACGATCAACAACGGTGTAATGTAAAACCGTTGTGATAGTTAGCGCGCTTTCCTGTTTATTACAACGCATACAAGGCCGTCGTTGTATCATATATACAACAACAATCTACATAACAACGCCCTCGCCTGCGTCATTATATGTCATTCCCAACCGTTGTTAAATGGGTTTTTCGTAGTAGTGTAGTGCTGAGGCTAGCAGAAGGGGTGAAGATGCTTTTGGTTTTGGATCTCAGAGTTATTACCCTTATCAGCAGGAGATATGCTAGTACAACTAGGACTGGATGACGGCTTCTCAGCGCGCCATGTCTGATTTACACGACTCCATGCAGGTACTACAACTGCAGATTCACGATCCTTCCGCTGAGCATACGATGATGTTAAGGGAGTAGTTCGTTGCACATGCTGGTTGGCCTGAGGCCAGACCAGTATTCGGAGGAGGAGAGGAGGCAGCTGGTGCTGATGATGATGCCGATGAGGAGGGTGATGGTGATGAGGTCGAGGTATCTGGTTCTGTTTCTGGCTCAGATGAGGAGGGTGTTGAGGTGTATGCTACAGAGTCCGATGAGGACTGATTTTTTTGTACTGATGATTTTGTACTTCCTTTGGGCACCAAAGAGAAGTTTTCTTGTATTCTGTTTTTTATTTTAGTTTTTATTGATGTACTCTATCCACTTTGTGGATTATTTTGGATATTTGGATGTACCTGTACCCTTTGGTGGTACTTTTGACTTTGTAGGCGTGTTCACACCAGTACATTTTTATTATTATTAGTAATATATGTTGTTTTTCAGTAAATTTTTTTTTCAGTTTTTAATTTTACTAATATTTCGGTTTTAATTAGTGTTATTAAGTGTTGAGTTCTTCAGTTTACGAATGCTCAACACTTAAGTTGTTGGTATGCTTTTGTGTTAAGAGTTGAATTCTTCAGTTTACGAATGTTCAACTCTTAAGATGTTAATATGTCTTTATTGCTTTATGTTGGTATGCTTGTGGAAGTTAATATTTCTAACTTTTGGATGTTTTGTGGAAGAACTTAGGTTGGTGTGATTGTGTATCAAAGAAGATTCCTCCAAGATTGGATGACTATGATAGTACTTTAAGCATGATGTCGTGGCAAGGTACATAGTTACCTAGCTCTAGAATTTAGAATGAATTAGAACTTTGTTGTCTTTGTACAAATGAAAATGTTGTTTCTTGTTACAACTCTATTTGAGTGCTTGTGTCATTTAGGTCCAAAAATCACAAAAGTGAGAAACCTCCATGTTACACTAAATGCATAGGATTAATGATGAATGTTAGTTTATACTTATAATTCATGCTTTATCTTGTTTGTTGTTATGAAATTGTGGAAGCATAGAAATGATCAAGGCAATGTTTGTGCACTTTGAGTATAACCACCATTCCAAAAACACTTCAAGTCACCTTGTGAATGTGAGCATATTTGAAACCTCTTTTGAGCCGAAGTGAACTTTTTGTTTGAATCATGAACCCGATTTTTACCCATTTGAAGAGCATTTAAGCTAAGATTATGGCAATGTTGAAGTTGGGGAGAATGGTTTATTGTGAAAAGAGAAAAATGAGTTGGTGATACAATGCATTCTAGGACAAAGAAATTGAAAAAAAGAAAAAAAAAAGAAGAAAGAAAAAGAACAAAAAGAAAAGAAAAGGAAAAGAAGAGAATGCATTGTGAAAGAAAGAAATAAGGATTGAACAAGATCGAAAATTTTGAAAAAGAAATGCTCTTCAAAGTCTTTACCCTTTCTTGTTTCAATGACCGTGTATATATGTCCTTTGTTTTTAACCCCGACCAAGTTACAACCGATAAAAGCCCTTAGTGATCTTTTGCTTCTATACTTTCTTGCGATCGATTAGATATTGTATGAATTGCTGAGTATTTGCTTCATTTGTCATTTGAGCGAAATTGCCCCGCGGTTGCAAACGCGTTAATTTCCTCAATCCTGTTTTGAAGAGGAGTGTTAGAGTGACATAAGCATGATGATTTAGTTGTTTCTGGAAACATTGTCTGAGATTTGTTGTAAGAATCAAGTTCTTTTCCATTGTCGATTCTAGGATTGTGTAATTGTGCTTTGTTGTAATTGTTGTTTATTTGAGCCGTTTATCCTTTCTTGGATTGAATCAAATGCTCGAGCAAATCCTCTTATTTTCAATGAGAGGCATACTTTGCTTGAGGAAAAACAAAGACTTAGTTGGGGAGAGTTGTTAGATGACAAACATGCTATCTATTTATACTTGATACTGGGCATTTTCCATTACTTTCATGCCTTAATTGTGGATTTTAGTGATGAATTGTTGTTTTTCTTCGTGCATTACATTTATACCCTTAGTGCTTGTAATTTGTGTGCTATTGTGCAGGAAAGTGCACTAAAAACATCAAAGATAGAAGACACAAAGAATTGTTGCAAGCTGCCAAAGAAAGGGGAGCACAACAGAAGGTTCGCTTTGCGAACCCTGGCAAAGTCCCCAACGAATGTTCGCTTTGCAAACATTGGCGAAGCTCTCAGCGAACAAAACAGGGGGAAAAGGACCCAAAATTCGCTTTGCGAAGGTTTTGGCGAATGGTCCGCTTTGCAAATCTACGAAAACTGCCAAGGGCGGTTTAACATTCAGAGGCACTTAAGGTGCCATTTTCTTTCATTCGCTAGGCGAATGATTCATTCGCAGTGCGAATGTAGCAGATTTCAAGTGAACTATAAAGTGAATTTTACTTTTTCTTGGGATCATAACTTTCATAACTTCATATTTTCACACCATAACCTTATTTTCTGAGTTTTGATCATCCAAGAGTGAATCTACACCTAGAGAAGCTGAAGTCACATCCGATCTCGATTATTCGACGCGGATGTTCTTTCATCTCCTCTTGAAATTTGTCATCCAAGCTACCATGGAAATGTGTAGCTAAACACTCTTGTGTTAAGATTAGAGGTAGTTAATCTTGCTTATATGTATTTCTTTTGATCTTTTGTATATGAACAAGGTTGATGATCAATATATGATGAAGTTGTTTGCTCTTAATGATGTATTTGTGATTTGAATCACTCTAGACATAGATTTTCCAAATCTTGACCTAATATCTTCATCTCTTAAAAACCAAACTCTAGACATAGATTTCGGGTTCATTATTCGCTTTGTATTGATCTTAACGGTTCTTGTTTCGATTGTTAGCGTGAGACATCATCTAAAGGTCTAAACAACGATACTCACGAATTTGCTTTAAACATAAACTTATTCGGGAGGATACGCGATTGTATTGGTCGGAACTAAGTTCATATGCTTGATTAATCGGATATGTATGAAAAGGATTAGCGAAATCTAATTTTGACATGCTTTTATAAAACTTACAAAATCTTTGATTTAGTTTACTTCTTTGCTACCAACAATTGATGTTACCAAACCAAGAACAATTTGAAACCCCTTACTTAAAATGTTTCGACTATTGAACGGCAAGCATCAAAATATCGCACAATCCCTGCGGATACGATAAAAACAGCCCCCGAAATACTGTTTCAACACCTACAATAATATAAATTATGTTATATAACTATATTCACGTTTCTTTTCAAACATAGTTTGAGTGCTTCATGCTATTGGACATGAAGAACACGTTACGTACAAGGAAAACCTACAAAAATTCTCAGACTTGAGTTGAGACTACAAGAGTAAGATTTCAACTATGCATATTTGCTTATTCATATATAAATTAAGTATATTAAATTAAAATTAATCTAAACATTCTAAACATAATTATTCATAGGAATAAAATTGTTAAGGTCACAAACATTTATACCAACCACTATTCTACAAGAACCAATTCTAAAAACAACTATTAAACAAATAATTAAATCTGTATTACAATTATACAAATATACTACTAACTTTATGAATACTATCAATATATATACTTATTACATATAGGAATCCATATCACCGCAATAATTCAAAATAAAGAAGGTCACCAAGAAGAAGAAAAAGCACAAGAAGAAGAAGAAGAATAACGTGGAAGAGGAATTGATGACATACAACATCAATGGTAAATAAAACAAGAACAGAAAAACAAAAATTCGCAATGCTAAACGAAGGCTAATCATAACATCATCACATGATGAAATACATATCAAAGAGAATTAAAAAAACAATAGTAACAACAATGAAATTCAGATATTATCCTCTGACAACGAGTCACTTTTCACCTTGCATTTCCATTATTTATAAATGTATTACTTTTCAATTAAAATTAGACTATTTTCTTTTGTTATGCTAATCGTATTGTCTATGTTATAGAGTTTTCATAATAAATAATATCTACCATAAATAACGTCTTATTCTATTTCAACAACTTCTATTTACTACCCGCATGATGCGCGGGTCCTATTCTAGTGTATTATTATTATTATAGACTAAATATTGGAGTTTGTAGCATAACATCGCAGCTAGATTGTCTTGCAAATGAATGGTTTCAGGAATCAAACTCAGTTTATTTTTTCTTTTCTGTGGCACAATATATGTTACCAACAGTTCTAACACAATGTTTTTTTAGGCTTAATACTATGTTGTAGAGGTACAATACATCTTAATAGTATGTTGGTAGATGTACAATACTCTTAAACATTGGACAATATCTTCACTTTTTTCAAAAGTTTCCATCCACATGACAAGTCTATCTACACAATTTATGAGTTTATTTATGACCTGACTGTTCATCACATGCACTATCCACCATTACCCCCACACAATAATATTTTCCCCATGCACTAATTCGAAAACTAGCAATATTATTCAATTACTTTCTCCAATATTGTCACACATCAATGAAATCTTACAACATAGCAACAAAAAGAATACAACATTTTATTACAGGCAAACATTAGCAATTGTAACTGATGAGACACAAACTAGGAACTTAAACTATAAGATATCTAGATTTATCAAACACTGCAATGTATGAATCAAACCACAGAACTAATCCATGGCCAAGACAGTACTAAGATTCATAGGATGCATATACTCGTTGGAACCGGTTAAGATCTGTTGGACTATGAGTCTGCTAGCTTTCTCAGTTGGATGAAATGCATCCCAAAACGCGTAAAGATCTCTATTCGGACACACGTTCGAAAGTGGCGTGCAAAGTCCAATCCCATTGTATGGCCCTTGTCCACAGCATGCTACCTTTGATGTAACAAAACCTGTTGATGATCCAAATTTTCTTGTCAAGTTCAATAAACAAATAATAACAACTAAGTTTGGTTTACATACCATAAGCTTGAGGGTTGGTAATAAAATCCATGTGCATTTGATATGCATTAGCAGCAATAAAAGCATCAAAACCAATTTCTTGGTTCAGTCCTTTAATCATTTCAACAAGCTGTGGATTATACAACGACGCGGCTCGCTCGAGTTCCACGTCACAGTCGCCGTTTCTGCTTCTCAACGCTAACTCGGCTGGCACGCAGCCTATTGGTCCGGTGCCCGTTACGAGAACCTTACGAGCTCCCAAATCATAAAGTTTCTGCACATGCATGGTTGTTAAATGAAATGGCACATGTTTCAAAGGTAGTATTTATTAAGAATTAATTATAACTAACCTTAAGAATTTTTCTGTACTCAGAAATGAGATAGGTGACATAGTCCGGGAGAGAAAACTGGCGAGATCTTGCTGAAAACGGGACCAAATAGTAATTGTTGACGAAATCGTTGCCTCCGAGAATGATGAGGACAATTGCTTTGTTGACAACTTTCTTAGCTTCTTCTTCACCAATATGTAAACTCAACCTTTGCTGGTAATGTTGGAACAGCTTCAATTGCTTGTCAATGTGCAACACTTGTAGCTGCCAAAAACAAAATGTTGTCAACTTCAATTGAGTTTAGGGTTTGATCCTCTTGCTAATAATTTATATTAAAACTTACAAATTGAAATCCGGTATCATTGAGAATTCCAATCCCCGCGGACGCGAAATTCGCTCCAACTAAAAGTTTTTCGCCGATTAGTAAAGGACTTAAGTAAGGAAGAGTTGGTTCTAAACCAAGTTGCTCACCTGCAAGGCAATGCATGCAAATGCGAGACTAGCGTTAAGCATTGTTAATCAAACATATATTAGTACTAACTATGAGATCAACTAACGTATAATTCAGTAATATTTGTGCAACAAATTAAACTCGTACTAATTATGTCTGGAATGTTTAGGCCATTAGAGAAACGTCCGGTGGCTTTATGGGAAGGGAAGTCAATGCCATAAGGAGGAGTATCGGCACGAGCCGTGGTTGCTAAGAAATGATTGTTGCCATTATCCGCAATCGAATCACCGAAAACGAAAAAAGCTCTTGTTGGTTGAGCAGAACCAAAACCAAAAGCCATAAACAAATTTATCACCATTACTATACAACAACAAGACCTGAAAACCAAAGAACTAGTCATGACTACTACAAGTGAAACTTAATATTTTGTGGTATGATGTAGAAGTGAGTATAAGTGATGGTTTGGAAAGTGTTATATATAGAGAAAGTTTGAAAGAGTGAAACATAATTACCACATTGATAAATGTGTTACAGTATTTTTTTCACCTTCCAAAGTTTAAAGCATAGCTGAATGAAGTAAGGTAACTAAATGCTATGGTTCATTGTTTCAACAAATGTATCGCATATTCATAAGGTTCCAAAACAGCATCATCCTTAGAATCAATGAACATTGGGGTCCGTGCGCCAACCTTCAGTGGAATAATGCCACATATATATGTAGTAAGATTTTTTGAATGAAGTAAAACAATTTATTGAAAACGAGGTGAGCTAGAGTAGAAGTTAAGCCTAGTGAAAAAGTTGCAGTACAAAGTAAATGTAAGAAGAGAAAATTGTAGTACAAGATAAAAATTGCCGTAGTATTTACCAGGTGTGTGTATACAGAATACGGTAAAAAACAATGATAAGCATAGAAGTTGAGCTAACTAAAGTTTGAAAGCAAGATCTTGTTATCCTGCTTTGTTAAGTGTCATTGTTTTAAAACTCAACTTCGACAGACTGGTCTAACCAATGACAGGGTATGACACCAGTATGAGTGATCAAATAGAGGCATTGTTTTTGAAAAAAGTGTTTATAAGTTGTCTTGTGTCTCATTTGTTTTGGTAATTCCTTTTTCCACGTTCACCAAAAGATGAAAAGTGACAAAAGTCTTTAGATTTTAGAGATATATCTCCGAATCTCCGAATGTATTTAAATTATCCACTCCCAACTATTTAAGTTAATGAGTCATTCCATTTTGCTAAAAAAATATTTTTGGAGACACATCTTTGTAATAACCTGTTTATCGTAAAATTTAGTAAATAAAATAAGTTTCAATTAATACTTAAAGGATTAAACCCGAAAAAATCTCGAGACATATTTGTGTGAATCATGAATTTTTAAGTAAGTTTAACATAGGAATCGAAATGCAAAAGTTTGAGAATAATAACTCAAATCTATGCTGAAATCGAAATGCAAAGAAACTTCAGATAAAATAACTGAGTAATTTAACCGTAGAAAAATGACTTGAACATAAAGAATTTGATTTGTAAAAAAGTGGAACACATATGTACATTCTTGATTCTTTTCGCAATCATTAAGATACTTTGAGTTTGTAGAATAGTCTACAATTGCGGACTCCTAAAACATAAGCAAGTATCTACTTATATAATACTCTAAAATAACCGTCTACAACATTTGATTAAGCCAAACACGCCACATCTTCGTCTCCATGCAGCCTTTGCCTTCGACAGACCCCACGTGTCCTTGAATAACTACCTGGTATTATCCAAACTAAACGAACCTCTTTTGTCTCTTACTCACTGCAACATTCGACTAGAATTAATCCAATCCTTCAATAGGTCGAATCCATAAGAGACCAACATGATCATAATCAATTAGTTTGATTTTTCACAAACTCTTGCATGATCATTGTTTCAACTCTGCAATTAATGTGTGTCGAAATTTGAAATAACAAATTGCCCCACAAATGTCATGTTTTTATTTTGAATAGAAAGAGAAAGGTGGCATTTTTGAATGTATTTTCGACACTGTTTCAACTCCTCCGTTGACGCCATCGTCATCATTGTCATACCCCAAATTTTGACCACTAAGATTCCCCATCATTGTGCAAATCATCACCACAATATGGGTAAGCCATTATGCCTTATTAGTCTCCCCAAAGATGAGTGAGCATTCACTACAAACAGGAATTAGGGTTTCAAGCCCTCTTTGAGCCTTAGACAAAGGATCAATCAAGGAATGACATGATCTTCAACTTGTCTAAGCCTCTCAAACATCCACAAGGGATCAAGAGGACTCCCACCTCAAGAATCAAGCACAATGTTGCAACATTCTGAGTGGATTAAGCCTCAAGATCACCAGTGTCACCAAATTAGGGTTTGGTCGACCAGGGCCTCCAGATGGAAATTTTCCTCTGGGCATGAGCCAATGATTCAAAGCATAACCTAATATGCTCCATGGGACATCATGGACCCAATCATCAAGTCAATTTTGACCTCAGGGGATGCATTCATCAAAAATCAAGAATTAGGATTTCTTGACCTAATTCACCCCTAAGTTGACTTTTAAGACAAATTGTAAGTTATATGTGTGCCTAAGAGGGGGGTGAATTAGGCTCTTAGACAATTATCCGGATTTTTGACAGTTTTTGAATTTTACTTTCATAAAAGTTTCTAAGTGAGGAAAGCGGTAAATGCGGAAAGTAAAGAACACCGAGACGTATAGTGGTTCCCCTCACAGGTCGAGAGTACTCCACTCCCCTTTCAACACAAAAGAGATTTTCACTAATGTTAGATCTTAGGACAAGACACACCCAGTCTTCCTATACAAGACTCTAACAATCCACACTAAGAACATCCTCTTGGATTTTACAAGTTTAAAGTCCAACCGAGAATCAACCTCTCACAAATGGACCTCTTGTATCCACAATCCGGATAACAAGGTTTACAACCAAACAATCTTATATCCAATAATCCTGGAAAAATAAGATATGTTACAACAAGAGTTTTTGAAACAAGTTTGTAGTATATAAATCCTATGAAGGACTTCTTCTCTTTCAAATATGAAATTTCAATATCATAAACTCTCTAAGTGCTCAAATGATACTTTTATGTATGTAATATGAAAATGGTATTAAAAAAATATCTTGTATAAAATTTCTGTTATGGAAAAATATGCTTAGAGATTGTAGAGAGTTTTTTTGAAAGAGGTGAATTACAAAAGAAACTTTGAATTCAATATATAGTGTGCATGCACCCATTCAATAATCAAGGCAATGTTTGAAAGAATTTCTGAAAATTATTATACAATGAATGGAAAAGATGCAAGCAAGAGGTACCATGAAAAGATGCATTTAAACAAAGAATTTTTCAAAAAAGCTTCAGGTGCAATCGATTGCATCAGAATGACAATCGGTTGCACCAAGTGTAACGTGCAAAAATTTGAAAATTTAGCCTAGTGTAATCGATTGCATCAGTGTAAAATTTGAAATTTTTTTAATGCAAATGATTCTAAGCCATATACCATCTCAAATTATGACCAAGACTTTAGATAAACTTTGAAAAATGTTTTCTCAAGGTTTTAAATGAAAGAATGACTTTTTAAAACATGATTATAAAACTTGAGCACTAAGATTTGTTTTAGTCAAGAATTTCATATACCTAAAAGTTTGATTAATCATATCTTGCAAGTGTAGTCATGTCTTATGCATTTCTTCTTTTTCCTTCTTTGAGAAATCTTCAAGACTTGAATTAATATGAAACTTGTCCTAGCTTTGAAGTCTTTGATCCATTTCCTTTTGTACATAAAACCTTGAATGAACATTGTTGTCTTCATCAAAACCATTGAGAAGCTATGTCTTCACATTCTCCCCCTTTTTGATGATGACAACCCAATTCTTGAAAATTCGATCCAATCTTGTTTCTCTAACCAAAGCTTGCTCCCCCTTGGATATTGCTCCCCCTTGGCTTTGTTTAGATGATATTGCTTTAGTCTTTTAACATAAAGTACATCTTCAATGAATGTGAAAGTTAGTGCTTCGACTTTGCCAATGCCAAGAATTTTCTTTTAAGGTATTCCCCAATTGAAATAACCCTTGGACTAGAACTAGACTTGAAAGTTAGTTTATGTCTCCCACCAAAAGCTTAGAGCCACCACTTATCAAAACAACATAGATTTAAAGTGGTCCTCAAGCAAACCTACAAAACAAATTAAGTTTGATTTGGTACCCAATGTGCTTTGGATCCATCAAAGTTAGTACCTTTCTTTACCCACACATAATGCCCACTTGCAACACTAAAGTTTCTTACATAGCAAGCATTAGGTGTATGGCCAACAATACCACAATAAAAACAAGTAGGTTCAAAGTTGCTCTTATATCTTGGAACATAAGATTTCTTTTTAAGAAATCTTTTCTTTTTAGGATTAGGATGCACATTCCTAGGGTTGTTCACTTTCTCTTTGGAAGTTTGATCCTTAGCCTTAACAAATATAGTTTTACTTGAACTTGGTTTAGAAAACTTTAAATAGCCAAGTCCACTTTTATCATTTGAATATCTTTGTTGACTAAGGACTTCTTTCAATCCAATTTGTCCTTTCTCATACCTTTCAAGTACTCTTTTTAATTGAACAATTTGAAAAGAGAGAGATTCACAATTTTTACATACAAAATTATGTTTTTCACTAGTCATCTTTTGTTTCTCATTTTTGATCTCTTTTTCTAATGAAACATTTTTTTCTTCTAAAGTTGAAATTTGTTTCTTTTGAGATGATATAGTTTTATACAGAATTTTGCATTCATTTAACAATTCATTTATGGTACCTTGTGCATCACTATCAAAAGAATTATTACTAACCTTATCTTCTTCATCATCGGAGTGGTGTGATGCTATCAATGCAAGATTTACATGTTCTTCATCTGAAGATGAACTTATTTCATTGTCTACATATGTTTTCCTTTCCTTTTTATGATTCTTTTTCTTGAATTTATTTTTCTTTTGAAGTGTAGGACATTCACTTTTAACATGTCCTCTTTCTCCACATTCAAAGCATTTAACCTTTCTCGTTGGTGCTTCCCCTTTAGTGATCTCCTTTTTCCTTTCTTTTCTTAGAAACTTTTCAAAATTTTTGATAAGATCATCATTTTCATCACTATTGGACTCATCCTCTTGATTGCTATCATAATTTTTTACTTTTGTATTTAAGGCAACGTCTTTTGAATCTTTTACTTGTATTTCATGCTTCTCCAATCTTTCAAGTACTAACTCATGCTCTTGAAGTTTACCAAATAGAGATGCGGAAGTCATCGTAGAGAGGCTTTTCTTTTCCGATATTGCCGTTACTTTTGGTTGCCATTCTCTAGTCAATGATCTTAGAATTTTGAGATTTAATTCATCATTTGAGAATGTTTTACCAAGTGCCATTAAGTGGTTAGTCAAATGAACAAATCTCTTCTGTAATGCAACAATGGATTCTCTGGGCTGCATTCGGAACATTTCATATTTTTGACTTAAAGTGTTTAGTCTGGATCTTTTTACTTCAGCCGTACCTTCATGTGTTTCTACCAACGTATCCCATATTTCTTTAGCCGATTTACATTGACAAACACGAAAGAACTCATCCATACTTAATGCACTCTGAAGAATATTGACAGCTTTCTTTTCATTCAAGATTCTTTTCTTGTCATCTTCATCATATGTATTTTTTAACTTTGGAGTACCAACACCATCGACCATATTAACCGGATTATGCGGACCATTCTCAATGGCTTCCCATATACCTTCTCCTTGTGCTTCAAGATGTGCCTTCATGCGGATTTTCCAAAAGTCAAAATACTCTCTAGAGAAAACTAGGGGCTTGTTACTACTTCCACCGTCTTTGAATACCGGGTTTGTGCTTGCGGAAGCCATACTGGATCTGTAGGAACATGTTACCTATAACCTGCTCTGATGCCAATTGTAAGTTATATGTGTGCCTAAGAGTGGGGTGAATTAGGCTCTTAGACAATTATCCGGATTTTTGACGGTTTTTGAATTTTACTTTCCTAAAAGTTTCTAAGTGAGGAAAGCGGTAAATGCGGAAAGTAAAGAACACCAAGACGTATTGTGGTTCCCCTCACAGGTTGAGAGTACTCCACTCCCCTTTCAACACAAAAGAGATTTTCACTAATGTTAGATCTTAGTACAAGACATACCTAGTCTTCCTATACAAGACTCTAACATCTTAGGAAAGAACACCCTCTTGGATTTTACAAGTTTAAAGTCCAACCGAGAATCAACCTCTCACAAATGGACCTCTTGTATCCACAATCCGGATAACAAGGTTTACAACCAAACAATCTTATATCCAACAATCCTGGAAAAATAAGATATGTTACAACAAGAGTTTTTGAAACAAGTTTGTAGTATATAAATCCTATGAAGGACTTATTCTCTTTCAAATATGAAATTTCAATATCATAAACTCTCTAAGTGCTCAAATGATACTTTTATGTATGTAATATGAAAATGGTATTCAAAAAGTATCTTGTGTAAAATTTTTGTTATGGAAAAATATGCTTAGAGATTGTAGAGAGTTTTTTTTGAAAGAGGTGAATTACAAAAGAAACTTTGAATTCAATATATAGTGTGCATGCACCCATTCAATAGTCAAGGCAATGCTTGAAAGAATTTCTGAAAATTATTATACAATGAATGGAAAAGATGCAAGCAAGAGGTACCATGAAAAGATGCATTTAAACAAATAATTTTTCAAAAAAGCTTCAGGTGCAATCGATTGCATCAGAATGACAATCGGTTGCACCAAGTGTAACGTGCAAAAGATTTGAAAATTTAGCCTAGTGCAATCGATTGCATAACGATGACAATCGATTGCATCAGTGTAAAATTTGAAAATTTTTTAATGCAAATGATTCTAAGCCATATACCATCTCAAATTATGACCAAGACTTTAGATAAACTTTGAAAAATGTTTTCTAAAGGTTTTAAATGAAAGAATGTCTTTTTAAAACATGATTATAAAACTTGAGCACTAAGATTTGTTTTAGTCAAGAATTTCATATACCTAAAAGTTTGATTAATCATATCTTGCAAGTGTAGTCATGTCTTATGCATTTCTTCTTTTTCCTTCTTTGAGAAATCTTCAAGACTTGAATTAATATGAAACTTGTCCTACCTTTGAAGTCTTTGATCCATTTCCTTTTGTATATAAAACCTTGAATGAACATTGTTGTCTTCATCAAAACCATTGAGAAGCTATGTCTTCACACAAATCATGAGCCAAGATCTCAAGACATGATTTGAGGGTCTCTAATACACCACATTGATCCATTTGCAACAATGGATTGATCCAAGAAGCTTGATTCCCAAGTTTCAAGTTCATCAGAACCACAGTTAGGGTTTCGCGGAAAAAGTCAACTGTATCTTTGACTTTTGACCAGGACATGCTCCCAAACCCTAGGACATGATTCAATACACCCTATAACACCTATGAAATCAATCCATCAAGCTGGATTTAGGTCAAGGACTTGATTTCATAGAGGATCGCACAGTTTGGAATTCATCTGACAAAAAGTCAACTGTGCACAAAAGTCAACTTTGACTTTTTGAGATTTTTCACAATTATAGTTCTTTGACCCTAAAATGATGTTAATGTGTGATTGGAATCATCATTCATCAAGAAAAATCAAGAAAAGTGGGATAACTTATAAAAGGGGTAACATAAAAACTTAGAAATTTTTCTAAGTTATGGAACAAAGTGGCTAGGGTACCAACTTTGGAGGATCTTAACTCCTAAACCACAAGGCCATTTTTCCCCATTCAAAGCTGGATTTGTAGCTCTCATGTCCCTCTACAAAAGCTTTAAACACAACTCATTCCAATTCCTAATGAATTTTAAGTTATGGAATGATCAAAATCACAAAAAGTGAAAATGTCACTTTTTTCCAACACTTAGTGAAATTTTCACTAAGTCAGAATCTGCCTTAACTTTTTTCCAAATGTAGGGGCATTTTTCACTTGGATCCAAAAAGTATCAAAACCAAATATGATCAAACAATTGTTGTATCATATGAGGGCTTTCCAAAATGGCCAAGAACTCCATCAAAGTCCACTTGAGCCATGAGATATGACAATGCCAATATGCCTTGCTGCAAACAGTCATGGCAAGGCAGATTTGGGAGTTTTGCTCGATTTGCTCAAATTTTTTAAAGGGCAAGCAAATATATCCATCTGAACACCTCAAGGGGGACCAAGGAGGGACAAACACTGATCCATAAGCCTCCCAAGTCTTTGGAACCAAAAGTAGCATGCCAAACCTAGAAATGCCTAAAAGAGGGACAAGACTCCAATTTTGGTTTGGAGCATTTAATGGATGCACCAAGGTGGCATGGACTGAGCCATTTCCAACTGAATTCAGTCAAGACTTATCCAACAACTAGGGAACCAGCAGCCTGTGCCCTAACCTCTAGTCAATGGCTAGAGGAGACTTAGATTCTCATTGCTCAACATTGCCCAAACCTCTGCTGCAGTTGCCATTCACTATTGCAGCTAAAACAAACTTGCTCTACTATAAATAGAGCTCAACTATGTTCAGTTTGAGTACACCAAAGCACTACAACACTTGCTTTCCTCAAAATCTCTTTCTCTAGGCAAAAATACATTCTTTAGCAAGGTAACTCTGATTTTTTGAGTTAGAGAGCAATTCCACCATAGCTCATGATCCAAACATATCCAATATGTCATATCTAAGCTGTCCAAACTCTCACAAGTGACCTGTAACACCAAAATCACAAAGTCACCTCTCAAAACCTCAAAATAGGACTTTTGTGCATTTTTCAAGCCATGTCTTGATTCAGTCACTTTTCAAACTAGATAAAACCTCAAACACACTCCAAATATCATCCTTGAACTATCCCAAATGGTTCCACACATCTGGAACACCATTTGATAGAGTTGCTATTTTGGCCACTTTTGCCCCTTTTGCAAGAAAGAGCTCAAACTTGTTCCTGAGGTTTTCAGCTGATTCCAACCATCCTAAAAGCTTCTAAGAGATCATTTGAGGGCGTCCAAAGTATCAAACCATTTTTGGAACAAAGCCCTTGGCAGATTGCACAAAAGCTCCAAAAAGAGGTAAGCATCACAACTTAGATTCTTTGAATCATGCTTTCTTTTGATGTCCACTGATCATGCATCTCTTATACATGTTATATGTGTTGTGTTTGCACCAATTTATCATGTAATTCATGCTTGTACCAAGAGATGGCACAGAAAATGCAAATCATGGCCTATTTCAAAACCACAATCGGGTTTTTCAATAGGAGCATGATCTGAAAAAAACAGCACCACCATTGGATTCCTTGTGAAATTCTAGGCAGGATAGACCTAAATTTTGTCCCAATCCATGGAGAAATGAGAAAGTTATGGCCTTCTCGTTTTCAACCAAAATCTTGCCTTGCCTTGCCTTGCCTTGGGCCAGGCCAAAAACAAGGCAAGCCTTGTATATTTGTGGTTGTGTTTCAATCAACGGATGTATCACCACCCCAGTGGTAAGGCGCGCGCCCTATACACAAGAGGTCTGGGGTTCGAACCCCTTCGCCCCAGATCCTCTTTTTGCTATTTTTTCCACTTTTTATTGTTTTTCTTATTATTTTTAATGATTTGAAAAATTAATAACTCCCTCAATTTTAATTATTTTTTATTGGTTCTTTTTGCAAAAAATCACAAAAATGTTGAAATATTTTATTCCACAAAAAAAATCAAATTTATATTAGTTATTTAATATAATTAGTATTTTTGTGAATAAATTCCTTTTTAATTGTTTTTAAACATTTAAAAGTGAATATTTACTTTGAAAATCAAAACCAAATGAGTTTTAATTCATCTTGTGATTAAAACCTCATTTTTCAAACCTTAAACAAAAATCACAAGTGGTTTATTCAAACTTATTTGGTATTTTTATCATTTTATTTGATTTTCTTTAAATATTTACTTTTAAAGGAAAACAAAATTAGGGTTTCTTTGATTTTCACCCTCACAAATCATTTTCAAACACTCACGGGCCTCTATTAGAGTGTAAGACCCAACCCCTTTGTAAATACACCACCTTTTGGGCCTCAGTCATTGTATAAGTCCCACTGTATTTTCAAAAACAACGGCGCGATCGTCGCCTTTTTTAGCAAAACCAAATGGGCCTACCCTCATGTTATAAGCCCCATATATTTTCTCTGGGCCTCTAATAAAGTGTAAGACCTAACCCCTTCGAAAGCCAAAACCTTTTTGGGCCTCAGTCATTGTATAAGACCCACTGCGTTTTCGAAAATCTCGGCGCGATCGCTATTTCAAAACAAAAATCCTCTGGGTCTTCCCTCGTGTTATAAGCCCCATTCCTTTTCTTTAAAACCTTTGGGCCTCTTGAGAGAGTGTAAGACCCATCCCTTTGTACAGGAAATCTTTTTAGGCCTCAGTCACTTGTATAAGTCCCTGTACAATTTCAAAACAACAGTGCAATCACTGATAAATCCTTGGGCCTCTCCTTGAGCTGTAAGCCCTAACAATATTTTCAAAGCACTTTATCCTTTGATTTTGAATATAATATTGTTATCAAAGCTTTCTTTGTTGAACAACTAACCAAACAGCATGGAAGCTCTACAACCGAGTAAGTGTTTACCCGCTTTCTTTATCCGCTTTCATATATATATATATATATATATATATATATATATATATATATAACTGTATCGTGGGGCTGCTCACTGTAAGTCTTCTTTCACAAACTTTTATATACTTGTCAAATATCAACTGTGTAATACTAGTATAGTTATTTAGAGTTTTCCCCGGCAACTACGTCTAGCACTAGGTAAAGCCCCGTTGGTCACTCTTAAATACAAACAAAACTAGATCCCCATAGGATTACCAGACACAGTCTTCCCTCCTCTTGGAGTTAAACAATATGGAGACGTGAAAGGCAGCATTCTCGGTGAACCCTTTCTCAGACTGTCACTCTTAGAAATCATCAAAGAGACTCTACTCCCCAGAAATGATCTTTTCTCCGTGAATGGCATCTCTTGAGTTTCTTCCAAATTCTCGGACTTTCCTGGCATGATCTATTCTCGGTGAATGGCATGTCTTGAACTTCTCGGGGTTTGGGGACCCACAGGCTTTTTAAAAGCATCCCCGCCTCCTCTTGGGCATTGTACAAGGACCCTTCGGCTTCTTAAAAGCTCTCATGCCTTCTCTTGGGCTTAGTATAAGGACCCAGAGACCTCTACAGGTATAAGAACAAAACCTAGTCATCAATTTGCTAGAGCTGTCTTTCTGAGTCAAGTGTCAGACCAGTTAATGGATTGACCTTCATCCCTTAACAAACCAGCAATCTCTTGGGCATCGTACAAAGATCATTCACTACCTGAGAATCGATTTCTCAAAACACCAGTAGACTTGGACAGTCTCAATACTCTTTGGATTTCCCATTTCCTTAAAGAACATGAAATAACCCTGATCCTCTGATCAGTACCAAAGCACAACCTTACCTTTAATCGTTCCCTTTATAGGAACTGATCTTCTCTCTTATCCAACATACTGGACCTATCACTAAACTGAAACAGTCACCAGCACATTAGCCTCCTCTTGGGCTTTGTACAATGATTCTCCCCAGCGGGGCTAACCTTTTCACACTCTCTTGTTGAGTATAAAGGACTCTCTTGTTGAGTCAATCACTTTTAGCCTCCATCTTGGGCTTCATACGAGATACTAAAACACTCCCTTGTTGAGTATAAAACACTCTCTTGTTGAGTCACTTCCCTCTCAGCCTCCATCTCGGGCTTCATACGAGATACCAAATCACTCTCTTGTTGAGTATAAAAGACTCTCTTATTGAGTCAATCACCTTTTAGCCTTCGTCTTGGGCTTTGTACAAGACACATATAAAAGCATTCTCTTATTGAGTCAGTCATTTGTTATCACTCTCTTGTTGAGTCAACCCCTTTAGCCTCTATCTCGGGCTTCGTATGAGACGGATAAAAAGCACCCTCTTGTTGGGTCAATAGTCTCCTCTTAGGCTTTGTATAAGGAAACCCCGGTTGAGTCAATCAACCTTTTAGCATCAAAATTTGTGCCTCGCTCATAGTATACAAACATCAACAACTCCTTTCCCCCCATCTAATTGCTGTAAGCGGCAAGCCTCTGGATTATTTACATCCACGCCACTGTCCCTCTTTTAGCATGAGAAATTCCTAAGGAAAGATAACATTACTCTACACTGAGTTAAAGTCTTCTCCTTCAGGTTAAAAAACCCCTATAAAGGAAATTATGGCATTACTGGATTCACATATCCCAGTTAAAGTAATTCTCCTTTATAATCAGTCACGCAACAATTGTGATAAACAGACCAAATACCTCTCTGAAGATGAAGAATTTTGTTATTTAAGAAGATGAGATGATGAATGATGAAGACTTCCTCTTCTCCCACTTCTAGGTTTTTTTCTTCTTTCCCTTTCTCCTCTTTTCTATTATTTATCTCTATTTCTTACTATTTTTCTCTTTCTCTTTCACCACATATATAATAAACATATTATATAATATTATCCAATGATATAAAATATCCCCAATTGATATTTTGTCATCTAACACCAATTGACCAAATATTAGAGTTACCAAAATATCCTCTCTTACATTTACTAATATTGGCCTGTCTCTTTGATTAATAATTGATCTCTTCAGATTTCACTAGTTACTCTATTGGTCCCAACGGATAACATTTAGAGCACTAGGAGCTGCAATTATTCCAATTAACAAAATATAGAGTACATAGGAACTTGGTTGATGCCAACTGACACCCAATTGAACATTTAAGGAAATATGGGGTCTTACACCCCTCCCCTTAAATTGAAATTCTCCACCGAATTTCCTCTACTCCACAAAAAAAACACTTCTTGCATCATCGTCTTAGATCCACACTTGACTTAACCTCAGTTTAAACTCTTGAAGTACTCAATTCGAAATTGCCTTCATGGATCAAATTCCTTCTCTTCCACAACTTCTCAAACTTCTTGGTCTTGACTATACTTTTGTTCCAATGTGTAGTTAACTTCTAACTTTGCTTTTTCTTAAATCCTCTGTCATGACATTCTAAAACACTTGGTCATATTCTACTTTTGGAATATACAACTTCATATACTTCTACTTAGTCACAAGAACATAACCGCGACACCCCATATTGTTTTGGGATAATCAACATTCATCAAATCTTCACGAGACAATTCAATGATTCCTTATCTTCATGCAAAATACTGGCGAATATCCTTTCTTAAATCTCTCAACCATTAGAATAACTTCATAAACCATTAATTGGTATTCTTATCAATCCCACTTGATCATATATTATACATTGTAACCATTACACCCAACGCTTCAACTTTTTTGTACTGTACCAATAGGATAACACCCTTAGCACGAGATTGTCTTACATCCATCCTTATGAGTAACTATCCCTCTGGTCTTTATTAATCAGACTTCAGTCTTTCATCCTTCACCTTCCACTACGCAACCCTGATTCAAATAGTGGAACACCTCGAATTCTTAAGCGCCACCTAATAGCTAACAGTCTTTGTAAAAGCACAATTATCCACCAGAGTGCCTACTAACCAAACACTATAAGAACCTTACTGACATCCACTAATGGAATAACTTCCTTGCTAACACACAATGTTTAGCATAGGTTTAACACTCTCCAAGCGATTAATATACAAGAGTCATATGGCTACAACCATAAACATATACAAACTTTAAATCCATTCTGAGCTAGAAACAATTCATCCAAAGTAGCTTGACAACTTCTGGTTCTAATTACTACATTCCATATCAATCCTCTTATGGGGTTTTGACTCCTTCAAGGTCTCTGTTGATAGGAGGTCTCAACCAACAACACAATAACACCCTCAAGGAACTTCAAATCATTAGCGAGTCCCCGACTAAAAACTTAAGCCATCTAGAACACAACTGTGAGTTTCCATAATACTCTCGATTGGAAGGATAACTTTCAAATCCCTTCAACTGGGTAAGGTACAAATGCACACATCCGATACCACTCTCACAGGGTCTACATCCGATGCCATGAACTCACGAGAAATAACAAACACCATACTCTGACCAACCGTTTATATCTTACCAACACATATGCAAAAAGGTGCCGAACCGTTCCCTGTAAGGTCACCACAAGTCTTTTCCAACTTCACTCTTAAGGTCCTCAATAGTCATAATCGTAATACATCAAAGATTCAATCACACTGAGTATGGTTCATAAGATTGTTTTCCCAACGTCAAACTCTTTTGACATCTACTCAGATGATCATCACACAACACTCTTCCAAATAATCCAATCTCCAAAAACACCAATTTGTCTGGCATTAACTTGAAATTCCATCCTCCACTCGCATAATACTCACCAACCATAACCAACACTAGGTGCATAGGGGAAGGCTTAAAACATGCAGATGACACACTCCAAACGAGAAACAAAGCAAAATTCCAAAGTTTTGTCACGATCGCACAACGAGTAGCCAGCGAGCTCGCCTTCCGCTCGCCAAGGCTCCCTCAGCGACACTAGCAGAATTCACTAAATGATGGCATTCAAGGGTATTAACCACAAACTCATACTTGATTCACCCATAAACAAACCTCAACACACAACCACTACATGGTACCACATTCGTCATGGACATATCATGTCAAGCACACAACCTCACACTCTTACTAGAATTCCTTGGTGAGAATCAAAACAACAAAATTTCTTAGTCCAACAAAAAGATAGATTCGGAATACTTCGATCATCCAAAAATACGGAAAATTCTCCCACTATTGACAACCAAGATAATACTTTCTCCTGAAGAACCTTGATATCTGTCGCATGCTTATGGATTGAAATTCTCTTCTAATCTAATACCCATTAAACACTTCACTACACCAAAACCACTTATTGAATGATTTGTAATCGACAACTCTTGTTAACTACCTACAAGACCACCCGATATAGTCCGTTATGTGATTTACACTTAGTCCGTACTAAATATTGGTTTGCTCCTCTTTGCTTACCACAATCTCACTTCTTAGAACATGATCCTCACTGTTCAACAAAGAGGGTGTGACTTCGCATCCGTCTCAAGACTAGGAATCCATTACGTACACTTGTGACCACAATGTTACTACCACGTATCTCATAATACCAAGGTGCCACTTCTTCCACTCTACTTCACGTGTCAAAAGTTTTCATGAGTGAACAACCATCGAGTACACCTCCTTACTTAGCCTCAACAAAACTTAATAACTCCATTGTACATTCGCTCAAAATGCATCCTGTTACCATTTTCATATTGCAACGTTAGCCTCGTTCTCCATTCTGCATTTGCTTCGCTACCTAAGGCACTTTTCTTAATTCCAATTCTTAAAATCATCCTACTAGAGTTTCCTCTAATCCAAATTGCTTGTTCTATCTTTCATCACAAACGTCCTTTGCCCATACCGTTAGAACTTTCGTTACTATAAAATACTCATTCCTTCTATAACACATTCTTTTATAATTGATCCTTGGGTAACTTATCATTTCCAAATTGGTCTCGCACTGAATATTGAATTCATGGTGAGATATCCTGAACTCGGTCTCCCTTTGAAGGCTGAATACACTTGATTTACCTGCTACCATTCGTCCGGTGCATACATGATTCACTTGGAACATGAAGTCGGGTCTTAGAGTCTCCTCTTAAACTTCACCACTGCACTAGACTCTTACAGGGGTGTTGAACGTCCTCATCTCACACGTTCTCAACCATAGGGAAAGGTACCACTTTGAGCGTGCTCCCTAAAATACTCTTGTTCCTTCCAAATATTATAAAGACCTTAGAGACTGAAATCCCAATAAACTACCTCATCTCCCAACTTTACATTGTACGCTCAACAAAACATCTTCCGTTCCCCACTGAATGGAATTACTTGAAATTCTTGTACATGCCAGTGGTCAATCCAGTTTCACTAGAAAATCCTCATATTCCTCCATACCCTGACCATTCATCCAAAAGAGATCTTCAACTTTCCAACTCCATCAATTCTAAATGATTGCTAGAACCATACACTGCTCTTCAATTCCATGTTATCGGAAGCACAACTTCTACTAAGACCAAAACTGAGCTGACCATTTCTCCCTACTTCTAACCTTTGGCTTGAGTCTACCCTCACAACACAAGTTCTGACAACACTTCGGACTCCTCGTGGTCGCTCAACCATGATCCTACCTACCACATACATAACATTAGGTTAATCAGGCCAAATACTACATAATATGATATTAAAAACCATGTTGGCAAGACACACTTATGAGGCAGGATTAGATTTACTTATGATTTTTCAAGGCTAGGTCGAGAATACGACCTGCTCTGATACCAACTTTAAAGCCCTGTATACCATATATCTAGAATCATATAATACAAGAGTTATTATTTGGTACTGACACCATCATAAGTGCCTATTGGCATAATTTACATATTTGACCATTTCTAAAACATAAAAGACAACCTATGGTACAAGATTGGAAAGTGCCAAAACAATAAAAACTAAGATTTAAGTACAATATCCTTCATTGTATGAGATATACAATACACATCGGAATAAACATAATCTAGGCTTCCCTTGAAACACCCAAGCATAGCTCAACTTGCAAACTAAACCTGCAAAAAGCGCTTTTCGCATCGCCACAAAGATAGCGCTTTTTGCAAAAAGCGCTGCTATATGTCTTTAAAAAATTTCGCTAAAAAAAAGCGTTGCAAAAGACAGCCTTTAGAAAGCGCTTTTTAAAAGCGCTGCTAAATGCCCTAAATTGAAGCCACCTTAGAAAGCGCTTTTTGAAAAGCGCTGCTATAGGTATTACCTTAGAAAGCACTTTAAAAAAGCGCTGTTATAGGTTAACCTTAGAAAGCGCTGCTATAGGTCTTAAATTCTCCCCACTTAAGAAAGCGCTTTTTGAAAAGCGCTCTCTAAGGTCAATTATGAATTAAAATATAAAACACATTTCTAATCATTTTCAGAAACTTCTTTTCATTTTATTCTCTCGACCGTTTCTTTCTGAAACCCTTGCTTTCATTCATTCTTGCCATTGCCGTCGTCCATTGCCGTCGTGAAGAAAACCTTGCCATTTCCATTGCCGTCGTCCATTGCCGTCGCGAAGAAGAAGACAAAAACGAAGAAGAGGTACGTTGTTGTTGTTGTTCTTGCTTCTTACATTGTTCGTGTTTCTTACATTGTTCTTGTTTCTTACATTCTTGTCGTCGTTCTGTTGTTGTTGTCGTCGTTCTGTTATAGTTAGGTCTTTCTTGCTGTTGTTGTCGTTCTTCAATATGTTGTTTATTCTCTGGTGTGTATTTGAAGAATATTAAAATGATTGAGATAATGAATGAAAATTGTTTGAATTGGACAGAGTAATCTTTATTGTAGGCATATACTTATCTACAAGTTTGATTGAATGAGAGTTGAGTGGGAGCTCTAATGGTTCTTCATACGACTTTGATACTGATTTTTTTATATATTGTTTTTCTTACATGGATTTTTTGGTTTTGGAGATGTGAGTACTGTGTCCACTGGTTTTATTTATTTAACTGCAAAATAAAATAGCAACAGCCTTTTCTTACATCATATAATAAACAGAAAAATGTGACTAACTAACTCTCTTTTCAACTATACAAATCATGTTTAGATTAATCATTCTCTTACCTCTATTGTCAATAATACACATATTGTTATGATTATTAAAATAGATAAATTTGAGTTTATTTCTAATTGTAGACCTATATCACTATGTGATATTGTTTATAAAATTATATCAAAATTTGTTGTGAATTGTAAGCCACATCATTTTCCTTTATCAATCTAGTTCTGTTATGGGGATATTCATCATCATAATAATATTTTGGCTTAGAAATGGTTTAATTTAGATTGTAATATTAGTATGTGACTCATTAATCTATTAAAATTTTTTTATATAGGATTGAATTATTCATAAAGCACGCTTGGTAGGTGCATGTTTACTTGTTTAGGTATTGCTTAGATTTGAATCTTGTTAGGTTTAGGACGAATTGCTCTAATGCTTGGTTACTTGTTTAAGTATGCTTGCTCTTGAGTATTTGGTCAAGTACTTGGGATATGTAGGTGTTTGCCTCTAATTGTTGCTTGTTTGTGATTACATGTTGCCACTTATCAAGTTATGACTCATAATTGGTCAATTAATGATATTTCATTTTATGATACGTGTACAGGGGGATCTTGGTAATTCTAACCTATCTGGACACTGTGTGGGTCTAGAAGTTGTTTACATCTTTACAGATAATTAGTTGTTCTCTCTCGCCACTGTAATTAGTAGTGCTTTGAATGAACTGATATGGTGGGGTTACTAACTTATTGAACTTGCTATATATAGGGGTTACTTGTGATCAAAGTGTGAAAATCGGATCGTTTCCCTACAGGTAAATATTTTTTATTTTTGTTTTTGTTTAGTTTAATTAGTATAACTATGGATAAGAAATGGATGTCTTCAAGTCGATTGTCGAAAGAGTACGAGAATGGGGTATCGAAATTCGTTAAGTTTGCTGTTGCGCACGCCAAAGACCCCAGTCGAATGATATGTCCTTGCTTGGGTTGCTGTTTTGGGAGTCGGGTTGATGCGGTTCAGTTGGCATCACATTTAATGAGGCGTGGAATTGATAGAAGTTATACATGTTGGAATTTGCATGGTGAGAAGATTAACGGGAATGTTAAACCGGAGGATAATACGACCTATGCTTCAAACGAAAATGGCACAGATACATACGATTCTGATCGAGTCGAAGAGATTGCAAAAGCACTTGAAGAAGATCTTAAGGATTGTCCCAAAATGTTTGAGAGGTTGGTAAGTGATGCAGAGAAACCGTTGTATAATGGTTGCACTAAATTCACAAGGTTGTCTGCGGTATTAAAGTTGTACAACTTAAAGGCGGGCAATGGATGGTCGGATAAAAGTTTCACAGAGTTATTGGCCCTTATGAAAGATATGCTTCCAGAGGATAATGTTCTTCCCAATTGAACATATGAGGCCAAAAAGATGTTGTGCTCTATTGGCATGAGCTATGATAAGATACATGCATGTCCAAACGATTGTGTTTTGTTTCGAAATGAGTATGCATCGTTAAATGAGTGTCCTAAATATGGTGTCTCTCAATATAAGAAAAAGTTGTGTCCAACAAAAGTCTTATGGTATTTTCCTATAATTTCGAGATTTAGACGCATGTTTTGTAGTGAGACCGATTCAAGACACTTGACTTGGCATGCCGATGAAAGAATTATTGATGGAAAGTTTCGACATCCGGCAGATTCATCATAGTGGATGAAAATTGATGATGATTATCCTGAATTTGGAAAAGAAGCAAGAAACCTTCGCTTGGCATTATCTACTGATGGAATGAACCCACACGGTCTTCAAAGTATCTCACATAGCACTTGGCCTGTGATCATAATGATTTATAACCTACCTCCATGGCTATGTATGAAGCGTAAGTACATGATGTTATCTATGTTAATTTCTGGGCCTAGACAACCAGGGAATGACATAGACGTATACTTGGCACCCTTAATTGAAGATTTAAAGTTTTTGTGGGAGAACGGTGTGGAGGTTTATGATGGGTATAGGAAAGAAAGTTTCAACTTGAGGGCGATGTTGTTTGGCACAATTAATGATTTTCCAGCATACGGAAATCTATCAGGGTACAACATAAAAGGTCAATGTGCGTGTCCTATTTGTGAAGATAAAACAGATTGGACGCGATTGGAGTTTGGTCAGAAGAATGTCTTTCTCGGTCATCGTAGATTCTTAAATTCTAATCATCAATATCGTGGGTGGAGAAAAGCATTCAATGGAGAGCCAGAACAAGGTACAACTTAAACTATATTGACAGGTGATCTAATTTTTGAAAAGGTGAAAGATGTGAGTACTCAGTTTGGAAAGCCTTTTGGACATACACTTGTCAAGAGTGGGTGGAAGAAGAGGTCAATTTTTTTTGAACTGCCATATTGGAAGTCGTTGTATATAAGACATTTTCTCGATGTTATGCATATTGAAAAAAATGTATTTGACAGTGTTATTGGTACGTTACTCAATATACAAGGAAAGTCTAAGGATGGCCTTAAAGCAAGAAAGGACTTGATAGCGATAGGGATAAGAACTGAATTAGGACCATTGAAGAAAGGAAAACGAACATATCTACCACCTGCTGCGTATACTCTATCTAGAAAGGAGAAAAAAGTATTGTGTAATTTTCTAAGTGAAGTTAAAGTTCTAGAAGGATACTCTTCAGATATTAGAAGACTTGTGTCTATGAAAGACCTCAAGTTAAAGAGTTTAAAGACGCATGACTGCCATGTTATAATGGAACATTTTCTACCAATAGGTATACGTTCTATTCTGCCAGAAAAAGTAAGAAGCGCAATAACTAAATTGTGTTTTTTCTTCAAGTCAATTTGCAGTAAGGTGATCGATCCTGCGATCTTACCAACATTGGAAAAAGAAATAGCTATTACTTTGTGTGATCTTGAAATGTATTTTCCTCCCACTTTTTTTAACATAATGGTTCATCTAGTTGTTCATCTGGTGAAAGAGACACAATTGTGTGGACCGACTTATATGAGATGGATGTACCCTGATGAACATTATATGAAAATATTAAAAGGGTATGTGAAAAACCAAAGTCGACCAGAGGGTTGTATTGCCGAACGATACATTGTTGAAGAAGCGAATGAGTTTTGTACTGAATGTCTGTCCAATGTACAATCAATTGGACTCCCCAAATCTCATATTGTCGAAAAAAAGAAGGAAAAAAGTTAATTGGAAATGAAGTTGTGACAGTATCAAGGGTCGAACGGGATCAAGTGCATTTGTATGTTCTGCACAATGAGAATGAGGTTGAGCCACATGTTGAAATGCACAAGGATGTTCTCCGAGGTTTAAATCCGAATAGAAATGAGAATTGGATAGTATGAGAGCACAATCGAAGTTTCATACCTTGGTTTAAGGATCATATTTATTCAAAGTATTATTCAGATCCCGCTTCAATAACAAAAAGGTTGAGATGTTTAGCATATGGTCCAAGTTTGGTTGTGTTTTCTTATAGCGCATACGCAATTAATGGATACACATTTTATACCAAAGAACAAGATGGTAAAAGTACTATGCAAAATAGTGGTGTCACCGTGGTAGCTGAAGCAATGCACATTTCAAGTGTGAAAGACTTAAACCCCAAATTTGCAAATCTATCATATTTTGGGGTTATCGAGCGCATTTGGGTGTTTGATTATGAGAAGTTTCAGATTCCTATATTTCGTTGCAAGTGGGTTGAAAATAATAATGGCGTACGAATGGATAAGTTAGGATTTTTGCAAGTGGATCTTAATAGGGTGGGGTACAAAGATGAGCCTTTTATTCTAGCCTCTCAAGCTAAACAAGTGTTCTATGTCACTGATCCGACAAGTACAAAATGGTCTATAGTGCTTTTATCTAACAAAGTAATTGATGAAAACATTGGAGATCAAGGTGATATTGATGTTGATATTGAATCGTTTACTAGAAATGATCAAGATGAAAATATTATAGCGAATGAATCATATACTAGAAATGATCATAATGAGGGTATTTGGATCAATCCAACCGTCTGTGTTGTTAAGAGACGGGTAGAACATATTCCAACCAAGAAAAGAAAGAGACGTTAGTGAAAAAGGTACTAGTTATAAAATTATAGCTTATATCATTCAATAATATTAATTAGTTGTCATGTTATATATAGCTTATATCATTCAATGGATTATGGATTATGGATTTTTATATTTGTCATTTAATTTTTGTTTTTTTCTTTCTTACAGGTAAAATGTCTAGTAACCAGGAAGACACACATGAGACACATGATACAAATGAAGCTCAGAATGAAGCTTTGAATGTAGAAAGTGAAATAAAACGAGGAATAACTATTATGAAGTCTGAAATTCTGGTACCAGATATGTGATGTTATGTGTGATGTCACAACAACACACTCTGCAATGGACAATGTAAAACAACAAGAGAAACACACAGAATTGTTTACCCAGTTCAGTTCAACAACTTAATCTGGGGCGACCAAGCCAGGGATGAAATTCACTACTTATAGAATTAATTTATAGACTCAACAACCTAGTTCACAATCTCCTAAACTTAATTTCTACTAATGAACTTTCTACCTAAGAGCCCACTTAGGTATGAGAACACTACTCAATCCCTAAAACCTCTCAAAGATCAAACACTTTGAGAAACACCTTGATCCTGCTTCACAGCTTTGATCAAGTTACAAAACTCTCTTGCTTCACAGCTCTAGAGAGGACAGATTACACTCACCAATTCACTCTTGAATGGTTAACACAATACTCGAACAAAGACAATGCTTAACCTCCAGTCAACGCTCTCTATCTTCTGTCTACTTTCTGTCTATTCTTCCTTTGGTTGATGCGCTTTAAATAGCCATCTGAATTGGGCTTGGATCACCTGCAATATCTGACATGATTTGTTATTTAAAACTGAATCTTCAAAACAGATTTTATCCCCAAAATCTTTTTAAATCTCAGTCTTTAAATCTCCCTACAAATCTGCATCAAATCTCTATGCAACAGAGAATATCTATCCCAAGATATCCGCATCCAATGAGACTAACAGCTCTCCCAATATCCATCTAAAATGCAAACCCTAACAACATCACTAAACCTGATGTTATTAATCTTCTGCAGACCTGATGTCATGACATCGCATGTGACATCAGACTTCATAACTTCAACAAGATAACTACTTAACATAAACCAATGTTAAGACTCAATGTTAATACATCACCCATGTGACATCAACATTGCACAACTTTATTTTACCAAAATTCTAGCCAATCCAAGAACCAACAATCTCCCCCTTTGGCTAATTTTGGCTAAAACAATCTCTGCAACATCAGAGACTTCAGCAACGGAAAAAATTTAAAACACAAACACAAACAGCTCCCATCAGCAAAGAGCAAGCTCCCCCTCAAAACCAGAACCAGCATACCAGCAACTGTTCAACATAGAGCAAACTCCCCCTCAATATCTGCATTTCAGCATCACACTAGCTGCACTCCTTAGCATTGCACAATGACTAATTCTTCTTCTTGGTATTGCAACACCTTGACTAACTCTTGGCTAACTCTCCCCCTTTTTAGCCACAATTGGACAAACCTCAACATGAAAGTCCTACTCACTACAGTTATTCCTAAACAAGCTCTCATTGTCAGTCTAAAGTCAGCAGGCAAGACAAGACAAATCATAGAACATAAAAACATAAATAGTGCATAAACAAGCACAATATTCAAATTACATATTAGGCACATCAAGTGCAGAACCAAAAACAACAAAAAAAATAAAACTACACTACTATCTAGAAAAAGCAGCAGGGAAACTAGTCTTCATCAGAGCTGGCACCATCTCCACCATCTTCAGTTTCTGAATTTGCAGTATTGACATTAGCACCTTTCTCACCATCACCTTGTTCCAAGGATTTTATCAGCAGTTCTATCTTCATCTTTCTTGTTGTGCTGGTACTAATGACCTCATCAAGATCTTTGCAAGTGGCCTTCAGTTCTTCAAGTAATTCAGCCTTGGTACTCTTTTTGCCACCAGCATCTGATGTTACAACAATGTCTGGAACATGATGTCCAGCAAACAACTTAGGATGCAAGGACAAGGCTGACTCCCTCTTGCAAGCTATATCTGAACTTGTTAAAGTTTCAGGATGTTGCTCCAAGATGATTCCATAAACAAGGGATGTGAATGCTATAGGTAGCTTGATAGCATTTATTTCAGCATGTTTCACCACTTGCTCAAAGATGTAGCTTCCATAGTCAAACTTGATCTTCTTCCCAACAGCATAGATAAACCTACCCAATCCAACAGCTATTGTTGTCTTGTGGTTTGTTGGCACCCAGTTGGCTGCTCCAATTCTGTCAAGAATGGCATACTTGATGCTAAGTTTACTAGCTTTCAACTTCCTTTTCAATGGCCAAACCTTTACCTGACCAGCTGTAATCTCTTTACATATTTCATTATCAGTCATCTCAAGTTCACTATACTCTTCATCATCTCTTCCCAGATACTTGTTGATAGTACTAGGAGAGAAATTAATGTACTTTCCTCTCACATAGACTTTCATGAAATCAATGCTCTTTTTATCAGCAATTTTTCCAGAAATGTTGACAACAAATTCTTTGACAAGACCCTCATAGTACTTAGAAAATCTGGCCACAGTCTTCACCAACCCAGCCTCATTAATCAGCTCCATAATATCCTTCATCTCTAAAGCTTCTTTCCCAAGCTCCCTCTCTAGGGCTAGTCTTCTCTGACATACAAACTTCCACATTGATGCACTGCTGGCATAATGAAAGGAAATGTTGTTAACTGGTACTTCATGGACTTTGTCAGAGATTCTCTTCAAAATTGTTCTTCTGACATGTGTGATGTCATGAGCATCATCCTCAACATCAAAGTCAGAATCAGAATCTTCCCTGATCTTCCTCTTTTTGGAGGATGTAGCAACCTTGCTCCAAGGTTTTGTAGGACCAACAACAACAATTTTCTTCTTGCCTTCAGAAGACTTCTTTGGAGAGGATTCAACAGTCTCTCCTTTCCTTGTCTTCAGTCTCTTAGCACTACTTGGAACAACATTTCCAATGACTTCATCATCAGATAAATCAACCACATTGATCATATCCTCATTCTTTTCTTCACCAGGGCCAGTTTCAACATCTCTATCAGTCGATGTTCTGACATTTGTTTCAACATCAGCTTCCTCCTGAACACCTTCTTCTTCACCACCTACTTCAGCATCTTCTATGACAGACATAGCTAGTCGGTGAAGATTTGTAGCTGCACTTTACATGTCACTCTTTTCCCTTTCAGAATGTTCAGCAGGCATTTGCCTCAGTGGTCTAGATATACCCTTTATAGGAAGCCCTTTCTCAAAGATCTTATCGACAATCTGACCTAAGCTTTTGTCAACATCTACCCTTTCTTCAACAGTTTGAGAAGTGAATGACCTAGGTGCTGTTTTATTACTAAATAGAACACTAGTAACAAGCTTCTTTGTTTCATTATCTCTAAAGATAGTTGCAGCCCTTTTTGAAACAAGTTTAGAAGGTCTAGATTTACCTGACTCTGGGAGCATCATAGAGATGGGTTCTACATTCAAAGCTTCTTCTGCAGTCCCCTCTTCTGTAGAAACCCTAGCTTTATCTCGTGAGGAACTTTGTGAGGCAGATTTCTTTGATGGAGAAGACATCTATTTTGACATGGTTCCCTTGAAGCAGTACAGGTTCAGAGACAGATGATTCTTCTTGTTGAAGGAGACGAACAGACGGGAGATATGAGCTTTGATGAAACGTGATATTGCTACAATAGGGAATGATGGTCTAAGGTATGGCGCCTGATTTTGTGCATCCCTTAAAGACTAATCAATGAGTTTATCCCTCCAAATTAACTTTTCTTTTAAAAATTTAAAAGGATTCACATTGAGAGTAATTAGCCCTAATTGTCCTATCAGCAGACTTTCACACTTGTTGTCACAATCTGATGTTACAACATCAACCTTAACATCACCAGATAAGCTGTCCACTTGAGGTACCCATTGATAGCAATTATCTCTGGATCTTATTCCCTTCATCACTACCTCATTCTGCTCATTAGTTATCAAACACACATCTTTAGTGTAGCTGACCTTATATCCATCATCACATAGCTGACTTATGCTAATCAGGTTAGCACTCAAACCTTTTACCAGTAGCACATTGTCAAGATCAGTTCCATCACGACACTTCACTTTTCCAACACCTTGTACCACCCCTTTCTCTCTATTTCCAAAAGTAACATCAATTGAGGAGCAAGAATTGATATCCACCAATTGGTTCTTGAAACCAGTCATGTGCTTTGAACAGCCATTGTCAAAGTACCAACCATCCTTAGTAGAGTGTCTATTTGAAAAGTGAGCCAATAGACACTTAACCTCTTCTTTAGGAACCCACTGCTTAACAACCTTGGGCCTGTTATCCTTCTGTCTGGGTTGAGCGTTAGACTTGGGATAACCATGTAGCTTGAAACAAGAAAACTGCATGTGTCCAAATCTGCCACAGTAAAAGCACCTAACTCTGTCTTCTCTGAAGTGGTTAAACCTTCTGCCACCTTGAGGATGATACTGCTGTGGCTGCCACCCATAATGTTGTCTTTTTCTCCCATAGTTTGACTGTCTTCTATGGTAAGGATGTTGTCCTTTTGGCTATCTTCTATGGTGATGAGGCTTCCTTCTTCCATAATAATAAGGCACACCATTATTATATCCATAGCCATACATGTTTCGCTGATGTTGAGACATCTGATGGAACATGTTCTGTTTGAACCTAGAAGCATGCATGCTCTTATGATATTGTGGAGGCATATACTGCCTAGCTCCAGAAACATGTGCCTTCCTTTGATGAGGACCATGAGCATGCCTCTTCCTAACATTTTGAGGTTGTGGATGAGCAGCCTGCTTAGGTTTAGGATCCTGTCTCTTTGTCTGAAGTTGAGACATTGGTTGAGACATCTCCTTCTTGGTTCCTGAAGTGCTTGCTTCAGCAGATACCTTTTCCTCAACCACAAATCCTATGCCTGACTTATCTCCAGCAACCTTTTCTGTTTGAAGGATTTTATCAAGTGTGTCTGTACCACTGTTCAGCATCCTAACAGATTTGGTCATATGATCAAGATGAGCTTTGACCAATAATACTTCATTTTCCAAATCAGCTTTAGCAGTCTCAAGCTGAACAATCTGTTTCTTCTGTTTTTCACTTTCTTGACAGATTTCTGCACTCTTCAGACAAAGCTCTTGATAAGTGGAAGCTAACTCCTCAAAAGTCAGTTCCTCATCACTTGAATCACCATTAGAAACAACTGTTCCAGTTAAAGCTTTGACATGTTTGGCTGACTCTCCTTCACTTTCACTGTCAGAGTCTGACCAAGAAACTGTCATTCCTTTCTTCTGCTTCTTCAGGAATGTGGGACATTCTTTCTTAACATGTCCATGACCTTCACACTCAAAGCATTGAATCCCTTTGTCTTGAGCAGTCTTCTCTTCATCCTTCTCCTTTGACTTGCTGATGTCAGAGGAGATGTTCTTGACATTAGGTTTGTGGTTCTGATTCATCCTCTTGAAAACCTTGTTAAAATGTCTTCCCAGCATAACAATGGCCTGAGATAGATCCTCATGGGATTCATCACTATTACCTTTCTCTCCTTGAGCATTTGAAACCAAGGTTATACTCTTTGGCTTCTTTTTAGGTTCTTCCTCATTCAACCCAAGCTCAAAAGTTTGAAGAGATCCAATGAGCTCATCAACCCTCATCTGGCTGATGTCTTGCGCTTCTTCAATGGCAGTCACCTTCATCTTGTGCCTCTTAGGAAGGGACCTAAGGATTTTCCTTACAAGCTTTTCTTCTGACATCTTTTCTCCAAGAGCACTGGATGCATTGGACAACTCAAGAATACTCATGTGGAAGTCATGGATAGTCTCATCTTCCTTCATCTTCAGACTTTCAAACTTTGATGTTAGAAGCTGAAGTCTTGACATCTTAACTCTAGATGTTCCTTCATGTGTAGCCTTCAAAATATCCCATGCTTCCTTAGCAACTTCATATGAGTTGATCAACTTGAAGATGTTCTTATCAACTCCATTGAAGATAGCATTTAGAGCTTTAAAGTTACCAAGGGCAAGCTCATCTTCTTCCTTGGTCCATTCTTCTTCAGGCTTCAGCTTTGAGGTGCCCTCTTTATCTTTCCCAGTATCATCTTTTTCAAACACAACAGGTGTTTTCCATTCTTTTATGATAGCCTTCCAAGCCCTGTTGTCCAAGGATTTCAAAAAGGTAATCATCATTGGCTTCCAATAATCATAATTAGAGCCATCCAAAATAGGGGGTCTGTTGACAAATCCTCCAACTTCTTTGTCCATCTTTACACCAGAAAGTAACTTCCCTAGATCTCACCCAGAGACAGACAGGATGCCTGCTCTGATATCAATTGAAATTCTGGTACCAGATATGTGATGTCACAACAACACACTCTGCAATGGACAATGTAAAACAACAAGAGAAACACACAGAATTGTTTACCCAGTTCAGTTCAACAACTTAATCTGGGGGCGACCAAGCCAGTGATGAAATTCACTACTTATAGAATTAATTTACAGACTCAACAACCTAGTTGACAATCTCCTAAACTTAATTTCTACTAATGAACTTTCTACCTAAGAGCCCACTTAGGTATGAGAACACTACTCAATCCCTAAAACCTCTCAAAGATCAAACACTTTGAGAAACACCTTGATCCTGCTTCACAGCTTTGATCAAGTTACAAAACTCTCTTGCTTCACAACTCTAGAGAGGACAGATTACACTCACCAATTCACTCTTGAATGGTTAACACAATACTCGAACAAAGACAATGCTTAATCTCCAGTCAACACTCTCTATCTTCTGTCTACTTTCTGTCAATTCTTCCTTTTGTTGATGCGCTTTAAATAGCCATCTGAATTGGGCTTGGATCACCTGCAATATCTGACCTGATTTGTTATTTAAAACTGAATCTTCAAAACAGATTTTATCCCCAAAATCTTTTTAAATCTCAGTCTTTAAACCTCCCTACAAATTTGCATCAAATCTCTATGCAACAGAGAATATCTATCCCAAGATATCCGCATCCAATGAGACTAACAGCTCTCCCAATATCCAGCTAAAACGCAAACCCTAACAACATCACTAAACCTGATGTTATTAATCTTCTGCAGACCTGATGTCATGACATCGCATGTGACATCAGACTTTATAACTTCAACAAGATAACTACTTAACATAAACCAATGTTAAGACTCAATGTTAAGACATCACCCATGTGACATCAACATTGCACAACTTTGTTTTACCAAAATTCTAGCCAATCCAAGAACCAACAAAGTCAATCATCCATGCTAGAGATAAAGGGATCAAATTTGATGTACATTGGAGTGATGAGAACCAACTAAATGAGCCTAACGGTTCAATGTTGTCTTCATACATTGGTTCACTTGTCCATCAGCACATTCCAATTACCAGTGATAATTGGAGGAATCCATTGTTGCAAGCTGGTAAAGATAAGATATGGACTGAGATACAGGTACTTACCAAATATGATTGATGTTATTAGATTTTTGTTGACGATTAAGTCTTTAATTTACTTATACTAACACACTTTATGTTTATATGTGTATGTTTTTTTGTAGAGGTCCTTTAATATTGATGAAAGCCGGAAAAAGTATTGTCTTCAATTGGCCGGAAAGAGACACAAAGGGTTTAGAGCCTTATTATCAAACAAATATCTTAAGGATGAGGAAATTTTTTTTTGTAGAAGCAGAACTTCCACAGTTGTATGCGGAATTGATTACACCGGAAGAATGGGGCACTTTTGTAGCGAAACGAAAAACTGAAAAATTCAATGTAATGTTATCTTGTCATGTCTATTAATTGTATTATATACTTGTTGCATTAGTTTGTTCTGATATGACTTAAACTTGTTTATCCAGGATTTGAGTGCCATTAATCGCCAAAGAGCATCAAAACTCGTGTATCTGTACAGAAAAGGGCGAACGGGATATGCACGCTTACAACAAAAATTGGTAAGTATTTATAAATGCTATGATTTTATTAATTGTTTTATTGTGTTATAATTGATGATCTTATTATTTATCTCAATGCGTAGTTAGAAGAGACGAAAAGTGAAGAAACATCACTTCCGGACCATGTTTTGTGGAAGGAAGCTCGTGTGGGCAAGGATGGAGTTGTTAGGGAAGATGTTCAGCATGTTTATGACGAATGTGTAAGTATAACATTATATCTTTAAGTTAATCGAAATTTTATTAAAATATAATTAATTTTTAATCCCCACTAATAATTTTTGATATGTCAATGAATTTCAGGAGACTCTATCTAAATCTTTAACCACAGATGAGGAGGATTGCAGGAGCATTCTTAGTCGAGTACTAAATGTTCCTGAGTATTCTGGTCGGGTGAGAGGTAAAGGATTTGGTGTGACTCCATCTTCGTTGTATAAGCAACCAAAGAGAAAAAATCCCAGCAACCAAGAAGTCATACAATCACTGGAGGAACTAAAAGCGCAAGTCTGTGAATTGCAAAAGGATAAAGAGAGATATGAGGTGGAAAAGCGCGGTTCCGTGTTGAAAGATACTAGTGACAAAGCTAGTATCAATTGTCAAAATAAAATTTCTGAGGTAATTAGCACATATTTATTTTAATTAAATTAACACATTTATTTTAATTGACCTTTATACACATTAACAGTTACATATTTATTATTGCTTCAGGGCATTTCATCTTGTCAACTGTATTTGTCGTTACCGACTTATCGCATGGTTGGCAAGGGAAAAGTGCATAACAAAGTGGGAGAGTTACTTCACCATAAACCGCTCCCTCATGGATATCTGAAAGTGTCGGTTGATATAGCTTTAGATACGGATATGGTCCTACCTATGCCTGACTCGGTTTCAGAGGTTACATTGCTGCGAGATGCAATAGGTTCGTTTATTGCATGGCCGTTAGACCTCATTTCCATAGATGATGAGGTATGTTGAAAACCATTACGAATCTCTTAGTATTCAAATGTCAATTCTGAACCATTATGAAAATCATTCCGAACCATTACGTACATTTTTTTTACATGGAAATGTTAGACTCCTACAAAACCCGCAGCTAAGGATAAAGGGGTTTTGCGGCAAAACGAGTCTGTTTCATCACAAAGAGAGGTACATTTTAAGTGTTATTCTATTATCCGAATTCAAAAGTTTCATGATTTTCTAATTTACCTAACTAATATGATTGTTAGGTTCCTGCTCAAGCTTCACAACAGGCCAACAAGAAAATGCTCCTAATAGGACCGTGCAGGCAAAAAGAGCTCCTCCTCGCTTTCAGTCGTGTCTTGAAACACTTGTGGCAACATCAGATCTGATGGATGGTGCTATTCATCAAATAGACATGGACGAAGGTGTTTTTGGTTTTCCTCATTCCGAGATAATCGGAAGAGAGGACATGGAGCAGATTTTCAAGCATCTTGAATTAGGCATCGGTGTTATGCATTCATACATCTGGTACTCCGATCAATCTATTATTTATTTAGTTGAAAATTTTATTTACACATTTCAATGAAAATAGTCTAATGTTTATTATGTTTTTATTTAAGGTGCTTGTATGAAAAATTGATGCGCGGGACGCAATTGTCAAACAGATTCCGAATCTTGTCTTGCACCTGGGTCAATGCACCGACAATTGGTATGAATCCACTTTCAGTAAGAGACCACTTAATTGAGAGATTTATGGCCAGCTAGATAGAAAGTTTGTTTCTTTTACCGTATAATACTAGAAACGGGTAAGATTTTCATTCTAATTTCATTCTAATCTTTGTATCTTTTGCGTAGAAATTATCCATCTAAACTTTTGTTATATTTTACAGTGGACACTGGTTGTTGGTTGCCATTAATCCTACAAGAGAAGTGGTCTATTATCTGAATTCATTAGATCATGATAGGTCAACATATGAGAGTATGAAGGATGTGGTTGATACGTAAGTGAGGTTGTTCGAAATATTCGTGTGTATTTGTATATTTAATTATTTCTGTGAGATTGTTCTAAATTTACGTTTTTCTTTTATAGAGCAATACTAGTATACCGAGCACAAAGAGAAGCTCGAGTAGCACGAGCTAAAGCAACCAGCGTTACATGGGTCAAAGTGGAGGTATATTAATTTTCACAATGTTGCTTATTAGTGATGCTTCTTGATAACACAAAACAACTATATATTAATTCTTATTTGTTTGTCTATGTGTAGTGTCCTCGTCAGCGTAATGACATAGACTACGGGTATTTCGTTTTGAGGTTTATGAGAGAAATCCTTCAAATGGATCGATTAGAGATTCCTATCATGGTATGCATGGATTTATAACTTAGGATTTATTTTAATATTTATCGGATATGTCATATAATTTATTATTTTAAACTAAATAATGCATATTTTTTTTTGTTATGTAGTACTTTGATGAATACGCGTGTTCTCATTACACGAAGGATAAATTCCAAGAAATTAAGGAGGAATTGTGCGAATAACTTATTGGAAAAAGAATCATATAAGGTATATTATTATGGGATTATGTGAATGTATAGTTTTGTGAATGGTTTATTTTATGCGATTGTATAGTTTTGTGAATGGTTTATGTTATTTATGTGATTTTGGATTGTAATTGTATAGTTTTGTGAATGGTTAATGTAAATGACTTGAATTATAATGGAAATGGTTTATGTGGTTTATGTGATTTATGGGATTAGTGGAAATGGTTAATGAATCATACTAGAAATTGTTAATGGAAATGTATTATACAGGTTTATTGAAATGGCTTGAATTATACAGGTTTCTGCATAAAAAAATGGTTAAAATGGGATTTTTAAAAAAATTCATTAAAATTATACGTATAGAAAAGACAGCGCTTTCTAGAAAAAGCGCTTCCTATAGTTCACAAAAGAAGGCGCTTTTTCTAAAAAGCGCTCTCTAAAGGTATAGAAAAAAATTCATTAAAATTATAGGTATACATTAGAGAGCGCTTTAAAAAGCGCTGTCTAAAGGGGGACAAAAGAAAACGCTTTTTCCTGTAAAAGCGCTCTCTAAAGGTATATAAAAAAATTCATTAAAATTTTATACATATACATTATACAGTGCTTTCAAAAGCGCTGTCTAAAGCCCCACTTTAGAGAGCGCTTTTAAAGGAAAAAGCGCTGCTAAAGGCCTGCTTTAGAAAGCACTTTTAAAGGTAAAGCGCTGCCTAAAGTAGGCCTTTAGCAGTGTTTTTTCATAAAAAAAAAGCGATGCCTTTACCTACGACAGCGCCACCTTAGGCAGCGCTTTTAAGCGCTGTTAAAGGCCAAAAAAAGCGTTGTCGTAGCCCTTGTTTGGCATAGTGTATACCCTGACCATTCATCCGAAAGAGATCTTCAACTTTCCAACTCCATCAATTCTAAATGATTGCTAGAACCATACACTGCTCTTCAATTCCATGTTACCGGAAGCACAACTTCTACTAAGACCAAAACCGAGCTGACCATTTCTCCCTACTTCTAACCTTTGGCTTGAGTCTACCCTCACAACACAAGTTCTGACAACACTTCGGACTCCTCGTGGTCGCTCAACCATGATCCTACCTACCACATACATAACATTAGGTTAATCAGGCCAAATACTACATAATATGATATTAAGAACCATGTTGACAAGACACACTTATGAGGCAGAATTAGATTTACTTATGATTTTTCAAGGCTAGGTCGAGGATACGACCTGCTTTGATACCAACTTTAAAGCCCTGTATACCATATATCTAGAATCATATAATACAAGAGTTATTATTTGGTACTGACACCATCGTAGCAGACTATAACGCTCGCTGCTAGCTTGCTGTGCGAGGTCTGCGATATTCAAAATCTCAACAACATATAAAAGCAGTCTATCATGGCCAAAACCTACCTCCTTCAACACCTAACCATTAAAAACACATCCAAACACCCAATTATCCCAATTATCATGGTATATCATTATTAAACATGAAATTCATCAAATATCAATAAGAAACAACATTTGATTCAATCTTCACACAAAACCTAATTCCCAAATCCCACATTTCTTCCCTCCCAAAACTACAATATCTAATGGAACTCACCTCTAGAACAAGATGAAGATGAAGAATTTTGTGATTGAAGAAGATGAGATGATGAATGATGAAGACTTCCTCTTCTCCCACTTCTAGGTTTTCTTCTTCTTTCCCTTTCTCCAATTTTCTCTTCCTTGTCTCTATTTCTTACTATCTTTCTCTTTCTCTTTCACCAAACATATAATAAACATATTATATAATATTATACAATGGTATAAAATATCTCCAATTGATATTTTGTCATCTAACACCAACTGAACAAATATTAGAGTTACCAAAATAACCTTTTTTACATTTTATAATATTGGTCTGTCTCTTTTATTAATTATTGAACTCTTCAGAGTTCACTAGTTACTCTATAGGTCCCAAAGGATAACATTTAGAGCACTAAGAGCTTCAATTATTCCAATTAACAAAAGATCGAGTTCATAAGAACTCGGTTGATCCCAAATGACACCCAATTGAGCATTTAAGGAAATATGGGGTATTACATTCGCTCTGCGCCTCATACTAAAAGCAGAGAATACCTTGCTTGGCTCGATATAGTCCAGCTCAAGAGAAAAGACCAATGGGAAAAACTAGGTGTCTTTGACATGATCTAAATCTCTAGAACTGGCCCTAGGTACAACCCAGCCATGCTGCTCGTGTCGATCTTCTTTTGGGAAGGTTTGACCAATACTTTTCAGTTCCCCGTGGAATGCTTATGCCAATTTTGTTTGACGTGGTAGCCATTACAGGGCTTAACTCTCTAGGTGAAAACCTTAATCCAACCCTAGAAAATACAAATGATTTTTTTGTTGAGCGCTTTAGTTTAAAAAACTTCATCATCGACCACCACGACAAAGAAACTGCAAAAGTCTCCGACCAGGAGGACATTGCCTTTTTGACTCTTTGGCTCTCCTACTATGTTTTCTGCTCTAGCTCTTTACAAATATCTAAGAAATATGTACCTTTAGCTATTCAACTTCATGAGGATCGAAAGATCTCATTAAGCAAGTTAATTTTGGCCAACCTTTATCAATCAATTGGAGAGGCCTCGGACAAATTGAAACACCTACCTGAGACCAACAAGTCATACTTGCTCTCAAGCCCTTTCTAGCTCCTACAACTTTGGCTAAATGCAACGTTCAAACCCAAACATCATGGACATCAATCAAAAGCTCTGCTGCTAGAGATCGACAACAGAAGCATTAAAGGCACAAGACTTTCCTTAGTTACCCCTTATGACACCCCTTCGAAGATAATCCTCATGAAAAATATCAACTTGTTCCTTGAATAAAAAACTTTTGTTTCGACCATGGCTCCCTTCATGGACATATGTGTTGGTCCATCTTGGTTTAGAAATAGATTTCCTGGTGTAATGCCTTCAGCTGCTGAAATGTCGAACTCCGTCTGGGCAGCTTTCTTAACTCCAACGCTCATATCTACTAGAATCGAGACTGGAACCCCTGGCTTTGGCTTTGTTGGCTATCATCCTAATTTGGTATCTAGGAAATTTGGTTTTAACCAAATGATACCAAGCTTACTCTACAATTGGGAGATTGGCATTTACTGGTAAAAAAAGGAAGTTCACGGCCCAAGATTACAAAGCTTGTATGGCGTTCGCGCGTAATCAGATCCTCGAACTGCCTTCTATGTGCTTCCAACCATCCTTCTATATGACAACAAAATATCATAAATGTTGGACAAAGTACTTTAAAAGCCACTTATCTGAAGAGAACTTCCAAAAAAGACTTTCAACCACATTCTATATCATGCAAGAGAATCCAGAAAAGAAAAAAGGTATATAGTGACCATTTATTTGAATTATTTTATAACCTTCAATTCCTCACATGTTTTTTTAATATAGGTAAATCCGAAGCAAAAGACGATACCAACATTCAAAGATCTTCCACCACTACTAAGGCTAAAGAAGACAAAGAACCTCAAAAGAAAAAGGCGAGTCTTTTTCTTATCTGAACATTAACTAATGTTGAAATGATCATAACATACCTTTTTTTCATATTCGACCATGTGATTCTGAATCTCCAAAAACCACCAAACCTAAGTAGAAAAAGAAGTCCAAAAAGACTAATTCGACACAAGTACATAGCTAATTTGATCTTCAGTAGTTTTCTTATGATCAGCCATTTAATTCAAACCACTGTGTAGGTTACACCAAAACCTACTGAGACCTTGGCTGAGGTTGAAAGCTCAGAAGATAGTGAGAAAACCCTTATCTTATTGAGGCCTAAGCCTAAAACTTCTTCTAATCCAAGCATAAGCAAAAATAAAGATGCTCCTCAAAAACCAAAATCAAAAAAGGAAATTGTTACCTCGACAGTTGGTCCTTCTAACAAAGGGAAAGGAAAAGAAGGCCTTCCTATTCCTGATGACCAAGCGTAAGACTATCTCTAAAATCTCCAAGTCAAAGAGCATGAGAAGACTAACCCCAAGGTATTGTCGTACTCAAATTACAACCCTTTTCCTTTTTTGTATCTCTCAACTCCGAATAACCACTTCCTCCATTTTAGGAACTAATAAAGGTAGACGAGAACATGGTGGACGAACCAACATGTATCCCCTGTTCGATTCCTTCTGAAACCTTTTCTCACATTCATTATTCAAACTTTCTTGATTCTAGTATTTCATCTGTCCATCCAGCAAACCAACCAATCAGTGAAAATGTAGTTGTGTCTCCAGCACCCCAACCTGAAGTAGAGGCCAATGTCAACCAACTTTCTCCATAACGAAACAAAGAATTGGATGACATTATGGCTTCTGTCTAAGACAACATGACTCAAGACGACCTAAAGTCCAAAAGCCCAGAAAAAATGGACGAATAGCAAACCAACCCTAATGTCAAAACTACTCCAGTAGCAGAGAAAGATAAACCTAGCAATAAAGAAAAGGATCATGCCTAAGTTTCTATTCGCGACTCGTCATCTAACACCTCCTTGAGGCAAGAAGAAATTCTTTCCCTAAAAAGAAAGAACCCAACAGAGGCTCTCAAAAGACTTCACAAACTCTGCAACCTCTCGATCATCTTGAGATCTAGCCATTCCTCTGATACTTCACTGGCTGACACAGGTGACGACTCAGTGAACGTCCTGATCCAACAATTAAAGGCAAATATTTTTGAAGTTGATATCCTTATTGCCATTGAAGAAGACACTCAGCTTGACACCGACATTCGACATTTGTTGGTTGAACTCAACAAAATCCGAGTTTCTAATCCTATGGTTCTATTCTTTTTCGAATTTGAAGCTTAATTCGACTAAGTCTGCAAGGATATTGACCTCAAAAGGACCAATGGTGCCCGACACCAAAAAGTGAAAGATGTCATGGCTGTAGCATGAGACTTGAGTAGTGCATCTAGGAAAGAAGTTCATAAGCTCGAAACTAAACTCCAAGAATACAATGATATGAAGGCTTTACTTGATGTCCAAATTGCATCATTGAGAAAGAATTCTTGAATTAACCAAGGAAATCGACAACTTGGAAAAAGAAAATGTTGGGCTTGCATGGGAAAAAGTATTGCCCACTAAAGAAACGATCGATCAAGAGGCTATTAAAGGTGTCGAACATGTTGAAGTTGCTCTCAACTTATGAATTGAAATTGACTCTTTGGAGGAAGCCCATGATCAATTGATTACAAGACTTGGCTTTTCGATGACCAAGCTCGAAGAATTCAAATCCAAATTTCCTGTTTAACTTGTAGTTTTGATTCCCCTTCTTTTCTGATGCTTTATAATGACAATGCCATTTTGGCACTTTATTTAATACCATTTTTGCACTTTCGTTTTTATGTGCATTATTCTATTGCAATTCGAATTTCCTGTAGCATACACTTATACCTTTTTCAAGTATTTTCCGTTTACTCTCGGGATTCGACTATCAAATGTTAATGCTTCAATCTCATAAGAATTATTAAAAAATGCTTGAATAATTCTAAATGGGCCCTCCCAACTAGGAGACCACTTTCCGAAAGCCCTATCTCTTTGATCCATTGGCAATATGACCTTTCATACATAATCTCCAATTGAAAATGTTTTTACCTTAACCTTTTTTATATAGGCCTTATCTACTCGGTCTTTATTCCTCATTAAGACATCCAATGATACTAACCTCTCTTCATCCAAATCGACCATCTCATCTAACACCATATTTCAATAATGGTCATATGGAATCTCGTATTTCCTTTGAATATTATTCGACTACAAATAAATTTTGACAGGTAACATAGCCTCATGTCCATAGGTCAATCGGAAGGGAGTCATATTCATCGCCTCCTTAGGAGATATTAGACATGTAACACCCCATTTCTACCCAGTGAATATTATTAAAAATCAGAGTTACAAAATTTCAACAAACAAATGAGATGCTACACTTACTTCTTAAAATCAACTTCATTTAATCTCATGTAAAACAGATACATAACACTTTAACTCGGATGAACCGATAACAATATAATTAATCTTTGAAAAACAAAACCACTTTTATTAACTAAGTAGTGGAATCACAATTTTCAACTTAATTGTCATAACATCTTTTGTTCAACTAAAAACAACTTCAACACAACAAGTATTCAATGACATCAACTTATAATTCAACAACTGAAATATAAAAACTATAAAACAATGATCGTTCATCCCACCGAGTGTTACGTATCAGAGCAAGACCCTCTTGACTTGCAATAAAGCAACATAAGGACTCCAAAAACTATTCCGAACTACCACTGCTATTCTTGAGTACCTGCCCATTTCCCATGGTAGGGGAAATATCAGCAGAAGGGGTGAGATATCTAACAATATAATAAGATGTATGATAAATAATATATTAGAATTTAGATCATATAAAATTACCACCTTACAGCTTATAACAACAATTATCACATCCAGTCATCAACTTAATATCACAGCAATTTAACAAACTTAATATAACAACTTTCAAACCACAAATATAACAACAAAACCCTCAACAGGTTATAACAACATTTTTATAGCTTTCAGACAGTACCTGTCACAACAAGTCAACAACATACTAACAACGAATATATCATCACAACAACTCAAAATGCAACATGAAATGCGACTCATTACGATGCACATGCATGTGGTACCATTGGAGCAGAACTCCCAACTTAATAACGGAGCAAAACTCCCAACTTAATAATTGCCAATTAATAGAGGCATCAACAAGGCATAAGCCTTCTGCTTAATATTTTGCCAATCCAGGCCAGCTTAGTGTTTTGCCAATCCAGGCCAGCTTAATGTTTTGCCAATCCAGGCCAGCTTAATATGTTATGCCATGTGACCCAACATGAACATCATAATAACAACACTAATAATTATATCTATCAGCACAACAAAAAATCAGCAATTGCCCATAGGCCTACAACTTGGTATCAACATCTCAACAACAACTACATTTAACAATGACAACGCAACAACAACAATTCGACAGCAACTTAACAACAATTCAACATTGGCCACAGGCCTACAACTTAACAACAATTCTACTACTTTATATTTCAGCAACAACATATCATCCACAATAATTAAACAACAACTTAACAATAATACTCAACATTGACAATAAGTCTATAACTTCATCTTGCCATTAAATAGAGGCAACACAACATATAATCACCACCTGCAATTTCACAGATTAACAACGACAACAACACAACAACTTATATATACTAATACTATTATCACAAGTCCTACTAATACTACTTGTGTATCACTGCCAATTTTACCTATTACAACTAAGTATACTACACACCATATCAACTAAAATATACAACAAATGTTCCGTATAGTTATTCGGACAATTCGACTAAATTCGGCTAATTAATCTTCTGCTAAAATACTTGATACTTTCTACTCTAAACCAATGTACTTATTAGCTCTCTGTTAATTTAATACTACCCTGCTACCAAATATAGGTACACCAATTACTATTGACTTTTCCACCAATACTACTAATTCTGCTACTACTGATTAATTATCTCCCTACTAAATAAATGAAACTATCATTTTTCTGCCACTAATTCATACATACTGCTACTACCAAATTATTCTGCTTGTTATCAAACCACACTGCTATTTAATAACGCTATTAAATTAATCGTCTACTAAAATTACCAACATTTCTGCTTGTCCTGCTATTTATCAAATCTATACTGTTACTGCTAATATCAGTATTACCTCTACACTTGCCACTAAAATTATAGTTTACTACTAGTTACTATTATTTCCGGATAAATTACTGAAATATGCTATTCACTGCTACCAAATATCTCTGCCTTATGTGATATTATTCTGCTACTCAATTTTCTATACCGTTAATATTTATCAACTACTAATATTGTTACTGGAACTCCCCTAATTATATATAACTAACTATGATTAAAGTGGACTAATTAATATAGTTGATGCCATGGTTATATGTATTGACCTGCTACTAAATTAAATGAATTAAACTAAATTCTAGAACAACACTATATGCCTACCATCGCCAATTCCATGCCAATCGCCACAAAAACCCATGTTATGTTTTGTATATTGTGTATCTGTTTTGTATATGGTGCCGGTCGGCACCTTCTCTTCACCATACCCTGCCGATCGTCACATTTTCATGACTTTGTGTGTGTGACGGTCGTAAGACGCGTGACGGTCGTCATGCCCTCCCAGACGGGCGTCACATTCTTCTCTGTTCGTCTTCCGTTTCAACACAAAGTCTCAAATTAATTCCATCGAGCCATGATCTCAGACCACAACAACATGAATTTCACAATAATGTGACAAATCTATCCACCATAGATTAATTTCCAACAACAATTGCATTGATTGGATTTCTGCAAATTTATAAGAAAATAAACATAACAGTAGCAACAAGGTAACAATTTTCCACACCGGATTAAACATGCACGCACGATTATTTCATATACACCAATCCCCACATATCATTCATCATCAACCCAATTATAGAGTCAGAACCCCACCCTTACCTTGGATTGGAGACCGCTCTATTCCACTGATTACACCAAGTTTTATCATGACTTCAAACCTTTGCCTCTTCTCTCTTTTTCCTCCTCTGCAACTTTTCATGATCAATTCTCCACGACCTTTCTCTTTTCTCTACAACTTCCACGTACAACATGTTTTACTCCTTCTCTCAACCCTTATTTCCTCTACTAATCAAAACCTAATTTTCTTTTATTCCACTTACTCAATATAATAACACTATTATTTTATTATTCTTATTGGGCCTACTATCAACACCCCCAATAATTCTACTTCTAACCATTAAAAGCCCATAATAAATAATAATAGTATTATTCTAATACTATTTCTACCACTTAATCAATTCATGAATCAACTAACAACAACACAACTTAAATCAACATTTCACAACATCAACAATTAATTCGAAAATATTTCAAAAATATTTAATTAAATAATTAATTAAATATCGGGCGTTACAAGACACACCCATAAAACTTGGTCTAGGGTCTTATGCAAATTCTTTGGCTTCTTCCCCACATGTTTCTTAATCAAACCAATAACGATCTTATTGGTTGCCTCAACCTGGCCGTTTGCATGGGCATAATAAGGCGTAGACGTCAATAACTTAATCTCTATTTCAGAGGAAAATTCCTGCATATTTTGACTAGTGAACCCTGATCCCTGATCAGTTGTAATAGTCTTATGAATTCCAAACTTGTAGACAATATGTTTTTGGATAAAATCTATTTTTGCTTCCTGATCAGCATTGACCAGTTGGATTGTTCTATCCACTTAGTAAAATAATATATACCAACTAGAATGTCTTTCTAACTCTTAGAAGATGTTGGTCGAATTTCACCTATCAAATCCAAAGACCAACCTCTAAATGACCATGGTTTTACAACTGCATGTAATTCTCTAGCAGGGACATGTTGAATTCCTTAATGTACTTGACACTCTTGACACCCCTAGGCAAATTTAATACTATATCTTAAAATTTAATACTATATCTAGATCAAAGCCAATATTTTTAGATGATAGGCTTTGATCTAGAGGGGGTGAATAGATCACAAATTTAAAATTTAAACTTTTGGAAAAAAATGGTTTTAAAATGTTTTATGGCACAGTAGAAACAACCAGAATCATTTCGTCTAACCGAACCTACAATTGAAAAGCTCGGATATGCGTAAAGTTACACGATTGAATGATAATGAACACAAATTTTTCAACAACGATTAATCACAACATAATCAAATGCTAAGCTAAATGTATAGCTTATTTCCAATGATAAAAAACACACAAAAACACAAAATGCAATTTATCGAACACATTGTGTGCGACCGATATTGTTTGGAAATTTACTTTGTTTTGTTAATCTTAAAAACAAATCACAATCAACCAGATTATGATTATTTCAACAAAACCTAATTCAAAACGTGATCGAAAATAATTCCCAATCGAATTGATGAAACAACCAATGAATTCAGTAATTTGCAAACACAAAAATTAAAAGAGAAAGAGAAAGAGATAGAAAGAGAGAGACATAAGGATTTGTTTAGGCAGTTCCCTAATCGTCCTCGTTATGGGTAAATCTTTCCTCAATTCGAAATAAAATTGAGATACTTGAAATTAACCTTACTTTGCAAAATGTGTATATACAAGAGATGAAGAACTCTAACCCTACAAACCTTATGGTTTGTTGTTGATTCTACCACCTCCAAAACCTTTAATCAAATATTGATCAAGTCACCAACAATGTCGCTTTAATTCACCAACTCTTTCTACTTCCATGCAAGGAACCACCTTGTCCTAAGGCTTTCACACAGTAGAATTAATTCCAAGCGCACACTTGTTGAACCTAAGATTTACCAACACAATCCACCGTCTCAAGTTACTCCCTTGCAAGGAACCACCTTGTCCCTAGGCTTTCACTCAATCAGATCCGAATTGCGTAATCTTGTCTAAACCCTTTTTTCTCAAATCCTCAACGATCTTGAAGGAAAACCCCAACTCAGTTTTCTTATTTGAAACCCTCAAAGAACAAAACCAAATATTCTCGATACACTAACCTAATTGGACATTATCAACCCTAATCTAGATGGTCACCCAATAAAAAAATGATTATGTGTAGTTTGATTATGTGTATGCATAGAAGAGAGGTTGAAGATGATGAGTATGCTTTGAAATTATGGTTTCGTATAGGGTTTACACTATAACCTTACTAGAAAAAGATGCATGTAACAATATTTATATGTATGCAAGTTTGGAAGCAAGAGGGAATGCAAAGGAATGAAAGAAAATGAAATTTTGAAGAAATGCATTGCAAGTGTCTACCTATGAAAGCTATAGGTTGACCTATCAAAGCAAATGCGTTGACCTGTGAAGGTATTAGGTTGACCTATTGATGTCTTGGGTTGATCATGTGTCGACCTATGTTGGTCAGCACATAGACAATGGCTACAAACTTTATTATTGATGCAAGGGTGTCAACCTATACTGAAGTTCAAACTTCTATAGGTCGACCTAAACACGTATTGTAAACCTATGATATATTGTTTTCACAAAAACTTGTTTTTCAATGAATTTTCACAAAAACCTTGTTTTCAATGCATGTATGATGCACAAACTTTTTTCAAACCATTTTAATGATTCCTAATGCTAAGATGCGCATCTAGAATAATAAGATACCATCCAATATACATTAAATCTAAACTATCCTAGTTTTGACATCATTTAAATACATCGAACGGAAAGTTGCACTCACATACTCCCCCTTTTTGATGATGGTAAAACTTGAGACGACGTGTTTCACGACATTTTGTGTCTTCATGAAGACTCCCCCTGAATAGATGCATCCAACTTCATTTGTATACTTCTCCCCATATGACAACATCAAAAAGAGACAAAACATACAATGAAAAGTATCTTATATCACATACAAACCAATATACCATACAAAGGAAATTTACAAAGATAAGAACATCAACATGATAACACTCACATATAATGATATACATATTGAACAAGAATACTTAAACATAAATACAAACATATTAAGTAAAAGTAGAACATAATTGCCATACTTTATACCAAATAACACAACACAAACATGAAACATGAAGGATACAATATAGTTAAAACTCTTGAGTTTGCTACAAAAGCGACACGATTAAGTGACTTATGCCTTTGGTGCTCCCGAAATGCTGCACACACATGTGCTCTTGCAAAGCTATGCACAATCTTATCACCACTCAAACCAAAAATAGAGATATTATCATAATAATGACTCACAACAATAATTTTGCTAACATTATAACATGTTCAACCATAATTCATGCAATAATACATAACAAGCCAGATGCACCAAGAGTATATTTCAAGCATATAGATGGAATAATACAACATCACTATAAACAATAATTGATTTACATCAATAGAAATTTTTGGAAGTGAGTATTCATGAATTACTTCATACATCAAGAATATCAATCATTTGGAACACTATCAACATGTAAAGGTAAAAGCTTACTAAGGAAGGAAAAGGAAAAGGAACAATATTACCTCTCATATGAATTGATGAAGAATGCACTCTTATGTTGTAGAACTTTCAAGGAAAGTAAGAGCAAGAGTATATAAAGTGCATGCAACAAGTCATATGCTAGGCAAGATTTGAGATATCAAGGATCCCCAATTCCCTTCGAATGTTGAAAAATGACTCGGTCGCAAGAGGTTTTGTAAAAATACCCGCAAGTTAATTTTTACAATCAACATGCTCAAATACGACGTCCCTTTTTTCAACATGGTCACGTAAGAAGTGGTGACGAATCTTAATATGCTTAGTGCGAGAATGTAACACCCGATTTTTGGTTAGGTTAATAGCACTAGTGTTGTCGCACATAATAGGAATACGTTGGAGTTTTATATCAAATTCAAGTGGTTGTTGTTTAAGCCACAAAATTTGAGCGCAACAACTACCGGCGACAACGTATTCCGCCTCGACGATTGAAAACACAACATAAACTTGTTTATTGCTGTGCCAATTTACTAAGGCATTTGAAAACATGTGGAAAGTTTCCCTAGTACTCTTCCTATCCGATTTGTAACCGGCAAAATTGGAATCGATGTAACTAACTAACTTACAATTGCTTCCCTTAGAATAACAAAGCCCGTAACTAGAAGTACCATGAAGATACCTAAGAATACATTTTACGGATTTTAAGTGAGATTCCTTAGGAGCCGATTGTTAACGGGCACACATACACATGCTAAATATAATGTCTGACCTAAATGAAATAAGATATAGAAGTGAGCCAATCATACCTCTATATTTATTCATATTTATATCCTTCCCATTCTCATTCCTTTCCAAGTTACCATTTGTAGCCATAGGAGTATCAATGGATTTTGCATTTTCCATTCCAAACCTCTTTTGCAATTCTTTTCAATATTTGGTTTGACACTCAAAAGTGCCTTCATTGAGTTGTTTGATTTTTAGACCAGTGAAATAATTCAAATCCCCCATAAGTATCATTTCAAACTCTTATTGCATAAGCTTAGGAAACTCGTCTACAAGTTGCATGTTAGTAGATCCAAAAATAATATCATTGACATAAACTTGAACTAGAAAAGTATGCTTTCCTTGGCGCTTAATGAAAATTGTAGTATCCACTTTCCCCATTGTCGCTCCCGAAAGATTCGCATCCAACGGTACAAACGCGAGAGTGGCGCAGAAAACAGAGTCGCCAGCAATGTGTATTTATCCCAAGAGAGGGAAAGGAAACACTGCGTAAACCGGAAGAGAAAGGAAAGAACATGGTCTCACGACCAAGAGAAAACGGGTACGGGAGTCGGTTACGCGAAGGGAAGGTGTTAGCACCCAACACGTCCATCGTACTCGATGGGATCCACGCTTGTTGTCTGCATCAAAGGGTGTCGTCGTCTGGAACTCCACTGCTACTGGACCGGAGAAGAAACGAGCACGGAAAGAACGGAGAAACGAAGAAGAAAAAAAAGAAGTGACTCGATAGGACGTTATCGTTGTCCTAGGCCTACGTACTCCCTCAGTGCAATGGGAAAGTCAGAGTCAATGTAGTTCGGACGGGAACTGTGGGGGAAGGTTGCTCACCAAGACAATCGCTGCCTTGTGCCTACATATCCTCAATCAGACGAGAGAGAGGAATCAGAGCTAATGTAGTTCGCGGGTACGACCACGGATGGGTAAGTGTTTTTTACGTAGGCGATGAGCTCTTCTGAAAAAAAGAAGTTTGAAACCCAACAATCCCGAAGGATAAAAAGATTTGAATTTGTTTTGTGTTTTTTCAGACAGAAATGTCTTTTAAGTTGTTTCGTAACTTGCATTGAACCAAAGTCTTAAATACAGGAATGAATACTTCGCGCATCGTCCCCAACAGGACATACACTAGGCATCCTAGAAGAATGAGAGGAAACCCCTTATTCCCCACTTCCCTCATTCGTATAATACTCGGGCCAATCGGCAAAAGAAAATGGACGATTTTGAGGAGGAAAACAGAGAGCTAAGAGAGGAAGTTAACACTCAGAAGGAAAGTCAGCATGATTGAATCCCTGGCAACAGCTCAGGATCAACCACCTCAAAGGACTGCGATCTTAGAAATTGTGTCTACACCAACGTTTAAGATACCCGTCAGTCTTCCGCAATACAACATGCCTAAAGGTTTTCCCTGGGGAATGCCTTTCAATTTCATACCTGAGGGATATATACCACCGGTCACTGAAGAACTAGGGGCCACAACCGGAACCTCCAGACCTGAAGGTTACAAACTTCAGGTGAACGAAGATGCAAGGGCTATGACAGAGACCCCTGTACATGAAGGTTACAAACTTCAGGTCACCGAAGCACCAAAAGTTACCGCGGTAATGTCTATACCATAACCTGTGATACATGTTATCCTAGAGGAACATATTCTTCAGACCGCCCCTGGCAAGGATGAAGAAGTATATGAAAGAATGAATGAACTCCAAGAACAGTTCTTGGAAATGCAAAAAGAACTTCATGCTATTCGCAGACAGGACTTGTTTGGCAAAGATGCCACTGACCTCTACTTAGTCCCAAAGGTCAAAATACCGCATAAGTTTAAGGTGCCTGACTTTGAAAAGTACAAAGGCAACCCTTGCCCTCAAAGTCACTTGGTTATGTACGCCCGAAAGATGTCTACCCAGACAGAAAACCAGCAGCTACTAATCCACTACTTTCAAGACAGTGTAACCGGTGCCGTGCTCAAGTGGTACATGGGGTTAAACCGTACAAAAATCACTACCTTCAGAGATCTTGGGGCAGCTTTTGTTCAGCAGTACAAGTACAATTTGGATATGGCACCCGAAAAAGATCAACTCAGAGCTATATCCAAAGAAACCTTCAAGGAGTACACTCAAAGATGGTGTGAAATCGCCGCCCAGATTTGTCCTCCTCTTGAGGAGAAAGAAATGTTGAAAATCTTCTTGAAAACATTAAGCTCATTTTATTATGACCGAATGGTCGCCAGTGCACCTAGTGACTTTACCGAGATGGTAAACGTGGGGGTACGCCTTGAGGAAGCAGTCCGAGAAGGTCGATTGGCTAAGGACGCAGAACCATCCAGTAGTAGTAAGAGATACGGGAGTGCTTTCTAAAAGAAGAAAGAACAAGATATTAGTAATATCTCGCAGGGTAAGCAAAGGAGAAGGTATCAACCTCGACAGGTAGCAATGGTATCTCCTGTTATCAACCCAGCGCCGGTCCCGGCATATTAACCACAAGTTTCTTAGAAACACCCTAATCAACAACCATATCAGCAAAGGCAATAACAGCCTTTTCAGCAGGCTCGCCCGCAATACAATAACAACAATCATTTTACCCGATCGCCAGGATTTGACCCCATACCAATGTTATATGCAGAACTATTCCCACTTTTGCTAGCAAAGGGGCACGTTCAAACCAGGACTCCTCTCACAGTGTCAGACAATCCCTCTTATTGGTTCAAAGCTGATCAATCTTGCGCTTATCATCAAGGAGGGCCAGGGCATAGCATTGAGAATTGCCTCAACTTAAAACTGATGTGCAAAGGCTCGTCAAAAACGGAGTTTTATCCTTCAAAGATTCGAATCCGAATGTTCAAACAAACCCGTTTTCACAACATGAAAAATCCTCAGTAAACTTGATAGACGAAGAACCTGGCAGCAGTTACCAAATTCATGATGTACGCCTACTAGGAACAAATATGGTAAAAATGCATTATAGGCAAAACGGGTATGGCCATGTGCCGTTTCACAACTATCTTCAATGCGACATTTGTTCCAAGAACAATCAAGGGTGTATCATTGTACAAGCAGCTCTTTAAGAGCAGATGGATCTAGGCTGGATCCAAGATCACATGATTCGTGGAATAAATATGGTCTATGGACGTCCAGGCATTGTTCAAAATCATGACATCCGCATAATGAATGTCAATCTAGTAGCGATGCACTCAAGACAAAGTCAGTATCACAATTTACCACTGCACGACTACAACGCTTGCCCGATTTGCTCAAAAGACAATCAAGGATGTTCTTTTGTACAAGAAGCCCTCCAACGTCAAATGGATCTAGGATGGATCCAAGACTACCATGGAAGTGATAATGACCAGGTCAATATGGTTCAGAATTTCGACATTCGTTTAATGAATACCAGCTTGGTAGAATTGCATGCCAAACAAGTTAGACTCGGTTTTTTTGTCCTCGCATAATTATCAGGACTGCAAAGATTGCTCCAAAAACGATCAAGGTTGCGCACTTGTACAAAGAACTCTTCAACATCTGTTGGACCATTGGTGGCTTCCAATCTACCAAGATGAAAACACATATCAAGTTAGAATAACCGATGGAAATCCGGATAGACACCAAAGCTGTGACATCCGCTTGCTGGAAACAGATTTGGTAAAGATGCACTGCATATAGAGTGGATACGACCGTGTGCCACCTCACAATTATGAACGCTGCCGAATATGTTCAGAAAATAGTCAAGGGTGGTACATCGTGCGAGCAGCTCTCCAGGATCAAGTAGACCAAGGGGAAATCCAACTATGCCTAAATTCGTAGTCAATCAATATGGTACAAGGTTGCCTAGGGAAGCATGCAGTTTATGACATTAAAAACATTGAAACGTCATTGGTTAAAATTCACAAATGCCTGTGCAGACTTGACTATCTTGGTCCAAGTCGCCATGATCACTCAACTTGTAGAAAATGACGCAAAAGCCGACATGGTTGCCTCCTTGTCCAGAGTGAGATTCAAGAACTGTTGGACAAAAGAACCGTCACATTTTTCAATAAAAAAGAGCCTGTTAATTATGGAATTAACGAGGATGTTTTCACCGTAATTCCTCTGCTCAATGAGCCGAAGCGCTTGGAGATCCCTTTCTACAGTGGAAAAATTTCCAACATCCCCGAGCTGGAACCGATTGAGGTTACTTATGACAGTCAAAACACCCAAATTACCCCTTTGGTTATCTACTTGCCAGACCCAGTTCCATACGAGTCGGAGAAAGCTATTCCATATAAATACGGTGCAACCATAATAGAAGATGGAAAAGAAGTTCTGTTACCCTCCATTGTCAATATTGATGATGTTAGCCGAGTCACCCGAAGTGGTCGAATCTTCATCAGAGGAGTTGGAGAGCCTTTAATAGAAAAGGAACCTCAAACTGAAGTTCCTAAGTAGCAAGCTAATCAATCAAGCAACACGGAGCCTGTGAAAAATAACGATGAAATTTTAAAACTCATCCAGAGAAGAGAATTCAATATTGTGGATCAACTATTACAAAATCCTTCTCAAATATTCGTGTTATCTCTCTTGTTCAGTTCAGAAGCTTATAAAGAAGCTCTACATAAAGTCTTGGAACAAGCCTTTGTAGAACAAGATGTAACAGTGGGTCAGTTTGACAACATTATTTCCAACATCACTTCCTGTAACAATTTGGATTTCAGTGATGAAGAACTCCCAGAGGAAGGCAAGAATCATAACAAGGCACTCAACATCACAGTCAATTGCCAGGATGGTGCCTTATTTAGTGTGCTCATAGACACAGGTTCATCCTTGAATGTCATGCCAAGGTCAAATCTGGTACGATTATCTTTTCAAGGCACCCCCATGAGAGGCAGTGAGATCATAGTCAAAGCTTTTGACGAATCCAGGAAGACAGTTATTGGTGAAGTTGATCTTCCCATAACCATTTGTCTCCACACTTTCCAAGTCACTTTCCAAGTCATTGATATCCGGGCAGCATACAACTGTTTATTGGGACGACCTTGGATACATGAAGCAGGAGCAATTACTTCAACACTTCACCAAAAGCTGAAGTTTGTAAAAAACAATAATTTGGTCACAGTATGCAGAGAACAGGCTTTAATTGTAAGCAATCTATTGTTCTACTCATATTTAGAGCCAGAAGAAGTCGTTGGAACTCAATTTCAATCACTCTCTGTGAGCAATGAGAATCATCAAGAAAAAGGAACATCAATTTCCTCATACCAAGACGCTCTCCAAGTATTGAGAAATAGTGACATAAAAGGACGGGGGCAAGTTGTGATTCCTGTTGATAACAAGACAAGAAAAGGTCTCGGTTTTTCTCCATCATTTACCAAGACTACAAAAAAGGACGAGGCCACTCGACCTATTCAAGATTTCTTCCACAGTGGAGGCTTCCTCCACCCAATTTCTCAAGAAGTCCACACCATCGACGAAAATGGTTCTTCTGATATAGATAAAGAATGGAAATCCTATTTCAACAATGAAGGATATATATCTCAGGAAGAAACATACATGCCATTTTGCTCTCCGAAGCAAAGTCTCAGATATATACCAAGATCAGATGTCAGAATGATCTATGGAGACTGCGATCCCGAGGGATGTCGTGCTCCATGATCGATCACCATTTCTAGTAGTTTTCGTCAATTATTCGGCATGAATCCGCGAAATCGGTAGCACTTTGTTTTGTATTTTCATTGTTTTTCAAGTCAACTTTACTTGTCATATTTTATTCTCACATTTTATGATTTGTTGTTTTATTTCAATTATATTGCATTTTATGCTTTGGTTTGGTAGTTTTCGATGGTTTCAGGTCTGAGTGGAAAAGCTCAAAGGACTCGTGCGAAGAAAATGGAAGTTCCGGGAATTTAGAAGAGTTTTTGGAAGGAAGCAGAGGATGCCTGGACCTAAACTTCAACAAACATGGAAAAATATTGGGCAACCAAGTTTCTTACCTTTACTATGTTGTAGTTCTCTTCATTATTTTTCCGACGCTTCGAACGAGGACCAAAACAGACTTACGGATCAAAAGTTATGATCGAAACAATTTCGGTTATAAAATCCAGCAAGCTGACACGACCGACAGTGTTGGCTGACACGGCCCGTGTCAGCATTGACGCTGATTTCCTTAATTTTTTCATATTTTCTCTATATATTAAGCTGTGGGGGCGCTTTGGGTATTTCCAATCGATCTGAGTGAATTGTGACTATTTAGACTAGCTTTTGGAAGGAGAAGAGACACTTTTGCTTTGACGAACAATTTTACGTAAGAGTTTCATGCGATCAAGTGATCTGGAGGAGGGAGATTCTTCATGAGTGCTAACAATTGAAGATCAAAATCATCCGATTACTATTGTAATGTATACTTTTCGTATTGTATTTCTTTTTAATATTATGAATAGCTAAACCCCCCAATGCTAGGGGGTGTCCCTAAATTGCAATGTAATGAACCTATTTTGAATCATTCTATGAGATTATGCATTTTTTCCTTTAAGCTTTTATTTTGCAATGTTCTTAATGCTTTTTCGATCGGACCAATTGAATTTGATTCACGATTAGGATTAGGTCGGACAAACCACCCTAATGCTTTTGTAAAATAATATTGCGGTAGATATTTCTTAGGAATGAGGATACCCCGCAATAACCTTTAAAAATCTTGTCAGAACTATTGCTTGATGTTATTATGAGATTGCTAACGAATTAGGGTCAAGGGAGAATATCAAAGGTTTTTCTGTTAAGGAATTAAGGAAAAACACTAATAAGATTGGGTAAACTAAGGTTTGAGGCATGTCTCTTTGAATAATAATTGGGTTTATTGCAGAGCAATTTATACACTTCTCCTAGCATAGCTTCTCATATTTGCTTGAGTCATTTTATTCATTCTGCTTATTTTCTTAATTGTTATTATAATTTTCAAAACAAACAAACTCTAAAGGCATTTTTGTTTAATTGAAATAGCATCTGCACTTATAATTACATGCAGTCCTCGAGAGATCGATTCTGGGGATAACCCCAACTATTACTACATCGGTAAAAATAGTACACTTGCTATTTTTCTGATCAAGTTTTTGGCACCGTTGCCGGGGACTACCAAATTATAAGTTCGTGTGTTAATTCAATTGAAATTTTGTCACTCTGTGACTTAAATTTTATTTTTCTGTTATTTTTATTTTTTTTTATTATTTTTATTTTATAACTTTTGGATTATTACTGTTACTACTAATCTGTGTCTAACATTTTTATGCGAGGAGAACCCTCAACAAATTTTAATTTTGACGCAGAAATCGAAAGAACTTTACATGCAAGGCGTAGATAAGCAAGACTGGTAGCTTCAGAAGCAGAACCATCAGCCCAAACACCAAAAGAAGAAAAAGTTTTTGTTCACTCAGAACAATCAGATTCAGGTTCAGAAACAGGTTCAGAGGCAGACAGAGATACTGTGATTATGGCTGGAAATCAACCAGCGGAGAGACTTCTGGGCGATTACGGTGGGGCAAATGTACCGGCTGGGAGGTTGACCATTGTGAACCAACCGGTGAATGTGCCAAATTTCCAGCTGCATCCTAGCACCATCACTCAACTTGAGAGGAGACCTTTCACCGGAAAGGTTAATGAAGATGCCAACAAACATCTGCAAAGATTTTTGACTATGAGCACCACTCTCAAGATTGAGGGGCACACTGAGGAGGCAAAGAAGTTAAGAATGTTTCCTTTCACTCTGGCGGAAGAGGCTGGAGAGTGGTTCTACTCGTTACATGCTGAGAGTATTACCACTTGGAAAGAGATGGAGAAGGCATTTCTGAATGAGTATTTTCTGGCCTCTGTTTATATCCGAAAAAGATATGATATTGTGAACTTTAAACAGAAAGACGGAGAATCTTTCGGAGATGCATACAAGAGGTTCCAGAAGGTTTTGGTAGCCTGTCTGACTCACAACATGGATCAAACTGAGCAGATGCAGGTGTTCGTCAATGGCCTCCGAATGAAAACTAAGCAACTTATTGATACAACTACTGGTGGATCATCCAACTTCACCACCGCGACTGGTATCAAGAAAATTATTGAAGCTATTGCAGCCAACGAATATTTGGAGTTATATGATCGAAGTTTGAATAAATTTGAGGGTGTGATTGATTTGAAGTTGAATAATCAGGTTGTGAAGGTAGAAGATCAGATTGTTGCGGAAGTTGAAAGAAGGTTAAAGGCTATGAAAGTAGGTACTCAAAGTGTGGCACAAGTTCAAACTGGTCAACCCATGAGTTGTGAGATCTGTAGTGGACCCCATTACACTGCACATTGTGTTGCGACTCCGCAATAAATTGAAGATATAAAGTTCCTGAAGTAGAATAATCCCTACGCTCAAACTTATAATCCAGGGTGGAAGAATCATCCTAACTTCTCCTGGAAAGATCAGAATCAACAACAATACCCACAGCAGCAACAAGATCCCCAAAAAGCACAATGGGAGATTGCCATTGAGAAGATGGCCGCTCAAAGCTTCCAATTTTAAGAAGAAACAAGAAGTAATCTAAGGAACACAGGTGCTTCCATTAAAAATCTTGAAGTTCAGATGAGCCAGATAGCACAACAATTAGCAAGCTCTCAGACACCAGGCGCCCTCCCAAGCGCCACGATCCCCAATCTAAAGAATCATGAGAATGTCAATGTTGTTACCACAAAAACCCAGGAAGTTACAGAAGAAGAATCCAGGCCAACCGAAGAGAAAAGAAAAGAAGCGGTTAAGCCTAAGATCAAGTTACCGTACCCCTCAAAAGTGACAAAGAAGGAGACACAAGAAAAAGACTTTGAGAAATTCAGCTCATTGTTCAAAAAGTTAGAGATTAATATGCCCTTCTTTGAAGCACTTGAACAAATGGCTCTATACAAGAAATTCATGAAGGAGGTTATTGGAAAAAAGAAACCTAGTGGAGAGGAGGTAAATAGTCTAATTGAGGAGAGCAATGGGGAATCACAAGGTAGGAGAATTCTAATCAAAAGGAAAGATCCAGGTTCTATATCAATCCCCAGTACCATAAAGGACAAGACTTTTAAGAGAGTCTTAATTGATTTGGGTGCTAGCGTGAGTCTCATGCTCCTCTCAATTTTCAAAAAGCTGGGTATAAAGAAAATAAGTGAAACGGGAACAAATATGAAGTTTGCTGACCTCACAACCAAGCGGTCATACAGGCTAGCAGAATATGTGCTTGTGACCATTGATAAGTTCACCTATCCAGTAGACTTTGAGATCATTGATCTACCTGAGAATGAGGAGTCGACTATCATACTGGGTCGACCATTCTTGATGACTAGTCGGTGCAGTGTGGATATTGAAGCTGGTACTCTAACCATGAAATATTTTGAGGAGGAAAGAACCTTAAAAGTGTTGGAGCTCGAGAAGCAAGGTAAAGAGGAAAGTAATCATCCCTTAGTTGGAATGATCCGAACACTGGGAAAAGGCAAAAGCTCAAAACCACTTCTTGAAAAAGTCTCTGGAATAGTCCATCAGGTTGCAGCATCTGAGTCATCTATTGCACCTAGCAAGACTCCACAATCCAGTCAAGAAGTCAATAAGAGAAAGAAACATCAAAGAAAGAAGAGAAAAAATCATCAAAGGAAGAATGTGGAAGTTGGATGTGAGTTGAATCAAAATGTAGCTCTTGTTTTTAAATCTGACCGGTGCTCTGTTGCAGAAAAGTCAACCAACAAAACCTGTAAGCTGAAGTACCCCCCCATAGCATTGGAGAGTAACCCGTCGAGCCATGCGACGTTAAACGAAGCGCTTCGTAGGAGACAACCCACGGGTTTTATTTCTAAGAGTTTATTTTGTTTTTATTATGTTTCAGGTTTAACTAGGTACACTCAGAGTCTTTCGAAGGAGGGCGGAGGCATCTCACAAACTGAAAAGTTTGGGCATGCATCAATAGAGTACCATATGTCTGAGAAAATATGAGAAAAACCGAAGAATCATAAAAGTTTTGAGAAAAACAGGGGCCTGACACGGTCGGCCGTGTCACCAGACACGGCCCGTGTCAGGCAAGCATGATTTTCAATTTTTTATAACTTCCCCCTCGGCAGTGAGGCTCTGTGAGTTTTCCTCTCTAGCTTGTTCTAAAACATTGAGGTCAATGTTTAGTTCAAGAGTGGGGGGGGGGGGGGGGGTTATTGCTTTCAGTATTTTTATTTCTGTTATTTCATTTCTGGACTGTTTATTTTTATTTTGGTTGGTGTGTTTTGTTTTCGTGTGTTACAAATTGAAGGTATTCGTGTCGGATGAATGAGGAGACTTATAGTTAGTGGATGAAAAGGCACAACCCATACTTGCTCTCTAGGAAGCCCCCAAAAGTTGGTACTACTGAGGTGGATGATTGGACGCGACTTTCCAACACTGGCCTGATACGGGAGTACTGTGCACCTGAGACGGAAATGAAGCGACATTACACTAGAGGTACCTTGGAATTTGTCAGTATGCCAAACATGGTGAGGATCATAAAAAGCCAAACACCTTATCATCATGAGAGTTCGTTAGGTATGTCTCTGTCACTCTTAGTTTTCATACTCATCTGTTGGAATTTCAATGTACACATATACACACTGAGGCACTTGTTTGTTTTTAACCCTGAGCCTTTCCATCCTACCCTTTTATGTTATCCTTCGTTAACCCCCTCGAACCTTCTTCCTTTTGTTTGTTTATTGACCGCATAATTAAACCATGAGCCCAAACACTCCCGCACCCTGCTCAGATAAGTGTTGTTGATTTTTGATCTGTGAAAAATTCTAAGTTTGGGGTTGGGATATGTTAGTTCTTGTGATTGGCTGAAATTTTGGTAAAACAATGTTAATGTCATGGTTGATGTTACAACATGAGCTTCTAACATTATTGTTATGTTTATTTAACATTCTGGTGTGTTAAAGGTGTAAGGGCTGTAGTTGTGTACTGATGTTAAAACCGATGTCGTGACATCAGTTGTGAACATCAGTCAGAGATGATTTATTAGGGCTGCACGTGTTGCTAGTGTTAATAAGATATTCTGCTGAAGAGAATCAGAGATTGCAGGCGAATATCATGGGTGAGATATATTCTGTTGCAATCAGTTATGAAGAAGATTAGTGTGTTGCTAATTTAATGCAAAAAGATATGGAGAATAATTAAGAGTTAATTATGAAGATCTGATTGAAGATTTAAATTGAAGATCTATTTAGGAGCAGAATCTTTTGGAGATTTGGAGCAGAAGATTTGGTGTGATTTGAAGGCCCAAATCCAGTTGGGAAAAAGTTATAAATAGAATGCTTGTAATCTAGAATTGGCACGGGTCCAAGATGTAGATCATTAGGGCTTTGTCTAAGTGAACCACTCGGGTTGTGAGATGGTCACTGTGTTATTACTCAGAAACCTGTAGGTAATGAGTTTTGTATTGTTCTTGGAGGAAGCTTTGAAGCAACTCCAAGATGGTGTTCTCAGTCAAGAGTCTTGGCTGAGTATAGGCATAGAAGTGTGCCGTCTACTTTTCTGTGATTGAAGAGTTGTTAGAAATCAAGCTGTTGATGCAGTGGCGGAGATGTTGACTGCTAGACATCATTGCGATGATTGGGAGTGAGATGGAGTCTCTTATCTAGGGAGGACTTAGATAAAAGGGTCATTGGGTAGTGATTAAATTAGGTAGATTGTCAACTGGTTTGTTGAGTCTGTAATTTGATACTACTAATAGTGGACTTCCTTCCTGGCTTGGTATGCCCCCAGATGTAGGTTGTTAGACTGAACTGGGTGAACAATCCTTGTGTGCTTCAGTGCTTTTATTGTCTTGTTCATACTGCAGATATTGATGTTGTGATATCACACTTAACATCATATATCTAATACCAGAATTTAAATTGGTATCAGAGCAGGCATCCTATCTGTTTCTGGATGAGATCTAGGGAAGATACTTTCTGGTTCAAGAGCAAGGAAGATATTTTTGCTAAGTTATGGACTTGGTCAGTTCATATAGTTGTCTGTATGAAGGACTATTCATGACAGGGTATGTATTGGACCTGTCTGTTGTTATCAGGAGTACTGCTGAGGTTGATTTGTTGGCACTTAGTTTATGGTGTTGGTGTGCAAGGATTATTGAGTAGTGCCTGAGGGTTGTTAAGAAGTTGTTGTGTGTTCCGCTGCATTGTATCTGATGTAACCCTGGTTGGTTCTTGTATCTCTGGTGGCGAGATTCTAGGAAGGTATTCTCTTGGAAAGGCATTAGGGTTTGGTCTCCTCAGCAGGATATTCTATGATGTTGTAGTTTATGCAAGACAGCTTTAACCGTTTGGTTAGAGATGCCAAAGATACTTGAGGATTATCTCATATCTTTGTTTTGGGAAAGAAGTGAATGGATCTTATTAAAGACTGTATGACATGGAAGTTTCAGTTTTTTTTGAAGAAGAATATATTTCAAATCAGGCATTGAAGACCAATCTGTCCAGAACATTGATTCCTTCTTTATCAATTTTCTTGATGGTGAAAGAAGAGGGTGGAGCCAAAGCAAAAGAGGATCACTGACAAATCTTTCATGCGGGAGTGAAGATCTTGATAAGTTATCTCTTAAGCTTAGTTGTGGTGACCTAATTAGGGGGATCTTCCTGGTTATGATAAGATACATGTTTCTGATCATGAACTAGAGAAAGATTCATCAAGAAAGAAGCTGAGCTTAATATGTCAATTCTAATGTCTCGACATCGCGCTACACATTAGCAGCTTATGGTAAATGCTAAGTCAAAGACCTATTAGATTGTAACTGTTTTGAAGGATCACTGAAGCTGTGAAGTTGAACAATATTTGATATGCTGTTCATAATGTCATAGCATCTCAGCTGTACTGGTTGAAGAAAAGGTAGTAATCTTGAAAGCAGAAGAGAAAGAGATGTTCCTTGTTTGAGCTAAATTGTCTGAGGACCATATTATAGGGTAAATGCATCCAAGATTTTGTGTGCAGTAGCAGTGTAAATCAGCCTGTGGTCTATTGGTGTCTGCATTAGTTGGAATGAACCCTTCCAGTTTTGTGGCTTGAAGGATTGAAAGTAGCAGTTTGTCTATGGTATGTTTATGCAGAAGGAGGACAGTTATCACTCTTAAGTTAGACAAAAGGTCTTAACCTTCTGCTTATAAGAAGAAGCTTCTGGAAGAGTGTGTTATGCAAGTTACTGCAGTTTTATTGGTCTAATCTTGGAAGTTGATCAGATGGTGATATGTTCTCGTGTGTTCCCTACAAGAGATTTGTGTGGATTAATATGGTTGTAGTCTCCAAATCCTTAGGAGATGTTTATTGTTATTTAGACTAATGTCAGAACTGATGTTGAAACATCATGTCAGTTCTTTGCTCAGGGTGGAGTAAAAGATCAAGACACTGACCTAACCTGTAAGGCTTTTGTGGTATGAGTGATTGTCATGATGGCTTGAAGAAGAATCAGCAGATGCCGGTTGTGTGAGAAGGTTACCTTGATAGGAGTTAAGTATGTGTCTGTTGTTGATAAGGTTGTGCATTCAACTAATGACAAAATACATTGACGGGAGACTATGTATATGTCTGATGGAAAAGTGCAGGACTGTTGGAGTGTTGAGAATATACTTCTCTCTATGTGGCTGTTTAACAATAAGATTGTGTGTTCTATAGTGCATTTAGAAGTGACATTATTTGGTAGTCTTGGACTACTTATTTTCTGAAGATTCAAATGAGGTAGGTTTGAAGTCTTTGGAGTTTCTGAGCAGGATGGAGGTTGTCTACTCAAACTTGATTGTTGAATCAAGACTATGAGAGCATGGAAATCTGTTTCTGCAAAGGGAGGAGGTTCTTCTAAGTGGCATAAGGAAGAGCTGAATTCAACAGTTGGATGACATAATGTTCTGACATCTAGCTTAACATCAGGAGTCTCAGCTGGTGATGTGGCACATCAGCTAATGATAGGGTGATCTACAGGAATGAACAATAGGATTCTTCAAAAAGATCGTTCTCATGGCAGTTTGCGGGAGCTACAGGAAGGAGAAGATGTTACATGACCATGGCTTAGGGAGTCTAAGTGTGTTTGCTTTTGAGCAAGTGGAACATGTGACTTGAAGATCAAGTTTCCTTGGTGGATCAAGATATCTTTGTGAGAGTTCTGAAAAACGCGAGGATTCATGAATGAGGTGATCAAATTGTGGCATTTGGTTGATCTCAGAAGTTGATTCGAAGAATCAAGATAATCAGAGTGTGGCAGCTGGTTATTATTGAGGATTGTCTTGGAACAAGTTACTCTTGGGCAGAAGGGTGATGAGTTGAAGACTCAAGGAGATTATTCTTCTTGAAGGTGGATGAGAGGTTAATTCTCTAGTTCTTTGGATTACTATGCAATAGTAAGTCCAGTTGGTGGAGCATATCAAGAATCATGGTGATGATATCTTGGTGTGTGGCAAATGTTCTAACTTGTGTTGGGACATTATCTGGTTGGATATCCTTGGTGAAGGATGATTATGCTCTGGTTCAGAAGGGTGGTGCCTACATTATGCCTAAGCAGCGTCTACATAGTCATACGGGAGAATGATGAAGTAGAAGGTATGCCTTGGATGGAGAATGTAGAGAAGACTGTAGTAGATCAGATATTGATTGATTGGAAGTCTGAAGATGTAGAGTATGATAGGGAATGGCTACCTTTGGAGAAAGGGACAATGGTACTAATATGCATGTGCTCAGCAAGTGTGTTCAAATGTTCATCTTCATCTAGAGCATTGGTTAACCATGACAGGGGGAGTACTTGTCCATGAATTCTGCAGCAAAGGTGCATATATTGTGAAGCTTGCATGATGATCAAGCTTGTGGAGACTAGTTGCCTCTTATGAGGATCTAATGTCAGATAACATGTTATGACATTAGGCTGTTGGTTGGCATTGGTTGTTATGACAATTGGTTCTAGTCATGTGAATCATGTGTGCACATGCCTCTGAGAAGAAGTCTGAAGACAAGTTTATTGGTTTGGAATGTTTAATCTTCTGTGGAAGTCTTGGAGTGATAATGTTGTGAGCAAGCAGACATTGTGTGATAAGATGTCAGAACATGGTACATGACATGTTTTTCTTGAGCGAAACAAGGATTTATGTTGGACGGTGGTGTAAGGATAAGGTGAAACACGTGTCTTCGACTATGCATGGAACTGTTTTGGTACAATTTATGGTAAGTATCTGTTAGAGGCAATAAAGGCGGTCAAGACTGTTTTGGATGGTAGACATTGAATTTAGATGGAGTTTTTAGTTCCTAAAATAGTGTTTCTATGACCAAGAACTTTGACTATTCAAGGCTCGTTAATTCCAAAGTAACTGGTCAGCTATTTATAGAGGTTATTCTTTGCTCCTTCAGCCAGTGAGTGTTCTTGTTTCATAAGTCTTATGGCATTTGTTCGTTTTTGGGTGAAGGAAAGGGTTTTGCTAAATGGTTTGTGCAGATGCTTTGTCTGGAGTCTGCAGTTTCAGATGTGGTTCAGAGATGTCAAAGAGGTTGTCCTAACCTTAGGTTGGTGTTGAGTCTTTGTGACTTGTGTCCTGAGTTATGAGCACAGTTGTGATTTGTGTTCTGAGTTACATGGGTTGGTAGAATGACACTTCTTAAGTTTCATCTTATGCCACAGTTTAAACCCGGTGTCTAATCAAAGAAGGTGTGCAGAATTCTCTTATGCCACCATTGGTCCTTTATGTGTAGACAAACATTTCTTTTCTGGAGGAGTCTTCTACATGTGTTCTGGGCCTGTCTTGGAAGGAAAAAGAAATGTGTTGTATTGAGGGGGAGTGTCAGATATCTTCTTCATCATGTGCGTCAAATGAGTTCAGGACTTTCTACTTCTTAGGTCCTGATGTGCTGCCTGAAGTTGCTGGACTATGGTGATGTTATGTCAAACATGATGTCCTAACATCATTCAAATGTTCCCAAGAAGATGATTCTCCATGGTTGCTGTACACAGTAGCTACTGATGGTCACGGATAGGTTCAGATGTTACTGATGACTACTAACAGTAGTATAGGGTTGTAATTGCGGCTGTAATCTGAGTTGTAATATAAGTGTTTTAGCCAAAATTAGCCAAAGGGGGAGATTGTTAGTTATTGTGATTGGCTGAAATTTTGGTAAAACAATGTTAATGTCATGGTTGATGTTACAACATAAGCTTCTAACATTATTGTTATGTTTATTTAACATTCTGGTGTGTTAAAGGTGTAAGGGCTGCAGTTGTGTGCTGATGTTAAACACGATGTCGTGACATCAGTTGTGAACATTAGTCAGAGATGATTTATTAGGGCTGCGCGTGTTGCTGGTGTTAATAAGATATTCTGCTGAAGAGAATCAGAGATTGCAGGCGATTATCATGGGTGAGATATATTCTGTTGCAATCAGTTATGAAGAAGATTAGTGTGTTGCTAATTTAATGCAAAAAGATATGGAGAATAATTAAGAGTTAATTATGAAGAGCTGATTGAAGATTTAAATTGAAGATCTATTTAGGAGCAGAATCTTTTAGAGATTTGGAGCAGAAGATTTGGTGTGATTTGAAAGCCCAAATCCAGTTGGGAAAAAGTTATAAATAGAATGCTTGTAATCTAGAATTGGCACGGGTCCAAGATATAGATCATTAGGGCTTTGTCTAAGTGAACCACTCGGGTTGTGAGATGGTCACTGTGTTATTACTCGGAAACCTGTAGGTAATGAGTTTTGTATTGTTCTTGGAGGAAGCTTTGAAGCAACTCCAAGATGGTGTTCTCAGTCAAGAGTCTTGGCTGAGTATAGGCATAAAAGTGTGTCGTCTACTTTTCTGTGATTGAAGAGTTGTTGGAAATCAAGCTGTTGATGCAGTGGCGGAGATGTTGACTGCTAGACATCATTGTGATGATTGGGAGTGAGATTGAGTCTCTTATCTAGGGAGGACTTAGATAGAAGGGTCATTGGGTAGTGATTAAATTAGGTAGATTGTCAACTGGTTTGTTGAGTCTGTAATTTGATACTACTAATAGTGGACTTCCTTCCTGGCTTGGTATGCCCCCAGATGTAGCTTGTTAGACTGAACTGGGTGAACAATCCTTGTGTGCTTCAGTGCTTTTATTGTCTTGTTCATACTGCAGATATTGATGTTGTGACATCACACTTAACATCACATATCTAATACCAGAATTTCAGGATACCTTTAAGAACTAGGTAAGTGCAAAAAAAAAGAAAAAAAGAAAGAAAGAAAAGTTTTCAAAAAGAAAAAAAAAGAGAAAAGAAAGAAAAAAAAAGAGAAGTAGAATAAAGCACCTACCTAGAGGAGGATTTAGTTTGAAGAAGTCAAATAGTAAGCTCAAAGAAACAATTGAGTGTAAACTAAAGAATCCAAGTAAAATGGTGTCTGATACCCTTGATTGTGAAACAGAACAAATAGCATAGTGATTAGAATGACGACACTGAGTCTGAGCTAAAAACCAATCATTTTTCCGTTTTGTTTGTTTATCCCACCTTGTCCCTAAGCCCCGTTACAACCATAAAAGCCCTCAAAAAGTGTGTGTTGTGTGCATTTGAGATGAAAATAGATGTTGTTCAAGCTTATGAGTTGACTTTGCATGCTATGATTATTGAGTGTAAACACTGTAACCCGAGAGATTTGGTGAGAGTGTGAAAAGCTGACAGGTAAAAGGTACTTTGATGTTGAAGTGTAGCGGACCGTCAAAATTCAGGTAAGAAGAAAATGTTAAAAGAAAAGTGGAAAGATAGTCGCGAAAGATCTCAGCGGTGTTGTGGTAAGAAAATTTTGATTAATTCGGGGGTGACCTTTCTACTGTCTCGAGCATTACTTGAGAACAAGCAATGAGATAAGTTTGGGGTTGTGATCGGTCACCATTTCTACTAGTTTTCGTCAATTATTCGGCATGAATCCGCAAAATTAGTAGCACTTTGTTTTGTTTTGTCATTGTTTTTCAAGTCATATTTTATTCTCACATTTTAGGATTTATTGTTTTATTTCAATCATATTGCATTTTATGCTTTGGTTTGGTAGTTTTCGATGGTTTCAGGTCTGAGTGGAAAAGCCCAAAGGACTCGTGCGAAGAAAATGGAAGTTCCGGGAATTTAGAAGAGTTTTTGGAAGGAAGCAGGGGATGCCTGGACCTAAAATTCAAACAACATGGAAAAATATTGGGTAACCAAGTTTCTTACATGTACTATGTTGTAGTTCTCTTCATTAGCTTTCCGACGCTTCGAACGAGGACCAAAATAGACTTACGGATCAAAAGTTATGATCGAAACAATTTCGTTTATAAAATCCAGCAAGCTGACACGACCGACAGTGTTGGCTGACACGGCCCGTGTCAGCATTGACGCTGATTTCCTAAATTTTTTCATATTTTCTCTATATATTAAGCTGTAGAGCACTTTGGGTATTTCCAATCGATCTGAGTGAATTGTGACTATTTAGACTAGTTTTTGGAAGGAGAAGAGACACCTTTGCTTTGTCGAACAATTTTACGTTAGAGTTTCATGCGATCAAGTGATCTGGAGGAGGGAGATTCTTCATGAGTGCTAACAATTGAAGATTAAAATCATCCGATTACTATTGTAATGTCTACTTTTCGTAATGTATTTCTTTTTAACATTATGAATTGCTAAACCCCCCAATGCTAGGGGGTGTCCCTAAATTGCAATGTAATGAACCTATTTTGAATTATTCTATGAGATTATGCTTTTTTTCCTTTAAGCTTTTATTTTGCAATGTTCTTAATGCTTTTTCGATCGAACCAATTGAATTTTATTCACGATTAGGATTAGGTCTGACAAACCACCCTAATGCTTTTGTAAAATAATATTGCGGTAGATATTGCTTAAGAATGAGGATGCCTGATGCTCCGCAAGTGCACGGATTTATTAAAGTAATATAAAAGATTGTCGAACCCACATAGACCAATATCAACCTACTATAATCTATCATTGCTTTGTAAAGCTAAGGCTATGATTAAAAAGGTACGAACGGAAATATAAACGCTAATTACTAAAGGTTTGAAGATAATACTAAAACGAGGCTGAAATATGATTTACGTGCACCTAAGGGACTTGTAGAACACGGGTACTAATTATGACTATACTACCAATCCGTAGGAAATGCCAACTTAAAGACTCCGTCTCACACTCTCGCGCTATTGACAAAAGCCACGCCTAATGACCCCAAGATTTTTCTCTCGCTCGCTCGGTAATTAAAAGACGCATTTTGAAAACCAACAAAGCCTAAACGAAGCCTAAAGCACTCTCGCTGTGTTTAGGATTGATGCTCAGTGTCTACTATCCGGTGGGTACCTCAAACTCTCGCTCTATCGGACACACCTTAATGCATTTCTCACTCTCGTGACAAAACACTGTTAAGCAACCCCTCGCTCCCACGACAAAGTCACCTAAATTGAACTTAGACACTAAAACCAGAAAATCGAACAGTCATATTTTCATACTGATGGTTCCTACAGAGTCCCATCGGAACGGCGGTCCTCATACGATGGTCTCTAATTATAATTAACCGAACATAATTAAATCTGATCTTAACATGTTAAAGCATTCAAATTCTGGAACTATCATGTTAAAACAAATTCGAATATAATCTATACTATAATGAAGTAAATAAAGAACCTGTAAAAAATTGCAGTAAATGGAACTGAACTCGAATACGAAAATGGTGGCAAGATTTGTATTGATACTTGAAGTGATACAGCAGTACAAGGAAATAGAAAATACAAAGTGCAGCAATTCCTCAGTGTGAGTAATTGCTGCTTTGAAACTGAAAATATATGCCTAAGTTCTAAAACGCGATTCCGCAGCGCTTCCGCGCAACTTCCGGATCCCCTAAATGCAGACCTCTGATGCTCTATATATAGGAAATTTCTGGCTCCAAGCAGTTGAATTCGAAATTTGAAACTTAACTTGTAAACTGCCAGAACTGCATCAAGAAACTGCTCCCGCGAAGCAACGACGGTCGCCTTAGGCCTAATGGCGGTCGCCATTCATTTAAATATTTGAATTTCCCTCTTTTCAGCTATGGCAAGCGCCATTCAGTTGAACTGGGGGGAATGGCGAACGTCGTTCAGATCAGGCTGGGGCAGAATCAAGCATTTCTTCACTTTTCTTCTCTTTTAAGCTCAATTCTTAATTTTTCCTTCTATGGAGTTGATGTAGGACCTGTAAATGGAAAAGTAACGAAAACATAAGCGAATAATACATGAAATGACAATAACTCGATTAAAATACGATAAAACGTGCACGAATTGAATCGAAATAAACGATACGAAATCGAGTCATCAAACTTTCCCACACTAAGACTTTTGCTTGTCCTCAAGCAAACTCCCATTGTAATAAAACAATAAGCATGATGTTTCGACTCTTAGGAACTACGAAAACAACCTAAGCACAAGGTCGCTAGGCTACAGTGAAACGGATAGGTACTGGACAGTGAAAACAAGGATACCGTAGTGACACGATTCCAGAAAAGCGGACGAAAATTCCCTTCCTATGCAATACCAATTCAAATCACGACATTATAACTAGACCTATATCCTTAATCTTATTTCACCTCTTTTTCATTCGAGCGCAATCACATTAAGCCCGTTATCCTTTGTACTTACATGGTAAGCGAACCTGTTAGTGTTTATGATCTCTTATTCAACAAATTTTTTTTTCTTTTTCGCATTTTATGCTTTCTTTTGCTTACGAATTTCGAGAGTCCGAACTTTAGGCTAAATGGTCGGGTGAGGACCACCTAACTTAGCGGGAACATGTCTTTCGTTCGTTTTTTTTCCAATAAAAATCACATTATTCAAATTTTTTAAATCAACACATATTTGCATCGGTTTGTTACTTAGTTTGTACATCAGGATGGTGCTGACTGCTAGTATAAACTAATCAAGAGGCTGCTTTTAAGAAGCTAGGCATAAGGTCTTGGCGTAATATCTATTTAAATCAATATCACATACTTAGGGAATCTAAGGTGTAGGAATGGTACCGATATTTACAAAACTTTCCCAAGTCTATCTAACACAGCCTAAACAACCTATATACTTTCAGAGTGTCGTGCCGTGAATCAAAACAAAAAAATAGTTGGAGGTTAAATTTTTTTCAAAATTTCGGGGAAATTGAATAACAAGTGAAAACCACACATAAAGACTCGACAACATATGCAAACACTCGACAAAACATTAAAAACAAATAAGATTCCTAAAATCAAGAAATAAACTAGAAAATGATAAACCTAACTAGAAAGCGGTAAAGTTAAAGCGGTAGAGTTCCTCCCCCACACTTAAACCAAACATTGTCCTCAATATTTTGATAAAAGGTGTAAAAAGGAATCCATCCAACGGAGGCTTTTGGGGAGATTCCCCTCTCCTTCAGCCCATGAGATTCAAATGGCCCGGATGTGAATGCTACTGCGTGCCAAATCCTCTCTGATCCTGTTCTTGTTGTCCATGTCTTTGCTGACCACTTCTACTTTGGCGTCTGGCATTTTATGACATCTTTAATTACGCAATTCTTGAATCAGCTCATCATATTCGCCCGCTTCCGGAGGAAGTACCTGCAAAAATGTTAGAAAGATATGGTGCAGTGTGTGCAGGTGGAACATGACTATGCAAAGAACGAGACATGCTCTCTCCTATCATACTCATCATCGGTGTCACCACCAGCAGTGACATTCGCAGGAATGTCTGTGAGCACCAACTCATCTCCAAGATCGTCGTCTAGAGAATTTTCGCATAGATGGAGCTAAGACGTGACAAGCAATACATCTCTTTATTTTCTGCAAACTCAAACAAACAAACATAACAACTTAAAATAAAAAACCCCATGGGTTGCCTCCCATGCAGCGCTTTGTTTAACATCGATAGCTCGACGACTAATAATCTTCGGTTTCCATGGCCACTTATCAAGCCATCTCACATATCCCTCACATTTTCTTTTCTTTCTTCTGTGGGGTGGTTCATTCTTTTGAACTTGTGGTGGTGGTTTCAGATCTATCCTAAGTATCAGCTTTTCAAGTTTGGGCTTAAATATTTCATCCACTACCTCAAAATCTAACCTTACCCTTTTAACAGTGATGATATCCCTAGTTTCACGGTCCTCAAGTTTTCTCTTTTTATGCAGGAACTCAGACAAAGGTGCATCGGTGTGGATATTTTCCAATACCTCCACATATATTTTGGATTTTGAGTTTACCTTAACTTCTACAAACCTTTGTGGGAAAGAAATTGGTGGGGGTATAGGGAGATGGAACAATATGTGCTACATTCTCTACCTCTTCGACAACCTCCCTTTCGGGTGGCATTGGTGGATTTTTCTCAATCTCTACGCTTTTCTCACCATAACTCTCCTCAAATTCATTATCACTCTCCCTAGGATTTTCTATTTGTTCTTCACTACTGGTTGTTACAACATCCGCATGTCTCTCAAGGGAGTGTCCTATAGGTGTCTGGGCAACCAGAGAGATTTGAGTCTCCAATGCCTCAGTGTGAGTCGTGAGGGACTCGACCACAGTGTTCATCTGCCTAAAGGTTTCATAAGTATCGAGATGTTGTTTTCTAAACTCTTCATTCTGGAGAGTTTGTGTCTCCACAAAGCGCTCCATCATAGATTCTAGCCTAGAATTAGTTGTTGTTTCAATGAAATCCTTCATTAATGTTTCGAGGTTGGAATTATGGAATTCTTGCGGTTCCTCAAAATATTGGGAGTGGTAATCATAGAGGAAATTTGGTTGAGAGTGAGTGAGCGTCGCATTGAAATCCTCCATCAACATTTCGAGGTCAGGATTATGGGATTCTTGTGATTCCTCAAAATATTGGGAGTGGTAATTGTAAAGGAAATCTAGATGATACATAGTTTTTTTTCAAACAAGAGTGCCTTAGTCTATACGGTGCAACAACAGAATCACAATATTGACTGTTGGTCCCCAGCAACGGCGCCAAAAACTTGATGCTCCGCAAGTGTACGGATTTATCGAAGTAATATAAAAGATTGTCGAACCCACAGAGACCAATGTCAACCTACTGTAATCTATCATTGCTTTGTAAATCTAAGGCTATGATTAAAAAGGTACGAACGAAAATATAAACGCTAATTACTAAAGGTTTGAAGATAATACTAAAACGAGGCAGAAATATGATTTCTGCACACCTAAGGGACTTGTAGAACACGGGTACTAATTATGACTATACTACTATTCCGTAGGAAATGCCAACTTAATGACTCCGTCTCACACTCTCGCGCTATTGACAAAAGCCACGCCTAATGACCCCAAGATTTTACTCTCGCTCGCTCGGTAATTAAAAGACGCATTTTGAAAACCAACAAAGCCTAAATGAAGCCTAAAGCGCTCTCGCTGTGTTTAGGATCGATGCTCAGTGTCTACTATCCGGTGAGTACCTCAAACTCTCGCTCTATTGGACACACCTTAATGCATTTCTCACTCTTGTGACAAAACACTGTTAAGCAACCCCTCGCTCTCACAACAAAGTCACCTAAATTGAACTTAGACACTAAAGCCAAAATATCGAACAGTCATATTTTCATACCGATGGTTCCTACAGAGTCCCGTCAGAATGACGGTCCTCATACAACGGTCTCTAATTATAATTAACCGGACATAATTAAATCTGATCTTAACATGTTAAAGCATTCTAATTCTAGAACTATCATGTTAAAACAAATTCGAATATAATCTATACTATAATGCAGTAAATAAAAAACCTGTAAAAAATTGCGGTAAATGGAACTGAACTCGAATATGAAAATGGCGGCAAGATTTGTATTGATACTTGAAGTGATACAGCAGTACAAGGAAATAGAAAATACAAAGTGCAACAATTCCTCAGTGTGAGTAATTGCTGCTTTGAAACTGAAAATATATGCCTAAGTTCTAAAACGCGATTCGGCAGCGCTTCCGCGCAACTTCCGGATCCCCCAAATGCAGACCTCTGATGCTCTATCTATAGGAAATTTCTGGCTCCAAGTAGTTGAATTCGAAATTTGAAACTTAACTTGTAAACTGCCAGAACTGCATCAAGAAATTGCTCCTGCGAAGCAACGTCGGTCGCCTTAGGCCTAATGGCGGTCGCCATTCGTTTAAATCTTTGAATTTCCCTCTTTTCTACTATGGCGAGCGCCATTCAGTTGAACTGGGGGAATGGCGAACGCCGTTCAGATCAGGCTGGGGCAGAATAAAGCATTTTTTCACTTTTCTTCTCTTTTAAGCTCAATTCTTGATCTTTCCTTCTATGGAGCTGATGTAGGACCTGTAAATGGAAAAGGAACGAAAACATAAGCGAATAATACATGAAATGACAATGACTCGATAAAAATACGATAAAACGTGCACGAATTGAATCGAAATAAATGATACGAAATCGAGTCATCAATACCCCGCAATAACCTTTAAAAATCTTGTCAGAACTATTGCTTGATGTTATTCTGAGATTGCTAAGGAATTAGGGTCAAGGGAGAATATCAAAGGTTTTTCTGTTAAGGAATTAAGGAAAAATACTAATAAGATTGGGTAAGCTAAGGTTTGAGGCATGTCTCTTTGAATAATAATTGGGTTTATTGCAGAGCAATTTATACACTTCTCCTAGCATAGCTTCTCATATTTGTTTGAGTCATTTTATTCATTCTGCTTATTTTCTTAATTGTTATTATAATTTTCAAAACAAACAAACCCTAAAGGCATTTTTGTTTAATTGAAATAGCATCTACACTTATAATTACACGCAGTCCTGGAGAGATCGATTCTGGGGATAACCCCAACTATTACTACATCGGTAAAAATAGTACACTTGCTATTTTTCCAATTACTCCACCCAACACATTGGAGGAAGATACTCTGACAAAAAATAACTTCGATTACAACTCACATGATCCCATGGATGATTTTACCATTTGGAGGCCTTACATAGAAGATTCAGGGTATAAGAGTAAACTAGAGAATGCATATCTGCTGAATGACCTTGAGAAAAATCCACCTGTTTTCATGAAGTCGTGGAAACCTTACCAGGAAAATTCTGAAGATGTCAAACATCATGTTGATGAAGTTGCAAGAATCTCTGGACAAGAATTTATCAACTTTGCATTTCCTGAGGTCAATGTCATTGAAAAATATGATTCATCTATCCCCTCAGAAACTTGGGATACTTTGGGGTAACCAAGCGGCAAATACAACTTTCTAGTGAAGTACACTACTCCGGAAAGTTCTTGTATCAGATATGAAGACAACCAGCCCACTCGATGGGGATATAACCCCAAAAAATGAAGATACTAATGAAAAAACAACAGAAAAGACCTCTTACGGTAACTCTGCGTGGGAAAAAGACTCCACTGATCCAACTCCGCCAGAAATTAGTACAATCACTAAAGATAATTCTGGAAGGAAAGTACCAGTCTTTGTGATCCACAGAGGAGTTCGTCGCAACTGGGTCGCTGTCAATATCCCAGATGATGTCCATGTTTCAAAGTAATTGCCTCGTCTTTGTTTTGACCTTTCACTTTGCCCGGGTGAAAAGGATGTTTTATAGGGCTTGCTTTTCTGTAAATATCCCTCTTCAATTCGCCCAGAGTGAAAGAGTTTTGTTTTATAGGGTTTGTATTTCAAGAATCGACAAATCATAAATAAGAATGTCATTATGAATTCCTGTATTTATTGCTTTTTTCACTTCTTGCTTTTTTTAGAAAATGGTAATCCTAAAAAACAGAAAAAATAAAAATAAGCAATTTTCAAAATACACAGCACACACTTTTGCATTCTCTCTGTCTTTTCTAAAACATCATCACGTTATGCAGATTATTTGTTTTAAACCCCATTGAAACATACGATCCAATGCCTTCTCCCAACTTTGAGTTCCCGGTATTTGAAGCCGAAGAAGAAGGGGACGAAGAAATTTCGGATGAGATCTCTCGATTACTCAGACATGAGGAAGAATCCATTCAACCTTACAAGGAACCATTGGAAATAGTCAATTTGGGTTCAGAAAAAGAGAGAAAAGAAGTCAAAATTGGAGCACTACTCAGTCCAACTGTCAAAGAAGGCCTGATAGAACTGCTCAAAGAATTTCCAGATGTGTTTGCATGGTCTTACCAAGACATGCCACGGTTAGATACCAACATCGTGGAACATCACTTGCCACTGAAACCAGAATGTCCTCCGGTTAAACAAAAATTGAGAAGGACTCGCCCAGATACGACCATCAAAATTAAGGAAGAAGTGCAGAAACAGATCGGCGCACGTTTCCTTGCCACCTCAGAATATCCTCATTGACTAGCCAACATAGTACCAGGTCCCAAGAAAGACGAAAAAGTCAGAATGTGTGTAGGCTATAGGGATTTAAACAAAGCAAGTCCAAAGGAAGATTTTCCCCTACCACATATTGACATGCTAGTTGACAGCACAACAAAATTCAAAGTCTTCTCCTTCATGGATGGATTCTCGGGCTATAATAAAATCAGAATGGCGCCAGGATACATGGAGAAAACCTCATTCATCACCCCATGGGGCACCTTTTTTACAAAGTAATGTCGTTCGGTCTAAAGAACGCATGAGCAACTTATCAAAGGGCTATAACAACTCTTTTTCACGACATGATGCACAAAGAAATTGAAGTGTACGTCGATGACATGATTGCCAAATCTAAAATAGAAGAAGAACATGTGGAACACCTATCAAAGTTATTCCAGCATATGAGAAAATACAAACTCTACTTGAATCCCAAAAAATGTACATTCGGTGTTCGTTCAGGAAAGCTCTTAGGATTCATCATCAGCCAAAAAGGAATTGAGGTTGATCTCGACAAAGTCAAGGCTATTCAAGATATGCCTTCTCTAAAGACTGAAAAACAAGTAAGAGGGTTTTTGGGATGTTTGAATTACATATCGAGATTCATATTCCTCATAACCGTGACATGCGCGCCAATCTTCAAGCTACTCAGAAAGAAGCAAAGCTGTATATGGACAGAGATTGCCAAAAAGCTTTTGACAACATCAAATAATATCTACTAAAACTGCATATTCTGTCTCCTCCAGTGGAAGGAAGACCACTAATCATCTACTTAACATTCCTGGAAGACTCCATGGGCTGTGTGCTTGGCCACCAAGACAAAACAAAAAGAAAAGAGTCTGCCATTTATTACTTAAGCAAGAAGTTCACAGACTGTGAAACTCGATACACTATGCTCGAGAAAACTTGTTGCACTCTAGCTTGGGAAGCTAAACGTCTTCGCAAATACATGATTTTTCACACTACTTGGTTAATCTCCGAAATGGATCCGACCAAGTACGTCTTTAAAAAGTCTGCTTTAACATGAAGGATTGCTCGTTGACAGATGTTGTTATCAGAATACGACATCGAGTACCATGCTCAGAAATTCGTCAAAGGAAGTGTTTTAGCCGATCATCTGGCTCACCAACCAATTGACAATATTGAATCAATCAGATTCAACTTCCCAGACGAGGATGTGATGTACCTAAAGATGAAAGATTGCGATGAACCTCTACCAGATGAAGGGCCAGAGCCAAGATCCCGATTGGGACTAATATTCGACGGAGCTGTCAACACTTATGAAAATGGAATTGGGGCTATCATTGTTACACCTCAGGGTACCCATATTCCTTTCACCTCCAGATTGGCATTCAAATGTAAAAATAATGAAGCCGAATATGAAGCTTGCATCATGGGTCTCGAAGAAGCTATCGACTTAAGGATAAAGAACATGGATGTGTATGGAGACTCGGCCCTGGTTATAAATTAGATCAAATGAGAGTGGGATACACGTCAACTTGGATTAATTCCTTACAAAGACTATGCAAGAAGATTATTACCCTTCTTCAACAAAATTGATTTTCATCACATTCCTCGTGAAGAAAACCACATGGCTGATGCACTAGCTACCTTATCCTCCATGATTAGCGTGAATCGATGGATCGACGTACCCAAGATTGACATAATGCGCCTTGATAGGCCCGCTTACATATTTGCAGTAAAAGGCATCATCGATGACAAACCATGGTATCATGATATCAAATGCTTCTTTCAAATACAAGAATACCCGCCTAGGGCATCAAGAAAAGATAGGAAGACTCTCAGAAGACTGGCTGACAACTTCTTCTTGAACAATGATGTGCTATATAAAAGAAACTTTGACATGGTTTTGCTCAGATGCATGGACAAACACGAAGCAAACATGCTAATGAAAGAGATTCATGAAGGCTCCTTTGGCACTCATGCCAATGGGCATACAACGGGAAGAAAAATTCTAAGAGCAGGATATTATTGGATGACAATGGAATCCGATTGCTACAAATACACGAGGAAGTGTCACTAGTGTCAGATATACGCCGACGGAATTCATGTACTGCCGACGAATCTCAAAGTTCTTTCTTCTCCATGGCCTTTTTCTATATGGGGAATCGACATGATTGGCATGATTGAACCCAGAGCTTCAAACGGACATCAGTTCATCCTGGTATCCATTGATTACTTCACCAATAGGGTTGAAGCAGCATCATATGCCAATGTGACCAAACAAGTGGTGGTCTGATTTATCAAGAACAATCTCTTCTGCCATTATGGTGTTCCAAGCCAAATCATTAATGATAATGGATCGAACCTAAACAATAAGATGATGAAAGAATTATGTTCTGAGTTCAAAATTTAACACCATAACTCGTCTCCCTACCGACCTAAAATAAATGGAGCGGTAGAAGCAGCTAACAAAAATATCAAGAAGATCATTCAAAAGATGGTTGTGACCTACAAAGATTGGCATGAGATACTGGCATTTTCTCTTCACGGTTATCGCACATTCGCCCGCACTTCAACAGGGGCAACCCCTTTCTCTCTAGTATATGGCATGGAAGCAGTGCTCCCCATAGAAGTAGAGATGCCATCAATAAGAATCTTGATAGAAGCCAAGCTAACAGAAGCTGAATGGTGTCAAAGCAGATACGATGAACTGAACTTAATCGAAGAAAAAAGAATGACGGATTTATGCCATGGTAAGTTATATCAACAAGGGATGAAGAGAGCTTTCGACAAAAAGGTCCGACCTCGAGTATTCAGAGAAGGCGACCTCGTGCTAAAAAATATCCAATCATTTCTCACTGATTCCAGGGGAAAATGGACTCCAAATTATGACGGCCCTTACGTTGTTAAGAAAGCCTTCTCAGGAGGTACCTTGATACTCGCAACCATGGATGGAGAAGAGTTTACTTACCCCACAAATGTTGATACAGTCAAGAAATACTTCGCCTAAATACAAAAAAAAAGCATCTCGGTGGACTGAAAACCCTAAAGGGCAGTCCTGGCAAAAATTAGAGGCATAAACAAAGATCATCCCGATAGATCAAAAACCTGAAAAGGAAATCTAGGAAAAAGTTAGGGATTTACAGCAAGTAACTGCATCCGACAAGATTAGATCCTCAAAAGCAATGCCATCTGTCAAGAAATCCTCAATCAAAATCACCTTCAACAGAAGCTTAAGAATACTCAGAATTCAAAGTTGGTGGAAGGATAGTGGTTATTATGTTTCAATGTAGCCCCTTTTCCTTTAAATTACCATTTTCTAAACTTTGTAATGCTCCATAGAATCAGGCATTAGGCTGATTACCATTCTATTAATAAAAAATTGAGCCCTTGTGCCCTTTATTTGCAATGATCATTTATTCTGCTTTGCAAAATGACATTTTCTAATATGATTAACATTCTTGAAACCCAAAAATGAATTTACTTTTGTTTTCAAAATGGAAATTTTGAAGTTACTTCTGCTTTTAAAATAAAGATGGCAAATTCCTTTTGATTGATGAACACAAAAAGGAACATCGACAGCTTCTCCGAAAGCAATCAAACTTCAAAATGCAGAATCAAAATATTTCTTGTGATCAGTATATCCCTGAGTGGAGGATCAATTACTCCAGATTGATAAGTTGGAGCATCCCATATATCATCCCCAGTAAGGGTCGAGTTTTAATATCCCCTCAAACAAACGTTGGAATCAAGATCAGGTTTCTATCCCCAATAATAAAGATAGAAATAGGAATCCCTTCCTCCAACAGGATGCTATCTTCAAAAAACACCGATAAAAAGTTGCCACTCCCCAGGAGTCGCATTTTGTTACTACAAAGAATATGAAAAGTTCAGCGGTAGTAATTTTTTCCCCTCAACAGATCAGTGATACCTTTTATCCCCCAAAGTGCCCGAGTATCCAGTTGTGCTCATCACCGGCCCGTATGTTATGTCTGTTTTGACAGCATAAGCATTTCATACATACATCATGCATAATTGATTCATATTCATATTCATATTGCATATCATATTCCGATCACTTTGGTCACTGTCGCTCCTGAAAGATTTGCATCCAACGGTACAAACGCGAGAGTGACGCAGAAAAACACAGAGTCGCCAGCAATGTGTATTTATCTCGAGAGAGGGAAAGGAAACACTGTATAAACCTGAGGGAAGGGAAAGAACATGGTCTCACGACCAAGAGAAACGGGTACGGGAGTCGGTTATGCGAGGGGAAGGTGTTAGCACCCCACGCATCCATCATACTCGATGGGATCCACGCTTGTTGTCTGCATCAAAGGGTTTCGTCGTCTGGAGCTCCACTGCTACTGGACCAGAAAAGAAACGAGAACGGAAAGAACGGAGAAACGAAGAAGAAAAGAAAAAAAAAGAAGTGACTCGATAGGACGTTATCGTTGTCCTAGGCCTACGTACTCCCTCAATGCAATGGGAAAGTCAGAGTCAACGTAGTTCGGACGGGAACTGTGGGGGAAGGTTGCTCGCCAAGACAATCGCTGTCTTGTGCCTACTTATCCTTAATCGGACGAGAGAGAGGAATCAGAGCTAATGTAGTTCGTGGGTACAACCACGAATGGGTAAGTGTTTTTTACGTGAGCGACGAGCTCTTTTCTGAAAATGAAATTTGAAACCCAACAATCCCGAAGGACAAAAATATTTGAATTTGTTTTGGTGTTTTTTAGACATAAGTGTTTTAAGTTAGTTCGTAACTTACATTGCACCAAAGTCTACCATGCGGGAACGAGTGAATCGCATGGTTACCCCCAAATGGGACGTATGCTAAGCACTCTAGAAGAGGAGGGGAGACCCCTCGTTCTTCATTTCCTACACTTAAGGCTCGAGCGCAATATACGTTATATTTATTAAGTGTTTTAAAGAAGTTATGAGATGAGAAGAGAGAGGACCCAAAGAAAACTCTAAAGGGAAACTAAGAGTCATAATGTTATCATGCATGGGTGACCTATGGTTAGTGAGGCTTAGGAGGGAGCTAACCTAATGTTATCATGCTTGGATTGAGAGCCTAATGTCTATCCTACTCCAAGCTTAATCAGAAATTAAGTCGGACTAGGAGCCTTAAGGGAGCATGTGAATACAGAGTAATCAACAAGTAAACACCAAACAGCTCAATCACAAAGAGAAAATCAAATATGAAAACAAGCCAGGAGAAATCAACAATTAATCAGGAATTAATCAAGGATTAGTAAAAAATATCCAAGTTAGAATTAAAATGCTAAATAAAAGCAAGATTAAAAATTAGCAAGAAAAGTTATTCTAATATTAGAACTAATACTAAGACTAATCCTAAAATTAATTCCTAATTAATTTCTAATTAAAATCAAGTTCTAGTTCTAAACTATAAACTAATTCTAAAGAAAATTAGTTCTAAAGAAAATTAGTATTAAAATCTAAATGAAAATCTCCAATTAAGGTTTAATTCTAAAATTATAACTAAACTATTTAACCTAAATTAATTAACTAAAGCAAATAATAAAACCAAAATTAACAAAAATCTAATATTAATTAAAAGCAAGGGTGCAGTAGCAGATCATAGGGGGTGTAATTAGCAGTTTAGGCCTAATATCCTTACAGCCGCAGGGGGGTTCAGGTAGTGAAAATAGGGTGTGAGAAGCAATCAGGGCGATGGGCTTTGTGCTAGGCTCAAAATCCTTATTCAGCCAAGGGGAGGGTTCAGGTAGTGGAAAAAGGGTGGTAAGAGCGAAATTCTATGGGGCTGAAAGCCCAATCTAATGTGAAACAAATTTGGCTTAAAAAACCTAGATGAAGATCGTTCCTACACTCTTCTTCTCCAAATAGCCGCTCTCATCTTCCCCAACAATAAACCGCCGCCGGAAACAAGAACAGCACCGAGCCGGCTCAATCTCCATCACGATCTTTCTTCTCCGGCAACAACTCACACCGACACCTCAAATCAAACTCCCTCCGTCTTCTCCATTCAAATTGCTCATCTCCTCACCTCATCCTTTCCGATCAACCTTCTTCATCTTACCATTTTCCAACATCACCGTCGCCATCGTCCCTGTTCTTCTCCTCCTTCGCAACTCGCCGGCGACATCAATACCCTCTCCTCCATCAAACCTCACATCAAATCATTGTCCTATGTTCCGCCATAACCTCAACATTTCCTTCCCTCCAACTAAACTTCTTATCGCGAAGACAAACTGCTCCGCCGCGCCGTAGCATCGCACCAGCGACGGCGGAGACTTTAACGCCCACACAACAACCTCACGCACACTCAATGACCTCACGCACACTCAACGACATGGCAACTATGCGAAAATCAGTCACATCCAAAACAACAAACACGAACTCAGAGCAACAAATACAAGCACAAATTACGAATTGGAAACAGTAAACATACGAGTAAATTATCACACATCAAATTTGGGACGAGATCGACATACCTATCAGAGTCGCTCCGATGGCGCTTCAAAGACGACACAAGGTTTCACTCAGGTATGCTCGTTCTTCTTTCATCGCATCTTCTCGATTCCATTTCCTTCTTCTTCTTGCTTCCTGATTTCTTCGGATTTGACATGTTGTTGCATCGTGAATACTGTGCTACGATTTGTTGTTGTTGCGTTGATTTGAAGTTGCTGTTAATACGAAAGGTTGCGCTCGCGACTTGCGTTGATTATGCTGCGAACCTGTTGATTCTTGATGCTAACAATTGTTGCGGTTACGGCTTCTGCAGGGTCTATGAGTTTCTGGGAACTCGAAATAGTGATGAAGGCTGAATCAAAAGTTTATTGAAGTTGAAGATTGGAGTAGATGGATATTGCTGAACTGCTCATGGCTATGGAGAGTTGGAGGGAAATTGAAGAAGGTTCAGTGATGAATTTAAGGCTGAAGGTGGTGAAATATGTGATGCATGAATTGTTTTGCAGATCTGAGAAATTTGATGAAGATGGAGATTTGGTGATAGAATTGAAGATGGAAGAGAGAATTCGGTTTGTGTTTATTAGAAAAATTTGTGAGAGGAATTGAAGATACTTCAGTGATTATTCGATGATGATTCCTCCTCCTCTTGAATGAGAGCTGCAGCTTGCTTTATACCAGAATTCTTGGAGGGGAGAATTGTATTTCAACTTGGAAATTCTGTTATGCAGAGTTTGTGAAATCAGAGTGAGCTGTGAAATAAAGGTCACAAGTTTTGTGGGAGGTGTACGTGGGTTTTGCTTCTTGCAATTTTACAGTGTATTTTTCTTTTTCTACTGAAATGCTTTTCCTTTCCACCGTTATTATTACTTTTTCTTTTTCTATTGGAATTTCTTGTAACACTTTGTAACAAACTTGCAAGTTGTGAACCTTGCCACTACTTTTTCTTTTGAGTGATGTTTGAAATGGGCTTTAGGCTAAACAAATGGAATTGGGATTGAATTAAAACAAATATGGATTCAGGAAATGGTTAATTGGTTTAATGGGCTTGCCTTAGAAGTTTGGATTGAAAATGGATTTACAAGATGGAAGAAAATGATATGGATAAAAAAAGTAAATTAGGAAATGGATCTTGAACATTTGGAATTTGAAAACAAGGTAAGAAAAATGGTTAAAATGGACCTATTTGGACTTAAAAATTATGGATAAAAAAAAAGGATAAAGTTGAAATGGATAACCAAAATTAAGAATGGATATTAAAATGTGGATTTAGGAATGAAATTTGGATGTGATATCTTGGATATGAAGTACGGATTTGGAAATTGAAATGGGAATGGATAAAGAATATGGTTTTAAGAAAAATGATTTTTGAACAAAATGAAAATGGGTATGGACTTTGAAAATGGTTATTGAAAAATGGTTAATAAGATAAAAATGGGCAATGAGATGGACATTAAAAATGATGTGGATAAATTGGTTTATAAAAATGGATATGGATATTAGGAAATGAATAATGGATTTGAAAATCAAAAGGTGGATAAGGACATGGTTTAGCAGATGGATAACCAAATGAATCCAAAACCAATCCCAAACTTTTCACGAGCCTCTGATAAAGTGCATACAGCTTCCACTGAAACAAAACGCCTAAATCACACATCCTCTGAATCTTTGATCAAGTGAATCCTCACATGAACCTGTCTGAATAAATCTCTGGGAAAATAAATCCACAGATCCTGACTTTTAAATCAACCCCACATGAACCAATGCTTGATAACTTGACCTCCAGCGCATAACAAACTGACCCTTGATGTGCACTTCCTGAGAACTAAACCAATAACACGGATAACTTGCACTTGAAGCAACACTCCTGATGATTTGACCAAGATGAAGTCAAACTTCCACCTGATCATAACTGAATAAGCACTTAACCTGGAACCCCTTCTCTTGAGATATTAAGAAGGATCCAAACCCTGATTCACACCAATGAAACCTTGACTCAATACTTTTGATGCCTTCTCTAAAAATGAGGAACCCTAGGAGAACCATGATCCCACGTCTTAAGAACCAATGAGGATGATTAATTATGAACCATGACCTAATGATGCAAAATGAGAAAGAAACATAAGCCAGAAAAGGGTAGGCCAAATTTTGGGGTGTTACAGCTGCCCCTATTCAATCAACTTGGTCCTGAAGGTATGATAGCAATGGCTGTCATGCGTTCAAAGGATTCACGGAGATTGAATACCGAAAGAAACCTGAAATTTGCAATCCTCAATGGAGGGACGACTCCACTGGGGAATAACCGATAAATGCTGCAATGTCACAACACGTACGAGTGTTGGAAACCAATACAAACAATGTATTAAAATGTCATGAAATAAACACAAACGAGTGTTAACTATGCTGGGGATAAACACAGACGGGTGTCAAGGAATCAAAGATATCAGATACGGACGGGTATCGAAAAGGTACACGGACGGGTGTAAAAGGGTTCAATATGGACGGGTATTGAAAAGGTACACGGACGGGTGTAAAAGGGTTTAATTTACTGGGGATTGGCCTAACATCGTCAAGGAATTGACGAAGATAACACATTGTCATAGGGATGACAGAAAGAAAATTCCACCGTAGGAACAAAACGTCATGGGGATGTGTAATACCCCAAATTTTGACCACTTAGATTTCCCATCATTGTGAAAATCATCATCACAATATGGATGAACCATCATGCTTCATTAGCCTCCCCAAAGATGGGTGAGCATCCAATACAATCAAAATTAGGGTTTCAAGCCCTCTCTGAGTGCTTAGACAAAGGATCAATCAAGAAATGACATGATCTTCAACTTGTCTAATCTCTTAAACATCCACAATGGATCAAAAAGGACTCCCACTTCAAGGATTAAACACAAAGCTGCTCCCTTCTAGGTGGATCAAGTCTCAAGATCGACAGCGTCACCAAATTAGGGTTTTGGTCGACCAGGGCCTCCAGATGGAAATTTTCATCTGGACACAAGGCAATGATCCAAAACATGACCTAATATACTTCATGGAACCTCATGAACCCATACATCAAGTCAATTTTGCTTCAGGGGATGCATTCATAAAAAATCAGGAATTAGGGTTTCTTGACCTAATTCACCCCTAAATTGACTTTTGGGGCAAACCATGAGCCAAGACCTCAAGAGATGATTTGAGGGTCTCTAATATACCATATTGATCCATTTGGAACAATGGATTGATCCAAGAAGCTTGAGCAACAAGTTTCATTTTCATCTGCACCACAATTAGGGTTTTAAGGGAAAAGTCAACTGTAACTTTGACTTTTGACCTGGACATGCTCCCAAACCCTAATACATGATTGAATATACCCTATGACACCCATGGAATATGTCCATCAAGTTTGATTTAGGTCAAGGACATGATTTCCTGAAGAATTGCACAATTTGGAATTCATCTGATAAAAAGTCAACTGTGCACAAAAGTCAACTTTGACTTTTTGAGATTTTTCACAAAAATGGATTTTTAACCCTAAAATTATGTTAATGTATGATTTGAATCATCATTCATCAAGAAAAATCAAGAAAAGTGAGATAACTTGTAAAAGGGGTAACCATAAAACTTAGAAATTTTTCTAAGTTAAAAATAAAGTGGCAAAGGTACCAACTTTGGAGGACCATAACTCCTAAACCACAAGGCCATTTTTTCTCATCCAAAGATGGATTTGTAGCCCTCACTATCACCTACAAAAACTTCAACTACAAGTCATTCCAATTCATTAAGGATTTTGAGTTATGGAGTGATCAAAGTGGCTGAAAAGTGAAAAAGTCACTTTTTCCAACACTTGGTGAAATTTTCACTAAGTCAGAATTCTGCTTCACTTTTTGCCAAATGTAGGGGGATTTTTCACTTGGAATCAAAAGAGATCAAAACCAAACTTGTTCAAACAGTTGTTGTATCATGTAAGAGCTTTCCAAAATGGCCAAGAACATTTCCAAATTCAACCTACATCATGAGATACAACATTGGCAAGTTGCCTTGCTGAAATCTGTCAAGGCAAGGCAGAATTTGCATTTTGGCTCGATTTGCCAAAATCAGCCAATTGCAATTGCTCCAATCCACTTGGACACCTCAGAGGATTGAATCCAAAGGGGACTATCACTGAGCCAAGCCTCAAAGGTCCAAGGAACAAGGAATAGCATGTTGAACCTAGAGTTGCCAAAATAGGGACAAGACTTCAATTTTGGAATGAGGCATTCAATGGAACCATCAAGGTGGCATGGACTGAGCCATTCTCATCTGAAATCAGTCAAGACTTATCCAAGACCAAGGGGACCAAAGCTCTGTGCCCTAACCTCTAGTCAATGGCTAGAGGAGACTTTCATTCTCATTGGCCAACATTGAGGAAACCTACTTACCAGCTGCCATGTACTATTCCTTGCAAAACAAACTTGCTCTACTATAAATAGAGCTCAATTGTGGTCAGTTTGAGTACACCAAAGCCATCTAACAGATGCTTTCCTCAAAATCTCTTTCTCTTGGCAAAAATGCCTTTCTTAGCAAGGTAGCTATCGGGTTTTGAGTTTGAGAGCAATTCTGCACAAACCAATCACTCACACACCTCACATACATCACATATGAGCTGATCAAACACTCACATAACATCTGAAACATCAATTTCACAAAATCACTTGCCATCCACACAAGTTTGAAGTGAAGTTGCAGCTGAGATGCCATAAACTGATCCAATCCATTTCAATTCAATCCAAGTGTTCAAACACACTCCATATGGTGTAGGGAAGCTGTCCAGATCATCACAACTTGTCTGTAACACCTCCAACCCAGAATTTGATTTGCTCTTGCTGTCACGACTTGAAGGTAAGCCTAAACTTGGGCATCTCTCAATCTATGCATATTTCCTCGCACAATAATTTGGCCATATGTTCATAATCATGCATGGAATGTTTTCCCTCAATTAATTGCATTGTTTGAATCGTGTATCAAAAATCCTAGCCTTCATGTAGAAATTAGGGTTCTTGAGGTCTCTTCGTGATTTCTTGTTATATGTTTAATTTAAATGAAATTAAAGTACATAGACATGATCGTGAGGTTGAGGCGAGCATAATGATATGTGGATTGCATGATATGATTACGTATTCATGGAGATTGGATAGAAAATGCAAATCTGAGAAACCAAGAACACGCGCGTGTTCTTCAGCTGTTCTTGGCGCCATTTTTGAATAATTCAAATATTTGAATTTTGTGATTTTGTTTAATTGATTCAAAAATTAATTTCTCTCTGAGTTTTAATGATTTTGAGTTGATTCTTTTTTTAATAATTCACAAAAATGTTAAAATATTTTATTTTCCCAAAAAATCCCAAAAATATTATTTATTTTGTATAATTGATATTTTTGCAAAGAATTAATATTTTGATTGTTTTTGGCATTTTAAATATTTTTTCTACATTGATTTTGCAACTTTTAATGCTTTCTAATTATTTTGTAGGTCAATACTTAATTTTTGAAGCATCAATCCAAGATCACAATTTGTTTTCCATGTGTTAAACAATTTTTGATCATTTTAATTGAATTTTTATTCAATTAAATACATTTTTGAAAACAAATTAGGGTTTTGGATTAATTCAACCCTCATAAATTATTTTCAAAACACTTTGGGCCTCTATTAGAGTGTAAGACCCAATCCTTTTTTGACCAAATCATCTTTGGGCCTCACTTATTGTATAAGTCCCGATACCGTCAGAAAAATAAACGGCGCGATCGTCGTCTTTTCAAAAAAACATCTGGGCCTCTCCTTGAGCTATAAGACCCATTCAAAACACTTTGGGCCTCTATTAGAGTGTAAGACCCAATCCCCCTTTTAACCAAAACATTTTGGGCCTCACTTATGGTATAAGTCCCTCTGCGTTAAAAGAAAACCTCGGCGCGATCGCCATTTTAAACGAAAAATCATTTGGGCCTACCCTCGTGTTATAAGCCCCACACTTTTTCTTTAAACCTTTTTGGGCCTCTTGAGAGAGTGTAAGACCCATCCCTCTGTACAGAAAACCTTTTTGGGCCCCAGTCACTTGTATAAGTCCCGCTGTACAAAGTCAAACAGTGCGCTCACTGATAAAACCCTGGGCCTCTCCTTGAGCTGTAAGCCCCAAATCTTTCTTTTTCAAAGCACTTTCTCCTTTGATTTTGAATATACTGTTGTTTTAAATCTTTCTTTGTTGAACAACTAACCAAACAGCATGGAAGCTCTACAACCGAGTAAGTGGTTATCGCTTTCATTTACTGCTTTCATATTATAAAACTGTATTGTGGGGCTGCTCACTGTAAGTCTCCTTTCATAAACTCATATCTACTGTGTAATAATAGTATAGATATTTCGAGTTTCCCCGGCAACTACGTCTAGAACTAGGTGACGCCGTTTCACTTATTCGTAGAAATAGACGTCTAGATCCCCAATAGGAGCACCAGATACAGTCTTCTCTTCGGGTGTCCTCCTTAGGAATCGTCAAGAAAGTCTATCCCCCAGAGATGAATTATTCTCGGTGAAACTTCTCTTGAATTTCTTCAAACCGTCGAACGGTTCGGACTCTCTCTAAAAGTTAAAGTCACTGGATAGTAAACCTCGCACGTTTACTAGTGGTTTTAACTCTAAAAGAGTTTTCCTGAACTTTTCTTTGGTTTGGGACCCACGGGCTTCTTAAAAGCATCGGCCTCCTCTTGGGCATCATACAAGGACCCACAGGCTTCCTATAAGCAACCCCGCCTACTCTTGGGCATTATTCAAGGACCCTACGGCTTCTTAGAAGTATTTACAGCCTCCTCTTAGGCTTCGTATAATGATCTCTTCCTCCAGGAATGATAGCCTCCTCTTGGGCTTCGTACAAGGACCCGTCGGCTTCTTAAAAGATTCCAGCCTCCTCTTGGGCTTCGTACAAATTGTCCCGACGACCTCCTAGAGGTATAGGAACAGAACCTAGTCATCCTCATAGAACAGTCCTTTCATAGAGTCTACTACTATTTCTCAAAGCATAGTACCAAAGATAAAACTCTAGACTTGGACAGTCTAACTTCCTTGCGTCTCAAAGACATTCTCAAGCACCCTTCGTTAAATAGGAAGAAAACCCGCAGGCTCGGACAGTCTCAATACCCTTTGGATTTCCCGTTTCCTCAAAGAAAAGGAACTATCCCTGATCTTCAAATTAAATCCCTGAGTACAGCGTTGCTCATATAAGAACTGATTTTCTCTTTTAAATCAGTATATTGGATCTGTCACTCAACTGAAATAGTTACAATGGCCTCCATCTCGGGCTTCGTACGAGATACCAAAATTCTCCCAAGTGGAGTCAAAACAACCTTTTAGCCTCTCTCTCAGGCTTTGTATGAGACACAAAAGATTCCCTCGTTGAGTCAATCACCCCTTTTTTTTGCCTCCATCTCGGGCCTCGTACGAGATATAAATCCCTTAAGCAAGAGTCGAACTCTTTGCTAGCCTCCTCTTAGGCTTTGTATAACGATATGCCCCACTGGGTCAAAAACTTTTAGCCTCTCTCTCGGGCTTTGTACGAGACACAAAATAGCCTCCTCTTAGGCTTTGTATAATGATTTTCCTAGCGGAAATTAGCCCCCTCTTAGGCTTTGTATAAGAAAACCACTGGTTGATCCAATCAACCTTTTAGCATCAAAGCTGTGCCTCGTTCACAGTACACAAACATCAACAACTCCTTTCCCTTCATCTAATCGCTGTAAGCGGCAAGCCTCTAGATCATCTATATCCATGCCACTGTCCCTCTTTTAGCATGAGAAATTCCTAAGGAAAGATGGCATTGCTCTACACTGAGTTAAAGTCTTCTCCTTCAGGTTAAAACCCTTTCTTTGGAAATTATGGCATTGCTCGGATCCGCGTATCCCAGTTAAAGTAATTCTCCTTCTCCCCTCTTTAGAGATGACAAATTCTCTCTAAAGTCGAGGTCTTTCAGCTTCACATCTTGGGCTTTGAACAAGATACAAACTATCCTTTCGCTTCACGTCTTGGGCTTTGAACAAGACACCAAAAACCAATTTCCTCCCATAGAATAGGAGGAACTACGAACGCTCTGATTTCCCTGTTTCGGTAAACGGGAATACGTAGGCATAAGATCGAAAGAAAAGATCTTAGCAAGCACAATCAACAAAAAACCCAAATCCCATATCCCCATCAATCAAAAGCAGTAATTCAAAAGCACTAGTCCTAACATCCTAATCCTTATTCCTCGCCAGAAACCCTTTGCCTAGAAAAAAAGAAAGAAAGAAACCTGTATTGGCGAAATACGAATAACCAGTACAAAGGCCCCCCCACATTGATAGCATCCGTAACCTAACAGACCGCTGTTTAAACTCAGTATGCAAAGCAGGGTTAATTGGAGACATCTATTTCCCTTCCTTATTCAGCTCACAATAGGATAAAAAATGAATCGACCTGTAGTTTTAAGCTCAACCGCAGAGAGCGACCAGCGCTTAAGAACCGTGTCCAAAATCGCTCGCTACAGGATGACGGAAAGAAAATCTGAACGAAGATAACACATTGTCATAGGGATGACAGAAAGAAAATTCCACTGTAGGAACAAAACGTCATGGGGATGACGGAAAGAAAATCTGAATGAAGATAACACATTGTCATAGGGATGACAGAAAGAAAATCCCACCGTAGGAACACATCATCAAAGGGTTGACAGATAGAAGGTGAAAACATTCCAAGGTACGAAACCTGAGCTCGGAACACATCGTCAAAGGGTTGACGGGAAGAAACTGAAAACATCTGAAGGTACGAAACTGAGCTCAGAACACATCGTCAAGGGGTTGACGAAAAGGAACTGAAAACATCCGAAGGTACGAAACCTGAGCTCGGAACACATCGTCAAAGGGTTGACAGAAAGAAACTAAAAACATCCGAAGGTACGAAACCTGAGCTCGGAACACATCGTCAAGGGGTTGACGGGAAGAAACTGAAAACATCCGAAGGTACGAAACCTAAGCTCGGAACACATCGTCAAAGGGTTGACGGGAAGAAACTGAAAACATCTGAAGGTACGAAACCTGAGCTCGGAACACATCATCAAAGGGTTGACGGAAAGAAGCTGAAAACATCCGAAGGTACGAAACCTAAGCTCGGAACACATCGTCAAAGGGTTGACGGAAAGAAACTGAAAACATCCGAAGGTACGAAACCTGAGCTCGGAACACATCGTCAAAGGGTTGACGGAAAGAAACTGTCTGCTGAGGAATGGCTTGGCATTCTCTTTTGGGATATGTCACTGTTTTGACTGAAAATTGATTCGGGTTTCTGTACAAGGTACCAAATCCGGCTTATGCTTCACATGCATATGTTTGAATGTTTTGCTATGGCGTAATGCTCCATACGAAATGGAAATGCTACGCGTTTGAGGATGAAATGCAAAATGCTTATGATATGCAAAAGAGACCCCTCCAGCAAAATAAATGCTGAAGAGAAGAGTCCAAATCCGCTGGGGATGGCGAACTGAACTGTCCCCGAGGTCACGAACCCTATCGAGGAAGTCACACTGACCGGCCTTCCTGATATAACCATTGCTGAAGATGAAACCCGAAGAGAACTCCCACTCCGTTGGGGATTACGAATAAACCTTGAAAATGGACCCTAAAGATCTGTTACGGAAGAGGTGTCAATAACCATTGGACTTTGAATCTGGTGGGGATGTCAACCACTGTTGATCAAGCCATCGAGATGACTATCACCTGCTTGGGGAATGAAGTCAATAACAGCGAACCTGCTGGAGAATATCATTGAACTTAGCCTGTAGTCGGGGAAACACCCTTAACCTGCTGGGGAATACCAACCATAACCAACAACTCTGCTCGGGGAACGACGGTTGATGATATCCACTCTGCTAGGGGACAACATTGAGCTTACTCCTTTACTGGAGACTTACTTTCTACCCTTACTCTGTTGGGGAGAGAAACTTTACTGGGGGACGTCACGTGTCGACCATCCACATGAACCCTGCAGATGGGATATGACCAAAAGATGCCCTGATACAGCATAACCCATAAAGGAACCTGTCTTCGAGAGGTCTCATGAAGATCTTATATATCTTGCCCCATGATCTTAATTAACCGTTCTCCTGAGAAAAACCCTTTTGCTTTTGGGGTGACCTACCCCAGCCTTGAAGTGATTTTGCCCTTGACTGGCTGATCTGTGAAGGAGTACCTCTGACTGGCTGACCTTCGAGAGATTTGTCGAATCTCGACCTGATTGCCCCAGATTGGCTGAATCTTGGAATGAATTACCCATTTGATATGACTATTTGATGGCTTGCCCCTGCTCAACGGAGTACTTAGGCACTCTGCACTTATATTGATCAATCTTTTCATTGCAGAAACTTCCCTGATCAAGCACTTACTCGCAAGTAAAACAATTCGTTTTTAAAATTACAATTTTAATGCAATGCATATGACAGTTTTGAAATCCAAGTCTGTTCACTGGAAAAAAAGTTGTGACTTATAGTGAATGAATCACTAATCAAAGTGTCGCTGATACCAATATGAATGGTAAGAAGATCCTTTTAGGAGTCAGGTTCGACGTGATCTTTACCGAAGTATGCTTTCGAAACAACCTTGCTTCAATTAGGTCTTTTAAAGGTTGTAACGTGGCTTGGTTCACGGTTTGAGAAAGAAAGGATATAAGGCTCAAAGTTTTGTTTTAACCCACCCATTCTCCTTGATGTTCTCCAGTCCTACGTTCAGCTAACTCGACATAAGCGCTCACCTTTCAACAAGGTTAATGAATAGTATGAGGATAGAAAGAACCCACACGGTTTTCGGAGTGACAGCCACCCCTTTTGCCTTTGGTGTCTGTAAACACACGACTTGTTCTTTATTTGAGGATTTTTCTTTTTCCATTTTTTCGCTTTTTATTCTTTTACTTTTCCCTGATTTTGCCTGGACTAACTCTTTTGAATTTTTTGATTTCGAAGTCCAGCGGGATGCCCTAACTTTTGCCTAAGCCATTTGTTTTCAATTTTCGACTTAGCGGGCTTTCTTTTTCTTTTGATTCTTTTTCTCTTTTTTTTTTGAACAAATCGTGTGACACTGGCTTGTCTGACTTGTTTGCAAGGGTTGTGACTGCCTCACTCTTCGGTTGGTGAGGGATAACCATAAATTTGATCCTCGAATTGAACGCTCAGTCAAATTAATTGACACCTACCCTGCCCCAGGTTAAGATTGAGGGTTTTTTCGTTTTCAGAAAGAAACTCCTACTTCTAGGCTCAAAGGGGTTGACAAGGGATTATCTTCCTTATATCTTCGGTGTTTAGGGATTTGAAATAATACCTGTACATCATCAGCAAGGTTTTGTCCCAAAAGCATACCATCATAAGTTCTGCGTCTTTGAATTTCATCATCCTCCCTCAGATCCTGCTTAAACAAGGGTTAGATATCAATAAAGAAAATATGAGTGAACACAGATGGATTTAATCAAAACATGCATATTCATTTCATTATCATTATCAACTAAAAACAGACGAGTTTTACAAATGAGTTTGCACTTTAACAGAAAAGAAACTACAAATGCAAAGAAATGACATGATCTAAAAGACTGCCAGCTTCGGGGAACTGGGCTTTCCAAGCTTGACTTGCTGCTGAACTAGCCATCTTCAGAATTGCTCATCGAAGTCAGTCTGATAAAAACTTGCACCACTGCTCTCGGTGTCTTCTTCCATAACCTGAACTGATGAACCCACATGACTGGATGAAGGAGAGTCGCAGATCTGAATACCCTGAGGCGTGAATGAGAACATGTTGGAGTCAAGCAGTGTCTGAATCTTACTCTTGAGCACCTTACAATCTTCAGTTGAATGCCCCTGTGCCCCAGCATGATAGTCACAACGGGCGTTGACATCAAAATCTGGTGGATACGAAAAAGGCACTGGCTTTACCCCCTTTGGCACTATAAGTCCACCTCTGATTAAATCTGGCAACATCTGACTGAACGACATTGGCAACTGAGTGAAATGCCTCTCTGGCTTCCTAGGTCTTTGTCGGGCGTGCTGACGCGGCTGACGGCGGTACGACCGTTGATTCTGAGATCCAGAAGATTGCTGAATCTGAACAATTGATGCATCTGAACATTGAGGATGAGATGGTGGATGTTCCCAGATGGAATTACTTTCTTCCTCCCATTCTTCTTGAGCACTGACGACTGATCCACTTTCATTAGCTGGGAACTTCGAGGCGCTTTGGATTTTTCCATACTTGATACCGAACTCAACGCGTTCTCCAAGTATTACCAAGTCAGAGAATTTTAATACAGTAATCAACTTATGAAGTATGGTCCTTGCAAAGTATCCTTGAACATATTAACCAATTCTCTTTCCAAAAGTTGTGGTTGAACGCGAGCAGCTAACTCTCTCCATCTCTGAGCATACTCTCTGAATGATTCGTTATCCGCTTTAGATAAACCTTGCAACTATAGGCGGCTAAGAGCCATGTCAAGATTATAAATGTACTACTTTACAAAGGCATTGGCTAGATCTGACCATGATCGGATGCTACCACTTTCCAACTGCATATACCAACTCAATGATGCCCCACTCAGTCTGTCCTGGAAACAGTGAATCATAAGCTTGTCATTATAGACATGTGAGGTCATTCTTCAGCTAAACATCACCAAATATAGCTTCGGACAGCTATCCCCTTTGTATTTCTCAAAATTCGGCATCTCAAATTTTGGAGGTAACACAAGGCCGGGCACCAAACACATGCTCGCAGCATTCAGATCAAGAGTATCACGCTTCATTAGGGCATCAAGCTTCTCTTCCAACACACGACATCTTTCATCAAACTGCACAGCCCATGGGTCCTTAGGCTTCACCTTTGGAATTACCCCTTGGAAATCTGGTACAGAGAAGGCAAAGCTTTGATAGTTTGTGGCATCAAGAGAAGAAGAATGCCCATCTCGGACGATGGCACGCTCGTGTATAGCTTGATTCTCATCAGGGATTCAAATAGGCTGAGCTTGAGTAACATTGTTCACTGGAGGTGGAATGACATTCCCAATCACAGAAGTCCTCTGAACATTGGCCTCTCCCCTATTCATGGCTGTCATAGCTTCCACAAGTTGATCCAACTGACTCTTCATCAATTCAACATCGGCCCTAGTTACAAACTGATTCTGTTCCCCTGAATTCATGATGATCTCCCCAAAAACTGATTCAAGTTCGATGAGAAAGTCTAGAAATCAACTGTGGTTCAGACAAAGGATGGATGAGCTCTCTGATCAGGCCGGAGACAGATATGCAAAAATGATGCAAGATGCAAATGTAATGCAATATGAATGCAGCAGACATGGGATCAAAGCTTCCATAAATTCTGAATAACTGCTGTGCTGCTGACTGAATAAGTTCACAAGTCTGTTCTGAAGAAAAATACCAGAATACCAAGCTGATAAGTCCACACTGATAGAAAAACCAGAATACCAGGTAGGTTGAAGGCCAAGGTCACCTGCAAACCTGCAAACACCCGCCCCTCTCACATGTGGGTTTTAGAAAACCAAGGATCCTCAGTATCCCGGGCTCTCAGGTCGAGAAATGATGATACGTTCACCATTTTTTGGTTTGGCATCATCATCAATCGAGGAGGCCTCAACTGATTCCCCTAAAAAATAAGGTCATCCTATGCGAGTCCCTCAGTATTGGGTCCTCGGATCGACATGTGTAATGGGTTTGCCATTTCTGGTCTTCCATTATCACAGGTCGGGAGGAGAGGCGCAACTGAGGTATCGGAGAAACGGTCACCAGAGTCGACAGTTTTCCAGGTTATACTCCATCATCTGCCCCAAATGAGCAGGATAGAACATTACCAAGGAAACCTCGTCTGGATGTGGAGTTTTCATGTATACTAAGTCTGGCCAAATGCCAAACAAGTCACTCTACTTTCCACGCTAATCATAGGTGTATGCTCAAGCCTGGGTATTGGGCTTTTCTCTCATGAATCCAACCCACCCTACAAACAAAAAATCCAGCAGCAGAACAGTACAACAATATCCAGTATGACAGTAATAAGATGAAATGCAATGCAATAAAAGCTGTAAATACAGTAAAACAAGTAAAACAGCAATACAGTAATATACAACAAAATAAAGTACTATAATAAACACCCAATGAAATACAAACAGACAAGCGCTAGGATAGACTCGCTTAGGAAACCAGTCCCTAGCCGAGTCGCCAGCTGTCGCTCCCGAAATATTTGCATCTAACGGTACAAACGCGAGAGTGGCGCGGAAAAACACAAAGTCGCCAGCAATGTGTATTTATCCCGAGAGAGGGAAAGGAAACACTGCATAAACCTGAGGGAAGGGAAAGAACATGGTCTCACGACCAAGAGAAACGGGTACGGGAGTCGGTTATGCGAGGGGAAGGTGTTAGTACCCCACACACCCATCGTACTCGATGGGATCCACGCTTGTTGTCTGCATCAAAGGGTGTTGTCGTCTGGAGCTCCACTGCTACTGGACCGAAAAAGAAACGAGAACGGAAAGAACGGAGAAACGAAGAAGAAAAGAAAAAAAAGAAGTGACTCGATAGGACGTTATCGTTGTCCTAGGCCTACGTACTCCCTCAGTGCAATGGGAAAGTCAGAGTCAATGTAGTTCGGACGGGAACTGTGGGGGAAGGTTGCTCGCCAAGACAATCGTTGTCTTGTGCCTACATATCCTCAATCGGACGAGAGAGAGGAATCAGAGTTAATGTAGTTCGTGGGTACGACCACGAATGGGTAAGTGTTTTTTACGTGAGCGACGAGCTCTTTTCTGAAAATGAAATTTGAAACCCAACAATCCCGAAGGACAAAAAGATTTGAATTTGTTTTGGTGTTTTTTAGACAGAAGTGTTTTAAGTTAGTTCGTAACTTTCATTGCACCAAAGTCTACCATGCGGGAACGAGTGAATCGCATGGTCACCCCTAAATGGGACGTATGCTAAGCACTCTAGAAGAGGAGGGGAGACCCCTCGTTCTTCATTTCCTACACTTAAGGCTCGAGCGCAATATACGTTATATTTATTAAGTGTTTTAAAGAAGTTATGAGATGAGAAGAGAGAGGACCCAAAGGAAACTCTAAAGGGAAACTAAGAGTCCTAATGTTATCATGCATGGGTGACCTATGGTTAGTGAGGCTTAGGAGGGAGCTAACCTAATGTTATCATGCTTGGATTGAGAGCCTAATGTCTATCCTACTCCAAGCTTAATCAGAAATTAAGTCGGACTAGGAGCCTTAAGGGAGCATGTGAATACAGAGTAATCAACAAGTAAACACCAGACAGCTCAATCACAAAGAGAAAATCAAATATGAAAACAAACCAGGAGAAATCAACAATTAATCAGGAATTAATCAACGATTAGTCAAAAATATCCAAGTTAGAATTAAAATGCTAAATAAAAGCAAGATTAAAAATTAACAAGAAAAGTTATTCTAATATTAGAACTAATACTAAGACTAATCCTAAAATTAATTCCTAATTAATTTCTAATTAAAATCAAGTTCTAGTTCTAAACTATAAACTAATTCTAAAGAAAATTAGTTCTAAAGAAAATTAGTATTAAAATCTAAATGAAAATCTCCAATTAAGGTTTAATTCTAAAATTATAACTAAACTATTTAACCTAAATTAATTAACTAAAGCAAATAATAAAACCAAAATTAACAAAAATCTAATATTAATTAAAAGCAAGGGTGCAGTAGCAGATCAGAGGGGGTGTGATTAGCAGTTTAGGCCCAATATCCTTACAGCCGCAGGGGGGTTCACGTAGTGAAAATAGGGTGTGAGAAGCAATCAAGGCACTGGGCTTTGTGCTAGGTCCAAAATCCTTATTCAGCCAAGGGGAGGGTTCAGGTAGTGAAAAAAGGGTGGTAAGAGCGAAATTCTATGGGGCTGAAAGCCCAATCTAATGTGAAACAAATTTGGCTTAAAAAACCTAGATGAAGATCGTTCCTACACTCTTCTTCTCCAAATAGCCACTCTCATCTTCCCCAACGATAAACCGCCGCCGGAAACAAGAACAGCACCGAGCCGACTCAATCTCCATCACGATCTTTCTTCTCCGGCAACAACTCACACCGACACCTCAAATCAAACTCCCTCCGTCTTCTCCGTTCAAATTGCTCATCTCCTCACCTCATCCTTTCCGATCAACCTTCTTCATCTTACCATTTTCCAACATCACCGTCGCCATCGTCCCTGTTCTTCTCCTCCTTCGCAACTCGCCGGCGACATCAATACCCTCTCCTCCATCAAACCTCGCATCAAATCATTGTCCTATGTTCCACCATAACCTCAACATTTCCTTCCCTCCAACTAAACTTCTTATCGCGAAGACAAACTGCTCCGCCGCGCCGTAGCATCGCGCCAGCGACGGCGGAGACTTTAACGCCCACACAACAACCTCACGCACACTCAACGACCTCACGCACACTCAACGACACGACAACTATGCGAAAATCAGTCACATCCAAAACAACAAACACGAACTCAGAGCAATAAACAAAAGCACAAATTACGAATTGGAAACAGTAAACATTCGAGCAAATTATCACACATCAAATTTGGGACGAGATCGACGTACCTATCAGAGTCGCTCCGATGGCGCTTCGAAGACGACACAAGGTTTCACTCAGGTATGCTCGTTCTTCTTTCATCGTATCTTCTCGATTCCATTTCCTTCTTCTTCTTGCTTCCTGATTTCTGCGGATTTGACAGTTGTTGCATCGTGAATACTGTGCTACGATTTGTTGTTGTTGCGTTGATTTGAAGTTGCTGTTGATACGAAAGGTTGCACTCGCGACTTGCGTTGATTATGCTGCGAACCTGTTGATTCTTGATGCTAACAATTGTTGCGGTTACGGCTTCTGCAGGGTCTATGAGTTTCTGGGAACTCGAAATAGTGATGAAGGCTGAATCAAAAGTTTATTGAAGTTGAAGATTGGAGTAGATGGATATTGCTGAACTGCTCATGGCTATGGAGAGTTGGAGGGAAATTGAAGAAGGTTCAGTGATGAATTTAAGGCTGAAGGTGGTGAAATATGTGATGCATGAATTGTTTTGCAGATCTGAGAAATTTGATGAAGATGGAGATTTGGTGATAGAATTGAAGATGGAAGAGAGAATTCGGTTTGTGTTTGTTAGAAAAATTTGTGAGAGGAATTGAATATACTTCAGTGATTATTCGATGATGATTCCTCCTCCTCTTGAATGAGAGCTGCAGCTTGCTTTATACCAGAATTCTTGGAGGGGTAGAATTGTATTTCATCTTGGAAATTCTGTTATGCAGGGTTTGTGAAATCAGAGTGAGCTGTGAAATAAAGGTCACGAGTTTTGTGGGAGGTGTACGTGGGTTTTGCTTCTTGAAATTTTGCAGTGTATTTTTCTTTTTCTACTGAAACGCTTTTCCTTTCCACCGTTATTATTACTTTTTCTTTTTCTATTGGAATTTCTTGTAACACTTTGTAACAAACTTGCAAGTTGTGAACCTTGCCACTACTTTTTCTTTTGAGTGATGTTTGAAATGGGCTTTAGGATAAACAAATGGAATTGGGATTGAATTAAAACAAATATGGATTCAGGAAATGGTTAATTGGTTTAATGGGCTTGCCTTAGAAGTTTGGATTGAAAATGGATTTACAAGATGGAAGAAAATGATATGGATAAAAAAAGTAAATTAGGAAATGGATCTTGAACAATTGGAATTTGAAAACAAGGTAAGAAAAATGGTTAAAATGGACCTATTTGGACTTAAAAATTATGGATAAAAAAAAAGGATAAAGTTGAAATGGATAACCAAAATTAAGAATGGATATTAAAATGTGGATTTAGGAATGGAATTTGGATGTGATATCTTGGATATGAAGTACGGATTTGGAAATTGAAATGGGAATGGATAAAGAATATGGTTTTAAGAAAAATGATTTTTGAACAAAATGAAAATGGGTATGGACTTTGAAAATGGTTTATTATGGATTAAAATGGTTATTGAAAAATGGTTAATAAGATGAAAATGGGCAATGAGATGGACATTAAAAATGATGTGGATAAATTGGTTTAGAAAAATGGATATGGATATTAGGAAATGAATAATGGATTTGAAAATCAAAAGGTGGATAAGGACATGGTTTAGCAGATGGATAACCAAATGAATCCAAAAATAATCCCAAACTTTTCACGAGCCTCTGATAAAGTGCACACAGCTACCACTGAAACAAAACGCCTAAATCACACATCCTCTGAATCTTTGATCAAGTGAATCCTCACATGAATCTGTCTGAATAAATCTCTGGGAAAATAAATCCACAGATCCTGACTTTTAAATCAACCCCACATGAACCAATGCTTGATAACTTAACCTCCAGCGCATAACAAACTGACCCTTGATGCGCACTTCCTGAGAACTAAACCAATAACACGGATAACTTGCACTTGAAGCAACACTCCTGATGATTTGACCAAGATGAAGTCAAACTTCCACCTGATCATAACTGAATAAGCACTTATCCTGGAACCCCTTCTCTTGAGATATTAAGAAGGATCCAAATCCTGATTCACACCAATGAAACCCTGACTCAATACTTTTGATGCCTCCTCTAAAAATGAGAAACCCTGGGAGAACCATGATCCCACGTCTTAAGAACCAATGCGGATGATTAATTATGAACCATGACCTAATGTTGCAAAATGAGAAAGAAACATAAGCCAGAAAAGGGTAGGGCAAATTTTGGGGTGTTATAGTCACGTTTATCCCCAAGCGATAAATGTCCTCTCTCCGTTAGAGTTGTCAGCCTTAGGAAGTAAACATATATTCTTTCTAAATCCCCACTGAGTTTGATCATCGTGTAAGATTTTCCTTTCCGAACTTGGATAGGAAAAAAAATCCCAGTTTGCGTTCTTTCCTCATTGAGAAATGTCTCGTCTAAACAATCTCTCTCCGGTTTACTCCAGGATTGAAATCGGTCCTCCACCGCTTTGATAACTTGAACCTATGAAAGGCAAGAAGACATTTCGTTATACACCTTTGGAACTTCACTCTTCGCCATTGAAGATGATATTTTTCTTTTCCGGATTAAGGAAAATCCCCCGCGGAAGCTTCTCAACAAAATACTCTTGGCAATATGGACATCACATCCTCTAAGAAATCTCTACTGATCGGCAAACAAAGAAGTTTGTTTTTGCCCTATAAATTCCCAATAAATTGACAAATGGCAGTCTCTCCCCGAGAAGTTTGTCCTACTTTCAAGGAAGTCATCAGCACCTCAAAATTGAATTACATCACATGGCATCTCTCCGAAGAAGTATCGAAGGGAAGTATGACGTAATTTCTCCAGTAATTGGCATCTCCAATAGAGAAGTTTGCACACCTCTGCAGTTCATACAAATGGTCATCACCATCAAGCCTGTCATCAAATATTTACTCATCTTATAGCATCTCTCCGAAGAAGTCTCGAAGAGAAATATGATGAAGCACATTTTTCCATCAAACGGCATCTCGCCAGCTGTAGCGTGCGATTTTTGTCGGTGACGCGACCACCTTACCGCAATGGTTGGAATTGGGTGCTACTTTCTGATTTCTTATTTATCCTATGAAGCTGGAAAGGAAAAGGAAGCTATCTAAATCTAACCTTGCACGCAAATGTTTTATTTAACAAATGCTAAGAGATTGGGGGGTCCGGGGTCAGGTTATACAAAGGGAAGTTGTCAATCACCCAGTGTATATATGGTTATCCATAGACCTCTTATGGCATGTCTTTGGTTTAAATACTTTCTGGTGTTTATCTGTTATGGGTTGGGAAAGTTTCTCCTTTGGGAGTGTTGAGAGAGTGTTTTTGTTGTTTTCGGTTTTTTTCAATGTTTTTGTAAAGGTACTGGACCTAAAGTTATTTATTTGTGTGCTCGCTAAGATTTCACAATCTTATGCCTACGTATTCCCGTAAAGAAAACTGGGAAATCAGAGCAATCGTAGTTCCTCCTATTTCTATGGGAGGAAAAATGTCTGGTGTCTTGTTTAAAGCCGAAGATTGAAGCTATCTGGGTATTTGTGACTTGTTCAAAGCCCAAGATTGAAGCTAAAAGGGTGGCTGAGAGAGAATTTGTCATATCTAAAGGGAGATATCTCACCTGTTCATCACAGTTGTTGAAGGATTGCTTATAAAGGGGAATTACTTTAACTGGAATATATGGAATCCAGCAATGCCATAATTTCCTTTATAAGGGAATTGTCCTGAAGGAATAAACTTTAACTCAGTGTAGAGCAATGCCATTTTTCCTTAGGAGTCTTTCATGCTAAGAGAGGGACATTGGCTTGGATGTAAATAATCTAGAGGTTTGCCACTTACAGCAATTAGATGAAAGAGGAAGTTTTACCAGGATAAAAGAGGGACTACAACTTGGACTTTGAATCAACAAGTGTGCCACTTACAATAGTTATCTGGAATTTGGGTTTTTTTTATTATCTGTTTTGATATATGATGTATAGAGAAATGTCTTCCTACAGAGAGAACTCTTGATTTCCTCTGAGGGGATGTTGATTTTTGTGTGCCTTGACCAAAGCCCAAGGTTGAAGCTAAAAGGTTTGAAACTGACTCTACTAGGGAGAGTTTTATCTGTCTTGTACAAAGCCCAAGATTGAGGCTGAAAGAAAATGACTCCACTGGGGGATGTTTTATCTGTCTTGTACAAAGCCCAAGATTGAGGCTGAAAAGAGATTGACTCCATTGGGGAGGTTTTATCTGTCTTGTACAAAGCCTAAGATTGAGGCTGAAAGAAAATGACTTCACTGAGGAATGTTTTATCTGTCTTGTACAAAGCCCAAGATTGAGGCTGAAAAGAGATTGATTCAGCTGGAGAGTATGATCTTTCTTATACAAAGCCCAAGATTGAGGCTGACTCTACTGAGGAAAATCATTATACAAAGCCTAAGAGGAGGCTGGTTGGGGAAATTCTTATATGAAGCCTAAGAGGAGGCTGACTTGTGCCAAAGATTATTGAAATCCAAGAGCAGGTCCAAATTGTATGTGGTGGAGAATTCAAAGGTTTTACTCTTTCTGGGGATTTGAAAAAGAGTTGAAATATCAGAGACCATGCGGATCTGATTCTACTGAGGATTTGTTGGTGGTAATTTGACCCTAGCTGGGGAATTTCTTAAAATGAACGCTTAAAGATTCAGTTTAAAAACCTATGGAGGTTTTAACTCTACTGGAGATTAGTATGTTGATGAAATGATCAGGGTTTTTCCTGTGTTTTTAGGAAACTCGAGGGTCTCTGTGAGATCCAAGAGGAGATGAGACTTTCCAAGTCTATTTGAATGAAGAGGTACTCTTAGTTGGAGAATGATCTTTGTATGATGCCCAAGAGGAGGCTGTTGGTTTTAAGGGATGAGAAACAACCCTAGAATGGTTTGATGTTTTGGAATTCTGACTCTCTAGAGGATTGAACTAGTAGAGATGACTAAGTTATGTCCTATACTTGTAGGAGGTCTTAGGGTCCTTGTACTAAGCCCAAAAGGAGACTGAGAACTTCTAAGAAGCCTGAGGGTCCTTGTACAAAGCCCAAGAGGAGGCTGGGGATGCTTTCAGGAAGCCTGTGGGTCCAAGCCTAAGAAAAGTTCAAGAAAGGTTTCACCGGGATTAAGTATTTTCTTTGCAGAACCGTTCTAGGGATTGAAGGAATTTAAGAGAAGTTTCACCGAAAATTAATCCTCTATGGGGAAATGAATTTCTTGTACACATATATTTCTAAGTTTGGACAGTCTTGAGAAAAGTTTCACCGGGAATAATGCCTTTCTCTGTTCCATATCGTATAAGCCCAAGAGGAGGCAATACTGTATCTGGAATTTCCTATGGGGAACTAGTTTTGACTGTGTTGAAAGAGTAACCACTGGTTTGACCTAAATCTAGACCTAATTGTTGAGGAAAACTCTAAGCAAATATATACAAGCATATACAGATGAAATATTTAAACAAGTATATATTGAAAAGATAGTGGCACTTACAGTTGTGCAAGCCCAAGCATAGTAACTACAGCTGTATGGTTAGTCATTCAAGAAATTGAAGAAAGTTTTGATAAAAACTTTGAATTTGAACTTAAATAAAAAAGAAAGTTGTTTTAAAAGGAAGTTTGGGGCTTATACGCAAAGAGAGGCCCAAATGATCTCTTTTGAAAAGGCGACGATCGCGTCGTAGTTTTGAAAACCAAAGACGGACTTATACAATGACTGAGGCCCAAATTATTGTATTTACAAAGAGTATTGGGTCTTACACTCTATTAGAGGCCCAAAAGTTTATTTTTATACAAGAGTTGGGACTTATAGCTCAAGGAGAGGCCTAGATGAAAAAACAGCGATCACACAGTTATTTTGAAAATCGCGTAGGGACTTATACAATGACTGAGGCCCAAATTATTTATGTACAAAGGGGGTTGGGTCTTACACTCTATTAGAGGCCCAAAAGTGTTTGAAAAAGAAGAAAAATGGGACTTACAACCAAAGGGAGGCCCAGATAAAAATTGTTTTGAAAACAGCGATCGCGTCGAGATTTTTAAAATCGTATCGGGAATTATACATTGACTGAGGCCCAAAATGGTTTATTTACAAAGGGATGGGACTTACACTATATCAAGAGGCCCAAACGTATTTTGAAAAATGTTAGTGAGGGTGAAAACAATTAAAACCCTAATTTTATTTAAAAATGCATTTTAATTTGAATAAAAATCAATTAAAATGATCAAAATTATCAAACATGTATGAAAAACAAGTTGTGATCTTGGATTAATGTTTGAAAAATTATGTTTTATCCATAGAATGATTTGAAAATCATTTGAATTTGAAAAAAATCAAGAGAAAGAAATATTTTTAAATGCTTAAAAACAAATAAAAATAAATTCTTTAAAAAAATATTAAATATATAAAATAAATAATATTTTTGTGAAATTTTTGCAAAATAAAATATTTTAACATTTTTGTGCTTTTTGAAAAAAAGAATCAATTCAAAAACATTAAAATCCAAAGAGAAATTAATTTTTGAATCAATTAATAAAAAATATCAAAAATTCAAATATTTGAAAAATGGCGCCAAGAACACATGTTCTTGCTCACGCGTGCTCTGCCTCCCTAGATTTGCAAAACCTCTCATATCTCTCTGATTACTCAATGAAAATGACTTTTTTAAACATGAAACTTGCTCGTTTTTGAGCAAGGATTACAACCATATAAATTAATTGCTTTTATATTAGGTGTGGAGTGAGAAATCAGAGGATGAACTCAAGAACCCTAATTTCTGCAAGAACACCATGAAATCCTATACACGATTCAGACATAACAATTGATTGAGGTGAAACACTCTACTTAAGTGCAGAAACATGTTTGTAACTTGAAAACACATTTATGATGCATGGATTATAGAGTTTGAGAGTGTCAGACTTACCTCTTGCAGCTGGTGATCGAATTCTATGTTGGAGGTATTACATATGTTGTGTAATGATCTGGACACCTTCAATGGACCTCAAGTAATGTGTTTGAAAGCTTGGAATGGATTGAATCAGCTCAGAACTTGTTGTGGCACCTCAACTGCAAACAGGCCAAAAAGCTTGAGCAAATGGGGGGTGACATTGTGATTCAGGTGTTCCAGATGGGTTTTAAGGTCATGGATTACTCATATATGATGTATGTGAGGTGTTGGCATGATTGGTTTTGATAGAATTGCTCTCAAATGGAAAATTTGAATGTTACTTGAATGAGAAGCAAAATCTGGTTTTTTGAGAGTGATTTTGAGGAAAGCATGTGTTATGGTGATTTGGTGTACTCAAACTGGCCACAAATAAGCTCTATTTATAGTGTGTCAATTTTTTTTGGAACCAATAGTGAATGGTGGCTGGTACAGTCCATTGTCCATTAGTTTTCAAAAGGAATCTCAAGTCTCCTCTAGCCATTGACTTGGGTCAATCTTGCAGGTCTATGGTCTTCTGTTGCAGGGATAAGGCTTGACTCATTCAGTTGGATTTGCCTCAGTACATGCCACCTTGATGCATCCATTAAATGCTCTATGACAACTTTGAAGTTTTTTGTTTTGCATAATTGGATATCACATGCATAAATGACGATTTCTTGACTTGGTGTGCTTGAGGCTCAGAGATCTTTTGCTTTGATCTGATCCTTAAGTTTCTAGAAGGATTACAAGACTTGTAATTGCACAAATTAGCCAATTCGAGCAAATTAGTCTTGAATCAACTTGGATCAAGGTAAAAAATGGCCTCAAAGTTAGTGAAAATCCAAGACAGATTATGTCCAAAATTTCACTAAATGTTGGAAAAAGTGGTCATTTTCATGTTTTTGTGATTTTGATCAATCCATAACTCAAAATCCATGAGGATTTGGAATCTTTTGTAGTTGACACTTTTGAAGTATGTCATGTGAACTTTCATTTGAGATTTGGATGGAAGAAAAAGGCCTTGTGGTTTGGAAGTTATGACCTTGCAAAGTTGGTACCAAATCACTTTTGGTCCATAACTTAAAAAATTTTAAGTTTCCTATGGTTGCCCCTTTTGCAAGTAACCCTATTTTTATTGGTTTTTCTTGATGGATGATGATCAAAACCATGCATTAACATTGTTTTTGACTTAGGGGACCCATATTTGTGAAAATTTTCAAAAAGTCAAACTTGATTTTGGGCACATTTTACTTTTTGTCAGATGAATTCCAAACTGTGAGATCCTCTATGTAATCAAGTTCTTGACCTAAATCAAACCTAATGGATGAATTCCATAGTTGTTTTAGGGTGTCTTGAATCATGTCCCAAGGTTTGGGAACATGTCTTGGTCCAAAGTCAAAGGTACAATTGACTTTTTCTTCAAAACCCTAATTATGGTCCATATGAATTTGAAACTTGTGAATCAAGCTTCTTGGATCAATCAATTGTTATAAATGGATCAATGTGGTGTATTTGAGGCCCTCAAATCATGTCTTGAGGTCTTGGTTCATGTCTTGCCTTAAAAGTCAACTTAGGGGTGAATTAGGTCAAGGAACCCTAATTCCTGATTTTTTATAAATGCTTCCTCTGAGGCCATTTTGACTTGATGATGGGACTCATAAGGTTCCTTTGAGCATTTTGGATCATGTTTTGAAATATTGGCTCATGCCCAGATGAAAATTTTCATCTGGAGGCCCTGGTCGACCAAAACCCTAATTTGGTGACACTGGCGATCTTGAGGCTTGATCCACTTGGAATGTTGAAATCCTTTGCTTGATTCTTGATGTGGGATTCCTCTTGATCCTTTATGGGTGTTTGAGAGGCTATAAAAATTGAAGATCATGTCAATTCTTGATTGATCCTTTGTCTAAGTGCTCTGAGAGGGCTCAAAACCCTAATTCTTGATTGTAGTGAATGCTCAACAATCCTTGAGGAGATTGAAGAGGCATGAAGGTACATCCATATTGTGCTGATGAATTGCACAATGATGGGAAATTTTGGTGGTTAAAATTTGGGGTATGACAGATGCCCCTATTTAATCTTCTTGGACTCGAAGGTGTGAATGGCGAATGTATTCGGACATTCAGGGTACAAGAGGATTAAATATCGGAATACCCGAAATTTTAACTGTGGTTATGAATAGAAGTTTGCTCATCCATCTTCTTTTGCTAAGCAATATTACTTAGAAAAGGGTAAAACTTCCCCTCGATCTTGGTCTTCAGCCATGGAACTGGTCTTAGTTTCTTTTGAAACAAACTTCCCCTCGATCCTGGTCTTCAGCCCCGGAACTGGTCTCAGTTTCTTTTGAAATAAACTTCCCCTCAATCCTGGTCTCCATCCAAGGAACTGGTCTCAGTTTCTTTTGAAATAAACTTCCCCTCGATCCTGGTCTTCAGCCATGGAACTGGTCTCAGTTTCTTTTGAAATAAACTTCCCCTCGATCCTGGTCTTCAGCTACAGAACTGGTCTTAGTTTCTTCTTGTCGAGCTTCTTTCTTGACAAGGAATGCTATTTGTAGCGGTCTTCATCAAACTTCTCACCAAGTTTTACTGGGGAGACACCATTTGATGGAAAAAGTCTGTGGTCAGACTTGTTGGGGAAACCCAATAGTCTGAGTTGTAGAGGTGTGCAAACTTCTCGGTTGGAGATGCCATTTGTTGACTCTACTAGGGAAAACGAGTCTCTTGAGAGACCGTTTTTCACTTGGGGAGGTTACATCATACTTTTCTTCGAGATCTTTCTCAGAGAAATTCCATGTGATGTAATCAAAATTTGATGTGCTGATGACTTCACTAATCATCGAATTTCTTGGGAGAAAAGTCGATGTATTGTCGAGAGTTTTTTAGTGGAGAGGCTTTCTCTGGGAATTTTCCCTAATCTAGGAAAGCGAAAATATCATCTTCAATGGTGAAGAGTGATATTCCAAAGGTGTCTGTCGAACGTCTTCTTGCCTTTCAGAGGTTCAAGTTATCAAAGTGGTCGAGGACAGTTTCCAATCCAGAAATAAACTGGGGAGAGATTGCTCAGACGATACATTTCTGGATGAGGAAAGAACTGACAACTCTATCGGTGGAAAGACGTTTATCACTTGGGGATGAGTACGACCAGAGTGATATTAATGCAACATGAATATGAATATGAATCAATTATGCATGATGTTTGTATGTTTATGCTGACAAAACAGACGCGACATACGGACAGGTGAATGAGCATGACTGGATACTCGACCACTGCGGGGGATAAAAGTATCATTGGCTCAAGATAGTGATCCTTTCTTGCTTAGGAGGGGTAAACCTTACTTGGTAGAAAAATATCCAATTGGTCTTCAGAGGTAAGAACCCTGTCGGGGATGATAGATGGATCATTCCATCTGAAGTAGTTGATCCTTCATTGAGGGAATACTTTAATTCTTCATTTTGAGGTTTAATCACTTCCGGAGAAGCCATCGATGTTTCTTTTTGTGTTTAGTAGTAAAAAAGAATAGCCATCTTTATTTTTAAAAGCAGAAGAAAATTTTACAAGTAAATTCATTTTTGTTTTGTTTCAAGAATCGTTGATCATTTTAAAAATGTCATTTTGTAAAGCAAAATAAATGAGAATTGCAAACAAAAGCACTAGGGCTTAAATTGTATTGATAGAATGGCAATCAGCCAAGCGTGTGATCCCATAGAGCGTTACAAAGTTTAGAAAATGGTAATTTAACGGAAAAGGGGCTACATTGAAACATAACGACCGCTATCCTTCTACCAACTTTGAATTCTGGACATTCTGAGCTTCTATCGAAGGTGACCTTGACTGAAGTCTTTCCGATGGATGACGTCACTGCTGGGGATTTAACTTTGTCGGACATAGTTACTTGCCATGAATCCCTAACTTTCGCCTGGATTCCTTTTTCAGGTTTTTCAATCCATCGGGATGATTTTTTCTTATGTCTCTAATTTTTGCCTGGACCTCCCTTTCGGGTTTTCAATCCACCAAGACTTTTTATTTATTTATTTAGGCGAAGTATTTCTTGACTACATCAACATTTGTGGGGTAGGCAAACTCCTCTCCATCCATGGTTACGAGTCTCAAGGCACCACCTGAAAAGGTTTTCTTAACAACGTAAGGGCCGTCATAATTCGGAGTCCATTTGCCCCTGGAATCAGTGATAAATGATTGTATCTTCTTGAGCATGAGGTCTCCTTTCCTGAAGACACGGGGTCAGACTTTTTTGTCGAACGCTTTTTTCATTCTTTGCTGATACAACTGACTATGGCATAGAGCCGTCATTCTCTTTTCTTCGATTAGGTTTAGTTCATTGTGTCTGTTCTGACACCATTCATCTTCTGTTAGCTTAGCTTCCATCAATACTCTCATTGATGGTATCTCTACTTCTATGGGGAGCACTGCTTCCATGCCATATACTAGAGAGAAAGGGGTTGCCCCTATTGAAGTGTGGACAGATGTGCGATAACCGTGAAGAGCAAATGGTAGCATCTCGTGCCAATCTTTGTAGGTTACCACCATCTTCTGAACGATCTTCTTGATGTTCTTGTTAGATGCTTCTACCGCTCCATTCATCTTAGGCCGGTAGGGAGATGAGTTATGATGTTCGAATTTGAATTCAGCACACAACTCCTTCATCATCCTATTGTTCAAGTTGGATCCATTATCCATAATAATCTGGCTTGGAACACCATAACGACAGATGAGATTGTTCTTGATAAATCGGACCACCACTTGTCGGGTCACATTGGTGTATGATACTTCTTCGACCCATTTGGTGAAGTAGTCAATAGCTACCAGGATGAACCGATGTCTGTTTGAATCCCTGGGTTCAATCACGCCAATCATGTCGATTCCCCATATAGAAAAAGGCCATAGAGAAGAAAGAACTTTGATATGCGTTGGTGGTACATGGATTTTGTCAACGTATATCTGACACTTGTGACACCTTCTCATGTACTTGTAGCAATCGGATTCCATTGTTAGCCAATAATATCGTGCTCTCAGAATTTTTCTCGCCATTGTGTGTCTGTTGGCATAAGTGCCAAAAGATCCTTCATGAATCTCTTTCATCAACAGGTTTGCTTCTTGTCTCTCTATGCATCTGAGCAAAACCATGTAGAAGTTTCTCTTATAGAGTGTATCACCGTTTAGGTAGAATTTGCCAGCCAGTCTTCTGAGAGTCTTCCTATCTTTTCTTGATGCCCTAGGTGGGTATTCTTGTCTTTGAAGGAAGCACCTGATATCATAATACCAGGGTTTGTCATCTATGACTGCTTCAATTATGAAGATGTAAGCGAGCCTATCAAGGAGCATTATGTCGATATTAGGTATGTCGTTCCATCGACTCACACTAATCATGGAGGATAGAGTGGCTACTGCATTAGCCATGTGATTTTCTTCACGAGGGATATGATGAAACTCGATTCTGTTGAAGAATGGTAACAACCTTCTCGCGTAGTCTTTGTAAGGGATCAATCCTGATTGATATGTATTCCACTCTCCTTTGATCTGATTGATAACCAGGGCTGAGTCTCCATACACATCCAAGTTCTTTATCCTTAAGTCAATTGCTTTTTCGAGACCCATGATACAAGCTTCGTATTCGGCCTCATTGTTTGTACATTTGAATGTTAGTCTGGCAGTGAAAGGAATATGGGTACCCTGAGGTGTTACTATGATTGCTCCAATTCTGTTTCCATAAGAGTTGATAGCCCCGTCAAAAATTAGTCCCCATTGGGAACCCGGTTCTGGCCCTTCACTGGGTAGCGGTTTGTCGAAATCTTTCATTTTCAAGTACATGACATCTTCATCTGGGAAGTCAAATTTGACTGATTCCTGATCTTCAATCAGTTGATGAGCCAAACGATCGGCTAAAATACTTCCTTTGACGGCTTTCTGAGCATGGTACTCGATGTCGTATTCCGATAACAACATCTGCCAACGGGCAATCCTTCCCATGAGAACAGGCTTTTCAAAGACGTACTTGATCGGGCCCATTTCGGAGATTAACCAAGTAATGTGACAAATCATGTACTGGCAAAGACGTTTGGCTGCCCAAGCCAGAGCACAGTAAGTTTTATCGAGTATAGTGTACCGAGTTTCACAAATCGTGAACTTCTTGCTTAAGTAGTAAATTTTTAGTTCTGTTATTGGCAGCAATTTTGGTAAAACAATGTGGTTGTTCAAGATGTCATGTCTGATGTCTTAACATGTGCTTCTAACATTCTGCATATGGTGGGTTGTTTGGTATTGCAGTGTTTGCGCATGATGTCAAGACTGATGTCTTAACATCTGTTGACAGAACATCATGTTAAGTCTGTTATTTGTTTTAGGGTTGCATGTTAATTGTTATGATTTGAGAGATTCTATTGGAGAAGATTTATTCAGATGCAATCGTTTGTTTCTATATTTAGGGCAAAAAGATTTGAAGCTAAAATCTGTTTTTATTGTGCATCAAATCTGAGTTTTTCATAGAGCCCAAGCCCAAGAATCTGTTTCTATTTAAAGAAGGCTCAACCCTACTTGGAAGGCACGGAGGATAAGGATTGTGTGAGCTGTGTTCAAGTTTTAGGTTTTGTGTTTTGTGCTTGTTGTTGTGAGCCATTCATTCATCTGTTTTGATGTTTGAATTGGACTGATTTAGTTGAGTTGTAATTTGTCCACTCAAAGCTTTTAAGCACGAGTGTATTGTTCTTGGTTGAAGCTTTTAAGCAAGATCAAGGTATTGTCGTTGAAGTGTGTCTTCTACTTTCTTTATTGTAAGTTGTTATCACTGTTGTGGTTAAGGGGGAGTGAGAGGTGTCTCATATCTAAGAGTATCTAAGATAGAAGTGTCATTGGGTAGTGATTAAGTGAGTAGATTATCAACTGGTGTGTTGGCTGTAGAGTCTATGAATTGATACTACTAATAGTGGACTTCCTTCCTGGCTTGGTAGCCCCCAGACGTAGGTTGTTAGACCGAACTGGGTGAACAATTCTCTGTGTTTAGTTATTGCTTTTAAGTGCTGTTACTTTTACTGTCTTGTTCATATAGCAGATATTGATGTTGTGACGTCTCACTCGACATCACATATCTGATACCAGAATTTCAATTGGTATCAGAGCAGGCATCCTGCTCTGTATCTGGGTGAGATCTAGGGCTGTTACTTTCTGGTGCAATGGACAAGGAGATTGGTGGATTTGTGAATAAACCCCCTATTCTAGATGGATCAAATTATGACTATTGGAAACCTCGCATGGTTACTTTTTTGAAGTCTTTAGACAGCAAGGCTTGGAAGGCTGTTTTAAAAGAATGGAAACATCCTGTCATTGTGGGAGAAGATGGTGTGTCAAAGATGAAACCTGAAGAGGAGTGGACCAAGGAAGAAGATGAACTTTCTCTTGGGAATTCTAAGGCCTTGAATGCCTTATTTAATGGTATTAACAAGAACACTTTCAGACTGGTCAATGTAACACCCCCAATCTATACCCCGAGAAATTAAAGCTATAACAAATAATCAGAGTATAATTAAAACATTCATGGCATAGACGGAGGCGTCACATCAATTGAAATAAAATACAACAACTTGCTTATATAGATATGCAACAATCAGGTAGCAAATAACAGAGGAACTCAGTTCCTAACACCCACTATTTAGATATAGAATAAAAGCGGAAAATTTGCAACTGAAATCTCATATATATATATAACATAAAAGTTTGTCTGTCATACGCAGAGTCATACATGTACAATCCAAAAAGAACATATACATAAACACATAATCAAAAACGATCTCCCCGACTACCCGGTGCTACATATCAGAGCCAACCGACAAAAGAATAAAGACCTAAGCTTCATAAAAAGACCTCCAGCATCTAATCTGCAATGCCTCATAGAGCATTTAAAACAGCAGAAGGGTGAGAAACACAATTATAATATAATTGCATACAATTATATAATAACACAAAATACACATATAAAACATTCTCACCACAACTTACACCATAATTCAAATGAAAAACAACACAATTCATATCTCATACATCCATCACAAAGGCATATCAATCATGCACAATACGGTTATCACCAACATATATATATATATATATATATATATATATATATATATATATCTTAACTCATCAATTCCATTCACAATTCCACACAAAATCAATCCATTCATGATTTATGCAAATGCACAGAGACCGACACAACGACTCTATGCAATGCAATGCGGTACCGTTCCATCCATCATTCTCATCATTAGTTCACTCAGGAACTATTGGAATCATCGCTTGTTACTTAGTGTAACTCCCCGTCGGGCAAACGATGTTCCCCGTCGCTCACACCTCTTTGTATAAGGCACACGACGTTTATGGATCACTCAACCTCTTTGTATAAGGCACACGACCCGATTGCTCACACCTCTTTGTATAAGGCACACGATCATCCATAATCATCGCTTAAAACCTCTTTGCATAAGGCACACGATGTTACAGCGGATTCCCTCTGGAATCATTTAGTCGCTCACACCCACTAGGGCACACGACATCACAAGAATGCATATCATGATGCTTGGCATACAATGACTCATGACATTCAAATGCACACATATACACATCCATAATCATGCATATATAATCAAACACACCACAATGCATTTTCTTGCCCTTAGGCCACAAACCATCATAACAACATTTCATCACATGCATTCACATCATATAACAGCACATAAGTCATACGATCTTTATCGAAAGCATATTGCATGATAACACATCAAATACACAGTTAATATGGTAAAAGTCGACAAAACGACACATTTCCAAATTTCTAACATAATTAAATCGGCCAACAATCTCAAAACCATTTTTATAAGAAAGAACATCTCAATAGCTTTCTAACGGTACCAAGAACGCCTCGATCTGAGTTACGGATCAAAAGTTTCGGCATCGGACGGGAAATCGGAAACCATTCTACACCCTCTCTGGTCATACGCGTATTGCCTTGGGCCATACGCGTACTGCCCAGCTCGCTCGCCATTCCATATGCGTAATGCCCAAAGTGCTACGCGTATGGGCAGAGACCAATTCCTCCCAAAAAATTCCACTAAAACTCCATACGCGTAATGCCTCACTTGTTACGCGTAATGCTTTGCCAAGCACGCGTACCATTACGCAAATCAGCAGAAGGCCGTGAAAAATGTGCTTCCATACGCGTAATTCCCCATTTCCCCCTTTCCATACGCGTATTGCCCAAACCAATACGCGTAATGCCAAGCCTGATACGCGTATGGGCAGCGAAACCCAGAAATTTTCCTGCAGAATTTCTGCTGCGAAATTCAACCCAATTCACTCCCAAATCTCATCTAAACGCCAGAAAATTACCAATTCAATGCACAACAACATCTATCTAACATGTATCAACAATTAGGAACATTAAAACATGATTTTAGACACAATTTGAATCAAAGTCTAACAATCTCAACATATAAATGGTTTTGGTTCTATATCCAATTTCAACCAAATATCACACAAATACATACATACATAATCATACACAAGTATAAGATAATCGAGTTTCGCACCCTTACCCGATTAATCGTGTTTTCAAAAGTCGGTTGGTTTGATTCCTTACTCTCCAAGTTTTCCCCTTTTTCTTCTTTTCTTTCTCTTTTCCTTCTTCTCTTTTTCTTTCTCTCTATTTTTCTTTCTTTCTAACTTCTAAGTTCTATTTTAAGAAAAATAAGTAAAATGACCAAAATACCCCTACACTCAAATATCTCGCAAACGCTCCCAAAACGCGATAAAACATAATCACGATGAAAAATAATATATTGCCAAATAAAAGTAAAAAATAAAATAATATAATAATAAAAATAATTAAATCGACTCGATTAAATAAATCTAACAAAAACCGGGGAATTACAACTCTCCCCCACTTAGAGATTTTCGTCCTCGAAAATATTACCTGAGATGAACAATTTTGGATACGACTCCCGCATCCGAATCTCCAACTCCCAAGTCAAACTGCCCTCGGCAGCGCCTCCCCACACTACTTTCATAAGCGCAATATCCTTGCCTCTTAACTGCTTCAACTCGCGATCCAAAATTCTCATTGGTAATGCCTCAACCGTAAGGTTCTCCCTTACCTCAACCTCATCCATCGGAATCACATCCGACGGCAACGCCACTCGATAAGCCACAGCACCCACTCTCGCGGATATCTAGTAAGGGCCAATAAACCTAGAAGTAAGCTTCTTCGACTTCAATGCACGCCCAACACCCGTCACCGGTGTAACTCTTAAGAATACATGATCGCCTTCTTGAAACTCAAGATCTTTCCTCCTTCTATCATGATAACTCTTCTGCCTACTCTGAGAAGCCTTCATTTTCTCACGAATAAGTTTCACCTTTTCCGTAGTCTGTTGCACCAACTCCGGTCCAACCACCGAACTCTCACCAGATTCATGCCAACACAAAGGTGTTCGACATCTCCTTCCATACAACGCTTCAAAAGGTGCCATTCCAATACTCGAATGGAAACTGTTGTTATACGTGAATTCAACCAACGAACGATAACTATCCCAAACACCACCTTGCTCAAGAACATAAGCTCTCAGTAAATCTTCCAACGACTGAATAGTTCTCTCGGTCTGACCATCCGTCTGAGGATGATAAGCAGAACTCAATCTCAACTTAGAACCTAACGCCTTTTGCAAACTTTCCCAAAATCTGGAAGTAAACCTCAGATCTCGATCTGAAACAATACACAACGGAACACCATGTAGCTTCATAATCACACGGATATAAATCTCAACCAACTTCTCCAAAGAAAAACTGATGTCAATCGGAATGAAATGCGCCGATTTAGTCAGCCTATCCACAACTACCCAAATGGCATTATGTCCCCTCTGTGTATTCGGAAACCCTGTCACAAAATCCATAGAAATGCTGTCCCATTTCCACTCGGGAATATCCAACGGTTGCAATAATCCACTAGGCTTCTGATGTTCCACCTTTGACTTCTGACACGTCAAACACGCATAAACAAACTGAGCCACATCCCTCTTCAATCCGGACCACCAAAAGATCTTCTTCAAATCTTGATACATCTTATTAGCTCCCGGATGTATACTCAAACTACTCCGGTGTCCTTCTTCTAAAATCATCTTTTTCAAGTCCGAATCATCAGGAATACAAATTCTACCATGAAATCTCAAAACACCCTTATCATCCACTTTAAAGTCACCATTCACACCTTGATCCCCAACCGTCATCAAATCAACAAATTTTACATCCAACTTCTGTTTCTCGCTAACGGTCAACAGAAACTCATTAGTAACCTTTAACATACCAAGCCTCACGCTGTCAGATGTCAATTCACACACCAAACTCAAATCTCTAAATGCTTCCAAAAGTTCCCACTCTTTAACCATCAAAGCGGACATATGCAAAGATTTCCGGCTTAACGCATCGGCTACCACATTAGCTTTACCAGGATGGTAATTCAAGCTAAAATCATAGTCCTTCAAAAATTCCAACCATCTCCGTTGCCTCATATTCAACTCTTTCTGATTAAACAAGTATTTCAAACTTTTATGATCACTAAATACTTCGAATCTTGCACCATAGAGATAATGCCTCCAAATTTTCAACACAAAAACCACTGCCGCTAACTCCAAATCATGAGTAGGGTAATTCTTCTCATGAACCCTTAATTGCCTCGAAGCATAAGCCACAACCTTACCTTCTTGTATCAACACTCCACCTAAACCAATCAAAGATGCATCACAATACACCACAAACGATTCAGTAGGATTCGGTAAGACTAAAATCGGAGCTGTAGTCAATCTTCTGTTCAGCTCACTAAAACTTTCCTCACACTGAATATCCCAAACAAACGCTTTACCTTTATAAGTCAGCTGGGTCAAAGGAAGTGCTAACTTGGAAAATCCTTCAATGAATCTTCGATAATATCCAGCTAAACCCAAAAAGCTTCTAATTTCAGTAACAAATCTAGGAGCCTCCCATTGTAGAACTGCATCTACTTTAGATGGATCCACAGCAATACCATTACCTGAAATCACATGCCCAAGAAAACTCACTTCTGACAACCAGAACTCACACTTGGACAACTTGGCAAAAAGTCTCTTTTCCTTCAAAATTTGCAACACAACACGCAAGTGTTTCGCATGTTCCTCCCAAGACTTAGAATAAATCAAGATGTCATCAATAAACACAACAACAAATCGATCTAAATGCTCATGGAAAATACGATTCATATACTCCATAAACACTCCTGGCGCATTAGAGACCCCGAACGACATCACAGAATATTCGTAATGTCCGTAGCGTGTCCTAAAATCCGTCTTATGAATATCTTCCTCTTTCACTCTAATCTGATGATAACCTGACCTCAAATCAATCTTACTAAACACACACACACACACCTACCAACTGGTCCATCAGATCATCAATTCTCAGAAGAGGATACTTATTCTTAATCGTCACCTTATTCAGCTGGCGATAATCAATACACAATCGCATACTTCCATCCTTCTTTTTCACCAATAAAACTAGAGCACCCCAAGGCGATACACTCGGCCTCACAAACCTTTTTTCTAACAATTCATTCAACTGCTTCTTCAACTCAACCAACTCAGATGCCGACATACGATAAGGTGCCATAGATACAGGTCTAGTACCAGGAACTAGATCTATAGAAAACTCCACCTCTCTTTCTGGCGGCACATCTGAAATATCCTCTGGGAACACCTCTGGAAATTCACACACAATTGGAAACACATCAATTGCAACTTTACTATCCACTATCAACGATGCAAACGACCCGAACAACTGAGCTTCATCTGCCAAAAGCTTCTTCAACTCTTTGGTAGATAAGAAACTCGATTCCTCGTCTTCTTCAAGAGAAGGAAATCTTACCAGCTTATGATAACAATCAATATGCACTCGATTGAACTACAACTAATTCATTCCCAGAACCACATCTAAACCCTCAAACGGCAGACACACCAAATCCATCTCAAAATCTCTACCATAATTGGTCAAAGGACAACTTAAACAAACCAAAGAAGTAGTTACCGACCCCATTGCTGGAGTATCAATAACCATCTCTCCACCCATCGAAGACAACAAAAGATTCAAACACTTCGCACACTCAGACGAAATAAACGAATGAGTCGCTCCGGTATCAATAATAGCAACTAAAGGCGTACTATTAATAAAATAAGTACCTCTGATCAGACGGTCTGCACTAGTAGTCTGAGTTCCTGCCAATGCAAATACTTTCCCTCCAGCCTGAGCTTGCTTTAGTTTCGGACACTTCGTACTAACATGACCAGGTTCACCATAGTTGAAACACTTCACCACATTCTTCTTACAATCAGCTGCGACATGTCCTATACCTCCACAATTGGAACACTTCCTTATATCCTTTCTACATTCAAACTGACGATGTCCTAAGTCACCACACCTAAAACATCTCAGAGGATTAGACATACCTCCCCCACTTGGCCTTTTATCAAAACTACCCCTTTGCTTACCCTTGTCAGCTGGTGACACAAAAGGACCACCACGAAACGGTTGCTTCCCTTTCCTTTCGTTTAAACTCTTATAGTGAGTAGAACGAGCTTTGCTATCCTCCTCATAAATTCTACAATAATCCACCAAATCTGAAAACCTTCTAATCCTTTGATAACCAATTGCCTGCTTGATCTCAAGACGCAACCCATTCTCAAACTTCACACATTTGGAAAACTCTGCAGTTGCTTCAGTATAATGTGGATAAAACTGAACAAGCTCCACAAACCTAGCAGTGTAATCCACAACAGACATGTTACCTTGTTTCAACTCCAAGAACTCTATTTCCTTCTTTCCTCTAACATCTTCAGGAAAATACTTCCTCAAAAACTCCCTGCTAAACAAAGTCCAAGTGACCTCTTCACCTGTAGCTTCCCACACATGACGCGCACTAACCCACCAATCATCAGCCTCCTCCTGCAATATGTGAGTACCCAGTCTCACCTTATGTTCCTCTACACAGTCCATCACTCGAAAGATTCTTTCAATCTCCTTAAGCCAAATCTGAGCACCATCAGGATCATGTCTCCCTTTGAAGACAGGCGGTTTGTTCTTCCTGAACTCATCATTCCCACCAGCATTAGGTGCACCCAGCACAGCCTGAGCCATAGCTTGCATAGCAGCAGCAAGAGAAGCGTCATTCCTACCAGCCATATTCTGTTCATATCCAATAACAGCAACTATGGTTAAACAAACAGCTCACCCCAACACAAAGACCGACACGGACTGGCACGAACTGACACAAACTGACACAAACTGGCTCTGATACCACTTAATGTAACACCCCCAATCTATACCCCGAGAAGTTAAAGCTATAAAAAATAATTAGAGTATAATTAAAACATTCATGGCATAGACGGAGGCGTCACATCAATTGAAACAAAATACAACAACCTGCTCATATAGATATGCAACAATCAGGTAGCAAATAACAGAGGAACTCAGTTCCTAACACCCACTATTCAGATACAAAATAAAAGCGGAAAATCTGCAACTGAAATCTCATATATATATAACATAAAAGTTTGTCTGTCATACACAGAGTCATACATGTACAATCCAAAAAGAACATATACATAAACACATAATAAAAAACGATCTCCCTGACTACCCGGTGATACATATCAGAGCCGACCGACAAAAGAATGAAGACCTAAGCTTCACAAAAAGACCTCCAACATCTAATCTGCAATGCCTCATAGAGCATTTAAAATAGCAGAAGGGTGAGAAACACAATTATAATATAATTACATACAATTATATAATATCACAAAATACACATATAAAACATTCTCACCACAACTTACACCACAATTCAAATGCAAAACAACACAATTCATATCTCATACATCCATCACAAAGGCATATCAATCATGCATAATACAGTTATCACCAACATATATATATATATATATATATATATATATATATATATATATATATATATATATATATATATATATATATATATATCAACTCACCAATTCCATTCACAATTCCACACAAAATCAATCCATTCATGATTTATGCAAACGCACAGAGACCGACACAACGACTCTATGCAATGCAATGCGGTACCGTTCCATCCATCATTCTCATCATTAGTTTACTCGGGAACTATTGGAATCATCGCTTGTTACTTAGTGTAACTCCCCGTCGGGCAAACGATGTTCCCCGTCGCTCACACCTCTTTGTATAAGGCACATGATGTTTATGGATCGCTCACACCTCTTTCTATAAGGCACACGACCGATCGCTCACACCTCTTTGTATAAGGCACACGATCGTCCATAATCATCGCTCATACCTCTTTGTATAAGGCACACGATGTTACAGCGGATTCCTTCTGGAATCGTTTCGTCGCTCACACCCACTAGGGCACAGACATCACAAGAATGCATATCATGATGCTTGGCATACAATGACTCATGACATTCAAATGCACACATATACACATCCATAATCATGCATATATAATCAAACACACCACAATGCATTTTCTTGCCCTTAGGCCACAAACCATCATAACAACATTTCATCACATGCATTCACATCATATAGCAGCACATAAGTCATACGATATTTATCGAAAGCATATTGCATGATAACACATCAAATACACAGTTAATATGGTAAAAGTCGACAAAACGACACATTTCCAAATTCCCGACATAATTAAATCGGCCAACAATCTCAAAACCATTTTTATAAGAAAGAACATCTCAATAGCTTTCTAACGGTACCAAGAACGCCTCGATCCGAGTTACGGATCAAAAGTTACGGCATCAGATACAAAATAGGAAACCATTCTACACCCTCTCTGGTCATACGCGTATTGCCTTGGGCCATACGCGTACTGCCCAGCTCGCTCGCCATTCCATACGCGTAATGCCCAAAGTGCTACGCGTATGGACATAGATCAATTCCTCCCAAAAAAATTCCACTAAAACTCCATACGCGTAATTCCTCACTTGTTACGCGTAATGCCTTGCCAAGTACGCGTACCATTTCGCAAATCAGCAGAAGGTCGTGAAAAATGTGCTTCCATATGCATAATTCCCCATTTCCCCCTTGCCATACGCGTATTGCCCAAACCAATACGCGTAATGCCTAGCCTGATACGCGTATGGGCTGCGAAACCCAGAATTTTTCCTGCAGAATTTCTGCTGTGAAATTCAACCAAATTCACTCTCAAATCTCATCTAAACACCAGAAAATTACCAATTCAATGCACAACAACATCTATCTAACATGTATCAACAATTAGGAACATTAAAACATGATTTCATACTCAATTTGAATCAAATTCTAACAATGTCAACATATTAATGGTTTTGGTTCTATATCCAATTTCAACCAAATATCACACAAATACATACATACATAATCATACACAAGTATAAGATAATCGAGTTTCGCACCCTTACCTGATTAATCGTGTTTTCAAAAGTCGGTTGGTTCGATTCCTTACTCTCCAAGTTTTTCCCCTTTGTCTTCTTTTCTTTCTCTTTTCCTTCTTCTCTTTTTCTTTCTCTCTATTTTTCTCTCTTTCTAACTTCTAAGTTCTATTTTAAGAAAAATAAGTAAAATGACCAAAATACCCCTACACTCAAATATCTCGCAAACGCTCCCAAAACGCGATAAAACATAATAACGATGAAAAATAATATATTGCCAAATAAAAGTCAAAAATAAAATAAAATAATAATAAAAATAATTAAATCGACTTGATTAAATAAATCTAACAAAAATCGGGGCGTTACAGTCAACACATGTGAAGTAGCTAAGGAGGCTTGGGATATCCTGAAAACAACTCATGAAGGAACTTCCAAGGTCAAGATGTCAAGACTTCAGCTGCTAACAACAAAGTTTGAAAGTTTGAGGATGAAAGATGAAGAGACCATTCATGACTTTCACATGAATATACTTGAACTGTCAAATGTTTCTAGTGCCCTAGGAGAGAGGATGTCTGATGAGAAGCTGGTGAGAAAAATTCTCAGATCTCTTCCCAAGAGATTTGAAATGAAGGTGACTGCTATAGAGGAAGCTCAAGACATCAGCCAGATGAGGGTAGATGAATTGATTGGTTCCCTTCAGACATTTGAATTAGGGTTGAATGACAGATCAGAAAAGAAGGTCAAAAGCATAACATTGGTGTCTAGTACTGAAGATGAAAAGAAAGAGTCTGATATTGAAACCCAGGAGGAGCTATCCAATGCAATCGTGATGCTGGGAAGGCAGTTTAATAAGGTGTTGAAAAGGATGGACATGAGCTATAAACCTTATGTCAAGAATATCACATCTGACATTAATAGGTCAGGTGATCAGATGAAGAAAACCAAAGCAGAGGAGAAGCCTACATACCTTAAATAGAAAAAGAGGTTGTCTGTCACTTGGTCTGATGAGGACACTGAAAGTGAAGATGAATATGCCAAGCATGTCAGAGCAATGACTGGAATATGTGAGTCTGAGGATGATTCAAGTGATGGAGAGATTACCTATGAGGAACTAGCTACTTCATATAGAGAGCTATGTATCAGAAGTGAAGAAGTGTGTCAAGAAGGGGAGAAGCAAAAGTAACTCATAATCCAACTAAAGGCTGACAATGCTGAACTGGAAAATGAAGTCAGTTTGCTGAAATGCAACCTTGATCAAATGTCCAAATCTCTCAGAATGTTGAATAGTGGAACTGATACTTTGGATGAAATCCTTCAAGCTGGAAAGATGGCAGGAGATATGACAGGGCTGAGATTTGATGGCAATAAGAAGAAACCCATTTCAGATGCTAGTTCATCTGGACTTAATCATAACATGTCCCATCAGATGTCTCAACATCATAGGAAAATTCATGTTTCTGGACCTAATCATTTTGTGCCTCAACATCATGGCAGAAGACAACCTCAACATCATGGCAGAAGACAGCCTCAACATCATGGGAGACGACACCCTCAAGGGAGAAAACATCCCAACCATTTCAGTCGAGGATTTCAAAGATGGAGATGTCATTAATGTGGGAGGTTTGGTCACATAAAGCCTTTTTGCTTCAGACTGCATGGATTTCCTGAACCTGGTCCTCAACCTAGAACAAATCAAAGCATTCCTACAAATGGAAAACAATGGGTTCCCAGGGTTGCTGCTAACAGCTTGATAGCTCACATGTCTCTAAGAGATTCTTCCATAGGAGATTGGTATTTTGATAGTGGATGTTCTAGACATATGACAGGTGACAAGAACTGTTTGGTGGATATCAAATCTTACTTCACAAGTCATGTGACTTTTGGTGATGGAGCAAATGGAGAAATCAAAGGGATTGGAAAGTTGAACTGTTCAGGAGTTCCTAATCTTGATAATGTGCTGCTAGTGAAAGGATTGATAGTCAACTTGATAAGCATCAATCAACTATGTGATGAAGGGTTCAAGGTCAACTTTACAAAATCTGAATGTTTGGTTACTAATGAAAAGGGTGAAGTAACCATGAAGGGTGTCAGATCTCTAGACAATTGCTACTTGTGGGATAAAGGTAAACTGTGTCTTCAACAAGAAATAAATAGGATCACCTCCTTGGAAAATGTCAGAGGAATACCTAAGCTAAAGCTGGAAGAAGGAAGAGTTTGTGGGAAGCAACCTAAGAGTAAGATGTTACACCAGAAGTTTCAACATCTCACTACTTCAAAAGGGCTGGATCCACCTCACTTGGACCTGATGGAATCCAAAAGTGTTGTTGAAATGACCAAACATTGTATTTAGCAAAAGCAGTCAGAACTTAAGATGTGCCTTGTTGATAAGATGGATGTTTAAAAACTCCTATCTCAGAGTAAGCTGACTAAGTACAATGTCAAGCAAGATGTCATGACATTACACTATGACATCCTGAGCATATTGATCAAAAGTATTGTGGAAGATAATGTGATAATTTTGAAACTTGTTGCCACTAAAAGAAAATTGGTTGAGACTGTGGATACTAGTAAGTTTGAATTCTTAAGAAGAAAATTGGGACTCCATATGTGTGAAGACTTATAGCAATTAAAGGCGTGTGGGAAAATCTTTTTGATTTTTAAAAGTCATTTACTGTTTTGTGGAAATATCATTAATTTTCGTTTATGTTTCCAAAAGCAACCCACCTATCTTAGGCAATCATTCCAACATATTGCTCCCACACGCAACATACGTATTACACCTTATTTGCTCTGCTCGTTCATCTTCCTTCACAGTGAAAGAAACCCTTATGCTCCTAACCCTACCCTTTGCAAGATTTCTACAATGTCTCAACAATGCTCCTCATCTTCTTCCAAGCAAGACTCTGAACAAACTCCCACGAATCCTAGGGTTTCTTCTGATGAAGTTCATACTGATGCGGTTCTTGATGTTGCACTTCTCTCTATGATTTACCCTCCTAAAGCTAAGAAGACTAGACCCAATAAGCTGCATGCAAGAAGCTCCAAACGCACTCCTGCAGGTAACTCTTCTGATTCCTCTAAGAATAAAAAATATGATGATAGCGCTGTTCATAGCATAGTTACTGGTCTCTTGTATGGAGACAACGGGATTCCTGGAATCACTATTCCTCTGTCCCAAGAGGATCAAGGAAAGGAAGAAGTCTTCTCTGTTGATAGAAGTGTGGATAGGATTGTCTCTAGGGTTCTGGATGAAGGGTTTGTCGTTGCTGGGATCTCTAAGCCCCTTGCTCAAATTTCTGCCTCTCATACTTCTGAGGCTAATCAAGAAGGTAGTAATCAAACTAGGTCATCTGGTAATGATAAAGATGGTTCAGAAGATAAACTTCAAAAGCTGGCTACCTCAGTTCTGGAGGATGCAGGAAATGATGTTGAACCTGATGTTGGGACATCTACTGCTGAAAGAAGTTCCCCTAACAAGTCTAATGCTTCAGGTCTTAAAGGAAAGCAGACTGTTAATGATGAAGATATTGTGAATCTGGTTGATGTTCCATCTGATAATGATATGATTGCAAGTGTACACCCTGGCATTGCTAAAAGGTTGAAATCAAGAAAAGGGAAAGCTGTAGATTCACCTTCAAAGGTGAGAACTAATATCAGTAAGAAGAAGACTCTTGTTGTAGGACCTACAAAGTCTTGGAGCAAAGTGTCTATCTCTTCCAAAAAGAGGAAGATCAGGATTGAGTCTGACTCAGACTATGATGTTGAGGATGATGTCCAGAACATCACTCATGTGAAAAATCCTGTTGTGAGTAGAACTGCTGATAAAGTTCATGATGCTCCACTAGGTAATGTTTCTTTTCATTCTGTTGTTAGTGTGCAAAAATGGAAGTATGTTTATCAAAGAAGGGTTGCCATGGAAAGAGAACTGGGTAGAGATGCTCTTGAAATGAAGGAGGTTATGGAATTGATCAATTATGCTGGGTTAATGAAGACTGTGTCTAGTTTTTCAAAATGTTATGATATGCTTGTCAAGGAGTTCATTGTGAACATCCCTGGAGATATTACTAATAGCAGAAGTGTGGATTTTAGAAAGGTTTATGTAAAGGGTAGGTGTATTGAGTTTTCTTCTACTATTATTAACAGATACTTGGGAAGGAGTGATCAAGCTGAGAGTGAGTTGGAGGTCACTGACAATAAGATTTGCAAGGAGATTACTACAAATCAAGTGATTGCATGGCCTTTGAAGGGAAAATTGACTGTTGGACTTCTGAGTGTTAAGTATGCTATACTGCATAGGATTGGAGCTGCCAATTGGGTTCCTACCAACCATAAGACTACAATCTCTATTGGGTTGGGAAAGTTCATCTTTGCAGTTGGAACCAAGAAGGATTTTGATTATGGTTCTTATATTTTTGATCAAACAGTCAAACATGCTGGAACAATGGCTGTGAAATTGCCAATTGCTTTTCCATCCTTAATCTGTGGAATTATTTTAAATCAACATCCTGGGATTTTGGCTGCTGCAGATATTGCTTGCAAAAGGGAGTCTGTATTGTCTCTCCGCAACAAACTTTTTGTAGGACAACATGTTCCTGATATTGTTTTAACATCTACAATTGTTGACAACAAGAACACCACCAAAGATGAGTTAATCAGTGAGTTAAAGGCGACTTGCAAGGAGCTGGAAACATTGATCAGCATAAATACTGCTAGGAAGATGAAATTAGAGGCCTTGATCAAAAGTTTGGAACAGGTTGAAGATGATGGGGAAGAGGAAGCTGGTACCTCTAGTGAGGAGACTGATGATCTTGAATGACTTGTTTCTGGGTCTACATCTGGGTGTGAAAAGGACTCTGCTGTGGACTGTTGGTGGTGTTGCTGGTGTTCTTTGATGGTTCTTTTGTTTTTTTTCTTTTTTTCTATTGTTAGTTTTTTTTGGGTGCTTGTTATGTAATATAAATACCTTGAATATTGGTTCCTATGCTCTTATATGGTTATCTTGTCTGGATGTTCCATGACATGTTTTGACTTGTGTTGCTACTATAGCTAACAAGGGAGAGCTAATTTGACTGACTGGTTGCTAGTATGACTAACTGTGAGTTGTGATGGGGAGTTCTTGATACTGGCTGAATATTTTCCTATCTCTGTGTTTTGTTTTGTCCAATTGTGGCTAAAAAGGGGGAGAGAAGAGCTGGATTGAGGGGGAGTTTGAGTTTTGATTGGTGTGCAGCTGCTGAATGTTAGTGTTATGTGTTATGGTGTGTTTCTACTGCAGGTATCTCTGATGTGTGCTGATATTGTTTTAGCCAAAATTAGCCAAAAAGGGAGATTGTTAGTTCTGTTATTGGCAGCAATTTTGGTAAAACAATGTGGTTGTTCAAGATGTCATGTCTGATGTCTTAACATGTGCTTCTAACATTCTGCATATGGTGGGTTGTTTGGTATTGCAGTGTTTGTGCATGATGTCAAGACTGATGTCTTAACATCTGTTGACAGAACATCATGTTCAGTCTGTTATTTGTTTTAGGGCTGCGTGTTAATTGTTATGATTTGAGAGATTCAGTTGGAGAAGATTTATTCAGATGCAATCGTTTGTTACTATATTTAGGGCGAAAAGATTTGAAGATAAAATCTGTTTTTATTGTGCATCAAATCTGAGTTTTTCACAGAGCCCAAGCCCAAGAATCTGTTTCTATTTAAAGAAGGCTCAACCCTACTTGGAAGGCACGGAATAAGGATTGTGTGAGCTATGTTCAAGTTTTAGGTTTTGTGTTTTGTGCTTGTTGTTGTGAGCCATTCATTCATCTGTTTTGATGTTTGAATTGGACTGATTTAGTTGAGTTGTAATTTGTCCACTCAAAGCTTTTAAGCACGAGTGTATTATTATTGGTTGAAGCTTTTAAGCAAGATCAAGGTATTGTCGTTGAAGTGTGTCTTCTACTTTCTTTATTGTAAGTTGTTATCACTGCTGTGGTTGAGGGGGAGTGAGAGGTGTCTCATATCTAAGAGTATCTAAGATAGAAGTGTCATTGGGTAGTGATTAAGTGAGTAGATTGTCAACTGGTGTGTTGGCTGTATTTACTTTGATTCTATCTTTCAAACTTCATTTTCCACACCCATGGGCCTCTATTAGAGTGTAAGACCCAACCCTCTTTGTAAATAAACCACTTCACGGGCCTCAGTTATAGTATAAGTCCCATCGTGTTTTTCAAAATCACGGTGCGATCATTTCTTTTCACAACAATCTCTGGGCCTCTGTTAGGAGTGTAAGTCTCATCCCTTTGTACATAAACTTTATTTTAAACAACCATCTGGGCATCTAATAGAGTGTAAGACCCAACTCCCCCCTTTGTAAATAGAAAATCTTTTAGCCTCATTCATCCTGGGGTTTGTACAGGATACAAACAGTCATCTGGGCCTCTATCTAGAGTGTAAGATCCAACACCTTTGCTTCTCTCGTACTTAAGATCAAGTCATATTCAAATTCAAAATCATTTCAAAACTTTCTTCAATTTCTTCAAAACACTAATTCAATCTTGAAGAAAACATATAATCAATCACAATACACTTGGGCATCTATCCAGAGAATAAGACCCAACACTTTTCTCAATTCAATTCCAACATGTTTATATACTTTTTCATATGTCTGTATATATGCTTGTACATATCTTGTTAAGTATCTCTTAGCATTTAAATCATCCTCAGTTTAGACTAGTTCAAACAATAGGATCCTTTTAATCAGTATAGTTTAGTTCAAACAACTAGTTCCCTCTTGTACAAAGGAATCCTTCTCCCCAATACAGTCAGCCTCCTCTTAGGCTTTGTTCAATTTATTCAACCTTGAAATGGTTCACTAAAGAGAGGATTATTTCCAGGTGAAACCTCTTCTTTAACCCCTTTAACCCTTGAACAGTTTAACAAAGAAAGAATTATTTCCCGGTGAAACCTTTCTTGAACTCTTCCTAGACTTGGAAAGTCTCAACACTCAGCCTCCTCTTGGGCTTCATACAAGGACCCGCAGGCTTCTAAGAAGTATCCCCAGCCTCCTCTTGGGCTTCATACAAGGACCCTTAGGCTTCCTAAAAGCATAGGATAGATCCTAGTCATCTTTATCAACACACCAATTCCCAAGAGAGTCAAAACCTCTAAGACATTCAAACCCATCCTTTAAGTCTCTTCTGATCCTTAATAAGGTTTGGTTTTCATTTTAAAACTCCCTAGACAGGGTCAGATTACAGTCAACAAATCCCCATAAGAATCAAATCATTTGTGGCATTTAATAATTCAACTATCTTAAGCAAGAGTTAGTTCCCTTTTTTATTCCTCAAAACAATTTAGACCTTCTCTTGGAATTAAATTTCCTCAGCAAGAGTCAATCTCCACCTAAATTCCCTCAGCCTCCTCTTAGGCTTCATATAATGATTTCCCCAGTCAGCCTCAATCTTGGGCTTTGTACAAGACATATATAATACTCCCCTAGTTGAGTCAGTTTTCAACTTTTTTCAGCTTCAACCTTGGACTTTGATCAAGGAAAAAAATTGAACATCCCCACAGATGAGACCATGAATCCTCTCTATTGGAGGATATTTCCTATATACATCACATTTCAAAACAAACAATTAAAACTCTTTTCCAGATAATTGATGTAAGTGGCACACTTGTTGATTCAAAATCCAAGCTGGAGTCCCTCCCTTATCATGGCTAAAGTTCTCTTTCATCTAATTGATGTAAATAGCAAACCTCTGGATTCTACACATCCAAGTCAATGTCCCTCTCTTAGCCTGAAAAGATTCATAAAGGAAAAAGTGGCATTGCTCTACACTAAGTTAAAGCTTCTTTCTTCATGACATTTCAATTCTCCTATAAAGGAAGATGTGGCATTGCTGGATTCCACACATCCCATTTAAAGCAACTTCCCTTATAAATCAATTATTCAATGTTTGTGATGAATAGGTGAGATATCTCCCTTTAGAGATGACAAATTCTCTCTCAGTTACACTTTTAACTTTAATCTTGGGCTTTGAACAAGACACAAATACTCTTTTAGCTTCAATCTTGGGCTTTGAACAAGACACAAATACTCTTTTAGCTTCAATATTGGGCTTTAAACAAGACACAAAAACTCTTTTAGCTTCAATCTTGGGCTTTGAACAAAACACCAAACAATTTCCTCCCATAGAATAGGAGGAACTACGAACGCTCTGATTTCCCCAAATCTCTTTACGGGAATACGTAGGCATAAGATTGCGAAATCTTAGCGAGCACACTAATTAAAAAATCTTAGGTCAAGTACCTTCCCAAAAACAATAGAAAACCCTAAAACAACAAAAACATCTCCTCAACCTTCACAAAGGAGAAACTTTCCCTATTCAACAGCAAATGGATTTAAGCAACCAAGCAATTCAATAATAGAAACATATGCAAATAAAGGTTCCTATAGATTACTATAGATACTCTGGGTGTTAATAGCTTCCCCTTGTATAACCAACCCCTGATTCCAGATCTCTTTGCATTTGTAAAGGAAAACATTTACACGCAGGGTTAGTTTAAGATATCTTCCCCTTCCTTTTAAGCTTCATAGGATGAATATAGAAATCATAAAGTAGCACTAAAAGCGGTAGTGGTCACTGTAGACATATATTTTCGACACCATGTCTTGGTAGGTAAAATGATGTTCTTTAACTAAAGAAAATAACTACAGATGAAGAAGAAAGAAAATGAAGGTATTCAGAAGAAGTTTTCGACACTTCGACAAGAACAGAGTTTCGACATTTCGACGAAAACATAAGGAAGTTTTTCATTAGACAAGGTTTGAGGGACATTTATTACTTTTCGACAATTCGACAAGGTGAAGAGGCGCAACGTTTCGACACAAAGGGAAAATTCAAATTCAAGAGTTATAACGTTTGGCAGAAGACGCGTGGAAGCTTTAGAAGAAAAGAAGACATGCAGAAGGCCAAGTGTCAAAGATTTAGAATTTTTCCGTTATTAGGCAGTTATTGTATTTGTATATAAATAGGATAGTTGTTGTAGAATTTTAGTGTGTGAAAACTTGTACTAAATTCCTGTAAATACTCAAAGTACCCATGCGAGAGAAAAGAGTTTATTATCTGGAAATGTACGTGTGAAACACCATCTTTTTAAGTTTATAGAAATTCAAAGTCTTTTATAATTGCCTTTACTTTTCCCAGTCATTTATCCTTTGTCATTTACTTTATGCAAGTTTTAATTTCATTCAATTTATCTTTTCGCCAGAAGTTGTTATTTAGTTCTTTAACCAGACCATTCATACATAAAAGATATAACAAAACAAACCATCAAAACACCATTATCCTAAGAGTTAGATAAATTTGCACATGTATCCCAGGATTTGTGTGGTTGGTCCTGCAAGTAACCCAGTTTTATAAGAGATTGGTAAACCAGAGGTTGTTCGCCAAAATCAACAGCGAACAAATTGGCATGCCCAGTGGGACCAGTGCAAAAGTTTAGAATGTTTTTTACAGAATAACTCTTAGCCAAATAGTTTCTACTTCGTTGTATGATTTTGAGAAGCGGTAAATTAGCCGTAACCGACGTAGAAAGACCTAAAAGAACAAGAGTAAGAAGAATGGCAAATCAGCCAAATAATCCAAATCCAAATGAAACCATTCCAGTTTCTAACCCTATCCCTTCAACAGGGGGAAATGTGGATTCAAACCCTGTTCTAGAAGAGGTTATGCCTTCATCAACAGGATCTATACCAGCGGTTTCGCTCTCCCAAAATATGCCTAGTTCTTCCACGATGGGACATTCAATGCCCATGGGGACGCCTCCTCCTGGAGGACGTAATTATAGGCCATTTCAGACAAATTTTTCCATGCCTATGTTTGGTAGAGAACAACCATATGGAATGCCAACTTCAGTGATGGCGAACTTGCAAAATGCACCATCCTTGTATTCTGATGCCATGATCCACGTGTCTTCACCACTACAAGGGTCGGGATATGGTGGAAATATGAGTAGATTGAACCAACCCCTACCAAATTTCCAAATGCCAGCAATTATAAATAATTCTGTGCAAGTAATTCGACAACAAATGGACGAAAGTAATCATGATATGGTTCAAATATTGACACAACAAATGGGAGCAGTGTTTAATCCTTTAATACAAAACACTACCCAAACCAACCAATTGTTGGCTGCGCAAATGACACGCATTGCTGACTTTTTTGGTGTTCCTCAAACGCGACAAAGAGAACAAGTAATTCAAAACCCAGTAGTGAATGTCGAAGAGGAACCCACAATAAATCAAAGGCCTTTAGAGAATCCTCAGGCAAACCCTAGAAACCAAGAGGCAGTGGTCGAACAGCCTCGTGTCGAAATCCCCATTCAACAAGAACCTAGGAGGGTAATAGTCCAGAGAGTCCAAGATGCTGATGATGTGTTGCAACATCGAATACGATATAATAACCTGCCTGCCGAAAACAATTTAGCAGCCATGGTCGAAAGGATAATGGCGCAAAATGGGGTAAATGTAGGATTACAAAGGCCTAGTTATGCTTCCCCATTATCTGAATATGTTCTACAACAGGAATTACCCCCAAGGTGGAAAGTCCCCAAATTTACCAAATTTTCAGGGGACACTAGCGAATCCACCATAGAACATATAGCGCGTTATTTGATCAAAGCGGGAGAAATAGCCCATAATGAAAATTTGAAAATGAAATACTTCCCAAGTTCTTTGACAAAAAATGCGTTTACCTGGTTTACATCCTTGCCTGCGAACTCGATATTCACATGGACCCAATTAGAGAGATTGTTCCATGAACAATTTTATATGGGTCAGACTAAGATAAGTTTGAAGGAATTAGCCAGTGTTAAGAGGAAATTTTCAGAGCCTATAGATGATTACCTAAATAGGTTCAGGTTGCTTAAGGCAAGATGTTTCACACAAGTGCCAGAACAAGAGTTAGTCGAAATGGCTGCAGGGGGTCTAGATTATTCTATAAGAAAGAAATTAGACACTCAATATTTGAGAGATATGGCACAATTAGCAGATAGGGTAAGACAAATTGAAAGGCTAAAAGCTGAGAAATTTAGATTAAATAAAAATAAAAAGGAAAGAGTGGCCTATGTAGGAGTATGCCAGGATGATGATAGTGATGAAAATGAACTAATTTTGTTCGAAGAACAAGAAATTGATCTGGAAGAACTAAAGTCAGGCCCACCATACGCCTGTAAAGTACTAGCTCCGTCAAATGGGAAAAATCCAGTCGAACCTGAAAAGAATGATAGGTTTCCTAAAAGAACTTATACGTTCGACGCCACCAAGTGTGACAAAATTTTTGACTTATTAGTCAAAGATGGTCAATTAATAAAACCAGCAGGCACTAAAGAGCCTCCTGTGGACCAACAGAAAAAGAGAGGTTTTTGCAAATACCATAACTTTTTGGGTCATAAAACTTCTCAATGTTTCCTTTTCAGGGATCTTGTTTAGAATGCAATCTGTGATGGAAGACTGAAGTTTGGAGACAAATCAAAACAACAGATGAGGATTGACTCAAACCCCATGCAGGTGGTCGAAGCCAATTATGCTGAACCTTCCATTGTGAATATGGTGGAAGTCGAAGTAGCCTCTGATTATAGTTTTGAAATGGTGGAAGCTGCTGAGGGCTTCGACAATAATATCAACATGGTGGAGGTTGCTGATGATCTCCTAGACAAGCCTGAGGTGGAAAAAGTATCCGAGGACTTTGTAGACCAGCCAGTGTTGATCAAGATTACTGAAAATCTTGATGTAGGAAATTTGAATGACTATATCAACAAAGTTGAGACTACTGAAGGTTTCGACAGTAAGAACAAAGTTGGAGATACTGAAGTTTTCGACAGTCAGAAGAAGGAGGAAACTACTGAAGGTTTCAACAACCAAAACGCAGTTGGAGTTACTGAAGGTTTCGACGAAGAGAATAACAACAAAATTGCTGAAGATGGAGTAATTTGGGATACTTTAGGGGAGCCAGTGGAAAATTCGACTATCTCGTGAAATACTCTGCACCCCCAAGTTCTCATATTGACATCAACAAGATCCAGCCAACTGGATGGGGAGATTTCTTTGAAGATACTGATGAAGGAGCAAATGATAATGCCCCTATCATCAAAGAGGAGGCTACTGAAGGCCTTAATCATGACAAAATAGAGACAATGAGAGTTGTTGACAAGATCAACACTATGGAACCAGTCAATAAGAACGTTACCAGAATCAAGGCAGAGGCTGCTGAAGGCCTTGTGAAGCCCGCTCCTTATGGGATTTTGCGTAGAACAATGGAAGACCCTAAAGGAAACTCAGTCAAGCAATGCTGCAAACTCATCTCCAAGGACCTACCCTCAGAGGGAAGCTTCGACCAGGAGAAAGGGAATGCTGAAGAAGAGGCAAGACTTATTGAAAGAATGAATAAATTAAGTATCACTGATGACCAGAATATGGATATCAACATGGTGGAAATTTCTCAGAAGAAACAAACAGAAACTGATGAAGAACGCCGTCAAGAAGAGTATCAGAAATTGGCTTACCCTAAGGAGGAGGAGAACTTAGTCGAATTCATCCAAAGGTGCCAGAGTAAGAAGGCTGAAGTCATGTTGTGCCCACGTTGTAGTGCGGTGTTCGACAAGAAAGCAGCAGGCAATCTGGAGGGGGTGGAGAAAGCCAAAAGAAGAGGAAACTGGGGGGTAATCCCAGCAGCCAGAAATGGAAGGTTCGATCCAAGGAGGAGTGAGCATCACAACCAAAGGTTTGACGAAGGACGTCATAGAACTTACAAGCCATCTGTCAAAGCTGAGGATGGTAAGTGGGTCCAACCAATCAGAGATGCTCAAGGGCAGAAAAGATGGAAGAATTTTCAAATACAGAGAGGTTCCTCCATGGAAGGAAAAAGGGAGGTCGAAAAACAGAAACCAAGACCATACCCATCAGAGAACTATAAAGGAAAGAATCCCATGTCAAGGTCTTAGTGGAGAAGGTTCCAAAGACAGAAAAGAGCAGAAAAGGAGGCTGCAGAAAAGAACAAAATCAAAGAAAACACTGTTGATGAAAATAAATCTGAGTCAAGCAAGAACATGCAGATAATGAACAAAGAAGAGTCTGTTCCAAAAAACGAGCCCTCTCAAAAGGACAAACCAAGCAACATGGTGGAGATGTCGAAGCCTAACAACAAGGTGCCAGAAGACGATGAAGTGACTGGTGATTTTAGGTCAGACTCAGAAGCATCTTTCGATGTCACATGCAATGTGGTTTCAGTGCTGCCTAGAGACTATGATAGAGTGATGGAGATTGAAGACGAAGAAGATGATGTTGAAGACGACAGCATGGGGCTCAGGCCTGTGTGTTATTATATAATGAACAATGGCTGTGTCGAAGAGCCGAACGCTTTCTTTGAGAGACCAGATGATGCAATGAAGGCACACTTGAAGCCTTTGTTCATAAAAGGAAAAGCGGAGAACGTTGGTGTCAACAAGATATTAGTAGATGGTGGAGCTGCTGTGAATTTAATGCCCCATTTCATGATAAAAAAGATTGGAAAGGATGACTCAGACACAAAGCCCCACCCCACAACATGGTGTTGTCAAATTATGAGGGAAAAGTAGGAAGTACCATGGGAGTGATCCAGGTGAACCTAACTGTTGGAACCATAACAAGACCAACAATGTTTATAGTGATAGCTTCAAGGGCAAATTATAACTTGCTGCTAGGAAGAGAGTGGATTCATGGGATAGGAGTTGTACCATCATCCATGCACCAACGAATAGCCATCTGGAGGCCAGATGGGATTGTTGAGAATATTGAAGCAGATCAAAGCTATTTTATGACTGAAGTAAACAATGTGAATAGTCGAAGTTTCGACAAGAATTTGGCTCACTTACCCCCCTGCAACCCAACAGAATTCGACTTGAAGGCAACTGACAACGCCTATTGTTCCATGTACCTTCACCCAACACATGGTTTTCAATGGGACAAAGAAGTAATTGGCGAACCAAGTCACGTATAGGAACTTCTAATACTGAGCCAACCGGTTGGGGAAGTGAATTTGATGATTATGATGAATGAAGCCTCAGCGATCGAAAGAATTACGGCTTATATAGCCGAAAATAAACTCAAAGCGGCCCTAGAGGCCGAAGTAAAATACATGGCTGTCGAAGCCAACAAAAAAGATTTTGAAGAGCAATGTCCCCAAAGGGATATTGAAAAAGGTTATGACAACAATCAGAATGGCGAATGGCAGAATCAGAAGCTTGACGCCATCTATGATGACGAACCCTTGGGGTTCGAAAAGGATCCAGCATCGACTAACATGAAGATGGTGGCACAGGATCCATTAGAAGAAATCAATTTAGGACTGGGGGCAGAAAGAATGCCAACTTACATCAGCGCCAAGATGGATCCTCAGTTCAAAGTCGAAATAGTCCAATTGCTAAATGAGTACAAAGACTGTTTTGCATGGGATTACGACGATATGCCAGGATTAGACAGGAGTTTGGTTGAATTGAAGCTGCCAATAATGGAGGGAAAGAAGCCAGTAAAGCAGACTCCCAGACGCTTCGCACCAGAAATCTTGTCGAAAATAAAAGAAGAGGTCGAAAGACTTCTAAAATGCAGATTCATCCGCACCCCCAGGTATGTCGAATGGATTGCAAACATAGTTCCTGTAATTAAGAAAAATGTCAAGCTGAGGGTATGCATTGATTTTAGAGATTTAAATTCAGCTACCCCTAAGGATGAATATCCTATGCCAGTGGCAGAAATGCTCATAGATTCTGCAGCAAGCCATGAGTATTTGAGTATGCTTGATGGATACTCTGGCTATAATCAAATTTTTATTGCTGAAGAAGATGTTCCTAAAACAGCTTTTCGTTGCCCTGGAGCAATAGGAACCTATGAATGGGTAGTAATGCCCTTTGGTTTAAAAAATGCTGGAGCAACTTATCAAAGAGCCATGAATTCAATTTTTCATGACTTTATTGACACTTTTATGCAAATATACATTGATGATATTGTGGTTAAGTCCGTTTCAGGAACAAGACATATAGACCATCTTCGACAGTCCTTTGAAAGGATGAGAAAGTTTGGTTTAAAAATGAATCCCCTTAAATGTGCTTTTGGTGTGCAGGCGGGTGATTTTTTAGGTTTTGTGGTCCACAAGAAAGGGATCGAAATAAATGAAAACAAAGCCAAAGCCATAATGGAAGCGAAAGCGCCATCGACAAAGAAGGGATTGCAGTCTCTACTAGGGAAAATCAACTTTCTTAGAAGGTTCATTTCCAACCTTAATGGGAAGACACAAGCCTTTTCACCTCTACTTCGACTAAAGAAGGAAGATTTCACATGGGGGCAAGAACAACAAGATGCCTTCGACAAGATCAAAGAGTATCTGGCTAGTCCTCCAGTTTTGATGTCTCCTTGTAGAAAAAGAAGTATAAGGTTATACATTTCAGCATCAAACAAAACTTTGGGAAGCATGCTGTGTCAAGAAGATGAAAATGGCGTCGAAAGGGCCATCTATTATCTCAGCAGAGTCCTAAATGATGCTGAAACTAGATATAGTGTGATAGAAAATTATGTTTGTGTGTATATTTCTCTTGTACAAAGTTAAAGCACTATATAAAACCTGTTGATGTATATGTTTCTTCTCATTTCGACGTAATAAAGTATATGTTATCTAAATCCATTTTACATAGTCGAATTGGGAAATGGGCTTTGGCATTGACAGAATATTCCTTAAAATATTTGCCTTTAAAGGCTGTTAAGGGACAAGTGGTTGCTGATTTCATAGCTGACCACTCAATAAATGAAAATGAAGTAGAATATGTCGAATTAGAGCCATGGAAGTTATATGTCGACGGTTCCAGTCATAAGAATGGAACTGGTGTTGGAATACTAATTATTTCTCCTGACAAAATTCCAACAAAATTCAAGTACAAAGTCGAAGGCTTATGTTCAAATAATGAAGCAGAATATGAAGCTTTGATTGCCGGACTTGAAATATTGTTGGAATTGGGGGCAACAAGAGTCGAAATAATGGGTGACTCTGAGTTGGTGATAAAACAATTGACAAGAGAATATAAATGTGTCAAAGAGAATCTGGTTATGTACTTTGTAATAGCTAACAGACTTCTCAAAAAATTCGACAATGTGGCCATTAGACATATTCCTAGATTGGAGAATCAAGAAGCAAATGATCTGGCTCAACTTGCGTCAGGCTACAAAGTGTCGAAAGAAAACTTGGAGAAAGCTATTGAAGTAAGGGGAAGAGTCATATCCACCAAATTGGCTCCTTCAGATTTGGAGACAATAAAATTAGGTTATGGGGATGAGGAAAATTTTGAAATTTTCAATGTAGATGATTCAGAAATTGAAGATTGGAGAAAACCTATCAAGGATTATCTACAAGACCCAAATCAGAAAGTCGAAAGAAAAGTAAAGTACAGAGCTTTAAGTTATGTACTTTTTGGAAATGAATTATTTAAAAAGACTGCAGAAGGAGTCTTGCTGAAATGTTTGGACAAAGATGAAGCTTACATAGCTTTGTCGAACGTGCACAGTGGTGCATGTGGCGCACACCAAGCAGGCCACAAAATGAAATGGTTATTATTTTGACAAGGAATGTACTGGCCAACAATGTTGAAAGATTGTGTCGAATTTGCAAAAGGTTGTCAGGAATGCCAAGTGCATGCAGGTATACCACATGTCTCTGCAAGTGAGTTGCATTCAATTATAAAACCTTGGCCATTCAGAGGTTGGGCTTTGGATTTAATTGGTGAAATTCGACCAGTTTCTTCAAAAGGGCAGAAGTACATTTTAGTTGGAATAGATTATTTCACTAAGTGGATTGAAGCTATACCACTGGTAAATGTGGATCAAGAGACAGTTATAGAGTTTATCCAGAAACATATAATTTACAGATTTGGGATACCAGAAACAATAACTACTGATCAGGGATTTGTGTTTACTGGGAAAAACATGCAAATGTTTGCAAAAGACACAGGTTTTAAACTCTTAACTTCGACACCTTATTATGCCCAGGCAAATGGACAAGTTGAAGCAGCAAATAAGGTTGTGATAAATTTGATCAAAAAGCACGTGGGTAGAAAACCTAGAAACTGGCATAAGACTTTGGATCAAATTTTATGGGCTTGTCGAACGTCTCCTAAAGAAGCGACAAATTCTACTCCATTCAAATTGACTTATGGACATGATGCAGTGCTACCAGTCAAAATTTATTTACAGTCAATACGAGTTCAAAGGCATCATGAAATTCCATCAGAAACGTATTGGAGCATGATGATGGATGAACTAGTTGATTTGGATGAAGAGAGATTGCGTGCATTAGATCTGATAAAGGGACAAAAAGAAAGAGTCGAAAAGTTTTACAATAAGAAAGTGAAATTTAAGACCCTTTCAGTGGGGGATCTTGTTTGGAAAGTAATTCTTCCTATGGATCAAAAAGATAGATTAATGGGAAAATGGTCTCCTAAGTGGGAAGGACCTTTCCAAATTTTAAAAGTTTTTTCAAATGGCGCATATGAGGTCGAAGAGATAGATAAAGATAAAAGAATACTGAAGATAAATGGCAAGTATTTGAAAAAATATAAGCCAACGTTGCAAGAAGTTAAAATAGAAATAGAATGATTTTGTAGAATAAAATGATACGTTTTGCCAAACAAATGGCGTCAATGTCATTACGAAAGAAAAGCCTTAAAGGCTGCCAGCAATAAAAAATAATAAACCTATTTCTATTACAAGTTAATCTTTGAGAAAAGATTCCTTAAGTTCTTCAAATTTCCTCTTCTGGACTTGGAGTCGACATTCACAAAGGTTTTTGTTATGAGAAAGGTTGTCGATCTCCTGAATCAACTGCTGAGCTCTAGCTGCATGATGCAATCCCACTTTAAGCTCTTCGTCAATCTCATTTTGCTTGGGTTGCTGAAGGATTGCTTTGCGTTGTTTTTCTTGGGAGATTTTTTCTTGAAGATCTGCTATCTGCTTCTCCCAATTTTTGATGTTGATGTCACAGTCAGCAACACCTTTCGAATAAACCTCAGAAAGTTTCTCCAGCTCAAAAACTTTGTCAGCCGAAGCAGCCACAACATCCCACTCTGCAATTTGAGTTTCAGACTTGTTAGAGATTTGTTGGGAGAACTCTTTTTGGCGGTACAGGTCCGCGCTCACCAGGTCAATTATCTGGGCTAGATCCATCACCAGACGGCTGTCCTCAGCAGAGGCTTCCAAAACATTTACTTGTTTAAGGATTTTCTTCAGGTCGAACTGGGCAGTAGGATTTTCGCCCAAAACCTTGAATAAATCCACACAAAGTATTTTGGTTTTGATTTCAGTGATGGTGGATTCAAGTGATTTAACCTCAGAAGTAGCCCCAGAAATAGTCGAACTACTGAAGGATGAGTCTTGGAAGTTGTGTCGAGCACTGAGCATAGCCCTTAGATACTCCAAAGGTTTCTTGACTTTGAGGCTCTCAAGTTCCTCGCGAGAGAAACTAGTCGAACCAGTTGATGGAGATTTTTCTTTGGTTTGGGCAGGATTTGATTGAATACTTTGCCCAGAATTTGGCTCAGCATCTGGCTACTTCGACATGTTCTTCTCTTCCTCAGCAATTTCTTTTTCCTTGTCATCTCCGACCCCAACATCCATGTCAACATCACCATCTTTTCAGTATTTAATGATGGACGAACAGGAGAAGTATTATCAGAATGCTCTTCCATGTCAGTGTCGAATTTATCATTGGTTTGCCTTTCATAGCTACCAGCATCAGGGTTGATTCCCTCTTGGAGCCTCTCAGCCAAAGTCTTTTCAGAGTCAAGATCAATTGTGTCCTGCTCTTTTTCCTTTGTTGATTTCTTTGTCGAAGCTTTGGAAGAGGTAGGCATTGAACTAGCTGCTTTGAAGGTAGGACCACCTGTAAATGTTGGCATTTCTTTTGATATGGGGTGTTCTTCGACATCAACTTGGATCTAAGAACAAGCAAAAAGTCAAGGAAAAGAAAATGCAAGTAAAAGTGAATATCATCAGTCGAAATAAAGGTTTACCTGAGGGATCTCAGTATTGAAGCTAGAATTCCCACTCTCTGCATCTTTGATAAGAACTTTTGTAGTTGGACTGGTGGGGGGAGTTTTCTTGGTCGATCTGACAATGGACCTTTGGGAGGCAACTGTCTTGATCTTCAGGACCTTCTTTTTCTTAAGAGGTTGTTGATCTGGAGATTCATCCCTAGATTCCTCATCGATTACCTTTACCTCCTCCTCTTATTTTCTTTTCTTGGGGGGTGGTGGGTTTTGACTCACCTAAAAACACAGGAGAAAATTGTTTTAGTTCGAGTTAAACAGAATTTGTTACATGGAGGAAAGTTGATATTTTCTGATGAAACCTTTTCGACTGTAGAGGTTGGTTGTTCGACCACCTTTCCAGAACTACTTCCGACAGAAGCCTTTTTAGCAGTAATCTTGACAGCTGAAGGAAAGAAAGAAAAATAAAGAAATGAATACAAAAGAAGAAAAACATAAGAAGGAAGTTAGAATAAAGTAAATAAAAATTGTGTTTTCTTTAAACACCTTCAAGAATGGGAGATTCCACGCGAACGTGCTCTATTCCAATATGAAGGTGCCCTGGGAAATTGTCCAAATGATACTTAGTCGGAACCACACGCTCAGCAGGTTTTTTATAAGATTCACGGAGCAGTTTCATGTGAGACCCACAAATAAACCAAACTGGGAATGGAGGGCTTAATGCCACACCAAATTCAGCAGAAGGTAGAGGGGGAAACTTTGGTGGATAATAGCTGTATGCCAAATCATAACGTGTTTCTGGACGAACATATGAAGGCAACTCCAGCTTCTCCAATTTTTCTGTAAATTTGTGTTTCAAAGTCACTGCTGCTTCGCTTATGGTTCGACTAAGATCATTTGGCCTGTAAATAGTTTCAAAATACTTCTGAAACTTTTGGATTTCTTTAATATGTCTTTCAGTACCTTTCTTTGTTCGGTCCTGCACAAAAGTGAAAGCATTCGTCAGATGAGTCGTAAAGGTCGTCACGTCGAAGAATCTAGTGAGGTAGTAGTCTTTCCACCAAACATCGAATTCTTGAGTGCAGAGGAAAGATGGTCGAAAGACCACCGGTCGAATCTCCAGAGTCTCATCAAAGAATTTTTCTGATAACTCTATGCTTTTCTCTAGATTATGAAAAGAATTGTAAAAAATAATAAAACCTTTCTTTGGATAGATGGGTTTTGTTTTTATTTAGATTAACCCAAATTGTCGAGCCACTAGGTTGGGTTGATAAACAATAAGGGAAATTTTTGTGTTATTCGTGTTGTGATGGGAGAAAAGGTGTCTTGGTGTTAGAAACGATTCCCAGATAACCAAAAATGTATCTTCTTCTTTCTGCATCTCTAAAGGAAGTTGTTTGGTAAACCATTTGGGACCAATAGTTCTGTTGGCAAAGGGTGCCATGGACGGAGTGAAGTTGTAGCGTTTGGCAAACATCATTACATAACTGGTGAAGGCTTGTCGAAGGCTGATTCCTTCGGCAGATGTAGTTAGTTTTACCAACCTAGGCCATTCGACGTTTCTGTCCTTCACTTCTTCCTCATTTACTTTATTCTTGATAGGGAGAGAAGCCTCGAAGGTGGCATTTAGCCATAACTGTAGAAGCCAAAAAGGCCCTGCCAAGCTTAGTTTTCCTTTCTCTTGGCCAGTCTTCAGAAACTCCACACTCTCGCTGATGGATTCATAAAGGTTTGCTAAAACCATTTCGCTTAAACAAGGTTTTTTCCCAGTATGGAGTTGGTTGGCTATGGTAAGGTATTTTTTGGCAACCTGAAGAGAACGAGAGCAAAAGACAAATTTCGACAACCAGATGGTCAAAAAAGCTATGTGCTCTACATCATAGACTTCTGTAGTTGTTTTGTCATGATAACGAGCAATAAACAAAGAATAGGAGGCATGTTTGGTGTTGAAACCTATAGTATCTTCATCCAAATTAGTAGGATCGAAGTCTATTCCTATAGGGCTAAGGCCAACTATGGCAGCTATGTCGAAGAAGGTTGGAGTGACCATTCCACAAGGAAGATGGAAGTTGTTGTAGGTGCTATCCCAAAAGTAAAGGGAAGCTAGGAGCATGTTTGGGTAATAACTAGGGCCCACCTTCGATAGTTGGATCAAGTCGAAGATGCCAGTTTGCTTCCAGAAATCCCCTTTAGTTTTTTCGACCTTAGTCAGCCAGGCCAAATAGTCTGAAGGATCTTTTGTCAAAGGGCAACTTCTAAAGATCCTAGCTTGGTTCAAATATGCTAAATCTATTTCTTCAGAAGCTGAGGGGCTCTCAGGATTTTTTGAGGACGTTTCACTAGGTTTGGGTTTTATTCCAGCACCTATGGGTTTTGAATAAGAATACGTAGGGAAAAAATCCTTTAAACGATCAGCATCAGCATTGGGGTCAGGGATTGGACCCAACATTGCATGGCAAGTGCCAGAAATAAGGACCGGAATGAGTACCTGGGATTGATAAATGCTTGCTTTCTCTCTTTCATTTGGAGGCTCTGGAATGTACTGTTGATTGCTCACAATCACTGGTCCAGGCAACTTGTGCGCATAAGGGAGAGCAATAGTGTTCTTGGTCTTCTTGGATTTCTTGTCAGTAGGAGCTTTGCGGGGAGCCATTGATGAGGGAAGCAAAGAAATTTCAGAAGAAAGTATGAAGGTTTGAAATGGGTTTGTGAAGAAGAAGAAGGTCAGGAACGTAAAAGTGTTAAAAGATTTGGAAAATAAGTATTTATAGAGGGAAAGATGAGAAAACGTTCCAGTTTTAATATTGATCATGGGATATGTGTCAAGATTTCAACGGTGATGATCAAAAGTATGGGAAGTTGAAAAAAAAGCATGGCTAGCTAGTTTTTAGGGTTATGGAGATCATGTCTAAACGTGGGATTAGATGGGACGTTTTAAGAAAAGTGTAATGATAGACTTTCTTGGGACTTTACAAAAGGCCACGTCTTGAAAACCAACATCATTAATGCAGGTAACATGGCGTCGAAATATTTTCGACAGCAAATGATGGTTTCTCCAGAAATAAGTCGAAACATCTTTGCTAGGGGGAAATTTGTAGACATATATTTTCGACACCATGTCTTGGTAGGTAAAATGATGTTCTTTAACTAAAGAAAATAACTACAGATGAAGAAGAAAGAAAATGAAGGTATTCAGAAGAAGTTTTCAACACTTCGACAAGAACAGAGTTTCGAAATTTCGACGGAAACATAAGGAAGTTTTTCATCAGACAATGTTTGAGGGACATTTATTACTTTTCGACAATTCGACAAGGTGAAGAGGCGCAACGTTTCGACACAAAGGGAAAATTCAAATTCAAGAGTTATAACGTTTGGCAGAAGACGCGTGGAAGCTTTAGAAGAAAAGAAGACATGAAGAAGGCCAAGTGTCAAAGATTTAGAATTTTTCCGTTATTAGGCAGTTATTGTATTTGTATATAAATAGGATAGTTGTTGTAGAATTTTAGTGTGTGAAAACTTGTACTAAATTCCTGTAAATACTCAAAGTACCCATGCGAGAGAAAAGAGTTTATTATCTGGAAATGTACGTGTGAAACACCATCTTTTTAAGTTTATAGAAATTCAAAGTCTTTTATAATTGCCTTTACTTTTCCTAGTCATTTATCCTTTGTCATTTACTTTATGCAAGTTTTAATTTCATTCAATTTATCTTTTCGCCAGAAGTTGTTATTTAGTTCTTTAACCAGACCATTCATACATAAAAGATATAACAAAACAAACCATCAAAACACCATTATCCTAAGAGTTAGATAAATTTGCACATGTATCCCAGGATTTGTGTGGTTGGTCCTGCAAGTAACCCAGTTTTATAAGAGATTGGTAAACCAGAGGTTGTTCGCCAAAATCAACAGCGAACAGTCACGTCACAAAAAACTGGAGCTACACTTATTGGTTGATGTTGTTCAGAATATGGCTAGGAGAAATGATGGTGATATTGCTGCAAATTGAGAAATTTCTAGAGGAATAACCCACCTACCTTCAAAGACAAGTATGATCCTGATGGAGCCCATGCTTGGCCGAAGGACATTACGCGTCAGAAGGTGTAATTTGGTACGCATATGCTGGGAGAGGAAACTGATGATTTGTGGGACAATACACGTTAGAGCTTGAAGGCTGCAGCCAGTGAAATCGCTTGGGTAGCATTTATAGGAGAATTTCAGGAATGATACTTTTCAGAAGATGTGCGTGGGAAGAAAGAGATCAAGTTTCTGGAGGTGAAACAAGGGAATTCTACTATTGTTGAGTATACTGACAGGTTCAAGGAACTTGCGAAATTCTGCCCATATTATAATGGTGCAGCTACATAAGCTTATAAATGCATTAAGTTCGAGAATGGGTTGCATCCTGAGATCAAGTTGGGGTTTGGTTATCAACAGATTCACTGGTTTCTAGAATTGGTGAACAAAGCAGGATTTATGAGTAGGACGTCATGGCTCGTTCTGCTCATTATAAATGTATGAAACTCTGAATGAGAAGAGGGGAAAGTAGCTAAATCATGGAAAATCGTATAGTACTTCAGATGACAAAGGGAAACAAAAGGTTTCAGAGGGTAAGAAGCCAAGTGGGGAGGGAGTCTTGATCCTATCAAATGCTACAAGTGTGGTGGTGCAGGACATCGCGCCAATGAGTGCAAGAGTGATGAAAAGAAGTGCTTCAAGCGTGGGAAGCCAGGACACCTTATTGCTGATTGCAAGACTAATGTGCCAACTTGTTACAACTATGGGGAACCTGGTCACATCAGCACCAACTATCAAAATCTAAAAGAAAGTTCGGTCTGGAGGGAACTGTTTGCACTGGCAGGACCTCAAACTACCGATTCCGACAGGTTGATTCAAGGTACATGTTATATTCACAACATTCCTTTGATTAACATTATTGACACGGGTGTTACACACTCGTTTATTTCTGTTGACTATGAAAAGATTAGGTCTGGTACTGTCTACTTTGAGTAGTGGACTAGTTATCGATACTCCAGCTAATGGGTCGGTGACTACTTTTTTATTTTTCTTGAATTGTCCTCTATCAACCTATGGTAGAGACTTTGGTGTGGACTTAATTTGTCTGCCACTAAGTGATCTTGATGTCATTCTGGGTATGAACTGGTTGGAATTCATCCATGTTCATATCAATTGCTACAACAAGTCAGTATGATTTCTTGCTCATGATGATGATGAAGAAGCTAGTTTCATATCTGCTAGTCAATTGGAAGAGTTGTTGAAAGATGAAGCTAAAGAGTTTGCAATGTTTCTTCCTTGTTCGTTGAGAGTCAAACAATAATTGAAGGGTTACCATTGGTATGTGAATTTCCAGAGGTGTTTCTAGATGATATTTCAGATTTACTGCCAAAGAGAGAGATGGAGTTTGCGATTGATCTTGTTCTTGGTACTGTACCTGTTTCTATTGCACCATATAGAATGTCAGCATCAGAGTTGGGAGAACTGAAGAATCAGATGGGATACTTTATTGAAAATAAATATATCAGATCAAGTGTGTCACCTTGGGGAGCTCCAGTGTTATTGGTAAAGAAGAAGGATGGTAATATGCGATTATGTGTTTATTATCGGTAGTTGAATAAAGTGACGATTAAGAAAAAATATCCATTTCTGAGAATCGACGATTTGATGGACCAACTGGTAGGAGCTTGTGTGTTTAGCGAAATTGATTTGAGGTCAGGTTACCATTAGATCCGAGTTAAGGATGAAGATATTCAGAAGACGATGTTTAGAACTTGATACAGTCATTACGAATATTCAGTGATGCCTTTTGGAGTGTTGAATGCACCTAGTGTGTTTATGGAGTATATGAATCCCATTTTTCATCCTTATCATGATCAGTTTGTCGTAGTCTTTATCGATGCTATTCTGGTTTATTCTAAATTGAATGAAGAACATACAGAGGATTTAAGGATTTTATTATAGGTGTTAAAAGAGAATAAGTTGTCTGTGAAGTTATCAAAGTAGAGTTTTGGTTGCAAGATGTGAGTTTCTCGGGCATGTTATTTCTGGTAATAGCATTGCAGTTGATCCATCTAAAGTAGAGGAAGTGCTACGATGGTAGGCTCCTAAATCGGTTACAGAGATCAGAAGTTTCCTGGGGTTGGCATGTTACTATCGTAGGTTTATCGAAGGCTTCTTAAATTTAGCCCTTCCATTAACTCAATTGACTCGAAAGGGTCAGGATTATGTGTGAGATATTCATTGTGAAGAGAGCTTCAGAGAGTTAAAGAAGAAGTTGACTACAACTCCAATTTTTATTTTGCTAGATCCTCATGAACCATTTGTAGTATATTGTGACACTCCTAAAATTACTTTGGGTGGTGTGTTGATGCAAGACGGTAATGTGGTAGCTTATGCTTCATGATAATTGAGGGTACATGAGAGAAACTATCCTACTCATGATCTAGAGTTGGTATTTGTTTTGAAAATTTGGAGACAATATCTTTATGGTTCAAGATTCGAAGTGTTTACCGACCACAAGAGTTTAAAGTATTGTGTGACCAAAAGGAGTGGAATATGAGGCAGTGAAGATGGTTAGAATTTTTAAGGATTGTGATTTTGGCTTAAATTATCATCTAAGTAAAGCTAATGTTGTGGCTGATGCTTTGAGTCGAAAGTCTCTACATATGTCGGCGTTAATGATTAGAGAGTTGGATCTCATTAAGCAGTTTAGAGATTTTAGTATGGTTTGTGAATTGAAACCAGGAAGTGTGATGTTAGGTATATTGAAGGTGAATAATTAATTCCTTAATGAAATTAGGGAGAATCAGAATCTAGATGTGAAGCTGGTAGATTTATTGTCTTCATTGAACCCAAACAAAGAATATGACTTTAAAGTGGATGAGCATGGAGTGCTGAGGTTTCGAGGTAGAGTATGTGTGCATAAAATTCTGAGCTGAAGAGGATGATTTTAGAGGAAATTCATATAATCAGTCTGAGTATTCATCCCGGGGCTACTAAAATGTATCAGGACCTCAAGAAAATGTTTTGGTGGCCTGGAATGGATATGTGGCAAAATTTGTGTATGCATGTTTGAATTGCCAGTAGTCAAAGGTAGAGCACCAGAAACCTTCGAGTTTGATGCATCCATTGGATATTCCAGAGTGGAAATGAGATAGTATATAGATGGACTTCGTAACCATATTACCGAATACACCAAGAAGGTTTGATGCGATATGGGTGATTATTGATAGACTGACGAGATCAGCCTATTTCATTCTGATTAATATCAGTTTCCCGTTACAGAAGTATGACAATATTTATATCAAGAAAATCATGAATTTACTAAAGGGAAATCGTGATCCAAAATGCAGCGGAAAATAAAAAATTCACCTTTAGTGATCCTTACGAATGGTCATGATCAATGATAAAACATTTACCTCTTGTGGCGATTGAACCTTTGATTCTGAATCGAAGGAGTGATCACGAACGATGTATGATGAATAACGCCTCTACTCAGTACACACAAACAGATTCTTTCAGTCTCAGTGCTAGCTGCTACGATTGAAGGCTTTGAGTGAGAGAGAAAAAGAGAGAAATATGGCAAGGGTTTCACCAACTGAATTTCATCAAGTTCAGAAAGCTTCTACAAAAGGGTTGTATTCATAGAACCACTTATGTGGGTTGCAAGCTAAAAAGCCCAACATAAGTGCACCATATAATAATAATAATAATAATAATAATAATAATAATAATAATAATAATAATAATAATAATATAATACCCATTATTATAATAAACATATCTTATTATTATTATATTTACTAACTATTATAATAATAATAATAATAATAATAATAATAATAACTCTTATTATTATATTATACGATGTTCCATATTTCACTTAAGTACATTGTACCTTACGGTGTTCCATAATTCTCTCAAGTACACCGTACCTTACAATGTTCCTTATTTATTCTATCTCTCATCAATCTGTCCTTATGTGTGTGACCCTCTAGGTTCTCGTGACGTTGACAATTATATTAAATCATATATTTAATATAATAAATAGTGAACGGTATCTAGCAACACATCACCGTTACCCAAGTCACGAAAATGTCATGTGATGTGACAAAACCTTTTGCGATAGTACTTGTGTGTACAATTACCCTTTTGCCCTTATGTCTATATTGAACACAAGACATATACCATGTCATCCTTGTCTAGTTCAATATTAGGCCCTTAGAAATTTATCCTGTTATGCAGGATGGGCAAATTCCATATAGGTTACTCATGTCCCTCAACATGCTTTGTGGAGTACCCATCAACTGTCTTTATGGTCATCCAGTTACGGACAATGTTAGATCAATAATAAAGTACTCGACTCTACATCTAGGGTCCATAGTGGTTTCAGGTCGAAGGGCAGTATACGCCACTATCACCATGAGAGTAACTCATGACACTTTGCATAACATTCTATGTAGTACTCTTCTAGCGGGTTAATCTAGTATAAATATTACTCCTAATATTCATACCTATGTTAAGACTTGATAACTCCTTATCCATGATCCATGAGATGTGATCATCAGTCTATCTACATAATAGTCTTAATTCTTTAAGGTTATCCCACTTCACAGTAAAGCTCGACTACAGATACTTTAAGTATAATGTCCTTATGTTTAATGGGATCTCATGATTAAGTCATACTTAATATTTTATTAAACGAACTAGCTATTCTAGGGACTTTATTATTCTGGAAAAACAACCATAATAAAGAAATTCCTTTTATTAATAATAAGTAATTCGATACAAGTACCAAAAGTATTGGCCTCTAGGGCTTACACCAACAATCTCCCACTAGCACTAGAGACAATCAAGCATACCCCTAATACCCATAGATCTAGTACGGTCATCATGCATCTGCTGCCACTACAAGAAAATTGGCAAATTGCGACGGTTCATTTTGGCAGATAACCTCCATATTGTGACAGTATATTGTGGCGGTTTGAACCGCCGCAAGTTGCAAATATTTAAAAAAAAACTAAGGTAAATTGTGGCGGTTTGAACTGCCGCAAGTTGCAAATATTTAAAAAATGAAAATCTGCACTCAGTTTAGGATTCAGAATACAGCTATTGTAGGTTACATTAATGGCAATCATCAATCTTCATGATATTCACACAATAAACACAAACATTAAATCGTGAGTCTAGAAAACACAAAGATATGTATGTATACAATTCCAATAAACAAAGAGTATGAAGTTTTCAATCATCCAATGCGTTGACCTGCAAGATCATAGACAAATATTTTGTCTTTCAATACAAGGTCTGCCAGAAAAAATAGTGTTGTTAGTAGTATCATAAATTAACATAAGACCTATCTTTCTAATAAATATTCAAGATTCAGTTATTTTAGTTTAACAGTCTTCAATCAAATGCAAAACTTATTCTATGTATATTTTCAGTACATCACAGAAACGAACAGCGTTGAAGTAGGATTGAAAATAAAGTTTCCAAACTGGTATTATACAACTACCTCCTAGAATTATTACATCTTGACCTGGGATTTTCTGAAATCCAATACACCAAACTAATCCATCTCCCTGTAAAACCAACAGGTTTATTATATCATTCAACTAGTGAGATAACATTCATAATAGAAAAAAAATCGAAAGTATATCATTAACATGTTTGTGACAAAAAAAACATTTATTTTATTTGGTCAATGAAGCCAGCGATGCACGAAATCAAACTTTGAATACTTACAATATAGTTCTGCTTTATAAGGTAGTCCTGTGGTTCTAAAATGAGAGACGCACCACCAGCAAAGTTCATACTTACTTGAGGAAACATGTCAAGGCTGTTAAACACAGTATGGCCAGAAAGAAGCAGAGAAATATCATATATTTTAAGCATTCGATTGGGTTGAAAATATGTCATAAAATAATCCATTAAATATCAATGAACATTTCCATTTTAACCTGGTGGTAACTAAGTAACACTGATTTCCTATGGAAAGAACAGTGCACACTGATTGTAGGATGGCAGCGGTAAGTCCGACACATAATAGCCAGACGTCCCGCTACCATCTCCATACTGAAATATATATAAGTGCATTGATTGTTCCGGCTGGAACAGCTGCTATCCGACGACTGAAGTCCATTCTTACACCTTTGATCAGAACAAGAGATAAACGAAGACGTTGACGAACTTCCAGGGTCAACTTTTAGGGAGTCAGAAGTTAAGATAAAATCAACTTTCAAGTATGAAATGAAAATTTATAAATCATTTTCAAGTTTATCACTCCACCTGTGAATCTCCATAGCTTGAACCAATATAGACAAATGCACTATCAAGGTATGAAATTGTAGATGCATTGGAAGTCTCCCCAAGGGGCTCTATTTTGAGAGCAGTAACCCTACAAAATAAAAAAGGCAAATAAATCACGACATCTGACAACTAAAATAATGGACTATCTCCTTAGTCAATATATCAATGCACAATACAGAGAATAAATTATACGACAACATTGAAATAGGACAATGAGATATTACATACTTCTCTTTCTCATGGGTTATAACAAGTAGACTGAGCGACCCTATATGGTCACCAAGTAAGTATCTAAAACCATCAGGATCAACTCTTCCATAGGCTTTTGTAATTGACTGAAAAGTACACCAAAAGGTATAATTTAGACAAGCTCAAGAACTTGTGAAAAATAAGTAAAATTCGTGAACATTTGAAAATTCACGGCACATGATTTAAATGGAATGAGAAGATACTATTATTTAGCATACAGGTCTGATTGGAATAGCTTTAAAGCCATCAGCACTGCACTACACTATGGTTTCTTCTCCAATAATAAGCACACCACAAAGAGGCGAGGGAACCGGTATCAATAAATCAGCCTTATTATCAAGATTGTTATGTGACCACAGACCCTCAATAAAGTCTTTATCCTTCGGAGCAACCTCATATGTTTTAACATGACGGGCGTCTTTGTTATCCTGTCATTGATGAAAATATAATATCAAAGCCATCAAATGTTATGATAAAGGCGGTTATGGTTCTAGCCAAATATATTACATAAATGAAATGGGGAAAAATGCAGCAGACTTTTCATTAACAAGAAATCGTCCCAACATTGAGTAATTAAAAGTTATGCAATTGTATGAGTAAACCCAACCATAAACTGAAATACAACAGTACAACTATGACATATGGCTCTGAAATCATACATGCTTCAAATATTGTCTAAACACTTGTCACCAATTGTGATACAAATTTATGTAGTCAACTCTACTTAAAGGGATAAGGCTTGATTGTTGTTGTTGTGATACAAATCTATGCAATCCTGACCCTTTTCTCTTGCATAACAAAAATTACATGTTGAGTTTCTAATACACAATTTTCTCTTGTGTCTCAAATATATTAACTTGTATATAGAAAGGAATTGTTATCCTGACTGAGCACTAGCTACAAGAATATAATCTATGGCCAAAATGAAAACATGTATAATTCCAGTAATAAGTTTTGGGTTAAAGTGACATCCCCCTTGAAATGCAATCATTCTGTTTCAAATATACACACCAAGGGACCACTATACTACACTTAGGTGTCAGATTTCTAAATGAGTTTAGCATGGAGGAATTTCGACACATTTGAAGAATAGGTATAGAAACGATACAGAGGCAAACAGCCAAATTTACTAAGGAGGAACCTTCTCCTAGAGCACAAAGGAAATGGAATGACTTAATCACTTAAAAAGAAATTTCTAGGACGGGTGATGAAGAGTTCATAATCTTTGATAAGCTCATTGTGAGAGCATATAGTAGGAGAAGAAAGAGAAGCGGTGTAGGAATATGGGAAGGATGGGACTAATCAACCAAGCCAGTTTAATAATGAGACAAGAAAGGGACAGGTGTAATGAGAAGAATGGAAGAGAGAGATGCGAGAATCGTGCATGGGGAGGGGATCACTAAAATTGTTAAGGGTTTTTTTATATGCCAGTAAACTTTGTGCTAGCCACCATAGGCTGCCACACCTTTATAGCCACAATGACATGTTTATTTGACGGATTTATAGCCGGCCGCCATTGACACAACACAGTTTAGTGCTTGGTCGAGGGATGAAGTTGGTTATTACAGGAAGGGTATTTACAGTTTTCATTTCTTCATCTTGTAAGGAGCTAGTCTACATCCATTATCTTAGCCCTATCCCCGTGTTAGGAACTAATACGCCCAAAAAAAAAGGTAAAATATAGTTAAAAACCTGGTAAAGAACCACAATAGTGGGCTTTGGACAACCATACAGAAATTTGATATCCAAAACTTGTAGCTCCTCAAGCCTGAAAACACAAATCATATTTTTAATAAAATTATATCAAAAACAGAGGGGAAAAAATAGGTAATAAAATCTGTAAATTTCTCAAGTTTAAAAACAATTGACAGTGGTAAGTGTTAAAAAGAGTTGTTATTTGTTGCTGTTATGAACCCCCCCACCCCCCCCCCCCCCCCCCCCCCCAAAAAAAGGGTCTCCCCTAATCAGGGGATCAATCTTTTCACATACAAGCAAACAAAGGCATAGACGTATTTCCTATTTCTTTACTTCTCTTATAAATGCATCTTCTCAACCTAACCAATTATCCAAATACATGTTGTTTTTAAAGAAAAGTATATGGAGACGTGACAATATCTAACATGACGTATGTTCAAAGGACATGCTTGCACAGTTAAGACTGTGGTAATAACCGGTAATCATTAATCAAAGTAATTGACTAATAGTAATATCATTTATGCATACTTAATGAAAAACAGATTGAAATTAACATACTGTGTAGACAATCAAAAGAATAATATAATATGATTACCTGATATCAAAAGCTTCCTTGAGCTTGCCTTTATTGTCAAATGGAATAACCTGGAAGATCAAAGAACAGTTAATTATTCAAGTCATGAAATGAAAACCTAAATGTATGGTTGTTCCATTCTACTCGTACAAGATAAAGAATAAGAATAAGTCACACACTTTAAACGAACCGTCATATACAAGTGGAGCCCAATCAACCTACAATCAGGATCTATAATGCCAGTCTGCATAGAGAAAAAAGGGATAAATGCTTAAATGAACTAAACAATTTTCATCTAATCCTATACATCAAGCATTGATGTTCTTAAAAATAGAACTGGGTGAACAAATTACTGTTCAATATTTATTAGAAGTGTAATAGTTTTAATACCTGACCATTATCCGTTGGTTGTCCTATACGATCAGAAACATCCCACATTGATCTGTATGACAATAGAATAGAGAATCCAACAAACAAATTAATCATTAAGGTATTAGATTAAACAAACTAGTCAATCTTTAAGGGCGGCGATCTATAGTTAAATAGTACAATCAGAAACGTCTTACTATGGATTTTGATTTACAAATACACTGTTCAGATGCATTGTTCAGAAGGAATAAGAACAGCAGAAAGTCTATAAGTAAGATAGTTAGATTAGTCTGTTAAAAGAAATCAATTAGGTAAATAAAGGAAAAAATAATAGAGATTCAATATGTAACTCGATAGCTTTTCAGTTAAAGGAGGAAATCCTTTAAGAGAAAATCCTTCAAAAGACCTTTTCCTTTCAGTTTTAAATTTTAATCTTCAATGAAATATTCATCCTTGTTTTTTCTATCTTCTATTATATGCTTCAATTACTCATTGTTGATTCAAAAAAAGGTTAGTCCGACTTGGCGAAATTTTTAAGATCAGAATAAATATGAGTGAACAGGGATATCAGCCCGCTGAAATCAGCCAGGATGTGGGAACCTAAGGTGACACGAAGATCCGTGTGGTGGCAAAATGTTGATGACATGTATGAGAAACAAGTGTGCAGTGGGGTCCCTACACCTAAGCATAAGTCAGACACCGTGGACAAACATTCCAATGGCTCAAACGACAAGAGCAGGTGTGATAAATAAGTACCCCGTTACATGAATACCAAGATCCTTTAAGGTTGTCACAATGAAAATGACCTAGTATTGCATGAAAAGGCCTAGCTGTTGCCAAACACAATGAATCAGAGGAAGAAAACTAAACTAGCAATTCTTCCAAGAAATAAATATGTTTTATTCTCACATGAGGACGAAAAAGCTCAAGCGTAGTAATTCTTCCATATAATGGCACATCTAAGACAGACTGCAAAGAGAAAATTCATTCAATCACATAATCAACCAAAAATTAACACGTGAAAAGTAACAACATGTTCCAACAAAATGATTGAGTTCAAAATCGAACAATCGAATTCAAAATCGATCGATTGAGTTCAAAATCGAAAGATTGAGTACAAAATCGACGTTCTAGTAAAAATAGATTCAAAAGAGAAAATAGATTGTGTATACCTGCAAGCCATGAGCAGTAAGCAAGTGAATCTCGATGCGAGTGCATTTCCTGGATGAAAAATAGAACAAAAAGAGAAATAAAAAAACAAATTGAAAACAAATAGTGAAATCGAGAAAGAACCCTAAGAAAAACGAAAGAGTAAATACGCGACGATGAGATTAAGGTCTTGAGGACTGGTGAAATTGCAGACGTAGGAGTGAGTAATGTTGGTAGGTTTGTGAGCAGTAACCACATAGTTCCATGTACTCATCTTTCTCTTCTCTGGAATATTCTCTTCTTTGCTCTTCACACTCTAGAATAATATTCTCTTCTCTGAAAAAAGCGAAAGGGTTTGAGTTTCTCACTTCTCGCAACTACAGAAGGCTTATGTAAACTACGGCCGCTTGCTAGCTCGGTCTATCGCTTGTTTGGTCAAACACACATTCTCACAAAACACCAACACATTACCTTGAAGAAACACAGAATGAGTGAGAGAGAGAACCCTAGCGATTTCTGAAACGGTGAGTTGGAGAGGGAGAGAAGAAACACAGAATAAGTGATAGAGAGAACCCTATCGATTTCTGAAACAGTGAGTTTGAGACGGAGAGTTGAAACATTGAGTTTTTTCGTTGAAGGAGTTGGAGAGGAAGAAGGGAACCTTAGGGATTTGTAACACACATGCCTTATTTTATTAATTCATAATTTAGATTTTATTTTATACTTATATTTTTAGATTTTTAGATTTATAATTTTATAGTTTAAATAAATTTTGATAGTTTATAAAATTTATAAATTTAGGTTTTTTGAACTTTTTTATTTGTAGTTTAAAATTATATATATTTTTATAATTATATTTTTTAATTAAAATAATAAAATAAGTATATTTTATTTATGAGTTTAAAATAATTTAAGTTTTTAATAATTTATAGGTTTTTAATAAATTTTTAAATATTACTTTTTAAATATTATTTTATAAACTCAATTTTACTTCAATTTTAATTTATTTTTATTAATTTAGTTTAAACTTTATTTTATTTTACTAATTTATATTATTGATTTTATTTTATAAATTTGAGTTTAATATAATTTTGATTTTATTTTATTAATTTCTAAATTTTATTTTATAATTTAAGTTTTATTTATAATTTATAGTTTTTTTTTAATTTATAGTTAAAAATAATTAAATAAAAAATTATTAATATAATATATATAATTAATTTTTTTTACAAATTTAACGGCGGTTATCCAAACCGTCGTAATATGTTTTAAATTTTTCAAAAATTTAACGACGGTTATCCAAAACCGTCGTAATATGTTTAAATTTTAAAAAAATTTAACGACGGTTGTCTGTAACCGTCTTGGCAACCGCCGTAACTTACAAATGACGACGGTTTTTAGGGAACTGTCGCAATCAATGTGTCGCAAAACACTATTTTTCTTGTAGTGTGCGCAAGAGGCTTTGTTAGTGGGTCAGCAACATTATCAAGTGTAGGTACTTTGCATATCTTCACATCTCCCCGATCTATAATCTCTCGAATGAGGTGATAACGCCTAAGTATGCGTTTGGATCATTGGGGAGATCTAGGTTCCTTGGCTTGTGCTATAGCACCATTGTTATAACAACAGAGATCAATGGGATCCACAATGCTAGGGACTATGCCAAGTTTAACAATGAACTTCTTGATCCAAATAACTTTCTTTGTTGCATCGGCCTCGATTGTAGAATCAACAACTGTTTCTTGCTTTGAACTTTTCCAGCTCACAGCGCCACCATTTAAGTATAACACATAACCAGATTGCGATCTAAAGTCATCCTTATTTGTTTGGAAGCTAACATCGCTATATCTGTATATGCCAAATATATTTGGAGCCGAGTTATATAGTCGACCAAGGTCAGATGTGAGTTCGGCTACGAAAGAAAAAAGGGTAGAGTAGCACCAAGAGCTAGGCAAGTATCATTTACAACCCGGGCCGGTCAGGGAGCCCGACTCCCATCAGCCGAGTTCCTACGACCCCGGGTACTACACCTCATCAACCCGGAACCAACGCCGATCATGAACTCAAAAAGCGCCACACCAATAGTTGTAACGGTGGCGGCGCTTTAATGCAGACGTTACTTGGTCTTCAAAGCATGCATTCATGAAGAGGAGTTACGACAATGATGGTCATGCAATGTCAGAAGGCCAAGAGACTTCTCTTAATGGCATAACTTAAATGAAGACTGAAAAAGGCTATAAAAGGGGTTCCCACACGAGGGTTAACCAAGACACATTCCTCTTGAGACAATATATATCACCTGTATAGCTCTCAAATCCCCAAAGATACTCAAACAATATAGACAACGTAGTCTTCTCTACCCTAAAGTAGAAGACTAGCACTTTTGGTGTATCTAACCATTTTTTGCTAGAACATTTGGCTCCCACCGTGGGGCCTAGGTAAAACTCTCCCAGGCCGCACCTTACACTAACAACATATCTTCTGAAGGAGATCCTCCAGACATGGCTTAACTGCTAGCCATGATGGAGACTATGCGTCAGCAAAATGAGACGCTGCAAGACAATATACAAGTTTTGCAACAACAAAGTCAGGCTGACGGCGACTGTGAGGAGGAGGTTCTCGAGCCGCAACCTCTTTCTTAGGAGATTTGGGACGACCACGTCCCAGAAAACTTCAAAGCACTATCATTAACCTCTTATGATGGGAAGACGGATCCTCAGGAGCATGTTATTTCCATTAACAATCAGATGGCCATTGTTGCCCCTTCGGATTCACTGAAGTGCAAACTCATGACCGGTACCTTTAAGGATGTAGCTCTAAAATGGTATATAAGCCTTCCTTGGCTCTCCATAATAAACTACCAATACTTGACTAAGAAGTTAGTACAACACTTCTTGGTAAGCAAGCGCCGAAAGGTGTCTACTACCACATTGTTCAGTGTTTGCCAGAAACAGTCAGAATCGCTACGTGAATACCTGACTCGATTCAATGAGGAAACCCTCAAAGTATCTCATTCAAACCAGGAATTATTTGTGGGAGATTTTCAACATGGACTACGATCTAGATAGTTCAATGAGTCGTTAGCTCGGAATCCGACTATCAGCATGGACGATATCACTACTCGGGCTGAGTGTTACATCAAAGGAGAAGAAAGTAACCAGGAGAAAAGAGCCCGGGACAGCAGTGAAAGGACAAAGAGCAAGGAAGAGGCGTCGAACAGGAGGAAAGAGCATCTTCAGGGAGCTACGTGCGAGCGACATGCTCCTAGACCATACAGACAGTCATTTGAGCCGAACATAGACCTCACCCCATTGAATGCAAGCAGGGGAGATATCCTTAAAGAAGTCGGCCATATGAACCTGTTACTGGAGCCTCATCGTCCCAAAATAGCCAACGCTATCATGGGAAGGCAACCTGAGGCTTGGTGTAATTACCACCGTGTACGGGGACATCACACCGAGGACTGTCAATAGCTAAAAAAATAAATTAAAGCTCTAATCCAGAGAGGCCATCTCTTGGCATATGTGAAAGATTCTCAACCACAAAATAACAAGAGAAGTCCCCGCCGGGACGACTCGGGACAAGAAAATTTAGTCCAGAAGAAGAGTTAAGATGTTGAAGAGGGTCACGAGACAAAGACAACTCGACACACGCTAAACACCATCTCTGGAGGGTTTGCGGGTGGTGGAGAAACAAGTTCGGCCAGAAAGAGATATGCTAGGGCAGTCATGCATATCGACCAAAAATCCCCAAAGAAATTGGAAGGCAATCTAGATGCTATAACATTCTCCAAATAAGACGCCATAGGAGTCCTAGCTCATGAAAATGGCCCTATGGTTATTAAAGTTCAAATAAGAGGCTGGAGTGTGAAAAGGGTATTAATAGACCCCGGAAGTTCAGCCGACGTACTTTACTGGGATGCTTTCAGAGGAATGGGGCTCGATACGACTGAGTTATTAACATTCAAAGGCAGTCTGGTAGGATTCTCGGGAGAACAGGTGCAGGTGCTCGGGCATCTTGCATTGCCGACCACCTTTGGTAACACGGATAATGCGAAGACTATCCGAGTAAGGTACCTGATAGTCAATGCTGCTTCACCCTATAACATCATTATAGGTCAGCCATCATTCAATGCCCTGGTAGCTTTGCTTTCAACTCTGTATTTGACCATGAAATTCCCACTCGGGGATGGCTGGGTTGGTATTGTCAAAGGCGACCAGGGGCTGACGAGAAAGTGTATAAGGATAGTTTAAAATTGAGAAGAAAGGAACCTGCAGGAGAAGCAGATCCCAAGAATACCCACAAAGTTCATTTGGTCGATATAGACCCCCGTGATGATTCAGTTGAAGACAACATAATACCCAACGAAGAAACAAAGCAAGTCCAAATTAGGCACCTACCGTCCCATGTTACACACATCGGCATCAACCTGTCTCCCGAAGAGGAGAAAGAGAACGTACAAACACTAAAAGACAATGTGGATATTTTCGCCTGGAAGCCTTCATACATGCCAGAGATAGATCCCAATTTCATGTGTCATCACTTAGCAATTGATCTAGATATCAAGCCAGTTTCCCAAAAGAAAAGAAAAGGCGGTGATGAAAAGAGGAAAGAAATTGCAGAGGAAGTCGAGAAGCTGTTACAGGTCAGGTTCATCAAGGAGATCAAATATCCGACCTGGTTATCCAACGTGGTGATGGTAAAGAAGAAATCTTGGAAATGGCGAATGTGTGTGGACTTCACGGACCTCAACAAGGCATGTCCTAATGATCCATATCCACTTCCAAACATTGATCAGATGATAGATGCTACGTCTGGGTTCCGTTTGCTTAGATTTATGGATTCATACTCCGGGTACAATCAGACCCGGATGAATCCAATAGATGCACCAAAAACCGCCTTCATGACCCATCAGAGCAATTACTATTATGAGGTCATTCCTTTTGGACTCAAAAATGTTGGGGCTACTTACTAGAGGCTAATGACTACGGTGTTTGCTACTCAAATAGGTCAAAATATGGAGGTCTATGTGGATGACATGGTTATCAAGACAAACACAAACTGGTCACATGTGAAGGATTTAATAGAAATCTTTGCATCCCTAAGAAGCTATAACATGAGACTGAACCCGGACAAGTGTACTTTTGGAGTACAAGCAGGGAAGTTCCTCGAATTTATGCTCACTAACCGGGGAATTGAGGCAAACCCGGACAAATGCCAGGTTATAATAGATATGAGAAGTCCAACCACGAAAAAGGAGGTCCAACAGCTGATCGGGAGATTAGCCGCATTGTCACGATTGTTATCATGTGCAGGAGACAAATCAATACACTTTTTTGCCTCTATAAGAAAGTCTAAGGAGTTTTAATGGACAGAGGCGTGCGAAGAAGCCTTTCAAGAAGTAAAGCATTTTCTATCCTCACCTCCTATACTGGTAAGGTCCAAATAAAATGCGCCTTTGGTCTTATACTTGTCGGTCACGGATAAAGCCCTTAGCTCGGTTTTAGTACAAGATGGAGAAGACGGAGAGCGACCCGTGTACTTTATCAGCAAAGTTCTAAAAGAAGCAGAGCTAAGGTACCAGAAGATTGAACGTTTGGAACTGGCAGTAGTTATCTCAACCCAGAAGCTGAGACATTATTTTCAAGGTCACACCGTCACAATAAAGACGAGTTACCCGTTCAAACAAATACTAAAAAAGCCCGACTTAGCAGGATGGATGATCAAGTGGGCAGTAGAGCTCTCCGAGTATGACATCAACTTTATACCCAGAACTAGTATCAAGTCACAGACACTGGCCGATTTTGTGGTTGATTTAAGTGCACCAGTTGGAGAAGAGATCTCAAACAGATGGATCCTCTATGTAGATGGATCTTCAAATCTCAAGGGAAGCGGAGCCGAAATAATTCTGGATGGACCTGGAGATTTAACATTAGAATACTCTTTATATTTCAATTTTCAGGTTAGAAATAACCAGGCAGAGTATGAAGCCTTGATTTCCGGAATGAAATTGGCGAGAGAAGTCAGAGTAACACACTTATTAGTGAAGACTGACTCCCAGCTAGTGGTCGGTCAGATGAAGAATGAGTAACAAACAAAGGATTCCACACTGATAAAGTACCTTCAGAAAGCTTCAGGAATATCCAAAGCATTCTTAGGATTCGAATTCGTCCACATCCCAAGAGAAGACAATGCCCGGGCCGACCTCCTAGCCCGATTAACAAGCTTAAAGAACTCAGGAATGAATAAGACTGTGATCCAAGAAGTTCTCAAAGCACCCAATATTCAATCAGAGGAAGTATTAATAATAGAGGACATCCAAGGATAGATGAGACCCATCATCAGCTATCTAACTCAGTAAGTATTACCTGAAGATGTCAATGAAGCCTAGAAGATTAAAAGAATAACTTCTCGATAAGTCATAATCTCGGACACTCTGTACAAGATGGGTAGGTCAACATATATGCTTAGATGTGTGTCAGAGCCTAAGATTGAACTGGTAATTAAAGAGGTCCACGAGGGAGCCTGTGGTAGCCACATCAGTGGAAGAGCACTATCCGGAAAAATCCTAAGAGTCGGGTACTACTGGCCGCATATGATGCGAGATTGCATTTAGTATGTTAGTAAATGTGAAAAATGCCAAGTGTTCGCTCAATTAAACATCTACCAGCTGAGTCGCTCCATTTGATTTCATCCCCGTGGCCGTTTCATCAGTGGGGAGCAGACATCCTATGATCTTTCACAGTTGCTTCAGGGCAGCTCAAGTTCCTAATCGTTGCAGTTGACTATTTCACAAAATGGGTGGAAGCCGAGGTTGTTGCTCGGATCTTTGCCGAGAAGGTTTGCAAATTTTATTGGAGAATTATCATATGCCGATTTGGTTTGCTGAGAATCATAGTCTCGGACAATGAAGCCCAATTTACAAGCACTTCCATCATAGACTTTTGCAGGGATTATGGAATACAAAACAGGTTCACATCTGTAGAACACCCCCAAACCAATGGCCAAGCAGAAGCCGCCAACAAGGTTATCCTAGGTGGGATAAAAAAGAAGCTGGAGGAAGCAAAAAGAATGTGGGCCGAGTACCTACCCGAAATCTTGTGGTCATACCACACAACACCACATTCTACTACCTAAGAGACATCCTTCAGGATGGTGTATAGAGCTGATGCAATGATACTGGTGGAAATCAACACCCCGACTTGGAGGCGTGAACACTTTGATGAAGTCGCCAACATGGATAATATGAACATCTTGGATGACTGTATAGATGAGGTTAGAGAAACAGCACAGATCAGAGAAGTTGCTGCAAAACAGAGGTTGGCAAAAGATACAACCTGAAAGTTTGGCAGAGGGAGTTTTAGGAAGGCGACCTAGTCTTGAAGAAAATCAAAGACCCAAAAAACAAGGGAAAGCTTGCCCCCAACTGGGAAGGCCCGTTCAGGGTACTTAGAAAACTAAACAACGGAGCATACAAGCTAGAAACATTAGAGGGATTAGAAATACCTAGGACATGGAATGTATCCAATCTTAGGCTATATTTTAGCTAAATGTTATGTAATTCAATAATGAATAAAGGATCTAGGTTGCACTCTTTTCCCTTGCAAGGGCAAGGGTTTTTAACAAGGCACCTGGACTTAAATTTTTTTATGTCTTGTTTATAGGTATTTGGCTGGAGATGGTGAGTTATAACTCGGAAAACTCCTATAAACGTGTTGACTTGCTCCGCGTACATAGGTCTCCCATGAACGGGTTGATTAAACTCCTATAAATGTTTTGACTTGCTCCGCATATATAGGTCGCCCATAAACACTTTGCGTACACGGGTTGATTAAACTCCTATAAACGTGTCGACCTGCTCCGCATACATAGGTCACCCATGAATGGGTTGATTAAACTCCTATAAATGTGTCTACTTGCTCCACATACATAGGTCGCCCATGAACGGGTTGATTAAACTCCTATAAATGTGTCGACTTGCTCCGCGTACATAGGTCGTCCATGAACAGGTTGATAAAACTCCTATAAACGTGTCGACTTGCTCCACGTACATAGGTCGCCCATAAATGGGTTGATTAAACTTCTATAAACTTGTTGACTTGCTCCGCGTACATAGGTCGCCCATAAATGCTCCGCATACACGGGTTGATTAAACTCCTATAAACGTGTTGACTTGCTCTGCGTACATAAGTCACCCATGAACGGGTTGATTAAACTCCTATAAATGTGTCGACTTGCTCCGCGTACATAGGTCGCCCATGAACGGGTTGATTAAACTCCTATAAACATGTTGACTTGCTCCGCGTACATAGGTCGCCCATAAACGCTCCGCGTACATGGGTTGAACAAACAACTTATAAATATATATACTCGTTCCGTGCACACAGGCCGGACAATCAACTATGAAAATGATGAAACATCCAAGCCAAAACACGTCAAAAGAAACTTAGGGCTTGTGAGTATCAAAGTCATACATGACTAATTGCCAAAGGCTAATAAGAACTGAGAGCAAATCCCTGATAAAAAGACACCCGAGTCCATACGATAATCGGCACCTAAGCCTACAAGAGTCCAGGACTCTCAAAAGTGTCAAGGCTATACATACGTGATAGCTAAAGGCTTCTTAAATAATAATTAGCTTCACGATGAGCTATCCAAAAAGTATTAGAAATTAAGCATAAGCAAAGAAAAAATAATACCAGGCACTCTATAATTGGACACCTTAAGTTATTTTAACTTAGTGCCCGAGGGGCTGGATATACGCACGGGATTATTTTGCAAATCTGGATATACGCACGGGATTATTTTGTAAAAGAATAAACACGATAAACATCAATGACATAAACAAAAGCCTCAGAAGGGCCAAACATTGTACATTACAAATCCTGAAGGCTAAAATGTCATGAGCACAAGGGGGACAACACCACACTCCCTCGCCAAAATTTAAAAACGCATCTAGAAAACTTCAAGATTATGTAGCAGCCGAAGTCTCGCTGGCAACATCATTATTGGTCGGGTTCGCATTCCTGTCATCACCAGTGACCAGGCCTTGAGATATCTCCGAGCTATCTTTCTCCAGCTCGCCAAGATCCACAAGACGGTCATCCTGTACCACCTTGAAGTAATCCATCTCTGACAAATCCAAGTCAGGATGGAGACAGAGAACTTGATCTTTGGCTCTATCAAAAGCTTCATCACCAGCAGACAAAATGTCAATCTGAGCCTTCTTCAGAGATTCTCTAAGATATTTATTGGACGATAAGAGCTCAGCATTGGAGGCTTCGGATAGCTTCAATTGGTCAGCAAGTTGGGCTAAGGCCAACTTGTGATCCGACTCCAAAGTCTCTCTCTCTCTCTCTCTCTCTCCTTCCTCGCATTAGCCAAATCCTTCTCCAAGTTGGAAAGTTTCTTAGACTGAGATTCTTGGGTACCCTTCAACTGAGCGATTTCATCCTTTAATTTCGACTCAATCTTTTCAGAGTCATCAGATAATTCAAATAAACCACGGGCGAGGACGACACATCTCATCAGATAGGAGCTAAGGTTCTGGGTAATCTTCTGTTGACCAATGGATTTAATTTTATTAACACCCTCGGTACCATTGAGGTGATCACGCAGGTATCTGAAGCCATCAAAATCGTTGGACTAAAACTTGAATTCCCCAGACGCAGAATCTTCCCCTGGGCCTCGCATGAAGGAGTTAATCTCAATTTTGACTTGATGGATATCTCCATTCATTAGAACCTTCAGCTTCTTCGGATCACCTTGAGAGATCTCGTCTTGAGTAGGAAGAATAAGAGGTTGAGGCTCACCTTTACTCGGGACGACTTTAGTACTCGTTCCCCTAGGTCATTTTGGTGCCCGGACCTTTAACCCACCTAAATTGGATTTGGATGCAGATGCACCCCCAGCTCCTCTCCGGGCTTTCCGAGCTGCCTGCATCAATTTCTTTTGCTCGGCTACAGTCAGATCAGTCATCTTGTCTGCAAACAAACAACATAAGGTTAGAATAAAAGGAAGACGAGAAGTGTTTAAAATGAAAAATGATGATTACCCAAAAAGGAAAGAAGTCGGTCGTCATCTAAGGGCAAGAACTCTTTAATCCTCATCATACAGAATGAGTCAATAATGGCCAAGGATTGGAGTTCCAAGTCATTCAATTTGTCATAGTTAAAACCAGTAACCAACAAGGGATCTTTGGTTCAGTAGTGAGGAAAGCGCGGATGTCCATCTAAGGCGTATAACACATGTGGACATCTCGGCCCACATCGGACCCTCAAGAAACGATCTTTATAATTCTTATAATTTGAGGTATAAGCCTGAAGGAAGCTTCTTCCAGGAATTCCACTGATTTGAACCCAGCTTCGGTTATCAACTCCTTTTACCTCAAAGAAGGAAAAGAATAAGCCTATGGTCGGAACAATGTTCAAAACCTCACAAACCCTCTCAAAAGCCTTTATAAATCCCCAACTATTAGGACAGAGTTGGGAAGATGCTATATTGACGGTCTTCAACACGTCCACCTCGAAGTCGGAAAAAGGGATACAGATGTTGAAATCTTCCAAAATACTAGGATAGAAGTAGGAAAATTCTTCAGGAACATCTTTTGGACGAAGTATACACACTCTTTCCTTTGAACCACATGGTTCCAAAATAACATCATCTTCGGAACCAGTAGAGGATATAATCCTCAGGGATCGGATTTTAGCAATTTCCAAGTCATCAGCAGTACTACTTTTATGGTTCATAACCTTATAATCAAAGGGAGCAGCAGTCTCCATGAGAATTTCTACAAAACCTGAAGAGTCAGAGTCAAAGTCACTTTCAGAAGCGAGAATCTCATTATAAAACTAGTCCATGACTCGCCTATACTCCTTTACCCCTATAGAACCCATCATCTCTTGCATATTTTCTTTCCATAATCTTTTCCTCTCCTCGTCACTCTTATGGATAACCTTACCCTCACCATCACATTCCCTAAGGATTATCATTTCTGTTAAAGAAAAATAGAGGAAAATCAAAAGTGAAAGAAAAATACCTGAAGTGAAGAACGCTTGAAGTTGAAATGGACTTGTTTAAAGAAGATTAAGTGCGTAGGAGTAAAGAGAAGAGAAAAATGACTTTAATAGGAGCCCAACGTTCAAAAAATAGCTTGAGAATAGCCACTCATGACGCATTAAAGTCACCATAACACTAGAAAATGCTATGGGACACGACCGTTCGAAGGTTTTTTGACACGTAAGGACTTGAGAAGAAAAGCCGACCTATAGCACGACACTTATCAAATACATATGGGCTCATGTTACTGCCGAGTACTATACCCTTGTAAACGGATATAGTACCCGGGGGGCTTATGTACATGCCAAATATACTTGAAGTCGTGTTATATAGTTGGCCAAGGTCAGACGTGAGTTCGGCTACGAAAGCAAAAAGGGTAGAGTAGCACCAAGAGCTAGGCAAATATCATTTATAACCCGGGCCGGTCAGGGATCCCGACTCCCATCAGCCGAGTTCCTACGACCCTGGGTACTACACCTCTTCCACCCAACACCGACGCCGATCATGAACTCAACAAGCGCCACACCAATAGTTGTAACGGTGGTGGCGCTTCAATGCAGACGTTACTTGGTCTTCAAAGTGTGCATTCGTGAAGAGGAGTTACGACAATGATGGCCATGCAACGTCAGAAGGCCAAGAGACTTCTCTTAATGGCATAACTTAAATGAAGACTAAAAAGGCTATAAAAGGGGATCCCACACGAGGGTTAAGCAAAACACATTCATCTTGAGACAATATACAACACATGTATAGCTCTCAAATCCCCAAAGATACTCAAACAGTATAGACAGTGTAGTCTTCTCTACCCTAAAGTAGAAGACTAGCACTTTTGGTGTTTCTAACCATTTTTTGCTAGAACAATATCCAATTACAACAAGCTCTTCCTAACCTCCATATACCAAGAATGAGTCCTTAGTCCTTCTCAAGTACTTAAGGATATCCTTAACAGCTACCCAATGAGCATCACTGGGACAGATTGGTACCTATTCATTGCACTTAAAGCATACGAGACATATGGTCGAGTACATAACATGGCATACATGATAGATCCTATTGCAGATGCATATGGAATCTTATTATGCGATCCCTTTCTTCCTTAGTTGAAGGGAATTATGTTTTTGATAGACACATTCCATGTTGCACGGGTATAAATACTTTCTTAGAATCATGCATATTAAACAGTTTTAGCACTTTGTCTATGTATGTACTCTGACTTAGGTTTTTGTGATTTATCTCTTTAGATCCTGATTCCTAATATATAGGCTGCTTCACCAAGGTCTTTCAAAGAAAAGCATTTCCCTAACCAAGTTTTCACTTGTTGCAAGGTAGGGACGTCGTTTCCAATGAGTAATATGTCATCTACATATAATACCAAAAAGACGATCATGCTCCCACTAACCTTCTTGTAGACACAATGCTCTTCTTCATACTTTATGAATCCATATTGTTTTACAATTAAATCAAAACGAAGATTCCAGCTTCTGGAAGCTTCCTTTAATCCATAGATTGATCGCTGTAACTTGCATATCTTTTGGGCTTCTTCTGGTATGTCAAATCCTTCAGGTTATGTCATGTATAAATCCTCAAGAAGATTCCCATTAAGGAAAGCAGTCTTGACATTCATCTTCCATATTTTATAATCATGATATCAAGCGATAGCAAGTAAAATCCAAACAAATTTAAGCATTGCAATTGGTGAAAAGGTTTCATCATAGTCTACGCCATGAATTTGTTTATAGCCTTTAGTGACCAGTCTTGCCTTATAGGTATGTACCTTACCATCCATGTCAGTCTTCTTTTTGAAGACCCACTTGCATCCTATAGGATTAACTCTTATAGGAGGCTCTACCAAGGTCCAAACCTGGTTTATGTACATGGAATCCATTTCAAATTTCATGGCTTCTAGCCACTTCTCAAAATCAGGACCAATTATGGTCTCTTTGTAGGTTACAGGCTCATCTTGATCCATGAGTAATACATTCCATTGATCAGTTACGAGATATCCATATCTATATGGTTGGTGACCTATCTTGCTCGACCTACGATGGTCTTGTTCTACTTGAGCAGGTTGCTCTTCCACAACTACTTGTGATTCCTGCTCTAATTCCTCCATAGGTGTATCGATGCTTTGTGATTCTTGAATTTCTACAAGCTCTACTTTCCTCCCACTGATTCCTTTGGAAATAAAGTCCTTTTCCAAGAAAACTCCAGTTCGAGCGACAAACACTTTTCCTTCAGAAGGATTGTAAAAGTAATACCCTCTTATTTCTTTAGAATACCCCACAAATAAGCATTTGTCAGATTCGGGCTCAAGCCTAGTTGAAATTTGTCGTTTCACATAAACTTCATAATGCTAAATCTTCATGTAAGACATATGTGGTTTCTTACCACTCCATATCTCATATGGTGTCTTCTCAACCTTTTTGGATGGAACACGATTAAGTGTGTAAGCTGCTGTCAAAAGTGCATGTCCCCAAAAAGAGTTTGGAAGATCGGCGTAACTCATCATGGATTAGACCATGTCTAACAACGTTTGATTTCTTCTCTCAGATACACCATTCCATTGTGGTGTTTCAGGAGGAGTGAGTTGGGATAGAATCCCACACTCTTTTAGATGGTCATCAAACTCTAGGCTTAAATGTTCACCGCCTCGATATGATATAAGAGTTTTAATATTCTTACCTAGTTGGTTTTGTACTTTATTCTTGAATTCCTTAAACTTTTCAAAGGATTCAAATTTGTGTTTCATTAAATACACATAACCATATCTACTGAAATCATCAGTAAATGTGATGAAGTATTGAAAACCTCCTCTGGCTGGTATGCTCAGTGGTCCACATACATCAGTATGTATGAGGGCCAAAAGATCATTAACCCTTTCACCTTTTCCTGGGAAAGGGGACTTTGTCATCTTTCCAATTAAACATGATTTGCATGTATCATATGATTCGTAATCAAAGGAGTCCAAGAGTCCATCTTTATGGAGTTTGGAGATGTGCCTCTCATTTATATGGCCTAAGCGACAATGCCAAAGGTAACTTGGATTTAACTCATTAGGTTTCATCCTTTTAGTATTAATGTTATAAATTGGCATTTCAAGATCAAGGACATACAATCCATTGTTCATTTGTGCAGTAGCATAGAATATATCATTCAAATAAATGGAATAACAATTGTTCTTTATTATGAATGAAAAACCAAACTTTTCCAAACAAGAAACGAAAATAATATTCCTGCTAATTGCAAATACATAATAACAGTTCTCTAACTGAATTATTAAACCACTAGGTAAAGTAAATACATAAGTTCCTACAGCTATAGTAGCAACCTTTGCTCCATTGCCAACTCGTAGGTCAGTTTCACCTTTTGCTAAATCTCTACTTCTTTTTAGCCTCTGTACATTAGTACAAATGTGAGAACCACATCCAGTATCCAATACCCATGAGGCAGAACTAGATACATTTATTTATATAACAAAAATACCTGAAGTCGAAGTCTCCACTCCATTCTTCTTATCTTCTAGGTATTTTGGACAATTTCTCTTCCAGTGGTCGGTCTTACCGCAATAGAAGCAAGTGCCCTCCTTTGCTATGCCTCCTTTGGGCTTCAAAGCATGAGCAGTAGGTTTGGGTGTGGCAACTTCCTTGCCTTTCCCTTTACCACTCTTCTTGGTTGGCCTTTTGTTATTCTTCTTTCCATTACTGACCATTAGAATAAACTTCCCTTTTGACTTCAGATTCTGCTCATCAGCTCTTAACATGCTTAGCAGATCAAGAAGACATTTTTTGTCCATATCATTCATGTTGAAATTCAGGACAAAATGACTGAAGCTCTCCGGCAACGACTGTAGGATCAAATCAGTCGTAATCCCCTTTTTTAGGGGAAAACCCAATCTTTCAAGGTTCTCCACAAACCCAATCATATTGAGTACATGGGAACCTACTGGGTCTCCCCCAGCTAGCTTTCCTTGAAAAAGGGTTTTTGAAACTTCAAATCTCTCATGCCTTGCCTGCTCTTGATAGAGCATCTTCAAGTGTTCGATCATATCAAATGCTGCCATGTTTTTATGTTGCTTTTGTAATTCAGAATTCATGGTAGCCAGCATGAGGCAAGCAGTTTCATTGGCATCATCGACATGCTTCTTATAAGCATCTCTTTTAGCCTTATGAGTAGAACTAGGAGGCTCCTGTTCAGGAACAGGTGTCTCTTTTTATCATGTTTGAGGACAATCCTCAGGTTTCGGTGCCAATCCAGAAAATTTCTCCCAGACAATTTTTCCTTATCAAGGATTGATCGCAAAATGTTGTTAGAGGTGTTTGTTGTCATGGTAATCTACATAAAAAAATGTGAAATTATAAGTATCAATTAAAACTAACATATTCAATTAGGCCTTTAATTAAATATACTCCCACTATTTCACTCAAACCAAATGACCCTCACCATTTGATTCGAAAAATCCCGTTGGAAGATTTTCTAGTGGATCGAGATCCATATTTCACTTTGTTTTAAGTCAGCGTTAGGATGATTACACAAAACTCAGTTATTTAGGTAGGAACTCCTTCCAATTGTATCTAATATAATTCTCGAATATTTCCAGTTGGGTGAATAACTCCTTATTCTATTCCATCATATGGATCATTCCCAACTCTTGCTTCTAAACGTATATAATCTTATTATAATTTGTTTAATTAAGTTTGACCCATTGTTTTAGAAATTGGATATTACATTTATCCCATCACACCTTACCAATATAGAACATGCACCTCGCATTAGGCAAAACCTATATTATTCGATACTAGTCTTGATGAGTTCTAAAACTTGGAAAGCATAAACTTAATATTCAATTTGAAGGAATTTTTTCAATTAGTTTGATCTCACCGGCTAATTTATCATATAAATCGTCTCTCACATGCATCATACATACAAAATGAAACAGTTATGTCCCCTAGCACAATTGTTCTCCCAAGCCAATGAGAGAACCTAAGCTAAACCTAATAACGATCTACACTTCTCCAAGCAAGATCTTCAAGGTTGTCCTCCTTTGTTCTTGTATTATTCTCTTTCTTCATAACATTACATTACATCAAAGAATACTCATTTTACATACGAGGGAGTGAGATGAGAAAAGAAGTTACATCAAGAGATTAAAAGAGTGGCACAACACGCAGGTCGTATTTTAAAATCCCAAAACAAAATAAAGGAAAACTGAGGCCATAACTGATCACCACAAGAGAACAATAATAAACACATTTTTATTATTATTAATTTAAATCCTGTTAATTAAAAAAATCAAATTAAATTTCAGCGAATGATCACACTACGCAGAGATAGTCGGAGGTTCCACTGCCCGGTCAGCACTTGATATTTTCCATAATTATTAAAGCACAACTTTTGTGTCATCATAACCCTAATCGCATACCTCTTTGACAGCACAACCCTTGTGCCGTCATAAACCCCAATGTAACAATTTCATATCGTCAAAACACCATGATAAAAAATTCAGTATGATTGATCGGCATGCCATTGCTTCACTGTACTAATGTCGGATTCCGAAGCAAATGAACATGGATCGCTCAAAGGAATAATAAGCATTATGTGATTGAATGGACGAAATAGAAACAATATATCCAATATACCATCTTTGCATCAGAGTTACTTATATCATATATAAAAATTTGATCGATCATATTTGTGTAACTTAAGGACAATCAATATATCGTTGCTTCACCATACTAATGTCGGATTCTGAAGCATAGCTAATATCAATCATCCAAATTGTACACATCATGATGCCAAAATTCAATTACTGGATTATAATTAATTTATTCTGTGTTTTAATTGAATTGAAACATAAAGACATCAAATAAACATTTATCAGATGCATGGTTTCGTAAGTGGCTCTGATACCACTGAAGGGAAATCGCGATAAGTGTTAGAACGGTTACCTCTTTTGGCAATGGAACCTTTGATTCTGAATCGATGAAGTGATCATGAACGATGTATGATGAACAGTGCCTCTACTCAGTCCACACGAACAGATTTCTTCAGTCTCAGTGTTAGCTGCTACGATTGAAGACTTTGAGTGAGAGAGAAAAAGAGAGAAATACGGCCAGGGTTTCACCAACTGAATTTCATCAAGTTCAGAAAGCTTCTACACAAGGGTTGTATTTATAGAACCACTTGTGTGGGATGCAAGTTAAAAAGCCCAACTTAAGTGCACCATATAATAATAATAATAATAATAATAATAATAATAATAATAATAATAACTCTTATTATTAAATTATATAATGTTCTATATTTCACTTAAGTACACCGTACCTTACGGTGTTCCATAATTCTCTCAAGTACACCGTACCTTACAGTGTTCCTTATTTATTCTATCTCTCATCAATTTGTCCTTATGAGTGTGACCTTGTAGGTTCTCGTGACGTTGACAATTATATTAAATCATATATTTAATATAATAAATAGTGAGCGGTATCTAGCAACACATCACTGCTACCCAAGTCACGAAAATGTCATGTGATATGACAAAATCTTTTGTGATAGTACTTGTGTGTACAATTACCCCTTTGCCCTTACGTTTATATTGAACACAAGGCATATACTGTGTCATCCTTGTCCAGTCCAATATTGGACCCTTAGACATTTATCCTATTATGCAGGATGGACAAATTCCATCTAGGTCACTCATGTCCCTCAACATGCTTTGTGGAGTACCCATCAACTGTCTTTATGGTCATCTAGTTACGGATAATGTTAGATCAGTAATAAATTACTCAATTCTACATCTAGGGTCCATAGTGGTTTCAGGTCGAAGGGTACTTTGTGGAGTACCCATCATATGTCCCTCAACATGCTTTTTGGTATACACCACTATCACCATGAGAGTAACTTATGACACTTTGCATAACATTCTATGTATTACTCTCATAGCGAGTCAATCTAGTATAAATATTACTCCTAATATTCATACCTATGTTAAGACTTGATAACTCCTTATCCACGGTCCATGAAATGTGATCATTAGACTATCTACATAATAGTCTTAATGCTTTAAGGTTATTCGATTTCACAGTAAAGCTCGACTACGAATACTTTAAGAATATTGTCCTTATGTTTAATGGGATCTCATGATTAAGTCACACTTAATATTTCATTAAATGAACTAGCTATTCTAGGGACTTTATAATTCTGGAAAAACAACCATCTCCTACCTTATGGAGACAATTAAGAGATTAAGAAGCTTGAGTACCGTTCATCGTCGATTGACAACAGAAGGAAGATTGAGTTCACCAAATTTGAGCTCAAGATTCAAAAAGATGTAAGGGCTATGTGGAATACATATATATGTTTAGAAACAAAAATTCCGCTCGAGTTGGAAGCGACGACTTCAAGATCGATCGAAGATATTGTGAAGATGTTGAAGCGTCCACCTGAATATTGAAGTATAATGTTGAATTTTATGTTGAAATCATCTATGTAATGCTTATTTTATGTTATGAATGTTAATTTCATTTTGGAAAATTACTTCATTTTGACTTTACTACTGATGTGTCTGAGTTACGGAAATGTAACTACGGAAATATTCTGGAGATGCATCTCCAGAATAAACTAAACAAGAAAAAAGGGCATAACTCATAATGACCTTTGTTGAGTGTGTAAGAGGTGCATCCGAAGATGCATCTCCGAAAATGGGGGGCATTTTTGAAAATTTATGTGGTGCATTAGAAACATATAGGGTGCGTTAAGAAATAGTCTCTAATTTTAGGGTTGAATGGGTTGTATTGGTTCGGGTAGTTTGAGTTGTTGGGTTGGGCTCGGTTTTGGCCGATGGAAAGTTTAGGTTTAGGTGTGATGTTGTATTTCTCTTCATATAGTTTTGCTAATGCCATTACTTTATTGATATCATGTGGTGATAATACCAACACATCCCTGCGAAACTCCACGTTCAAGACACTAATAAAACAATCCAATATTGCCTCTGAACTTAAGTCATATGTTTTATTTTCCAGTGTAGTGAATTCTTTGTAGTACTCCCTTACCGAGTTTGTTTGTGTCAATTTAAAAAGCATTGCCCTAGGACACTCATATTTAGAGGGTTCAAACTTCATTTCCAAGGCCCGTGTAAACTCTTGCCACAAGTGAAATGGATGAGATCTTTGAATCATCTGAAACCACGTAACCACATCCTTGTCTAGATGTACTGATGCGACAATTAAACAATCTAGATCTGGAGTATTGTAGTAATCGAAGAATTATCCGGCTTTGAAAATCCAATCTAATATGTTTTTCCATCGAATCTAAGGAAATCAATTTTCAAGGACCGTACCTGAAACAGGGGCTTTTTGCAGTTCATGTCACCATGGGAAGACTCTAGTTTCCTTCTGTGAAGTTTGATCAGAGCATCAAGTGAGGCGGTGATTTGATCTAGCTTTGCTTCGTTTGTCGTAGTCGTTGTTTCGAGCTTGGTTAATCAATTTGCATTCGTCGTTTCCACCCAATCCATCTAAGTGCATAAGTCATTATGGACATTTTCAATGGCTTCAGTGTTCCACTTCACTTCTGACTGCAACTCCATCATACGAGATTTTTCTGCCATGGTTTCGTGAAAGCACCAATTGTTACGATCACACCAGAATAATAAAAGAAACTAACACTGTTTTGTTACTTGAAATATATTACTCCTGCTATGAAGGAATATAACAAAATGATAAAAGAAATAATCCTAATGAATTGAAACAGAAGTTCAGAGAGAGAGAGAGAGAGAGAGAGAGAGAGAGAGAGAGAGAGAGAGAGAGAGAGAGAGAGAGAGAGAGAGAGAGAGAGAGAGAGAGAGAGAGAGAGAGAGAGAGAGAGAGAGAGAGAGAGAGAGAGAGAGAGAGAGTAGTCAATTCATTCTTATATTTATTTCATATTCCTCTATTCTACGTATAGTCATTGTGCTTAATGTTAGGCAGCCAATATTATGTTTCCTCTCCTCACTCCTAAATTTTTATTGGCAATTACAATAGTATTTTTTTTGCTTTCTCCTTTTCCTCTTTGATTATAGCATTGGGCCTCGTTACATAGACCCAAATCTAAAATTATACAAAAATCCATAAACGAAAATTCTTCCTTATATAATTGAAAATTTAAAGAAAAAATAAATTGGTCACATATTTGGTATTTTGGCATTTTTTATTTTAACCAAGAAGATAATCGGTGTTTTAAAAATCCAGAACTCCTATTTTAGCGACACAGTTTTCCATCACACAATTGATCACAAAAACTAAGTGTTACATATCATTTGCCACATCAGCAAACACTGACGTCATTACATACATTTGAATGGAAATAACTAATATGATCCAGTTTGTAGAATTAAAGAATTAAAATAATCTTTTTAAAAATTAAGAGAATAAATTGAACCCAAATCAAAGATAAAGACTGAAAATTAGTATTTAGCCATATTTTTATATAACCAAATACACCAAATAACATATAAATTAATAATATATCTACCCTTCCTTATTCAAATAATTAATGAGTATAAGTGGTATTCTAATCCAAAGTCGACTTGATTTCTCTTCCAAGATATTAATAATGATGAATAAGGAGCTAATACAGATCAACCTTTCATTTGAAATTTTGGCACTGTTAAATTGAAAGCTTAGTTTCATTGTTGTGTTTTTTAATAATTTCTTTTGGTAAAAATAATATGATACATACTTTGATAGAAATACACACGTTTTTATTACCCACAAACTTTGCATAGGGGCACATGTGATCAACATAAATTTTTACATGCATGTGCATGTGGAACATAAATAAGGTGGGTGTTTGGTAAAAGCAGCCCCTCATCATTTTCACTGACTTCACAACTTCACGTTCAGCTTTTTCTTTCTTTTAGTTAAAGCATGTTGTCACTTAAAAAAGTAGAGTTTTCCAAAAAAGACCATGCCAAACCACCATCAACCAAAAGGTGGATAGAATCTTAGCAAAATTAACTATTGTTTTTCCCCTCTAATGGTCATAAAATATTTGGATGTTGGGAATCAAATGGCCACTGGACCATGCTCACAGGAAAATGAACATATAATTGGTTTCCATTGTAAGTACACTAAGTTGGTATACTATCCTATTTCTAACATTTAATATATATATAATATCTATATGTATAACACAAAAATTAAGAACACATTTAAATGAAACAAAATAAAACTTATAGATCTATTTAAGAATGAGAAAAAAAGTGATTCTAAACTCCTTGTCGCCAACTCTAACGTATTTTTTATTCACAAAGCAAGTTGGTAAATATTTAAGGTTTTATTTAGATTGATGAAATTAGATGGAGCGAAGTGGAATGAGATGAAATAGAATGATATTTTATTATTTAGATAATTTAAAATCGGATGAAGCGGAACAGAATGAAATGATATGAATTTTATTTTATTTCATCACTTCCATATTTCTTCCCTTCTGATTTTGACGGAATGGTATGAAATATTTGCTCCGCTCCGTTCCATTCTGCTCCATCCATTTAGTAATTGATTGTATGTTAAATGTATCAAAACCGAAATTGTGAACGAAATTACTTTTCTAATAGTATTTCAAGCACTCTCAAGATGTCTTAAAGTCAACGATAGGAATACAAATGATAATCCAGCTTATATTCAAGTTCATATAAGACCGATGAAATCTGAATTTGTAGTGAAGAGGGTGACTTTTTATTTTTAACTTTTTGAATTCGGAATGGTCAATTTATAGGCAAGTAGTGTTGTTTCACAAGGTTGCGACCCTTGATGAAACACACCCTTTTAGCAACATTTTTTTAATTAAGTGTTGCAATTTTTCACCTATTGCAACATTTCACAAGCATTGCTTAAGTTCTGGTTGCAACACTTCTCGAAACATTGTCTATTTCTGATTGCTTATTGCAACATTTCACAGAGCATTGCCTATTTCTGAATTCAAAAACAAATTTTTGCATGTTGTCATGTTATTATTGGAATACAACAATTGTTATGTATTTAATTGTATTAATTTATTTATTAATTAATAGTTACAACAATCTCCCACTTGTTATAATAATGACAAGAACAATTTCAAAAAAAGAAACAAAGAATGCTAATACAGTTAAGTATCTTTGGATTTGAACTTAATCTTAGTAAAGACAACATAAAGTCTAATAGAAATTTTAGGTAGTAATGCTTTGAACCCGTTATCCCTTGTTGTTGGACTCTCGTTACCTTACACACATTATTTAATAGTTCTTTGCTTATATCTCTCACAAAAACTATTTATGGCCATGTGTTTTTTCCATTTTCGTGAATTTACCATGAGAGAAACTCCAATTCTCATTTTGAGACGACACCATCTCGAAATTGACATAGGCGAAGTTTATATGTATCTACATTACTTAAGATACGCATTCTCGACATTGAAATCCATTAAGAGTTTGAAAAACTCAATCCTCCATATGCAATAATTAACATTGTTACATAATGATGCACAAACATCCAAATCAACAACTTGTTATCCATAGGATCTTGAGGTTAATATTTTACAAATGTTATATTGGGTTGTTGTCGTTGTTGGAATTCTTACTCAAGGAGTTTCAATATCATACCGCTCGAGGTAGTTTTTACTAAATGTATAGCCAGTGGTTTATGTTGGACAAGTGACTTCAAGTACAAGAGGGGGTGAATTGTAGTATTCAAAAATCGTGATTAATTTAAACCTTTCTCGATTAAGATCATATTAGTAATTTTTAGATGAGTAATCGCAGCAAAAATAAAACACTGAAAGTAAATTGCAGAAAATAAAAGAATAGGATTATAAAGATTGCACTAGAGATTTATACAGGTTTGGCCGAACGTTGGCCTATTCATGTCCCCAAGAGGTATTCTTGAGAAGTTCACTAAAAACTTTGACCTTTTTGAATGTTATGCCCACGAAACTTTAATAAAATATGATCTTAACAGGCTTATCCTCAACCAAATGACAGATTTTAATCCAGGTTGAGCTATCAAAACTTTAAGAGATTTATGCCTGATCTCAATAACCAAAACAATATTTTTTTTAGCAAAACTTAATAAACCAAGAAAAAATATTTTATAAAGGTTGATCTCAAGAACCAAACTCAAACTCTTAAAGGTATCACACCCTTAAGAATATAAATGACTAGCACAACCACTTACAAAAATATATTCCTCACAAGTAAAGTCTCACTTAGTAGCACTAAGGCAATCAAAAGTGAATAAGAATATTTTCTAAAAGAATGGTAAGAGATCAATTTCAAAGAAATATGAAAATTTTGGAAAATGGTGTGGTTTGAAGTGAGTGCGAGCCTCTCTTATATAGTAGTTGGAAAAACCAAGAAAAGATATAATCCATGGGTTAAATTGACTATCTAATCGGTTGGCAAAACATTCCAAAAAATTAGAAAACTCAAATATAATCGATTGTAAGATCCAAATAGGAAAGTTTGGATATATCTCGTTGCTAGACTTTAATGTGCTATCCTTTTTTATTTTGTACGATTGGAAAAATGTTCCAACAGATTAGAAAACACATTTTTAATTGATTAGAAGGTCAAAAAGGAAATATTGGATATATAGTCCTGGTAGGTCATTAAGGTGTTGTCCCCATCGCTTGGTTAATCGATTAGCCATTGCCAAATGGGTTGGCATAACGTTCCAATCAATTAGATAACATAAAATGTTTTTTTAGTCGATTGGCTTAAGTATCCAATCGATTGGTCAGTTCAAAAAGGATTTGGAAAGAGATTGGACAACTTCTTAATCACTTGGCTTAGCATAGAAAACAATTTTCATGATAAAAACATTAGAAAAGATTTTTAAGGTGTGAGTGAGTTTCCTTAGTACTCTTAAGCTACTACCTTACTTTTACAATACTCGATTCACTTAGACATACCAACATACATGACCTGGCGAGCTTTCACACCTTCCTCCGAAGAAGTTTCAAGACTTTTGCTAGATAGTATATGATTGTACAAGCACTTGGTCTTGAGTCCTTTTGTCAATGAGTTATTAAATGCCCTAGTTATCACCAAGGCTGAAAGCTATTGCCATGCGTTGTCGTCATCAAAACTTCAAATGTTGATCTTCATTATCTGCAAGCACATAGATACGCATTCACTCCCTTTTTCGTGATGACATCACATATCTGAAGGAAGGTGGTAAAAGAAAGCCAACACATATATGTTTGGAGTAATTAGACTCCCCCTGAGTTAACTAGAGAGTATCCCTTACTCCCCGTGAGAGTATACTTCTCCCCATTTGTCATTATAATAAAGGAGTAACATAATCAAAGCACATAGTTCCCATGGAAAAGGGTAGGATCTAAAATTGTATTTCTTCCCACAATAGATAACATCAAGCTTTGAAATCAACTATAAGGTAAACTTTGGAGAATTTCTTCCTCTTGAGGGAATTCTTCTTTCTTAGATTTCTTCAAGAGATAATTCCCCTTATGAGTGTTATAGACAACCTCTTTTTAGTCTCCTTAGGATTTTGACTAGTGTTGGGCTCTAGGTGTTTTATATCACTTTATTCTACAAACATTTTTTAATCTCACCCCATGAGTAGTAGGAAAATAAATTGACTAAACAATTAATAAATCATGTACTAGAGAATCAATCAGAGTTTTCCAATTTTTTAAAATCTCTATTAAATGTACTACCTCAAGGTCTCAAGATAGCTTTGAGAAAATATCCTTGACAAGTCTTCATTGGTTTTCCTTCTCTATGAATCATTTGATACGAGAGTTGGTCCAACCATAGGACTGATAAATTCATTACACATTTATCACCTTAACCTCTCGTGATCAACATCATCATTTTGATCAATTCCGTGGAAAGACATAATCAACATCTTGGTTAAATCCATCAGGGTTGACAATCACTTCTCATTCTACTCTTAAAAGAGATTTCCCATATTTTAATCTTGCTAGTGAGTGTTGATATGTAATTCCCCTAGAAATATCTACATTGACTTTCTGAATGAAATGGTCTTTAACGATCCTTCATTCTTAAGATAGATTTTCTTTATTTAACTTATGTAACTTGATTTTCTATATTTGGACTTTGGACTTCTTTGATATTTTTCTTTATTTTCATCTTTCAAGGATGTTCTTTAAGGGATACCTACAAAATTAACAACTTTTACTTCTTCCTACTAGGGTTAGTTCATCAAAGGTAACATGTATGAGTTCTTCCATAGTCATGGTCCTTTCGAAAAGAAGTTAAAAAGGATTTTTCATTAAATTTTTATAGACCATGCATATAGAGGAATCATACTTTATTACCTTTGTTACACAACTTACTTAATGCTAAGTAACTTGTGCAATGATGCTTTATTTAAATAGAACAATTAAAGGGTAATATTAGAGATCTTACCAAAAATCAAAGATTCAATGTTTTTTTTCTTGTTGTTATTAGGTGAAGAGTTTTTTTCCCTTGTAGGAGTGGCACAATAAAACATATTTGTTTCTTCAGTTGTGTCATTTGAGGAACAATTATTGGTATCATCATTTGCATCACAAATTGACTTTTCTACCTTTGGTACCCATATCTTTTTGGGTCCTTTAATGTTAGTAGTAGACATCTTTCTATTTTTACACTCTTTATAAAAGTATGAAGGAGGATGTTTTTCTTTGCTCTCATGACTCTTTTTGATGAAATGGAACACGACATATTACCGTCTTTATTACAGTAATTGCATTTTAAAATTTTTCAGTTAGATGTTGGTTGGGAATTACAAATATTTCTTAAGCTTTTACTATTATTCTTAGGTTCATTACCAATACCATCCTTATTGTAAGACACTCTTTGGTTTCCTAACAAAAGATTCAAGTTGTATGCCCCTTTAGTGAATTTATCAAGTATTTTTTGAAGATCATCAATTTTATTTTTTAAAATATCACTTTGATAGTCTTCATCTTCTGATTCCATATCTTTGATGTTGGTAGCTTTAAGCGCAATACTTTTCCAATTCTTTTTGTTATCTTCTTCATTATCAGCAAGCCTCTTCAACTCCATCTCATGTTCCTGCAATTTACCAAAGAAAGTGTTTGTGACCATGGTTGCTAAGTTCTTAATTTCATAAATCGTAGTGACTATAGGTTTCCAACTACAGTTAATTAGGAATATAATAATCTTTATAACTAATTACTCATTTGAAAATGTTTTTTCCATAGTTCTCATATGACTTGTGATATGGGTAAATTATGTTTGCATCTAGTTAATGCTCTCTCCAGGTTTCATTTTGAAAAGTTCATACTCATGGGTTAATGTGCCCAGCCTTGCCCTCCTCGCATCAGTAGTACCTTCGTGGGTGATTTGGAGGATGTCCCACATTTATTTTGCAGTTTCGCAGTGAGAAATTCGCAAAAACTCATCAAGACCATGAGCAATAGTGATGATAACTTTCGCTTTCAGGTTTATTTTCTACAACACCATTGACTATGTGCGTAGGAACAAATGGATCTTCATTCACAGCCTTCTAAATAACACGATTCATCCCTTCTATGAAAATCTTAATTTTCTCTTTCCACAAAATATACCCTTCTCCATTAAAGAATGAGGTTTCGTTTAGTGAATAGCTTGAAGTCCTTTTTCCTCCTGAGACGATTTGTCCTGAATAGTAGTTAGGCTCTGATGTCACTTGTGGGACAAGTGACTTCAAGCACAAGAGGTGAATTGTGGTATTCAAAATTCGTGATTAGTTTTAACCTTTCTTGATTAAGATCGTATTAGTAATTTTTAGGTGAGCAATCACAATGAAAAAAACTTTGAAAGTAAATTGCATAAAATAAAAGGATAGATTTATAAAGATTGCACCAAAGATTTATACAGGTTTGGCCAAACGTTGACCTAGTCCTGTCCCAAAGAGGTCTTCTTGAGAATTTCACTATAAAATTTGAGATTTTTAAAGGTTATGCCCATGAACCTTTTATATAATCTGATCTTGAAATTTTAACAGGCTTATCCCCAATCAAATAACAACTTTTAACCTAGACTGAACTATCGAACAATTTAGAGATTTATGGTTGATCTCAATAACCCAAACAAAGCTTTTTTCGGCAAAGCTTAATAAACCAAGAAAGAAGATTTTATAAAGGTTGATCTCAAGAACCAAACTCAATCTCTTAAACATATTGCACCCTTAAGAATATAAATAAACAACATTACCACTTAAAAAATATATTCCTCACAAGTAAAGTTTCACTTAGTAGCACTAAGGAAATCAGAAGTGAATAAGAATAATTTCTAATAGGAGGGAGAGAGATAAATTCTAAAGAAATATGAAAACATTGGAAAACTGCGTGGTTTGAAGTGAGGGAACACCTCTCTTATATAGTAGTGGGGAAAACAATGAAAGGAAATAATGCATGGGTCGAATTGATTATCTAATGGGTTGGAAAAACGTTCCAAAAGATTAGAAAACTTAAATATAATTAATTGTAAGATCCAAATAGGAAATTTTGGATATAGATTTGTTGTAAGACTTTAATGTGTTGTCCTTTTTTATTTTGTAATTGATTCGCATAACATTCCAACATATTAGAAAACACATTTTTATTCAATTAGCATGCCAAAAAGGAAATATTATATATATAGTCATTGTGGGTCATTAAGGTGTTTTCCCCATCGTTTGTTTAATCGATTAGCCATTTTCTAACGTGTTGGAATAATGTTCCAATCAATTGGGTAACGTATCCAATCGATTAGTTAGTTCAAAAAGGCTTTGGAAAGAGATTTGACAACTTCTTAATCACTTGGTTTAGACTAGAAAACAATTTTCATGATTAAAACATTTGAAAATATTTTTAAGGTGTGTGTGTGTGTGTGTGTGTGTGTGTGTGTGTGTGTGTGTGTGTTTGTGTGTGTGTGTGTGTGTGTGTGTGTGTGTGTGTGTGAGAGAGAGAGAGAGAGAGAGAGAGAGAGAGAGTTAGCTTAGTACTCTTAAGCTATTACCTTACTTTTATAGTACTCGGTTCACTCAGACAGACCGACATACATGACTTGGAAAGCTTTCACACCTTTCTCTAAATAAGCTTCAAAACTTCTGCTAGATAGTATATGATTGTATAGACATTTGGTCTTGAGTCCTTTTGGTGACGAGTCATAAGATGATTTAGTTATCATCAAGGTTGAAAGCTATTTCCATGCGCTGTCGTCATCAAAATTTAGATGTTGTTCTTCATTACCTGCAAGTATATAGATCCACAATTCAGTAACTGGATCAACTAAATTATAGCATAAATGTATATATGTGAGTGAAACTATTCCATCCTTAATAAATTTTCTCACGAGGGAATGTCTAAGACCTATGTGCCTAGACTTTAAATTACATTTTCATTAATGCTCTAACTAAAGTGGCCTAACTATTGTAATGTATCAACACCTTTGAAAAATTGTCTTTAGCCAATGGAACTTCCAATAAAAGGTCTATCAACCATTCAAATTCTTGACCAATGAGAGCAAGAGCCCATACTCTAATATGGTTGAAAAAGTAATACATGTTTGTTTCTTACTTTTCAAAGAAATTACACCTCCAATTGTAGATTTATTATCTTCAACACTCGATATCCAATTTGCATTAATATATCCTTCTAGTATGGTAGGAAACCTACCATAATGAAGTCAAAGACTATTGGTTTTCAAAAGATAACCAAAAATCCCTATGATGACCTTCCCGTCCTTGCCGTTTGGATTGCTAGTAAACATGCTCATTTTACTAACTACAAATGCTATATCAGGTCTAGTACATTACATCAAATACATTAGACAACCAATTGCACTTGAATATTCCAATTCAACCACAACTCTTCCATCATTCTTTTTAATTTTGACACTAGGATGAAATGGATTGTTCGCTTCCTTGAAACATAAGTGTTTGAACTATCAAGCATTTTCTCATTATAGTGTGTTTGACTAAGTTCATAACCCCCAATATTTATATTTAATTTGATCTCCAAAATAGTGTCAATTATTCCAAGATCTTTCATCTTTAATGTAGAAGTTAGAAACCTCTTTGTTTCTAAAACTCTACTATTCTTGTTGCTAATGATAAAATATCATCAACATAGAGAAAAAAGGAATATCACAATGTTCTCACGCCCCTTTGTGTGCAAACACTTGTCACAAAAATATGAAGCATTGTAATGATTTACACATAATTTGACTTGTAAAAGTTTCCTTTTAACACTGGTATTCGAATACCACCTTATGTTAGTCGAATACCGCTTTTTCAAGAATTTAATTTTTGCAACTTTTATACTTGGCATTCAAATACCACATCCTGGTGGTCGAATACCACATTGCTTCTAGCCCTTCAAATGTATTTTTAATGACAATGCTTCATGTATGATGATGCATGATGATGCAAGAAGTTCTTAGATGAAGTGAGAGATAAAATTATGAGCAATTTAAAGTAGTATAGTATGAATTGCAATGAGCACCTTAGCTATGCTCACTTGTTTCAAATATTCAATTGAATTTCTATGTTCAACCTTCTTAATTAACTTCATCATTGATGTGCATGAAACTTTTGATCATTTTTCTTCTTTGATAATTTTTTGTCCTTATCAAAATTAAATTATATATACAATGTATTCTTCACAATCTCCCCCTTTTTAATGATGATAAACTCTTTGAATTTTAGTTTTTGATAATGGTTGAAAAGTCCCTCCCTTAATTGGTGAATCTTGCAATGACATAGTCAAACTTTTAATACCATTTTTTTATGCTCATTTTAATCCATACAAGGGTTTGACAAGCTTGCATACCTTTTGTTCATTAATAGGAAGCACAAAACCTTCTGATTTCTACATGTAAATCTCTTCATCAAGATCACCATTTTAAAATTTCGTTTTGACATCCATATGATTAACTATCAGGTCAAGCAAATAAGCTAATACAAACAATACTCTAATTGTCGTTGTCCTTGCTACTGGTGCGTTAACACCTTCATTTTGTGAAAATTTCTTGGCTACTAATCTAGCTTTGTAAGTGTTTAGTGTACCATCACTATGATACTTCCTTCTAAACACCCACCTGCATTCAATGGATCTTGATCCCTTAGGTAGATTAATAAGTTCCCAATTATGGGTTGACATTATTGAATCCATTTCGTCTTGGATAGCATCGTCCAAAAGGAAGAGTCCCATGAAGCGACTGCTTCCTTATAAGTCTTAGGACAATCTTCCACTTGAAGAATAATAGGAATCTTACTAACAAAATTCTCACTATTTCCTTCTACTAGATAACAAAAAGTAGAGAATCGATTTTATTCGATCCTAGATCCTTAACCTTTCTGACTCTCTTGCTTATCCTAAGCTCGGGTTGTATTTCAACAATCTGTGAATTTTTTTATAGAAAATGACTCACTTATCATTAAAAGCAAACATGGTGCCTAAAGGTTGATAATGGCTCAATAGAATACCCATGAAACCTGACCTAATGAAGACGAGTGTCCACCTTCCATGAGTATTAGATACCATGGTTGCATCGTATACAAACATCTCACTCATGTGGTTATACACAACCTAAATGAATAAACCACACATTTTATTCTATGCATTACTTTTGCAACTTTTATTGAAAAACTGAAATATAATAAATCACATATTATTGTCGCTTTCGGTAAACAAACACTCTTGATTTATAATCATCATCTTTTTTTTAATAGCAATTGAATTAAGAGAAGAAGAATGCTAGGGGTATTCTAACCCTTAAAATCAACAAAATGAAAAAATTCCCCACCAACACCACTAGGACTCCATAAAAAGGATTCATACAAAAAACATGATAAGAGGAGTTGGAATAGGGAATCTCTCCAATACGACCCCGCTTCCAAACTAAAAACTTAATGTTCCAACATACATTATCAATATTGTAATTAATAGAATTAAAGATTAAATTGTTCCTCTCCCTCCAAAGAGACCAAACAATCGCTAACCACACCCTTCCTTTAAACATTAGAGGTCCCGCTTCTACTCCAATTGAGCCAATAGTCTGTAATCTCCCCTTCAAAATTCACATAAACATTGCACAAAGAAGCAATTTTATCCCAAACTGCTATAGAAAATCTGCATAAGAACAAGGAGTGAACAAGATTTTCATCTGCCAAATCATAAAAGCGGCAAGTCGAATTCACAAGGATTCATCTCTTTCTAAGAGCGTTGGTCATAGGTAGATGGTTCCAAAATAATTTCCAGCCGAATGTTTTAAATTTTGCAGGAATTTTAATGCTCCATAACCACTTGAAAGCCAACTGTTTGTGAACCTGCAAAATATCAGAATCTGAATCCTTCTTCATAAGATAATACGCTTCGCTGACCGAATAGCTTGAGGCCTCTACCCCCAACCAACTGATTTTTCCTCCACAGCATGTTGAGGCTTGAAATTCTGTAAAAATTGATGAAGCAGAAAAAAAGATGAAGCTATGCTAGTATCCTGCTGTCTGAGAACTGATACACCAAAATCATTCCAAAACCATTGTTCATTAACCCATATGCCCATATCCTTAACCATGGAGTCTTTTTTATTGCTCAGAAGGAACAATTCCTTATATAAAGCTGCAAGTGAATCATGACCAGTCCAATTTGCCGACCAAAACGGAACAATAACTCCATTACCAAGCCCAAATTTTACAGACTCAGAAAAATTGAAATCGCCAATAATTGCATAAGATCCAATTTTCAGCAAGTCCTTCCACCAAACCGATGATGAATACCAAGGAAAGTGGTTTTCCATCATAAACAAGTGTTCCAAATTACCGTACCGGGCATTGAGAACCTTCTTCCACAGAGCCTTCTTATCATTCAAAACTCTCCATTTCCATTTCGATAACAACGCCAAGTTGAACTCTCTGATACTTTTGATACCTAGCCCTCCATTAACTTTATCCCTACAAATTATCTCTCACTTAATACAATGAATCTTATAATTATTTCCTTTACTACCCCAATGCAAACACATTCGGATGCTATCGATTTTATTCCAAACAGCCACAGGGGCTTTGTAAAAGGAAAATAAAAAGACCGGTAAAGCTGTAAGGATAGAGTTAATCAACGTAATTCTTCTTGCCATATTCAACATTCGACCCTTCCATTTAGAAAGCTTATATTCAAACTTCTGAATTATCGGCTTCCAAGTACAGATCTTCCTGGGATTGCAGCCAATTGGAGTGCCCAGAAAATTGAATGCTAAAGATTTAATTTTACATGCAAGAAAATTAGCAGCCACCAGTAAAAAATGATGACTAACATAGACTCCTAAAAGTCTGCTTTTATGAAAGTTGACAGCAAGACCCGACAAAAACCTCGAATCCCCTCAAAATAGCCTTCAAACTCCATATATTCTTGCACTCACCTTCTCCCACCATTAGAGTATCATCCGCATAATGAATAACCTCCACCTTAACTTCTTCATTCACTTTGAAACCTCTAAACTCACCTATAAGAGCTGCCTTTTCAATCAATCTTGTTAATCTTTCCGCCACAATCACAAAGAGGAATGGAGATAAAGGATCTCCTTGCATTAAACCCCTCTTTTTCTCAAAATCCTTCGTAGGACTACCGTTGACTAAGATCGATAAATAACCAGAAAAAATACAAGCATCCATCCATTTCATCCATAACTTACCGAATCCCATCTTAAGCATCATAAATCTAAGAAAAACCCAATTCACACTGTCATAGGCTTTTTCAAAATCAACCTTGAATAAAACACACTCCTTTTCTCTCTAATAGCTTGATCTAACATTTCATTAGCTACAATTACCCCATCCACCAGACTTCCGCCCTTAATGAAAGCAGATTGATTTTGAGATATTAAACCTCCAATCACCTTTTTGATCCAGCCTACGAAGAGTTTAGCTATGATTTTGTACAAAATTCCTACCAGACATATAGGCATATAATCCCTAAGGTCAATAGGATTAGCAACCTTAGGAATAAGAGTCGTGAAAAAGGAACTTACAGCTTTTGGCAGGTAAGAATGATGATGAAAATCCTTCACAAAAGCAACAATATCAAACTTTATAAAGTGCCAACATTTATTAATAAAAGTGAAATTGTAACCGTCCGGACCAGGACTCTTAGTTCCTTCACAACTCCAAACAGCATCCCTGATTTCATCTTCAGAAAAAACAGCTTCCAAAAAACCTGTTTCATCCTTAGATAACATGTTGAGAGAGATCCCTTCAAAAGTAGGCCTATCGTAAGAAGTTTCTGAATATTTATGTATGAAAAATTCCCTAACTTCATGTTTCACTTCAACAACCGGATCAACCACTCTTGCATTAGAAAGAACAGATCCAATAAAGTTGCTTCTGGCTCTCCCTTTAATCATGTTGTGAAAGAATTTCGAATTGATATCCCCCTCCTTACTCCACTTAATCCTGGATTTTTGAATAACCATATTAGCTTTGATATGAAACATATTCCAAAACTCCATGCATGCATTTGATCTTTTCTTCACGAGTTTTGTTATGTCTTCATTGGAAGCAGAAATAAGAGCTAAGTCTGCCCCATTTATAATTTCCACTTCTTCCTCCACCTTGAGATCAAACCACCCAAAAACTTCCTTGTTCCAACTCTGTCTCCTACTAACTTTCTATGACCCCTCCTTTGAACTTTCTATCGCCACTAAATAAAACAAATAACCGTTGAAAACAAAAATGCATAATAATACAATAACAATAATTATCCTATAATTAAAAATGAAATCCTTGTCTACTGTACATTATTATCTATGTACAACATTCACATATAAATTTTATTTAAGAACTATATTGCCAAACCACGCATGAAATGGTAGAATACTTGCATCGAATTTTATATCAAATAAAAACGTGTGTTATTTTATTATTATCAATTATATATATTTTCAAACTTTTTGCATTATGAATAACTCTACGATTGTGATATCAACGATATGTCATAAGAATCATATTCGTTAACTTTAAATGGTTATGTCATCAAATATACAAAACAATCATATGTACAATTGATTAATTATTATAGAAAAAATATTATATCAATAATATTCCTCTGATACTAATTGTTACTAAAATATTTATATTCGAATCTTGATATTATAATTTTCATTGTTTTATGAATTTCTACATAAAGGTTGTAAAACGTACTTAGACCTATGATGTCGATACTTGATTTGAATTTTTCTCTCCTTTCTTCCTTTTATTGTTTTTTGCGTTTTGCCTTGAGTTCCTCAAAATCATTGTATCGCGGTTATGGAATCGATGCCAATTCATGATCTAAGACATAAAAGATTTTCAAGGTAGTTAGAAGGAGGATCATATTTCTTTTTTCCTACGAAAGACGTTTGTCTTATTGAAACGGTCCAACTTGACAGAGTCCTGTTTCATCACTTAGATGCTTAAAACTGAAGCATTGTTTGCCATTATTTGAGATAATATTATATTGTTAGAAATTGATTGTAAGTTAAATGTATCAGAGCATCCTGAACGAAATCACTTCTCTAATATTATTTTAATCACTCTCAAGATGTCGTAGAGTCAACACACACGAATACCTAGGATAGTTGAATATATATTCGAGTTTGTATAAGATCAATGAAAACTCGAATGCTGGAAAAATGAAATCTGGAATTTGTAGTGAAGAGGATGGCATTTCATTATTAATTTTATGAATCCAAAATGATCAATTTATAGGTCAAATAATGTTGTTTCACAAGGTTGCAAACCTTGATGAAACTCACCCTTTCAGCAACACTTTGTACTATGCATTGCAACTTTTCGCCTATTACAACACTTCACAAGCGTTGCCTAATTGCTTGCTGCAACACTTCATGAAGTATCACATATTTTTGATTGCTTACTGCAATATTTCACGAGGTGTTGCCTATTTCTAAATTCAAAAAAATTCCTTGCATGATGTCATGTTATTATTGGAACAAAACAATTGTTATGTATTTAATTAATCTATTTATTAATTAACAATTATAATACATCCCACTCTGCTTCCCTCCATTTTGATCCATTCATTTATGATATTCAAACATAGGCTAAATGGTGCTGTATATTTTATCATTTCTACTGATGACCAATCTAAAAAGTGCGAACATTTATCTTAAAAGAAAAAAATAAGTACTTAGTGTCTTCAAGCAATTGCATGCAAGTTCTAAAAGAGTAAAAGGAAAGAAATTAAAATGTGTTAAAGCATTTAATGATGATGAATACAAAGTTCCATTTGAAGAGTATTACAAAGAACATTGAATTAAGGTTTAGAAAATTGTTCCAAAGACATTTCTACATTATGGAGTTGCAAATAGCATAGATTATATCATTATGGAGTTGCAAAGTTATCAAAAGTCTTCTGGGGTTGAAGTAATGACAACTGAAGTGGATATGATCAACATTTCTCCTTTTGTTCCACTTGATGTTGATGTTCTAAATAAAGTATAGACATGGAAACATGTCTTTTATGATTACTTGAGAATGTTTAGATGTGTTGCATTGTTCACATTCAAAGAGATGAGAGGCAAAGCTTGATAAGTAATCAAAATTGTGTGTGTGTGTGTGTGTGCGCACGTGCGTGATTGTGTGGCTCTGTGTGTGTGTGTGTGTGCGCGCGCGCGCATGTGTGTGTGCACGTGCGTGAATATGTGATTATATGTATGTGTGTGTGTAAGCGTGTGCGTGTTTAGGGTGTGGGTGGTGTGTATACATGTGTGTGTGAGGTATGGTCATGAAGAATTTGGTTATATATTGTGAGGTCTAGTTTTCAAGAAAATTGATAATGGTAAATTTGTTTCTAAAAGTAACATTAATGTATTTCCTAAACATCCTAATGAAACTTTTGTTGACTGGGGAGATATACTAGTTGATTGTGATAATGTAACTAATAACAAAGAACCATATCACGATGAGTTAGTTGAAGAGGCTCAAAGTAAGCCACCAAATGAGCTTGAGTTATGAAGGTCTAGTAGGGAGCACACAATTTCTCAAACAAAACTACCAATAGATCATTTAAAACGTTGCTATACAAAAGTGGTTAAAGGAGATGTAAGAAGATATGAATTCCTTTCATGAGAATAACATATTTGATTTGGTGAAATTTCTTAAAGGAAAAAGTGAACTCAAGAACAAATAGGTATACTAGATAAATTCTGAAGAGTATACCCTACTACCCCTGATGGTATACTTGTCCCCCTTTTTCAAAATCAAAATGGCGGGTAAAGATGCATTGTGAAAAGTAACTAAGTAGACAAGGGAAATTTAGACATTTAGAGAAATAAAGCAATTATTCATATTATTACTTAAGAAATTCAAATTACAGAAAGGAAATTTGTAGAATTTAAAGTACGTGAAGGAAAAATACTGAATTTAAAGTTTGTAAATCAAACATATGAAATAAACAAAAATCTAAGTGAGATTATTCTTCATCAAGATCATCATAGAATAATAGTTCATGTGGTAGTTTGGTTTGGTCGGGAATGAAGTGGCGTACTATGAAGTATATCTTATCATTGATTACATCTATTTTTCCACTTATGATTTTCAGAAATTCCTTAGTTGTGAGTACTTTGGGGAAATTTTATGAGCTTTCTATTTCTATAGGTATTTCCTGACTTTTCGCTTTCCTTTTACTCCCATTTGATTGTGCCTTTTCAGTGATCCTACCATTTATCAGCTCGTACTTCATTGATGGTAAAACGAAGCTTCCAATAATGGTTATTTCTTCCTTGAACTCTTCATATCCAAACTTGTATCCCCTTTCTTCCAGAATTTTTATGACTATATTTCTGTATGGAAGTTATGATTCTTCTTTATTCCTTTCTATCATATAGTCAATTACTTATTGTGCCAAGTTTACCTTGACTTTTTTTTCTATCAACCATACTGTTTCTACATCAAATTGGGTTAAGATATTGAACTTTCCTTTTCTGGGAAAAAGGATGTGGTTGATTACATAATGAATCATTTGATTTTCAAGGTGAATGTATCCAGCAATGAACTGGTAAGGTATGCAGGGTGATGGTTCTTTCATAAGAGAGGATGCATCGATGATGTAGTTGTACTGGTTGGCTTTATCTGTAAGCTTAATAATTCTATCTTCATGAGGGAGATTCAATATCTCTCCAAATTCTTCTACTGAGAGGCTTATCCTATGTTTTCTTACTTCGCTTTGAAGTATTCCATCAGCGAGATGAAGGTTTCAGAAGAACATTTTCATAAGGGGTGTATAAATTCTCTTTAAAGGCATATAGAGGAAGGTGGAGAGATTGAGTTCTTCAAATGTTTTGAAGAATTTGCATTCTTTAAAACCTTCTGGAGCCAGGGTATGAGTTCTTAGAAGGGTTCGATTGGCAAAGTGTTGAAAGAACCTTGATTCTTGTTTTCTTATGGTGAAATCATCAGTAAGGTGGCTGGAGTTGAAGCTCAATTTATTTGGATTCATGAGGATTTTGCAAGAACAATCTTATAGACAAGGTTTGAAAAGAAAATATGCAATGCAAAATAGTGAGAAGGGATTACCTTTTTACAGCGGACCATCAGAGGGTTTTAGCGTGTATTCATGGCAAGTAGTCAATGTAGATTATGTTGATTGAAGATCAAATAAATTTTTTTCCTATTTGAGTCTCCTAATCGATTGGCTAAGGGATCCAATCAGTTGTATTTTCAAATTTCTCAGGATTTTGTGAAATCTTCATCAATGTTGGGATTTTATTTGCTTGAGGCGCAAGGTAAGCTTTTGATATGGAACTCTTCGTGTAAATCTTTTCCAATTAGTTGTCATTTTGTGCCAACAGATTGGGCTTACGTAAATCAACCTTCTCGGTACATGTTGGACTTTATGTTAGATTTTTTTTATTTTTCAGCACCCTCAATTGTCATTATTGCACTCCTTTTACTAGAAAATGCTAAAATACTCATTTTGTGGGATAGAAAATAATTTATTTAGATGAGCAGAAAATTATAATTATTATTTTAAAGGTTTAATCATATTTTCCTGATTATTTCAACCTTAAAATAATGTATACCTCATTTATCGAGAATTCTTGATAAATATTTCCCAAAGAGGGAAGTCACTAAATTGTGTATCCTCCTCTACACATCATTGGATGCGAGAGTTAGTAAGACCACAAAATAAATAAGTCTATAACAAACATATCCATTTAACTTATCACTAATGTTCATATATTTTTTGAGATATTCTCAAATAATCTTCTTTGATCACAATGGCTGACATTCTCCATCGTCATTTTATCCTCGGATCAGAGACTTCATAAATATTGTATACTTTGGAAGTATATTATTGCTCTGCACAACATTAATAATCGTCAAAACTCAAAACTACAAAGCATACCTACAAAACACTAAGGTTTCACATTTGGTGTCCATATCTTCTTGGGCCCATGTGCATTAGTTACAAAAGTTCAAAGGCGGTTACCTTTAGATCCTATTAATTTATCAAAACAAAAGGGTTCTAAATATCCTATTCTCTTACAGTGTGTGCACTTATAAACTGAATGCTTCTTATCATTTTGATCTACACCATTCTTAGATTTTTTTATCCCTTTTAAATCCTACGCCACTTCTATTTAGGGAAGGTTTTTAATTAGATAGAATTAGGTCAAGCTTTTATTTACCTTGGGTAAAATTTCCTAAGGTTTCACGAAGCATAGTTACTTATTTTATAAAGGATTCACGCGCTTACATTCTTCTTTGGAATTTTTAGGCTTAGTTATTTCTATTTTAAAAGAATTGTTGATTTCCTTAAGATATCTTACGGATTCCGTACAAACTTAAGGTACGCTTTCTTAGTTTAGCATTTTCTTTCTCCAATTGATCAATCATTCTAAATAGTTAAGCATAAGAAGTTTTGATACCTGGAACAATATCTCCTTCGTAGGATTCCCTTAAGAAAATTTCATCTTCTTCGTTGGAAGAAGATTTTTTCATATTTCTCCCCGACGTTGATGTGTCTCCTCATCTTCTTCGTTCAATTATTGAAGAAACTTCTTCATCTTGTTTGTTATTCCTTGAACAAGAGGGTCCTTCATTGGATGTTGAACCTTCCGAGGATCGTTCAACCACTAAGTATGTTCTTTCAAAGGATTGCACATAAGTTGTATGATAGGAGTATGATGAGGATGATGATTCTTCAGTTTGGATTTCTTCCTCTATAAGTAGTTGAACTAGATTGTTCAACTTTTCTATAATTTCCTTCTTTCTTGATTTTTCCTGAAATTCATGAAGGATCCCATCTTTTTATTTAAGAATTGGATTAATTTCCAATTCTTAATTCTTAGATATTGGTTAGTAATACAGTTCCCAACAAAATTTCCAATACCTTATAAAATTAGAAAAACATATATGATGGGTATCATTATCTTATTCGCCTCGTGTGTTTATATTCTCTTGTTTGATACTTGTAAAAACTCCATATATCCTTTCAAGAGCCTCTGTATGTCTTAGAGACACATGTTCCTGAAGAGGAGCCTCCTAGTTTTGCTCATAAGGCTGAAAGAGATGCTTATAAGAAGCATGTTGATGATGCTAATGAAATTGCTTTCCTTATGCTCGCTACCATGAATTCTGAATTGCAAAAGCAACATGAAAACATGGTAGTGTTCAATATGATCAAACACCTGAAGATGCTCTATCAAGAGCAGGCAAGGCATGGGAGATTTGAAGTTTCAAAAGCCCTTTTTCAAGGCAAGCTAATCGAGGGAGCCCCAGTAGGTCCCCATGTACTCAAGATGGTCGGGTATGTGGAGAACCTTGAAAGATTGGGTTTTCCCCTAACAAAGGAGCTTGTGACTTATTTTATCATGCAATCGTTGTCGGAGAGCTTCAATCAACTTTTCCTTAATTTCAACATGAATAATATGGACAAAAGTCTTCCATAACTGCTAGGCATGTTAAGAAGTGCTGAGCAGAATCTGAAGTCAAAAGGGAAGTCCATTTTGATGGTCAGTAATGGAAAGAAACAGAACAAAAGACCCACCAAGCAGGGTGGTAAATGGAAAGGCAAGGAAGTTGCCAAACCCAAACACATTGCTCCTGCTTTGAAGCCTAGTGGAGGCATAGCAAAGGAGTATATTTCCTTCTATTGCGGTAAGACCAGGCATTGGAAGGGAAACTACCCAAAGTACCTGGAAGATTAGAAGAATGGAATAGAGACTTCAACTTCAGGTATTTTTGTTGATATAAATTTATCTACTTCTGCCTCATGGGTATTGGGTAATGGATATAGTTCTCACATTTTTACTAACGTGCAGGGGCTAAAAAGGAGTAGAGATTTGGCCAAAGGTGAAGTTAATCTATGAGTTGACAATATAGAAAAGGTTGCTACTTTAGCCGTAGGAACTTATGTATTGACTTTACCTAGTGGTTTAATAATTCAGTTAGAGAACTATTATTATGTACATGCAATTAGCAAGAATATTGTTTTCGTTTCTTGTTTGGACAAGTTTGGTTTTTCATTCATAATAAAGAACAATTGTTGCTCCATTTATTTGAATGATATATTATATGCTACTGCACAGATGACCAATGAACTATATGTCCTTGATCTTGAAATGTCTATTTATAACATTAATACTAAAAGGATTAAACCTAATGAGTTAAATCCAACTTACCTTTGGCATTGTCGATTAGGCCACATAAATGAGAAACGTATTTCCAAACTCCATAAAGATGGACTTTTGGACTCTTTTGATTATGAATCATATGAGACATGCAGATCTTGTTTAATTGGAAAGATAACAAAGTCCCCATTCACAGGAAAAGGTGAAAGCGATAATTATCTTTTAGCCCTCATACATATTAATGTATGTGGACCACTGAACATACCTACCAGAGGAGGTTTTCAATACTTCATCACATTTACTAATGATTTCAGTAGATGTGGTTATGTGTATTTAATGAAACACAAATTCGAGTCCTTTGAAAAGTTTAAGTAATTCAAGAATGAAGTACAAAAGCAACTAGGTAAGAATGTTAAAACTCTTCGATCAGATCGTGGTGGTGAATATTTAAGCCTAGAGTTTGATGACCAGCTAAAAGAGTATGGGATTCTATCCCAACTCACTCCTCCTGGAACACCATAATGGAATGGTGTATCTAAGAGAAGAAATGGAACCTTGTTAGACAGGGTCCGTTCCATGATGAGTCACGCCGATCTTCCAAACTCCTTTTGGGGACATGCACTACTGATAGCAGCTTATACACTTAACCGTGTTCTATCCAAAAAGGTTGAGAAGGTACCATATGAGATATGGAGTGGTAAGAAACCACATATGTCTTACATGAAGATTTGGGGTTGTGAAGTTTATGTGAAATGATAAATTTCAACTAAGCTTGAGCCAAAATCTGACAAATGATTTTTTGTGGGGTATCTTAAAGAAACAAGAGGGTATTACTTCTACAATCCTTCTGAGGGAAAATTGCTTGTCGCTCGAACTGGAGTTTTCTTGGAAAAAGACTTTATTTCCAAAGGAATCAGTGGGAGGAAACTAGAGCTTGAAGAAATTCAAGAATCACAAAGCATTGATACACCTATCGAGGAATTAGAGCATGAATCATAAGTAGTTGTGGAAGAGTAACCTACTCAAGTAGAATAAGACCAGCATAGGTAGAGCAAGATACGTCACCAACTAGAGACATATGGATGTCTTGTAACTGATCAAGGTGATATATACTCATGGATCAAGATGAGCCTGTAACCTACCAAGAGGCCATAACTAGTCCTGAGTCTGAGAAGTGGCTAGAAGCCATGAAATCTGAAATGGATTCCATGTACACAAACCAAGTTTGGACCTTGGTAGAGCCTCATGTAGTAGTTAATCCTATAGGATGCAAGTGGGTCTTCAAAAAGAAAACTGACATGGATGGTAAGGTATATACCTATAAGGCAAGACTGGTTGTTAAAGGCTATAAACAAATTCATGGGGTAGACTATGATGAAACCTTTTCCCTAGTTGCAATGCTAAAATCTATTCGAATTTTACTTGTTATCGCTGCATATCATGATTATGAAATATAGCAGATGGACGTCAAGATTGCTTTCCTTAATGAGAATCTTCTTGAGGATGTGTACATGACACAACTTAAAGGATTTGATATACCAGAAGAAGCCCAAAAGATATGCAAGTTACAACAATCATTCTATGGATTGAAGCAAGCTTCCAAAAGCTGGAATATCCGTTTTGATGAAACAATAAAACAATATGGATTCATAAAGAATGAAGATGAGCCTTGTGTCTACAAGAAGGTTAGTGGGAGCATGATCATCTTCCTGGTATTATATCTAGATGACATATTACTCATTAGAAACGATGTCCCTACGTTGCAACAAGTGAAAACTTGATTAGGGAAATTATTTTCTATGAAGGACATTGGTGAAGTAGACTATATATTAGGAATCAGGATCTATAGAGATAGATCACAAAAACTTCTTGGCCTAAGTCAGAGTACATACATAGACAAACTGCTGAGACATTATAATATGCATAATTCTAAGAAAGGATTTATACTTATCCAACATGGCATGTGTCTATCAAAAACACAATCCCCTTCACCTAAGGAAGAAAAGGATCGCATAAATAAGATTCCATACACATCTGCAATAGGATTTATCATATATTCCATGTTATGTACTCGACCAGATGTCTCGTATACTTTAAGTACAACGAGTAGGTACCAATCTGATCTCGGTGATGCTCATTGGGTATCTGTCAAGAATATCCTTAAGTACTTGAGAAGGACTATGGACTCATTCTTGGTATATGAAGGTCAGGAAGAGCTTGTTGTAATTGGATAGACTGATGCTAGCTTCAAGACAGAGAAGGATGACTTCAAATCGCAATCTGGTTATGTGTTCTGCTTAAATGGTGGTGTTGTGAGCTGGAAAAGTTCAAAGCAAGAAACAGTTGTTGATTCTACAACTGAGGCCGAGTACATTGCTGCCTCAAATGCAGCAAAGGAAGCTGTTTGGATCAAGAAGTTCATTAGTGAACTTGGCATAGTCCCTAGCATTGTGGATCCCATTTATCTCTATTGTGATAACAATGGTGCTATAACACAAGACAAAGAGCCTAGATATCACCAATGATCCAAACACATACTTATGCGTTATTACCTCATTCGAGAGATAATAGATCGGGGAGATGTGAAGATATGCAGAGTAAATACACTTGACAATATTGTTGACCCACTAACAAAGCCTCTTGCGCAGCAGAAGCATGATGTCCATATTAGATCTATGGATATTAAAGGTATGCCTGATTGGCTCTAGTGCTAGTGGGAGATTGTTGGTGTAAGCCCTAGAGGTCAATACTTTTGGTACTTGTATCGAATTATTTATTAATAATAAAAGGCATTTCTTTATTATGTTTGTTTTTCCAAAATATTAAAGTCCCTAGAATAGCTAGTCCGTTTAATGAAATATTAAGTGTGACTTAATCATATATCCCATTAAACATAAGGACAATATTCTTAAAGTATCAGTCGTCGAGCTTTACTGTGAAGTGGGATAACCTTAAAGCATTAATATTATTATGTAGATAGATTGATGATTACATCTCATGGATCATGGATAAGGAGTTATCAAGTCTTAACATAGGTATGAATATTAGGATTAATATTTATACTGGATTAACCCGCCATGAGAGTGCTACATAGAATGTTATTCAAATTGTCATAAGTTACTCTCATGGTGATAGTGGTGTATACCACCCTTCGACCTGAAACCACTATGGACCCTAGATGTAGAGTCGAGTACTTTATTGTTGATTAAACATTGTCCGTAATTGGATGACCATAAATACATTTGATGGGTACTCCACAAAGCATGCTGAGGGACATGAGTGACGTAGATGGAATTTGCTCATCCTGCGTAACAGCATAAATGTCTAAGTTCCCAATATTGAATTGGACAAGGATGACATGGTATATGCCTTGTGTTCAATATAGACATAATGGCAAAAGGGTAATTGTATATACAAGTATCATCACAAAAGGATTTATCGGATCACATGACATTGTTGTGACTTGGGTAGCAGTGATGTGTTGCTAGACATCACTCACTATTTATTATGTTAAATCACTATAAGAAAAGTTGCTAATAGCTAAGGACTTTTGCTAGGGGTAAAGCCCCTCACTAAAAAAACTCATTTGCTAGGGGTTAAACCCCTCGCAATGCATAAAATGGAAAGAAAAAAATTGAAAACAAAACCGTGGGGATGCCCCTCGCAAAAGGGGAGGGAAAAATTTTTGAATTTTGAAACTGCGTTTTGCTAGGGGTCACCCCTCACTATAATGAAAGGGCGCCAAAATAGGCTGACAAAGGAAACAATTTGCGAGGGGGCAACCCCTCACCAATTTCATAAATACGTTTTGCTAGGGGCTACCCCTCACCATAAAAATACCTTTAGTCAAATCAGCCTGCAAAAGTACTAAAGACTGTGCCAAAGCCTGCTACGAGACTAGAAATGGACTGCAACACGTCGCCACTGGCTAGGGGTAGCCCCTCAAAAATGTTATCTTCATCTATTGCGTGGGGATCCCCCTCGCAAATGTCATGCATTAAATTTCAGTTTCGTTTGCTTTCTCATTCCAGACTTTTCTCATCATAATTTTTTTCTTTGCTTTCTCTCTTCCATTGTTCTTCCACCCTAGTTTCATTTCCAGATCATCAAACATCTACTTCTTTTTTCAAGTATTGGTAAGTATTCTACAATTATAATTTCTTTATTGTATGTATTTTCTAATTAATTTTATTTATTAGATTTATCAATTAATTTTTTTATTTATTTTCTGTGTTGCATATAATTCATATAAAAGTCTAAATTTCATCTAAGAGGAGCTTCAAATTTGAGTGAGCAACAAAAGGTACACATATATTTCTTCAAGATTTTAGGTGTAAATGATATTAATATATGTTGATTTTGAGTGATGCTGTTATAATAAAATAAATATACAAATTTTTTTCGAAATATATATATATATATTTCTAGTAATATATTTTTGAAAATATTATTTTTATGTTTTATATTTATAGGATTTATCTTATAATATTTGTTAGAAAAAAATTGGAAAAAACAATATTGATATTTTTTGTTTATATTATTTAATATATTTTGAAAAACAGATATATATATAAATTTATGTTATGTTATGTTGTTTATAAATTAATATGTTATATTATTTTGAAAAAATTGAAAAAAACAGTATATAAATTTATGTTATGTGGTTTATATTATTAAAAAGACAGATTATAAACAATAGATTATATATTAAACATATTAATAGATTATATATTAAACATATTAAACAGTATATAAATTTTATTATATATTAAATATTTTAGAAAAAATAATAATATATATTAAATATGTTAATGTGCACTTTTTATATAAAATATATAATTTGTAATATACACTTTTTCTTTAAAAAGTATACTTTTTTTTAGAAAGTATACATTTTTTAAAATATAAATATATTTTAGAAATATATTTATAGGAAATATGAATTATTCATAAAAGTATATAATTTGTAAGTTATTTTATTTTGAAAACATTAATAATGTATTAAACATTTAATTATAAATTATTATATTTTACAAAATTTAAAAATTTATATTTATTTATTATATAATTATATTAAAATATATATATATATTTTATATAATTATATTATTCTAGTTATAATAATATAATTATAAATTTTAAAAATAATATGATAATCATTAGCTAGGGGTTAACCCCTCACAAATTCCAAAACGAATGACAATTAGCTAGGGGCTTATCCCCTCGCTAAATTCTGACACACATAGTCTGTGTCTATGCCTGCAGTGTAGTAGGCTATATTTTTTTCTTGGTATTTTGCGAGGGGCTTATCCCCTAGCCAGTTTTGCGAGGGGCTTAACCCCTAGCCAATAATTTGCGATGACCTGATTAGCTAGGGGTTATACCCCCTCGCAAATTGATGTTTTGTGATGGGTTTTTTTGGCTTAGTGAGGGGTTAAACCCCTAGCTAAATTCAGTTTTTCTTGTAGTGAATGCGTGATTTAATATAATTGACAACGTCGTGAAAACCTATAGGGTCACATACATAAGGACAGATTGACAAGAGGTAGAGTAAATAAGAAACACTGTAAGGCACGATGCACTTAAGTAAATGTATAACATCGTAAGGTACAATGCACTTAAGTAGAATACGAAATTTGGTAAGGTACCACGCGCTTAGGTGATATACGGTACACCATAAGATATGGTGCGCGTACATTTAAGTGAGTTTTTTAGCTTGCAGCCCACACAAGTGGTTCTATAAATAGAACCCTTGTGCAGAAGCATACACTCTTGATGAAAATCCGGACTGTGAAACCCTAACCGTATTTCTTTCCCTCTCACACTCAAAGCCTTCAATCGTAGCAGCTAGCACTGAGACTGAAGGAATCTATTCGTGTGGACTGAGTAGAGATATTGTTCATCGTTCAACGCTCGTGATCACTCTTTCATTTCAACATCAAAGGTTTCATCGCCACAAGACATAATCGTTTCTATCACTGATCATGACCATTCGTAAGGATCACTAAAGGGAAAATTTTAATTTCCGTTGCGTTTTAGATCGTGATTTTCTTTCAATATATACGATCGAGCTATAATTTAGCTGATCCATTTACTAAGCCACTTGCCAGAGATTTAGTAAAGACTACCTCGAGAGGTATTAGATTGAAACTCCTTGAATAAGAGTTTCAACTACAACGACAACCCACTCTAACGTTAATAAAATATTAACCTCAAGATTCAATGGGTAACAACAAATCGTTAATTTGAATGTTTGTGCAACAATAGGTAACAATGTTGACTATGGCATAAGGAGAGCTGAGTTTTTCAAACTCTTAATGAACTACAATGTCGAGAATATGTATCTAAAGTAAGGTAGATACAATATAACAACTTCGTTCACTATTGAAATTTCGATTTGAACTTAGTAAATGTGGATTTGAACTAAACCTTAGTAATGACTATTGCATAAGGACGGTTGAGTGTTTCAAACTCTTAATTTAAATGTTTGTGCAACATTAGGTATTAATGTTGACTATTGTATAAGAAGAGCTGAGTTTTTTTTAGAATTGGTTTTGTCATAATTAGAACAAGTGGGTAATTAATAATAATAATAATAATAATAATAATAATAATAATAATAATAATAATAATAATAATAATAATAATTACCATAAGTGTGTTCCAAAATGACAAGAAAATATGTAATTGAAAAAATGAGTAAATAATCAATGCACGAGAAATAATCACACATAAAAAGTATCATTCATTTTAAAAGCTATTATAAAGGGTTACATTAATTAACTCAATAAAAGAGGAAAAGAAGATAAAGTGCCACATAGACAAGTGTGGTGGTCCCAAATCTTACGTCACTTGTCTCCTCCACAAAAGAAGAAAATATGATAAAGTGTCATATGGACAAATGTGTTGGTCCAAAATCTTATGCCACCTGTCTCCTCCACACTCTCCTTCGCCGGTGTTGCCATCGATGACACCGATTCCGACTTCAGGACCAGGTCTGAAGACGTGGGCGTAGAGGTGTTAGTGGCGGCTTGTAGACGACACTTGAGCACAACACATCAGAGTAATCAAATTTTATCTTTCCACATTAGAATTTTCATCTATCTTATGTAACTAAGATAAATTAAATTATTCTAAGTATTTCTGGACATTGAATCTAAGATATTTGATATTGCTTAAAATACTATTAGAATAATAATTTCGTTCATAATTCAAACCAAGGTCCATCCAACTTAAAAGCATTATCTAAACATGATGCATCACTGTTCAAGAACCATTCTAGATTCATGCATGACATGTCTTTACCATATTCAAAAAAATATGCTTCATCACGCCCTACACTACTTCTTTAGCCACATGTGTATGATGAGCACTAGATTGTCATTGTTGTGAGCTGTTTAAAAAATTCTGTATTTTTGAAAATTTAGCTAGCGTAATCGATTACGCATATGTTGCTAATCGATTACACCTGTTAGTTTTCCAAAAATAACAGAATTAACAGCAGTGCCACTTTAGTTGTATTTTTAGATTTTATTTTGTTATTCTCTCAATGAATAAATACTCTTTGTATATTCCCAATTCCAATTAATGCCATTTTTTTTTGCCTCATCAATATTACTCTCTACCCTAATTCTCTCTCTCTCAATTCATCTTCTTCCCCAAGTTTCTTTTTCACCATTGTTACTACCTTCAAAATTCTGGTTTTATGTTTTATGTTGTTCTAACATTTGGCATCAAGAGCTCTGGTTATTGATCCTAATCTGCTGCAACAACAATGGCTACCGTTTCCAATGATCGAATTCCTACCAATCTCCCAATTCTTGATTCGAAGAACTACGACAAATGGGCGAAACAAATGAAGGTGTTGTTTGGTTATCAAGAGGTTCTTGAGATCGTCATCAATGGAGTGACACCGTTAGGGGCAGATGCTACCGATGCTCGTATGGCTACATACAAGGAAGAAAAGAAGAAGGATTACAAAGCTCTATTCTTGATTCATTCGTGTGTTGATAACGACAATTTCGAGAAGGTTGGTGATTGTGAATCCGCGAAGCAAGCATGGGAAATCTTGGAGAAAGCGTATGCCGGTGCCGTCAAAGCGAAGGTGGTAAGGTTACAAACTTACAAACGTCAATTCGAGTTAACGCAAATGGAGGATAAAGAAATGATCAACGATTACATCACGCGTATTACCCGGTTAGTCAACCAAATCAAGTCATGTGGCGAAACGATCCTTGAGCAGAATGTTGTATCGAAAGTGTTGCGTTCGTTAACATCACGTTTCGATAACATTGTTGTGGCTATTGAGGAGTCGAAGGATCTAACAACTTTGAGCAAAGATGAGTTGCAAAGTTCGTTAGAGGCGCATGAACAAAGGATGGATGAGAGAAGTGCCGACAAAGCCAAAACGGAGATCGCTTTGCAAGCGCGTCTACATGAGAAGAACAAGAGATCGAAAGGGAAGTGGACTTCTAAAAGTAAGAAGAATTTTGGTGGAAAAGATCCACAAAATTCAAAGAGTGAAGGAAGCTCCAAAGAGGGTAATCAAAGCACCCACAAACCGTTTGACAAAAGTTCTATGAAGTGTTACAATTGTCAAAAGCTTGGGCATTTTGCGAAAGAATGTCGCTCAAAACGCAAGGAAAAGGATGCGGATGAGGCTAAGGTTGTTAGGGAAGAGGTAGATGATGAAGATACCCTTCTTGTGATGATTACGGAAGAGAATTATGGCATTGTTGATGTTCTTGGCAGCAGCTACTGTGATGACAGGTTGCGGGACAGCAGCTGTACTGTTTTGGAAAGTGGTGGAAAAATGCGTTCGGATCGAAATGCATTACTTACCATGGGTGATGGAGTTCAAAGTAAAGATAAGTGGTACTTGGATTCCGGTTGTTCAACACATATGACGGGTCGAAAGGATTGGTTTGTGCAAATCAATCAAGCGGCAAAGAGTAAAGTCAAGTTTGCCGACGACACCACTTTAAGAGCCGAAGGGGTAAGAGATGTTTTGATCGGAAGAAAGAATGGTGGACATTCTAGGATCAAAGATGTCTTGTACATACCGGGAATTAAGTGTAATCTTTTAAGCATTGGCCAATTACTTGAAAGAGGTTACTTAATTCGGTTAGAGAACAAGATGTTACGCGTTTTAGATTCAAATGGTGTGTTGATTCTAAAAGCGCCGATGGCTGCCAATAGAACTTTTAAGGTTAAGTTAAAGGTTATGGAGCATCGTTGTTTAGCTACCGCGGCAAGTAGAGATGAGTGGTTATGGCATTACTGTCTTGGTCAGCTTAATTTTAGGGATCTCAAAATGTTGCAACAAAGTGAAATGGTAACAGCGCTGCCACATATCAGTGTTCCGACAGAATTGTGTGAGGAATGTGTGACGAGTAAGCAGCACAAGAATGTGTTTAGCAAGGATGCGGGTCGAAGAACCAAAGGCTTACTTAAGGTGGTGTATTCTGATGTTTGTGGACCGATGCAAGTAGAGACTTATGGCGGCAATCGATATTTTGTTACGTTTATTGACGACTTTAGTAGGAAGCTTTGGACATATCTTATCAAGAGGAAGGATGAGGTATTTGGAGTGTTCAAGAGTTTCAAATCCATGGTGGAGCGTCAAAGTGGTCGGAAGCTCAAAATTCTCAAAACGGATGGTGGAGGTGAGTATACCTCTAGTGAGTTTGGGAAGTTTTGTGATCTTGAGGGTATTGTGCGTGAGGTGGTGCCTCCATATACGCCTCAACAAAACGGAGCTGCCGAGAGGAAAAATCGTACAATAATGAACATGGTGTGTAGTATGCTTTGTGGGAAGAAGTTGCCTAAGGAATTGTGGGGTGAGGCCGTGTCTACAGCCACCTACTTGTTGAATAGGTGTCCTACTAATAAGCTGAAGAAGATTACACCAGAAGAGGTTTGGAGTGGTTTCAAACCAAGTGTGAATCATTTGCGCGTTTTTGGATCGATTGCATATCGTCATGTACCGAATCAACTTAGAAAGAAGTTGGATGATAAAGGTGAGAAATTGATATTTGTTGGATATCACTCTACTGGAGGGTACAAGCTGTTTGATGAGAGGAATCGGAAAATCGTGATAACCCGGGACGTGCTGTTTGACGAAATAAAAACTGCTGAAACAGCAGGTGTAATCGATTACCCAAATGTTGCTAACCGATTACACCCTGCTGAACAGCAGCAGTTTGTTGATTTGTTTGATGCTGAGAGTTCCGATGCCGCTGTACCTGCACCTACTGAAGCGGAAAATGGTGTTGTGAATAATGGTAGACCAATGAGGCAAAGAGCCTTGCCTCATAGACTCCGAGATTGTGAGAGGTTCCAAGATAATGAAGTGAACAATGATGGTGATTTTGTTCATTTTGCACTTATGGCCGAATCTGAACCGGTAAATGAGGAGGAAGCCTTAAGTGATCCTAAATAGATATGTGCAATGAAAGAGGAGCTGAAATCTATTGAAAATAATGGTACTTGGGAGTTGGTCGATTTACCACATGGAAAGAAACCGATTGGTGTGCGATGGGTCTATAAAGTCAAAGTAAATCCTAAAGGTGAAGTAATCAAGTACAAAGCTCGATTAGTTGCCAAAGGGTTCTTGCAACGTGAGGGGATAGACTACGAGGAGGTATTCGCACCGGTGGCTAGATTGGAGACTATTCGTTTGGTTGTTGGAATTGCGCATAGCAATAATTTGGTGATTTACCAAATGGATGTGAAATCTGCGTTTTTGAATGGTCCTCTTGATGAGGAGGTTTATGTGGGGCAGCCACCCGGTTTCGTGATTAAAAATCAAGAGAAAAAGTACTACAAGCTACACAAGGCGTTGTATGGTTTGAAACAAGCTCCGAGAGCTTGGAACAAACGTATAGACGGCTTTCTTATTGACATCGGTTTCAAACGGTGTGTATCCGAACATGGTGTTTATGTGAGATCGGATACTATTGATGGTGTTATTATACTTTGCTTGTATGTTGATGATCTCTTGATTACGGGCAACAATGACAAGAGTATTTCAAGGTTCAAAGTGGAGCTCATGAGTGAGTTTGAGATGACGGACCTTGGTGTCATGAGATACTTTCTTGGCATAGAGTTTCACAAGTCAAAAGTGGGGCTGCTTATGCATCAAAGAAGGTATGCTCTAGATATCTTGAAAAGGTGTGAAATGGAACATTGTAATGCGTCTAATACACCTTGTGAGGCTAGAGTTCAGCTGTCCAAAAGTGATGATGAGGATGATGTGGATCCAACACTTTACCGGAGTTTGATTGGATCGTTACGGTATTTGTGCAATACTCGACCGGATTTGGCTTTTAGTGTCGGTATTGCGAGTAGATTCATGGAGAGACCTAAGGTGTCTCACTTGGCAGCGGTCAAGAGAATCCTTAGATATGTGAAAGGTACTCTTGGTTGTGGTATTTTGTTTCCCACATCGGATATGGGTCGCAAATGTACTTTACTTGGCTACACCGATTCTAATTGGTGCGGAGATAAAGATGATCGGAAATCTACGGCGGGTTACATCTTTATGTTCGGTAGTACACCAATCTCATGGTGTTCGAAGAAGGAACCGGTTGTAGCACTCTCTTCTTGTGAGGGCGAGTACATTGCGGCATCATTGAGTGCTTGCCAAGCTATGTGGTTAGTGAATCTTATGAAGGAATTGGGATGTGGTGATGATGATGCCACCACACTGTTTGTGGATAATGTTTCCGCGATAAATCTTGCGAAGAATCCGATTGCACACGGAAGGAGCAAGCATATTGAGATGCGGTTTCATTACTTGAGAGAATTGGTCGGTGATGGAAAGCTTAGATTGAGCTATTACCGAAGCGAGGACCAAGTTGCGGATTTGTTGACCAAGGGTGTGACAAATGAGGTGTTCAAGAGACTGTTGAAGAGCTTGAGCATGATGAACTTGGAGCAACTAAAGTGAGGTGGTGTGTTGTGAGCTGTTTAAAAAATTCTGTATTTTTGAAAATTCAGCTAGCGTAATCGATTACGCATATGTTGCTAATCGATTACACCTGTTAGTTTTCCAAAAATAACAGAATTAACAGCAGTGCCACTTTAGTTGTATTTTTAGATTTTATTTTGTTATTCTCTCAATGTATAAATACTCTTTGTATATTCCCAATTCAAATTAATGCCATTTTTTTTTGCCTCATCAATATTACTCTCTACCCTAATTCTCTCTCTCTCAATTCATCTTCTTCCCCAAGTTTCTTTTTCACCATTGATACTACCTTCAAAATTCTGGTTTTATGTTTTATGTTGTTCTAAGAGTCATCAATCCTCTCTTGAGTGGCGTTGTGTCCTCTATGTCCCATTTATATCTATATACCCTAAATCTCGAAGCATTTTGCTTTAGCTCAGATGATATATTAACAGAAACTTTATAAATGTTTATATTCAAAACGGTTTGTTTTATGAAGTAAGTCTTCTTAAACTTAAACATAAAGATTTGCAAATAAATCCTAACTGATTCTGCCATCTATCACAAAGAATACTAAACCTCGATGATATTGCAGCTCATTATGTAGACATAAAATATGCATTATTTTTCATTTTTCTCATTAAAAGATTAACATGTACTCATATAGTAGTAATAGTATAATACACCAAAGGTGTGCTAATTAAATCTCCAGTAATGATGGATCCCAATCCTTAAAAACATCCACAACAAAATCACTAGCACTCCATGGAATACCTAGTGGTTCAAGGTCCAAATCAGTGTCTCACAACACCTCATTATTCATATCATTTGAAATCTCTTGGATGCAGTTGTTATCAGTAGATTGTGTAGGAACAATCAAATTCTGATCAACCGCTATACCTGTTGTTGTAGAACTACCCTGTGGTGGTGCCAAATTGAGCCTAGCAGATTCACCATATAGCCTTGTAGCATCATCATCATAAGCAAGTGCTGCTTCAAGACAAGTGTTGATTGTTCCTAGCCAGAGCCTAGCACCACGTTTGGGTTCTCTTATTTCAGCAACCCATTTTCCCCAAGTCCTTTGTCTCACTCCTTTGTAACTACATAATGCATTTTCTGGTCCTCCTTTTCCTCTTGATCGTGTCATTTTTACTTCTAATTCCTTTTTCATCGTTGTTCACTATTGATGCAGCAACATTTGATATTATAATACATATAAATACTATATATTATTTTTGCGAAGTATAGCAAGAAAATATTGAGCGAATGAATGAATAAATGGAGAGAGAGAGACACTTGGAGAATGGGTATTATTTTTGGGCATGAAGGATTAGTGTCACCAAATGCAAAAGGTGTGACAGCCACTTGGTACTGGTATGGCGTTTCTATTTTTGGAACTGCAATTACTTAACTCGGACATTATTTATATATTTCTTCAATTAATAATTAATAATTTTTTCTAAAGAAATGTTAATTATGGATAGAGTCAAAGGGGTGAGGGGTGGACACCCTCTTGGTTGGTTAATTTTTTAATTGGATTTTGACGATTATTTTACTACCTCCGTCCCACAATGAGTGACTCAGTTGACTTTTCACACAGATTAAGAAAAAAAGAATAATTGAAGGAGAGAGAATGATATTTTTACTAAAATACTCTTATGATGTATTGGGAATGATGAAAGTAATATTAATTAGAGGGTAAAATAGGAAAAGTTGCATTGAAAATTGAAATAAGTCATATATTTTGGGACACCATTTTATTTCAAATGGGTCACTCATTGTGGGACGGAGGGAGTACTTTTTTTCTGTGTCATAATTGAGGGGTGAGAATATCTAGTGAGTGGTTACTAAAAATATCACTCGGATTCAAGCCATAATGTCCATCAACAGTATAACATCAAATTCAAGTATTTCTGAAATAGGCCCAAAATGGCATGAATAATACGCTATGGCATTCCTCAATGCGCTTATACACTTCACTAAAAAAATCATAAATTGTCTTTAAAAAATTACATTTATGAACGCACCTAAAAGTTTATATCGTACGAATGTGTATCTGTGTAAAAACTACATAAATATATAGTTAGACACATTTTGAGTAATATTATCATGTCAGATTTTCCTCATTCATTTCCATCAGAACTTACTCTAAACCAAAAAAAAAAGTGCTCGTGAGAAACCTCATTTCCATCAATTTTCAATTTTTCTCATAACTTCTACTACATTGGGATTAATTCAAAAACTTTCTCAATTTGTACTCCAGTCCATTCAATGTAAGAGTTTTTACTTTTCACATTTAGTAAGTTTTTTTTTTCTTCCTTTTTTTATTTTTGATGCATGCATTAATAAATAGGTTGTTTAAGGTATATTAGATTCTAGTTACACTCATAATACGTAGTTTATCACGGCATGCATTGAAATTTTTTGATGTTTAGAGCATAGTACATGTCGGGTTTATGTGTCTTTTTGTCATTTCTGTGTATCATGTTTTATAGAAGTGCACTTTCGTATTTTGTCTGAAATTGATTATTTTGAGCTACAGAAGTGCACTTCTATATTTTGTTTGAATTTGATTATCCTGAGTTATAGAAGTGCACTTTTGTATTTTGTCTACATTGTTTGATTTTACATGTTTGTCATCTGGGTTTGAGTTCTTTGATTATGATAGGATTTTCTGATTTAATCATAGGTAAAATGACTGATAACCAAGATAGATTGAGGAATGGTATAGTGTCTCATCATGCATTTGTTCGCATGGAAATAGATATACCTTCGCGACCACCGATTAGTGCTAGTTTATTTGATGCTGAAGTGTCCACTTCCGCAGTTCAGGTGTCTCCGACTTCGTCTTCCTGAAAGCATGTGTCACCTGGTGCTGCCCTAGAAGTCCATTTTGATCAGCCTACTGCTGATGCTTCTGTCCCTGATGTCGTTCATTAGGTTTTAGGAGGAGACCCCTATGACACTTTACTTCTTCTGTATGCAAACTATGCTGCTAGGCATGTGTGAGATGAAGAGGTAAAATAAATTTGTATTTATTCTTTTAAACATATGTTTTATAATATTTAAACTTTCTAACGATGATGTATTTTTTACAGTACTGTGCGACTTTAAAATGCATTAACCATAATAGGAAGATTGCGCTGCTACAGTGTCCTGAAAAGAAATGGTTTCATGATGTCATGCAGTTATCTAGACTGCAAGATTTATGCATGATTGGTTGTACTGTTATTAACCATGGTATACTGCCAGAGATTGTGGAGAAATAAAACTCAGAGACGTCATTTTTCATATTTTGATTAGTGAGATGTTCATCACACTTGATGATGTGTCATCCCTACTACATCTTCTGATCAAGGGAAGATTATTAAACAACTCCAAAATCACTAGATCTAAAGCGCGGGACATGATGGTGCAATACTTGGGAAATTACTAGGGGTGGCAAAACGGGCCCAGCCCGTTGGGCATGCCCGTTTTACCTGCACTTTAGTGCGGGGTGGGTCAAGGGTTTAGGCCCCCACCCTCTAATGTGTCTGCCCCGCCCCGCCCCGTTTTCTTTGCGGGCTTTTGCGAGCACAAACATTTACATAAAATTTTGCATTTTTAGGCTAAAAAGGTACAGTGCCCGCGGGCTTTCCTCGCCCCGCCTTCACTTTTTTGCGGGGTGGGCCTAGGTTTTAGGCCCGCATCCTCAACTATGACCGCCCCGTCCCGCCCTATTTTTTTGCCGGCATTTGCGGGGCGGGCCTAAACGGGGCGGGCATGCCCGTTTGCCACCCCTAGAAATTACTCGGGTGATTCCCAAAAGGAGATGGACGACACCAAATGGTATCATGCTAGATTGGAAAAATTTGGAGGAGATGTACAGATACCACTTGGATGCGGCAGTGGAGGCCGATAACGATGATGCACATGTTTTGCATCATATAGCATGTTCATTGAGGTCATAGCTCTTGTAATTGGTTGGCACGCTAATATTTATGAACAAAAGTTCTTATTATGTTGATGTCGTTTACCGTAGATAATCGATTGACTTCGAGTAGATTCATGGGTACAATTGGGGGGCACTTGTTTGGTTTACATTTACTCAAAGTTAGGTGAAGTTTCTCTTTGATAGACTAGACAAATGACATTTTCACCTTTAATGTTACTAATATTTCATAACACTTCTGTTATACCATTACTAATATTTTGTCTAAGTCATTTTTAGGCATGTATCCTCTCTCAGTTTCCACACGTCTATGGGTGGTCACGTGCTTGTTGCTTCAACTCGCTCAGAGAAAATCAGGTGATTGACTAATTCAGTGTATTTCTTGATCGCATTATAGTAGATGATGTACGCTACACACTGTACGAGATCATTGTTAGACATGTTCCTTTGATGACTTAACCTTCTACTCCTGATGGTTGTCTTGTGGGTCACGCCTAATTTATCCACATCTACTTGAGTGAGTCATGTGCCAGTTCAGGTTTCAATATGGTATTCCAAGAGACCCCATTGTGCTTGATCCTTCCACTATCATTTGCAAAGATGTTGATGCGATGTTTGATGATTTCTATAATCATCTGGTACTAGAGGAAGCACGAAGTATGTCATCTCCTCAGTCATGGAGTAGTGTGTTTGGATACATCCAATAGTATTTCAGAGTGTCATATCTTTACATGACACCGGAAGCTCATTGAGATTCATCTAGGCCAGCTCATCAGGAGATATTAGAGGAGGAGCAGATTAAGAAATATCATGTTGTTGATGTGTTATCTGCATATCAACATATTATGACTATTGCGTGAGCGAGTATAGATAAGAGAGTTTTCGAAAGGCAATCATGTGAGGTCCACTTTATAGGTTGAAATTTTGGTATGACAGAACCTAGATGTCCTATGACATGTCGAGACATCTGATCTGAACAAAACACATAGGCAAGGCATATAAACATTAAACACGATACTGAAAAGCATAAGCAACAACACCAGAATTGTTAACCCAATTCAGAGCAACTCTCATACTCTGGGGGCATACCATGCCAGGGACAAATCCACTATGATAGTACCAATTCATAGACCTTTATAGCAAACACCTCAGTTTACAGTCTACTCACTTAATCACTACATAAGCTAGACTTCTATCTAAGACTCACCTAGATATGAGGCCCTCCTCAATCCCTCATCAATCACGGACAGCGATTGGATACAACAATTCTGAACAAACAGGAAGACACACTTCCATGACAATACCTAGTCAAGACTCAAAGCTAAACTCCACCGTTTACAACTTCTTTCCTAACTAAGAACACAACTTGGAGTTGCTTCAAAGCTTCCTCCAAGAACAATACAAAACTCATTACCTACAGGTTTCTGAGTGAGACCACAGTGACCATCTCACAACCCGAGTGGTTCACTAAGACAAAGCCCTAATGATCTACATCTTGGACTCGTGCTTTTTCTAGGTTACAAGCATTCTATTTATAACTTATTCCCAACTGGATTTGGGCTTCAAATCACAGCATAACAGCTGCTACAAATCAGCAGAAACATCTGCTACATAATAGGTCTTCAATCAAATCCTTCCTAATTTATCTCCATAATTAGAAAGTCATTATTCTTCAATATTCTTCTTGAAACCTATAAAAAAGCACCACATAGGATAACATAATATTCCCAGAAACATTCCTTACATTGGGCTTGGGCATTAGCAGATCTTAGTTTTAATTAATAATTAAAACTAATTATTCTCCAAATCTTTATGCATGAAAATAGCCAACCCTATTCTTCACAAACAGATTGCTTCCAAATAATATCACTCCAACATAATTTTACTCCCAGAATTACGCATGCAATCACTCAACACCAACACACAAAAGATTGCTAAAAATAGCGCAACAAATAAAACCTAAAACCAGAACTGGAAGTTCTGTCAACTGATGTCAGAACATCAGGTTTGACATCATGACACAGTCTGCAATACTAACAAACACCACCAACACTTCACCTGTAGAATGTTAGAGACAGCGTGTCAAGACATCAAGTAGAACATCTTGATGCAACATATTGTTTTACCAAAATTGTTGTCAGTGCAGAACCAACATAGGTCATTCTATCTGAGACACAGAATGTCTTGCAGTACAAGCGGTAAAGAAGAGAACGGAGGTCAGATATATCCAGTAGTTCACTTTTACTTGTATTTTGATAATATTTGTAGTATAGTTTGTAATTTGTCAACAATGATATTTGATTATGGATTTTAATTGAATTAATATATGACATTTTAATTGAAGGGTAAAATAAGTTTTAGGTCCCTCTAAATATAGCGATTTTCAATTTTAGTCCCTCAAAAATTTTCCTTTAAGAATTGGTCCCTACAAGATTTTTCATCTCAATGAATAGTCCCTGACGACAAATGGGAGTAACGGCTGCTGATGTGGCTGCGCCACGTGGAAATTTCTTCCATTTTTTATTTTTTATATTCATAAATCTAGAATTCGTAGCTAATTTGTAGCTAATTCGAAACCAATTCCTAGCTAATTCTGAAAATTGAGACCTTCTAAACCCAGTATTCGTAGCTAATTTGAAACCAATTCGTAGCTAATTCTGAAAATAATTATCAAAGACTAACACACCAACATTCTTGTTATATAAACATGCCAACTCTATAAACTTAACATAAACACAACTCACACTACTACAACCTTAATTACCTAAAACTTATTTAACCCTATATATATATATATATATATATATATATATATATATATATATATATATATATATATATATATATATATATATATATATATATATATCAACTTCCTAACTAAGATTGGAACATACATCTAATCTCCCTAATTTACCCTTTTTGGGTTTTTAACTTTACACTTACATTCACCCTTTTAAGTCATTTTGCGTTAACCACAACTTTTTAGGTGCTTTTTATTGGAGTTATTTAATTCTATTAATATTTTCTTATGATTTATAATTGATGTTTGCTATTTTTCAGCCATGGCAGGTTTGAACAGGTTATTTGGTGATGATGGTGAATAGGTCCTGTAGGTTATTGTTATGCAAGGTGCAGGTACTACTGGTACAGCAGGTATGATGTCTGTTTTAACGTTTTGATGCAGTTTCTGTTAGGCATGATGAAATGTGCTTGCTGACTTAAATTTGTGAATGTTATGGTTAGAAATTTCCTCTGCAACTGTGCTATTTAACATTGAAATTACTGAACTGTAAACTTGTTGGATGTTGATGTTTAGGAATCAAATCAGTTGGTTAGTGTTTGGAAATTGTTAGTGAATTAGAAACTGTTAGTGAATTGAAAATTGTTAGTGAAATGAAAATTGTTAGTGATTGTTTTAATAGAATGAGTTGTTGTTATGTTTAAATGTGACGTTGGTTAAAGGGTCAATTAACTGTCATAAATGTGGCATTTGTATGTATCTTAACTGATACAAAGAAAATTCATGTTATGCCATTGAATAGAACTTATTGAATGGTCTTGGATGAATGTAGGTTGATCCTTATTGATGCTTGGCTATGCATTTTTTATGGTTCATGTGTCTATCCGTTTTGCATGGCTGGTATAGAAAGGCTTGAAATGAGGCTTTAGTCAAGGCATGATAATTATTGATAATTTAGGTAATTAAGGTTGTAGTAGTGTGAGCTGTGTTTATGTTAAGTTTATAGAGTTGGTGTGTTTATATAACAAGAATGTTGGTGTGTTAGTCATTGATAATTATTTTCAGAATTAACTACGAATTGGTTTCGAATTAGCTACGAATTAGTTACGAATACTGGGTTTAGAAAGTCTCAATTTTCAGAATTAGCTAGGAATTGGTTTCGAATTAGCTACAAATTAGCTACGAATTCTGGATTTATGAATATAAAAAATAAAAAATGGAAGAAATTGCCACGTGGCGCAGGCACATCAGCAGCCATTACTCCCATTTGACGTCAAGGACTATTCATTAAGACGGAAAATCTTGTAGGGACTAATTCTTAAAGGAAAATTTTTGAGGGACTAAAATTGAAAATCGCTATATTTAGAGGGACATAAAACTTATTTAACCCTTAATTGAATTACATCAATTTGTAATTTAATTGAATAACTTAAAATATAAGATTTCTTTTTAAAAAATATTAAATTTATAACAAATTTACAGTATAGGATTATTATAGAAGTCTATTTCCAAATTATTCCTTAAATTGTAAAATAAATATACTATCATATCAAAATGTGTTCAAGAACTATTATGGAAGTGTGCGTATGAACTCACCCTTTCATAAGTACGGATATACACTTTCAATTAATTTTTGACAAAATGGAGTGGATAATTTACTTAAGAGTAGATGTGGTCTATTTTAAAAACGTACGAAAGTATACTTCCAAATTTAAAAGTACAATTTTAAATTCCATAAAAATGATTCTTCATTACTAAGGGTGGGAAGAGCAAACTTCTAAATTATAATACTTAGAACTTTTTAAATTTAACTGTATTTCCTCAAAGATTCTCTAAACTCCTCCTTCAAATACATTAGAGATGACGAATAAAAAATACAAATTGTGTGAGAAGAAGAAAAAGTATTTTCAGTGAAGTTTTTTCACTCACGATGCCAATATTTTTCTATGTTAATTAAATAATAATTATAGCATAAATCTAGCCACATAATGATTGTTTCTTATTTTTGAAAAAAATAATTTGTAAGTGGTGTTTTTTCTCCTAATACAAACATCTCCTTCTACAATATGTCTAAGAGTGTTTTAGATACAAATTGTATGTAAAGGAATAAAATTTTGCAATTATAAAAGAGGTACTCATATATTTTTATTTTATTTTTTAAAGAAAATATGACATCACTCCCTTTGAGCAGTTGTATTGTTGTTGCTTCTGCCTTTTTAAAAGTCTCTAACATAATTGAAACAAAAAGAGAGATTAGAGAACTAGAGAAGTGAAGAGTAGTGAGATAAAAAAAAAGGAGAGCAAGAGGACTGGAACAACGGAAGGCCGATAACGTCAATGCATATTCGGAGGCGACTATAACATGTTATGTAAGTAACCTCCCAGAAGACTTACGTTCAAAAGAAATGGGAAGAGTGTTTGAAAAACGGGGAAGAGTGTGTGATGTATATATTGCTCGAAAGAGAAAATAGGAGGGGAACATCTTTGCTTTTGTGAGATATGAAGAAATAAAGGACGAGAAATGGTTGGAGAGTCAACTTAAAGACATCTGGTTTGGCACTTACAAATCGTTGGTCAATATCTCGAAATACGATCGTCTGAAAAGAATAGATATACCCAAGAAAACATACTTTGATGGAGAAGCATAAAGGTTCCGAAATCAGACACATGGAAGAGGAAAGAAGGTCATGAGAGAAAGGAGTAAGAAGAGACAAAGCATCAGAGAAGTAGGCAAATCTTATGTAGATGTGATTAAAGCCTCAAAAGCAAACCAAACGCTGGAGTTAATTCAAAATCCGGAGTACTAATATCAGGGAGGGTTATCAGTTTACATTAGCAAAGAAGAAATGAAGTGGGTCGAAACAGAATTTGTTGGAAGCCTTTGAAATGTAGAAGATGTTGATTCAATACAACAAAGAAAGGTGAATGAAGGAATCTAAATGTAAAAGTTATTTCGCTGGGTGGTGAAATGGTGTTCCTAAAGGAAGACGAGGATGAGGACTTCAAAACATTGGTAAAGGATTCATAATTTATCTTCAATCAATGGTTTTCATTGGTGAGAGCATGGGAACCTAGAGATGGAACAGGTGGTAGATTCATTTGGTGAAAAATAGATGTAGTACCTATTCACGCGTGGAGGAGAAAAGTGTTTGTAATCCTTACAACTCCATTCGGAAGATTCATCAAGATGGATTCGGAGACTGAAGATCTAAAAAGGCTAGATGTGGTGCGAGTCTTGGTGAGAACACCATATGTTGAGTTCATCAATAGAGTCATTAAAATACAAATGAGTAATGAAATGTTTAATGTGAGAGTCATAGAGGAATCGTGTGAATGCAATAACACCGAAAATATAAGAAGGGCAAAAATATCATAGGAGTGGGTGGAGTATGTAAGTGATGGACCAAATTACTCCTTCATTCCTCTATTAATGGCTTCCAAGGAGGAAGAAGATGACGAACATAGAATCATGAATAATTATGAGCAATTATTGTATGAGTTAGATATTAACGAAGGCATAGGGTGCAGGGAAGAGCATGATGGAGGCATAAAATTGGAAAAGACAATAATAATTAATGAAAAAGAAAAGTTGAGTGAGGAATATGGTAATATAAATTCAAATTTTAACAATACTAATTCTAACAGTGGTTCAATCAGTCAAAATAATGTTCATGAGAAAAGTCAAAAGAAAGGAATTAATAGTAGAATAAAGGAGAGTGGGAAATGAGGGTCGACGCATGAAAATATCAATACAGAAAAAAATTGGAGGAAAAAGTAGTGGGCCTAACAAAAAGCAAAAACCGTATTCGGGCGAGTGGACCAAGTGCAATAGCCTCTAAAGAACACACAAATAATGTAGACATTATGCTGGAGAGAGAAAAATTGGGAAAAGAAATACAGGATTCTGACATCGAAGAAGATCAAAATAAGAGTATGGGGAAAATATCGAAGAGAATAATGTTTCAAGTCAAGTTGCTGGGAAATCCTCAAGTCGAGAATCAAACCCATCCGCGGACAAAGTTAAAGATTGAATTAGAAAATATTTGAAGACAATGAAGCAGACAGTAGCAAGAAGAATATGAATCAGGATGAAGAAGCTCGCAAATCAAGGGCAAAAACCATAAGTGTTTAAAGACAGAAAGAAGATATACAATTTTGAAAGAAAATAAGAACTCGTGGAGGAAGAGAAGAAAAGAAGACCTGAGGTGCACGTGTAATCATTGTGTTCAAATGGAAGAAAAAAAAGGTAACATCTGATTTGAATCTAAATTGGGTAGTCAGTTATATGGATAGAAGAAATTATACATTGTTGCACAGGAACACAAGAGAATTTGCAAAAGATGTGTGGGACCTAGGTAAAGATTTTGGATTAATTCATAAGGGAGATGAAGGAGAAATTATTCAGGAATTAAAGAGGGGGTGAATGAGAAACAGGATCCAACTAGATAGAAGGGTGGTAGTTAGGAGAAAGGCGTAATCATAAAATAGTTAGATATTCATGAAGTTGATTTCGTATAATATAAGGGGTCTAGAGGTTTCGGCAAAGAAAAAAGAGATCATGAGATTAATTCAAATGCATAGGCCTGTAATGATTTGTATCTAAGAAACAAAAATGGAAAAGATTGTCAGGAACTTGTGCACAAAGATATGGGGTTCAGTTGATTTCGATTTTACTTTTAAAGAAGCTAAAGGAGAATCTAGGGGATTGTTGCCAATATGGGACTGTAATAAGCTGAAGATACATAAAAAATTGTCGATGAAATCTACATTATGGATGGAGGGAGAGTTGGGAGAAGAAAAAAAGAGTCAATTTGGTTAACATATACGCTCCATGTGAAGGAAGGAGAAAAACAGTGCTTTGGTAATAATTACAACAACTTATCGAGTCAAAAAGTGAAGAAGGGTAGTGTTTTATGGGTGATTTCAATGCAGATAAAGAAGAAGCAGAAAGAAAAGGAAGTAGTGAAAATTCAAGAAGGGACGAAATTAGAGCATTCGACAAGTTCATTATGGAGTTAGAGCGTATAGACCTCCTGTTGCATGGTAGAAAGTACTTTATGCATACTATTTAGGATGCTGAAGTGTTGGAAAGAGTTGGAGGGGTACCATAGTTTTGTTAAGGAAAACTAGAGGGATATTCAAGTAGGGGGTTGATGCATGTATGTGCTAAAAGAAAAGTTTAAGTTGATCAAAGAAAAACTTAAAAGGTGGCACAAATATCATACTCAGAACCTAGGAGACAGAATATTTATATTCGAATCTTGATATTATAATTTTCATTGTTTTATGAATTTCTACAGAAAGGTTGTAAAACGTACTTAGACCTGTGATGTCGATACTTGATTTGAATTTTTCTCTCATTTCTTCCTTCTATTGTTTCTTGCGTTTTGCCTTGAGTTCCTAAAAATCATTGTCTCGCGGTTATGGAATCGATGCCAATTCATGATCTAAGAAAATAAAAGATTTTCAAGGTAGTTAGAAGGAGGATCATATTTTTTCCTATGAAAGAAGTTTGTCTTATTGAAACGGTCCAACTTGACAGAGTCCTGTTTCATCACTTAGATGCTTAAAATTGAAGCATTGTTTGCCATTATTTGAGATACTATTAGATTGTTAGAAATTGATTGTAAGTTAAATGTATCAGAGCTAGAATCCTGAACGAAATCACTTCCCTAATATTATTTTAATCACTCTCAAGATGTCGTAGAGTCAACACACACGAATACCTAGGATAGTTGAATATATATTCGAGTTTGTATAAGATCAATGAAAACTTGAATGCTGGAAAAATGAAATATGGAATTTGTAGTGAAGAGGATGGCATTTCATTATTAATTTTATGAATCCATAATGATTAATTTATAGGTCAAATAATGTTGTTTCACAAGGTTGAGAACCTTGATGAAACTCACCCTTTCAGCAACACTTTGTACCATGCATTGCAACTTTTTGCCTATTACAACACTTCACAAGCGTTGCCTAATTGCTTGCTACAACACTTCATGAAGTATCACCTATTTCTGATTGCTTACTGCAATATTTCACGAGGTGTTGCCTATTTCTAAATTCAAAAAAAATCCTTGCATGGTGTCATGTTATTATTGGAACAAAACAATTGTTATGTATTTAATTAATCTATTTATTAATTAACAATTATAATACATCCCACTCTGCTTCCCTCCATTTTGATCCATTCATTTATGATATTCAAACATAGGCTAAATGGTGCTGCATATTTTATCATTTCTACTGATGACCAATCTAAAAAGTGCGAACATTTATCTTAAAAGAAAAAAATAAGTAATTAGTGTCTTCAAGCAATTGCATGCAAGTTCTAAAAGAGTAAAAGGAAAGAAATTAAAATGTGTTAACGCATTTAATGATGATGAATACAAAGTTCCATTTGAAGAGTATTACAAAGAACATTGAATTAAGGTTTAGAAAATTGTTCCAAAGACATTTCTACATTATGGAGTTGGAAATAGCATAGATTATATCATTATGGAGTTGCAAAGTTATCAAAAGTCTTCTGGGGTTGAAGTAATGACAACTGAAATGGATATGATCAACATTTCTCCTTTTGTTCCACTTGATGTTGATGTTCTAAATAAAGTATAGACATGGAAATATGTCTTTTATGATTACATGAGAATGTTTAGATGTGTTGCATTGTTCACATTCAAAGAGATGAGAGGCAAAGCTTGATAAGTAATCAAAATTGTGTGTGTGTGATTGTGTAACTGTGTGTGTGTGTGTGTGTGCGCGCGCATGTGTGTGTGTGTACGCGCGTGAATATGTGATTATATGTATGTGTGTGTAAGCGTGCGCGTGTTTAGGGTGTGGGTGGAGTGTATACATGTGTGTGTGTGTGTGTGTGGTATGGTCATAAAGAATTTGGTTATATATTGTGAGGTCTAGTTTACAAGAAAATTGATAATGGTCAATTTGTTTCTAAAAGTAACATTGATGTATTTCCTAAACATCCTAATGAAACTTTTGTTGACTAGGGAGATATACTAGTAGATTGTGATAATGTAACTAATAACAAATAACCATATCACGATGAGTTAGTTGAAGAGGCTCAAAGTAAGCCACCAAATGAGCTTGAGTTATGAAGGTCTACTAGGGAGCACACAATTTCTCAAACAAAACTACCAATAGATAATTTAAAGCGTTGCTATACAAAAGTGGTTAAAGGAGATGCAAGAAGATATGAATTCCTATCATGAGAATAACATATTTGATTTGGTGAAATTTCTTAAAGGAAAAAGTGAACTCAAGAACAAATAGGTATACTAGATAAATTCTGAAGAGTATACCCTACTACCCCTGATGGTATACTTGTCCCCCTTTTTCAAAATCAAAATGGCGGGTAAAGATGCATTGTGAAAAGTAACTAAGTAGATAAGGGCAATTTAGACATTTAGAGAAATAAAACAATTATTCATATTATTACTTAAGAAATTCAAATTGCATAAAGGAAATTTGTAGAATTTAAAGTACGTGAAGGAAAAATACTGAATTTAAAGTTTGTAAATAAAACATATGAAATAAACAAAAATCTAAGTGAGATTATTCTTCATCAAGATGATCATAGAATAAGAGTTCATGTGGTAGTTTGGTTTGGTCGGGAATGAAGTGGCGTACTATGAAGTATATCTTATCATTGATTACATATATTTTTCCACTTATGATTTTCAGAAATTCCTTAGTTGTGAGTACTTTGGGGAAATTTTATGAGCTTTCTATTTCTATAGGTATTTCCTGACTTTTCGCTTTCCTTTTACTCCCATTTGATTGTGCCTTTTCAGTGATCCTACCATTTATCAGCTCGTACTTCATTGATGGTAAGACAAAGCTTCCAATAATGGTTGTTTCTTCCTTGAACTCTTCATATCCAAACTTTGATCCCTTTTCTTCCAGAATTTTTATGACTATATTTCTGTATGGAAGGTATGATTCTTCTTTCTTCCTTTCTATCATATAGTCAATTACTTATTGTGCCAAGTTTACCTTGACTTTGTTTTCTATCAACCATACTGTTTCTACATCAACTTGGGTTAAGATATTGAAGTTTCCTTTTCTGGGAAAAGGATGTGGTTGATTACATAATGAATCATTTGATTTTCAAGGTGAATGTATCCAGCAATGAATTGGTAAGGTATGCATGGTGATGGTTCTTTCATAAGAGAGGATGCGTCGATGATGTAGTTGTACTGGTTGGCTTTATCTATAAGCTTAATAATTCTATCTTCATGAGGGAGATTCAACATCTCTCCAAATTTTTCTACTGAGAGGCTTATCCTATGTTTTCTTACTTCGCTTTGAAGTATTCCATCAGCGAGATGAAGGTTTCAGAAGAACATTTTCATAAGGGGTGTATAGATTCTCTTTAAAGGCATATAGAGGAAGGTGGAGAGATTGAGTTCTTCAAAGGTTTTGAAGAATTTGCATTCTTTAAAATCTTCTGGAGCCAGGGTATGAGTTCTTAGAAGGGTTCGATTGGCAAAGTGTTGAAAGAACCTTGATTCTTGTTTTCTTGTGGTGAAATCATCAGTAAGGTGGCTGGAGTTGAAGCTCAATTTATTTGGATTCATGAGGATTTTGCAAGAACAATCTTATAGACAAGGTTTGAAAAGAAAATATGCAATGCAAAAGAGTGAGAAGGGATTACCTTTTTACAGCGGACCATCAGAGGGTTTTAGCGTGTATTCATGGCAAGTAGTCAATGTAGATTATGTTGATTGAAGATCAAATAAATTTTTTTCCTATTTGAGTCTCTTAATCGATTGGCTAATGGATCCAATCAGTTGTATTTTCAAATTTCTCAGGATTTTGTGAAATCTTCATCAATGTTGGGATTTTATTTGCTTGAGGCGCAAGGTAAGCTTTTGATATGGAACTCTTCGTGTAAATCTTTTCCAATTAGCTGTCATTTTGTGCCAACAGATTGGGCTTACATAAATCAGCCTTCTCGGTACATGTTAGACTTTATGTTAGATTTTTTTTTATTTTTTAGCACCCTCAATTGTCATTATTGCACTCCTTTTACTAGAAAATGCTAAAATACTCATTTTGTGGGTTAGAAAATAATTTATTTAGATGAGAAGAAAATTATAATTATTATTTTAAAGGTTTAATCATATTTTCCTGATTATTTCAACCTTAAAATAATGTATACCTCATTTATCGAGAATTCTTGATAAATATTTCCCAAAGAGGGAAGACACTAAATTGTGTATCCTCCTCTACACATCATTGGATGCGAGAGTTAGTAAGACCACAAAATAAATAAGTCCATTACAAACATATCCATTTAACTTATCACTAATGTTCATATTTTTTTTAGATATTCTCAAATAATCTTCTTTGATCACAATGGTTGACATTCTCCATCGTCATTTTATCCTCGGATCAGAGACTTCATAAATATTGTATACTTTGGAAGTATATTATTGCTCTGCACAACATTAATAATTGTCAAAACTCAAAACTACAAAACATACCTACAAAACACTAAGGTTTCACATTTGGTGTCCATATCTTCTTGGGCCCATGTGCATTAGTTACAAAAGTTCAAAGGCGGTTACCTTTAGATCCTATTAATTTATCAAAACAAAAGGGTTCTAAATATCCTATTCTCTTACAGTGTGTGCACTTATAAACTGAACGCTTCTTATCCTTTTGATCTACACCATTCTTAGCTTTTTTTTATCCCTTTTAAATCCTACGCCACTTCTATTTAGGGAAGATTTTTAATTAGATAGAATTAGGTCAAGCTTTTATTTACCTTGGGTAAACTTTCCTAAGGTTTCACGGAGCATAGTTACTTATTTTATAAGGGATTCACGCGCTTACATTCTTCTTTGGAATTTTTAGGCTTAGTTATTTCTATTTTAAAAGAATTATTGATTTCCTTAAGATATCTTACGGATTCCGTACAAACTTAAGGTACGCTCTCTTAGTTTAGCATTTTCTTTCTCCAATTGATCAATCATTCTAAATAGTTAAGCATAAGAAGTTTTGATACCTGGAACAATATCTCCTTCGTAGGATGCCCTTAAGAAAATTTCATCTTCTTCGTTGGAAGAAGATTCTTTCACATTTCTCCTCGACGTTGATGTGTCTCCTCATCTTCTTCGTTCAATTATTGAAGAAACTTCTTCATCTTGTTTGTTATTCCTTGAACAAGAGGTTCCTTCATTGGATGTTGAACCTTCTGAGGATCGTTCAACCACTAAGTATGTTCTTTCAAAGGATTGCACATAAGTTGTATGATAGGAGTATGATGAGGATGATGATTCTTCAGTTTGGATTTCTTCCTCTATAAGTAGTTGAACTAGATTGTTCAACTTTTCTATAATTTCTTTCTTTCTTGATTTTTCCTGAAATTCATGAAGGATCCCATCTTTTTATTTAAGAATTGGATTAATTTCCAATTCTTAATTCTTGGATATTGGTTAGTAATACAGTTCCCAACAAAATTTCCAATACTTATAAAATTAGAAAAACATATATGATGGGTATCATTATCTTCTTCGCCTCGTGTGTTCATATTCTCTTGTTTGATACTTGTAAAAACTCCATATATCCTTTCAAGAGCCTCTGTATGTCTTAGAGACACATGTTCCTGAAGTTGAGCCTCCTAATTTTGCTCATAAGGCTGAAAGAGATGCTTATAAGAAGCATGTTGATGATGCTAATGAAACTGCTTGCCTTATGCTTGCTACCATGAATTCTGAATTGCAAAAGCAACATGAAAACATGGTAGTGTTCAATATGATCGAACACCTGAAGATGCTCTATCAAGAGCAGGCAAGGCATGGGAGATTTGAAGTTTCAAAAGCCCTTTTTCAAGGCAAGCTAATCGAGGGAGCCCCAGTAGGTCCCCATGTACTCAAGATGGTCGGGTATATGGAGAACCTTGAAAGATTGGGGTTTCCCCTAACAAAGGAGCTTGTGACTTATTTGATCATGCAATCGTTGCCGGAGAGCTTCAATCAATTTTTCCTTAATTTCAACATGAATGATATGGACAAAAGTCGTCCATAACTGCTAGGCATGTTAAGAAGTGCTGAGCAGAATCTGAAGTCAAAAGGGAAGTCCATTTTGTGGTCAGTAATGGAAAGAAACAGAACAAAAGACCCACCTAGTAGGGTGGTAAATGGAAAGGCAAGGAAGTTGCCAAACCCAAACACATTGCTCCTGCTTTGAAGCCTAGTGGAGGCATAGCAAAGGAGTATATTTCCTTCTATTGCGGTAAGACCAGACATTAGAAGGGAAACTACCCAAAGTACCTGGAAGATTAGAAGAATGGAGTAGAGACTTCAACTTCAGGTATTTTTGTTATAGATATAAATTTATCTACTTCTACCTCATGGGTATTGGGTACTGGAAATGGTTCTCACATTTTTACTAACGTGCAGGGGCTAAAAAGGAGTAGAGATTTGGCCAAAGATGAAGTTGATCTACGAGTTGGCAATATAGAAAAGGTTGCTACTTTAGCCGTAGGAACTTATGCATTGACTTTACCTAGTGGTTTAATAATTCAGTTAGAGAACTGTTATTATGTACATGCAATTAGCAAGAATATTGTTTTCGTTTCTTGTTTGGACAAGTTTGGTTTTTCATTCATAATAAAGAACAATTGTTGCTCCATTTATTTGAATGATATATTATATGCTACTGCATAGATGACCAATGAACTATATGTACTTGATCTTGAAATGTCTATTTATAACATTAATATTAAAAGGATGAAACCTAATGAGTTAAATCCAACTTACCTTTGGCATTGTCGATTAGGCCACATAAATGAGAAACGTATTTCTAAACTCCATAAAGATGGACTCTTGGACTCTTTTGATTATGAATCATATGAGACATGCAGATCTTGTTTAATTGGAAAGATGACAAAGTCCCCATTCACAGGAAAAGGTGAAAGGGCTAATGATATTTTAGCCCTCATACATACTAATGTATGTGGACCACTGAACATACCTGCCAGAGGAGGTTTTCAATACTTCATCACATTTACTAATGATTTCAGTAGATGTGGTTATGTGTATTTAATGAAACACAAATCCGAGTCCTTTGAAAAGTTTAAGGCATTCAAGAATGAAGTACAAAAGCAACTAGGTAAGAATGTTAAAACTCTTCGATCAGATCGTGGTGGTGAATATTTAAGCCTAGAGTTTGATGACCATATAAAAGAGTATGGGATTCTATCCCAACTCACTCCTCCTGGAACACCATAATGGAATGGTGTATCTGAGAGAAGAAATGGAACCTTGATAGACAGGGTCCATTCCATGATGAGTCACGCCGATCTTCCAAACTCTTTTTGGGGACATGCACTACTGATAGCAGCTTATACACTTAACCGTGTTCCATCCAAAAAGGTTGAGAAGGTACCATATGAGATATGGAGTGGTAAGAAACCACATATGTCTTACATGAAGATTTGGGGTTGTGAAGTTTATGTGAAACGATAAATTTCAACTAAGCTTGAGCCAAAATTTGACAAATGATTTTTTGTGGCGTATCTTAAAGAAATAAGAGGGTATTACTTCTACAATCCTTTTGAGGGAAAATTGCTTGTCGCTCGAACTGGAGTTTTCTTGGAAATAGACTTTATTTCCAAAGGAATCAGTGGGAGGAAACTAGAGCTTGAAGAAATTGAAGAATCACAAAGCATTGATACACCTATCGAAGAATTAGAGCATGACTCATAAGTAGTTGTGGAAGAGTAACCTACTCAAGTAGAATAAGACCAGCATAGGTAGAGCAAGATACGTCACCAACCTGAGACATATGGATGTCTTGTAACTGATCAAGGTGATATATACTCATGGATCAAGATGAGCATGTAACCTACCAAGAGGCCATAACTGGTCCTGAGTCTGAGAAGTGGCTAGAAGCCATGATATCTGAAATGGATTCCATGTACACAAACCAAGTTTGGACCTTGGTAGAGCCTCATGTAGTAGTTAATCCTATAGGATGCAAGTGGGTCTTCAAAAAGAAAACTGACATGGATGGTAAGGTATATACCTATAAGGCAATACTGGTTGCTAAAGGCTATAAACAAATTCATGGGGTAGACTATGATGAAACCTTTTCCCTAGTTGCAATGCTAAAATCTGTTCGGATTTTACTTGTTATCGCTGCATATCATGATTATGAAATATGGCAGATGGACGTCAAGATTGCTTTCCTTAATGAGAATCTTCTTGAGGATGTGTACATGACACAACCTGAAGGATTTGATATACCAGAAGAAGCCCAAAAGATATGAAAGTTACAACAATCATTCTATGGATTGAAGCAAGCTTCCAGAAGCTGGAATCTCCATTTTGATGAAACAATAAAACTATATGGATTCATAAAGAATGAAGATGAGCCTTGTGTCTACAAGAAGGTTAGTGGGAGCATGATCGTCTTCCTGGTATTATATCTAGATGACATATTACTCATTGGAAACGATGTCCCTACCCTACAACAAGTGAAAACTTGATTAGGGAAATTATTTTCTATGAAGGACATTGGTAAAGTAGACTATATATTAGGAATCATGATCTATAGAGATAAATCACAAAAACTTCTTGGCCTAAGTCAGAGTACATACATAGACAAACTGCTGAGACATTATAATATGCATAATTCTAAGAAAGGATTCATACTTATCCAACATGGCATGTGTCTATAAAAAACACAATCCCCTTCAGCTAAGGAAGAAAAGGATCGCATAAATAAGATTCCATACACATCTGCAATAGGATTTATCATGTATTCCATGTTATGTACTCGACCAAATGTCTCGTATGCTTTAAGTACAACGAGTAGGTACTAATCTGATCCCGGTGATGCTCATTGGGCATCTGTCAAGAATATCCTTAAGTACTTGAGAAGGACTAATGACTCATTCTTGGTATATGAAGGTCAGGAAGAGCTTGTTGTAATTGGATAGACTGATGCTAGCTTCAAGACAGAGAAGGATGACTTCAAATCGCAATCTGGTTATGTGTTCTGCTTAAATGGTGGTGTTGTGAGCTGGAAAAGTTCAAAGAAAGAAACAGTTGCTGATTCTACAACTGAGACCGAGTACATTGCTGCCTCAAATGCAGCAAAGGAAACTATTTGGATCAAGAAGTTCATTAGTGAACTTGGCATAGTCCCTAGCATTGTGGATCCCATTTATCTCTATTATGATAACAATGGTGCTATAGCACAAGACAAGGAGCCTAGATATCACCAACGATCCAAACACATACTTATGCGTTATCACCTCATTCGAGAGATAATAGATCGGGGAGATGTGAAGATATGCAGAGTACATACACTTGACAATATTGTTGACCCACTAACAAAGCCTCTGAGGCAGCAGAAGCATGATGTCTATATTAGATCTATGGATATTAGAGGTATGCCTGATTGGCTCTAGTGCTAGTGGGAGATTGTTGGTGTAAGCCCTAGAGGCCAATACTTTTGGTACTTGTATCGAATTATTTATTAATAATAAAAGGCATTTCTTTATTATGTTTGTTTTTCCAAAATATTAAAGTCCCTAGAATAGCTAGTCCGTTTAATGAAATATTAAGTGTGACTTAATCATATATCCCATTAAACATAAGGACACTATTCTTAAAGTATCAGTCGTCGAGCTTTACTGTGAAATGGGATAACCTTAAAGCATTAATACTATTATGTAGATAGATTGATGATCACATCTCATGGATCATGGATAAGGAGTTATCAAGTCTTAACATAGGTATGGATATTAGGATTAATATTTATACTGGATTAACCCGCTATGAGAGTGCTACATAGAATGTTATGCAAATTGTCATAAGTTACTCTCATGGTGATAGTGGTGTATACCACCCTTCGACCTGAAACCACTATGGACCCTAGATGTAGAGTCGAGATTAAACATTGTCCGTAACTGGATGACCATAAAGACATTTGATGGGTACTCCACAAAGCATGCCGAGGGACATGAGTGACGTAGATGGAATTTGCTCATCATGCGTAACAGTATAAATGTCTAAGGGCCTAATATTGAATTGGACAAGGATGACATGGTATATGCCTTGTGTTCAATATAGACATAATGGCAAAAGGGTAATTGTATATACAAGTATCATCACAAAAGGTTTTATCAGATCACATGACATTTTTGTGACTTGGGTAGCAGTGATGTGTTGCTAGACACCACTCACTGTTTATTATGTTAAATTACTACAAGAAAAGTTGCTAATAGCTAGGGGTAAAGCCCCTCACTAAAAAATACTCATTTGCTAGGGGTTAAACCCCTCGCACTGCATAAAATGGAAAGAAAAAAATTGAAAACAAAACCGTGGGGATGCCTCTCGCAAAAGGAGAGGGAAAAATTTTTAAATTTTGAAACTGCGTTTTGCTAGGGGTCACTCCTCACTATAATGAAAGGGCGCCAAAATAGGCTGACAAAGGAAACAATTTGCGAGGGGGCAACCCCTCACCAATTTCATAAATGCGTTTTGCTAGGGGCTACCCCTCACCATAAAAATGCCTTTAGTCAAATCAGTCTGCAAAAGTACTAAAGACTGTGCCAAAGCCTGCTACGAGACTGGAAATGGACTGCAGCACGTCGCCACTGGCTAGGGGTAGCCCCTCACAAATGTTATCTTCATCTATTGCGTGGGGATGCCCCTCGCAAATGTCATGTATTAAATTTCAGTTTCGTTTGCTTTCTCATTCCAGACCTTTCTCATCAGAATTTTTTTCTTTGCTTTCTCTCTTCCATTATTCTTCCACCCTAGTTTCATTTCCAGATCATCAAACATCTACTTCTTTTTTCAAGTGTTGGTAAGTATTCTACAATTATAATTTCTTTATTGTATGTATTTTCTAATTAATTTTATTTATTAGATTTACCAATAAATTTTTTTATTTATTTTCTGTGTTGCATATAATTCATATAAAAGTCTAAATTTCATCTAAGAGGAGCTTCAAATTTGAGTGAGCAACAAAAGGTACACATATTTTTCTTCTTCAAAATTTTAGGTGTAAATGATATTAATATATGTTGATTTTGAGTGATGCCGTTATAATAAAATAAATATACAAATTTATTTTGAAATATATATATATATATATATATATATATATATATATATATATATATATATATATATATATATATATATATATATATATATATATATATATATATATATATATATATATATACATATTTCTAGTAATATATTTTTGAAAATATTATTTTTATGTTTTATATTTATAGGATTTATCTTATAATATTTGTTAGAAAAATATTGGAAAAAACAATATTGATATTTTTTGTTTATATTATTTAATATATTTTGAAAAACAGATATATATAAATTTATGTTATGTTATGTTGTTTATAAATTTATATGTTATATTATTTTAAAAAATTTGAAAAAAACAGTATATAAATTTATGTTATGTGGTTTATATTGTTAAAAAGACAGATTATAAACAATAGATTATATATTAAACATATTAAACAGTATATAAATTTTATTATATATTAAATATTTTAGAGAAAATAATAATATATATTAAATATGTTAATGTGCACTTTTTATATAAAATATATAATTTATAATATACACTTTTTATTTAAAAAGTATACATTTTTATTTAGAAAGTATACATTTTTTAAAATATAAATATATTTTAGAAATATATTTATAGGAAATATGAATTAATCATAAAAGTATGTAATTTGTAAGTTATTTTATTGTGAAAAGATTAATAATGTATTAAACATTTAATTATAAATTATTATATTTTACAAAATTTAAAAATATATATTTATTTATTATATAATTATATTAAAAAATATATTTATTTGTTATATAATTATATTATTCTAATTATAATAATATAATTAAAATAATATAATTATAAATTTTAAAAATAATATGATAATCATTAGCTAGGGGTTAACCCCTCACAAATTCCAAAACGAATGACAATTAGCTAGGGGCTTATCCCCTCGCAAATTCTGACACATATAGTCTGTGTCTATGCCTGCAATGTAGTAGGCTATATTTTTTTTCTTGGTATTTTGCGAAGGGCTTATCCCCTAGCCAGTTTTGCGAGGGACTTAACCCCTAGCCAATAAATGTGGATTTGAACTAAACCTTAGTAATGACTATTGCATAAGGATGGCTGAGTGTTTCCAACTCTTAATTTAAATGTTTGTGCAACATTAGGTATTAATGTTGACTATTGTATAAGAAGAGCTGAGTTTTTTTAGAATTGGTTTTGTCATAATTAGAACAAGTGGGTAATTAATAATAATAATAATAATAATAATAATAAGTGTGTTCTAAAATGACAAGAAAATATGTAATTAAAAAAATGAGTAAATAATCAATGCACGAGAAATAGTCACACATAAAAAGTATCATTCACTGTAAAAGCTATTATAAAGGGTTACATTAATTAACTCAATAAAAGAGGAAAAAAAGATAAAGTGCCACATGAACAAGTGTGGTGGTCCCAAATCTTACGTCAATTGTCTAAAATATTTGATATTGCTTAAAATACTATTAGAATAATAATTTCGTTCATAATTCAAACCAAGGTCCATCCAACTTAAAAGCATTATCTAAACATGATGCATCACTGTTCAAGAACCATTCTAGATTCTTGCATGACATGTCATTACCATATTCAAAAAAATATGCTTCATCACGCCCTACATTACTTCTTTAGCCACATGTGTATGACGAGCACTAGATTGTCATCAATCCTCTCTTGAGTGGCGTTGTGTCCTCTATGTCCCATTTATATCTATATACCCTAAATCTCGAAGCATTTAGCTCAGATGATATATTAACAGAAACTTTATAAATGTTTATATTCAAAACGGTTTGTTTTATGAAGTAAGTCTTCTTAAACTTAAACATAAAGATTTGCAAATAAATCCTAACTGATTCTGCCATCTATCACAAAGAATACTAAACCTCGATGATATTGCAGCTCATTATGTAGACATAAAATATGCATTATTTTTCATTTTTCTCATTAAAAGATTAACATGTACTCATATAGTAGTAATAGTATAATACACCAAAGGTGTGTTAATTAAATCTCCAGTAATGATGGATCCCAATCCTTAAAAACATCCACAACAAAATCACTAGCACTCCATGGAATACTTAGTGGTTCAAGGTCCAAATCAGTGTCACACAACACCTCATTATTCATATCATTTGAAATCTCTTGAATGCAGTTGTTATCAGTAGATTGTGTAGGAACAATCAAATTCTGATCAATCGCTATGCCTGTTGTTGTAGAACTACCCTGTGGTGGTGCCAAATTGAGCCTAGCAGATTCACCATATAGCCTTGTAGCATCATCATCATAATAAGCAAGTGCTGCTTCAAGACAAGTGTTGAATGTTCCTAGCCAGAGCCTAGCACCACGTTTGGGTTCTCTTATTTCAGCAACCCATTTTCCCCAAGTCCTTTGTCTCACTCCTTTGTAACTACATAATGCATTTTCTGGTCCTCCTTTTCCTCTTGATCGTGTCATTTTTACTTCTAATTCCTTTTTCATCGTTGTTCACTATTGATGCAGCAACATTTGATATTATAATACATATAAATACTATATATTATTTTTGCGAAGTATAGCAAGAAAATATTGAGCGAATGAATGAATAAATGGAGAGAGTGAGACACTTGGAGAATGGGTATTATTTTTGGGCATGAAGGATTAGTGTCACCAAATGCAAAAGGTGTGACAGCCACTTGGTACTGGTATGGCGTTTCTATTTTTGGAACTGCAATTACTTAACTCGGACATTATTTATATATTTCTTCAATTAATAATTAATAATTTTTTCTAAAGAAATGTTAATTATGGATAGAGTCAAAGGGGTGAGGGATGGACACCCTCTTGGTTGGTTAATTTTTTAATTGGATTTTGACGATTATTTTACTACCTCCGTCCCACAATAAGTGATCCAGTTGACTTTTCACACAGATTAAGAAAAAAGGAATAATTGAAGGAGAGAGAATGATATTTTTACTAAAATACCCTTATGATGTATTGGGAATGATGAAAGTAATATTAATTAGAGGGTAAAATAGGAAAAGTTGCATTGGAAATTGAAATAGGTCATATATTTTGGGACACCATTTTATTTCAAATGGATCACTCATTGTGGGACGGAGGGAGTACTTTTTTTCTGTGTCATAATTGAGGGGTGAGAATATCTAGTCAGTGGTTACTAAAAATATCACTCGGATTCAAGCCATAATGTCCATCAACAGTATAACATCAAATTCAAGTATTTCTGAAATAGGCCCAAAATGGCATGAATAATACGCTATGGCATTCCTCAATGCGCTTATACACTTCACTAAAAAAATCATAAATTGTCTTTAAAAAATTACATTTATGAACGCACCTAAAAGTTTATATCGTACGAATGTGTATCTGTGTAAAAACTACATAAATATATAGTTAGACACATTTTGAGTAATATTATCATGTCAGATTTTCCTCATTCATTTCCATCAGAACTTACTCTAAACCAAAAAAAAAAGTGCTCGTGAGAAACCTCATTTCCATCAATTTTCAATTTTTCTCATAACTTCTACTACATTGGGATTAATTCAAAAACTTTCTCAATTTGTACTCCAGTCCATTCAATGTAAGAGTTTTTACTTTTCACATTTAGTAAGTTTTTTTTTCTTCCTTTTTTTATTTTTGATGCATGCATTAATAAATAGGTTGTTTAAGGTATATTAGATTCTAGTTACACTCATAATACGTAGTTTATCGCGGCATGCATTGAAATTTTTTGATGTTTAGAGCATAGTACATGTCGGGTTTATGTGTCTTTTTGTCATTTCTGTGTATCATGTTTTATAGAAGTGCACTTTCGTATTTTGTCTGAAATTGATTATTTTGAGCTACAGAAGTGCACTTCTATATTTTGTTTGAATTTGATTATCCTGAGTTATAGAAGTGCACTTTTGTATTTTGTCTACATTGTTTGATTTTACATGTTTGTCATCTGGGTTTGAGTTCTTTGATTATGATAGGATTTTCTGATTTAATCATAGGTAAAATGACTGATAACCAAGATAGATTGAGGAATGGTAAAGTGTCTCATCATGCATTTGTTCGCATGGAAATAGATATACCTTCGCGACCACCGATTAGTGCTAGTTTATTTGATGCTGAAGTGTCCACTTCCGCAGTTCAGGTGTCTCCGACTTCGTCTTCCTGAAAGCATGTGTCACCTGGTGCTGCCCTAGAAGTCCATTTTGATCAGCCTACTGCTGATGCTTCTGTCCCTGATGTCGTTCATTAGGTTTTAGGAGGAGACCCCTATGACACTTTACTTCTTCTGTATGCAAACTATGCTGCTAGGCATGTGTGAGATGAAGAGGTAAAATAAATTTGTATTTATTCTTTTAAACATATGTTTTATAATATTTAAACTTTCTAACGATGATGTATTTTTTACAGTACTGTGCGACTTTAAAATGCATTAACCATAATAGGAAGATTGCGCTGCTACAGTGTCCTGAAAAGAAATGGTTTCATGATGTCATGCAGTTATCTAGACTGCAAGATTTATGCATGATTGGTTGTACTGTTATTAACCATGGTATACTGCCAGAGATTGTGGAGAAATAAAACTCAGAGACGTCATTTTTCATATTTTGATTAGTGAGATGTTCATCACACTTGATGATGTGTCATCCCTACTACATCTTCTGATCAAGGGAAGATTATTAAACAACTCCAAAATCACTAGATCTAAAGCGCGGGACATGATGGTGCAATACTTGGGAAATTACTAGGGGTGGCAAAACGGGCCCAGCCCGTTGGGCATGCCCGTTTTACCTGCACTTTAGTGCGGGGTGGGTCAAGGGTTTAGGCCCCCACCCTCTAATGTGTCTGCCCCGCCCCGCCCCGTTTTCTTTGCGGGCTTTTGCGAGCACAAACATTTACATAAAATTTTGCATTTTTAGGCTAAAAAGGTACAGTGCCCGCGGGCTTTCCTCGCCCCGCCTTCACTTTTTTGCGGGGTGGGCCTAGGTTTTAGGCCCGCATCCTCAACTATGACCGCCCCGTCCCGCCCTATTTTTTTGCCGGCATTTGCGGGGCGGGCCTAAACGGGGCGGGCATGCCCGTTTGCCACCCCTAGAAATTACTCGGGTGATTCCCAAAAGGAGATGGACGACACCAAATGGTATCATGCTAGATTGGAAAAATTTGGAGGAGATGTACAGATACCACTTGGATGCGGCAGTGGAGGCCGATAACGATGATGCACATGTTTTGCATCATATAGCATGTTCATTGAGGTCATAGCTCTTGTAATTGGTTGGCACGCTAATATTTATGAACAAAAGTTCTTATTATGTTGATGTCGTTTACCGTAGATAATCGATTGACTTCGAGTAGATTCATGGGTACAATTGGGGGGCACTTGTTTGGTTTACATTTACTCAAAGTTAGGTGAAGTTTCTCTTTGATAGACTAGACAAATGACATTTTCACCTTTAATGTTACTAATATTTCATAACACTTCTGTTATACCATTACTAATATTTTGTCTAAGTCATTTTTAGGCATGTATCCTCTCTCAGTTTCCACACGTCTATGGGTGGTCACGTGCTTGTTGCTTCAACTCGCTCAGAGAAAATCAGGTGATTGACTAATTCAGTGTATTTCTTGATCGCATTATAGTAGATGATGTACGCTATACACTGTACGAGATCATTGTTAGACATGTTCCTTTGATGACTTAACCTTCTACTCCTGATGGTTGTCTTGTGGGTCACGCCTAATTTATCCACATCTACTTGAGTGAGTCATGTGCCAGTTCAGGTTTCAATATGGTATTCCAAGAGACCCCATTGTGCTTGATCCTTCCACTATCATTTGCAAAGATGTTGATGCGATGTTTGATGATTTCTATAATCATCTGGTACTAGAGGAAGCACGAAGTATGTCATCTCCTCAGTCATGGAGTAGTGTGTTTGGATACATCCAATAGTATTTCAGAGTGTCATATCTTTACATGACACCGGAAGCTCATTGAGATTCATCTAGGCCAGCTCATCAGGAGATATTAGAGGAGGAGCAGATTAAGAAATATCATGTTGTTGATGTGTTATCTGCATATCAACATATTATGACTATTGCGTGAGCGAGTATAGATAAGAGAGTTTTCGAAAGGCAATCATTGAGGTCCACTTTATAGGTTGAAATTTTGGTATGACAGAACCTAGATGTCCTATGACATGTCGAGACATCTGATCTGAACAAAACACATAGGCAAGGCATATAAACATTAAACACGATACTGAAAAGCATAAGCAACAACACCAGAATTGTTAACCCAATTCGGAGCAACTCTCATACTCTGGGGGTATACCATGCCAGGGACAAATCCACTATGATAGTACCAATTCATAGACCTTTATAGCAAACACCTCAGTTTACAGTCTACTCACTTAATCACTACATAAGCTAGACTTCTATCTAAGACTCACCTAGATATGAGGCCCTCCTCAATCCCTCATCAATCACGGACAACGATTGGATACAACAATTCTGAACAAACAGGAAGACACACTTCCATGACAATACCTAGTCAAGACTCAAAGCTAAACTCCACCGTTTACAACTTCTTTCCTAACTAAGAACACAACTTGGAGTTGCTTCAAAGCTTCCTCCAAGAACAATACAAAACTCATTACCTACAGGTTTCTGAGTGAGACCACAGTGACCATCTCACAACCCGAGTGGTTCACTAAGACAAAGCCCTAATGATCTACATCTTGGACTCGTGCTTTTTCTAGGTTACAAGCATTCTATTTATAACTTATTCCCAACTGGATTTGGGCTTCAAATCACAGCATAACAGTTGCTACAAATCAGCAGAAACATCTGCTACATAATAGGTCTTCAATCAAATCCTTCCTAATTTATCTCCATAATTAGAAAGTCATTATTCTTCAATATTCTTCTTGAAACCTATAAAAAAGCACCACATAGGATAACATAATATTCCCAGAAACATTCCTTACATTGGGCTTGGGCATTAGCAGATCTTAGTTTTAATTAATAATTAAAACTAATTATTCTCCAAATCTTTATGCATGAAAATAGCCAACCCTATTCTTCACAAACAGATTGCTTCCAAATAATATCACTCCAACATAATTTTACTCCCAGAATTACGCATGCAATCACTCAACACCAACACACAAAAGATTGCTAAAAATAGCGCAGCAAATAAAACCTAAAACCAGAACTGGAAGTTCTGTCAACTGATGTTAGAACATCAGGTTTGACATCATGACACAGTCTGCAATACTAACAAACACCACCAACACTTCACCTGCAGAATGTTAGAGACAGCGTGTCAAGACATCAAGTAGAACATCTTGATGCAACATATTGTTTTACCAAAATTGTTGTCAGTGCAGAACCAACATAGGTCATTCTATCTGAGACACAGAATGTCTTGCAGTACAAGCGGTAAAGAAGAGAACGGAGGTCAGATATATCCAGTAGTTCACTTTTACTTGTATTTTGATAATATTTGTAGTATAGTTTGTAATTTGTCAACAATGATATTTGATTATGGATTTTAATTGAATTAATATATGACATTTTAATTGAAGGGTAAAATAAGTTTTAGGTCCCTCTAAATATAGCGATTTTCAATTTTAGTCCCTCAAAAATTTTCCTTTAAGAATTGGTCCCTACAAGATTTTTCATCTCAATGAATAGTCCCTGACGACAAATGGGAGTAACGGCTGCTGATGTGGCTGCGCCACGTGGAAATTTCTTCCATTTTTTATTTTTTATATTCATAAATCCAGAATTCGTAGCTAATTTGTAGCTAATTCGAAACCAATTCCTAGCTAATTCTGAAAATTGAGACCTTCTAAACCCAGTATTCGTAGCTAATTTGAAACCAATTCGTAGCTAATTCTGAAAATAATTATCAAAGACTAACACACCAACATTCTTGTTATATAAACATGCCAACTCTATAAACTTAACATAAACACAACTCACACTACTACAACCTTAATTACCTAAAACTTATTTAACCCTATATATATATATATATCAACTTCCTAACTAAGATTGGAACATACATCTAATCTCCCTAATTTACCCTTTTTGGGTTTTTAACTTTACACTTACATTCACCCTTTTAAGTCATTTTGCGTTAACCACAACTTTTTAGGTGCTTTTTATTGGAGTTATTTAATTCTATTAATATTTTCTTATGATTTATAATTGATGTTTGCTATTTTTCAGCCATGGCAGGTTTGAACAGGTTATTTGGTGATGATGGTGAATAGGTCCTGTAGGTTATTGTTATGCAAGGTGCAGGTACTACTGGTACAGCAGGTATGATGTCTGTTTTAACGTTTTGATGCAGTTTCTGTTAGGCATGATGAAATGTGCTTGCTGACTTAAATTTGTGAATGTTATGGTTAGAAATTTCCTCTGCAACTGTGCTATTTAACATTGAAATTACTGAACTGTAAACTTGTTGGATGTTGATGTTTAGGAATCAAATCAGCTGGTTAGTGTTTGGAAATTGTTAGTGAATTAGAAACTGTTAGTGAATTGAAAATTGTTAGTGAAATGAAAATTGTTAGTGATTGTTTTAATAGAATGAGTTGTTGTTATGTTTAAATGTGACGTTGGTTAAAGGGTCAATTAACTGTCATAAATGTGGCATTTGTATGTATCTTAACTGATACAAAGAAAATTCATGTTATGCCATTGAATAGAACTTATTGAATGGTCTTGGATGAATGTAGGTTGATCCTTATTGATGCTTGGCTATGCATTTTTTATGGTTCATGTGTCTATCCGTTTTGCATGGCTGGTATAGAAAGGCTTGAAATGAGGCTTTAGTCAAGGCATGATAATTATTGATAATTTAGGTAATTAAGGTTGTAGTAGTGTGAGCTGTGTTTATGTTAAGTTTATAGAGTTGGTGTGTTTATATAACAAGAATGTTGGTGTGTTAGTCATTGATAATTATTTTCAGAATTAACTACGAATTGGTTTCGAATTAGCTACGAATTAGTTACGAATACTGGGTTTAGAAAGTCTCAATTTTCAGAATTAGCTAGGAATTGGTTTCGAATTAGCTACAAATTAGCTAAGAATTCTGGATTTATGAATATAAAAAATAAAAAATGGAAGAAATTGCCACGTGGCGCAGCCACATCAGCAGCCATTACTCCCATTTGACGTCAAGGACTATTCATTAAGACGGAAAATCTTGTAGGGACTAATTCTTAAAGGAAAATTTTTGAGGGACTAAAATTGAAAATCGCTATATTTAGAGGGACATAAAACTTATTTAACCCTTAATTGAATTACATCAATTTGTAATTTAATTGAATAACTTAAAATATAAGATTTCTTTTAAAAAAATATTAAATTTATAACAAATTTACAGTATAGGATTATTATAGAAGTCTATTTCCAAATTATTCCTTAAATTGTAAAATAAATATACTATCATATCAAAATGTGTTCAAGAACTATTATGGAAGTGTGCGTATGAACTCACCCTTTCATAAGTACGGATATACACTTTCAATTAATTTTTGACAAAATGGAGTGGATAATTTACTTAAGAGTAGATGTGGTCTATTTTAAAAACGTACGAAAGTATACTTCCAAATTTAAAAGTACAATTTTAAATTCCATAAAAATGATTCTTCATTACTAAGGGTGGGAAGAGCAAACTTCTAAATTATAATACTTAGAACTTTTTAAATTTAACTGTATTTCCTCAAAGATTCTCTAAACTCCTCCTTCAAATACATTAGAAATGACGAATAAAAAATACAAATTGTGTGAGAAGAAGAAAAAGTATTTTCAGTGAAGTTTTTTCACTCACGATGCCAATATTTTTCTATGTTAATTAAATAATAATTATAGCATAAATCTAGCCACATAATGATTGTTTCTTATTTTTGAAAAAAATAATTTGTAAGTGGTGTTTTTTCTCCTAATACAAACATCTCCTTCTACAATATGTCTAAGAGTGTTTTAGATACAAATTGTATGTAAAGGAATAAAATTTTGCAATTATAAAAGAGGTACTCATATATTTTTATTTTATTTTTTAAAGAAAATATGACATCACTCCCTTTGAGCAGTTGTATTGTTGTTGCTTCTGCCTTTTTAAAAGTCTCTAACATAATTGAAACAAAAAGAGAGATTAGAGAACTAGAGAAGTGAAGAGTAGTGAGATAAAAAAAAAGGAGAGCAAGAGGACTGGAACAACGGAAGGCCGATAACGTCAATGCATATTCGGAGGCGACTATAACATGTTATGTAAGTAACCTCCCAGAAGACTTACGTTCAAAAGAAATGGGAAGAGTGTTTGAAAAACGGGGAAGAGTGTGTGATGTATATATTGCTCGAAAGAGAAAATAGGAGGGGAAAATCTTTGCTTTTGTGAGATATGAAGAAATAAAGGACGAGAAATGGTTGGAGAGTCAACTTAAAGACATCTGGTTTGGCACTTACAAATCGTTGGTCAATATCTCAAAATACGATCGTCTGAAAAGAATAGATATACCCAAGAAAACATACTTTGATGGAGAAGCATAAAGGTTCCGAAATCAGACACATGGAAGAGGAAAGAAGGTCATGAGAGAAAGGAGTAAGAAGAGACAAAGCATCAGAGAAGTAGGCAAATCTTATGTAGATGTGATTAAAGCCTCAAAAGCAAACCAAACGCTGGAGTTAATTCAAAATCCGGAGTACTAATATCAGGGAGGGTTATCAGTTTACATTAGCAAAGAAGAAATGAAGTGGGTCGAAACAGAATTTGTTGGAAGCCTTTGAAATGTAGAAGATGTTGATTCAATACAACAAAGAAAGGTGAATGAAGGAATCGTAAATGTAAAAGTTATTTCGCTGGGTGGTGAAATGGTGTTCCTAAAGGAAGACGAGGATGAGGACTTCAAAACATTGGTAAAGGATTCATAAGTTATCTTCAATCAATGGTTTTCATTGGTGAGAGCATGGGAACCTAGAGATGGAACGGGTGGTAGATTCATTTGGTGAAAAATGGATGTAGTACCTATTCACGCGTGGAGGAGAAAAGTGTTTGTAATCCTTACAACTCCATTCGGAAGATTCATCAAGATGGATTCGGAGACTGAAGATCTAAAAAGGCTAGATGTGGTGCGAGTCTTGGTGAGAACACCATATGTTGAGTTCATCAACAGAGTCATTAAAATACAAATGAGTAATGAAATGTTTAATGTGAGAGTCATAGAGGAATCGTGTGAATGCAATAACACCGAAAATATAAGAAGGGCAGAAATATCATAGGAGTGGGTGGAGTATGTAAGTGATGGACCAAATTACTCCTTCATTCCTCTATTAATGGCTTCCAAGGAGGAAGAAGATGACGAACATAGAATCATGAATAATTATGAGCAATTATTGTATGAGTTAGATATTAACGAAGGCATAGGGTGCAGGGAAGAGCATGATGGAGGCATAAAATTGGAAAAGACAATAATAATTAATGAAAAAGAAAAGTTGAGTGAGGAATATGGTAATATAAATTCAAATTTTAACAGTACTAATTCTAACAGTGGTTCAATCAGTCAAAATAATGTTCATGAGAAAAGTCAAAAGAAAGGAATTAATAGTAGAATAAAGGAGAGTGGGAAATGAGGGTCGACGCATGAAAATACCAATACAGAAAAAAATTGGAGGAAAAAGTAGTGGGCCTAACAAAAAGCAAAAACCGTATTCGGGCGAGTGGACCAAGTGCAATAGCCTCTAAAGAACACACAAATAATGTAGACATTATGCTGGAGAGAGAGAAAAATTGGGAAAAGAAATACAGGATTCTGACATCGAAGAAGATCAAAATAAGAGTATGGGGAAAATATCGAAGAGAATAATGTTTCAAGTCAAGTTGCTGGGAAATCCTCAAGTCGAGAATCAAACCCATCCGCGGACAAAGTTAAAGATTGAATTAGTAATATTTGAAGACAATGAAGCAGACAGTAGCAAGAAGAATATGAATCAGGATGAAGAAGCTCGCAAATCAAGGGCAAAAACCATAACTGTTTAAAGACAGAAAGAAGATATACAATTTTGAAAGAAAATAAGAACTCGTGGAGGAAGAGAAGAAAAGAAGACCTGAGGTGCACGTGTAATCATTGTGTTCAAATGGAAGAAAAAAAAAGGTAACATCTGATTTGGATCTAAATTGGGTAGTCAGTTATATGGATAGAAGAAATTATACATTGTTGCACAGGAACACAAGAGAATTTGCAAAAGATGTGTGGGACCTAGGTAAAGATTTTGGATTAATTCATAAGGGAGATGAAGGAGAAATTATTTAGGAATTAAAGAGGGGGTGAATGAGAAACATGATCCAACTAGATAGAAGGGTGGTAGTTAGGAGAAAGGCGTAATCATAAAATAGTTAGATATTCATGAAGTTGATTTCGTATAATATAAGGGGTCTAGAGGTTTCGGCAAAGAAAAAAGAGATCATGAGATTAATTCAAATGCATAGGCCTGTAATGATTTGTATCTAAGAAACAAAAATGGAAAAGATTGTCAGGAACTTGTGCACAAAGATATGGGGTTCAGTTGATTTCGATTTTACTTTTAAAGAAGCTAAAGGAGAATCTAGGGGATTGTTGCCAATATGGGACTGTAATAAGCTGAAGATACATAAAAAATTGTCGATGAAATCTACATTATGGATGGAGGGAGAGTTGGGAGAAGAAAAAAAGAGTCAATTTGGTTAACATATACGCTCCATGTGAAGGAAGGAGAAAAACAGTGCTTTGGTAATAATTACAACAACTTATCGAGTCAAAAAGTGAAGAAGGGTAGTGTTTTATGGGTGATTTCAATGCAGATAAAGAAGAAGCAGAAAGAAAAGGAAGTAGTGAAAATTCAAGAAGGGACGAAATTAGAGCATTCGACAAGTTCATTATGGAGTTAGAGCGTATAGACCTCCTGTTGCATGGTAGAAAGTACTTTATGCATACTATTTAGGATGCTGAAGTGTTGGAAAGAGTTGGAGGGGTACCATAGTTTTGTTAAGGAAAACTAGAGGGATATTCAAGTAGGGGGTTGATGCATGTATGTGCTAAAAGAAAAGTTTAAGTTGATCAAAGAAAAACTTAAAAGGTGGCACAAATATCATACTCAGAACCTAGGAGACAGAATATTTATATTCGAATCTTGATATTATAATTTTCATTGTTTTATGAATTTCTACAGAAAGGTTGTAAAACGTACTTAGACCTGTGATGTCGATACTTGATTTGAATTTTTCTCTCATTTCTTCCTTCTATTGTTTCTTGCGTTTTGCCTTGAGTTCCTAAAAATCATTGTCTCGCGGTTATGGAATCGATGCCAATTCATGATCTAAGAAAATAAAAGATTTTCAAGGTAGTTAGAAGGAGGATCATATTTTTTCCTATGAAAGAAGTTTGTCTTATTGAAACGGTCCAACTTGACAGAGTCCTGTTTCATCACTTAGATGCTTAAAATTGAAGCATTGTTTGCCATTATTTGAGATACTATTAGATTGTTAGAAATTGATTGTAAGTTAAATGTATCAGAGCTAGAATCCTGAACGAAATCACTTCCCTAATATTATTTTAATCACTCTCAAGATGTCGTAGAGTCAACACACACGAATACCTAGGATAGTTGAATATATATTCGAGTTTGTATAAGATCAATGAAAACTTGAATGCTGGAAAAATGAAATATGGAATTTGTAGTGAAGAGGATGGCATTTCATTATTAATTTTATGAATCCATAATGATTAATTTATAGGTCAAATAATGTTGTTTCACAAGGTTGAGAACCTTGATGAAACTCACCCTTTCAGCAACACTTTGTACCATGCATTGCAACTTTTTGCCTATTACAACACTTCACAAGCGTTGCCTAATTGCTTGCTACAACACTTCATGAAGTATCACCTATTTCTGATTACTTACTGCAATATTTCACGAGGTGTTGCCTATTTCTAAATTCAAAAAAAATCCTTGCATGGTGTCATGTTATTATTGGAACAAAACAATTGTTATGTATTTAATTAATCTATTTATTAATTAACAATTATAATACATCCCACTCTGCTTCCCTCCATTTTGATCCATTCATTTATGATATTCAAACATAGGCTAAATGGTGCTGCATATTTTATCATTTCTACTGATGACCAATCTAAAAAGTGCGAACATTTATCTTAAAAGAAAAAAATAAGTAATTAGTGTCTTCAAGCAATTGCATGCAAGTTCTAAAAGAGTAAAAGGAAAGAAATTAAAATGTGTTAACGCATTTAATGATGATGAATACAAAGTTCCATTTGAAGAGTATTACAAAGAACATTGAATTAAGGTTTAGAAAATTGTTCCAAAGACATTTCTACATTATGGAGTTGGAAATAGCATAGATTATATCATTATGGAGTTGCAAAGTTATCAAAAGTCTTCTGGGGTTGAAGTAATGACAACTGAAATGGATATGATCAACATTTCTCCTTTTGTTCCACTTGATGTTGATGTTCTAAATAAAGTATAGACATGGAAATATGTCTTTTATGATTACATGAGAATGTTTAGATGTGTTGCATTGTTCACATTCAAAGAGATGAGAGGCAAAGCTTGATAAGTAATCAAAATTGTGTGTGTGTGATTGTGTAAATGTGTGTGTGTGTGTGTGTGCGCGCGCATGTGTGTGTGTGTACGCGCGTGAATATGTGATTATATGTATGTGTGTGTAAGCGTGCGCGTGTTTAGGGTGTGGGTGGAGTGTATACATGTGTGTGTGTGTGTGTGTGGTATGGTCATAAAGAATTTGGTTATATATTGTGAGGTCTAGTTTACAAGAAAATTGATAATGGTCAATTTGTTTCTAAAAGTAACATTGATGTATTTCCTAAACATCCTAATGAAACTTTTGTTGACTAGGGAGATATACTAGTAGATTGTGATAATGTAACTAATAACAAATAACCATATCACGATGAGTTAGTTGAAGAGGCTCAAAGTAAGCCACCAAATGAGCTTGAGTTATGAAGGTCTACTAGGGAGCACACAATTTCTCAAACAAAACTACCAATAGATAATTTAAAGCGTTGCTATACAAAAGTGGTTAAAGGAGATGCAAGAAGATATGAATTCCTTTCATGAGAATAACATATTTGATTTGGTGAAATTTCTTAAAGGAAAAAGTGAACTCAAGAACAAATAGGTATACTAGATAAATTCTGAAGAGTATACCCTACTACCCCTGATGGTATACTTGTCCCCCTTTTTCAAAATCAAAATGGCGGGTAAAGATGCATTGTGAAAAGTAACTAAGTAGATAAGGGCAATTTAGACATTTAGAGAAATAAAACAATTATTCATATTATTACTTAAGAAATTCAAATTGCATAAAGGAAATTTGTAGAATTTAAAGTACGTGAAGGAAAAATACTGAATTTAAAGTTTGTAAATAAAACATATGAAATAAACAAAAATCTAAGTGAGATTATTCTTCATCAAGATGATCATAGAATAAGAGTTCATGTGGTAGTTTGGTTTGGTCGGGAATGAAGTGGCGTACTATGAAGTATATCTTATCATTGATTACATATATTTTTCCACTTATGATTTTCAGAAATTCCTTAGTTGTGAGTACTTTGGGGAAATTTTATGAGCTTTCTATTTCTATAGGTATTTCCTGACTTTTCGCTTTCCTTTTACTCCCATTTGATTGTGCCTTTTCAGTGATCCTACCATTTATCAGCTCGTACTTCATTGATGGTAAGACAAAGCTTCCAATAATGGTTGTTTCTTCCTTGAACTCTTCATATCCAAACTTTGATCCCTTTTCTTCCAGAATTTTTATGACTATATTTCTGTATGGAAGGTATGATTCTTCTTTCTTCCTTTCTATCATATAGTCAATTACTTATTGTGCCAAGTTTACCTTGACTTTGTTTTCTATCAACCATACTGTTTCTACATCAACTTGGGTTAAGATATTGAAGTTTCCTTTTCTGGGAAAAGGATGTGGTTGATTACATAATGAATCATTTGATTTTCAAGGTGAATGTATCCAGCAATGAATTGGTAAGGTATGCATGGTGATGGTTCTTTCATAAGAGAGGATGCGTCGATGATGTAGTTGTACTGGTTGGCTTTATCTGTAAGCTTAATAATTCTATCTTCATGAGGGAGATTCAACATCTCTCCAAATTTTTCTACTGAGAGGCTTATCCTATGTTTTCTTACTTCGCTTTGAAGTATTCCATCAGCGAGATGAAGGTTTCAGAAGAACATTTTCATAAGGGGTGTATAGATTCTCTTTAAAGGCATATAGAGGAAGGTGGAGAGATTGAGTTCTTCAAAGGTTTTGAAGAATTTGCATTCTTTAAAATCTTCTGGAGCCAGGGTATGAGTTCTTAGAAGGGTTCGATTGGCAAAGTGTTGAAAGAACCTTGATTCTTGTTTTCTTGTGGTGAAATCATCAGTAAGGTGGCTGGAGTTGAAGCTCAATTTATTTGGATTCATGAGGATTTTGCAAGAACAATCTTATAGACAAGGTTTGAAAAGAAAATATGCAATGCAAAAGAGTGAGAAGGGATTACCTTTTTACAGCGGACCATCAGAGGGTTTTAGCGTGTATTCATGGCAAGTAGTCAATGTAGATTATGTTGATTGAAGATCAAATAAATTTTTTTCCTATTTGAGTCTCTTAATCGATTGGCTAATGGATCCAATCAGTTGTATTTTCAAATTTCTCAGGATTTTGTGAAATCTTCATCAATGTTGGGATTTTATTTGCTTGAGGCGCAAGGTAAGCTTTTGATATGGAACTCTTCGTGTAAATCTTTTCCAATTAGCTGTCATTTTGTGCCAACAGATTGGGCTTACATAAATCAGCCTTCTCGGTACATGTTAGACTTTATGTTAGATTTTTTTTTTATTTTTTAGCACCCTCAATTGTCATTATTGCACTCCTTTTACTAGAAAATGCTAAAATACTCATTTTGTGGGTTAGAAAATAATTTATTTAGATGAGAAGAAAATTATAATTATTATTTTAAAGGTTTAATCATATTTTCCTGATTATTTCAACCTTAAAATAATGTATACCTCATTTATCGAGAATTCTTGATAAATATTTCCCAAAGAGGGAAGACACTAAATTGTGTATCCTCCTCTACACATCATTGGATGCGAGAGTTAGTAAGACCACAAAATAAATAAGTCCATTACAAACATATCCATTTAACTTATCACTAATGTTCATATTTTTTTTAGATATTCTCAAATAATCTTCTTTGATCACAATGGTTGACATTCTCCATCGTCATTTTATCCTCGGATCAGAGACTTCATAAATATTGTATACTTTGGAAGTATATTATTGCTCTGCACAACATTAATAATTGTCAAAACTCAAAACTACAAAACATACCTACAAAACACTAAGGTTTCACATTTGGTGTCCATATCTTCTTGGGCCCATGTGCATTAGTTACAAAAGTTCAAAGGCGGTTACCTTTAGATCCTATTAATTTATCAAAACAAAAGGGTTCTAAATATCCTATTCTCTTACAGTGTGTGCACTTATAAACTGAACGCTTCTTATCCTTTTGATCTACACCATTCTTAGCTTTTTTTTATCCCTTTTAAATCCTACGCCACTTCTATTTAGGGAAGATTTTTAATTAGATAGAATTAGGTCAAGCTTTTATTTACCTTGGGTAAACTTTCCTAAGGTTTCACGGAGCATAGTTACTTATTTTATAAGGGATTCACGCGCTTACATTCTTCTTTGGAATTTTTAGGCTTAGTTATTTCTATTTTAAAAGAATTATTGATTTCCTTAAGATATCTTACGGATACCGTACAAACTTAAGGTACGCTCTCTTAGTTTAGCATTTTCTTTCTCCAATTGATCAATCATTCTAAATAGTTAAGCATAAGAAGTTTTGATACCTGGAACAATATCTCCTTCGTAGGATGCCCTTAAGAAAATTTCATCTTCTTCGTTGGAAGAAGATTCTTTCACATTTCTCCTCGACGTTGATGTGTCTCCTCATCTTCTTCGTTCAATTATTGAAGAAACTTCTTCATCTTGTTTGTTATTCCTTGAACAAGAGGTTCCTTCATTGGATGTTGAACCTTCTGAGGATCGTTCAACCACTAAGTATGTTCTTTCAAAGGATTGCACATAAGTTATATGATAGGAGTATGATGAGGATGATGATTCTTCAGTTTGGATTTCTTCCTCTATAAGTAGTTGAACTAGATTGTTCAACTTTTCTATAATTTCTTTCTTTCTTGATTTTTCCTGAAATTCATGAAGGATCCCATCTTTTTATTTAAGAATTGGATTAATTTCCAATTAATTCTTGGATATTGGTTAGTAATACAGTTCCCAACAAAATTTCCAATACTTATAAAATTAGAAAAACATATATGATGGGTATCATTATCTTCTTCGCCTCGTGTGTTCATATTCTCTTGTTTGATACTTGTAAAAACTCCATATATCCTTTCAAGAGCCTCTGTATGTCTTAGAGACACATGTTCCTGAAGAGGAGCCTCCTAATTTTGCTCATAAGGCTGAAAGAGATGCTTATAAGAAGCATGTTGATGATGCTAATGAAACTGCTTGCCTTATGCTCGCTACCATGAATTCTGAATTGCAAAAGCAACATGAAAACATGGTAGTGTTCAATATGATCGAACACCTGAAGATGCTCTATCAAGAGCAGGCAAGGCATGGGAGATTTGAAGTTTCAAAAGCCCTTTTTCAAGGCAAGCTAATCGAGGGAGCCCCAGTAGGTCCCCATGTACTCAAGATGGTCGGGTATATGGAGAACCTTGAAAGATTGGGGTTTCCCCTAACAAAGGAGCTTGTGACTTATTTGATCATGCAATCGTTGCCGGAGAGCTTCAATCAATTTTTCCTTAATTTCAACATGAATGATATGGACAAAAGTCGTCCATAACTGCTAGGCATGTTAAGAAGTGCTGAGCAGAATCTGAAGTCAAAAGGGAAGTCCATTTTGTGGTCAGTAATGGAAAGAAACAGAACAAAAGACCCACCTAGTAGGGTGGTAAATGGAAAGGCAAGGAAGTTGCCAAACCCAAACACATTGCTCCTGCTTTGAAGCCTAGTGGAGGCATAGCAAAGGAGTATATTTCCTTCTATTGCGGTAAGACCAGACATTAGAAGGGAAACTACCCAAAGTACCTGGAAGATTAGAAGAATGGAGTAGAGACTTCAACTTCAGGTATTTTTGTTATAGATATAAATTTATCTACTTCTACCTCATGGGTATTGGGTACTGGATATGGTTCTCACATTTTTACTAACGTGCAGGGGCTAAAAAGGAGTAGAGATTTGGCCAAAGATGAAGTTGATCTACGAGTTGGCAATATAGAAAAGGTTGCTACTTTAGCCGTAGGAACTTATGCATTGACTTTACCTAGTGGTTTAATAATTCAGTTAGAGAACTGTTATTATGTACATGCAATTAGCAAGAATATTGTTTTCGTTTCTTGTTTGGACAAGTTTGGTTTTTCATTCATAATAAAGAACAATTGTTGCTCCATTTATTTGAATGATATATTATATGCTACTGCATAGATGACCAATGAACTATATGTACTTGATCTTGAAATGTCTATTTATAACATTAATATTAAAAGGATGAAACCTAATGAGTTAAATCCAACTTACCTTTGGCATTGTCGATTAGGCCACATAAATGAGAAACGTATTTCTAAACTCCATAAAGATGGACTCTTGGACTCTTTTGATTATGAATCATATGAGACATGCAGATCTTGTTTAATTGGAAAGATGACAAAGTCCCCATTCACAGGAAAAGGTGAAAGGGCTAATGATATTTTAGCCCTCATACATACTAATGTATGTGGACCACTGAACATACCTGCCAGAGGAGGTTTTCAATACTTCATCACATTTACTAATGATTTCAGTAGATGTGGTTATGTGTATTTAATGAAACACAAATCCGAGTCCTTTGAAAAGTTTAAGGCATTCAAGAATGAAGTACAAAAGCAACTAGGTAAGAATGTTAAAACTCTTCGATCAGATCGTGGTGGTGAATATTTAAGCCTAGAGTTTGATGACCATATAAAAGAGTATGGGATTCTATCCCAACTCACTCCTCCTGGAACACCATAATGGAATGGTGTATCTGAGAGAAGAAATGGAACCTTGATAGACAGGGTCCATTCCATGATGAGTCACGCCGATCTTCCAAACTCCTTTTGGGGACATGCACTACTGATAGCAGCTTATACACTTAACCGTGTTCCATCCAAAAAGGTTGAGAAGGTACCATATGAGATATGGAGTGGTAAGAAACCACATATGTCTTACATGAAGATTTGGGGTTGTGAAGTTTATGTGAAACGATAAATTTCAACTAAGCTTGAGCCAAAATTTGACAAATGATTTTTTGTGGCGTATCTTAAAGAAACAAGAGGGTATTACTTCTACAATCCTTTTGAGGGAAAATTGCTTGTCGCTCGAACTGGAGTTTTCTTGGAAATAGACTTTATTTCCAAAGGAATCAGTGGGAGGAAACTAGAGCTTGAAGAAATTGAAGAATCACAAAGCATTAATACACCTATCGAAGAATTAGAGCATGAATCATAAGTAGTTGTGGAAGAGTAACCTACTCAAGTAGAATAAGACCAGCATAGGTAGAGCAAGATACGTCACCAACCTAAGACATATGGATGTCTTGTAACTGATCAAGGTGATATATACTCATGGATCAAGATGAGCATGTAACCTACCAAGAGGCCATAACTGGTCCTGAGTCTGAGAAGTGGCTAGAAGCCATGATATCTGAAATGGATTCCATGTACACAAACCAAGTTTGGACCTTGGTAGAGCCTCATGTAGTAGTTAATCCTATAGGATGCAAGTGGGTCTTCAAAAAGAAAACTGACATGGATGGTAAGGTATATACCTATAAGGCAATACTGGTTGCTAAAGGCTATAAACAAATTCATGGGGTAGACTATGATGAAACCTTTTCCCTAGTTGCAATGCTAAAATCTGTTCGGATTTTACATGTTATCGCTGCATATCATGATTATGAAATATGGCAGATGGACGTCAAGATTGCTTTCCTTAATGAGAATCTTCTTGAGGATGTGTACATGACACAACCTGAAGGATTTGATATACCAGAAGAAGCCCAAAAGATATGAAAGTTACAACAATCATTCTATGGATTGAAGCAAGCTTCCAGAAGCTGGAATCTCCATTTTGATGAAACAATAAAACTATATGGATTCATAAAGAATGAAGATGAGCCTTGTGTCTACAAGAAGGTTAGTGGGAGCATGATCATCTTCCTGGTATTATATCTAGATGACATATTACTCATTGGAAACGATGTCCCTACCCTACAACAAGTGAAAACTTGATTAGGGAAATTATTTTCTATGAAGGACATTGGTAAAGTAGACTATATATTAGGAATCATGATCTATAGAGATAAATCACAAAAACTTCTTGGCCTAAGTCAGAGTACATACATAGACAAACTGCTGAGACATTATAATATGCATAATTCTAAGAAAGGATTCATACTTATCCAACATGGCATGTGTCTATCAAAAACACAATCCCCTTCAGCTAAGGAAGAAAAGGATCGCATAAATAAGATTCCATACACATCTGCAATAGGATTTATCATGTATTCCATGTTATGTACTCGACCAAATGTCTCGTATGCTTTAAGTACAACGAGTAGGTACTAATCTGATCCCGGTGATGCTCATTGGGCATCTGTCAAGAATATCCTTAAGTACTTGAGAAGGACTAATGACTCATTCTTGGTATATGAAGGTCAGGAAGAGCTTGTTGTAATTGGATAGACTGATGCTAGCTTCAAGACAGAGAAGGATGACTTCAAATCGCAATCTGGTTATGTGTTCTGCTTAAATGGTGGTGTTGTGAGCTGGAAAAGTTCAAAGAAAGAAACAGTTGCTGATTCTACAACTGAGACCGAGTACATTGCTGCCTCAAATGCAGCAAAGGAAACTATTTGGATCAAGAAGTTCATTAGTGAACTTGGCATAGTCCCTAGCATTGTGGATCCCATTTATCTCTATTATGATAACAATGGTGCTATAGCACAAGACAAGGAGCCTAGATATCACCAACGATCCAAACACATACTTATGCGTTATCACCTCATTCGAGAGATAATAGATCGGGGAGATGTGAAGATATGCAGAGTACATACACTTGACAATATTGTTGACCCACTAACAAAGCCTCTGAGGCAGCAGAAGCATGATGTCTATATTAGATCTATGGATATTAGAGGTATGCCTGATTGGCTCTAGTGCTAGTGGGAGATTGTTGGTGTAAGCCCTAGAGGCCAATACTTTTGGTACTTGTATCGAATTATTTATTAATAATAAAAGGCATTTCTTTATTATGTTTGTTTTTCCAAAATATTAAAGTCCCTAGAATAGCTAGTCCGTTTAATGAAATATTAAGTGTGACTTAATCATATATCCCATTAAACATAAGGACACTATTCTTAAAGTATCAGTCGTCGAGCTTTACTGTGAAATGTGATAACCTTAAAGCATTAATACTATTATGTAGATAGATTGATGATCACATCTCATGGATCATGGATAAGGAGTTATCAAGTCTTAACATAGGTATGGATATTAGGATTAATATTTATACTGGATTAACCCGCTATGAGAGTGCTACATAGAATGTTATGCAAATTGTCATAAGTTACTCTCATAGTGATAGTGGTGTATACCACCCTTCGACCTGAAACCACTATGGACCCTAGATGTAGAGTCGAGATTAAACATTGTCCGTAACTGGATGACCATAAAGACATTTGATGGGTACTCCACAAAGCATGCCGAGGGACATGAGTGACGTAGATGGAATTTGCTCATCATGCGTAACAGTATAAATGTCTAAGGGCCTAATATTGAATTGGACAAGGATGACATGGTATATGCCTTGTGTTCAATATAGACATAATGGCAAAAGGGTAATTGTATATACAAGTATCATCACAAAAGGTTTTATCAGATCACATGACATTTTTGTGACTTGGGTAGCAGTGATGTGTTGCTAGACACCACTCACTGTTTATTATGTTAAATTACTACAAGAAAAGTTGCTAATAGCTAGGGGTAAAGCCCCTCACTAAAAAATACTCATTTGCTAGGGGTTAAACCCCTCGCACTGCATAAAATGGAAAGAAAAAAATTGAAAACAAAACCGTGGGGATGCCTCTCGCAAAAGGAGAGGGAAAAATTTTTAAATTTTGAAACTGCGTTTTGCTAGGGGTCACTCCTCACTATAATGAAAGGGCGCCAAAATAGGCTGACAAAGGAAACAATTTGCGAGGGGGCAACCCCTCACCAATTTCATAAATGCGTTTTGCTAGGGGCTACCCCTCACCATAAAAATGCCTTTAGTCAAATCAGTCTGCAAAAGTACTAAAGACTGTGCCAAAGCCTGCTACGAGACTGGAAATGGACTGCAGCACGTCGCCACTGGCTAGGGGTAGCCCCTCACAAATGTTATCTTCATCTATTGCGTGGGGATGCCCCTCGCAAATGTCATGTATTAAATTTCAGTTTCGTTTGCTTTCTCATTCCAGACCTTTCTCATCAGAATTTTTTTCTTTGCTTTCTCTCTTCCATTGTTCTTCCACCCTAGTTTCATTTCCAGATCATCAAACATCTACTTCTTTTTTCAAGTGTTGGTAAGTATTCTACAATTATAATTTCTTTATTGTATGTATTTTCTAATTAATTTTATTTATTAGATTTACCAATAAATTTTTTTATTTATTTTCTGTGTTGCATATAATTCATATAAAAGTCTAAATTTCATCTAAGAGGAGCTTCAAATTTGAGTGAGCAACAAAAGGTACACATATTTTTCTTCAAAATTTTAGGTGTAAATGATATTAATATATGTTGATTTTGAGTGATGCCGTTATAATAAAATAAATATACAAATTTATTTTGAAATATATATATATATATATATATATATATATATATATATATATATATATATATATATATATATATATATATATATATATATATATATATATATACATATTTCTAGTAATATATTTTTGAAAATATTATTTTTATGTTTTATATTTATAGGATTTATCTTATAATATTTGTTAGAAAAATATTGGAAAAAACAATATTGATATTTTTTGTTTATATTATTTAATATATTTTGAAAAACAGATATATATAAATTTATGTTATGTTATGTTGTTTATAAATTTATATGTTATATTATTTTAAAAAATTTGAAAAAAACAGTATATAAATTTATGTTATGTGGTTTATATTGTTAAAAAGACAGATTATAAACAATAGATTATATATTAAACATATTAAACAGTATATAAATTTTATTATATATTAAATATTTTAGAGAAAATAATAATATATATTAAATATGTTAATGTGCACTTTTTATATAAAATATATAATTTATAATATACACTTTTTATTTAAAAAGTATACATTTTTATTTAGAAAGTATACATTTTTTAAAATATAAATATATTTTAGAAATATATTTATAGGAAATATGAATTAATCATAAAAGTATGTAATTTGTAAGTTATTTTATTGTGAAAAGATTAATAATGTATTAAACATTTAATTATAAATTATTATATTTTACAAAATTTAAAAATATATATTTATTTATTATATAATTATATTAAAAAATATATTTATTTGTTATATAATTATATTATTCTAATTATAATAATATAATTAAAATAATATAATTATAAATTTTAAAAATAATATGATAATCATTAGCTAGGGGTTAACCCCTCACAAATTCCAAAACGAATGACAATTAGCTAGGGGCTTATCCCCTCGCAAATTCTGACATATATAGTCTGTGTCTATGCCTGCAATGTAGTAGGCTATATTTTTTTTCTTGGTATTTTGCGAAGGGCTTATCCCCTAGCCAGTTTTGCGAGGGACTTAACCCCTAGCCAATAATTTGCGATGACTTGATTAGCTAGGGGTTATACCCCCTCGCAAATTGATGTTTTGTGATGGGTTTTTTTTGGCTTAGTGAGGGGTTAAACCCCTAGCTAAATTCAGTTTTTCTTGTAGTGAATGCGTGATTTAATATAATTGACAACGTCGTGAAAACCTATAGGGTCACATACATAAGAACAGATTGACAAGAGGTAGAGTAAATAAGAAACACCGTAAGGCACGATGCACTTAAGTAAATGTATAACATCGTAAGGTACAGTGCACTTAAGTAGAATATGAAATTTGGTAAGGTACCACGCGCTTAGTTGATATACGGTACACCATAAGATATGGTGCGCGTACATTTAAGTGAGTTTTTTAGCTTGCAGCCCACACAAGTGGTTCTATAAATAGAACCCTTGTGCAGAAGCATACACTCTTGATGAAAATCCGGACTGTGAAATCCTAACCGTATTTCTTTCCCTCTCTCACTTAAAGCCCTCAATCGTAGCAGCTAGCACTGAGACTGAAGGAATCTATTCGTGTGGACTGAGTAGAGATATTGTTCATCATTCAACGCTCGTGATCACTCTTTCATTTCAACATCAAAGGTTTCATCGCCACAAGAGGTAATCGTTTCTATCACTGATCATGACCATTTGTAAGGATCACTAAAGGGAAAATTTTAATTTCAGCTGCATTTTAGATCGTTATTTTCTTTCAATATATACGATCGAGCTATAATTTAGCTGATCCATTTACTAAGCCACTTGCCAGAGATTTAGTAAAGACTACCTCGAGAGGTATTAGATTGAAACTCCTTGAATAAGAGTTTCAACTACAACGACAACCCACTCTAACGTTAATAAAACATTAACCTCAAGATTCAATGGGTAACAACAAATCGTTAATTAGAATGTTTGTGCGTAACAATGTTGACTATGGCATAAGGAGAGCTGAGTTTTTCAAACTCTTAATGAACTACAATGTCGAGAATATGTATCTAAAGTAAGGTAGCTACAATATAACAACTTCGTTCACTATTGAAATTTCGATTTGAACTTAGTAAATGTGGATTTGAACTAAACCTTAGTAATGACTATTGCATAAGGATGGCTGAGTGTTTCCAACTCTTAATTTAAATGTTTGTGCAACATTAGGTATTAATGTTGACTATTGTATAAGAAGAGCTGAGTTTTTTTAGAATTGGTTTTGTCATAATTAGAACAAGTGGGTAATTAATAGTAATAATAATAATAATAATAATAATAAGTGTGTTCTAAAATGACAAGAAAATATGTAATTAAAAAAATGAGTAAATAATCAATGCACGAGAAATAGTCACACATAAAAAGTATCATTCACTGTAAAAGCTATTATAAAGGGTTACATTAATTAACTCAATAAAAGAGGAAAAAAAGATAAAGTGCCACATGAACAAGTGTGGTGGTCCCAAATCTTACGTCAATTGTCTAAAATATTTGATATTGCTTAAAATACTATTAGAATAATAATTTCGTTCATAATTCAAACCAAGGTCCATCCAACTTAAAAACATTATCTAAACATGATGCATCACTGTTCAAGAACCATTCTAGATTCTTGCATGACATGTCATTACCATATTAAAAAAAATATGCTTCATCACGCCCTACATTACTTCTTTAGCCACATGTGTATGATGAGCACTAGATTGTCATCAATCCTCTCTTGAGTGGCGTTGTGTCCTCTATGTCCCATTTATATCTATATACCCTAAATCTCGAAGCATTTAGCTCAGATGATATATTAACAGAAACTTTATAAATGTTTATATTCAAAACGGTTTGTTTTATGAAGTAAGTCTTCTTAAACTTAAACATAAAGATTTGCAAATAAATCCTAACTGATTCTGCCATCTATCACAAAGAATACTAAACCTCGATGATATTGCAGCTCATTATGTAGACATAAAATATGCATTATTTTTCATTTTTCTCATTAAAAGATTAACATGTACTCATATAGTAGTAATAGTATAATACACCAAAGGTGTGCTAATTAAATCTCCAGTAATGATGGATCCCAATCCTTAAAAACATCCACAACAAAATCACTAGCACTCCATGGAATACCTAGTGGTTCAAGGTCCAAATCAGTGTCTCACAACACCTCATTATTCATATCATTTGAAATCTCTTGAATGCAGTTGTTATCAGTAGATTGTGTAGGAACAATCAAATTCTGATCAATCGCTATTCCTGTTGTTGTAGAACTACCCTGTGGTGGTGCCAAATTGAGCCTAGCAGATTCACCATATAGCCTTGTAGCATCATCATCATAATAAGCAAGTGCTGCTTCAAGACAAGTGTTGAATGTTCCTAGCCAGAGCCTAGCACCACGTTTGGGTTCTCTTATTTCAGCAACCCATTTTCCCCAAGTCCTTTGTCTCACTCCTTTGTAACTACATAATGCATTTTCTGGTCCTCCTTTTCCTCTTGATCGTGTCATTTTTACTTCTAATTCCTTTTTCATCGTTGTTCACTATTGATGCAGCAACATTTGATATTATAATACATATAAATACTATATATTATTTTTGCGAAGTATAGCAAGAAAATATTGAGTGAATGAATGAATAAATGGAGAGAGAGACACTTGGAGAATGGATATTATTTTTCGGCATGAAGGATTAGTGTCACCAAATGCAAAAGGTGTGACAGCCACTTGCTACTGGTATCGCGTTTCTATTTTTGGAACTGCAATTACTTAACTCGGACATTATTTATATATTTCTTCAATTAATAATTAATAATTTTTTCTAAAGAAATGTTAATTATGGATAGAGTCAAAGGGGTGAGGGGTGGACACCCTCTTGGTTGGTTAATTTTTTAATTGGATTTTGACGATTATTTTACTTTTTTTTCTGTGTCATAATTGAGGGGTGAGAATATCTAGTCAGTGGTTACTAAAAATATCACTCGGATTCAAGCCATAATGTCCATCAACAGTATAACATCAAATTCAAGTATTTCTGAAATAGGCCCAAAATGGCATGAATAATACGCTATGGCATTCCTCAATGCGCTTATACACTACACTAAAAAAATCATAAATTGTCTTTAAAAAATTACATTTTTGAACGCACCTAAAAGTTTATATCGTACGAATGTGTATCTTTTGTAAAAACTACATAAATATATAGTTAGACGCATTTTGAGTAATATTATCATGTCAGATTTTCCTCACTCATTTCCATCACAACTTACTCTAAACCAAAAAAAAAAAGTGCTCGTGAGAAACCTCATTTCCATCAATTTTCAATTTTTCTCATAACTTCTACTACATTGGGATTAATTCAAAAACTTTCTCAATTTGTACTCCAGTCCATTCAATGTAAGAGTTTTTACTTTTCACATTTAGTAAGTTTTTTTTTTTTTTTTCATCCTTTTTTTTTTTTGATGCATGCATTAATAAATAGGTTGTTTAAGGTATATTAGATTTTAGTTACACTCATAATACGTAGTTTATCACGGCATGCATTGACATTTTTTGATGTTTAGAGCATAGTACATGTCGGGTTTATGTGTCTTTTTGTCATTTCTGTGTATCATGTTTTATAGAAGTGCACTTTCGTATTTTGTCTGAAATTGATTTTTTTGAGCTACAGAAGTGCACTTCTATATTTTGTTTGAATTTGATTATCCTGAGTTATAGAAGTGCACTTTTGTATTTTGTCTACATTGTTTGATTTTACATGTTTGTCATCTGGGTTTGAGTTCTTTGATTATGATAGGATTTTCTGATTTAATCATAGGTAAAATGACTGATAACCAAGATAGATTGAGGAATGGTAAAGTGTCTCATCATGCATTTGTTCGCATGGAAATAGATATACCTTCGCGACCACCGATTAGTGCTAGTTTATTTGATGCTGAAGTGTCCACTTCTGCAGTTCAGGTGTCTCCGACTTCGTCTTCCTGAAAGCATGTGTCACCTGGTGCTGCCCTAGAAGTCCATTTTGATCAGCCTACTGCTGATGCTTCTGTCCCTGATGTCGTTCATTAGGTTTTAGGAGGAGACCCCTATGACACTTTACTACTTCTGTATGCAAACTATGCTGCTAGGCATGTGTGAGATGAAGAGGTAAAATAAATTTGTATTTATTCTTTTAAACATATGTTTTATAATATTTAAACTTTCTAACGATGATGTATTTTTTACAGTACTGTGCGACTTTAAAATGCATTAACCATAATAGGAAGATTGCGCTGCTACAATGTCCTGAAAAGAAATGGTTTCATGATGTCATGCAGTTATCTAGACTGCAAGATTTATGCATGATTGGTTGTACTGTTATTAACCATGGTATACTGCCAGAGATTGTGGAGAAATAAAACTCAGAGACGTCATTTTTCATATTTTGATTAGTGAGATGTTCATCACACTTGATGATGTGTCATCCCTACTACATCTTCTGATCAAGGGAAGATTATTAAACAACTCCAAAATCACTAGATCTAAAGCGCGGGACATGATGGTGCAATACTTGGGAAATTACTAGGGGTGGCAAAACGGGCCCGGCCCGTTGGGCATGCCCGTTTTACCTGCACTTTAGTGCGGGGTGGGTCAAGGGTTTAGGCCCTCACCCTCTAATGTGTCCGCCCCGCCCTGCCCCGTTTTCTTTGCGGGCTTTTGCGGGCACACACATTTACATAAAATTTTGCATTTTTAGGCTAAAAAGGTACAGTGCCCGCGGGCTTTCCTCGCCCCGCCTTAACTTTTTTGCGGGGTGGGCCTAGGTTTTAGGCCCGCATCCTCAACTATGACCGCCCCGTCCCGCCCTATTTTTTTGCCGGCATTTGCGGGGCGGGCCTAAACGGGGTAGGCATGCCCGTTTGCCACCCCTAGAAATTACTCGGGTGATGCCCAAAAGGAGATGGACGACACCAAATGGTATCATGCTAGATTGGAAAAATTTGGAGGAGATGTACAGATACCACTTGGATGCGGCAGTGGAGGCCGATAACGATGATGCACATGTTTTGCATCATATAGCATGTTCATTGAGGTCATAGCTCTTGTAATTGGTTGGCACGCTAATATTTATGAACAAAAGTTCTTATTATGTTGATGTCGTTTACCATAGATAATCGATTGACTTCGAGTAGATTCATGGGTACAATTGGGGGGCACTTGTTTGGTTTACATTTACTCAAATTTAGGTGAAGTTTCTCTTTGATAGACTAGACAAATGACATTTTCACCTTTAATGTTACTAATATTTCATAACACTTCTGTTATACCATTACTACTATTTTGTCTAAGTCATTTTTAGGCATGTATCCTCTCTCAGTTTCCACACGTCTATGGGTGGTCACGTGCTTGTTGCTTCAACTCGCTCAGAGAAAATCAGGTGATTGACCAATTCAGTGTGTTTCTTGATCGCATTGTAGTAGATGATGTACGCTACACACTGTACGAGATCATTGTTAGACATGTTCCTTTGATGACTTAACCTTCTACTCCTGATGGTTGTCTTGTGGGTCACGCCTAATTTATCCACATCTACTTGAGTGAGTCATGTGCCAGTTCAGGTTTCAATATGGTATTCCAAGAGACCCCATTGTGCTTGATCCTTCCACTATTATTTGCAAAGATGTTGATGCGATGTTTGATGATTTCTATAATTATCTGGTACTAGAGGAAGCACGAAGTATGTCATCTCCTCAGTCATGGAGTAGTGTGTTTGGATACATCCAATAGTATTTCAGAGTGTCATATCTTTACATGACACCAGAAGCTCATTGAGATTCATCTAGGCCAGCTCATCAGGAGATATTAGAGGAGGAGCAGATTAAGAAATATCATGTTGTTGATGTGTTATCTGCATATCAACATATTATGACTATTGCGTGAGCGAGTATAGATAAGAGAGTTTTCGAAAGGCAATCATGTGAGGTCCACTTTATAGGTTGAAATTCTGGTATGACAGAACCTAGATGTCCTATGACATGTCGAGACATCTGATCTGAACAAAACACATAGGCAAGGCATATAAACATTAAACACGATACTGAAAAGCATAAGCAACAACACCAGAATTGTTAACCCAATTCGGAGCAACTCTCATACTCTGGGGGCATACCATGCCAGGGACAAATCCACTATGATAATATCAATTCATAGACCTTTATAGCAAACACCTCAGTTTACAGTCTACTCACTTAATCACTACATAAGCTAGACTTCTATCTAAGACTCACCTAGATATGAGGCCCTCCTCAATCCCTCATCAATCACGGACAGCGATTGGATACAACAATTCTGAACAAATAGGAAGACACACTTCCATGACAATACCTAGTCAAGACTCAAAGCTAAACTCCACTGTTTACAACTTCTTTCCTAACTAAGAACACAACTTGGAGTTGCTTCAAAGCTTCCTCCAAGAATAATACAAAACTCATTACCTACAGGTTTCTGAGTGAGACCACAGTCACCATCTCACAACCCGAGTGGTTCACTAAGACAAAGCCCTAATGATCTACATCTTGGACTCGTGCTTTTTCTAGGTTACAAGCATTCTATTTATAACTTATTCCCAACTGGATTTGGGCTTCAAATCACAGCATAACAGCTGCTACAAATCAGCAGAAACATCTGCTACATAATAGGTCTTCAATCAAATCCTTCCTAATTTATCTCCATAATTAGAAAGTCATTATTCTTCAATATTCTTCTTGAAACCTATAAAAAAGCACCACATAGGATAACATAATATTCCCAGAAACATTCCTTACATTGGGCTTGGGCATTAGCAGATCTTAGTTTTAATTAATAATTAAAACTAATTATTCTCCAAATCTTTATGCATGAAAATAGCCAACCCTATTCTTCACAAACAGATTGCTTCCAAATAATATCACTCCAACATATTTTTACTCCCAGAATTACGCATGCAATCACTCAACACCAACACACAAAAGATTGCTAAAAATAGCGCAGCAAATAAAACCTAAAACCAGAACTGGAAGTTCTGTCAACTGATGTCAGAACATCGGGTTTGACATCATGACACAGTCTGCAATACTAACAAACACCACCAACACTTCACCTGCAGAATGTTAGAGACAGCATGTCAAGACATCAAGTAGAACATCTTGATGCAACATATTGTTTTACCAAAATTGTTGTCAGTGCAGAACCAACATAGGTCATTCTATCTGAGACACAGAATGTCTTGCAGTACAAGCGGTAAAGAAGAGAACGGAGGTCAGATATATCCAGTAGTTCACTTTTACTTGTATTTTGATAATATTTGTAGTATAGTTTGTAATTTGTCAACAATGATATTTGATTATGGATTTTAATTGAATTAATATATGACATTTTAATTGAAGGGTAAAATAAGTTTTAGGTCCCTCTAAATATAGCGATTTTCAATTTTAGTCCCTCAAAAATTTTCCTTTAAGAATTGGTCCCTACAAGATTTTTCGTCTCAATGAATAGTCCCTGACGACAAATGGGAGTAACGGCTGCTGATGTGGCTGCGCCACGTGGAAATTTCTTCCATTTTTTATTTTTTATATTCATAAATCCAGAATTCGTAGCTAATTTGTAGCTAATTCGAAACCAATTCCTAGCTAATTCTGAAAATTGAGACTTTCTAAACCCAGTATTCGTAGCTAATTTGAAACCAATTCGTAGCTAATTCTGAAAATAATTATCAATGACTAACACACCAATATTCTTGTTATATAAACACGCCAACTCTATAAACTTAACATAAACACAACTCACACTACTACAACCTTAATTACCTAAAACTTATTTAACCCTATATATATATATATATATATATATATATATATATATATATATATATATATATATATATATATATATATCAACTTCCTAACTAAGATTGGAACATACATCTAATCTCCCTAATTTACCCTTTTTGGGTTTTTAACTTTACACTTACATTCGCCCTTTTAAGTCATTTTGCGTTAACCACAACTTTTTAGGTGCTTTTTATTGGAGTTATTTAATTCTATTAATATTTTCTTATGATTTATAATTGATGTTTGCTATTTTTCAGCCATGGCAGGTTTGAACAGGTTATTTGGTGATGATGGTGAATAGGTCTTGTAGGTTATTGTTATGCAAGGTGCAGGTACTACTGGTACAGCAGGTATGATGTCTGTTTTAACGTTTTGATGCAGTTTCTGTTAGGCATGATGAAATGTGCTTGCTGACTTAAATTTGTGAATGTTATGGTTAGAAATTTCCTCTGCAACTGTGCTATTTAACATTGAAATTACTGAACTGTAAACTTGTTGGATGTTGATGTTTAGGAATCAAATCAGCTGGTTAGTGTTTGGAAATTGTTAGTGAATTAGAAACTGTTAGTGAATTGAAAATTGTTAGTGAAATGAAAATTGTTAGTGATTGTTTTAATAGAATGAGTTGCTGTTATGTTTAAATGTGACGTTGGTTAAAGGGTCAATTAACTGTCATAAATGTGGCATTTGTATGTATCTTAACTGATACAAAGAAAATTCATGTTATGCCATTGAATAGAACTTATTGAATGGTCTTGGATGAATGTAGGTTGATCCTTATTGATGCTTGGCTATGCATTTTTTATGGTTCATGTGTCTATCCGTTTTGCATGGCTGGTATAGAAAGGCTTGAAATGAGGCTTTAGGCAAGGCATGATAATCATTGATAATTTAGGTAATTAAGGTTGTAGTAGTGTGAGCTGTGTTTATGTTAAGTTTATAGAGTTGGTGTGTTTATATAACAAGAATGTTGGTGTGTTAGTCATTGATAATTATTTTCAGAATTAGCTACGAATTGGTTTCGAATTAGCTACGAATTAGCTACGAATACTGGGTTTAGAAAGTCTCAATTTTCAGAATTAGCTAGGAATTGGTTTCGAATTAGCTACAAATTAGCTACGAATTCTGAATTTATGAATATAAAAAATAAAAAATGGAAGAAATTGCCACGTGGCGCAGCCACATCAGTAGCCATTACTCCCATTTGACGTCAAGGACTATTCATTAAGACGGAAAATCTTGTAGGGACCAATTCTTAAAGAAAAATTTTTGAGGGACTAAAATTGAAAATCGCTATATTTAGAGGGACATAAAACTTATTTAACCCTTAATTGAATTACATCAATTTGTAATTTAATTGAATAACTTAAAATATAAGATTTCTTTTTAAAAAATATTAAATTTATAACAAATTTACAGTATAGGATTATTATAGAAGTCTATTTCCAAATTATTCCTTAAATTGTAAAATAAATATACTATCATATCAAAATGTGTTCAAGAACTATTATGGAAGTGTGCGTATGAACTCACCCTTTCATAAGTACGGATATACACTTTCAATTAATTTTTGACAAAATGGAGTGGATAATTTACTTAAGAGTAGATGTGGTGTATTTTAAAAACGTACGAAATTAAAAGTACAATTTTAAATTCCATAAAAATGATTCTTCATTACTAAGGGTGGGAAGAGCAAACTTCTAAATTATAATACTTAGAACTTTTTAAATTTAATTGTATTTCCTCAAAGATTCTCTAAACTCCTCCTTCAAATACATTAGAAATGACGAATAAAAAATACAAATTGTGTGAGAAGAAGAAAAAGTATTTTCAGTGAAGTTTTTTCACTCACGATGCCAATATTTTTCTATGTTAATTAAATAATAAATATAGCATAAATCTAGCCACATAATGATTGTTTCTTATTTTTGAAAAAAATAATTTGTAAGTGGTGTTTTTTCTCCTAATACAAACATCTCCTTCTACAATATGTCTAAGAGTGTTTTAGATACAAATTGTATGTAAAGGAATAAAATTTTGCAATTATAAAAGAGGTACTCATATATTTTTATTTTATTTTTTTAAAGAAGATATGACATCACTCCCTTTGTGCAGTTGTATTGTTGTTGCTTCTGCCTTTTTAAAAGTCTCTAACATAATTGAAACAAAAAGAGAGATTAGAGAACTAGAGAAGTGAAGAGTAGTGAGATAAAAAAAAGGAGAGCAAGAGGACTGGAACAACGGAAGGCCGATAACGTCAATGCATATTCGGAGGTGACTATAACATGTTATGTAAGTAACCTCCCAGAAGACTTAAGTTCAAAAGAAATGGGAAGAGTGTTTGAAAAATGGGGAAGAGTGTGTGATGTATATATTGCTCGAAAGAGAAAATAGGAGGAGAAAATCTTTGCTTTTGTGAGATATGAAGAAATAAAGGACGAGAAATGGTTGGAGAGTCAACTTAAAGACATCTGGTTTGGCACTTACAAATCGTTGGTCAATATCTCAAAATACGATCGTCTGAAAAGAATAGATATACCCAAGAAAACATACTTTGGTGGAGAAGCATAAAGGTTCCGAAATCAGACACATGGAAGAGGAAAGAAGGTCATGAGAGAAAGGAGTAAGAAGAGACAAAGCATCAGAGAAGTAGGCAAATCTTATGTAGATATGATTAAAGCCTCAAAAGCAAACCAAACGCTGGAGTTAATTCAAAATCCGGAGTACTAATATCAGGGAGGGTTATCAGTTTACATTAGCAAAGAAGAAATGAAGTGGGCCGAAACAGAATTTGTTGGAAGCCTTTGAAATGTAGAAGATGTTGATTCAATACAACAAAGAAAGGTGAATGAAGGAATCGTAAATGTAAAAGTTATTTCGCTGGGTGGTGAAATGGTGTTCCTAAAGGAAGACGAGGATGAGGACTTCAAAACATTGGTAAAGGATTCATAAGTTATCTTAATCAATGGTTTTCATTGGTGAGAGCATGGGAACCTAGAGATGGAACGGGTGATAGATTCATTTGGTGAAAAATGGATGTAGTACCTATTCACGCGTGGAGGAGAAAAGTGTTTGTAATCCTTACAACTCCATTCGGAAGATTCATCAAGATGGATTCGGAGACTGAAGATCTAAAAAGGCTAGATGTGGTGCGAGTCTTGGTGAGAACACCACATGTTGAGTTCATCAACAGAGTCATTAAAATACAAATGAGTAATGAAATGTTTAATGTGAGAGTCATAGAGGAATCGTGTGAATGCAATAACACCGAAAATATAAGAAGGGCAGAAATATCATAGGAGTGGGTGGAGTATGTAAGTGATGGACCAAATTACTCCTTCATTCCTCTATTAATGGCTTCCAAGGAGGAAGAAGATGACGAACATAGAATCATGAATAATTATGAGCAATTATTGTATGAGTTAGATATTAACGAAGGCATAGGGCACAGGGAAGAACATGATGGAGGCATAAAATTGGAAAAGACAATAATAATTAATGAAAAAGAAAAGTTGAGTGAGGAATATGGTAATATAAATTCAAATTTTAACAGTACTAATTCTAACAGTGGTTCAATCAGTCAAAATAATGTTCATGAGAAAAGTCAAAAGAAAGGAATTAATAGTAGAATAAAGGAGAGTGGGAAATGAGGGTCGACGCATGAAAATATCAATACAGAAAAAAATTGGAGGAAAAAGTAGTGGGCTTAACAAAAAGCAAAAACCGAATTCGGGCGAGTGGACCAAGTGCAATAGCCTCTAAAGAACACACAAATAATGTAGACATTATGGTGGAGAGAGAAAAATTGGGAAAAGAAATACAGGATTCTGACATCGAAGAAGATCAAAATAAGAGTATGGGGAAAATATCGAAGAGAATAATGTTTCAAGTCAAGTTGCTGGGAAATCCTCAAGTCGAGAATCAAACCCATCCGCGGACAAAGTTAAAGATTGAATTAGAAAATATTTGAAGACAATGAAGCAGACAGTAGCAAGAAGAATATGAATCAGGATGAAGAAGCTCGCAAATCAAGGGCAAAAACCATAAGTGTTTAAAGATAGAAAGAAGATATACAATTTTGAAAGAAAATAAGAACTCATGGAGGAAGAGAAGAAAAGAAGACCTGAGGTGCACGTGTAATCATTGCGTTCAAATGGGAAAAAAAAGGTAACATCTGATTTGGATCTAAATTGGGTAGTCAGTTATATGGATAGAAGAAATTATACATTGTTGCACGGGAACACAAGAGAATTTGCAAAAGATGTGTGGGGCCTAGGTAAAGATTTTGGATTAATTCATAAGGGAGAGGAAGGAGAAATTATTCAGGAATTAAAGAGGGGGTGAATGAGAAACAGGATCCAACTAGATAGAAGGGTGGTAGTTAGGAGAAAGGCGTAATCATAAAATAGTTAGATATTCATGAAATTGATTTCGTATAATATAAGGGGTCTAGAGGTTTCGGCAAAGAAAAAAGAGATCATGAGATTAATTCAAATGCATAGGCCTGTAATGATTTGTATCTAAGAAACAAAAATGGAAAAGATTGACAGGAACTTGTGCACAAAGATATGGGGTTCAGTTGATTTCGATTTTACTTTTAAAGAAGCTAAAGGAGAATCTAGGGGATTGTTGCCAATATGGGACTGTAATAAGCTGAAGATACATAAAAAATTGTCAATGAAATCTACATTATGGATGGAGGGAGAGTTGGGAGAAGAAAAAAAGAGTCAATTTGGTTAACATATACGCTCCATGTGAAGGAAGGAGAAAAACAGTGCTTTGGTCAGAATTACAACAACTTATCGAGTCAAAAAGTGAAGAAGGGTAGTGTTTTATGGGTGATTTCAATGCAGATAAAGAAGAAGCAGAAAGAAAAGGAAGTAGTGAAAATTCAAGAAGGGACGAAATTAGAGCATTCGACAAGTTCATTATGGAGTTAGAGCGTATGGACCTCCTGTTGCATGGTAGAAAGTACTTTATGCATACTATTTAGGATGCTGAAGTGTTGGAAAGAGTTGGAGGGGTACCATAGTTTTGTTAAGGAAAACTAGAGGGATATTCAAGTAGGGGGTTGGTGCATGTATGTGCTAAAAGAAAAGTTTAAGTTGATCAAAGAAAAACTTAAAAGGTGGCACAAATATCATACTCAGAACCTAGGAGAAAGAATAACAGAGGCGAAAAAGGAGCTAAATAATCTGGAAATTAAATGCAAAACAACGAGTCTTTCAAAAAATGAGGTAAAAGAAAAAGGAGAAATAGCAGCAAAATTGCACAAGCTCTCAAATCAAAATTACAGTATTCAATGGCAAAGATCTAGGGTGAGATGGTTAAAAGATGGTGACGCAAACTCGAAGTATTTCCATGGTTGTATCAATAAAAGGAGGAGAGATAATGAAATCTTAACATTTTTAAGAGAATGGTAGGAACTTGAGTGGTGTTAAAGAAATAAAAGAAGTCGTAGTCAATCATTTTCAGAGCCAATTCACAGTAGGTAGATCAAGACCGATTCCGGCCAATATGAATTTCAAAAACATTGAAGTTGAACCTCGGGTCCAGATGGTATATCTTTTGGTTTTGTCAAAGAGTTTTAGGAAGAAATCAAAAATGATTTATTTAGGGTGATGGCTGAATTTCATGTAAATGGGAGAATGGTAAAAGAGGTGAATAGTTTATTTATTGTATTGATACCAAAAAAGAAAAACCTAACGAAAATATCATAATATCGTCCTATATTACTTGTAAGATGCATATACAAAGTGATTTCTAAAGTGCTGGCTAACAAGCTGAAAAAAGTCATTGGATTTTCACATCAGAATCTCAATAGGCTTTTATTTCAAGAAGACAAATTCTGGATGGGATAGTAGTCGCAAATGAAATAGTGGATGAGGATAAAAAGAAGAAAAAAGAAGTCATGTTGTTTAAGGTGGATTTAGAGAAGGCATATGATTCAGTAGATTGGATTTTTTTGGATCTTGTGATGTCAAAGATAGGATTTCATGAAAAGTGGATAAGCTAGATTTCAGAATGCTTTAGATCGTTGTGTGTCTCGATGGTTGTAAACGGTAACCCTGTGAAGGGATTGAAGAGGTTACGCGGTTTAAGGCAGGGAGACCCATTGTCACCGTTTCTATTCTTGCTAGTGGAAGAAGGCTTTAATCTGTTGATGAAAGGAGCTATCGAGGCGGGGATGTTTAATGGCTACAAATTTGATTATAGAGAAGAACGATTCACTCATTTGCAATATGCGGATGACACGTAGATAGTAGGTGAAAAAAGTTGGTCTACTATCAGGATCATTAGAGCAAACTTCTTACTGTTCTAAGTTATGTCGGGATTAAAGGTTAACTACTATAAAAGTGTTTTAGTGGGAGTTAATATATCTCAAATGTGGCTTGAATAGGCTGAAAATATCCTATAATGCAAAATAGGAAGAATCCCCTTTAATTATCTTGGACTCCCGATCTGAGCAAGTCCAAACTGAATCGAATCCTGGCAGTTGGTGGTGGAGACGTTGAGATCAAGATTATCAAGTTGGAATAAGAAGCATATATCCATCGGAGTGAGTGGTGGTCATAAAATATGTCTTGCAAGCTCTTTCAGTGTACTTTCTCTCCTTTTTAAAGTCTCTGACTGGTATTATTTCAAAACTTGAATCTCTCTTTGAACAATTTCTTTGGGGTGGGAGTGAAGATGAGAGATAAATAAATTGGGTCCATTTGGATAAATTGTGTATGCCTCTTGATGAGGGAAGGTTAGGTATTAGAAACTTTAGGGATTTTAGTCATGCTCTCTTGGAAAAGTGGTAGTGGAAAATAAGCTTTGAGAGTAGAGGTTTATGATATAATGTCTTAGTTAATAGATACGGGGTGAGAGATGATGGAACATTGAGTGGAGGTAGAGATTTTTGTAGTTGGTGGAATTTTATTTTGCACCTCAATAATGGTGAGTGGTACCAAGAGTCCAATTACTCAGTCAAGGTAGTGTATAAAGGGTTGTTGTCTCAATCTGTTAACCTGGGCTTACCTTGACTAGGGCAAGGCATGGCATAAAGTTATCCCATCAAAAGTTTTGTGTCTAGTTTGGAGAATGTTTCAAAATATAATAGCTACTATAGATAACTTGATTAGGAGAATGTTTCAATGCGTAGGAAAACGCGGTAAAGAAAAATCAGTAATTGATCTAGAAAAACTATAAACTGAATTGTAAAAATTAGGATTCGTATTGAGTGAAGTTCTGTCTATTTACATCATACAAAGCCCTTTATATAGGCAACAAAAGCTCGGGCCTAAAACTATACAATTATACATATGCCCAAAACATTTCGACATGCCAACTAAATGTTGTATTCGACAGAGTCGAATACAACTTATTCCTATACCTCAGACTAGCTATTTCGACATAGTGAATGCAAGCTTTTGACAAAACATTGAATTATAACTTCTAACACACCCTCTAATTCATGTTCTCGAGACTTCTCATCTTGATGCATCTCTTCAACTCGTCGAAGCTGACTTTCTTCAAGGGTTTGGTGAGTATGTTAGTTATTTGCCATTCTTTCTTGTAATGCTCAAATTCAAGCTTTCCTTTGTTAACATGATCCCTCTGAAGATGATACCTCCTTTCTACGTGCTTACTTCGACCATGACACACTGGGTGGTTTTCCAAGTCAATAGTTGACTTGTTGTCGACAAACAAATTTATTTTCTTAGGTTCCATCATCTTGAGTACTTCAAGCAACATCTCGATCCATGATGTTTGACATGCTGCATATGACGCAACCACGTACTCAGCTTCACATGATGACAAAGCCATAATTCTTTGCTTCCTTGAGCTCCATAAGGTTGGAAAGCCTTCGATCCTGAATATGTAGCATGTAATACTCTTCTTTTCGTCTTGATCTCCGCTAAAATTTGAATCAGTGTAGCCATATACTTATGCATCTGTGTTGGTCTTCTTCTGCCCTGGCATCAACACACCATGATCATGGTACCCTTTATGTATCTCAACACCCTCCTAACTGCAATGAGATGACATTCTTGGGGTTTCTCCATGAATCTACTTAACAATCAGACACTTTGACAAATGTCTGGCTTGATATTGCAAAGATACCTCAAGGATCCAATGATTTGTTTATACAGTGTCGCACTTACAAACTCATAATTTGTCTTCATCCTCAACTTTTCTCTAGTTTGTAATGGCATAATAGCTACATTACAGTTGTTCATCTTGAACCTCTTCAAGATATCTTGGGCATACTTCTTTTGGTGCAGCAACACTCTTTCATATGTGTCTTTCAACTCCATCCCTAAGAAATATAACAAATTCCCTAGGTCGGACATTTCAAACTCTTGCATCAGCTTCGACTTGACTTTTCTTATCTCTATTTCATCTGCACATGTAATCAACAAATAATCTACATACATGCATATGATTATTCGACTGACCATATCTGCATCATTGACATATACTCTGTGTTCATATACACACTTTGTGAAACCTACTTTGACCAGGAAGCTATCTACTCTCTTATTCCAAGCTCTTGGAGCTTGCTTCAAACCATAGAGAGTCTTCCTCAACTTGTACATGTTCGACTCCTTCCCTTTGATTTCTAATCCTGGTGGTTGACTAGCATAGACTTCTTCTTCCAGAGGTCCATTCAGAAATGCCGATTTTACATCCAACTGACGTATCTTCCACCTTCTGTATGATGTTGTTGACACAATAATTCTGATTGTCTCCTACCTTGCAACAGGTGCATAAACTTCGTCGAAATCAATACTAGGTTTTTACAGAAAACCTCTCGCCACTAGTCTTGCCTTATGCTTGGAAATTTCGCTATTCGGCCTTTGTTTCAACTTGTAAACCCACTTCACATCAATTGGCTTCTTGATTGACTTTTTTACAAGCTCCCGGGTCTCGTTCTTCTCGATTGACCTGAGTTATTCTTTCATGGATGCTAATCAATTCTAATCATTCCAGGCTTGATCCAAATTGATTATTTATGCTTCAGCCATCATCACCGCTTCCTCTAACAAATCACCATCTATATCGACTGCTTGATCTGGAAATCTCTCATATTTAGCTAGCCTTGTCGACTCAGTTCTTGTTCTAGTCGATCTTCTAACATTCTACATGGGTGATACTTTATTTCAATTGGTTGGAACTTCAGCTTGTTAATCTTCTTCAAACACAGTTGTAATTATATCTAACTTCTATCAAACTGACCCATGAATCCAATCCCACCCTTTTCTTTCATCCACCATAACATCTCAACCAATCACTAGTTTATCATCATTTGATGAATACAACTTGTATGCACCAGTCGAATAATAACTCGTGAGAACCATAGTATGACTTCGACCATCTAGTTTCTTCCTCAATTGTTTAGGTGCATTCCTTAAGCACATTGATCAAACACTCTAAGATGACTAACATTTGGATTCACACATGTCCAAGTCTCATAAGGAGTCCTCTCAACCATCTTTTTGGTTGGACATCTATTTAGAATGTATAATGTTGTCGAAGCTACTTCAGCCCAAAATCTCTTTGGCATATCTTTAGGTTTTAACATGCTCCTAGCCATGTTAAGTATACTTTGATTCTTCCTCTTAGTTATACCAATATGCTGAGGTGTATAGGGTGCAATGACCTCATGCTCTATACCTTCCTCATTACAAATCTAGAAAATTCTCGAGAAGTGTATTTGCCACCACCATCAGTTCTTAATTTCTTCAACTTGCAACCACTTTACTTTTCGACATTCAATTTGAACTTCTTAAATTGTGAGAATACCTCACTCTTCCTTTCAATAAGATAAATCCACATATATCTAGTGAATTCATCTATGAAGGTTAAGAATTAGTAGTTACCTCCATTTGACCTCACTTCAAATGGTCCACACACATATGAGTGAACTAACTCTAACTTTTCCTTCGACCTCATTGGCAAGTCATGCTTGAATACTTTACTAACCTGCTTTGCTTTGCAACATTCCTCACACACCTAACTTGGTTCTTTCACCTGAGTTAAGCCATACTCCATCTTCTTTTGGTTTAGCATACCTAAACTTCTGAAGTTTAGATGTCTATACCTATGATGCCATAGCCAATTCTTATCTTCTTCTGCAGTCGAAGCAAGAAACTTGTGGTCAACTGGGTTGATCTCTACTTTGAATGTCATGTTGTCTTCCAAAGGTGCCTTCAGAGTCAGCCTTCCATCACTATGATATACCTTCATATGATTCTTTTCTATCTTCATGTTGTACCCTTTTGCAAGTAATTAACCTACACTTATCAAGTTGCTTGTCATCGATGGTACATATAAAACATTAGTGATGTTGGCTTTTCGACCATCCTTCCTGACAACAGAGATATCTCATTTTCCATCTGCAAACTTCATCACTATCTCAACTGATTTATCTGGCTTGGTGAACTAGATTTTGTTACCAGTCATGTGGTTACTGCATCTGGAATTCAGGTACCACATGTTGGTTTGCTTAGTGCTCGACTGAGTAATGGTCATAAGTACCGCATCATCATAATCATTATCTTTAGCATATGCATACTGTACTTAATCACTATCTTTCCCTCGTGCTTCCATCTTTCTTCAACTGTCTCGAGCATAATGACCAAATCCTTGACAGTTGTACCATTGCACCTTCTTCACGTCAACTTTCTTCCTAGATTACTTATTGCTAATGCCTTTCTTGATTGAATTAGAGTGATTATTTGAGTTCTTGCTTGATTTTTCATCATTAGCAATATTCTTTCCCATATTTCTTGATGAAATTTGCTTTTAGTACATGTTTATCCACCTTCTCCCTTTCCGAGCTCCTCTGCTTCAGCCTCATCTCATCAGCCTCTAATGAAGCTTGAAGTTCTTCTAACTTTACCTCAGGTAGGTTCTTGGACTCTTCAATTGACACTATAATATAATCAAACTTCGCAGTCAGAGATCTCAACACTTTATCAATCTTCTGCAAACCGTTGATTGATTATCCACACGACTTTATCTGGTTTGTTAACACCATTACACGTGAAAGATATTATGAGACTGATTCATCTTCATACATCTGAGTCATCTCAAATTTCTTTCCCAACGTCTACAACTTCACCCTCTTCAGTTTTTTATCTCTTCTGTACAAGTTCTTCAACTTGTCCCATCTTCCTTTCGTCGTTTCTTCTTCAATAATATTTTCAAACACGTAAGAATCAACACACTGGTGAATCAAGAACAAACTTTTTCCATTTTTCTTTCTTTGTTCCTTGTGCACGGCTTGCTGAACATCATTTACATTTGGTTCCAATGTTGTTACTACATCGTTCACGATTTCAGATACATCTTGTAATCTGAAGATGACCTTCATCTGCGCAATCTACTGTTCATAGTTCTCCCCTTTGAAAACTGATAGATTTGCTGAAAATTGCATTTATGTTATTGTTCCGTTTGCCATTACAAATTCTCTCTAAATCAGAACCGGGCTCCTTGATACCAATTTTTTAGAACAAAAGGTTTTTCAAGAAAGATGAAACAAGTAGAAGAAGAAGAGAGAAAAGAGAGAAAAACTATAAACTGAATTGTGAAAATTTGGATTTGTATTGAGTGAAGTTTTGTCTGTTTACATCATACAAAGCCCTTTATATAGGTAAAAAAATCCTAGGCCCAAAACTATAAAATTCGACACAAGCCCAAAACATTTCAACATGCCAACTAAATGTTGTATTCAATAGAGTCGAATACATACCTCAAACTAGCTCAATTGACATAGTGAAATGCTATGTTTCGACAGAACATTGAATTACAACTTTTAACAATAAGCTCGTATGACAAAAGAAGACATGTTTGGTAACATTTTTTCATCACGAGCTTATAGTTTATTTTACTAGCTTATAGCTTATTTTCCAAATGCTATTTTAAATATCATTTTAAGTTATAGCTTATAGCTTATCATTTTTTCTTCCCTTCCACTTTTGCCCTTATTATTTTAACTGAAATCCACTAATACCCCTTATAATTTATTTTAATTTAAATAAAACAATTATATATTAAATGTCTTGTATATCATTTTAATTTATCAACTAATTGAACTGCTTATTTCACCAAACACTTCAATTAGTTTATCAACTATAAGTCATTAGCCATCAACTATTAGTTATAAGCTTTCAGTCATCAATCATCAAACATAAGCTATAAGCTATAAGCTAGCTTATCAACCAACCTCTATTTTTATCAAACAAAGCCTTAATTTTATTTGTAATTAATTTTATTCTTTATACTAAGCATTTATTAACCTGACTAAGTCTTGGTCTCACAGGCAAAGTTATATTAAGCTTGGATCATGAAACTATAAGTAGCTCAGGCGAGGCGTTGGACTTCTCGAGCGAGAATTTTATCAAGCCCTTAGACAAGACTTTAAACTAAGTCTTTTATACTAGACTTTTGTCCAACCTTCTGGGAGAGATATAAATGTTGGATCCCGCCTGAGAAAACTCTAAGTCTCTCGGGCAAATAGTTAGGTAGCATGAACAATGGGAACTTTTGGCCCCACCGGAAAAGTTATATTAAACATTGCTGATGAGATTATAAGTCCCTCAGGCAAGGCTTTGGACCTCTCGGGAGCGACATCTATCAAGCCCTCATACAAGATTTTAGACTAAGTCTCTTAGGCTAGACTTTGGTTGTGCCCTTTGGGTGAGATATGAATGTTGTACCCCACCTGAGAAAACTCTAAGTCCCTCAAGTGAGGAGTTAGATAGTTCACATGTATCGTCGTGAAGTTCGGCTTACTACATCATTGCCTTAAGAGGCGGAAAAGATCTTCGCTATGAATTCCAACATAAAATATTGTCTTAAGAGACGGCAAGGATCTTCGCTATGAAGTCCAACATAAAATATTGCCTTAATAGGCGGCAAGGATCTTCGCTGTGAAGTCCAGTATACAAAATATCATCTTAAGGGGCGTAAAGGATCTTTGTCGTGAAGTACATCATGTAAAATACTTCCTTAAGATGCGACCAGGATCTTTGCCGTGAATACTAACATAAAATATTTCCATACGAGGCGGAAAGGATCTTCGCTATGAAGTCCAACATAAAATATTTCCTTAAGAGGTGATAAGTATCTTTGCTATGAAATCCAGCATAAATTTTTTCCTTAAGAGGTGGCAAGGATCTTTGTCGTGAAGTCCAACATACAAAATATGTCCTTAAGGGAAAGCAAGGATCTTCGTCGTGCAGTTCAACATTCAAAATACTAAAAAAATATCCTTATTGGTCATAAATATTCAGGTAATTGTTCATAAATAAATGATTATGTCTCTTAATAAATTACAACATCCTAACTGTAATAATATTTAAGATGGAGAGTGTTTCAGGTTATGGGCAACAAATGTCCTTCTAGTTCCTCCGACTTGTACGTTCCGTGAAAGAGCTTCTAGAATATGCGATATGGCCCCTCCCAATTGGGTTGTAGTTTATACTATTTTACGAACATGCTTTAAGACCAGGTTGCCTTCTTGCATCTATTTTTGCTTGAATTTGGATTATATCTTCCGGCGGCTCTATTCTTGATAGAAAATTCTCGGACATGGTCGACTTCTCTCAATCCATCAAATAAATCCGTTACACACTCCAATTCTACTTTGTTTACCTCTAGATTAAACTGAGAATGTCGCCACAAGGGCGCGTCAATTTCTACGGGTAGCATGGCATCTACTTCGTACACCATGGAGAATGGGATTTCCTTTTAGTAGAGTAGGGGTGGTGTGATATAATCACAACATTCATGGAGTAGTTTCGCCCATAAGCCTTTGGGGTCATCGAGCCTCTTTTTTAGCACATTCAAAATCACTATGTTTGCTAATTCCTTTTGCCCATTGGCTTATGGATGTACAACAGATGCAAATTTTGTCTCCACTTACTACTACAAAATATACCTTTAGTAACACTAAATTACAATGGTCTGACAGTTAACCGTGGTAATGCCTCATTTTTCGATGCACTTTGTTTTTTATATTTACCAACAAATATTGCATTACAGTCAAACTAATTAACTGTGATTATATATTCATGGAGTGACAAGGTTCGAATCCCTGCTCCAACAATTTTGTAATTTTTCATTACAATGAGTGTTGTCCTTAATATATATATATATATATATATATATATATATATATATATATATATATATATATATATATATATATATATATATATATATATATTTATATATATATATTAAAATTAAAATACATATCACCATGGTTGTTAATATCAACCATTGTGAAAGGCATTACATTTCATCACAGTTTTTAAATACGACCGTGGTGAAATTGTTTACCCATATATATGCGAATTAACTCTCGCTTCTTGACATTATCTTCGTATCTCTCACAGCAAAATCCTAGCACACATTTTCTCTGTTCTTCTTCGTCATTAGATTTCTTATATACAATATAACATCAATATTGTTCTTCATACATAAAGGTATTCTTCTTCCTTATTTTCTCATTTTCGTGTATGTTGTTGTTATGTTTCACATGATTTTCTTCTTGTTCGAGAGTTTATGGGTTTTTTTGTTGTTGTATGTTTCACATGATTTTCATATTATTTACTTTAGTTTCACATGTTTTATTGTTGGTTTGGATATGCTTTAGGTTTAGATATGCTTTAGGTTTAGGTTTTGAGAAAGGGTTTCTCTTCTTGTTCAGATTTCAAATCCTTCTCTCAGATTTCAGATCTTTCTCTCAACATGAATAGGGGGAGCAAACATGTCCACGAGATCGAGGCTTCAAATGGGGTTATTGATATGCTAAAGTTATGGTTGAACAAAGCCAAGGAAGTTGAAGTTCTTAGGGATCACATTAGTGTTGTTGAACTGTCTGGTGGAACCAGCTATAAGAAGATTCTTTTCAAGAATCTTAACCTTGAAAAGATAAGGATTATAGAGGCTATTGTGAACGACCTAATGAATCTGGATGCAACTAATTCTGAATCATATGAAGACCTTGAGAACTATTAAGACCTTGAGAATGAAGTCCTTAAGAACAACACGAATTCAACTAGGCATGAAGATTTAAGACTTTGTTATGTTTCATATGATTTGCTTTTGGTTTTTGTTATTGACCAATCTTTTTCCATATTCTCTCTTATTCGTGTATGATGTTGCTATGTTGATGTTATTTTTATGTATGTTGATAAAAATTTTTTGGATTACAATGTACTGCTAGTTTATGTTAACATGTTGTTTTTTTATGGTGTTTATAGGATTATAATTGATTTGTGTTGCTATGAAGAAAAAATACATGAGAGGATGAAGCTGAAGTAAAAGATGCAAACTTGTGTGATAGACCTACTATGACATTCATTCAAATTTAACATGAGTTTGCAGCTTTCTCCTCAGTTTCATCCTCCTTTCATTTTGCAAGTTTGTCTTAGTTTTCAAGGAATGGTTAGTTATCAAGTTCTTCCAATCTATTTTAATTAATTGATATTTTTGTTGATAAATGTTGTTAGTAAGTTTTTTACTTTATATGTGATTGCTTGTTTCACTAACCCCTCATTCAACTTGAATTCATTTAAATAGATTTTTGAGATGATAATTAGAAACATTAAATTATTCTTGAAAAACAACTTAGACGATCCAATGTTTTTCGAATTGCATGCATATTGTTGTTAGACGATAGACTTCAATCTAGAGGGGTGAATAGATCAAAAATTTAAAAATAAAAACTTTTGGCAAAAATTGTTTTCAAAAGTTTTATGGAACAACGGAAACAACCCGAATCGAATTGTCTAACCAAATCTCTTCTTCAAGGTTTTTGATCAGTCAGATTAATCCCTAGCACGCACTTTTTGAACCAAAGATTCACGAACACGATTCACCGTCTCACTCTACTCCCTTGCAAGGATCCACATTGTCCCAAGGCCTTCACTCGGTCGAATCCATATTTGCGTGATCTTGTCCAAAACCTTCAAATCAAAATGATCTTGAAGGAAAACCCCACCTTGGTTTTCTTATTTGAAACACACAAAGATCCCAACCCAATATTCTCGGTTACACCAACCTAATTGGACGTTATCAACCCTAATCTAAATGGTCACCCAATGAAAAATATTTATGAGTAGTTTGATTGTGTGTATGCATAAAAGAGAGCTTGAAAATGATGGGAATGCTTTGTAATTCTGGTTTCGTTTAGGTTTTACACTAGTACCTTACTAGAATATGATGCATGTATGAGTATATATAGGTATGGGAGAAAAATGAGCAAAAGGGATGCAATTGGATGGAGTAAAAATAAAATTTTTGAAATGGCCATCATATGTGTCGACATATGAAAACAATAGGTCGGCCTATGAAGGTACTCATATCAGCCTATAAAGGTTTCAGGTAGGCATGTAAAGGTGTTGTATCGACCATGTATCGATCTAAGTGAGGCGACCTGTAAGTAATGGCTACAGGCTTCAATATTGATCCGTGGGAGCCGACCAGAGATGCCCATGTGTCGACCTATATTGAAGTTAAAACTTCTATAGGTCGACCTGTTTACGCATGTGTCGACCTGAAATGTGTTGACCACCCAAAAACTTGTATTTCAATGCATTTTTTGCAAAAACTAAGTTTTCAATGCATGTAGAATGTAAAATCCTTTTCCAAATCACTTGAATGCTTCCTAATACTAAGAAGCTCATCCAGAATAGGAAGATACCGTCCGATATACATAACGCTACACTATCCTAGTTTTGACATCATTCAAAATCTAAAAGTACGCTCACACTTGTAATTCATGATTTCCTCTTTAGCCCATAGAATTTGATTCAATGCCATAAATTCTTCAAAAAAATGATGATAAATGGATATAATTCTAAGTCTTTCACACAAAATTTGATGTTAGCAAAATAAACTAGAAAAAAAGAGGAAATCAAATTTTGTGTGAAAGACTTAGCAAACATCCATTCATCATCATTACTTTGACGAATTTGGTATTGAATTAAATAATATGGGTTAATGAGGAAATCATGAATTAGAAGATGCGTGCAATTCGAAAAACATTGGACCGTTTGAGTTATTTTTCAAGAATAATTTTATTTTTCTGATTAGTATCGCAAATCTATTTGAATGGTTGTATATAGTTAATGAGGAGCAGGGAAAAACAAGCAATCCTATATTTTATGATAAACTCTTACACATACCACCACAGTTGGAACAAATATTTGTGGTGAAATGTTAAAACACAAGAATGGCGTTCTTGGGATTCGAACCCAGGACCTTTAAATTCTTTAACTATGTTTGTTTTCTTTACCCGTTGTTATAAGTAGTGTGCTACCTAACATACCACCACGGTCACTCGCTTGTTGTGGAAACCATCATATATACAATCACACGCTACCTAACAACTGACATGAAACCGTCATTATATGTGTTTTGCAACCGTCATTATATGTGTTTTCCGCAGTAGTGACTCCAAAATCTCTGCAAAATTCAAAGACGATAGAACTGGAGAATTGGGTTCCATTATCAGAGACGATAACTCTAGGAAGTCCAAACCTACACATAAATTTTTGCCAATAGAAACAACGAACTCTTTCAGTTGAGATGTTAGCAAAAAATGTCCATTTCTATCCATTTGGTGAAATAATCAACTTCTGCTATCAAGAATTTTAGTTTGCCTGGCGCCAGGGAAACAGACCCAAGATGTCCACGCCCTACTGGTAAAAAGGCCAGGGTGAAGTCATTGACCAAAGAAGCTCGGTTGGAGAGTGATGCAGATCAACATGGCTCTGGAACTGGTCACACTTATTGACAAAGGAAATGATACCCTTCATTAGGGTAGGCCAGTAGTATCCTACAATTAGTGGGAGAAGCACATTTCCGCCAATATGGCTTCCAGGAGCTCATTTGTGGACTTCGACAAGTACTAGGGAAATTTCATGTTCTCCCAGGCATCGTAACATTGGAGTTTCTCTCCATATTTTGTAGAGTTTTCCCGAGAGAAAGGTGTATTTAGCTGTCTGCTTTCGAAATCTCCTTGCTTTCCCCTCGTCTAGTCGGAGTTTGTCTTCCTGCAAGTAACGCAATATGGGCAACATCCAACTAGACTCAAAGACCACTTCCAGGGAGTAAACCTCGCCCTCTTCGATGTGGAAAGCTTGGACAGAAGGTTTTCTCTGAAGTTTTGTTCGCGGAGAACATATTATATTTCAAAAGAAGTAAAGGAAGAGGATAGACTTCGTACCATTTGCAGATATCTTATCAGTTAGGGTTCTTTTGCGTGATACTGTGTAAAGACTTGGTTGGCGAACAATTAGGAGTCACTCTTGGCTTTTAATCGAGAGGGTCTCAATTCTAGGGAAAAGACCATGTCGGCGATGAGAGCCTCATACTTTTCTTAGTTATTTATGGCTTTAAACTCAAACTTCAATGCCTACTTGATTAGTAAGTCTCCAGGTCCTACCAAGATTATTCCTACACAACTACCTTTTACATTTGAGGCTCCTTTAATTGATAATTTCCATTGTGGGGTCGTCCCCTCCTTTATGGGCGACCTAAATTCTACCACAAAATCAGCCAGAGCTTGGGATTTGATGTTTCCTCTCAGGATGTATTGGATATCATATTCCGAGGGCTTTATGGCCAAGGATACCATTCTTTCTGTTAGAATTGGCTTTTCAGGACCTGACGAATAAGATAGTTTGTTTTCACGAATATTTTGTAGCCTTGAAAATAAGGACATAACTTCCTCGTTGCGACAATGATTACTAATGTCACCTTCTCGATCTTTTGGTATCGTGATTCGGTGCCTCTTAACACCTTTCTTATTAAATACACGGGCCTTTCAGTTTTATTTGTCTCTTGCACGAGTACTGAGCTCATCGCATGATCCATGATGGAGAGGTAGACGAGTAATGGTGATTCCTCCCTCGGGTGAGTGAGAATGAGAGGTGACGCGAGGAAGACTTTTACCTTCTGGAAAGCCTCCTCGCATTCTACTATTTACTAAAATCTTTCCTTCTTCATCTTCTTCTTCAAGTAAGCAAATAAAAGGAAGGTCTTGTCACCCGCGCGTGAAAGGAAGCGAGATAGAGCAGTGAGGTAACCTATACGTTGTTGCACTTTTTTGGCATTGGTGGGGCTTCTCATGGCGATGCCTGCCTAGAACTTGTCTGGATTTCCTTCAATGTCTCTTTTTGCCAACATGAACCCTAGGAACGTTCCAGCTTAAACTCTGAAGGAGCACTTGGCGAGATTTAAGCACATAATATACTTCCTGACTGACTGGAAGACATTCTCCAAATCCTCAGCATGGTTGTGCCCTTCGGTGGTCATTAATATCATATCATTCATATAGACCTCCACGTTATGCCCGATTTGGTGGGAGAACACAACGTCCATGAGTCGCTGGTAGGTGGTGTCAACATTCTTGAGTCCGAGGGGCATAACATTTTAGTAGTAATTATCGTGATTCGACATGAATAAAGTTTTGAGGCATCTAGGGGATCAATCTGAATCTAGTTATACCTTGAATAAGCATCCATGAAGCTCAACATGAGGTAACCCAAGGACCCGTTGAAAAAGGTGATCAATGTTGGGTAATGGATATAGGTCCTTGGGACAGACGGTGTTCAGGTGGGTGAAGTCGACACACATGCTACATCTGTTGTTTTCTTTTCTTACCAACACCATTTTGGTCATCCATGTAGGTTATTTTGTTTCTATAATGAACCCGACGCTAGATAGATTTCCTACCTCATCTTCAATGGTAAATATTTTCTCCTTGCCAACTTTTTGCTTCCTCTGAGCCACTGGCTTGGCACTAGGGTCGATGGAGAGGAGGTGGATCACTACTCTTGTGTCTATCCTCCACAGATGAAAGGGAGCCCTAGAGAAAAATTTAACATTTCTACTGAGTCGGTCAAGTTGTTCATGTTCTTCTTTTTTGGTAAGTGAGGTACCTATCTTTGTCACCTAATGTAGCAAGGGACCTATTCGGACAACTTTCAGGTCCTCTGTGGGCGCGAGTCTTTCATTTTCTGCGTCCAACCTATGGTCTGAAAAATCAATGTCACAATCTGGGGCTTCCGAGAGGGGAACACCCACAAGGGCGATCTCTTTCCTTTCTATTGCTAGGCTATTCCTATAGCATTCTTGAGATACTAATTGATCACCTCGTATCGTCCAACTCTCTGTTACACTTAGATTTTCAACTACTAGAAAGTCAACAAAGAATTTCAATAAGAAGATGTTTACTATTAGAATTAATGAAGTGTTGTTAAAGAATAATTAATGGTTAGGCGTTGACATACCAACGACGAGGGGTCGACTGAGTCGTCGATGCAGCAAGACATGGTTTGGAGCAATCCCAAGAATAAATCCCTAAGACCTAGCTGTTATGGTGAGAATTGGAGACCACAACTATTGGTTGGCTAGACTCACAAAAACATAAGATATCACTACCAAGCTTATATTTATCCAAGGGAATGGGAAAAGAACGAATAAACCCAAAATAAACATGCAAAGCAATAAATTAAAACTAAAAGCTAAGCAAGGGAAGAGATCTCCGGTACGGGGGTTGGTTATACTAAGGAAAGGTACTAGCACCCTAAGTATCTATAGTATCCTATAGGAACCTCTTGAACTATTTGTGTTAGGTTAAAAGTGCTTGCTAAAAAAATGATTGAGGAGATGAGAAAAAAGTGTTTTTTATTGTTTTTATGTTTGGCAAGACATGAAGTCTTGTGCCTACGTACCAAAAAAGGATCAAAACCTCGTAGTTCGGGCTACAAATTAAAAAGGGTTTGTTATGGTGGATTTTAATGAAGAAGAGACAAGTTGTCATCTTAAGGAGAATACTCAACTAATCCACCACAAACATGTGGAAGATGGATATTTGCTTCACAATGAGAGAATGGCTCAAATTTGGATATAGAATCAACATGTATGCCTCATACCTCTCTCGAGTGGAAAAGAATCAACATCTTTCTCAACAATGTCATGGCGTAGGAGATTTATATCTCAACTAGGAATGACTCATGTCTAATCTTTCTTAAGAAAAGGTTTTAAAATTAAAATCCATGTGGCAAAAGGTTTTGAATGTGGTTTGTGTCTTTTAGTCGTTTGAAAAGGTTTGAATATGCTTAAGATGTCTTGGAGCATTTATTAAGAAAAAGATTTGAAAAAAATCAATGACCTAATGTCAAGGTTTTTTATGAAAAGGTTTAAGTTTGAAAAAGAGAACTTAATAGTGAACTGTCTAAGGGTAACTACCTAAGGATAAACAATCTAGTACAATTAATCTAAGTAAACAATCTAAGACAAACAAGCTAAGGATAAACCAAGACCATATAATATGTGAATGATGCAAAGGAACAACAATGCATATGCACATGACAACAAAGTCAACCATAAATCCTTCCCTTGGATTCAAACATGAGCCATCATAAAGATTCAAAAGCCACAAGTGAATATTAAACAAGTTATGCATCATGAGGATAATATCCAAGGGAACACAAAACAAAGCCTCAAGTGTCAAAGTTAAACTCATAAACAAGTAATAATACATGTGTAAAGCAAACATTAAGACATGTGGTAAACACTAACTCACAAGGCAAAATATCTCAAGCAAACTTAAATAAAACCCTAATCATGTACATTATGGAATATTCAAACAAAAGATTATCAATACATGTCAAGAAGCATCTTTCAAACAATTCAAGTCATAAATAAAGCAAGACTCAAGGCATCTCATAGATATATCACCATCAAGTATCAAACTTAAAGCATTGTCCAAGGGTGAGCAAACATCACATAAAGCATTCAAGTGTCATATCTCAAAATTAATTCAAGAATCAAACAAAAGTGATAATCAAAGTATAGCATGATCAAGGCATTTATCACAAATAATATGAAGGAAAACCCCAACAACAACCTATCAAGGAGCTACTTGCATGCTAAGAGTAGATCATGGAATCAACATAAACAAGAATCAACAAAGGAAACATGTCTCTTTTAGGTTTTTTAGAATAAAATACGAAGAAAAATAAATTATGAACTAAATAATAAAAGATGAAATAAAAATATTTTTAGCTTTTTAAATATGTGAATAAAATAAATTAGAGGAGAAATAAAGAAATTAAAAAAAGAAAAGGAAGAAAGCAGAAAAGGAAAAGAAAAGAAAAAAAAAATATTGAAGGAATTATAAAGGAAGGGAGGAATAGAAGAAAAACATTGAATAAAAAGGAAAGGAGGGGTTGCTGAGGTTTGAACCCGCACCCCTCAGGTGACTAACAAACACACCTAACCATCAGGCCAGACCTCATGGCCTATTAGTTATCTTGCCTTAATAAAATATATATTATGAAGATATTTAAAAATGAAAGCGCGCGAAGAACATGTCGTCTTCAACCACTGAACCGTGTGTAACTCAAGAAACTCCAAAATGTGATTCTCCAGAATACGCATCAAACATGACAAATAATATAGGGTTTCACTCAAAATTTCATGAGGAATTCAAATATCACCCTGGTCTTCACTAATTCTTTCTCTACATCATGAATTTTACGCATGAACAAATCAACCATAATTCTAAAAAGTAAAATTAAATCATGTATACACACAATTAATAGCTAAAATCAGAGGGTTTTTTTATCAATACAATAACATGAACAGGATGGTAACAAGAAATCATTTAAAAGATGGCCATAAGTATGAGAACGAGATCATGAAAATATACCTGCTAAAGTGAATTCATGCACCTTAAAATTGGGCTTGCAGAAGTGAGATAGCTGCTTCCTTAGCTTCCTTGATGTCCAAGGATTATGAGAATGTCTTAAAATCACCTTGGAACCCTTTGAATCTCTCCCCCCAAATCAAGTTGCAGCAATGAAAAATGAGTTGTGGAAATGGAGGTTTGAATGGTTTTAGTGATGTTTCAATGCTTACAGTAGCTTTAGAATGATGTTTAGAATGTTTTTGGTCAAGAAAAATGGAATGAAGGTAGAAGAATGAACATATTTGAGTTTTGGCTCCAATGGTGTTTTTGAAGTTTTTGATGAAGAATGCTCTTTTGCTCAGCTTTCTTGTTCTTGTTTCTACTAATCTCTAATGCTTATGAAGACCTTTTTGAATAGGTTTGAGGCATGCTTTGCGTTTGATTTTGGTTGTTGAGTTTACCTTGTTATGAACTTGTCATGAAAATGGTAAAAAGTGTTATGTACCATTGCGTGAACCTTGTCATGTGTGGCCAATTTTGAGCATTCTTCTTAGCTTGTGCAGGTTGGTCAGTCGGATCAGTTGTAATAGCATAAGAGACTTAGCCAACGAGTTTTGACTCAAAGTACCTTTTACACAACATGCCAAAGTTGATCAGGTTGATCAGTTCAAGCAGGTTTTTGTCTCATGTGTAGGGTCAGTAATTGCACAAATATAGGATCTTTGCAAAGCTGGTACATAAAGGAACAACTTTGATGTTTATGGTAAGATGAGTAGATGCTTGGAAAGATGAGAAAACTTGCTTCAAAATCGTGCACAACAAGCTGACCTTGACTTAGAAAAATCTGGTCCATCATGCCAATGTCCATCAATGTAAATTCTCAACTTTGGCTTTCAATATCTTCCATCTCAAGAAAGCTTTTGATGTCAAACTTTCCACCATGATGAAGTAGGGAATATGATCTTTAAATTGTAGCCCTCAAGTGTTGCAATTGGACTCTTGGATTGCTCACAAATTGACCTCAAAGTCATGTACTTGAACATGTCAAACACTTAGAAAAAATTTCTAAGTATTTTGAATCTTGTACTATCTTGAAACTCCAACTTTAGCCACCAATTTCTTCCACTTTAAGAAAGCTTTTGGAAACCAATTTTCATCAACTTGTAGTATCAAATGCCCTCTTTTAAAGAAGCCCTCAAGTGTTTTCATTAGATGCTTGAGGAAGAAGTTACAACCTTGGAAAGTTGGCCATTTGATCATGGAATTTTGTACTTAGGGAAATTTCAAAAACCCTAATTTCCTCAATTCTTGATATTTTTTTGATTTCTTTGATTTAACATGATAAAATTCAGTCATTTTTCACATTTTCATGATCCTTGACTTGTGAAGTCCATAATTGACCAAAAATTCCAAAAGTCAAACGTTGACTTTGATCATCAATTGACTTTTCAGTAGTTGAATCAAAACCTTTCAATTGTCAACAAATCAAACTTCTTGAGCTAATCCAAACACATGAATGGACTACAATTATGTACTTGAAACCTTTGAATCATGTCCCAAGTCATGAGATAATGTCTTGATAAAAAAGTCAACCTAAGCTGACTTTGACCAAAACCTTAATCTGGAGCACTTGATGAATTGGAAGTTGGTAAACTTGAATTGATGCAAACTCAATCTTGATTATTGATGGTGGGAAACTCTTGATCATCATGAAGGGGTAGAGGAACTTGAGATGTTGCAAATCACATAAAACCTTGACTGATTAACTTCTTGGCTTCATTGGTGCAAACCCCTAACTTGTACATGAAGCAAGCAAGACATATTTTTGTATTTTCAAAGGGGTTAGTAAAACATAAAAGATACACACAAAAGGTGGTTGATGCTATGCAAATGATGCAAATGAAGGTGGAATCTTAGGGTTAAAAATTAGGGTATCACACCAGCTCATTGGGAAATGTGTCCAAAATCTCGAAAAGGGCAGTTGATAGAAACATGTCCAAAATCTCGAGAAGAACAGTCGATAGAAGCCCTCATTCCAAAAAGGATCAATCGACTGAACTACTTGGTATAAAAGACTTAGTAAATTTACAAGTCATATGGCCTTTATAGGCATCGTAGACAACGCATTGGTGCAGTTATCAACGAAGGGTCATGATGAAGTGGAAAGTAGTTACCACTCAACATGGATTGCAAGAAGATAACGACTTGGAAGACACATAAGCGTACTAGTGGGAACTTGAAGGATTGAACTTGGATCAAACGCAATAATCCCTCAGTGGTCATAACTATCACCGAAGGTTACTTTGTAAATAGAATAAATAGAAGACTTATACATGGGATCAAGGGTCGCAAAATTTCATACATACTTTCCATACCACTGGAGTACCCGAGTCAAAGAGCGAAATAGTTGAGCGAGAAACATGTATGCGTTTGCGTCCAACCTTTTTTCCTGATCTTTTTACTTCCTTAAACGGAACATTGTACTTTTTATTTTTCTTTGTTTAATGTTATTTACTATATTTTACCTTATTATTTATCACAATTTGACTTCATTTAAAGTCTTATGTGGTCTTTTGTGTTGTATGCACTTGAGGAGTGGTAAGCGTTTTTCTAGTATGTATTGAAAAAATCAAACCCCTTCCCAAAGTAATACTCCAAACCAAGGAGGACAACCCGAGGTTACTAGTGTCGGCAGTTTTGTGGCTCTGACCTCAGTTGAGGAGATGCCTATTGTCATAAGCCAAGAAGTGGTTTATTCTATACTACCAGATGTGGGGATTTCATCACAACAAGCGTCAATCACACCAACCTTTTCTAGGGAATTATGGAATCTAGGAGACCAGGGGCCTCCTTATATGGGCTTCTTGTTGCCTCAAAAGGAACAATTTTATGGCATGTCAACTGTAATGATGGAAAGCCTACAGCCTAGTACAGAAATGTATTCAGAGAACGCAATGGCAACGTCATCACCATTTAATCCATATTTGGCCTCAGACTCCACCATTGGTAACTTCAGCCAACTAGGATAACCACTAGGGGCTCTGGGGTATTTCCCTCCACAGAGTACTTCGTCCTTAACCAATAACTCTTTCCAAGTGATGAGACAATTAAGGGATGAAAGTAACCATGATATGGTTCACACGATCACACAACAGATAGGCAACGTGTTTACCCCATTTATAGAAAACACGACTAGGAGTTATCAATAGTTAACCCACCAAATGGGTGGGATTGTTGATTTTTTGGGGGCACCACCAGCGCCACCAACTCCAGTGTCTAACATTTCTCAGGGGCCTAATCCCCTAAAAAAATAGGGTTGTAAAAAATAATCAAAGGTGAGAATGCCTCGGCATGGTCCTGGTGCAACGTAACTAAGATGATGACCAAGTATTGAGGCAAGCCCGACAAGATAACATAGGGGTACAAGATAATATCACCAACATCGTCGAACGTGTTTCAGTCCATAATGGCCTCAACGTAGTCCTCCACATACCAAACTATATATCCTGGTTGTCCGAGTATGTAAGGCTGACAGAATTACCTAGGGGATGGAAAGTCCCAAAATTCACCAAGTTCGTTGGCGACACTAGTGAGTCCACCATCGAACACGTCGCCCGGTATCAGATCGAGGCTAGTGATTTAACCAACAATGAGAACCTAAAAATCAAGTATTTTCCAAACTCATTGACAAATAACGTTTTCACATGGTTCACCACCCTTCCCCCAAATTACATTTTTACGTGGGCCCAATTAGAGAGGGCATTTCACGAGCAATTCTACATGGGGAAATGTAAGATTAGCCTTAAGAATTAGCCAGCTTGTAGAGGAAGGTGGTTGAAAGCATAGATGATTACCTCAATAGGTTTAGAACCTTGAAAGAGATATGTTTCACGCAGGTGCCAAAACATGAGTTAGTTGAACTGGAAGTAGGGAGTCTCGACTATTCCATTAGGAAGAAGTTAGACACCTAATACTTGAGAGACATAGCCCAGTTGGCCGATAGAGTTTGACAAGTCGAACGGTTAAAGGCTGAAAAAGCTAGAACCTCCAATTTCAATAAAAAGAAAGTAGCTTATGTCGAAGTCGACAACATAGAAAACTCATCCGAATCAGAGTATGAGTATGTGGAGGAGAATGAGATCAATGTGGCTGAACTAAATTCTGGGTCTCCCTATACATGCAAGTTGCTAAAACCCTTAAACAGGAAGAATCCCGTAGAGCCCAAAAATGAAAAATTTATTGTTATAACATATACCTTCGAAGTTACTAAGTGTGACCAAATCTTTGATATGTTGGTCACTAATGGACAAATCGTTGTTCCTAAAGGGACTAAATTCCCACCATTATAACAGAGAAAGAAAAAAGGTTTTTGTAAATTTCATAACTTTTTGGGTCATAACACTTCTCAATGTGTACTTTTCGGGGACATGGTGAAAAATGCTCTCAAAGATGGTAGACTCAAGTTTGTTGACAAGAAGAAATCACGCCCAGAAGGGGAAACTAAAACAAAAGTCGAGGCTCTCTTTGTCAAGACAGTGGACATCATGGTCATCGACACTGACGACAATGCTTGACCTGAAGATAGAAAACCAAATCACGAGGATCAAACAACAAAGGCATATCCTAAAGCTAAAGAGGAGCTGGTAAATTTTTTGAATTGTTGCAAGTTGAAAGATTCAGAGGTAATGTTGTGTCCTAAGTGCAGCTCCGTATTTGACAGAGAAGCTACTAAAGAGATTGAGTGGACAAACCCTTACCCAGCCAAAACGTTTGTCCAATAAGACAGATCCAAGGAACCTTTCTCCAATCAAGGAAAGGGTCCAGCGAAATTCTAGGGTAGGACTTATGTTCCTGCTACAGATGAACCTCACAGAGAACTATTACACCCTGCTTGGAAATAATAAGCTAGATGGGGAAAATGGAAAGTTTTGAATGTTGATTTTGGTTCCTCAAACATAGACAACTCTCACGTTTCAAATAAATATTCATATGTCTCGTAGAACTACGTGGGAAAAAATCCCATGACCAGGACTTAGTGGAGGAGACACCGGAGAAACAAGAAAGATGCTCGAGATGATGGAAGCTCCAGTGGATCTGATAGCGTTTAATTTGTCGATGAAGGCCGAACTAGTCAAGTAATGGTTGTTTCCCCCTTAATCATCCATAAAAGAGGATAAAGCCACAAAAGACAAGGCAGTCGAGGACGCTGAAATAGAGACAGACAATTTCAATTCAGGATCTGAGCCAAAGCTAGATATCATTTGGAATATGATATATATGTTACCTTTAGAGTACGAAACAATTACAGAAGTAATTGAGGAAGAAAGTCTTGATGAAGAACTAGCTACCCACAAACCTATGTACTATTATGTGATGAAAGATGATTCAGTGAATAAGGATTGTACCCTTTTTGAAAGGCAAGACATGGCCATGAAACGACACCTGAAGCCTTTGTACATAAGAGCCAAGGTAAATGGTGTGAGGATTAACAAAGTTCTAATCGACTGTGGGGCATGTGTCAATGTGATGCCCCGGTCCCTCTTGGGTAAGATAGGCAAATTTACCACAAATTTAACCTGTAGCAACATGGTATTGTTCAACTATGAGAGCAAAACTAGCAAACCCTTAGGGGTTATTCAAGTCGACGTAGTGGTGGGAACAACCACAAGGCCAACACTGTTTGTGGTGGTGCCAACTAAAGCAAACTACAATATGTTGTTGGGTAGAGAATGGTTGCATGGAGTGGGATGCGTACCCTCGTCGATGCATCAGAGGATCACGATCTGGAAGCCTGATGGGATTGTCAAAACCATCAAAGTGAATCACAGTTTTTTTAGAGCAAATGTCAATCACATTGACATGATCAACTTTGACCGGAAATTGGCTAACATTTCGCCATGTAAACCTGTCGCGGAGGTTATAAATTGGAAGGCTGTGAGGTATGCTACACAGTGAACCTACACCCTTAGTACGAGTTTACTTGGGAGTACAAAAATGTCGGAGGATATAACCGATGGTCTGAATCAAATGGAGATCATGATTGAGTCAGACACATTGGCTAGAATTTCGACCTATGTGGCTGAAAATAAAATATTGGAGGCCTTGGAGGTCGAATCTCAATAAATATTAGTTGTCGAAGCCATTAAGCCTGAGAAATCTTAGGCAGATCAATATGGCTTCACCGGCCAAATAATAGCTTCAGAAAGTAGGAGGCTAGATTACATCTATGATGATGAGCCATTGGGGTTCGAAAAAGACCCAACAATCTCGACCAAGAAAATGCAAGCGCGTGATCCTTTGGAAGAGATAGACTTGGAAGATTGGATGACGAAAAGGCCGGCGTACATTAATGCAAAAATTGACTCGCACTTAAAAGTAAAAGTAATCTAGGTGCTAAAAGAATTCAAAGATTGCTTTCCCTAGGACTACGATGAAATTCCTAGACTCAGCCACGACCTATTTGAACTAAAGCTGCCAATCATACCTGACAAAAAGCCAATGAAGCAGACCCCACGGAAGTTTGCACCTTAAATTATGTCCAAGATCAAATGTGACATTGAAAGACTGCTCCAAAATAAATTCATCAGGCCTGCTAGGTATGTCGAATGGCTTGCTAAATGCTAATATTGTTCCAATTATTAAGAAAAATGGTACCTTTAGAGTCTGCATAAACTTTAGAGTTCTTATTGTTGCTACTCCTAAAGACGAATATCAAATGCTAGTGGTTGAGATGTTGGTCGATTAGGAAGTCGTATTCGAATATCTAAGTCTCCTCGATGGATACTCTGGTGATAAGTGCTAAATTGTAGTGATTTTGAGTGTAAATAATTGGCACTTATCAGCTTAATTACACCAATAAACCTCAACTTTAGTGTATGTTTTGTTTAGTTTACATTATAGTGTGTAATATGCGTAATCATGTATATATCACTAAGTTTGATAGTTTTCTTCTATTTTATAGGTAATAATGCATGGTTGAAGTATGAACCCAATTGAGCGAAGAGAATGCTTCAAGATGCACAGTTTTAACCAACAAAATGCTGTCATTCGCGCTTAGCGTGGTTTTTCAGCGCGATGAGATTGTGGTAGTGGCAGAATCAGAATTTTTGTTTTCCTTACTGCGCTTAGCGCGATCTGACCACGCTTAGTGCGATTTATGTCAGTTTAAGGGTACTTTAAGTGAGATCGCGCTTAGCGCGATCTGAGGGCGCTTAGTGTGGTTGTAATAAATACCATTCTTTATAATTTTAGTTTATCTCATTTTTTGTAGGTATTAAATTAAGGATATTTTTTCATTTTCATATAGAGCATTGAATAATATTTCCAACGCTTCCGACCGTGCGTCAATCGGAGTTACGGTTCGAAAGTTATGAAGAAAACAAGAAAATTGATTTTGCTGATGGTGCTAAGCGCCCTCATAGCACGGTTCGCGCTATTCCAGCCCCTATTTAAGTCACTTTTCAGCATTTTTTAGGTTATATTGTTGGGAACTTTTAACCCCAACTCCATCAACCAAATTCTTTGTGTAGAGTAGCTTAGAAACAACATTAGAGGTTGCATAGCGATGATCTGGTGTTGGAATTGCGTCACTTTGCTGGAAAAGACGAGAGATTGCTTTTCATCTTCCTTCTTCTCTCTGTACCTTTTTTGTTGGGGTTTGTATGTAAGTTTACTTTGATAGTATATATATTTATTGATCATGGCGTTGTATACAATCTATTTCATGAATTTATATAGATATCATCTTTGTTTACCTGTTTATCTTTGATTTGAACCGTTATAGACATATACTCTTCAGATCCGGATCTAGGATGAACATCTGTTAAACGCTAAACTCTAGACATATATTTAGATTTAACATTCGCGTGGGTTCGATTCTTAATGCTGCGTGTTTTTTGATGGGCTGAAAGATCGTCCAATAAACAGTATGGTTGAACTCTCGACGAATGTTTAGACATGAACCCTGTTGTGAGCGATACATGATGATATTGATGAGTGATTTAGGTTGTGTACAATTGATTGGTAGATTTATGTATTAGATAGGTGAATGAACGCTGTTCCTGACGAGTTCTCTACCATACTTTATTTACTTGTTCATATTTTTACTTTCCGCTTTTTACTCTTTTAAACCATTAAAACCAAGCTAAGAAACGTAGAGATTATCGAACGATATTCTTTCCCTCGCACCGATCCCTGTGGAGACAATATAAATCCCGGAGGGAATTCTTCCAAATATTTTGCTTCTTGCCGCTATGCTGCAGCTCGAACAAAATGGTGCCATTGTCGGGGATTGGTTTTGATATTGAATTACATTGCGATAGTTTTTATGTTTTTAAAGCTTTGTATATACTTTTTTATAGATATTTTTCACAAGTAATTGTATATATGTGTTTTCCATCATGTTTATGTGTGTGTACATATTTTTGTTTTTGGTTTACGTTTGCTCAAGTGTTGCAGGTTTTATTTGGTATCTACCGATGAACGAAGCAACATGGAGGAGCTTGTACATAAATAAGGCGTCGAGCTGACGACGTGAAACAAGCGCTAGTTGGGAGACAACCCAACGATTTTTGAGTTTGTACAGTTTTATGTTTAGTAGTATAGTTAATATAAAGTGAGAATGGATGAATTGTGTGAGAAAAAGAACTTGAAAAACTAAGCATACCTGTTCTCGCTTAGCCCACCCTGTTTTGTGTGGAAAAATCTCTCATTTTCCATCCACTTTCATCAAATTTGGTCTTTGTGTTTAGTTAGTTTTAGTTCAATTTTGTTAGGTTGTTAGAATTTTTTTGTGTTTTGTCTCAAGCTTCGTTTTTTATTAGCTTGAGGATATGTATTATGATTGTTCAAGTTTGATTGTTTCAACAAGAAAATGTTATGGTAGTGTGAAAAGTTTAAAGAAAATCGCATTGTTATAGTTGTGTTTATTGCTTTTCTAGATCATAATATGTTTGTGAACCTTAGGCTCTGTACAACTTACACGTCATTCATTCTCTTGCAAGTTTTGTACATTTGTGAATCATTTTAGTTCATAGCCCATTGTGAGAAACCTCCATTGTTTACTAAATGCTTGGATGACTGATAATTTTGTTTAATTCGTTTGATTCATTCTTAATCTTTTGATTATTGTGATTTTGTGGAAGCATTAAAAATGACCAAGGCATTTGTTTATATTGAGCTCAACCATATCCAAAAGTAACTTACTCGTGAGTAGTGAGTATTCGTTAACCCCTTTGAGCCTTAACAGACTAAACCCTAATTTGGTGATGAACTTGGTGTGTGTGTGTGTGTACATAAATTAAAAGTTAAGTTCATCATTGAATTTTGTGGGATTCTAAAAAAATTTCTTGAAACCTTTGAACAATGTTTTAAATTGATTTCCTTGCCATCAAAAGCAAGGAGCATTCACTTGAGGCTTGATGGTATTCAAGTTGGGGAGAATGAAAGGAAATGGTAGGTTACTAAAAATTTTGAAAAATTTTGAAAAAGCATAAGAAAATTGTAAATATGGATGTGAAAAACAAAAGAAAAAGATGCTTGTTTGAAAAGAAAAAAAATAATAGAGAACGAAAAGTAATTGTGCAAAGGAAGTTTGGAAAGGGTGAGCAATAGAAAAAAGAAATTGGTGAATGAAGTTGTGATGTGTAAATACCATGAATAGTGAATGTTTCTTTTGTGTGGCAACTTCGATTCAATAGCCTAAGAAATGACCCTTTGTTGTGAAACTTGGCCAAGCTACAACCTTTCAAGCCCTTTGTGATCTTTTTGCTTCCATTATTTCATTTATGATTGTTAGATGAATGTATGAATTGAACTGTTGTTTGCATTGTTTTCAGATGAGTGTAATTATCCTGTGGTTGCAAACGCGTAAATTTTTCCATCCTTATTCTGAAGAAGAGTGTTAGATGTGATTCATTCTTGAACATTTGAATTGCTTTAGAATTTTTGACATGTATTTTTTTCTTAGACTTTGTTTCATAATCGTGGTGTCGTTGTATTTTAGCGGTAAGCATTGCTTTGCATGTACTTTTGATATATGTACCATAAGTTTGTGTTCCGTTTGTAAAAACTTGTTGAGCATGACTTCTTGATAATTGCTTTTGTTTCTTCGAGTTCATTGATTCTTGTTTGAGGACAAACAAGTTTAAGTTGGGGAGAGTTTGATAAGTGCTAAATTGTAGTAATTTTGAGCGTAAATAATTGGCACTTATCAGCTTAATGACACCAATAAACCTCAACTTTAATGTATGTTTTATGTAGTTTATATTATAGTGTGTAATATGCCTAATCATGTATATATCAGTAAGTTTGATAGTTTTTCTTTTGTTTTTATAGGTAATAATGCATGGTTGAAGTATGGACCCAATTCAGCCAAGAGAATGCTTCAAGATGCACAGCTTTGACCAACAAAATGTTGGCATTCGCGCTTAGTGCGGTTTTCAGCGCGATGAGATTGTGACAGTGGAAAAATTAGAGTTTTTTTCCTGACTGCTCTTAGCGCGATCTGACCACGGTTAGCACTGTTTATGTCGATTTAAGGGTACTTTAAGTGAGATCGCGCATAGCGCGACCTGAGGGCGCTTAGCGCGGTTGTAATAAATACCATTCTTTATAATTTTAGTTTATCTTGTATTTTGTAGGTATTCAAGCAAGGATATTTTGTCATTGTCATATAAAGCATTGAATAAACTTTCCAACGCTTCCGACCGTGCATCAATTGGAGTTACGACTCGAAAGTTATGAAGAATGCAAGAAAATTGCGCTATTCCAACCTCTATTTAAGCCACTTTTCATCATTTTTTAGGTTATGTTGTTGGGAAATTTTAACCTCAGCTCCATCAACCAAACTCTTTGTGTAGAGTAGCTTAGAAACAACATTAAAGGTTGCATAACGATGATCCGGAGTTAGAATTGTGTCACTTTGCTGGACACGGCGAAAGATTCCTCTTCATCTTCCTTATTCTCTCTGTACCTTTCTTGTTAGGGTTTGTATGTAAGTTTACTTTTATAGTATGTATATTTATTGATCATGGCATTGTATACGATCTATTTCATGAATTTATATAGATGTCATCTTTGTTTACCTGTTTATCTTTGATTTGAATCGTTATAGACATACTCTTCAGATCTGGATCTAGGATGAACATCTGTTAGACGCTAAACTCTAGACATAGATTTAGATTTAACATTCGTGTGGGTATCAATTCTTAATGCTCCTTGTTGTTTGATGGGCTGAGAGATCGTACATTAAACAATACGGTTGAACTCTCGACAGAAGTTTAGACATGAACCTTGTTGTGAGCGATACATGATGATGTTGACGAGTGATTTAGGTTGTGTACAACTGATTGGTAGATTTATGTATTAGATAGGTGAATGAACGTCATTCCTGACGAGTTCTATATTGTACTTTATTTACTTGTTCATATGTTTTACTCTCTGCTTGTTACTCTTTTAGACCATTAAAACCAAGCTAAGAAACATAGAGATTGTCGAACGACATTCTTTCCGTCGCACCGATCCCTGTGGAGACGATATAAATCCTGGAGGGAATTCTTCCAAATCTTTTGCTTCTTGCCGTTATGCTTCAGCTCGAACATCCGGTTACAACCAGATTTTCATTGTACAGGAAGACGTAGAAAACACGAAGTTTCGACGCCCGAAGGCCTTGGGCACATACGCATGGGTAATGATGCCTTTCGGCCTGAAGAATGTTGGTGCTACGTACCGGATAGTAATGAACTTGATATTTCATGACTTTATTGAAACATTCATGCAAGTGTACATTGATGACATTGTCATCAAATCTTCATCTAAGGATGGTCAACTCGACCACCTTCGACAGTCGTTCGAAAGGATGATGAACCCGTTAAAATGTGCTTTTTGTGTTCATGTAGGGGATTTTCTTGGCTTTGTCATCCATAAGAAGGGCATGAAGATAAATTCAAACAAGACAAAAGCCATACAAAATACTGAATCTCCAACTAACAAAAAAACAACTTCAGTCCTTGTTAGGAAAAATCAACTTAATAAGAAGATTCATTTCAAATCTAAGTGACAAGACAAAAGTATTCTCACCACTTTTACGATTAAAGAAAGAAGAAGGTTTTAGGTGAGGACCAAAACATCAACAAGCCTTCGATGAGATTAAGAGTTACCTATTGAAGGCTCCAATGTTGTTATCTCCTATAAGGAACAAAGCCATGGAGTTGTACATTTCTGCATCTGACTTGACAATCGGGAGTGTGTTAGCCCAAGAAGATGATGATGGCGTCGAAAGAGCCATATATTATTTAAGTTGGATCATGAATGATGTTGAGACTAGATACACTATGCTAGAAAAAATGTGTTTATCGTTATAATTTTCTTGTACCAAACTCAAGCATTATATAAAATCTTTAGATGTGTTTGTTTATTCACATTCCGACATAATTAAGCATATGCTGTCAAAACCAATTTTACATAGTAGACTTGGAAAATGGGCATTAGCCCTGACTAAATATTCTTTAACTTAGGTGCCCTTAAAGGCCATGAAAGGCCAAATTGTCGCTGATTTCATAGTAGATCACACAGTAGTAGAAATAGCGCAAAATTATGTCGAATTTCCGGCATGGAAACTATATTTTGATGGTTCCACCCATTCCAAGGGAACGGACGTGGGGATTTTTATCATGTCCCTAGAAGGAATTCCTACTTAGTATAAATTCAAGATCAGCGGCCATTGTTCCAATAATGAGGCTGAATACGAAGCCTTGTTCACGTGTCTTACCATACTATTAGACTTGGGGGAAACTAGAGTCGAGATCAAGGGTGACTCTGAACTGGTAATCAAACAGATAACAAAGGAATACAAATGTATTAAAGATAACCTATTAATATACTTCGTCAAGAAAAATTCAATGCTTAAACGATTTGAAACTGTGGATATTGAACATGTGCCATGAATATGCAACCAAGTGGCCGACGGCTTGGCCCAAGTAGCCTCAGGCTACAAGGTATCTAAGAGAAAATTAAAAAAGTTGACTGAAGTGAAAGACAAGCAGGTGTTGACCAGCGTCATCCGATCAGAGTTGGTAATGCCAAAACTGGTGGGGGCAAAGGAGTTACCTGAATTTTATGATTTTTTTTGGAAACTTTTGCTATCAACAACTTAGAAAATAACGATTGGTGAAGGGAAATTGTTGATTTCCTTAGAAACCCAACAGGAACAATAGATTGAAAAATGAAATGTAAGGCATTACGTTATGTCATTGTCGAGAACGAGTTGTTCAAAAGGACTCAACAAGAGGTGTTGCTCAAATGCATTAGTGAGAGCGAAGCCTACTTGGCAATTTCTGACACTCATAACGGACCGTGTGGCGCTCACCAAGTAGGCCACAAAATGAAATGGTTGTTGTGTTGACAGGAGTTTTACTGGCCCAATATGTTTAAAGATTGAATCGAGTTAGCTAGAGGATGTCAAGAGTGCCAGAAACATGGAGGAATGCAACATGTGCCTGCTAGTGAATTACATTTGATCATCAAGCCGTGGCTATTCAAGGGATGGGCGTTAAACATAATAGGCGAGATCAAGCCAACATTCTCTAAAAGCCATAGATATGTTCTCGTGGGCATTGATTACTTTACAAAATGGGTCGAGGCGGTGCCTCTAACTAATGTCGATCAAGATGTGGTGATTGACTTCATATAGAGTCATATCATGTGTAGATATGGGACTCCTAAAACCATAACAATTGACTAGGGTTCAGCCTTTATCGGCAGAAAGGTAATGGAATTTTTTGCAGAGACGAGGATCAAATTCCTAGCATTGAGCCCTTATTATGCACAAGCTAACGACCAAGTAGAGGATGCAAAAAAATTATCATAAGCTTGATAAAAAAGCACATAGGTAAAAAGCTAAGGAGTTGACATACAACTTTGAATCGAGCATTTTGGGCTTGCACAATTTCACCTAAAGACGCCACCAATGCTACACCTTTCCGACTTGCATTTGGCTACGATGCAGTTTTGCTAGCATAAATATGCTTACAATCTGTGAGAGTTCAAAGGAAAAATGAAATCCAATCTGACCATTTTTGGAGTATGATGATAGATGAGTTGGTCTACCTGGATGAAGAAAGGTTACTCACTTTAGATGCCTTGATGAGGCAAAAGAAGAGAATAGCTGAAACTTACAACAAAGAGGTTAAGTCCAAAGTCTTCTCTGTTGGAGATTATGTCTGGAAGGTTATACTTCCTCTCGACAAGAAGGATAGAGTTTTGGGAAAATGGCCACCCAATTGGGAAGGACCTTTCAAAGTTAATCATGTTTTCTTTTCCAAAAATGCGTACGAAAATAAAGAGTTAAACACTAAAACTCTAGTGTTGCGAATAAATGGGAAATACTTAAAAAAGTATAAACCTATGATTTAGGAAATTAATCTCACAAAAAGAAAATAGTACCAAAAATATCATTGATTTGGCCAAAATGGCAAGGTTACAAAAACGCCGAAAGAACAACAAACAATATGAGGCCAAAAACTTGGGAACACTATTGTAAAAGGAAAAAAACATAGATGAAAGTTAGAGCCATAGCTCTCGCTTCATGCCATTAAAATGCGCCTACACATGGATGAGCCTCTAGACCAGCCGAAGATCCTTGGCTTTCAAATGCTCTAACTCCCTCTCCAACGACCGTGCGGTTGCGGCCCGTTATATGCCCAGGTTGATCTCTACATCCATCAACGGCTCAAAATGGTTTGGATCATGGGTGTTTATCTCAACCTTTTTCTTCTGCGCTCTCTCGACAAGAGACTGCAAATACTTAATCCACTGAGTCCAAGTCTAAATGTTATTGTCAAGGGCAGTAATAGTGCTTTGGTCATTGATTCTCACCTCACAGTAGGCCAACCTTTTCTCGAATTGAGACATTGTATCCCATTGTTGAGACAAGGTACTAGACCTCTCCTCGACAAGGGCGGCAAAGGACTTATTGAGATTAGCAACTAAAACTGCTTGATCAAGAAGAATCTCTAAGTTTAGGGAAAAGGCAGAAATCACAACTGGAGTTTCCGACCGTACAAGTTGGGATACCAATTCTTGGAGTTCGACAATAATGGGAAGATCATTCTCAACAGATCCTAAGAGGTCAATCCAGATATGTTTGACTTCAACTATCCAAATGGCTCGTCAAGCCCAGAAGACAAGGAAACCTCAGAAAGGGCAAGAAGACCGTCATCAGATGGGTCGATGAGACGCTCACAGAGCATTATTGGCACTTTGGGTTCTTTCCTCTTTAGGCCAGGAGAGATGGAAGATGATAGCGGAATAGGAGCAGTCATTTGGCCTACCAATTCATCCAGGATCTCGGGTCGCGAACTAGAATCAAGTGTTGACAAGGCACGATCGGGCCCATCATCAGAATTGGGAAACACTAGTGGGTTAGAATGGATCTGCATGATAAAAGAACAATATGGAATGAGAACCAGAATATATAAGAAAACAAATGCAGTGTCAAAATACCTTTCTAGCATCTGGATTCAGAGTGGAAGAGTCAGACCCAGGATCGAGAGTAGGGTTGTTCCTGCTTCTTCTTTTACTCTACAAGAGGGTGCCTTCAGCCTATATCCCATCGTCCAAGTCAAAGGTAAGCACGGGCTCAATCCTGAAACTCACCCCAACTATCTCCTCCAGACAACCAAGGTTCTCGGGTGGCATAACCTCAGGAGCCACTGAACATTTCCACACTTCAGGGTGTGCAGAATGTATTTCCCTAGGGATTCCGGAATTAGGAGGTAAATTGCAAGGAGAACCAGAGAGTTCATCCTCATCAAAAATCTCATATTCCCCCTGATCATACAAACCCACAGTAGCTTGGTAAAATCCTTTCCAAGGAGTTGGAGTTCTTGACAAACCTGGGGAGAAGACTCGTAAAGGCGAATGTGTTACCCGAGATAGAATAATGAACCAATGTGTCAGAGTACCACAACCTTTGAGTGTCTTTCATTAGAGGAGGTTCAGGGACGTGAGTTTGATTACCAACCACAACTGGTTCGTCAATATGAGCGGAAAAAGAAGGGCAACGTGAGCCAGAGAGATTGAATGTCATTTATCGTGTAAAGCAAAAGAAGAAAAGTAAGTGAAAATGGAAAAAGGAAAACTGGAGGTAACCTTCACCCCGTGTGTTTGTTGAAATCGTCATGAAAAAGAAGAAGTAAGGAATGAGAAGCGTTTAAATAGGAAGTTGATGGAAATTTCATCCCAACAATGTGGACAAATGGCAGGTTCGGAGCCAATAAGCAGTCTCGAAGCGAGGAAACTTATAATTAATAAAATAAAAAACCAAATCTCGAATCCCGGTTTAGTGGCTAGTTAATGACCTTGGATTTCGAGGGTAATGATGTATTAACGTTTGTACATTTTAAAGACGTAATGTTTGGTAAGAAAGTTAGTCATAATGACTGACAACAAGCATGATTGAGGTGACGTGGCACGAAATATAAACAGTGTTAAAGTAGTTACAAACAATGTCAGTTTTCTCCCCTCAGATACTGGTCGACAATGACAATTTTTAGGGAACATTTGTTACACTTGAATTTTCAGCTACTAGAAAGTCAACAAAGAATGTCAATGAGAAGACATTTACTATGAGCATTAATGAAGTATCATTAAAGAAGCATTAATGGTAAAGTTTCGACAGACCAATGACGAGGGATTAGCCGAGTTGTTGATGCAGCGAGACATGGTTTGGAGGACTCCGAGTATGTTGAGGCAGTGAAACATGATTTAGAAAGAGAGAGAGAGAGAGAGAGAGAGAGAGAGAGAGAGGAGAGAGAGAGAGAGAGGAGAAGAAGAAGAAGAATAAGGAACAAAAATCATCTTTAAAAGAGAGAAAAGAGGAGAGAAACTTGTTCTCGTTTTTCTAGAACTAGTCTCAGTAAATTGGAAATGTCGAATTCATTAACTGTTGGACCGAGCTCATTTTTGGAGGCAAGTTCACAACACATGTGTCTACCTTTTGACAGTTCGAATCTTCAAAACAAAGTCTGAGCTGAGAGATATTGGTTTCGCACTGAAGCTACGGATTTAGGTATTTTCAACTTCTTGTTTCTTATTTATAAGTTAGTTTGCTTTGTGATTTTGATATTGTTAGCATTAGTTTGTGAACAACTTTAAGACTTTCTTGTTTCCTTATTTGATTATAGTCAAACTATTTCTTTGGTATGGACGATCTGTGGTTTTTTAATCTCACATTGAGAGTTTTCCATGTTAAAATATCGGTGTTCTCTAGTGTCTTCATTTGTTGTCATACATTTGTTGTTGATCCTCATATATTCTTACAAGTTTGGGAAATTTTATATCCGTTGTGTTTTAGTCTGTTATTGTGTGTTTATTTCCCATTACGAATGGTGGTTAAGATCGAGCATAGTTCACCCTCGATTGATAACAAAGGAAAGGTGAAACTCAGCAAGTTTAAGTTGAAGACAAATGAAGATTTAAGAGTTATGTTGAGTAAATTTCACTGTTACACAACAAAGATCTGATCGAGTTCGATGCAACAGTGACGAGATCAACCAACGATATTCTAAAGATGTTGAAATGTCCTCAACCATCTCTTGATCGTGAAATGTCATGTTCGATTTATTTTAACTAAGATTTATGTAAAGTTACATATTTTGTGTATGTGATAACAAATATTTATGTTAATTTGTGTTTTCTTCATCACATGTCTGAAATTGTTTCTGGTTTTCGGATAACAAAGTAAATTCTTGATTACAAAATCTGGAGAAACTTCTAGGATGAATTTGTGGTCTTTGTGTGAAATTTATTCTAGTTTGATGGTAGCATGATACATTCCGGATTTCAAAATCTGAAAAATCTCTTTGATGAAATTTTGGTGCGGTTAGATAATAATTTCAGGAAATATTTTCGAATTTTAAAACTTAAATTTATTTTACATTTGCTTTTAGATGTTTCAAGATGTGTTGTGTATTTCAAACGCGGTTAGATTTTAAAATTCAAAATTTAGGGATATTTTTGGAGTTTAAGTATATAAGTAACTCATGGAATCTATTGAATTATACACTTTATTAATAGCATTTTCTTCATTTAATTAGGGTAAGACATCCAACTGACCAGCCTTATATTGTTGTACTAAGAGATTGTTAGTTATTATAATTCTAAATAACTAGGACTGATAATGAACCGAATCAATTCGAAAATAGTTCAGAATTCGGTTCGACAATTAAATCGTTGAACTAGGTTTATGAACCAAATGAGCTGAATATGAGCAAAAAAACTATGTTCGTTAACTAAATGAGCTGAACTTGAACTATACATAACTCGATTCGTTAAGTTCAAGAGTGGACTCGAATATATATGAGAATGATTATATTATTTTAAGAGTAGTTTTAAAGACTTACTCCAAATTTTAACCCTATATTGTCCCTTATGTACTAGTTATGGAAATAAAGCTGACGATTACATTTAGAGTCTTCTTTGTTGGAGACATTATGATATTTTCTAAAATAACATGTGTAATGAAGGTTGCAAGTGGTGTAATCATTCTGTGATGAAAATGTATCAATTTCTAGTAATTTTTTGTGTATTATTTCATTAAATTTGTAAGTTTTCTAAATATTTGATGAAGTTATGGATTTTTGAGATAAATTTAAATTTCAATTGAGTGTTTTTTAAATTAGTCTTTCAAATGTGTCTCTTGAAAGTTGTGTAGTTTTTGAATTAGTAGATTTTTGAAACAAAGTTAAATTTCATACTCATAACTTTTATTTTATTTCAATATTTTTTTTTTTTAAAAATATTAATTTAAAATGTCAAATATATAAAAATAAAATAGACTCAAAAAATGGCTTTTAAATCTGTAAAACAAATGAGCTAAACTTAGGGATGGCAAAAAAACCCGTACCCGCGGTAGCTGCGGATAAAATCTGTCACGGGTACGGGTAAGATGGCTTAACAGGTATCCACGGGTAATATAAACGGATATTTAATTACCCGTTTCATTACGGGCACGAATACGGATTTAATGGTACCCGTACCCGCGGGTATCTGTATCCGTTTATAATTAATAAAATTAATTAAATATCCTTTAAAATTAATATATACTAATTACTTATCCTTTGGAAAAATTAATCACATATTATAGAATAGATTCTACTAAATCCCATGTGTAATTTATGTGCAATTTATGGTATTTGTACTAAATCACATGTGTAATATATTGTTATATGTTTGATTTGATGTTTCTATAAATTAATATGCATTATGTGATCATTTTTCTCACATTCTCAAAGCATAGTTTCAATATATATTTGTTTCAAGTTTGTTGAATCATGACTTCCATGAAAAATTATAGATAGATTTTCTATTTACACATAATCTTCTAATTACAAAAAAGATAAAATTTCTATTTAACAAAAGAAAAATTAGTAAATTACAATTAAAAAAAATATCCATGGGTATCCGTTAATACCTGCGGATATCTCAAAATCTACGGGTACCCGTCTGCCAGATACCCGCACGGATATGGGACGGATACGGGTATCATATTTATTAAACGGGACGGGTAGCGGGGGACTAGTACCCGTCTCCACGGGTACCCATTGTCATCTCTAGCTAAACTTAACGAGATGGATTTAACGAGATGAACCGAATAGTTCGTGAACTTTTAACGAGTCGAGTTTGAGTTTAAAAAAAAAATTGTGTCAAACTCGAACCAAAATTTGAGCTGAATCAATTCTTAACGAGTCAAGCCGAGTTAAGGCGAGTTCGACTCGACTCGACTCGACTCATTTTCAACCCTGTAAACAGCTCTAACGAGCTTCTGCCGGAAGGAATGAGGCCAAGTTGGTAGCTGCCAAAGCTTCACGGTTAACTTCGCTTTCTTGTTAATATATATAAGTGGTGGTTGGTGTGTTGGTGAGATTCAACATTTACAAACTTATAAGTAATTCCGAAACACGTATAGTTAGGTGCTGTTAGCTGCTCGCATAATCTTTCACTTGTTTTAGGAACGTACCTTTCCTTTAAAGCGAGTTCACTTACCACTAGATTGCTCTCACCCAATGTACAAAAGCATGGAACAATAAATATGATCTCGAGAAATAAATAGTAGTATATACTTTTGGTGAAATTAATTTTATATTGTGAATCAATTGTAACGGTTAATCTTTAAAGATATTCAATTTTTATTATAAAATTCTGCTCATGAATGATTGTGTCGAACTGATCATATAATTAAGCTAATGAAGACCCACGCAATCGTGACCTACAAACATTAGTACCTCCTTGAACTATAATGTTTCCTCTATTTTGGGATAAGTTGTTCTATTGACTTTATCATAGTATGCACAACTTTCTGATCTCATGGGTTCACAATCTTCGTCCTCTTGGTGATATTAGCACAAAAACATCAACATATATCATTTTATCTTGTTCTACTGTGTTTTTGACTAAGTAAAGAGTCTTGACTGTTGGAAAAATTTTCAAAATATTAAATTAATAAATATTAATAGTTAAATTAACAAAATAAATGGCCAAAAGTTACAATTGTCTAGAATAAAACCAGAGACCCTATAATGATTTGGTGCGTGGTCAAAAGGTGCAACCACCAGATCAACACAACTTTTTATAAAAAGATTCGTTGTTATTGATTACAATGGTTCGTGAATGATCATGTTGGAATCAAAAGAAACATTGTTTCTCCATACCAATCGGTACAAGTTTTCTTATAAATAGATATACTTGTTAGCCATAAAATACACACAAAAATTACTTGTTTCAAGTGGCAAAAATAATATTTAAGTCATTCTTTTATTTTTCTAGTGCACAAGAATAAATAATAGAACTTTATTCCGTAAAATATCGTTGATCGATATGCTTAATGTGAATATGCGATTCATGTTAAGGTTTCCAAAGTATCCTGAAGGGAATTCGCCGGTTAACCCATTTGCATCCAATTTGTCTAAATTGGTGGGGGCGAATCGAACCCAAAGCTTAGTGTAAACACACGTTTTGGAATTTATTTTGTGAAACTTTCATCGTACCGTTTTCATCTTCTTCTTGTTCATGTTTTGCAGCAGGCCCCCGACACAAGATCTAACATTGACGACCACATTAGACCCAGTTAAACTTAAAAAATATTCGGTTGATTTATGTTAGGTTGAGTTTATACTCTTATGATATTGCCTCTTGAATTTTTCAACAAATTCTATAAGAAGAAACAATCCTCCTTCTTATAGTACACACCTAATTTCAAACAATCATTAAAACTTAGGAACTTTTACAACAATTTCAATAAAATGAATATATGAAGATTTGTAGTATAAATAAGACTTAATCAAATGATTATAGTCTTTTTCTCTTTCAATATGAAATCACAATAAATAATACTCTCTAATGCTCAAGATACTTTGATGAATATGATATGAAAAATAATCATTCACAGTGTATCTTTTATGAAAATTCTGTTTTGAAAATATAGAGTTTTTATAAAGTTTTAAAGAGGTAATTGAAAAATATAACTTTAAAATCAATTTATAGAGATGATAACCACCATTCAAAAACATGGCAATGGTTGATAGAAAATCAGAATATTTATCCTTGAAAAGATGTAATGTTTCATGAGAAGAGATGATGAATGGATTCAATGAAACAAAGCATTTTTCAATTCTACTACAGGACTTGTTAAGTCGATTAAACGAATACTTGACTTAACAAGTTCGCAACGTTTTTCAAATCTCAAATTTCAAATACTGTTATGACGATTTTAAATTCCACAATTTACCAAAAATACAATGTTTGAAAAAATTAAAAAATCGTCTAAGTATTTGAACCAACCTTATGCAACATCTATTGATGTATCCAAGTCAATAAATTATATTTGAAAGTGATTTAGCATGGTTCAAACATGAAAAATAAATTTTCCAATGCAAGATAAAAAAAATATTTTGAGCACTAAGAAATGTATATGATATGGAATTCATATACCTAAGATGATGAAAATGATTTGGGTATGATAAAATGTATGTTAATGATTCTTGAGCACTAAGATATGTATATGTTTATGAAATTCATATACCTTGAATCTTTAAAGACATTAACAACACATCATGAAAGGATCCTCTTGAAATCTTCTTTTTGATATGCAAGACCTTTGATCATTTGTCTTCATCAAAATTAGTTTGGAAGCTTGACTTCACATTCTCCCCCTTTTTGATGATGACAAACATTCCTTTTGATACTTTGTAATTTCTGGAACACTTCTCCCCTAAGATGTATAACTCCCCCCTTTGTATATGAAACTTAGAAATATTTGGAGTTGATCATCTTGATGGAGTAATTATACCTTTAAAAGTTTAATACAATGAAATACACAAGCAAGACATCTTCCCCCCTCCCCCCCCCCCCCCCCCCCCCCTGACATTATTAAAAAGAAGGAAAAGATGGGTGAAGGATAATAAATTAACAAACATATCACAAATAACACATAATAAAATCATAAAATCATATATGTATCCTAATAAAATAAAATCAATAAGACCAAATAATGAAAATACAATCATGTAAATAAAAATCAACTTATAAATTAAATTTAATGAAAAAGAGTACATGTACCTTGTGATTCTTTATGAAATGTTGTGACCTTTATTCAGATGAAATTTTGAAGGATCTTTACTTGATTTAATATCACTTTAGCTTAGTATACCAAGATCTCTTTGAATTTTGTAAAATGCGTCCCGAGGAAGCGGCTTTGTGAAGATGTCTGCTAGTTGATTTTGAGTATCTGTAAAGACCCTATACAATACATGCCTCAAATCATATATTATACACGAGTTTCACTTTTGGTACTGAAAAAAAATAAGTTCCTAGTTAACACATTATATACATAATTGCCTCTAATACAAAATACTAAAAGTCTTAGGCATTACATATACAAGATGTTCGAAAAGATAAAAACTAAGAACTAGATCAATGCAATGATCTCAAAACATAATGCCATAGCGGAAGCCATGCCATCACAAAACCACGATCCGTAAGGAAAGTCAAATAACCTTGTCCTTACCCTTCGCCGAACATGCAGCACCTGTGATGTAAACAACAACAGTGGGGTGAGATACATCAAATCTCAGTGAGTTCCCTATCTTAAAGTCCTCTCGGCTCTACAAGGTTCCAACAAACTTAACTCAAGTCAAAAGAGAAAAGGGGAGTGACTTTGAGTACACGCACACTATATGGAAACATGTTATGAGTTCATCAACCCACAATATCACTAATCCGTAACCACACCAAGGCATCCCCTTTTCCCGTCCGCTTCTACGTCTAGAAGACGATCCGAGTCATGGATCCTTGAAGCTACTTGACATACGAATGGATTCGGGTTCTACGGGCCATAAACCGTTATGAACCGTCGTTTCACACGGGCCATTAACCGTCACAAGCATACGCTCCCAGAGCGCCATTCGTACTGCACACGGGGATCAAACCTGTCAAGTAGTCGTGCACAAGTTTCAGAGGAGCTCGAGACCCATGAAACACACTCGCAAAGATAACCGGTTACGATTACGTGATCATACACAGTCGTGATTGTATTTGACAATCACAAGGCCACAATGCCTTAGCATAACTAAACGGTTAACACACATGTTCCATACTAGTGTTTATTCGGTCTAAATCTTCCAACACTGCTTATGGTAATTGTCCTCACTCTACTTATTTCATAATTTAGCATGCATACATTTTCAACAACAATTACACACCATTCACAGATAAAAGTCGACATATCACATATTACGTCGATTTACGGTTCCCTCCGATTCATTTAATCGGGCATCAACCAATATCTCTTCCTTCTATTAAATAGAGGTTATTCACAGTTTCACATCGATATCGAGAATACACAAAACGGATAAACGATGCAAAAGTTATGAAATAAATAAAATTCCACACACAGCCATGTTCGCTGGGCGAACATGCCAGCGAGACTTCGCTCACCCTTCGCTAGGCGAAGCTCCTGGCGAATGTACAAACAGAATAAAAACATACATAAAGTTCGCTCCGCGAACACTCTGGCGAACACTCGCCTCGCCCTTCGCTTCGCGAACGACTTAGCGAAACGAGGCAGTAGCAAACAGCACTGAAAACACTCAAGGTTCACTAGGCGAACGTCCCTGGCGAACGCTCGCTGACCTTCGCTGGACCCTCGAAAATCCGTTCGCTGGGACTCGCCCCAGGTTCGCTAGGCGAAGCCTGGAAAATTCCACTTCTCAGCAGCGCTGTCTCCAACCCCAAAATCAATTATTTTCCAACCAAAACACATCCAAACCTCATTATAGTCAACAAAACATGGTATAATCCTAACAGCAAGCATTTAACAACGATTATCTCACATTTCATCCGTCAACTGCATGATTTTAACATAATTACTCATTTTCTCACAATTCTACCCTAACTCCAAAATACATGGAATTCTACATCTAGAGCATCTATCTAGAACCCACCTCTAGCAAGATGAAGATGAAGATGATTGAGAAGATTGGATGAAGATTGATGATGATTCTTGATGTTCTTGAGCTTTTCCTCTTTTCTCTCCTTCACTTTTCCTTTCCTTCACTTTCCTTTCCTTCACTTTCCTTCAATGTTTCTAACTTTCTCTTTGTTTCCAAATGAAGTGGAGAGAAAAAAAATAGATAGTATAGAAAAATTACCACTTATTAGTAATACTACTAAATATCCAAATTAGCTCAAATGCATCAAACAATAAAACTCAAAGTTAAATACTATTAATTTAATCAACACCGAGTTCGTCAGTTTACTCTAATTATTTCCTCTAATAATTGCTCAGAGTACACCGGAACCCAGTTGATCATAAAAATATTAACTAGAGCGTTTATAAATTTACGGGGTATTACATCCTCCCCCCCTTAAATAGAAATTCGTCCTCGAATTTAAAAGATTACCTGAACAGATGCGGATAAGAATCTCGCATTTCCGATTCTAGCTCCCACGTAGCATCACCCGGATGCGTCATATCCCTTTGCACCTTAACAAGTGGAATATCTTTGTTCCTTAACACTTTCGTCTCTCTTCCTACGATACAACTCGGTTGTGGTTCAAAAGTCAAATCCGCTTCTATTTCCACCGATTCTGGTAGAATTGGTTGAAGAGGATCAGGAACAAACTTACGGAGCTGAGATACATGAAAAACATCATGCATCTCAGATAGAGAAGGCGGTAAGGCTAATCTATAAGCAACTTCACCTATCCTTTCTAAAATCTGATACGGTCCCACGTATCTTGGACTTAATTTTCACGATTTAAACGGACCTCTCAACCTCAACCTCGGAGTAACTTTCAGAAATACATGGTCACCTTCCTCAAATTCCAAAGGTCTCCTACGATTGTCCGCATAACTCTTTTGACGATCTTGTGCTTGTTTAACCTTCTCACGGATCATTCGAATCTTTTCCGTAGTTTCTTAAATAATCTCGGGTCCCAAAATCCTATCTTCGCCAATTTCAGCCCAACATAAAGGTGTTCTACATTTTCTCCCATACAATGCTTCATAAGGAGCCATACCGATGCTCGCATGATAACTGTTATTATAGGAAAACTCAATTAACGGCAAAAGTTCTTTCCAATTTCCTCTACTCTCTAGCACACAAGCTCTTAACATATCCTCCATCGTTTGTATTGTTCGCTCAGTCTGACCATCCGTTTGAGGACGATTCGACGTGCTTAAACGCAAATTTGTACCCATCGCTTGTTGGAACACTTTCCAAAATCTCGAAGTAAACTTCGGGTCTCTATCGGACACAATATTAGAAGGGACACCATGCAATCTCACAATCACAGCAATAAACAACCTCGCAAGATGACTTGCCTTATAAGTAGTCTTTACGGCTAAGAAATGCGCAGATTTTGTTAGTCGATCTACAATCACCCAAATAGAATCATAACCTCCCTGTGTACGAGGTAAACCCACTGCAAAATCCATAGAAATACTATCCCACTTCCAAATCGGAATATCCAGAGGTTGTAACAAACCGCCCGGTCTTTGGTGTTCAATCTTCACCTGTTGGCACACTGCACATTCTGACACATATTTCGCTATATCCTTTTTCATCCCAGACCACCAATAATCCTTCTTTAAATCCTGATACATCTTCGAAGAACCAGGATGTATCGTAAAAGTACCTTTATGAGCTTCGTCTAAAATTTTCCTTTTCAATGTTTCATCTTTCGGAACACATATCCGTTGATTAAACAGAACAAGCCCATCTGTCGCTCGTGTAAAACCCGGTTGAAGTAACAACTCTTGTAACTCCTCTTCTAACAATTGTTCTTGTTGAATCTCAACTCTTAAAGTAGAATTGACATTCAAATTTCCCATGATTACACCATTCGGAGTCCACACAAACTGGAGATTAAGATCTCTAAACTTTTCCAACAACGAATATTCCAAAATCATCAATTCTGCACCATGAACCATTTTCCGACTTAAGGCATCCGCTACTTTATTCGCCTTTCCTGGGTGATACTTCAGTTCTAAGTCATAATCCTTCAAGTACTCCATCCATCTTCTTTGTCGCATATTCAACTCCTTCTGGTCAAACAAATACTTCAAACTTTTGTGGTCACTGAACATTTCAAAACGTACGCCATACAAATAATGACGCCACACCTTCAGTGCAAACACCACGGCAGCTAGTTCCAAATCATGAGTTGGATAATTCTTCTCATGAACTTTTAACTGTCGAGAAGCATAAGCTACCACTTGACCACCTTGCATCAGAACGCCCCCTAATCCCCTCTTAGAAGCATCACAGAATACTTCATAAGAGTTGTTAGAATCAGGAATAATTAGTACTGGAGCACTCGTCAAACTTTCCTTCAAATGCATAAAACTTTGTTCGCAACCTGAATCCCACTCAAAAGTAACATCCTTCTGAGTAAGTTTCGTCATTGGTAAGGCCAATTGAGAAAAACCCTTAATAAATCGTCTATAGTAACCAGCCAAACCCAAGAAACTTTGGACTTCTGAAACATTTCTCGGTCTTTCCCAATTTATCACTGCTTCTACCTTTGACGGATCTACCGCCACACCACCCTGAGATATAACATGTCCAAGGAAATTTACTTCCGACATCCAAAACTCACACTTGCTTAACTTAGCAAACAATCGCTTCTCTTGCAAGACCGATAAGACAATCCTCAGATGTTCTCCATGCTCTTGTGGAGTACGAGAATAAATAAGAATGTCGTCAATAAAGATTACCACAAATTGGTCCAAGTAAGCCTGAAATATTCAATTCATGTAATCCATAAAAACAGCTGGAGCATTAGTCACACCGAAAGGCATCACTAAGAATTCGTAATGACCGTAACGGGTTCTAAATGTAGTTTTTGGCACATCGGAACTCTTCACTCGAATCTGATGATAACCCGACCGTAAATCAATCTTCGAGAACACACAGGCTCCTTTCAATTGATCTAACAAGTCGTCTATCCTGGGCAAGGGGTACTTGTTCTTAATAGTGACTTTGTTCAACTTACGATAATCAATGCACAACCGCATTCCCCCATCTTTCTTCTTTACCAATAATACTGGAGCTCCCCAAGGTGAAACACTAGGTCTAACAAAATGCTTAGACATCAATTCCTCCAATTGGTCCTTCAACTCTCTTAACTCAAGCGGTGTCATCCGATACGGAGAAACGGATATAGGAGCCGTTCCCGGTATCAGGTCAATAGAGAACTCAACTTCTCTCTCCGGAGGAAGAGAAGAAACATCCTCTGGAAACACTTCAAGAAACTCACACACTATGGGAATACTCAGAACTTGCTGTTCACTACTTCCCTCTGTAGTAAGAACCATTAAAACAGATTTCTCCTTCTCGAATAAGAAATTTACCATTCCCACCGTACCTTCTAAAATCGTTGATAACACATCCTTAGAAGTAGCCTCAGCAGATGGAATAATGATTAACTTCTCCTCACAGCCGATAAAAACCGAATTAGCTGAAAGCCAATCCATTCCCAGAACAACATCCACTTCCTTGAGCGGCAGGCAAATAAGATCAATTTGGAAAACTCTTTCGTTAACCGACAACACACAATTTTCACACATCAACGGTGTTTCAACAATTTCATCTATAGCGGTAGTAACCACCATAGGAGGAAATAGAGGAATAGTTTGTAACCCAAGTCGCTTTACACAACGCGTGGACACAAAAGAATGAGTTGCCCCACAATCAAATAAAACAAAGCAAGGTTGTCCATTTACGAAACACATACCCGCAATCAAGGAGTTGTCCCCCTTTGCCTTCCTCGCATCCAAGGTATACACTCGGCCCGTAGTCTTCCCTTGTGTCTGATTTCTACTCTGAGGACAATCCCTCGCCAAGTGGCCCACCTTCTGACACTGATAACACCTCACACCTTCGATACCACATCGGCCGTAATGATTCCGACCACAAGTACGACACACCGGAGGTACACTAGTTCTAGAACTCTGTACTTGCTTCCCTTTGGAGGACTGTTGCCTTTGCCTAAACTGTTGATTCGACCTTCCACGGTCACTTTGAGTCGCCCTATTCGAATCCACCTCCATTTGTACCTTTTTCAAACTATTTTCCGCCACATAACACTGTCTTAACATTTCAGCATAAGTAGTAAATTCCCGTTGAGACACGCTGTGTGAAATCTCAGCCCTTAAACCAAACAGAAACTGATCTATCTTCCACCTCTCATCCGGAGCATACATGGCCTGTCTGGAATAGTCAGCCATGTTCTCAAATTTTTCAGCATAAGAAGCCACTGATAAGTTGCCCTGTCTCAACTGTTGAAATTCAAACTCCTTTTGTGACCTTAAAGAACTCGGAAAATATTTCTCCATAAAGATTACTTTAAACTGTTCCCACACTTTTGGCACCTCTTGAATTGTCATCAAGGCTGAAGCGCTCTCCCACCACCTCATGGCAGGACCCTTCAACCAGTGAGAAGCAAATACCACCTTATTCTCTTCACTGCAATGAACTATCTGAAAAATCCTTTCCATACCTGTTATCCACTCGTGTGCCTTTACCGGATCTAGCCCTCCTTGGAACTCCGGAGGATTCATCCGAACAAATTCCCGGTAGGTTCCTCCTGTAACTTCCGGAACAACTACTGGAGGATGTAGACCATCAGCCATTTGTTGCATCATCCCTTGCATGAACTGATTCTGCTGCTGCTGCATCTGTTGCATAAATTGGTACAAAGGGGCGTTCCCTTCATCACCCTTTGGAACCGTCCCTGCTGGAGTAGTTCTCGGAGTTCTGGGTCTCCCACGGTTGTTTCTACGTCCGTCGGCCATGTTCCTGAATGTCATACAGATAGGATTAAGTTGATCAGGCCCAATACTAAAAATATAACATACAAGACCCCAGGCGACACCACGCATCTGAAACGGCAAGAAACACTTATTCTATTTCATGGCTAGGTCGAGGACACGACCTGCTTTGATACCAACTGTAAAGACCCTATACAATACATGCCTCAAATCATATATTATACACGAGTTTCACTTTTGGTACTGAAAAAAAATAAGTTCCTAGTTAACACATTATATACATAATTGCCTCTAATACAAAATACTAAAAGTCTTAGGCATTACATATACAAGATGTTCGAAAAGATAAAAACTAAGAACTAGATCAATGCAATGATCTCAAAACATAACGCCATAGCGGAAGCCATGCCATCACAAAACCACGATCCGTAAGGAAAGTCAAATAACCTTGTCCTTACCCTTCGCCGAACATGCAGCACCTGTGATGTAAACAACAACAGTGGGGTGAGATACATCAAATCTCAGTGAGTTCCCTATCTTAAAGTCCTCTCGGCTCTACAAGGTTCTAACAAACCTAACTCAAGTCAAAAGAGAAAAGGGGAGTGATTTTGAGTACACGCACACTATATGGAAACATGTTATGAGTTCATCAACCCACAATATCACTAATCCGTAACCACACCAAGGCATCCCCTTTTCCCGTCCGCTTCTACGTCTAGAAGACGATCCGAGTCATGGATCCTTGAAGCTACTTGACATACGAATGGATTCGGGTTCTACGGGCCATAAACCGTTATGAACCATCGCTTCACACGGGCCATTAACCGTCACAAGCATACGCTCCCAGAGCGCCATTCGTACTGCACACGGGGATCAAACCTGTCAAGTAGTCGTGCACAAGTTTCAGAGGAGCTCGAGACCCATGAAACGCACTCGCAAAGATAACCGGTTACGATTACGTGATCATACACAGTCGTGATTGTATTTGACAATCACAAGGCCACAATGCCTTAGCATAACCAAACGGTTAACACACATGTTCCATACTAGTGTTTATTCGGTCTAAATCTTCCAACACTGCTTATGGTAATTGTCCTCACACCATTCACAGATAAAAGTCGACATATCACATATTACGTCGATTTACGGTTCCCTCCGATTCATTTAATCGGGCATCAACCAATATCTCTTCCTTCTATTAAATAGAGGTTATTCACAGTTTCACATCGATATCGAGAATACACAAAATGGATAAACGATGCAAAAGTTATGAAATAAATAAAATTCCACACACAGCCATGTTCGCTGGGCGAACATGCCAGCGAGACTTCGCTCCCCCTTCGCTAGGCGAAGCTCCTGGCGAATGTACAAATAGAATAAAAACAGACATAAAGTTCGCTCCACGAACACTCTGGCGAACACTCGCCTCGCCCTTCGCTTCGCGAACGACTTAGCGAAACGAGGCAGTAGCAAACAGCACTGAAAACACTCAAGGTTCACTAGGCGAACGTCCCTGGCGAACGCTCGCTGACCTTCGCTGGCAGGTTCGCTAGGCGAACCCTCGAAAATCCGTTCGCTGGGACTCGCCCCAGGTTCGCTAGGCGAAGCCTGGAAAATTCCACTTCTCAACAGCGCTGTCTCCAACCCCAAAATCAATTATTTTCCAACCAAAACACATCCAAACCTCATTATAGTCAACAAAACATGGTATAATCCTAACAGCAAGCATTTAACAACGATTATCTCATATTTCATCCGTTAACTGCATGATTTTAACATAATTACTCATTTTCTCACAATTCTACCCTAACTCCAAAATACATGGAATTCTACATCTAGAGCATCTATCTAGAACCCACCTCTAGCAAGATGAAGATGAAGATGATTGAGAAGATTGGATGAAGATTGATGATGATTCTTGATGTTCTTGAGCTTTTCCTCTTTTCTCTCCTTCACTTTTCCTTTCCTTCACTTTCCTTTCCTTCACTTTCCTTCAATGTTTCTAACTTTCTCTTTGTTTCCAAATGAAGTGGAGAGAAAAAAAATAGATAGTATAGAAAAATTACCACTTATTAGTAATACTACTAAATATCCAAATTAGCTCAAATGCATCAAACAATAAAACTCAAAGTTAAATACTATTAATTTAATCAACACCGAGTTCGTCAATTTACTCTAATTATTTCCTCTAATAATTGCTCAGAGTACACCGGAACCCAGTTGATCATAAAAATATTAACTAGAGCGTTTATAAATTTACGGGGTATTACAGTATCAATGAAGGAAATTTCAATGTCACCTTTCAGAACATGATCCCTTAAGAAGTGATGTTGAATATCAATGTGTTTGGTTCTTTAATGCATGATTGGATTCTTTAAAATATTGATTGCACTAGTGTTGTCGCATTTGAGAGTGATACTTCCTAGAATCACAACATAGTCATGAAGTTTTTGTTTTAACCAAAGTATCTTAGCACAACAACTACCGACAACAATGTATTCTGCTTCTGCAGTGCTGGGAGTCACACTTGCTTGCTTTTTGCATGACTAAAAAACTAAGGAATTTTAAAAAATGTGACATGTTCCACTTGTTCTTTTCCTATTTGTCTTACATCCTGCATAATCTGCATCAGAGAAGCCGACAAGACTATACACTACCTTTGGGATACCATAAACCGACAATTAATGTTCCTTTGAGATACTTCATTATTCTCTTCACAGCGGTGAGATGAGATTCCTTTGGACAAGCTTGAAATCGTGCACATAAACATACACTAAACATAATATCAGGTCGACTAGCCATTAAATATAATAAATAACCGATCACACCTCAATATTTAGTTATATCAATTGGAATTCAGGATTCGTCATGATCAAGATATGTTCCAGATCCCATTGGAGTTGCTATATCTTTTTAAGTATCCATGTCAAATCTTTTGAGAAGCTCTTTGCAATACTTAGATTGATTGATGAATATCCCATTCTTTGTTTGTTTGATTTGCAACCCAAGGAAGTAGTTTAACTTACCCATTATGGACATTTCAAATTCTCCTTGCATGATTGATGATAATTCTTCACATAAGGATTCATTTGTGGATTCAAATCTGATGTCATCTACATAAATTTGCACTAAGATAGTATGATGGTTAATTCTTTTGATTAAAAGAGTAGTATCAACTTTACCTTTTTCGAAACCATGTTCGCAGAGAAAATTACTTAACCTATCATACCAAGCCCTCGGTGCTTGCTTCAATCCATACAAGGCCTTTTTGAGTTTGTACACAAGATCAGGATATTTGAAGTCTTCAAATCCTAAAGGTTGACTTATATAAACTTCTTCAAGTATGTATCCATTTAGGAATGCAATTTTAACGTCCATTTGGTACAACTGAAAATTCAACGAACAAGCATATGCTAACAATAATCTAATTGCTTTTAGTCTAGCAACAGGAGCAAATGTTTCCTCAAAATCTATACCTTCCTCTTGACTATAACCTTGAGCTACTGATCTTGCCTTGTTCCTTATAATGATACCATTTTCATCTAGCTTATTTTTAAAAATCCACTTAGTGCCAATAATATGTTTTCCTTTTGGTCTAGGAACTAAATCCCAAACTTGATTTCTTTCAAACTGATTTAGTTCCTATTACATGGCTAGAATCCATTGTTCATTATCTAAGGCATATTTGACTTTAGAAGGTTCAATTTGAGAAACAAAAACCATATTAAGACATGCATCTTTGAGATTTAAACGAGTTGATACTCCCTGATTTATGTCTCCAATAATCTTGTCAAAAGGATGATCTCTATGTGTTCTTCATTCTTGAGGAAGATATCTTTGATTTGACTCTTGTTGAATGGATTCCTCTTTGTCTTTTATTTTATCACTATTGTTGACTTTGGTAGCATCTTCCATAGGACTTTCTATAATTTCATCATCATCATCACAAACAACTACATCCTACTTAGAGGTGTTAGATTCATCAAAAAAGACATGCATAGATTCTTCTATTGTTAAAGTTCTTTTATTATATATCATATATGCTTTACTAGTAAGAGAATATCTAAGAAAAATACCTTCATTTGACTTTTTGGCAAACTTACCGAGATTGTCTTTGTCATTATTTAGAACAAAGCACTTGCATCCAAATATGTGAAAATGAGCAATGTTTGGTTTCCTACCCTTAAAGAGTTAATATGGGGTCTTTTTCAAAATTGGTCTAATAATAACTCGATTACTTACCTAGCAAGTCGTGCTTACCGTATCTGCCCAAAAATATTTTGGTAGATTTGAATCACAGAGCATCGTTCTCGCAAGTTCTACAAGAGACCAATTCTTTCTCTCCACCACTCCATTTTGTTGTGGAGTCCTTCGAGCTGAAAAATTATGAAAGATCCTATGTTCTTCAACAAAAAAAAACTCTTCAAAAGGTGCATTTTGTAATTCTCCACTATGATCGCTTCTTATAGAGGCAATTTTTAGTGATTTATCATTTTGAATTTTCTTTGCATACTTCTTGAACGCCTTGAATGCATCACTTTTCTGCACTAAAAATAATGTCCAAGAATATCTAGATAAATCATCAACAATAACTAAAGCATATACATTACCTCCAGAGCTTCTTGTTGTTGATGGACCAAATAAGTCCATATGCAACAATTATAGTGGCCTTGAAGTGGACACCACATTCTTAGGTTTGAAAGTTGATTTGGGGTGTTTTCCCTTTTGACAAGCATCACATAATTTATCTTTGACAAACTTTATCTTAGGTAAACCAATGACAAGATCATGCTTGACTAGTTTATTTAAATGTTCCATATGAATATGAGCAACTCTTTTATGCCATAGCCATGAGTCATTGTTGTTTACCATAAGACATTTTATTTTCAAAGATAAATCATCTAAGGAAATCATAAATATATTATTAATTCTTTTACCTTTGATTTTTACCTCAAGAGTGACTTCATCTTTAATCAAGCATTCATCCTTGGTGAACTTGATCTTGAAGCCTTTGTCACAAAGTTAGTTAATACTTAGAAGATTGTGCGTTAGTCCTTCAACATAAAGAACATCTTCAATCGATGTGAAAGGTGGTGCTCCAACTTTGCCTATTCCAAGAATTTTTCCTTTGTTGTTGTCTCCATAAGTGACATATCCCTTGACCTTAAGCACTAGATTTGAAAATTTGTTAATATCTCCTGTCATATGTGAAGATGGTTGGTTTACATCCTGAGTGAATCGCACACTCAAAGATACAACAGAGTCGCCACCGAACTTTATTTAGTCCCAAAGGACAGGGAAAATATCGATAAAACCCAAGGGGAAGAGAAACAAGAACGGGGGTCGATTATGCGAAAGGAAGGTACTAGCACCTAACGCATCTGTCGTACTCGACGAGAACCATTTCGCTTACTTCTAGGCTTGGATGGGTTATCTATCTAAAGGCTTCTAGCTAAGAGAAGGAGGAGAGAAAGAGAAAGGGGAAAAAAAAGAAAAGAAAGAAAGTGCTCGCGGAGAATTGTGGCCCTCGTGCCTACGTACCCTCATAGTGCAATGAGGAAATCAGAGCGTCGTAGTTCATGGAACCAGGGGACAGAAAAGAAGGAAGAAAGGGAGAAGGAAAGAAGGGTGGAAGTGTGCTCGCCAAGATATCGCGTCTCGTGCCTACGTATCTGACATTCGAACGAATGCAGAATCAGAGCTTCCGTAGTTCGGGGAACTGAACGGAAAATAAAACAAGAAAGAAACAGGAAAACAAAAGAAGTGGTGTCAAAACCAAGAGCAAGGGTGAAAGAAAAACTCTACTGGGGAAGACCACACAGTAAGAGCGATTGCACAAAAGACTGGGAGGAGAATGGTGTCAAAACCAAGAAGGCAAGAAACTCCGCTGGGGATAACAGAAAGAAATTGGTGTCGAAACCAAAAAAGTAAGAGCAAAGGGTATAGAAAAGAATCCGCTGGGGATCCAAATAAAGGGATAGTGGTGAAAACCAAGAGAAAAGGGAGACTCGGTGTATTAACTGGCCGGCAGTGGTTAAACGAAGAAAGAAAGTAAGACCCTGGTGGGGAAAAGAGGCTGGTGTCAACAGACGGACTGTGATAAACTACGAGAGAGAGTGTTGAACCAAGAGAAGGTGTTTGACTCGGAGGGGACATCGGTATGTTAACTGATAAATAGTGGTTAACCGAGGAAACAAGGATTGCAACTCTGTGGGGATAGAGAAGCATTGGTTTTAACAGAGAAAACCGTGATCAACCAAAAGAGCGGGTGTAGGACCGATCGAAGGTCGTAACCCAAAAGGGGTGTTGGTATTGACTGAACAAACAACACTTGACTAACGAAGAAAGGGTATTGAACCAAAAGAGGTTACTAGCCTGAGGGTGCAAGTATTAGAACCAATAAAGGTTGCCAACTGCGGGGTTCGGTTTTAACAGGAGAACTGTGATTAACCAAAGGGAGGTGATTAACTCAAAAAAAAGGATTCATTATTTTAACAGACGGACCGTGGTTAACTGAAGAAAATGGTGATTAACCGATAGAAGGTGATTAACCCGGGGAAACTCAGTATTTTAACAGACGGACTGTGGTTAACTGAGAAAAGAGACAAACATTGGTGTTTTAACTGACAGGCAGTGATTAACCAAACAAAGGGAGAAGAACCAAAAGAAGGTCGCGAACTTCGCAGGGGTTTCGGTATTTAACAGGAAAACTGGGTTTAACCGAAGAAAGAGGCAAGAGACTCTCCAGGGGAATCAAAAGAACAATGATTGCAAGAAAAGAGTAGGGTAAGAGTTGGGTGCTTACCCAAGAGACAATGATCTTTAACTAAGAGAAATGGTGATTGATCAAAAGAGAGATTGAAAAAGATAAAAGTGATCAGGGATCAACTCAACCAGGGATAGAGGAACACTACAGTTTAAGGATAGAGGTGACTATTCTCAGCGAGAGGGCCAACGCCCTTACCCAAGAAATAGTCAGAATGAGGGTTGGACAACTCCCACCTCATTCATTCTCTAGCACTCAAAGTACAGTGCGGAAATTGAAACGGACAGCGTAACAGCTCAATTTGTACAGTGCTCCTGCATGGAGAAACGGATAGCGTAACAGCTTCAATTGTACAGTGCTCCGATGCAAGGCGCGGCGCGAAACTCCAACTCCACGGGGGATCGAGAGAGAAAGCTCTAAAGGAAGCCTAAAGAGAGGAAAGAGGAAGATCAACTAATCGAAACATGGTTTCGATCAATTAATCAAAGGGAAAGCCATGCCAATAATTTTGAAAAAGGGATGAAAAATCATTAAGGCAAAAAGGGGGAATTATTGATTATACAAAATTAAGCTCATCCATGAAGAATGAAACTCAATGCAAAACCAAGGAAGGGAGTACAAAACAGTACCAAATGATCAACAAATATGCAACACAAAGTCATGCTATGGTGATCAAAGAGAAATGCAAGAATGATTATATTCCCATGATACCAAAAGTATGAACAATTTGAATAACTGAAAGTGTGCAACAAAAGTTCATAAATAAGTTTCAAACGGAAGTTAAATGACATTTAAAACATCCATAAAATCAAGCATGACAATCAATGGAAGTTAAAATGAAGAAAGCATGGCAAACAAGCTTGAAAATGCAAGGAAATGGCCTTCTAGTTCAGTGTTAATCGATTAACACAATTGCACTGCAAAGTGTTAATCGATTAACACTTGAAAAAGTACAAAAAAACACTGGTTAATCGATTAACACAATTGCACTACAATGTGTTAATCGATTAACACTGGACAGAGAGCAGAAAATCAGTTTTGAAAAGTGCTTTTGGCCAACTTTTTTATTGTGCAATCACTCCAATGCTAGGGCAAACAATTATGCACGGAAAATCAAGTTTAGAAGCAGTAAATGATCAACAATAGAATCAATTAAAAAATCAAGATCATGGATCAAGCAAAAGTATAATCAATTCACATGAAAAAAAACATCGCAATTACATCGCAAACGATATGAAATCGATCGAAATGATAAAATGACGGTGATCCACCAACCTACAAGGCTGAGATGTGCCTTGGTAAATGTTGCAATGTGATCTTGATTCGATCACTTGAGATGAATCCAAAAGCAACTAGAACTCCAGAAAAAACCAGTATAATGGAATGGCAATGGAGGTTAAGCTCAAGAAATAATCACTTTCAATGTGAAAAGTGATTATCCTTCAAGAAGTAAAAGCTTTTAGTGAGGTTTTGGGAGAGAATTGAGATGAAGATGAAAATGAAGTAGCAAAAATCAGAGAGAATGTGAGAGAATTGAGAGTGAAATGTGAGAAATAGAGAGAATGGTTGTGGAGAAAATGGAGTAAAATGGTAGAGAGATTGAAAAGTGAGTGAAGGTGTGTTTATATAGATTTTAGGTTTGGAGTGTGAGATGGTTTGGAATCTGGTTTGGACTTAGCTTTGGGTTTGGAACTAGGTTAGGAGTTAGTTGGACTTGACTCACCGAGTCAAGGTGGTTAACTGGTTAGTTAGAACCAACTCGGTAGCAATCCCAAGGTGAACTTCAACATCCAAAGATCCACATTACTTGGAAAAAAAGGAACATGGTGCACTTGATTTGAAGTGAAGTATTATAGAAAATGCACTTGGAATGAATTGAGATGTTTAGAGATGTCTAGAATATTCCACATGCTGTTAGAATACTGTAGAATCCAAAACCAAAGTGTGTGCAAAGGTGCTGTCATGAAAAAGCAGCAAATTGTGCTTATTCTGCCTGTGTTAATCGATTAACACAATTGCACTGCAAATGGTTAATCGATTAACCAGGCCAAAATATGCCCAATTTTCCTAAAAAAAAGGTGATGTGGTCTCGGCTTCGATTTTCCACATCTTGTATTGATGAATAGGCATAGAAACCTTCATTTTGTGCTTGTCTTGATGATGGGATGATCTTGTGAGGACATGATTAATCGGGCTTTGAAAACCTGAATATCCTACAACAGGAGACACACAAAGAAAAGTGTGAATGCTTATGCTAACGATGCGAATGCTTATGCTCATGCAAAAGGCAAAAGAGGGAGGTCAAATTTTGGGTTACGACAGCTGCCCCTATTTAATCCGCTTGGACCTGAATGTACGAATTACGCCAGCTTTTCGATAATTCGAGGTAAAAGGGTATTAAATAAAAGAGTAGCTCAAGAATTTGGCCGACAGCGACAAAAGAAGAGTGTTAAGAAAGAATAGATAAGTGCAAAGTAGGCTGAAAAATCTGCTGGGAGATAAGTCAGGCAAAAAGAGAGGGAGTATGATCGATGCATATGCTATGTATGCGTTTCTACATGATGCTTAATACCATGCAATGCAAAGGCGCAAGGTAAGGCATAATGTGAAGTGGTTAGGCAGAAATCATAGCAAAATGACTTCGACACCCTCGGTTGGAGAGAGGACCCGCAGATGAAGACAAACTCTGTTGGAGAAGAAAGTTCACAAAGGATGATGATTCCGTCGGGGAAAGAAACCGAGAACACCTCAGGTTTCTAAGTCATCATGGCTATCCCTGTTGGGGATTAAATTTGATCCTTTCTACCAAGACTAGCTCTGTGTGGGGAAAAACATATTTCCAAATCATGTTGACTTTGCTGAGGATAACCCACTGCTGCTGGAGACATATAGTTTCAAATTACTGGAGAGGATGTACAACCCTTGCTGGGGAAAAGAGAGCAAAGTGTCTTTGCTGGGAACACTTTGGAAACCTGCCTAGAGGCATTACAAATCTGTTGAAGAAAATATATGTAAACAAACAAGCTTTTCGACAAATCATAATGGCGCTTGCTGGGGAGAATGATGACCCTGCTGAGGAACTACTGAGGCAACAACAACTTCTTCATAGAACCATCACACTGCCGGCCAGGCGTTAGGCTTACCAATGGATATTACCGATTATCCTGCAGGAATTACCTGTAACACATGCAATGCATAATGCTTTCTCGATTGATTCAGCTTTTTATTGTTCTCAATGCTTTATAGTATTATGTGATCGCAAATAATTGTTTATTTTGCAAACAAAATACTGGAATGAAAACAAATTGAGATAACAAAGAATGCATTTTATTGAATGTAAAATTTTGTACATAAAGTGTGTACAAGGATGCAAAATCCTTGATGAGGAATTTTGCAATAAAATTGAAAAACAAGTGTAAATGGCAAAGGGAAATCATGCTTTGCATTGATTACAATATTGGCCACCATCCACTGTAAGTCTAGGTTCCAACGCCTTGCACCTGTTGATGATGATTGGAATGTTTTGTTACCTTCTGAGGTCTAGCTGTGATGAAAAGAGGCTCAAGTGTTCACAGTCAATGCCTTTATCCCTAATTTTTGCCTGGACATGTTTTTATATTATTTTTTTTCGTCCACCGGGATACCCATTTTTTCCTAAGTCGCCCTTTCGGGTTTTCAACTTAGCAGGCTATTATTGTTTTTTTTATTGTCCATAACTTTTGCATGGACATCTCTTTTTTTGGTCCATCGGGACTCCCATTTTTGCCTAGATTGTCCTTGTGGATGTCAATCTAGCGGACTCTTATCCATTTTTTTTCAGGCATAATATTTTTTGACTACATCGGAGTTCACGGGCAATGGCAACTCCTCCCCATCCATGGCGGTGAGGATCAGGGCTCCGCCTAAGAAGGCCTTCTTGACAAAAAAGGGTCCTTCATAGTTGGGAGTCCATTTACCTCGTGGATCCGAGTGAACAGGTGAATATCTCTTGAGCACGAGTTCGCCTTCAAAGAATGTTCGAGGAAGAACTTTCTTGTCAAAAGCTCGTTTGAGGCGTCTCTGATACAATTGACCATGACAAACAGCTGTAAGGCGCTTCTCTTCGATGAGATTCAGATGGTCGTACCTGGATTGAACCCATTCAGCTTCGTCAAGACCTGCTTCCATGATGACTCTGAGCGAAGGAATTTCGACTTCAATGGGTAAAACTGTCTCCATACCATACACTAGCGAATACGGAGTTGCCCCAGTAGAAGTGCGAACTGAAGTTCGGTAGCCATGCAGTGCAAAGGGAAGCATTTCATGCTAATCCTTGTAAGTCTTGACCATTTTCTGGATAATCATCTTAATGTTTTTGTTTGTTGCTTCAACGGCGCCATTCATCTTGGGTCGATATGGTGAAGAGTTGTGGTGCTTGATCTTAAATTCTTGACACAACTCCTTAATCATATTGTTGTTCAGGTTGCTTGCATTGTCCGTGATAATGCTACTAGGAATACCATAACTACAAATTATCTCTTTCTTGATGAATTTGGCAACCACTTGTCATGTAACGTTTGCATAAGAAGCAACTTCAACCCACTTGGTGAAGTAGTCGATAGCAACCAGAATGAATCAATGACCGTTAGAAGCCTTCGGCTCGATCATTTCAATCATATCTATACCCCACATGGAGAATGGCCAAGGTGAAGTCAAAACATTCAATGGAGTTGGAGGCACATGAATCTTGTCTCCGTAGATTTGGCACTTGTGACATCTTTTGGCAAAGTTGTAACAATCTACCTCCATTGTTGTCCAGTAATACCCAGCCCGAAGGATCTTCTTGGCCATAGCTGGACCTTTAGCATGTACACCCTCGCAGCCCTCATGTATGGAACTTATGATCGTGTTTGCTTCGTGTCTATCCACGCATCTGAGTAACACAGAATCATAATTCCTCTTGTACAGTATACCACCACTTAAGAAGAATTTGGCGCAAAGCCGCCTAAGAGCTTTCTTATCAGTGATAGTGATACCCTCGGGATTGTTTACCTTGGAAATTGGTAAACAACCGTTGATCTTCTAAAATAATAAAGTTCTAGTAACGTACAGGATCGATCAGATTGATCCTAGGACATGTGCTATAAGAGTATTTAAAATGTTTCACAAATGCATAAAGCAAACATTTCGACCATGCTGGCAAACAAAAAGGACGCTATGAAACGTAAATAAAAAGTGATAAAAGGCAGGAAAGTGTTTAAGTCGAACAAGAAATTTAAAGAAGACGATGCAAAAGCAAATTCAACGAAAACTGAAGTTTAAATGGTAAAGGCAATGCATAAAGTCTTGAATAAACTGCAGAAATGTAAATGCTTGAAGGTAAAGGCTTCTTAATGTAAAAACTGCAAAGTAAAAACTTTGTAATGTAAAATGCTCAAAAGTAAAAGACTTAATTAAAGGACTTCAACGTAAAGGATCTAAGGTAGAAACTTCAAAGTAGATTGCATTGCAATGAAAGATAATGGTGATTACAATCACGTACATTCTCGCTTCACCCTTTTCTCTACACGCTGGATACTTTAAGTGATTATGGAGTTACTTGTACAACACGATTTTTTCACACATTCTAACTCTATAACTAACCTATTTATAATACTCTAAAATAACCACCATTTGACAGTTTACTCCTAAAACACGCCACTTGGCACTTTGCATGTCTTCAACTTCTGGATCTTCGCCACTTGTCCTCTTTTCAAATTCAAATAGTAGAACTTCCCTCCAATAATTAACTGTACCTGCAGCACATTATCCAGTCGAATGGATTCCTTGGACTTAGCAATATTTGAAGTCTCTAAACCTCTTTCTTCGACTCAGGCTTTCACCAAGTGTGGTCGAAGCCTTCTTTCTTTCAGCCTATAACTTCGACTTGGCCAAGAATAAATTCTTTAAAGCCCAATTTATTTAAAAACAAGTAGCGTCGAATTAGGAGCTAACAAATTGCCCCCAAAAAATGTCCTTTCGCCAATGTTGGTAGGAAGGTCATTTTTTGATAAAACAATTTTCGACGCCTGCTCATTCGACTATGAAAAAACATGGTCATAACTGACCAACCCACGATCTAGAAACTATTCAGTTTCTTTCAACCATGCTTATGACGTCTTTTCAGTCGTATCTGTGATCAGTCTTCATCATCACCTTTTCTTAAAACTAGACATTTCACAGTCTGATCATAACTACCACCACTCAAGAAATTTCAAAAGAAGACACGCGTCCCACTACGGTATTTGTTTTAACGGTGGATTCACAATCCTTTTAACTTCCAAACGCCTATAAATACCCTTTTTCCAAACTTGCAAAACTTTTGCATTCTCAGAATTTCTTGCAACTTATTTCTTCATTCTTCAAAATTTTCCTCAAAAAAAAAAAAAAACAGAACGCAACTTCCTTTCTTCTCAACAATGGCGTCCTCACAAACCGTTCCTCAAGGAAAGAAAGGTTAAACGGGTAAGGTCACACAGTTCAAGCAATCTCTTTCACCGTTTTCAAACCTTCCAGGACCTAAGGTGGTAAAGAATCACCAATTCATGCCAGAACCTCGTCTTGCAGAAGTGAGACGTATCTATGAATCTCAGGTAATGATTCCTCTTATCATCTCTGATAAACCTTACGCTTTATCTGGCCCCTTAGCCGATGTTAAGGCTACTGATGAAAAACTTAGTGAGTTTTTTCCTTCCTACCATAACTCCAGACCATTAGGGCAAAAACGCAACCCTAAAATAGGTGAAACTTCCCCTGATAGACCCACTTTGACCAAGATGGACCTTAGATACCTCCAAGATGGCACTAGATTGGTGAGAGCTGTTAGCCCGTTGAAAGATTTTGACCTTTGGATGGCCAAGATGGAGAAGGTCAAAACTGAACAATGGAAAACAATAGGAATTTATGACTTGCTCATGCTGTCGAAGACCAACATTCCTTATTGTTTAAACTTGCTGGCAGTATCCCTCTATTTTTGGGATAGTACCCACTATACTTTTCATCTTCCCTGTGGGATGGCCACCCCTACCCTCGTCGATGTAGCTGCCATCACAGGGCTTCAACCAGATGGAATTGCTTATGACCCTGAAACTGATGCAGAGGATACTATAGGGATATCCAATTCCAAACTTACCTATACCCATTTCATAAACCACCACTTCAAGCGCGACACTGTCGAAGTATCTGATCAGGAACACGTTGCATTCCTCACCACGTGGTTGTCTAGGTATGTTTTTTGCTCCAAATCCCTACAAGTGGCTAAGAAATATCTAACTCTAGCCAACCAACTCCACCACAACAGAGGGGTTTGCCTTAGTGAATTAATCCTGGCAAATCTCTATGAATCCATTAGCAAAGGGGCATCTCGACTTAAAGATTTAGAGGCTCAGGGCACTGTACACCTGAATGGCCCCCTTTGGCTGCTTCAATTATGGCTTAACGCAACCTTTGAAGCCAGCCTTCCCAGGAAAGGGAAAGTCGATGAGAACTCCACTGAAATCAAAGAGAGGAGGGTCGAAGGGACTCGCCTGGTAAAACTCACCCCTAATGATGATGGGGAAACTCTCAAAGGAGCCTTCTCCAGCTATATTATGATGTTTTCCAAAAGGTATGAGTTCACACCTAGTATGGCTCCTTTTGCTGAAAGAAGATGTGGCCCTAAATGGTTCACAAGGCCATTCCCCAATTCGACAAAAAAGTTCCATACTGAATCTGTTCCAATATGGGAAGCTTTCTTGATTCCTAGATTTATTACCCATAGGCTGAATCTTGGAAGAGATATGGAAGCCTTGATTGCTTACCAACCAAACCTTGTCTCTCGCCAATTTGGGTTGGCCCAAATTTTCCCTAAATGTCTATATGAGAAAAAGGGCCATGTCGTTCTTCATACTGACAGCTTCGACGAAGGAGGTGCTGCAATCCACTTCGACCGGTTGAACGCTCGGAAAGCAGTGCTTTCCCCTGTGTACTTTCAACCCAGTTTTTTGTGTGCTCAACCATTTCACGACTGGTGGTCGAAGCACTATAGTGAACAATTTCTTGATGTTGCTGCTTTCTCCTCTTTACTTGACCAAGCTTTCCTTAATGTGCAGGAGAAAACCAGGAAGAGTAAGTTCACTCATATCAAAGAAATTCAAGCCTTCCAAAGGTACTTTGAAACTGTCTATCGACCAGATGATATTAGTCGAACCGTTCGTGAGGCTGCTGTCACTTTGAAGGAGAAATTTCTACAAAAAATGGATAATTTAAAAATCCCTTCAAACGTTCCTCTTGAGAAGCGTTATGAGGTGGCTTTTGAACTCTTTCCTCAAAAGTTCCCTCGACTGCCTAACGCTGACTTTGGAGTGGCACTTGCCCCTCCATTTCCAGACTGGTTTGTCTGTGGTGATTCTATAAAAATCCTTCGACAGCAGTCTCAACCGAAAGCCAAAAGGGTGGTTGTGACTAAACATACGTTGGACAGGTTCAAAGGACACCTTCATATAGGGATCGAGGGTGTTCATATCGAATCCGAAATATATGAAGGTTTAAGGCCTTTGATTTGTGATTTTTAACTAACCACTTAATTATTAACTTGTAATAACTATCTTTGTCTTCAGCTATACCCAGGAAGACCAAACTAGCTAAGGGTGATGCTGTGCAGGCTGAAAAAGAACCTGAAGGCACAAAGGTATTTTATATCCCTTGCCTAAGTCTTCTTTGTGTGATTGCCTTCTAATGTTTGCATCAACTTTTTAGATTACTCGAAAACCTCCAACGCCTCAAAAGAAAACCAAGAAAGGCGCCCAAACAATCATCCCTTTAGATGCTGATGATGAATCTCCTGAGGAGGTCATAGCCAAAAGGAAAAGGAAGCTTACCAAAGCTTCTGGAGCTACTGGCCAACCTTCCTCGAAGGCAGCCAAAATTCTTGAAAAGACACCTACCACTAGTGGTGTCGAGAAACAATCCTCCAAGGCCGCGTCGAAATCGAACGCTGGCACTCATGAGAGTGAAAAATCAAGCCCTGATGTTGCAAATGCTCAAGTATGCACACCATCTTCCTCATAGCATTTGCACTCCTTACTCAAATATCTTTCAATCTTATTCTCTTTGCTTATGGTTTCAGGCTGATGTAGGTGATTCTAACCCACCACAAACTACGCCGACCTCTACACCAACTCTTTTGAATAGCCATGGTGAGCCAACTTATCACCCCACTTCTGACCTTGGTTTTGGGTACAGCTCAATAAGCGAAATTAACCAACTTATCCTCCTTATAGTTCCTCCTTCGACAGCGGACGAAATAGACAAAAACTCGCATGTCAAGACCATCACTCAACAATTCCAGATAGATGGCTCTGATCTTGAAAAGGATGATGTTTCTAGCAAACAACCTCACACAGAAACCATTGCCATGGAAGCAGAGAGGACGCTTGTCGAAGAGGAAAACTGCCTTGAAAATGAACCAGGCAATGATCACCTCGATCAAAATGCCAATGAACAGACGGACACTATGGGATATGATGATGATCAAGGGGATGACAACCAAAATGATGAAGAAGAAGAAGAAGAAGAAGTCGAAGATGAAGAAGAACAAGAAGAGGATGGAGAGGATGAAAGAGAGAGAACTGAGAGGGATCAGACCAATTCACCTGAGGTTGAAAAAAGTCCTGTAAAAAATCCAACTCCTAAGGCTACAGGCACTTCTGAAGACCCACTGGCGGCCCTTAGATGGTCGAATCCTCGAGAATATTCCAAAATGATACTTGGGAAGAAGTACAGCTCCTCAAGTAACAGCCTTAGTACCTCGACCACCTCTGGGGGTTCAGCTCCAGATGACTTTGTTGGCCCTATTCTTCAGAAGATTAAAGACAAGTTCTTCAGGGGAGACATCCACAGTATCTTAAATGCAGATCGAACTGCTTCTCTCTTTCTGAAGGACCCCCTCCAAAAACTGGACCTCTCGACCCTTAAAAAAGAGGTATCTAATTTCCTTATAGAGTTAACTACTTTAATAAATCAGATGTTTGAGGACTTCCAGCTTCTTCCCACCATTCAAAGCACCATTGAAAATACAATTGCACTGGAACATTTAGCTTGGGATGAAGCGCATGCCTCAGAGGCTAAAGTCGAAGACTTGGAAAATGCCCAAGCTAAAAGGCAGGAAAAGATGATGTCGAATCAAAGGGATATTGACACATGGAAACAGCAAATCATAGAACTGCAAAACAAGATCTCCAATGCTGAAAAACGCAATCTTGAGCTGAAGGACTTCGACGATACTGAAATGGCCAAAGAGCTGAAACGCACTATGGACTTCATTGACAATGCCCAACAGCTTGAAAAGAAACTTTCAGCAGCCAAGCTCGACAAAGCTCTATGCGAGACACGCCTTCAGACTCACAAGGTCAACTTTCTTCAGTTGAAGTCGAAGCTCCCCTTTTGATCATCTAATGACTTTTGTTTGTAGTTCTATTTTATCATCATATTTTATGGCCCTATTGAGGATTTATGTAATGACAATCTTAATGCCTTCTGGCATCCATTTAAATGCCTTCCCTTTGCTGTTAACTTTTCGACTTGCAGACTTTGCTAATGGCACATTTTCTTTTAATGTTTTATTAATGGCCTCAAACTTTGCTAATCTTTGAGATTAAGGCACTCTGCCTCTTTTCTTGGGAATCATAAAAACAAGGCCTTGCCCCTATAAAATCCTCTTCACATGAACCATATTTTGCACTCACTGAAGCAAATATGAGTACTTCCTCAAAGAAAGCAATGACCAAGAAGGTGGCTGAGGAGACAAAGAAGGCTGAGGCAGCAATTACTGCCTGCAATGGTACTTCAACTGGAGCAACCTCTTACGCCAAGAAGCGAGAAACTAAGATGAAGGTCCCCAAGAAAGGGTGTTCTAAAGCACAAGATTCTGATGATGAAGCTGATGAAGATTATATCACCTTCCTCAACTCTATCAATTGGAGAGACTATGAATGATTCTTCTCCCGGGTTTCACGTTATTGTACTTGTTTCTTTTCCTTTGTACGCCATTTTGGCCTTATCTGGCCTATTTTGGCTTTTACAATCTTATCAAAACTTATGTTCTAATACGAATCTCTTGCAATATAGGATTATATTTTTTCAAATATTTCCCATTTACCCTTAAGACTCTTAGATCACCCTCGATCTCTTGAACCTCGTAAGCATTATTAATGAATGTCTTGATAATTTGAAAAGGACCATCCCACTTAGGAGACCACTTCCCTAAAGATCTGGTCTTTCGATCCATAGGCAGGATCACTTTCCACACTAGTTCCCCAACTGAAAATGTTTTAATCTTGACCTTTTTGTTATAAGACTTCTCCACCCTTCTCTTTTGCCTTTTCAGCAACTCTAATGCATGGAGTCTTTCTTCATCTAAATCCACTAACTCATCAAGCATCATATTCCAATAAGATTCAGATGGGATCTCATGATGCCTTTGGATCCTTGCGGACTGAAGATAAATTTCTACAGGCAAAACTGCATCATGACCAAATGTCAGTCGAAATGGGGTAGTATTAGTTGCCTCTTTAGGGGACGTTCGACATGCCCAAAGTATTTGGTCCAATGTCTTATGCCAATTTCTTGGCCTTTTTCCCACATGCTTTTTTATCAACCCAATAACTACTTTATTGGCTGCTTCGACTTGACCATTAGCTTGAGCGTAATAAGGTGTGGACGTCAAAAGCTTGAATCCCGTTTCTTTGGAAAATTCTTGCATTTTTCGACCAGTGAAGACTGATCCTTGGTCTGTTGTAATTGTCTCTGGGATTCCAACCCTATAGATGATGTGTTTCTGAATAAATTCAATCACATCTTCCTGATCAACATTTGGTAAAGGGATAGCTTCGACGCATTTGGTAAAATAGTCAATACCCACCAAAATGTACTTATGATTTTTTGATGATGCTGGTCTGATTTCTCCAACCAAATCCAAAGCCCATCCTCTAAAAGGCCAAGGTTTTACTATAGAGTGTAATTCACTTGCAGGGACGTGTTGAATGCCAGCGTGGACTTGACATTCCTGACAACCCTTAGCAAATTCAATGCAATCTTTTAACATGGTAGGCCAATACATGCCTTGTCGAAATAACAACCATTTCATTTTATGGCGTACCTGATGTGCCCCACATGTCCCACTATGGACAGTCGAAAGGGCCAAGTACGCTTCTGCCTCACTAAGGCACTTAAGCAATACTCCCTCAGGAGTCTTTTTGAATAATTCATTGCCCAACCAGACATAACTCAAAGCTTGATACTTGATTTTCCTTTCTGTCGAAGATATTGGATTTTTTAGATAATCTACTATAGGTTTTCTCCAATCCTTGTCAGTCATGCTATCAACTGCCAGAATTGCAAAATTATCTTCATCAGCGTATCCAAGCTTAGTTTCTTCCAAGTCTGATGGGGCTAATCCTATTGACACCACCTTTCCTCTGACTTCAACTTCGATTGCATCTTGTAATTTGTCTCTCGAAACTTTATACCCTGATGCAATCTGAGCCAAGTCATTAGCGACCTGGTTTTCCAGTCTAGGGATGTGTCGAAAACTAACTGCGTCGAACGTTTTCAACAGTCGATTCACAACTACAAAGTACATAATCAAGTTTTCTTTTATGCACTTGTATTCCTTGGTAACTTGTTTTATGACCAGCTCTGAATCTCCCATTATTTCGACTGAGTTGCCCCCAATTCCAACAATACTTCAAGTCCAGCAATTAAAGCTTCATATTCAGCTTTGTTGTTAGAACAACGACCTTCAATTTTATACTTAAGTGTTGTTGGAATTTTATTAGGAGAAATAACAAGCACTCCTATACCTGTCCCATCTTTGTGGCTCGACCCGTCAAAGTATAACTTCCAAGGTTCCACTTCAAGATAGTCCAGAGGGGTTTCATTTATAGAATGGTCGACTATAAAGTCTGCCACTACTTGTCCTTTAACAGCTTTTAAAGGCTTATAGGTTAAAGAATATTCAGTTAATGCTAATGCCCATTTTCCAATTCGACTGTGCAAAATAGGCTTGGACAACATATGTTTAATGACGTCATAACGAGAAGAAACATAAACATCAACTGGTTTTATATAATGCTTCAATTTTGTACAAGATTAATACAACGTAAGCATAATTTTTCGATCATGCTATATCTAGTTTCTGCATCATTCAAAACTCTACTAAGGTAATAGATGGCTCTTTCGACACCATCATCATCCTCTTGAGCTAACATGCTCCCTAAAGTTCTATCTGACGCAGCTATGTACAATCTCATACTCTTATTGCCACAAGGTGGTGAGAGAATCGGGGGGTGACTCAGGTACTCTTTGATCTTGTCGAAGGCTTCTTGTTGAGCTTTCCCCCAGTCGAACCCATCCTTGCTAGCTCGAAGCAATGGCGAAAAGGCTTGCGTTTTCCCACTCAAGTTGGATATAAACCTCCTCAAGAAATTTATTTTGCCCAAGAGAGACTGCAATTCCTTCTTTGTTGATGGAGCTTTGGCTTCCATAATGGCTTTGGTTTTATTCTGGTTAATTTTGATCCCCTTCTAGTGGACCACAAAGCCTAAGAAATCCCCTGCCTACACACAAAAAGTACATTTGAGAGGATTCATTTTAAGACCATGCTTTCTCATCCTTTTAAAGGAATGTCGAAGATGGCTTAAATGATCTTTTCCTGAAAAGGACTTAACAACAATATCATCAATATAGATCTGCATAAAAGTCTCAATAAAATCATGAAAGATCGAATTCATTGCTCGCTGGTAATTTTCCCCAGCATTTTTTAGACCAAAAGGCATTACTACCCATTCGTAGGTGCCTAATGCCCCTGGACATCGAAAAGCAGTCTTTGGGACATCTTCCTCAGCAATGAATATTTGGTTATAACCAGAATAACCATCCAACATACTCAAGTATTCATGTCCTGCAGCAGAATCAATCAACATTTCTGCCACATGCATAGAATATTCGTCTTTAGGGGTTGCAGAATTTAGATCTCTAAAATCTATACAGACCCTTAAAGACCCATTCTTTTTAATGTCTAGTACAATATTAGCTAGCCATTCGACATACCTAGCTGTACGGATGAACTTGCATCTAAGTTACCTTTCAATTTCCTCTTTGATCTTTGAAAGGATTGTTGGGGCAAACTGTCTTGGATTTTGCTTGACTGGCTTTTTCCCAAGTATGATTGGCAACTTATGTTCAACAAGCTCTCTCCTCAAACCAGGCATTTCGTCATAGTCCCAAGCGAAGCAATCCTTGAATTCCTTCAATAGTTGGACCATTTCGACTTTGAGTTGTGGGTCGAGATTAGCACTAACATAAGTAGGCCTTTTTACTCCCCCTTCACCCAAGTCAATTTCTTCTAAAGGATCTTGCGCCAGCATTTTAATGTTGTCTGACAATGGATCCTTTTCGAAACCCAAAGGGTCATTATCATAAATAGCATCAAGCCTTTGATTTTGGTCTTCGATTTGAGACCCATCAGGTGGTTCAGGCTCAAAGTCCTTACCAGGGCCTACTTCACAAATTTGAGTTGTGGCTTCGACAGCCATGTGGCGGTGTGCAGCCTCCAAGGCTGCTTGTAATTTAGATTCGGCCACATAGGCCAAAATTCTTTGTAGTGCATTAAATTCAGTCATTGTTACTGAATTCGCTTCCCCAGCCCGTGGGGTCTACATGCTCCCCACAGTATGGGACATTGCCTTCTTCCCTTATGACCTCTCTGTCCCATCGAAATCCCTCCACTGGGTGCAAGTATAATGAGCAGAATGCATGGTCCTCTGGGGTGAAATTAAATTCTGTTGGAGTACAAGGCGCAATATGCGCCAAGTTTTTGTCAAACTCGACACCATCAACATGATTAACAGGCACCTTAAAGTACCCTTCATCACCTTCAATGTTTTCTACTATGCCATCAGGCCTCCAGATTGTGATCCGCTGGTGCATTGACGAAGGTACTGCTCCAACAGCATGGATCCATTCCCTCCCTAGCAGAAGGTTATAGTTAGCTTTGCTTTCGACTACTATAAACAAGGTAGGTCTTGTTCTTGTTCTTACAGTTAAATCAACCTGCAGAACGCCAAGAGTGGTACCAATTTTCCCTTCATAGTTAGAAAGGACCATGTTGTGGGGATTAAGATCAGAGTCGAATTTACCGATCTTGCTTAGTAGGAAATGTGGCATTAAATTGACTGTAGCCCCACAATCCACCAAGATTTTATTCACAGCCACGTTCTCTACTTTCCCTGTAATGTACAGAGGTTTCAAGTGCCCTTTCATGGCCTCGGTTGGTCGTTCAAAGAAAGCATTATGTTCTTCGACACAACCATTGTTCATCACATAGTAGCACACAGGTTAGTGCGCTGCCATTTCGGCCTCAGCGTTGGCATCCAAGTTTTCCACTTCAGTTATCCTATCATATTCTCTTGGCATTACTGAGACTACATTGACAATGATGTTTAAGGAGGCATCAGAGTCTGAATCAAAGTCGTGGGTGGAATCTTCGTCCTCAGCTGCTTCGACTGCAAATTTCTCATCCTCTTCCTTCTTGGCAGCAAACAACCTTCGCCCCACAGGCACCTGGTTTGTTATTTTCATCCCAGCACCTTTATTGCTGGCAGGCAGAACATTGGTACTAGTCTCAGTTAGGTCTTTGGCTTGAGCTTCTCTCAAAGCCTTCCTTCGTCTCTGTTCCCTTCTCCACTGGGACCTGGATATAAGATTTTTGCCTTTGTAATTCTCAGAAATATAGGCAGATTTATTGGAGGACTTGAATTCTTTCTGGTACTCCATTGAAGAACCTCTAGCCACGTCAAAATTCTTCCATCTCTGTTTCCCTTTCCCTGCTGCTTCAACTGGTTTGACCCACTTTCCAGTTGGTACCTCACTGCTAGGCTTGAAAGTAGCCTGCTTAGCCCTTGGCATTTGTGGCCTTTGGCCATATTGTTTTTGAGTAGCTTTCCATGGGTCGAAATGCCCTGGCCTTTGAGTAGCTCTTTTCTCACATCCAGATTTGGCTTCTTTCCCCGCTTGGAGGCTATGAGCAGCTTCTTTGTCAAAGATAGCACTGCATCTAGGGCACAACATGACTTCAGAGTTTTTTCCTTGGCACTTGTGGAGAAAATCAACAATGGTTTCATCTTTTCTAGGATAAGCCAGCTTATTGCAGTCTTCTTGATGAACCTGTTCATCAATATCCATGGCCTGTCCGTTAGTCACTTCGACCATGTTTATGTCAATTTCATCTTTTAAGCGCATTTTGGAGAAGTGGACATCAAGGCCTTCAGCAGCCTCATCCATCTGTTTGAAACGGTCAGCAGTCTCTTTTGTTACCATCTGCAATTTTGATGCTTCAGCTTCATCATGTATCTCGACTGTAGCCTCAGCATCGAACCTTTGAACTTCAGAAGATGTCCTAAAGTAGTGTTCAGCAACCATACATATCAAATGCTCAAGCTGGCAGCCATCCATTTCCTCGACTTCTCTAATGAACACAACATCATTGGTAAGGTCCTCAATAACCTCCACCACTGTGGCATTTCTGCCAAGAGCTTCATTAGTGCTAACACTGTCTGAGCTGCTGTCAGATTCCTCAGCTAGTTCGACCATGTTAACCTCATGGGGCTCTGTGTAATTTGCTTCAGCTACTTCAAGAGGGTTGGTATCAATTCTCATATGGGTCTTAGTCTTCTCCCCAAATTTGAGTTTGCCTTCTTGAATAGCATTCTGCACCAGATCCCTGAAAAGAAAACATTGAGAAGTTTTATGACCCAAATAATTATGGTATTTACAAAAGCCTATTTTTTTCTTTGCTCTAAAGGTGGTATTTTAGCACCAGGAGGCACTAATATTTGACCATCCTTAACTAACAAATCAAAAATTTCGTCACATTTAGTGATGTCGAAAGTGTATGTTTTCTTTGGGAACCTATCGTTCTTTTCGGTTTCAACAGGGTTTTTTCCATTTGAATGGACTAATAATTTACAAGAATAAGGAGGACCTTGCTTAAGTTCAGCAAGATCTATTTCACTTTTGTCGAACTTAACAGGCCCGTCATACAACTCTTCGATGCCCTCCTGGTATTCGACGTAAGCTACCTTCTTGTTTTTGTTCGCCCTAGCTTTCTCGTCCTTGAGACGCTCTAGCTGTCGAACTCTATCTGCCAATTGGGCCATATCCCTCAAATACTGGGTATCCAGTTTTTTCCTGATAGAGTAATCAAGGCCACCAGCGGCCATTTCGACAAGTTCATGCTCAGACACTTGTGTAAAGCACCTAGCCTTGAGCAGTCGAAACCTATTCAAGTAATTATCTATTAGCTCATTGAACTTTCATTTCACACTAGCCAATTCCTTCAAACTAATTTTAGTCTGCCCCATGTAAAATTGTTCATGGAATAGACGTTCTAACTGGGTCCAATTACAAATCGAACCAGATGGTAACGCAGTGAACCGCGTGAATGCATTTTTAGTGAGGGAACTAGGGAAATACTTCACCCTTAGACTCTCATCATTCGTAATCTCACCAGCTTCGATCAGGTAGCGCGCCACATGTTCGACGGTAGACTCTGTAGTGTCCCCTGAAAACTTAGTAAACTTTGGTACTTTCGTCCTGGGGGGCAATTCAGCTTGGAGTATATAGTCTACTATAAGCGAAGTGAAGTTTGGCCTAGAAAAACCCATATTCAAATCATTTCGAGCCATTATTATTTCGACCATGGCTGCCAAATTATTCTCAGCTGTTATATTATTGCGTCGAACCTGATTCACTACACGATCAACATTTTGATTTCTGTTTACTAGCAACACCCTTGGTTCCTCCTCTTCGAGTATAGGTATTTGATTTCTAGGAGGCTCCTCCCTAGGTGGTTCGACCATCTCTAGATTCACCGGATTCACTTGTTGAACGTTTTCCCTCAACTCGACTCCTTGATTTTGGTGTTGAACAGGAGCGGGCATTCCCATGAATTCTGCTATACGCGCCATCTGGGCTGTCATCATTTGATTGGTTTGAGTAGTATTCTAGATCAATGGCTGGAAAATCTCTCCCATTGTCTGACAAAGTATGTACCATTTGCATGTTGCTCTCATCCATCTGTTGCCTCAAATATGCTGCAGATTCGTTTGTTAAGATGGGCCCTTGAGCAGAATATCCCACACCTATAGACTGGCTATTTTGACCCATATTAATTCCAGAACCTGACTCTTGTAAAGGGGAAGATATCACATTCTCTGAAAATACTGGGGGTGCATTACACAAATTCTGCATCATCGACGTTGGCATGCCATAGATTGGGTTCCTAGGCAGAGGCTGTGAAAATCCTGGGGGAGGAAATTATCTAAACGTCGAATTTCCTCCTGGCGGAGTCTGAGGATTTGTCACTGATGGGCCAATGTACTCCAGGAATGGCTGTATGTAAGGCCTCAAATATGTCGCCCCTGTTACCGCTGTCGAAGGCATTGGCTCTGTCACCATGGTTGATACTGTTGGCCCTCCTGACGAAGGAACCGGAGTTGGCGCCACAGTACTTCTTGGTATTTCTTGAGGATTGATGGTGTTGTTCTGAGCGCTTGAACTGCTTGGTTGAGGATTCGTCCCAGCAGAAATGGGGTTTGGATTCCGTTGGCCAGATGCCATTTTCCTCGTGTTTCTTCTCTTTGGTCTATATTCGTTTGAATTGGCTACCTTTCCACTTCTCAAGTGCATACAATGAAGTTTGCCACAATCTCGACCAATGAAACGAAAAAATATCAAAGGCAGTTATAAAACTTCCTTTTGACAGTTATTTAAAAGTTACAAACTTCCAAATACACGCTTAACACTGTCCCACTGGGCGTGCCAATTTGTTTACCTTGGAAATTGGTAAACAACCGCTGATCTTCTAAAACAATAAAGTTCTAGTAACTTACAGGATCGATCAGATTGATCCTAGGACATGTGCTATAAGTGTATCACAAATGCATAAAGCAAACATTTCGACCATGCTGGCAAACAAAAAGGACGCTATGAAACGTAAATAAAAAGTGATAAAAGGTAGGAAAGTGTTTAAGTCGAACAAGAAATTTAAAGAAGACAATGCGAAAGCAAATTCAATGAAAACTGAAGTTTAAATGGTAAAGGCAATGCATAAAGTCTTGAATAAAGTGCAGAAATGTAAATGCTTGAAGGTAAAGGCTTCTTAATGTAAAAACTGCAAAGTAAAAACTTTGTAATGTAAAATGCTCAGAAGTAAAAGACTGAATTAAAGGACTTCAACGTAAAGGATCTAAGGTAGAAACTTCAAAGTAGATTGCATTGCAATGAAAGATAATGGTGATTACAATCACATACATTCTCGCTTCACCCTTTTCTCTACACGCTGGATACTTTGATGGAGTTACTTGTACAACACGATTTTTCACACATTCTAACTCTATAACTAACCTATTTATAATACTCTAAAATAACCACCATTTGACAGTTTACTCCTAAAACACGCCACTTGGCACTTTGCATGTCTTCAACTTCTGGATCTTCGCCACTTGTCCTCTTTTCAAATTCAAATAGTATAACTTCCCTCCAATAATTAACTGTACCTACAGCGCATTATCCAGTCAAATGGATTCCCTGGACTTAGCAATATTTGAAGTCTCAAGACCTCTTTCTTCGACTCAGGCTTTCACCAAGTGTGGTCGAAGCCTTCTTTCTTTCAGCCTATAACTTTGACTTGGCCAAAAATAACTTCTTTAAAGCCCAATTTATTTAAAAACAAGTAGCATCGAATTAGGAGCTAACAGGGATATTCCTATTTTTCCAGATATCTTTTAATGTTGTAGAACCAAGGCTTGTCATCAGACTCTTCCTCGATTGCTAAACAGTGTGCTGGTTCGTTCAAGTGATCAATGCGGATATGAGGAGCTTCATTCTTCCACTTGACCTTGAACATGGATGCTAGAGTGGCAAGAGCATCAGCTAGTTGATTTTCCTCTCTGGGGATATGATGAAAAGAAATCTCATCAAAGTAAGGAATCAACTTCGCAATGTGTTGTTTGTAACACCCCACTTTCCCATTTTATAAAATATAAGAATATTACAGATAAAATCAGAGTTTTCAACTTTTACAAGTAGGATGCTACACCAATAAAATCAACATCAAAACTTCTTTTCATTAAATGAAATAAAACAGCGGAAATAATCATTTCATGAATTCACGGCACACTTGCCAACATACTCCAAAACTCCAAATTAAACTTGTGGTCCTCAAAATTATTGAATTTAAAAGAGATACGTAACAAAATTCATTACAAAATAACAATTAATAAAATCCCCAAAATTCTCGTGTTACGTATCAGAGCGACTCCTACGACTCGAACAGGCAACACGCACTCCAAGCAACTCAAGTACCTGGATTATCTGTACTTCCGAAGAAGTACAGACACAACAACAACAAAGGGGTGAGAACTACATTCAATAATAAATGGTGAATAATACATATTAAGGGTAGTTACTCACAGTCATTCACACAATCACATAATCACGACATACTTGTCATTTTCAATTATCATTCAATCAACATGTAATAACAATGCAATGTGACTCAACAAATGACACAATGCATGTGTTACCAATATCACCAAGGTTCATTCAATCGAACCCGGATAAATCACATACACCCCTACTTGGCAATGATTTATCCCACCACACTCCACATTGGAGTTCGGATGAATCACGTACACTCCTCCTGAGCAATGATTCATCACCACCGACACACCATGAATGCATGACATCAATATGCATATAATTCATGTATAATCATAATCATACAATCCCACGATCCTCCTGATCACAATCAATCCATAACACCACAGAAAACACCTCACACGACGTTAATTAGCTAATTACCAATTAATTCACCAAAATTACTAAATCAATTATTTTTGTCACCAATCCTACATTTCTCAAGGTCTGACATCTATCCCCAACCTCTCAAACCAAAAGAAACCACTTTGGACGCGAAAACGGGAAAGAAGTCGCGTAACGGAAAAATTCTGCACTCTCACTAGCCATACGCGTATTGCCCTGTGCCTTACGCGTATTTCCAGTTCGCTCCCCAAAACCATACGCGTAATGCCACCCCCTTACGCGTATTGCCCAAGCCTCCATACGCGTACCGTTACGCGTATGGGCAGAGGGCCGTGCCAATCCTCCTTTTGGCCCTCCCATACGCGTAATGACCATACCTGTACGCGTATTGCCTTACCTGATACGCGTATGGCCAGATCTATTACGCAAATTTAATTCTCCCACACCAGTCTGAATTCTGCTACGGGATCCTCACTTTTCCACTCTAATTCAGTCCTAAACTTGTTTCTATATCAGTTTTAGGTCCTATTCTTCATCTTACTTCTTTTTACCTATTATTACTAGTCAAAATTATGGTTCTTGGATCTAATTTCGATCACTCATCCTGCACCAAAACTCAGATCTGCAACATTCATATTCATACAGTACCAGCAACACCAAAATATCAAACAATCTGAATCGCAATGATTTAATTCACATAATTTTCATCATAGATTCACATATGCATCACATAATCATAATACATCATACATTTAGACGAATTCCTACGGGGTTAAGGACTCCCCACTACCCCTTATGATTATACCACCAATATTAAACCCGTTCTCCCCCCTTACCTCGAATTTTCTGATCAAATTCCTGCGAAATTGATGAAGATTCTAGCCCTAGCACCCTTGTTCTTCCTTGTTCCTCTTCCTCTAACTTTGTCTCTTTTCCCAAAATCTAATTATGGCTAATTCTCCCACTAACCCTCACTAATCTCAACTTAATTACTAAACTGCCCTTAATTCATCCACTAGCCCCTTATCCGATTAATTAAATCAGATTTTTAATTAATAAAAATAATAATACTAATAATAATAATAATAATAATAATAGTAATAGCTCCGGATAAATAATTTAAATTGGGGTGTTACAACTCTCCCCCCTTAAATTATTTTCGTCCTCGAAAATGTACCTGATGGAAATAGCTCCGGATACGACTCTCGCATCCTGCTCTCCAGCTCCCAGGTCACACTTCCCCCAGCAGCTCCTCCCCAAGCTACTCTCACCAAAGGGATCTCCTTTCCTTTGAGTTGTTTCATCTTGCGATCCTCGATCCTTATCGGCATCACCCCCACAGTAAGATTATCTCTGATCTGCACCTCATCCCTCTGGATAACATGAGATGGATCAGATACATACTTTCGAAGTTGCGACACATGAAACACGTCATGCAAGTTCGAAAGTTCAGGCGGCAACGCCACCCTATAAGCAACTGCACCAACCCTCTGCAAGATCTAATACGGTCCAATAAACTTAGGATCCAGCTTCTTTGATTTCAATGCACGTCCAACACCGGTTACTGGGTTGACTCTCAAGAACATGTGGTCACCTTCACTAAATTCCAAGTCTTTCTTCCGATTATCATGATAACTCTTTTGTCTACTCTGAGACATTTTCATCTTCTCGCGGATCATCTGAATTATCTCAGTAGTCTGTTGCACAATCTCAGGTCCAAGCACTACATTCTCACTAGTCTCATACCAACACAGAGGTGTCCTACAACTCCTACCATACAAAGCTTCGAAAGGTGCCATTCCAATGCTAGAATGGTAACTATTGTTATACGTGAACTCGATTAATGGCAAATGAGTATCCCACGCACCACCTTTCTCCAACACACAGGCTCTCAGCAAATCTTCCAACGACTGAATAGTCCTCTCTGACTGACCATCAGTCTGTGGGTGATAAGCCAAGCTCAACTTCAATTTAGAACCCAAGGCCTCCTGCAGGCTCTTCCAAAATTCCGAAGTAAACCTCGGATCTCTATCCAACATTATGCTCGATGGAACACCATGTAACTTCACAATTACCCTGATATAAATCTCCGCCAGCTTTGACAACGGGAAACTGATGTTAATTGGTATAAAATGTACGGATTTCGTAAGTCGATCCACCACTACCCAAATAGCATCAAAGCCTCTCGCCGTATTTGGCAAACCAGTAACAAAATCCATAGCAATACTGTCCCACTTCCATTCCAGAATCTCTAACGGTTGCATTAATCCCGAAGGCTTCTGGTGCTCCACTTTTGACTTCTGACATGTCAAACAAGCATAGACAAACTGAGCTATGCCCCTCTTCATACCGGACCACCAAAACAACCTCTTCAAGTCATGATACATTTTCGTAGCTCCAGAATGAATACTCAAGTTACTCCGGTGGCTCTCCTCTAAGATCGCTTTCTTTATTTCCGCATTATCCGGTACATAAATTCTGCCCCGGAACCTCAATATCCCAACATTATCCACTTTAAAGTCATTATTGGAATCATTGCTTCCTGTAGACATCAAGTCCACCAGCTTCACATCAAGCTTCTGATTTTCTTTAATTACATCCAAAAAGACATTATTCACCTTCAGCATACCCAATCTAACACTCTCCGGTGTAGTTTCATAAACCATACTCAAGTCTCTGAACTGTTCAATCAACTCCATTTCTTTCACCATCAATGCAGACATATGAATTGTCTTTCGACTGAGAGCATCTGCTACAACATTAGCTTTTCTCGGATGGTAACTCAAATTAAAATCATAATCCTTCAAGAACTCTAACCACCTCCTCTGCCTCATATTCAACTCCTTCTGATCGAATAAATATTTCAGACTCTTGTGGTCACTGAATACTTCAAATCTTGATCCATACAAATAATGTCGCCAAATTTTCAATACGAAAACCACTGCAGCTAATTCCAAATCATGAGTAGGATAGTTCCTCTCATGCACCCTCAATTGCCGTGAAGCATATGCCACCACCTTGCCATCTTGCATTAACACACCGCCTAATCCCATCTTAGACGCATCACAATACACTACAAAAGGATCATTTGGACTTGGTAGAATTAACACTGGCGCTGTAGTCAATTTCTTCTTCAGTTCCTCAAAACTTTCCTCACAAGTAGCATCCCAAACAAAAGCATGATTCTTTCTGGTTAGCTGAGTCAATGGTAACGCCAAGTTAGAAAACCCTTCAATGAATCTTCTATAGTAACCTGCCAAACCCAAAAAGCTTCTAATCTCCGTTGCTGTCTTCGGAGCTTCCCACTGAAGTACTGTACTTACTTTAGATGGATCCACTGCTATGCCATCACCAGAAATAACATGACCCAAGAAACTCACAGTCCTCAACCAAAATTCACATTTGAGAACTTTGCGAACAATTTATTATCCTCCAACACCTGCAATGCAATCCTCAAATGTTCTGCGTGATCCTTGTCAGTCTTAGAATAAATCAGTATATCATCAATAAATACCATAATAAGCTGATCCAAATAAGAGTGAAAGATACGGTTCATATACTCCATAAACACACCCGGCGCATTAGACACTCCGAAAGATATTACTGCATATTCGTAATGTCCAAGGCGGGTCCTGAATGCCGTCTTCTGAATATCACCTTCTTTTACTCTAATCTGATGGTAACCCGACCTCAAATCAATTTTGTTGAACACACGAGCTCCTACCAGCTGATCCATTAAGTCATCAATCCTCGGAAGTGGATACTTATTTTTAATGGTCACTTTATTCAACTGACGGTAATCAATGCACAGACGCATACTACCATCCTTCTTTTTCACCAACAACACTGGAGCTCCCCACGACGACACACTCAGTCTAATGAACTTCTTATCGAGCAACTCTACAATCTGAGATTTCAACTCTGCCAACTCTGATGCAGACATCCTGTACAATGCCATAGAGATAGGTCTGGTACCCGGTACAAGATCAATAGTGAATTTAACTTCCCTTGTCGGAGGCAATTCTGTAATGTCATCTGGAAATACTTCAGGAAATTCATTCACCACCGGAAATTCATTAACTGAAGTCTTGCTTTCAACAGATAACGAGGCAAACACTGCAAACATCTTAGCTTCATCCTCCAACAACGTCCTCAACTCCCTACTAGATAACGAATCCTCCAATGCTTCCTCTTCAGGAGTAAGAAACAATAACGTCTTCCTGAAGCAATCAATATAAACTCGGTTAAACTCCAACCAGTTCATTCCCAAAATAACATCGATATTACCGAGTGGCAAACAAATCAAGTCCACTCTGAAATCTCTACCAAACATAGTCAGCGGACACTTCAAACATACCAAGGAATTAACTACGGAACCAATAGATGGAGTTTCAATTGTCATCCTCTGATCTAGAGTAGACGGCACAATCCCTAGTCTCTTCACATAATCAACAGAGATAAACGAGTGGGTTGCACCCGTGTCAATGATAGCAATCAAAGGAATATCATTAATAAAACAAGTACCTTTGACGGAACGCTCCTCATCGGTGGATTGGGCTCCCACCAAGGCGAACACTTTTCCACTAGCCTGAGTTTTCTTTGGCTTCTTGCAGTGAGTGCTGATGTGACCCTTTTCTCCACAGTTATAACAGGTAGGCATAATGGCTTTACAATCAGCTATAACATGACCTGGTCGACCACACTTGAAACACTTCTTCACCTCATTTGGATAGTTATTAGCACGGTGACCCGCGCCACCACATCTGAAACACTTGAGAGTATCAGAACCTACTCCTTTCTCCTTTGGTTTCTTCCCCACATCGGTTTTCTGTTTCCCCTTATCAGCTGGAGCACTGTAAGGAGTACCTCCAAACCTCTGCTTACCCTTCTTCTCATTCACAACCTTGTAATGAGCAATTCTGGCTCTGTTATCGTTGTCATAGATTCTGCTTCTGCTTACCAGTTCTGGATAATTTCTTATTTTTTGACAAGCAATGCCCAGTTTGATCTCGGGGCGTAGCCCATTCTCAAACTTCAAGCACTTTGAAGTCATAGCTTCTTCAGTATTGTAATGAGCACAATACTGTACCAATTCCTTAAATCGGGCAGCATATTCAGCAACTGTCTTATCACCCTGTTTCAGCTCCAGAAATTCAACTTCCTTTGCACTACGAATATCTTCCCGAAAATACTTTTCCAGAAACTCAGCTTGAAACACTGTCCAAGTAATCTCAATACCCGCAGCTTCCAATCTCTGACGGCTATTGTCCCACCAGACCTCAGCCTCCTCTTCCAGCATATGAGTACCAAACCGTACCTTCTAAGCATCATTGCATTCCATGGTCCTGAAGATCTTCTCGACAGCCTTCATCCATTTATGTGCAACCTCTGGATCCAAAATACCTCCCTCATATGTAGGCGGCTTATTGCTCTAGAACTGTGCTAAGTCACGAAACTGAGCACCTCCAGCCTGATTGTTGTTCTCTACAGCTTGTGCCATGGCTTGCATAGCAGCAGCAAGAGCATCATCATTCCTTCCTGCCATACTGGTCAACAATCAACATACGGCCAGAACACACAATCGACTCCTATTCTAAGGACAGACTCAACTACTACACCTGGCCGGACGGACCGACCTGCTCTGATACCAATTGCAACACCCCACTTTCCCATTTTATAAAATATAAGAATATTACAGATAAAATCAGAGTTTTCAACTTTTACAAGTAGGATGCTACACCAATAAAATCAACATCAAAACTTCTTTTCATTAAATGAAATAAAACAGCGGAAATAATCATTTCATGAATTCACGGCACACTTGCCAACATACTCCAAAACTGCAAATTAAACTCGTGGTCCTCAAAATTATTGAATTTAAAAGAGATACGTAACAAAATTCATTACAAAATAACAATTAATAAAATCCCCAAAATTCTCGTGTTACGTATCAGAGCGACTCCTACGACTCGAACAGGCAACACGCACTCTAAGCAACTCAAGTACCTGGATTATCTGTACTTCCGAAGAAGCACAGACACAACAACAACAAAGGGGTGAGAACTACATTCAATAATAAATGGTGAATAATACATATTAAGGGTAGTTACTCACAGTCATTCACACAATCACATAATCACGACATACTTGTCATTTTCAATTATCATTCAACCAACATGTAATAACAATGCAATGTGACTCAACAAATGACACAATGCATGTGGTACCAATATCACCAAGGTTCATTCAATCGAACCCGGATAAATCATATACACCCCTACTTGGCAATGATTTATCCCACCACACTCCACATTGGAGTTCGGATGAATCACATACACTCCTCCTGAGCAATGATTCATCACCACCGACACATCATGAATGCATGACATCAATATACATATAATTCATGTATAATCATAATCATACAATCCCACGATCATAATCAATCCATAACACCAAAGAAAACACCCCACACGATGTTAATTAGCTATTTACCAATTAATTCACCAAAATTACTAAATCAATTATTTTTGTCACCAATCCTACATTTCTCAAGGTCTGTCATCTATCCCCAACCTCTCAAACTAAAAGAAACCACTTCGGACGCGAAAAGGGGAAAGAAATCGCGAAACGGCAAAATTCTGCACTCTCACTAGCCATACGCGTATTACCCTGTGCCTTACACGTATTGCCAGTTCGCTCCCCAAAACCATACGCGTAATGCCACCCCCTTACGCGTATTGCCCAAGCCTCCATACGCGTACCGTTACACGTATGGGCAGAGGGCCGTGCCAATCCTCCTTTTGGCCCTCCCATACGCGTAATGACCATACTCGTACGCGTATTGCCTTACCTAATACGCGTATGGCCAGATCTATTACGCAAATTTAATTCTCCCACACCAGTCTGAATTCTGCTACGGGATCCTCACTTTTCCACTCTAATTCAGTCCTAAACTTGTTTCTATATCGGTTTTAGGTCCTATTCTTCATCTTACTTCTTTTTACCTATTATTACTAGTCAAAATTATGGTTCTTGGATCTAATTTCGATCACTCAGCCTGCACCAAAACTCAGATCTGCAACATTCATATTCATACAGTACTAGCAACACCAAAATATCAAACAATCAGAATCGCAATGATTTAATTCACACAATTTTCATCATAGATTCACATATGCATCACATAATCATAATACAACATACATTTAGACGAATTCCTACGGGGTTAAGGACTCCCCACTACCCCCTTATGATTATACCACCAATATTAAACCCGTTCTCCCCCCTTACCTCGAATTTTCTGATCGAATTCCTGCGAAATTGATGAAGATTCTAGCCCTAGCACCCTTGTTCTTCCTTTTTCCTCTTCCTCTAACTTTGTCTCTTTTCTCAAAATCTGATTATGGCTAATTCTCCCACTAACCCTCACTAATCTCAGCTTAATTACTAAACTGCCCTTAGTTCATCCACTAGCCCCTTATCCAATTAATTAAATCAGATTTTTAATTAATAAAAATAATAATAATACTAATAATAATAATAATAATAATAGTAGTAGTAATAACAACAATAATAATATTAATAATAATATTCACTTCTATACCACTATAATTGGACATATCCCCATATTAATCCTTACTATATCCTATTAACATTACCCCTTCGTACTCAGACACCCCCCTAAACAAGGCCAAACAATTGAGAATAAAACACGACGATTAAATAATTAAAAGTGGGGTGTTACATTGTTGGTACGGAACCAGCTTGGAATCCCGAGTCACAAAATTCCCTCTGACTTGACCGATGACCAAGGCAGAATCTCCATAGACCTCAAGAATCTTGATTCTCATGTCGATAGTCGCTTCAATACCGTAGATGCATGCTTCGTATTCAGCCATATTATTGGTACATGCAAAGCATAACCTGGCAGTGAAGGGAAGGTGAAAACCTGTTGGAGAGATGAGGATAGCACCGATTCCACGACCTTTAGAATTGGAGGCACCATCGAACACGAGCGTCCATCGCGCCCCTGGTTCGGGTCCTATGTCAGGGTCTGGATTCTCATAATCTCTGGTGAACAGAACATCCTCATCGGGAAAGTCAAACTTCATCTGTTGATAACCCTCTACAAGTTGATGGGCAAGGTAGTCAGACAAGACACTCCCTTTTATTGCTTTCTGGGTAACATGTTGGATATCATATTCGGTTAACAGCATCTGCCACTGAGTAATCGTTCTAGAGACAGCAGGCTTTTCAAATATATACTTTATCGGATCCATTTTGGATATCAACAAAGTAGTATGGCAAATCATGTATTGTTGTAGGCGTCGAGCAGCCCAGACCATAGCACAACAATTTTTCTCTAAGAGTGAGTATCTGGTCTCACAATCAGTGAACTTCTTGCTCAGATAGTATATTGCATGTTCTTTTCTGCCAGTGTCATCATGTTGACCCAATACATATCCCATTGATTCATCGAGAACGGTGAGATACATGATTAATGGCCTACCAGGAACCGGTGGTACTAAGATCGGTGGTTCTTGCAAGTATTGTTTTATTTTGTCAAATGCTTCTTGACAATCATTGTTCCATTCAACCGATTGATTTTTTCTTAGTAATTTGAACATTGGTTCACAGGGAGCCGTCAAATGGGAAATGAACCTTGAAATGTAATTGATTCTGCCCAGAAAGCCACAGACTTCTTTTTCTGTTTTGGGAGGCGGCATGTTTTGAATTGCCCGAACCTTATCAGGATCAACTTCAATGCCCTTCTGACTCACGATAAAGCCCAACAATTTACCAGATCGGACTCCGAAGGTGTACTTCACAGGATTCAACCGCAATCTAAACTTCCGGAGTCTGTCAAACAGTTTCTTCAAATGAACCAGGTGATCATCCTCAGTTTTGGACTTGGCAATCATATCGTCCACGTAAACCTCAATCTCTTTATGAATCATATCATGAAAGAGGGTTGTCATGGCACGTTGGTATGTTGCCCCTGCATTCTTTAGACCAAATGGCATGACTTTGTAGCAATATGTACCCCACGGCGTGATGAAAGTAGTCTTCTCCATATCAGCTAGGGATATCTTGATCTGATTATATCCTGAGAAACCATCCTTAAAGGAAAAGACAAAGAACTGCGATGTGTTGTCTACCAAGACATCAATATGAGGCAAAGGAAAATCATCCTTCGGGCATGCCTTGTTGAGATCTCGATAATCCACACACATTCTGACTTTACCATCTTTCTTAGGAACCGGGACGATGTTGGCAATCCATTCAGGATATTCGGAAGTGGCTAGGAACTCAGCATCAAGCTGTTTCTGTACCTCTTCTCTGATTTTGAGTGCCATGTCGGGTCTAATCCTTCGGAGTTTCTGCTTGACAGGAGGACATCCGGGCTTAAGTGGTAAGTGATGTTCAACGATGTTGGTATCCAACCCAAGCATATCTTGCTAGGACTAGGCAAAGATATCAACATACTCTTTCAACAACTTGACCAACTCGGAGTGTACATGCTTTGCGAGGGATGAACTAACCTTGACTTCTCTTCTGACCTCATCAGTACCAAGATTGACAACTTCCACTGGCTCTTTGTGTGGATGAATCTCTCTACGCTCGTGCTCAATGAGCCTTGCTAGTTCAGCCGGTAATTCACAATCTTCCTCACCATCCTCTTTGGCTTGGTTAATTGGAATTCCATAATTACAATGGATGTTTACCATGTTGTTATCAATGCTTTTATTATTTCTGCATGTTTATGAATAGAATGAGCTATTTTGAAAAGTGAAAAGAAAAAGAAACTTTTGCCATTTGTTTGTGAAAAAGTAAAATAAAGAAAGAAAATAGAGCATGATTTTGAATGCAAAAAAAAATTTATTTATTGATCACATAATATTGCAAAAACGTGAGGCCCTTTACAAGCTATCCACTCGTCTCGGGGGAGGACGAGGGAATGAGAAAGCAAAATGCATTACATGTTATATGGGAAAACCACAGGAATCACAGTAGATGTCCAATTATTGAGCTTGAAACCCGGCGGACACTTGCGCACAGAGCTTGAAGTCTGATTACTGGGACCAGCATCATCAGTAGCTGCCACGATGTCACCTTGCTGGAAACCCGCGCTATTGAACTTGATTAAGTTGCACTGCTTTTGACCAGAGGAACTAGATTGACGACCAGGACGATAACCTAATCCAAAACGATTATGCTTTTCAACCACATCAATCACATGCCCCCATCCGGATAAAGCACCTTTCTGGATAGTCTCCTTAGCACTTTTAGCGGACGCCAAAGTCAATTATGGTGATCTACTTTGACTAGTTGAAGCAGAGCTGACATCTTCGAACTCGAGACACTGCAACGGCACCTCAGCTATGCCTTCTTCGGTTTCGACGTATCGAAAAGATGATAACTTGCTTACAATTAAATCCTCTTCACCACAGACGATGACAAGTTGATCATCAAACATGAACTTCAACTTCTGATGCAAAGTGGAGGTAACTGCCCCTGCGGCGTGGATTCATGGACGACCCAATAGGCAACTGTATGCCGGATTGATATCCATCACCTGGAAGGTAATGGTGAACTAATGCGGCCCAATATTGATGGGTAAGTCCACTTCTCCAATAACTTGCCTTCGAGGCCCGTCAAAGGCTCTACAACTAAGGCACTTGGTCTCATCTCGTTTCCCTCCACCAGTAATTGACTCAATGTGCCCTTGGGCATCACATTGGGGGAAGAACCGGTATCCACTAGAACACGAGACAACAGGGTGTCTGTGCAGGTTACAGATATGTGCAGCGCTTTATTGTGGGCAGTTCCTTCAGGAGGCAATTCTGATTCATTAAAGCCCAAATACTGACTTGCAGTTATGTTAGCCACTACATTATCAAACTCGACGCCAGATATATCTTGCATGACATGGGCACTGTTCAAGACTTTCAACAAAGCTAATCTATGCGCAGGCGAACTCATAAGTAAAGACAAAATTGAGATCCTCGAGGGAATCTGACCCAGCTGATCCACAATCTTAAAGTCACTTTTCTTGATCAACTTAAGGAACTCTTGATCATCAAGGGTCTCTTTGTTCTTTGAAACATCCTCAGATGGGATAGTAGGTACTGGAATGGTAGTAGATGACGCCCCTTGTTGAACAACAGGGGTTGCAGATGCAGGTGTCTCCTTGGGAAGAACAACGGTTGGAATTTGTACAGGCTTCGTAGTGACCTTTGGAGCGAACACTCATCCACTACGAGTCATACCTCCACCGACTGTAACATTTACGATCTCAGATTCGGCGAACCTTATCTCTTGACCTCCAGAAAATATGGTAGACTCGTACTTCCAAGGTACACCTCCTTAGAATTCTGATACGAAAATGGCTTCGGCGGACAAACAACGATGGGCTGCACCTTCTTCTGCTTAGGGAATTCAACTGGAACCTTTCTATAGACAATGGTGAATGGCTCAATGGTAGCAACTTCCTCAACAGGTTTAGATCTGGCAAATTGCGCTTCACCACGGTTCATCAAAATCTTAACACAACCCTTCAGCCTTCGACACTGGTTAGGATTATCGTCACAAATCTGACACTTACCATGCAATCCTTTCAACAGCCCGTGTTCATTCAACCTCTTGAAAACCACAACCATCGGAGTCTTTACTTCATAGACATCCGTGATCAATTCTTGAACTATCCCTAATCATGTTAACTGCAGGTCCCTCGTGATTCGACAACAGATTATTCTGAATGTTAGGTCCTTCCTCGGCAAAAGTCAGAACCTTCTTATCAATGAGTTCCTGAACTTTGGTTTTGAAAACAAAACAGTCCTCTGTTGCATGTCTTATGTATCCAGCATCAAAAGCACATGACGCATTTGGATTATGCTTCGGGCCAAATGGAGCAATTGCAGGTGCAGTCTGCTTGGGGACAATTGCCCCTTGGTGAACCAAGTAAGGAAATAATTCCGTGTATGACACCGGAATTCTGTCAAAATTTGGATGCTTACGGTTTCCTTGATTGTTGTTGTTCTGACGGTTCTGATTCTGCTGATTTTTGTTCTATTGAGTCTGTTGCTGATTCTGAGCATTCTGAACTGGTTGTTGTGGATGATACTGATATGGAGGTTGTTGATACTGTGCAGCAACAATGTATAGATATGGATAATACGACATGGGAGCCATGAGAGCTTGATACTGAGGAGAAACTTGAGCTGTCACAGCGTTGGCTTCACCATCCTTTTTCTTGGACTGACTGTTCTGAGATTTCTGAATGGTCGGCTATTGGGAAGCAGCTCCAGGAATCTTTCCAGTCTTCAAGCCGTTTTCAATCCGTTCACCAATCGTTACAACATCAACGAAGTTCGACGAAGAAATACCCACCATTTTCTCGTAGTAAGATCCTTGTAAGGTACCCATAAAGATGTCAACCAACTCATGTGAGTCTTGACTTCTGACTCATCCAAATAGATTGCTCTTGCAATGATTTGATCCTTTGGAATTTCTTCCAGTCCAGAAAAGGGAGCTTGATCAGTAATGGGTAGATCAGTCAGATGAGAATACTTCTCCAGCGTTGGTGCGAGCTGGTAATCCGGGAATGTGAAACAGTGATAGACCGGATCGTAAAACTGAACGAGTGCCTCCAGGATTCCTTCAATTAGATGGACTCTTAACAGAGGTAGCAGACCTCCGTACTTGGCTCTGAAAGCGTTAGGGTTAGTGATCATCCTTGCTAATCCTCTCAAATCCCCTAGTTTTGGAACCTTGAAGGTATACTTGTGAGTTTTTCTCCTACCGAAATCCATGAGCGCAATCCTTTTCTCTCTAACATTTGCAATCATTGTCTTAGTTTAATTTGAAAAAGAGAGACTAGAAGAGAAAATTTTTCTTTGCTTAATGTTTTTTTTTTAAATAAATGCATGAATGCAGCACACAAAAACATAGAAAAAACATGGGGTCAAAGGGTCGGTGTCATGAAGTCAAGGCTCTACCCATCCCAAAGGTTTATACTAGTGATTTTTGTACCTGTCTCTCAAAATCATTGATTCTTGTCGAGATAACATCAGCGGGCCGGGAACCGTGCTAGGTGATGTATTTTGAAGAATCTCAGAAGAGGGTAGTATCGTGTGACAACTATTTCCGATAGCTTCCGCACTACTAAAAGAGGTTTTTCCTAGGTGTATACTCAATCTTTCCACATGCGACATCACACGCATTCCCATTAGAAGAAAAATAAACACAGATATCAATTAGGAAAAGCAGTATATATATTTGTGGGTTAATAGTCATTTATCCCCCTGCAATATTGGCGAGTTTTGATTTACCCCCTTTAAAAAAATAATTTTGGATTACCCCCCTAAGCGTGTAAAAACCAGGGGGGTAAATAAAAAAAATATTTTACAGGGGGTAATTTTTCTACCTAGGGGGCAAAAGACTTAGAATTTTAAAATTTCAGGGGGGTAATCCAAAATTATTTTTTTAAAGGGGGGTAAATCAAAAGTCGCCTATATTGCAGGGGGTAAATGATTATTAACTCTATATTTGTCCTAATGTCCTAGACTTTTTAAGAGTTATGAATTCTATGATCCTAACAGAAAATGGCTCCCCGGCGGAGTCTCCATTCTGTGGTACCTTCCAAACTTAAAGGTTTTTGACCTAAGATCCTAGTGAGGGCCGATCCTAGCAGTAATGACATTCCCCAATGGAACTGTCATTCGGTGATACCTTGTGAACCCAAGGACTCGTCCTAAGAGAAGGTTTCAACCAGAGAGATAAGAGAGACAAGATTCCTTTGTTTGGCCCCACAGTGGGCGCCATTTTTTCTGTGGAAAATGGGGACGACAAGATCTTACCAAGTCGCTCCCACTGTGGTCGCCATTTTTCTATAGCGTGGTTTTTGTGGTTTCGAATCACTATCTTTTTGGTACTATAGTTCGATTCATTTTTTATCCTATTGAAGCTGATGAAGGAAGGGAAATAGATGTCTCCAATTAACCCTGCTTGCAAACTGAGGTTAAATAGTCAAAACTGTTGGTTTATAGATGCGGCTTTAGTTCTTGGGTCTCTCTCTGCTTATTTTGTTCAGAACGAAATACTGGGATTATTCATGGGGAATTTGTTGGAATACTGTGCTAGATTGGCTGGAGGTAGGGGACTTTGGGGTTTTTCAATTTAGTGTGCTCGCTAAGATTCTTTTTCAATCTTATGCCTACGTATTCTCGGGATAGGGAAATCAGAGCGATCGTAGTTCCTCCTATTCTATGGGAGGAAATGGTGTTTTGGTGTCTTGTTCAAAGCCTAAGACATGAAGCTAAAAGTGGTTTGTATCTTGTTCAAAGCCCAAGATGTGAAGCTGAAGGGTCTATTTGTATCTTGTTCGAAGCCCAAGATGTGAAGCCAAAAGAGTGTTGACTTTAGAGAGAATTTGTCATCTCTAAGGGGGGGGGGGGTATTTGGTATGTTTGTCACAACTGTTGGGTGACTGATTATAAAGGAGAATTACATTAACTAGGATATGTGAATCCAGTAATGCCATAATTTCCTTTACAGGGGATTTTCAACCTGAAGGAGAAGACTTTAACTCAGTTTAGAGTAATGCCATCTTTCCTTAGGAATTTCTCATGCTAAAAAAGGGACAGTGGCGTGGATGTAAATAATCCAGAGGCTTGCCGCTTACAGCAATTAGACGAGGAAAAGGAGTTGTTGATGTTTGTATACTGTGAACGAGGCACAGCTTTTGATGCTAAAAGGTTGATTGAATCAAACGGGGATTTTTTTATACAAAGCCTAAGAGGAGGCTATTGACCCAACAAGAGGATGCTTTTGTGTCTCGTACAAAGCCTGAGATAGAGGCTAAAAGGGTTGACTCAACAAGAGAGTGTTTTTATATGTGTCTTGTATGAAGCCCAAGATGGAGGCTAAAAGGGTTTGACTCAACAAGAGAGTCTTTTATACTCACCAAGAGAGTGATTTGTATCTCGTATGAAGCCCGAGATGGAGGCTAAAGGTGATCGACTCAACAAGAGAGTCTTTTTATACTCAACAAGAGAGTGATTTGTATCTCCTACAAAGCCTGAGATGAAGGCTAAAAAATGTTTGACTCAGCAAGAGAGTCTTTTATTCTCAACAAGAGAGTGATTTGTATCTCGTACAAAGCCCGAGATGAAGGCTAAAAAATGTTTGACTCAGCAAGAGAGTCTTTTATACTCAACAAGAGAGTGATTTTGTATCTCGTACGAAGCCCGAGATGGAGGCTAAAAAGGTTTGACTCAACAAGAGAGTCTGTTATACTCAACAAGAGAGTGTTTTTGTACCTCGTACGAAGCCCGAGATGGAGGCTAAAAAAGGTTAGCTCTGCTGGGGAGAATCATTGTACAAAGCCCAAGAGAAGGCTAGGGTTACTGTTTTAGTTGAGTGACAGGTCCAGTGTGTTGGTTAAAAGAGAAAATCAGTTCTTATATGGGTAATGTTGTACTCATGGATTTGATCTGAGGACCGGGATTATTTCATGTTCTTTAAGGAAACGGGGAATTCGAAGGATATTGAGACTGCCCAAGTCTACGGTGTTTTTTCCTATTTTTGAAAGGAACTTGAGAATGTCTTCGAGACTCAAGGAGATTAGACTGTCCAAGTCTAGAGTTTTATCTTTTGTACTAGGCTTAAGAGAGAGTACGTTCGCGGTAGAAAGATCTAGACTCTTTGAAAGACTGTTCTATTAAGATGACTAATTTCTGTTTCTATACCTTTAAGAGGTCGTCGGGACAATTTGTACGAAGCGCAAGAGGAGGCGAGAAAAAATTTTAAGAAGCCGAAGGGACAATTTGTACAAAGCCCAAGAGGAGGCTATCTTCCCGGAGGAAGAATCATTATACGAAGCCTAAGAGAAGGTTGTGAAAACTTCTAAAAAGCCGACGGGTCCTTGTACAACGCCCAAGAGGAGGCGGGGATGCTTTTAAGAAGCCTGTCGGTCCCCAAACCCCAAGAAGTTTAAGACATGCCATTCACCGAGTATAGATCAAGCCAGGAAAGTCCGAGAATTTGGAAGAAACTCAAGAGATGCCATTCACGGAGAACAGATCGTATCTGGGGAGTAGAGTCTCTTTGACGATTTCTAAGGGTGACAATCTGAGAAAGGGTTCACAGAGAATGCTGCCTTTCACGTCTCCATATTGTTTAACCCCAAGAGGAGGGAAGACTGTGTCTGGTAATCCTATGGGGATCTAGTGTTGTTTGTATTTAAGAGTGACCAACAGGGCTTTACCTAGTGCTAGACGTAGTTGCCGGGGAAAACTCTAAATAGCTATACTAGTATTACACAGTTGATATTTGACAAGTATATAAAAGTTTGTGAAAGAAGACTTATAGTGAAAGAAGACTTATAGTGAGCAGCCCCACAATATATGAAAGCGGATAAAGAAAGTGGGTAAACACTTACTCGGTTGTAGAGCTTCCATGCTGTTTTGTTAGTTGTTCAACAAAGAAAGCTTTGATAACAATATTATATTCAAAATCAAAGGAGAAAGTGCTTTGAAAAGGAAAATTGGGGCTTATAGCTCAAGGAGAGGCCCAGGGTTTTATCAGTGATCGCACTGTCGTTTTGTACAGGGACTTATACAAGTGACTGAGGCCCAAGAAAGGTTTTCTGTACAAGGGGATGGGCCTTACACTCTCTCAAGAGGCCCAAAAATGATTTAAATTGAACAAAGATGGGTCTTATAACTCAAGGAGAAGCCCAATGGTTAATTTTGAAAAGGGCGACGATCGCGCCGAGGTTTTGAAAACACCGTGGGTCTTATACAACGACTGAGGCCCAAAAGTTTTTGGTTTCAAAAGGGGATTGGGTCTTACACTCTATTAGAGGCCCAAAATGATTTTGAGTGGATCTTATAGCTCGAGGAGAGGCCTGGATGGTTTGTTTTAAACAGGCGATGATTGTGCCGAACTTTTTGAAATACAACGGGACTTATACAACATTTGAGGCCCAAAATAGGTTTGTATTTACAAAGGATTGGGTCTTACACTCTATTAGAGGCCCAAAGAGTTTAAAGAAAAGAAATGGGGCTTATAACACGAGGGTAGGCCCAGATGATTTTTAAAAGAGGCAACGATCGCGCCGTTGTTTTTGAAAATACAGTGGGACTTATACAATGACTGAGGCCCAAAAAGTGGTGTATTTACAAAGGGATTGGGTCTTACACTCTATTAGAGGCCCAAAAAATGTTTTAAAAGGTTTGATGAGGGTTGAATTAATCAAAACCCTAATTTGTTTCCAAAATGTATTTTAATTGAATAAAAAATTCAATTAAAATGATCAAAATTGTTTAACATGTGGAAAGCAAATTGTGATCTTGGATTAATGTTTCAAAAATCATGTTTTGACCTACAAAATGATTAGAAATCAGTAAAATTTGCAAAATCAAGAAGGAAAAAATATTTTAAATGTCAAAAACAATTAAAATATTAATTCTTGGCAAAAATATCAATTATATGAAATAAATAATATTTTTGGCATTTTTTGGTAAAATAAAATATTTTAACATTTTTGTGAATTATTAAAAAAAGAATCAACTCAAAATCATTAAAACTCGGAGAGAAATTAATTTTTGAATCAATTAAATAAAATCACAAAAATTCAAACATTCAAATATTTGAAAAAGAGTGCCAAGAACACCTTGGCCTTGCCCGTGTGCTCTGTTTTTCCCAGATTTACGTTTTCTAATCAATCTCACTGAATACTTGATTATATCATGCAATCTACATATCAATTTGCTCGTTTTCACCTCACGATCATGTCTATGGTCTTTAATTTCATTTATTTTAAGCATGGAATAAGAAATCAAAGAGAAACCTCAAGAACCCTAAATTTTGCATGAAGGTTCAGAAATTCCATACACGATTCATACAAAGCAATTGATTGAGGGTAAACACTCTATGCATGATTATGAACATATGGCCAAATTATTATGCAGCAAAAATTGTATGGATCATAGAGTTAGAAGAGCTCATGCTTACCACTTGCAGCTGGTGATCGTGTTTTGGGTTAGGTGTGTTACAGCTAGGTTCCAATGATCTGGATAGCTTCCCTAGGTGCCATGGAGTGTGTCTGGATGCTTGGAATGGATTGAAATGATCTGGAACTTGAGATGGCACCCCAACTACAAATCTGTCAAAGGCTTGAGTAATTGGCTAGTGATTTTATGATTTTGGTGTTCCAGATGTTATGTGAGTGTTTGGATCACTTCTATATGATGTTTATGAGGTGTGTGTGTGATTGGTTTGGTTGGAATTGCTCTCAAACTCAAAACCCGATAGTGACTTGCTTTGGAAGGCAAATTTGGAAGTGAGAAGGTGATTTTGAGTAAAGCATCTGTTTGATGGCTTTGGTGTACTCAAACTGAGCACAAATGAGCTCTATTTATAGTAGAGCAAGTTTGTTTTGGGATCAATAGTGAATGGCAACTGCAGCAGAGGTTTGGCCAATGTTGATCAATGAGAATCCAAGTCTCCTCTAGCCATTGACTAGAGATTAGGGCACAGAGCTGTGGTTCCCTAGTTATTGGATCATTCTTGACTGAATTCAGTTGCAAATGTGTCAGTCCATGCCACCTTGGTGCATCCATTAAATGCCCCAATCCAAAATTGGAGTCTTGTCCCTCTTTTAGGGATTTCTAGGTTTGGCGTGCTACTTCTTGTTCCAAAGACTTTGGAGGCTTGGATCAGTGTTTGTTCCCTTTAGATTTGATCCTCAGATGTGTCCAAAGTGAGGACAAGGCTTGGAATTATCTGATTTTTCCAAATCGAGCAAAAGTCCAAAATTCTGCCTAGCCTTGGCAGTTTTCAGCAAGGCATATTGCCATTGTCATATCTCATGGCTCAAGTGGAATTTGATAGAGTTCTTGGCCATTTTGGAAAGCCCTCATATGATACAATAACTGTTTGATCATAATTGGTTTTGATACTTTTTGGATCCAAGTGAAAAATGACCCTACATTTGGAAAAAGGTGAAGGCAGATTCTGACTTAGTGAAAATTTTACTAAGTGTTGGAAAAAGTGGCATTTCATGTTTTTAGCCACTTTGATAATTCCATAACTCAAAATCCATGATGAATTGGAATGAGGTGTAGTTGAAGCTTTTGTAGAGGGCCATGAGGGCTACAAATCCAGCTTTGGACGGGGAAAAATGGCCTTGTGGTTTAGGAGTTATGGTCCTCCAAAGTTGGTACCCTAGCCACTTTGTTCCATAACTTAGAAAATTTTCTAAGTTTTTATGAAAAATCTCAGATGAATTCCAAACTGTGCGATCCTCTATGAAATCAAGTCCTTGACCTAAATCAAAATTGATGGATTGATTTCATAGGTGTTATAGGGTGTATCGAATCATGTCCCAAGGTTTGGGAGCATGTCCTGGTCAAAAGTCAAAGATACGGTTGACTTTTTCCGCGAAACCCTAACTGTGGTTCAGATGAAATTGAAACTTGTTGCTCAAGCTTCTTGGATCAATCCATTGTTGTAAATGGATCAACGTGATGTATTTGAGACCCTCAAATCATCTCTTGAGGTCTTTGCTCATGATTTGTCCCAAAATCAACTTGGGGTGAATTAGGTCAAGAAACCCTAATTCCTGATTTTTAGCGAATGCATCCCCTGAGGCTAAATTGACTTGATGATGGGGTCCATGAGGTTCCATGGGGTATATTAGTTTATGCTTTGAAGCTTTGGCTCATGCCCAGAGGAAAATTTCCATCTGGAGGCCCTGGTCGACCAAACCCTAATTTGGTGACACTGGCGATCTTAAGGCTTGATCCACCTAGAAGGGAGAAGCCTTATGCTTAATCCTTGAAGTGGGAGTCCTCTTGATCCTTTGTGGATGTTTGAGAGGCTAGACAAGTTGAAGATCATGTCATTTCTTGATTCATCCTTTGTCTAAGAGCTCTGAGAGGGCTTGAAACCCTAAGTCTGATTGTAGTGGATGCTCACCCATCTTTGGGGAGACTAATGGTTCATCCATATTGTGATGATGATTTGCACAATGATGGGAAATATTAGTGGTCAAAATTTGGGGTATGACAGATGCCCCTATTTAATCTTCTTGGACCCGAAGGTGTGAATGGCGAAGGTATTTGGGCAGTCGGGGTGCAAGAGGATTAAATATCGGAATACCCAAAATTTTGCATCCTTCCTCTTTTGCTAAGCAATGATGCTTAGAAAAAGGTAAACTTCCCCTCGATCCTGGTTTCCTACCAAGGAACTGGTCTCAGTTTCTGATTTAAACTTCCCCTCGATCCTGGTTTCCCACCAAGGAACTGGTCTCAATTTTTGAAATAAACTTCCCCTCGATCCTGGTTTCCTACCAAGGAACTTGTCTCAGTTTCCGATATAAACCTCCCCTCGATCCTGGTTTCCTACCAAGGATCTGGTCTCAACCAAGGATCTGGTCTCAATTTCTGAAATAAACTTCCCCTCGATCCTAGTTTCCTACCAAGGATCTGGTCTTGGTTTCTTTTGTCAATAAACTTTATTGACAAGGGATGCTATTTGTAGCGGTTCTCTTCAAATTTCTCCCCGAATTTTCCTGGGGAGATGCCATTTGATGGAAAAAGTTTTGATTGTAGAGAAGCACAAACTTCTCTGTTTGAGACGCCATTTGTCGACTCTACTGGGGAAAACGAGCCTCTTCGAGAGACTGTTTCTGGCTTGGGGATATTGCATCATACTTTTCTCGGAGATCTTCTCGGAGAAATGCCATATGATGTGATCCAATTTTGAGGTGCCGATGACCTTTTCGTCAGTGAATTTTTTGGAGAAAAACTATTATACTTCCGAATCTCTGATTAAGAGGCTTTCTCTAGGGATTTTCCTTAATCCGGGAAAGCGAAGATATCATCTTCAATGGCGAAGAGTGATGTTTTTCGGAAGCTCTCTGGCTCTTCAGCGGTTCAAGTTATCAAAGTGGTCAAAGAACCACCTTCAATCCAGAAATAAACTGGTGGAGAGATCGCTTAGATGATTCATTTCCTGACGAGGAAAGAACTGACGACTCGATTGAGAGGACTCTTATCACTAGGGAACAAGACCGACTAGAGTGATAGTGATGCAATATGAATATGAATGTGAATAAATAATGCATGATGTATGTATGTATATGCTGACAAAGGTAACGCGACATACGGACTAGTAGATGAACACGACTGGATACTCGGCCACAGTGGGGGATGAAAAGTATCACTGGTTCACGATAGTAATTATGCCTTGCTTAGGAGAAGTAGTCCTTGTGGGGAGCTACGTTGGTTGGGTTTAGGAGATAAGAACTCTGCCGGGGGTGTCAGATGAAACAATGGTTTCTGACACAGTTGATCCTTCATTCAGGTGCACTAGTTTAGAAGGAGTACTTTGATTCTGCACTTTGAAGCTTAACCGCCTTTGGGAGAAGCCATCGATATTCTTTCGATGTTCAACAGTCAAAAGAATTTGCCATCATTATTTTAAAAGCAGAAAAAAAGTTTAACAAGTAAATTCATTTTTGTTTTATTTCAAGAATCGTTAATCATATTAAAACGTCGTTCTGTAAAGCTAAAACAAATAAGAATTGCAAACAAAAGCACAAGGGCTCAAATTTTATTGATAGGATGGAAATCAGCCAAACGCGTGATTCCATAGAGCATTTACAAAGTTAGAAAATGGTAATTTTAAGGGAAAAGGGATACATTGAAACATAACGACCAATATCCTTCTACCAAATTTGACTTCGAGGCATCCTGAGCTTCTGTCGAAGATGACCTTGACCGGAGCTTTCCTGACGGACGATGTAACTGCTGCCGAGGGACTTGCCCCTTTGTCGAACGTAGTTACTTGCCATTATCCCTAATTTTTGCATGGATTGTACTTTGAGGTTTCCAATCCACCAGGATGATTTTTGATCATGTCTCTAATTTTTGCCTGGACCGCCCTTTCGGGTTTTCAATCCATCGAGATATTTTTTTTTATTTTTTATTTAGGCAAAGTATTTCTTGACTACGTCAACATTTGTGGGGTAGGCGAATTCCTCTCCGTCCATGGTTGCAAGTCTCAGGGCACCGCCTTAGAAAACTTTCTTGACCACATATGGGCCGTCATAATTCGGAGTCCATTTGCCCCGGGAATCAGTGAGAAATGATTGTATCTTTTTGAGCACAAGGTCTCCTTTCCTGAAGACGCGAGGTCGGACCTTTTTGTCAAACGCCTTCTTCATCCTTTGCTGATATAACTGACCGTGGCATAGAGCCATTATTCGTTTCTCTTCGATCAGATTCAGTTCGTCGTGTCGATTTTGACACCATTCAGCTTCGGTTAGCTTAGCTTCCATCAATACCCGGATTGATGGGATCTCTACTTCTATGGGGAGCCCTGCTTCCATGCCATATACTAGAGAGAAAGGGGTAGCCCCTGTTGAAGTACGGACAGATGTGTGATAACCGTGAAGAGCAAAGGGTAGCATCTCGTGCCAATCTTTGTAGGTTACGACCATCTTTTGAACAATCTTCTTGATGTTCTTGTTAGCTGCCTCTACCGCTCCGTTCATCTTGGGTCGGTATGGAGATGAGTTATGGTGTTCGGTCTTGAACTCTGTGCACAACTCTTTCATCATCTTGTTGTTTAAGTTAGATCCATTATCAGTAATAATCTAGCTCGGAACACCATAACGACAGATGAGATTGTTTTTGATAAACCGGACCACCACTTGTCGGGTTACATTGGCGTATGATGCTACTTCAACCCATTTGGTGAAATAGTCAATGGCTACCAGGATGAACCGATGTCCGTTCGAAGATTTGGGTTTGATCATGCCAATCATGTCGATTCCCCAAATGGAAAAAGGCCATGGGGAAGAAAGAACGTTGAGATGTGTAGGCGATACATGGATTTTGTCTGGGTATATCTGACACTTGTGACATCTCCTCATGTACTTGTAGCAGTCAGATTCCATTGTCAACCAATAGTACCCTGCTCTTAGAATTCTTCTCGCCATTGTATGTCCGTTGGCATGAGTGCCAAAGGACCCTTCGTGAATTTCTTTTATCAGCATGTCTGCTTCTGGTCTGTCGACGCATCGAAGCAAGACCATGTCAAAGTTCCTCTTATAGAGTGTATCACTGCTCAGGAAGAAACTGCTTGCTAGCCTTCTGAGGGTTTTTCTATCTTTCCTGGATGCCCCAGGTGGGTACTCTTGTTTCTGAAGGAAGCATTTGATATCGTGATACCAAGGTTTGTCGTCTATGACTGCTTCAATCGTGAAGATGTAAGCGGGCCGTTCAAGGCGCATTATGTCGATCTTAGGTAAATCATTCCATTGACCTACACTAATCATGGAAGAGAGAGTGGCTAATGCGTCAGCCATGTGATTCTCCTCATGAGGGATATGATGAAACTCGGCTCTATTGAAGAAGGGTAACAACCTTCTTGCGTAATCTTTGTACGGAATCAATCCTGATTGGTATGTGTTCCAATCTCCTTTGATCTGATTGATAACCAAAGCTGAGTCGCCATATACATCCAAGTTCTTGACCCTCAAATCAATTGCTTCCTCAAGACCCATAATACAAGCTTCGTATTCTGCCTTGTTGTTTGTGCACTTGAATGTAAGTCTGGCAGTGAAAGGAATGTGGGTACCCTGAGGTGTTATAATGATTTCCCCAATTCTGCTTCCATGATGATTGACAGCTCCGTCAAAGATTAGTCCCCATTGGGAACCTGGTTCTGGCCCTTCACTGGGTAGCGGTTCATCGCAATATTTCATTTTTAGATACTTAACATCTTCGTCTGGGAATTCAAACCCAATTGATTCCTGATCGTCAATCGGTTGATGAGCCAAATGATCGGCTAAAATACTTCCCTTGACGGCTTTCTGAGCATGGTACTCTATGTCATATTATGATAACAACATCTGCCAACGAGCAATCCTTCCCGTGAGAGCAGGTTTTTCAAATACATACTTGATTAGATCCATTTCAGAGATTAACCAAGTGGTGTGACGAATCATGTACTGGCGAAGACTTTTGGCTGCCCAAGCCAGAGCGCAACAAGTTTTCTCAAGCATAGTGTACCGAGTCTCGCAGTCGGTGAACTTCTTGCTCAGATAGTAGATGGCAGACTATTTTCTTTTCGTTTCGTCTTGTTGGCCAAGTACACAACCCATTGAGTCCTCTAGGACTGTGAGGTAGATGATCAGTGGTCTTTCTTTCACTGGAGGTGATATAATCGGCAGGTTCAATAGGTATTCCTTAATACTGTCGAAGGCGGTTTAACAGTCTTCTGTCCAAATGCAATCCTGATTCTTTTTGAGTAATTTGAAGATCGGCGTACATGTCGCGGTCATGAGGAATATGAATCTGGAGATGTAGTTCAAACGTCCCAGGAATCCCCTGACTTGTTTTTCAGTCTTTGGAGAAGGCATTTCTTGAATGGCCTTGACCTTGTCAGGATCAACCTCAATTCCTTTCTGGCTGACGATGAACCCTAAGAGTTTCCCTGAACGGACACCGAAGGTGCATTTATTGGGATTCAAGTGGAATTTGTACTTTCTCAGACGCTCGAATAGCTTTGACAGGTGGGTCACATGCTCCTCTTCTGTCTTAGATTTGGCAATCATGTCATCGACATATACCTCGATTTCCTTGTGTATCATGTCATGAAACAGAGTAGTCATAGCCCTTTGATAGGTTTCCCCGGCGTTCTTCAAACCGAATGGCATTACCTTGTAACAAAAAGTACCCCATGGGGTAATGAACGAAGTTTTCTCCATGTCTTTCGGCGCCATTTTGACCTGATTATAGCCCGAGAATCCGTCCATGAAGGAGAAAACTTTGAACTTTGTTGTACTGTCTACCAGCATGTCAATGTGTGGTAAAGGAAAGTCGTCCTTTGGACTTGCCTTGTTTAGATCTCGGTAGTCGACACACATTCTGACCTTTCCGTCCTTTTTTGGAACTGGTACTATGTTGGCTAACCATTGAGGATATTCTGACGTAGCAAGGAAACCTGCATCAATCTATTTATGTACCTCCTCTTTGATTTTGGCAGCCATGTCTGTATGAGTCCGTCTCAACCTTTGTTTTACTGGCGGACATTCTGATCTCAATGGTAGATGGTGTTCCACGATGCTGGTATCCAACCCTAGCATATCCTGATAGGACCAAGCGAATACATCGGGAAACTCTTTGAGAAGTTTCGTCAAACTTTCTTTGACAGTTGGACTGAGCAATGCCCCAATCTTGACTTCTTTTCTCTCTTCTTCTGAGCCCAAGTTGACTGTTTCCAGCAACTCTTTGTGAGGCTCAATGGACCTTTCCTCTTGTCTGAGTAGTCGGGAGATCTCTTATGGAATTTCATTGTCAACTTCTTCTTCAGCCTCAAATACCGAGAACTCAAAGTCGGGAGAAGGCATCGGATCGTATGTTTCAACGGGGTTTAAAACATGCAATCTGCATGGCGTGATGATTTGTGTTTAGAAGAGATAGAGAGAAATGCAAGAGTGTGTGCAGTGTATTTCTTTTACTGCTTGTTTTTATTATTGAACTATTTTTTTAGGATTACCATTTTCTGAAAAACGAAAAGAGAAAACAACAATTAATGCAGAAATTACAGAACGACGTTATTTTATTAATGAATAATTCGATTCTTGAAACTACAGCCCTATAAAACAAAACTCTATCCCTTTGGGCAAAATGAAGAGGGATATTTACAGAAAGCGAGCCCTATCAAAACATCTGTTTCACCTGGGCAGGGTGAAATGTTAAAGTAAAGATGGCAATTACTTAGACTTATGAACAATCTTCGGACCATTGAAAGCAACCCATTGGCGGCGAACTCCTCGGTGAATCACAAAGTCTGGTACCTTTCTTGATTTGTCTTCAGAAATGACGATGATTTCTGGCGGAGCAGGATCATTGGAATCTGTCTCCCATGCAGAGTTGTCGTAGGAGGATTCCTCAGTTGTATTTTGCGTAGTATTTGTACTCTCAGCTGTATCTCCCCATCCAGTTGGCTGGATGTCTTCGAGCCTGATATGAGAGCTTTCAGGAGCAGTGTACTTGACCTTGAAGTCGTATTTTCCACTCGGTTGTCCCAAGGTGTCCCACACTTCTTTGGAACTGGAGGAGTCATCTCCCTCGATGACGTTGACCTCGGGAAAAGCATAGTTGATGAATTCTAGTCTGGCAAGCTTTGCTAATTCATCGTCGTACGAGATATTTTCTGAATGACCTGAGTGTTGATCCCATGATATGGTGGGGACGCATGTATTCTTTTCAATGATGCTCAGCTGATTTTCATTGTTCGGCTGATTTTCTTGTCCCAAGTCTCTGGGATACGGCTGCCAGATAGGCAAGCCATCCATTGGGCCATAATAGTCGTGGTCAAAGTTGTATTTCATCGGAGTGTCTTCCTCTAATGAATTTGGCGGAGCCCGACATCCTTCAGGATCACAATCTCCATATATCATTTTGACATCTGACCTCGGTATAAATCTCAGACTCTGTGCGGGATAGCAAAAGGGAGTCTGTGTTTCGCCCTGAGACGTATAACCGTCCTTGTTGAGATAAGACTTCCATTCTTCCTCCGTATCGAAGGAATCATCTTTATTGATGGTATGCACGTCTTAAGTCACTGGATGAAGGAAACCTCCACTGTGGAAGAAGTCCTGAATGGGACAAAGACTTTCATCGTTAACAGTTATTTGGGTGCAGGTTGTAGAAAAACCAAGACCCTTCTTTGTTTTGTTATCAGTGGGAATGACAAGTTATCCCCATCCTTTTGCATTGTTATTTTCGATCACTTCGAGAGCATCTCTGTATGAGGAAATCGAGGTTCCTTTCTCTGATTGATTCTCATTGCTCACCAAAAGTGCTTGGAACTGAGCTCCAACAACCTCCTCGGGTTCTACACAAGTATATAACGAAAATTTGCTCACGAGCTAGGCTTGTTCTCCATAAACCGTGACAAGTTGGCCGTTCTGGACGAACTTTAGCTTTTGGTGGAGGGTCGAAGTGACCGCCCCATCCTGGTGTATCCAAGGTCTTCCTAATAAACAACTGTATGTTGCCCGGATGTCCATGACCTGGAAAGTGATTAGGAAAGTGTGAGGACCAATAGTTATGGGAAGGTCGACTTCGCCGATAACCGTTTTTCTGGATCCGTCAAATGCTTTGACGACAACCTCGTTGGTTCTCATCGGAGGTCCTTTGAATGATAATTGCATCAAATTGGACTTCGGCATAACATTCAGGGCTGACCCTGTGTCTACCAGTACGCTGGCTAAAGCATCGTCCTGGCAGTTGATTGTAATGTTGAGCGCCATGTTATGACGACGACCTTCTTCAGGTAATTCCTCATCACTAAATCCCAAGTTATTGCAGGAAGTGATGTTAGAGACAATGCTATCGAACTGTCTGATTGTTACATCCTGTTCCATAAAGGCTTGCTCCAAGACTTTTTGTAGAGCCTCCCTGTGGGCTTCGGAACTGAGTAAAAGTGATAATACCGAGATCTTTGAAGGAGTTTGTAACAGCTGATCAACAATGTTGTATTCACTCCTTTGGATGAGCTTTAGCATCTCATCATCGTTTTTTGAGAGGTCGAGATTACTGGATTGACCGACTGGTGGATCGGGAACTTCTGTCTGAGGTTCCTTTTCTTTGTTGGGTTCTCCAACTCCTCTGTTGAAGATTCTACCACTCCGTGTTACTTGACTGATGTCTGTAATATTCACGACGGAGGGTAACAGAATTTCCTTTCCATTCTTAATTGTTATTGCACCTTATTTGTAAGGGATAGCCTTAGTTGATTCATACGGTAGCGGTCCCGGTAGATAGATGACTATGGGAGCCTTCTGATTTTTCTAACCGTTGTAAGTAATTTCGATCCATTCCTGGTTGGGAACTCTCGATTCATCAAGTAGAGGGATAATGGTACAAACATCCCTAGCCCTCTGATGATCAAAGATTACAACAACGTCCTCGATTTGATCAGCGAAGTAGTCGACTGATCCAGAACTTGACCATGGTTGAATCTCTTTGCGGTCCAACTGACTTTGAAGGGCTGCTCGCACGAGGTAGTATCTTTGATTATCCACTGAGCAAACTCCACACCGCTCATAGTTGTGTAGTGGCACCTGGCCACGTCCGCTTTGAATACAGTGTAACCTTACTAGATCTGTTTCCATCGACCAAACATCCTGACTTTGATATCTAGTAGGATTCCTGTTAGTGATACTAATTTGCTGGGTGTCTTCATCCATATAGATTGGAAGCCACCAGTGGTTCAACAAGTGCTGAAGTGTTTCCTGGACAAGGGAACATCCCTGATCGTCTTTGCAACCCGCTTTACAGCCCTGATAATCATGTGATCACAGGAACCCGAGCCGAACCTGTTTAGCATGTAACCCCACTAGGCTGGTATTCATCAAGCGAATATCGAAGATTTGAATCATGTTTATTTGATAATGATTCCTATCATGGTAGTCTTGAATCCATCCAAGATCCATCTGACGTTGGAGGGCCTCCTGTATGAAAGAGCATCCCTATTTGTTTACCGAGCAAGTCAGGCAGGAATTATAATCGTGACACGGCAGATTATGATACTGGCTTTTCCTTGAGTGCATCGCCACCAGGTTGACATTCATCGCACGAATATCGTGGTTTTGAATGATGTTGGAATTTGTATAAACCATGTTAACTCCACGAACTCGGTGCTCTTGGATCCATCCGAGATCCACCTGTTCCTGTAGAGCTGATTGCACCACAAAACATCCTTGATTGTTTTTAGAGCAGATATCACACTGGTGATAATTATGAGGTGGCACATGGCCATATCCACTCTGTCTACAATGCATCTTGACCAAGTTGGCCCTTAATAAGAGTACATCGTGAATTTGATAGGTGTTGTTAGACTCTCCCTCTATTAAATTGACTGTAGCCTTCTCGTGTTGAGGCAGCGGGTTCGTGAGAACATTTGGATTCGTATCTTTGAAAGATAAGACCCCGCTCCTAACAAGCTTTTGCACGTCGGATTTGAAACTGAGACAACTCTCTATGTTATGCCCCGGTCCTCCTTGATGGTAAGGGCAAGTATGATCCACCTTAAACCAAAAAGGCAGATTTTTCAGTACTGTAAGAGGAGACTTAGTCTGGACGTGCCCCTTGGCTAACAGTAGTGGAAATAATTCTGCGTACGATACGGGTATAGGATCAAATCCTGGTGGCCGTGTTGTACGGTTATTGTTGTATTGAGGATGAGCTGACTGAAGAGGCTGTTGTGTCCTTAGCTGAAATTAATGTTGATTCGGTTGGCTCTACGCAACCTGAGGTTGATACGTAGGAACAGACGCAGGGTTGATAGCAGGATTTACAACTGCTACTGGTTGGTACCGTCGCCTTTGCTTTTCGAGAGAGATATTCCCGATATCTTGATCTTTTTTCTTAGGGAGAGCACTACCGTATCGTTTTGTACTACTTGATGATCCAACGTCTTTTACTAAACGTCCTTCCCAGACGGCCTCCTCAAGACGAACTCCCATGCCTACCATCTCGGTGAAGTCACTGGGCGCAGTGGCAACCATTCTGTCGTAGTAAAATGAGCTTAAGGTCTTTAAGAAGATATTTGTCATCTCTTTTCCCTCAAGAGGTGGACAAATTTGAGAGGCAATTTCACGCCATCTCTGAGCATATTCCTTAAAGGTTTCCTTGTCCTTTTGCGACATTGATCTGAGTTGATCTCTGTCTGGTGCCATGTCCAAATTGTATTTATATTGTTGGACGAAGGCAGTGCCAAGATCTTTGAACGTGCTAATCGTAGTGCGGTTTAAACCCATGTACCATTTTAATGCGGCACCGGTTAAACTATCTTGAAATTAGTGAATCAGTAGATCCTGGTTGTCTGTCTGAGCTGACATTCGCCGAGCGTACATCACCAGATGACTCTGGGGGCAAGAATTACCCTTATATTTTTCAAAGTTGGGCACCTGGAATTTGTGCGGGACTTTCACATTGGGGACCAAGCAGAGGTCCGCGACGTCTTTTCCAAATAAATCCTGACCACGAATAGCTTGTAGTTCCTTCTGCATTTCCAGGAACTGTTCCTGGAATTCATCTATTCTGTCGAACATGCTGTCCTTTCTACCAGAAGGTATCTGTGGAATTTGTCCTTCCGGGACAGTGTGTACCACAGGGGGTGGTACCGTTACTACGGCAGTGAATCTTGGCATTTCCCGAAGTTTGTAACCTTCAGGAGTCCTCATTATTCCTCTGGCATCCTCGCTTTCCCGAAGTTTGTAACCTTCAGGCCCAGCGGCTTCTGCTATGATTCCCTGATCTTCAGTGATCGGCGGAACATATCCTTCCGGGATATAGTTAACAGGCATGCCCCAGGTACGATCTTTCGGCATTTGATACCTAGGATCATACTTCTCCACTATGGGAATTGAGGTGATCTCTGAGTTCACAGTTCTTTGTAGCTAAGCTTCTGCCATGGCTTGCATGTCGTTATGAAGCTTTCTCATATCCTCTCTTAGAGCGTCGATCTCTTCTTTCAACTCTCTGTTCTCTTCCTCGAGATCATCCATCTTTTTCTGACGATTGGCCCAAGTATTGTACGAATGAGACAGTTTGACTCTTGAACCGAGACACAAACGTGAGATTCGTAGGTAAGAAGAATACGTGACGTGAGAATGATGGATGCAATGATTATATTAATTGTTTTTTTTTGTTTAATCAAAATAAACTTCGACAATTAGATTGTAAATATCAAACAGTGGGGACACCACCGTTTTATTGAATTCAAAGGATTGCGGAAATGGAAATACAGTAAATTACAAGGCGCGGAAACAGAAACCTAAGCTAATGGGTCCCGAGTCCTCTCTGAGGAGAACCCGGGTGCTGATTCTGGTACTTTCCTTTTCTTGGACCGGAGCTCTTGGGCCGTTGTCGGGTTGTAATTCCTTTTCCAAGTGAAAGAAGCGAGCAAATTCCTTTGGTCATCCTGATTTTCTACAGCATGTTGCTCCAAAATCTCAATTAGAGTATCCTTATCTTTCAGCAGTTGCTGTAATTTGGTACACTCTACATTGAGAATGCGGTACTTGTTCTTCCAAGACCTCATCTCCTGTTGAACTTTGTTGAGAGTAACCTGAAGTTTTTCCGTTTCAGTCATGAAGTACATGACAGATTCCCTTGGCGGAAGAACTCTGTGACGAGGATAAGGCATCCTTAGCTTGAGAGCTCTAGTTTGTACCCAATGGAGATAAGGATCCACCGTCCGGTTTTCCTAGAGACTCCCGTCCTTTCTTATGAACATGTTTCCAAGCGTGCACTATTTCTGTCTTTAGTGCCCTGTCATTTTCTCCTTCCTTGAAGAAAAGACCTTCCAGATGAGCATTCCGCGGGACATGCCTCATCGGGTATCCAAATTGACGACGAACTAAAACTGGATGATAATTGATTCCTCCCAGAGTTCCTATGAGGGGTACGTTGGGGAAGTTTCCACAACGGTCAATGATCCTGATCTCGTCATAAATCCTATTTTACCAATCTATATCAGAGTTGGTAAGAGACATGATTTTTTGCGACCAACGTAAGGCACTCTTATGATCCCAAAAAGCGGCAGACTTGGGCAAATGGGAGACAAACCATTTATATAGCAGGGGTACACAGCACGTGATCATTCCTCCGTTGTATAAATTCCTTAAGTGTACAGAATGATACGCATCTGCGAGCAAGGTTGGTACGATGTTTCCAATGAGAAAAAACTTAAGGGCATTGATATCTACAAAGTTATGGATGTTGGGAAACAAAAATAACCCGTAGGTGAGCAAAACAAAGATGCTTTCAAAAGCAGTCATGTTCCCTATACTAGCAAAGTACAGAGCCTTCTTTACCAGAAACTTGGCTGGTAAACCTAGGATTCCTCACTTGGTGGTCATGTGAGTCTTGACTTCTGACTCATCCAAATAGATTGCTCTTGCAATGATTTGATCCTTTGGAATTTCTTCCAGTCCAGAAAAGGGAGCTTGATCAGTAATGGGTAGATCATTCAGATGAGAATACTCCTCCAGCGTTGGTGCGAGCTGGTAATCCAGGAATGTGAAACAGTGATAGACCGGATCGTAAAACGGAACGAGTGCCTCCGGGATTCCTTCAATTACATGGACTCTTAACAGAGGTAGCAGACCTCCGTACTTGGCTCTGAAAGCGTTAGGGTTAGTGATCATCCTTGCTAATCCTCTCAAATCCCCTAGTTTTGGAACCTTGAAGGTATACTTGTGAGTTTTTCTCCTACCGAAATCCATGAGCGCAATCCTTTTCTCTCTGACATTTGCAATCATTTTCTTAGTTTAATTTGAAAAAGAGAGACTAGAAGAGAATATTTTTCTTTGCTTAATGTTTTTTTTTAAATGAATGCATGAATGCCGCACACAAAAACATAGAAAAAACATGGGGTCAAAGGGTCGGTGTCATGAAGTCAAGGCTCTACCCATCCCAAAGGTTTATACTAGTGATATTTGTACCTGTCTCTCAAAATCATTGATTCTTGTCAAGATAACATCAGCGGGCCGGGAACCGTGCTAGGTGATGTATTTCGAAGAATCTCAGAAGAGGGTAGTATCGCGTGACAACTATTTCCGATAGCTTCCGCACTACTGAAAGAGGTTTTTCCTAGGTGTATACTCAAGCTTTCCACATGCGGCATCACACGCATTCCCATTAGCAGAAAAATAAACACAAATATCAATTAGGAAAAGCAGTATGTATATTTGTCCTAATTACCTAGACTTTTTAAGAGCTATGAATTCTATGATCCTAAAAGAAAATGGCTCCCCGGCGGAGTCGCCATTCTGTGGTACCTTCCCAACTTAAAGGTTTTTGACCTAAGATTCTAGTGAGGGCCGATCCTAGCAATAATGACATTCCCCGATGGAACTGTCATTCGGTGATACCTTGTGAACCCAAGGACTTGTCCTAAGAGAAGGTTTTAACCAGAGAGATAAGAGAGACAAGATTCCTTTGTTTGGCCCCGCGGTGGGCGCCATTTTTTCTGTGGAAAATGGGGACGACAAGATCTTACCAAGTCGCTCCCACTGTGGTCGCCATTTTTCTGTAGCGCGGTTTTTGTGGTTTCGAATCACTATCGCTTTGGTACTACAGTTCGATTCATTTTTTATCCTATTAAAGCTGATGAAGGAAGGGAAATAGATGTCTCCAATTAACCCTGTTTACAAATTAAGGTTAAACAGTCAAAACTGTTGGTTTACAGATGCGGCTTTAGTTCGTGGGTCTCTCTCTGCTTATTTTGTTCAGAAAGAAATACCGGGATTGTTCATGGGGAATTTGTTGGGATACTGTGCTAGATTGGCTGGAGGTAGGGGACTTTGGGGTTTTTCGATTTAGTATGCTCGCTAAGATTCTTTTTCAATCTTATGCCTACGTATTCCCGGGATAGGGAAATCAGAGCGATCGTAGTTCCTCCTATTCTATGGGAGGAAATGGTGTTTTGGTGTCTTGTTCAAAGCCCAAGACATGAAGCTAAAAGTGGTTTGTATCTTGTTCAAAGCCCAAGATGTGAAGCTGAAGGGTCTATTTGTATCTTGTTCGAAGCCCAAGATGTGAAGCTAAAAGGGTGTTGACTTTAGAGAGAATTTGTCATCTCTAAGGGGGGTATTTGGTCTGTTTGTCACAACTGTTGGGTGACTGATTATAAAGGAGAATTACTTTAATTGGGATATGTGAATCCAGTAATGCCATAATTTCCTTTACAGGGGGTTTTCAACCTGAAGGAGAAGACTTTAACTCAGTTTAGAGTAATGCCATCTTTCCTTAGGAATTTCTCATGCTAAAAAAGGGACAATGGCATGGATGTAAATAATCCAGAGGCTTGCTGCTTACAGCAATTAGACGAGGAAAAGGAGTTGTTGATGTTTGTATACTGTGAACGAGGCACAGCTTTTGATGCTAAAAGGTTGATTGAATCAAACGGGGATTTCTTTATACAAAGCCTAAGAGGAGGCTATTGACCCGACAAGAGGATGCTTTTGTGTCTCGTACAAAGCCCGAGATAGAGGCTAAAAGGGTTGACTCAACAAGAGAGTGTTTTTATATGGGTCTTGTACGAAGCCCAAGACGGAGGCTAAAAGGGTTTAACTCAATAAGAAAGTCTTTTATACTCACCAAGAGAGTGATTTGTATCTCGTACGAAGCCCGAGATGGAGGCTAAAGGTGATCGACTCAATAAGAGAGTCTTTTTATACTCAATAAGAGAGTGATTTGTATCTCGTACAAAGCCCGAGATGAAGGCTAAAAAATGTTTGACTCAGCAAGAGAGTCTTTTATACTCAACAAGAGAGTAATTTGTATCTCGTACAAAGCCCGAGATGAAGGCTAAAAAATGTTTGACTCAGCAAGATAGTCTTTTATACTCAACAAGAGAGTGATTTATATCTCGTACGAAGCCTGAGATGGAGGATGAAAAGGTTTGACTCAACAAGAGAGTCTTTTATACTCAACAAGAGAGTGTTTTTGTATCTCGTACGAAGCCCGAGATGGAGGCTAAAATAGGTTAGCTCCGATGGGGAGAATCATTGTACAAAGCCCAAGAGAAGGCTAGGGTTACTGTTTCAGTTGAGTGACAGGTCCAGTGTGTTGGTTAAAAGAGAAAATCAGTTTTTATATGGGTAATGTTGTACTAATGGATTTGATCTGAGGACCGGGATTATTTCCTGTTCTTTAAGGAAACGGGGAATCCGAAGGATATTGAGACTGCCCAAGTCTACGGTGTTTTTTCCTATTTTTGAAAGGAACTTGAGAATGTCTTCGAGACTCAAGGAGATTAGACTGTCCGAGTCTAGAGTTTTATCTTTTGTACTAGGCTTAAGAGAGAGTACGTTCGTGGTAGAAAGATCTAGACTCTTTGAAAGACTGTTCTATTAAGATGACTAATTTCTGTTCCTATACCTTTAAGAGGTCGTCGGGACAATTTGTACGAAGCCCAAGAGGAGGCGAGAAAAAATTTTAAGAAGCCAAAGGGACACTTTGTACGAAGCCTAAGAGGAGGCTATCTTCCAGGAGGAAGAATCATTATACGAAGCCTAAGAGGAGGCTGTGAAAACTTCTAAGAAGCCGACGGGTCCTTGTACAACGGCCAAGAGGAGGCGTATATGATTTTAAGAAGCATGTAGGTCCCCAAACCCCGAGAAGTTCAAGACATGCCATTCACCGAGAATAGATCAAGCCAGGAAAGTCCGAGAATTTGGAAGAAACTCAAGAGATGCCATTCACAGAGAAAAGATCATCTCTGGGGAGTAGATTCTCTTTGACGATTTCTAAGGGTGACAGTATGAGAAAGGGTTCATAGAGAATGCTGCCTTTCACGTTTCCATATTGTTTAACCCCAAAAGGAGGGAAGACTGTGTCTGGTAATCCTATGGGGATCTAGTGTTGTTTGTATTTAAGAGTGACCAACAGGGCTTTACCTAGTGCTAGACGTAGTTGCCGGGGAAAACTCTAAATAGCTATACTAGTATGACACAGTTGATATTTGACAAGTATATAAAAGTTTGTGAAAGAAGACTTACAGTGAGCAGCCCCACAATACAGTTATATATATATATATATATGAAAGCGGATAAAGAAAGCGGGTAAACACTTACTCGGTTGTAGAGCTTCCATGCTGTTTTGTTAGTTGTTCAACAAAGAAAGCTTAGATAACAATATTATATTCAAAATCAAAGGAGAAAGTGCTTTGAAAAGGAAAATTGGGGCTTATAGCTCAAGGAGAGGCCCAGGGTTTTATCAGTGATCGCACTGTCATTTTGTACAGGGACTTATACAAGTGACTGAGGCCCAAGAAAGGTTTTTTGTACAAGGGGATGGGTCTTACACTCTCTCAAGAGGCCCAAAAATGATTGAAAGTGAACAAAGATGGGTCTTATAACTCAAGGAGAAGCCCAATGGTTAATTTTGAAAAGGGCGACGATCGCGCCGAGGTTTTGAAAACACCGTGGGTCTTATACAATGACTGAGGCCCAAAAGTTTTTGGTTTCAAAAGGGGATTGAGTCTTACACTCTATTAGAGGTCCAAAATGATTTTGAATGGGTCTTATAGCTCGAGGAGAGGCCCAAATGGTTTGTTTTAAACAGGCGATGATTGCGCCAAACTTTTTGAAATACAACGGGACTTATACAACATTTGAGGCCCAAAATAGGTTTGTATTTACAAAGGATTGGATCTTACACTCTATTAGAGGCCCAAAGAGTTTAAAGAAAAGAAATGAGGCTTATAACACGAGGGTAGGCCCAGATGATTTTTAAAAGAGGTGACGATCGCGCCGTTGTTTTTGAAAATAAATTGGGACTTATACAATGACTGAGGCCCAAAAAGTGGTGTATTTACAAAGGGATTGGGTCTTACACTCTATTAGAGGCCCAAAAAATGTTTTAAAAGGTTTGATGAGGGTTGAATTAATCAAAACCCTAATTTGTTTCCAAAATGTATTTTAATTGAATAAAAAATTCAATTAAAATGATCAAAATTGTTTAACATGTGGAAAACAAATTGTGATCTTGGATTAATGTTTCAAAAATCATGTTTTGACCTACAAAATGATTAGAAATCAGTAAAATTTGCAAAATCAAGAAGGAAACAATATTTTAATGTCAAAAACAATTAAAATATTAATTCTTGGCAAAAATATCAATTATATGAAATAAATAATATTTTTGGGATTTTTTGGTAAAATAAAATATTTTAACATTTTTGTGAATTATTAAAAAAAGAATCAACTCAAAATCATTAAAACTCAGAGAGAAATTAATTTTTGAATCAATTAAATAAAATCACAAAAATTCAAATATTCAAATATTTGAAAAAGGGCGCCAAGAACACCTTGACCTTGCCCGCGTGCTCTGTTTTTCCCAGATTTGCGTTTTCTATCCAATCTCACTGAATACTTGATTATATCATGCAACCTACATATCAATTTGCTCGTTTTCACCTCACGATCATGTCTAAGGTATTTAATTTCATTTATTTTAAGCATGGAATAAAAAATCAAAGAGAAACCTCAAGAACCCTAAATTCTGCTTGAAGGTTCAGAAATTCCATACACGATTCATACAAAGCAATTGATTGAGGGTAAACACTCTATGCATGATTATGAACATATGGCAAAATTATTGTGCAGCAAAAATTGTATGGATCATAGAGTTAGAAGAGCTCGTGCTTACCACTTGCAGCTGGTGATCGTGTTTTGGGTTAGGGGTGTTACAGCTAGGTTCCAATGATCTGGATAGCTTCCCTAGGTGCCATGGAGTGTGTCTGGATGCTTGGAATGGATTGAAATGATCTGGAACTTGAGATGGCACCCCAACTGCAAATCTGTCAAAGGCTTGAGCAATTGGCTAGTGATTTTGTGATTTTGGTGTTCCAGATGTTATGTGAGTGTTTGGATCACTTCTATATGATGTTTATGAGGTGTGTGTGTGATTGGTTTGGTTGGAATTGCTCTCAAACTCAAAACCCGATAGTGATTTGCTTTGGAAGGAAAATTTGGAAGTGAGAAGGTGATTTTGAGGAAAGCATCTGTTTGATGGCTTTGGTGTACTCAAACTGAGCATAAATGAGCTCTATTTATAGGAGAGCAAGTTTGTTTTGGGATCAATAGTGAATGGCAACTGCAACAGAGGTTTGGCCAATGTTGATCAATGAGAATCCAAGTCTCCTCTAACCATTAACTAGAGGTTAGGGCACAGAGTTGTGGTTCCCTAGTTGTTGGATCATTCTTGACTGAATTCAATTGCAAATGTGTCAGTCCATGCCACCTTGGTGCATCTATTAAATGCTCCAATCCAAAATTGGAGTCTTGTCCCTCTTTTAGGGATTTCTAGGTTTGGCATGCTACTTCTTGTTACAAAGACTTTGGAGGCTTGGATCAGTGTTTGTTCCCTTTAGATTTGATCCTCAGATGTGTCCAAAGTGATGACAAGGCTTGGAATTATCTGATTTTGCCAAATCGATCAAAAGTACAAAATTCTTCCTAGCCTTGGTAGTTTTCAGCAAGGCATATTGCCATTGTCATATCTCATGGCTCAAGTGGAATTTGATGGAGTTCTTGGCCATTTTGGAAAGCCCTCATATGATACAATAATTGTTTGATCATAATTGGTTTTGATACTTTTTAGATCCAAGTGAAAAATGACCCTACATTTGGAAAAAAGTGAAGGCAGATTCTGACTTAGTGAAAATTTTACTAAGTGTTGGAAAAAGTGGCATTTCATGTTTTCAGCCACTTTGATCATTCCATAACTCAAAATCCATGATGAATTGGAATGAGGTGTAGTTGAAGCTTTTGTAGAGGGCCATGAGGGCTACAAATCCAGGTTTGGGTGGGGGAAAATGGCCTTGTGGTTTAGGAGTTATGCTCCTCCAAAGATGGTACCCTAGCCACTTTGTTCCATAACTTAGAAAATTTTCTAAGTTTTTATGGTTACCCCTTTTACAAGTTATCCCACTTTTCTTGATTTTTCTTGATGAATGATAATTCAAATCACACATTAACATCACTTTTGGGTTAAAAAACCATAATTGTAAAAAATATCAAAAAGTCAAAGTTGACTTTTGTGCACAGTTGACTTTTTGTCAGATGAATTCCAAACTGTGCGATCCTCTATGAAATCAAGTCCTTGACCTAAATCAAACTTGATGGATTGATTTCATAGGTGTTATGGGGTGTATCGAATCATGTCCCAAGGTTTGGGAGCATGTCCTGGTCAAGAGTCAAAGATACAGTTGACTTTTTCTACGAAACCCTAATTGTGGTTCAGATGAAATTGAAACTTGTTGCTCAAGCTTCTTGGATCAATCCATTGTTGCAAATGGATCAATGTGATGTATTTGAGACCCTCAAATCATCTCTTGAGGTCTTGGCTCATGATTTGTCCCAAAAGTCAACTTAGGGGTGAATTAGGTCAAGAAACCCTAATTCCTGATTTTTAGTGAATGCATCCCCTAAGGCTAAATTGACTTAATGATGGGGTCCATGAGGTTCCATGAGGTATATTAGGTTATGCTTTGAAGCATTGGCTCATGCCCAGAGGAAAATTTCCATCTGGAGGCCCTGGTCGACCAAACCCTAATTTGGTGACACTGGCGATCTTAAGGCTTGATCCACCTAGAAGGGAGAAGCCTTATGCTTAATCCTTGAAGTAGGAGTCCTCTTGATCCTTTTTGGATGTTTTGGAGGCTAGACAAGTTGAAGATCATGTCATTTCTTGATTGATCATTTGTCTATGAGCTCTGAGAGTGCTTGAAACCCTAAGTCTGATTGTAGTGGATGCTCATCCATCTTTGGGGAGACTAATGGTTCATACATATTGTGATGATGATTTGCACCATGATGGGAAATCTTAGTGGTCAAAATTTGGGGTATGACACCAGGATGAACATTCTGAACAACAGTTTGAGCAGCTTGAGATGAAACCGGAACATGAATAGGAGGACCTCTATACACATGCTATTCTTCGTCAGGAGTTTCAGTGTCAGCCAACCCGGAAGTTTGATGAGTTTGAACCTGAAGATTCTCAGGATCATCATTCAACACTGGAGGTGGGACGGGAGTAGGCATAACCCATGGATATACGACATCATTCCCATTAGGCATGGGCGCAACAAAAGGCTGATATGGCATGAAGGCACTACCATTATTTACAATCTGAGGAGTGTAATTCGGAGGCATGCCCCAAGGAAAACCAGCGGGCATCTGGTTCAAACCGGGTTGAACAACTGGCTGATTCACAGGCGCAACTGGTACCTCAACCATAGCAGGAGAAGGAACAACAATAACAGGAGTAGCCGTAACAACAGGAGGAACAGTCATAACAGTTGCATCAGTAGGGGTTGCAACAACAGTGGAAGCAGCAGCGGCATCCCTCTGAGCACGAAGGAGTTCCATGATGACATCCATGTTCGTCTAGAACTGATCCACCCGACCTTGGAATTGAGCCAGAGTTTCCTTATAAGCAGTGTTTTCAGCTTCAAAGTCAGCCATGATCCTGGATTTGCTTGAGCGAGTGAAATACCATTGTCGAGTCGTTGTCTTGCTACAAGCCGGAAATGATCAGAGTGAGCAAAGGTTCCCGGGTGAAGGACATGCATATGCAGGCATGAATGAATGCAATTTATGAAAACATAAAGTTTTAAAATGCTTATGCAAAAATTAATTTGACATGATGAGATGATATGCAACACCAGAATCAACAAGCCAGCATAGTCTGAATAGTCAAATCTGAACATCTGCAAAGGTAGTGTTGTGTTGGTGCGAGATCTGACGCAATGAGAGAACAAAGGTTGGAAGAGTCTTGGTTTCTTGCAGAAAAACCCAATATCCCCCTCACAGGTATGATATAGAAAGCGGGATTCTCAGTTTCGGATTCTCGATTTGAGAAGCAATAGTACATTCATCCCTCGGGGTACAATACTATCGCCAAACAAAGAGGTCGTCCACTGATTCCCCATAAAAAAAGGTCCTATGGCAAGTTCCCAGCTTTGGGTCCTCGGATCAAGAAGCGTAATGGGTTTGCCATTTCTGGTCTTCCATTATCTGGAGTGTCTCAACTGAGTCCTCGGGACTGGTCACCAGAGTCGACAGCTCCTCAGGAGAATAACTACTGGCTTGTATCAACATACAGTAGCAGATATCTCCCGATAGAACCTCGTCTGGCTGTAGGTCTCGTGAACACCTGACGTGGCTAACACCACGGGAGCGTCACGCCTGCCCACGCTAATACCTATGTGTATGCTCAAGCCTGGGTAGTGGGCTTATCTCTCAAGTAGCAACCCAACCGACAACAGCAAAGAAAATAGCAGACACCCAGAATATACAACATATGAATATTTAAAGTAGTAAAGAAATGCAGTAAATAACCAGAAAGCTAAAGCAAGTAAAATAAAGCGAGTAAATAGCAAAAGATAAACACCCAAACGAGCAAGAAAGCAAACATAACTAGGCTAAACCCCTCAAGGGATGGACCAGCAAGAGGTCAATATGTCCCCAGCAGAGTCGCCAGCTGAAGATGGCTGGTTTACATCCTGAGTGAATCGCACACTCAAAGATACAACAGAGTCGCCACCGAACTTTATTTAGTCCCAAAGGACAGGGAAAATATCGATAAAACCCAAGGGAAAGAGAAGCGGGAACGGGGGTCGGTTATGCGAAAGGAAGGTACTAGCACCTAACGCATCCGTCGTACTCGACGGGAACCATTTCGCTTGCCTCAAGGCTTGGATGGGTTATCTATCAAAAGACTTATAGCTAAGAGAAGGAGGAGAGAGAGAGAGAGAGAGAGAGAAAGGGGAAAAAGAAAGAAAAGAAAGAAAGTGCTCGCGGAGAATTGTGGCCCTCGTGCCTACGTACCCTCATAGTGCAATGAGGAAATTAGAGTGTCGTAGTTCATGGAACCAGAAGACAGAAAAGAAGGAAGAAAGGGAGAAGGAAAGAAGGGTGGAAGTGTGCTCGCCAAGACATCGCGTCTCGTGCCTACGTATCTGACATTCGAACGAATGCAGAATCAGAGCTTCCGTAGTTCGGGGAACTGAACGAAAAACAAAACAAGAAAGAAACAGGAAAGCAAAAGAAGTGGTGTCAAAACCAAGAGCAAGGGTGAAAGAAAAACTCTACTGGGGAAGACCACACAGTAAGAGCGATTGCACAAGAGACTAGGAGGAGAATGGTGTCAAAACCAAGAAGGCAAGAAACTCCGCTGGGGATAACAGAAAGAAATTGGTGTCGAAACCAAGAAAGTAAGAGCAAAGGGTATAGAAAAGAATCCGCTGGGGATCCAAATAAAGGGATAGTGGTGAAAACCAAGAGAAAAGGGAGACTCGGTGTATTAACTAGCCGACATTGGTTAACTGAAGAAAGAAAGTAAGACCCTGGCGGGGAAAAGAGGCTGGTGTCAACAGACGGACTGTGATAAACCAAGAGAGAGTGTTGAACCAAGAGAAGGTGTTTGACTCGGAGGGGACATCGGTATGTTAACTGATAAACAGTGGTTAACCGAGGAAACAAGGATTGCAACTCTGTGGGGGTAGAGAAGCATTGGTTTTGACAGAGAAAACTGTGATCAACCAGAAGAGCGGGTGTAGGACCGATCGAAGGTCGTAACCCAAAAGGGGTGTTGGTATTGACTGAACAAACAGCACTTGACCAACGAAGAAAGGGTATTGAACCAAAATAGGTTACTAGCCCGAGGGTGCATGTATTCGAACCAATAAAGGTTGCCAACTGTGGGGTCCGGTTTTAACATGAGAACTGTGATTAACCAAGAAAAATGAGTGATTAACCAAAGGGAGGTGATTAACTAAAAAAAAGGGATTCAGTATTTTAACAGACGGACTGTGTTTAACTGAAGAAAAGGGTGATTAACCGAGAGAAGGTGATTAACCCGGGGAAACTCAGTATTTTAACAGACGGGTTGTGGTTAACTGAGAAAAGAGACAAACATTGGTGTTTTAACTTACAGGCAGTGATTAACCAAACAAAGGGAGAAGAACCAAAAGAAGGTCGCAAACTCCGCAGGGGTTTCGGTATTTAACAGGAAAACTGGGTTTAACCGAAGAAAGAGGCAAGAGACTCTCCAGGGGAATCAAAAGAACAATGATTGCAAGAAAAGAGTAGGGTAAGAGTTGGGTACTAACCCAAGAGACAATGATCTTTAACCAAGAGAAATGGTGATTGATCAAAAGAGAGATTGAAAAAGATAAAAGTGATCAGGGATCAACTCAATCGGGGATGGAGGAACACTACAGTTTAAGGATAGAGGTGACTATTCTCAGCGAGAGGGCCAACGCCCTTACCCAAGAAATAGTCAGAGTGAGGGTAGGACAACTCCCTCCTCATTCATTCTCTAGCACTCAAAGTATAGTGCGGAAATTGAAACGGACGGCGTAACAGCTCCAATTTGTACAGTGCTCCTGCGTGGAGAAACGAACAGCGTAACAGCTTCAATTGTACAGTGCTCTGATGCAAGGCGCAGCGCGAAACTCCAACTCCACCAGGGATCGAGAGAGAAAGCTCTAAAGAAAGCCTAAAGAGAGGAAAGGGGAAGATCAACTAATCAAAATATGGTTTCGATCAATTAATCAAAGGGAAAGCCATGCCAATAATTTTCCAAAGAGGATGAAAAATCATTAAGGAAAAAAGGGGGAATTATTGATTATACAAAATTAAGCTCATCCATGAAGAATGAAACTCAATGCAAAACCAAGGAAGGGAGTACAAAACAGTACCAAATGATCAACAAATATGCAACACAAAGTCATGTTATGGTGATCAAAGTGAAATACAAGAATGATTATATTCCCATGATACCAAAAGTATGAACAATTTGAATAACTGAAAGTGTGCAACAAAAGTTCATGAATAAGTTTCAAACGGAAGTTAAATGACATTTAAAACATCCATAAAATCAAGCATGACAATCAATGGAAGTTAAAATGAAGAAAGCATGGCAAACAAGCTTGAAAATGCAAGGAAATGACCTTCTGGTTCAGTGTTAATCGATTAACACAATTGCAATGCAAAGTGTTAATCGATTAACACTTGAAAAAATGCAAAAAAAAACACTGGTTAATCGATTAACACAATTGCACTGCATTGTGTTAATCGATTAACACTGGACAGAGAGCAGAAAATCAGTTATAAAAAGTGCTTTTGGCCAACTTTTTTATTGTGCAATCACTCCAATGCTAGGGCAAACAATTATGCACGGAAAATCAAGTTTAGAAGCAGTAAATGATCAACAATAGAATCAATTAAACAATCAAGATCATGGATCAAGCAAAAGTATAATCAATTCACATGCAAAAAACATCACAATTACATCGCAAACGATACGAAAATGATCGAAATGATAAAATAAAGGTGATCCACCAACCTACAAGGCTGAGATGTGCCTTGGTAAATGTTGCAATGTGATATTGATGAAGATAATCAAAGAAAACTAGAGGAATCTTTAATTATAGCCGAAACGTGTCGAAACCGATCAAATCGCGACAAAAACTCCAAAATGAGAATTATAACCGAAGAAACTTGAATCGATCACTTGAGATGAATCCAAAAGCTACTAGAACTCCAAAAAAACCAGTATAATGGAATGGCAATGGAGGTTAAGCTCAAGAAATAATCACTTTCAATGTGAAAAGTGATCATCCTTCAAGAATTAAGAGCTTTTAGTGAGGTTTTGGGAGAGAATTGAGATGAAGATGAAAATGAAGTAGCAAAAATCAGAGAGAATGTGAGAGAATTGAGAGTGAAATGTGAGAAATAAGAGAGAATGGTCGTGGAGAAAATGGAGCAAAATGGTAGAGAGATTGAAAAGTGAGTGAAGGTGTGTTTATATAGATTTTAGGTTTGGAGTGTGAGATGGTTTGGAATCTGGTTTGAACTTAGCTTTGGGTTTGGAACTAGGTTAGGAGTTAGTTGGACTTGACTCACCGAGTCAAGGTGGTTAACTCGGTTAGTTAGAACCAACTCGGTAGCAATCCCAAGGTGAACTTCAACATTCAAAGATCCACATTACTTGGAAAACAAGGAACATGGTGCACTTGATTTGAAGTGAAGTATTATAGCAAATGCACTTGGAATGAATTGAGATGTCTAGAATATTCCACATGCTGCTAGAATACTGTAGAATCCAAGACCAAAGTGTGTGCAAAGGTGTTGTCATTAAAAAGCAGCAAATTGTGCCTATTCTGCCCGTGTTAATCGATTAACATAATTGCACTGCAAATGGTTAATCGATTAACCAGGCCAAAATATGCCCAATTTGCCTAAAAAAAGGTGTTGTGGTCCCGGCTTCGATTTTCCACCTCTTGTATTGATGAATAGGCATAGAAACCTTCATTTTGTGCTTGTCTTGATGATGGGATGATCTTGTGAGGATATGATTAATCGGGATTGGAAAACCTGAATATCCTGCAACAGGAGACACACAAAGAAAAGTGTGAATGCTTATGCTAACGATGCGAATGCTTATGCTCATGCAAAAGGTAAAAGAGGGAGGTCAAATTTCGGGTTACAACAATATGCTTAGAAAAATCACTATCGAGATACCATAGATTTGATGTGGCTTTAAAGCATACCTACAAAACATATTGTTTTATTAGATACCCAAATTACCTCGGGTCCTTTATAATTAGTTCCTTTCTTGACCCACACATAATGTCCACTTTCCATACTAAAGTTTCTAACATAGAAAGCATTAGGTGTGTGACCACTTATACCATAATAAAAACAAGTAGGAACAAAATTACTTCTATATCTAGGAATATAAGATTTCTTCTTAACAAATATTTTCCTTTTAGGATATTGATGAAGAACTTTTGCTTTGTTTACTTTCTCTTTGGTGGATTGGTCACTAGCCTTAACAAAGATAGTTTTGTTAGAACTTGGTTTAGAAAATTTTGAATAACCAATACCACTTTTATCTGGTGAAGGGATTCTTAGCATTATACGATTCATTTCAGCAAGAGTCATACCACTCCTCAGATGCATAAACATTCAGCTATTTAAGGCATTTCATATACGAAGAACAAGATAAACAATAAAAGACACAACACTTTTTGCAGAAGTAAATTTTTCTTGGAAGAAAAGGGTCCCACCAAGTGTGTCAATTTCTTTACTGGTATATTTAGTAAATAAAATTATAAGTTTTAGTTCACTTAATGGATTAAACTAAAAAAAATCCTAAAGACAAGGTGTGTCGAAAAGTACAATAAAAAATGTTTATGAATGAACCTTAGGTGTTTGAATGTCGAAGAAAGAACACAAACTCAATTTGAAATAATGCAAAATTTCTTTGGAAGAAGAAAGTAAACAAAAAGCATAATCAATGTCATTAAAGTAAATGTGTGAATTTATAAGACTAAAAAGAAAGGGCGCAGACTCATACATCTTCTTGCAAATTGTTTCTCTCTGTGACATGGATACTTTAGTTCTATAGAGAATAAGTGGAATTTGTGACCCCTGTCTACATGACTAAACTCATATTATATACTAATACAATGTTAACCTTTGACAACAGTTATCTTCGCAGAAATCGACACATACCGCCTTATGTGGGCTTCAGGCTTCTAATTTGCTTCCATGCGACTTCAATGTTTAAATTGCACCAAACCATCCCTCACGCTGATAGTTGCCTTTAAAGCTCGTAACAACCTCTGTCGAGAGTCTCTGGTCGACTCCTATAGTGTTGTCGAAGCATCCCTAGTTTAGCTAACCTCTTGATTAAAAAACACACTAAGTCACCAACATCCGATGGATGTGTCGACCTCCACACTTATCGAAGTACTGATTTATGCAAACCTTTTCTAGATTCTAGACTTGTTTTGAAGATAGATAATGACAAAAATATTGCGGATTTATTCCTGAGACTCTTCCAAACCAAGCTTAGTGCAATGTTGAAAATCAAAGGCTAACACCCACGGGATACCTCTTTCGTCAACGCCACTATTCCATAAGAAATTCCTTTGAATTCTTGTTATTTCTTCAATTATTTTCAGGGGGCTTTGAAGAATGATAAATGATAAACAAGTAAGTTAGGTAGAATTGAGTTGGTAAAGGTTACTCTTCCACCTATTAATAAAATCCTCCCATTCCAACTATATAATTTATTTCTGATTATGGTTGAAACCGACTTCCATGTTTTAATTTTTCTTGTGTTACACCCCACTTTATTCCCAAAAAATTTAAATGGAATTTTGTCCACTCTACATATTAGACAATGAGATGCCATGTGCGTAAAATATTCACTAATACCTAAACCATATAATTTACTTTTTCACATGTTAGTTCTCAAACCTGAAACCAACTCAAACCTTCTTAATATAGCTTTAATTGACAACAAATTATTCCAATCTCCTCCCCCACCAAAATGGTATCATCACCAAGCTGTAGAATATTGTATGATATTATGCCATTTACTTTGAAACCTCTATAATCTCCACACTCAATAGCCATTTTCATAATTCCTACCAAACCCTCTGCTACAATTGCAAAGAGAAGGGTGATAATGGGTCACCCTATCTTAGTCCTTTGCCCACAACAAATTCCTTAGTTGGGCTGCCATTAAATATACTAGGCATGAAACTATTAAAGACCCATGCTTCCATCCAACACATCCATTGAAAACCGAAACCTAGCTTCTTGAACAAGAACCTAAGATAATTCCAATTTACGCAATCGTAAACTTGAGCAAAATCAACTTTGAACAACAAATAATTCCTCTTTTCTCTCGCTGCTAAATCAATTATTTCATTAATCACCAATACACCATCAAGAATTTGCCTACTAGGCACAAATGTTGTTTGACTAGGAGCCATTAACTTCCCTATTATTTTCTTCAATCTTCCAGCCAATTTTTTCGAGATTAGTTTGTACATGCACCCTATGAGGCAAATTGGCCTATATTCTTCTAGTTCCTGAGGATTATCAGACTTTGGGATTAATGCTAGAAAGGTGGTTGTCATAGCTTTTGGTAACTTCCCATCCCCACAGAACTCTTGTACAAACTTGACCACATCCTTACCCACTATGTCCCAACAGTTTTTCAAAAAATAAAAACTAAATCCATCTGGTTCTGGGTTTCTATCTCTGATAGATTATGTTAGGTTACTCTAGATCTAAATTGTATAAGAAGATAAAATAATAAAACAATTTTTCTCTTAACTTCAATAACAACTAGACTTACAATATATATAGCTAGGGTTTGATAATACTAAATTGGGCCATGAGCCAAAAGAGATAAACATAAACAGTTGACACACTAACAAAGTTACTAGTTGCACCTCTAGTCCATAATAAAGTCCTTTAACAGGACTAGAGTTTTATTTTCTCTAATGGGCCGTATTAACTTCCTAACAATACTCTCGGGCCCAGAAAGAACCTTGTCCTTGAGGTTCAAAGAGGGCATATCCTGCTGGGGAGAAAAAATAATTGGGCCAAACTGGAATAATGTTTAATCGAGAATGGCCTTGTGAATTGATAAGAGAGGCAGTTGGAGTTGGGGATGGATGGCAGAAGAGTTGTTCACGTGATGAGGAGAATTGTATGGTGAGAAAATAAGATAAGAAGGAATATTACGGCTCATGTCTTGGTTAGTGGAGTAAGTGGGATTAGGTGAAATTGGGGAGCGTGAGACAGACTTCATGGTCTTGGAACTCGGGTCACGTGGGGCGGTGCATTGAAAGTCTACATAACTGTTAGAAAGCATGGGCTTGGGAACAGGGAAAGAGTCAGTTCGAGTGGGTAATGCATAAGCACGTGGGGAAACTGGAAAAGTGGACTTAAATACATTTGATCAATTACTTGAGGTAAGTGGTGTACTTAGTTCATTATCACTTCGTCCATTCACTTTCTCACTCACAGAAGAAATGTGAAAACCTTTATTCAGAATATTTTACCTCTCTGTTTATTTAGTGTTCCCGGATTTAACATTGAACCCTTTTTCTTGAGACACCTCCTTGGTCATGGTGTTTACCTCTGTTTTCACTCCATCACCAAAAAACTCAGTTACATGCAGAGGAAGATGATTAAAGTCCCTCCTTAGGTCGTGGATATAGTACGGTTTTATAAGGGAAACATGGATAACCTTGTGAACTTGCGAAGAAGAAGGTAGATCTAACATGCAGGCAACCTCTCCTACGCATTTGATAACTTTGAAAAGGCCAAAAAAATGCTTTGACTGTTTCTGAGAGACGCGTTTGTTGAACGTGTTTTGACGGTCAGGTTGAAGTTGCAGCAAGACAAGATCTCCTTCCTTAAAGGTAAAATCCCTTTGATGTGTATTAGCTTGTTTTTCCATCTGGATCCAGTTTTTTTTTAAGTTGACTTTTAACTGAGATAGAATGTTTTGTCACTGTTGCAATAAAATTTCTAAGGAGTTTGCAATTGCAGTTCCAGCCAGATAGTCTCGAAGATTTGGGGGGTCATGACCGTACAGGGCTTTGGAGGGGGTCATTTGAATAACATTGTGGAAAGAGGTGTTGTACCAAAACTAAGCGAGATACATAAATTTATACCACTGACGAGGTTGGTCGCTAGCCAAACATCAAAGGTATGTTTCTACATATCTATTTACAACTTCTGTTTGGCCATCCGTTTCTGGATGATAAGTTATGCTATATTTGAGTGTAGTGCCTTCGATCTTGACGAACTCTTTTCAGAATGCACTGAGAAATAAAGGATCACAGTTAGAAATGATTGTTTTGGGAACACCAGGATGGCGAAAGATTTCTACAACAAAACGAGATGCAAGGTCCTTAGCTGAGAACTTTGATGGTAAGGCGATGAATTTGAAAAACTTGGTTAAGCGATCACAGATGACCCAAATGACAGTGTCCGAAGGAGTTTGACAAATGTGTGATAAAGTCCATGGTAAGTTCATCCAAAACCTTGTTAGGTATTGGTAGTAGCTGTAAAAGGCCATTCTTCTTTTGTGTTTCATATTTGTTGTGTTGGCAAGTAGCACAGTGTTGAACCATTTTCTTAACTGCTAGATAGACGTCAGGCCAACAAAATGAAGATCTCAGACTTGCCAAAGTAACTTTAACACCTAAATGACCTGTTGTGGGGGGTGTGTTGATGTTCCTGGATGATGTTGTTGTGTAGTTGTCGTACCTCGAAAAATATGATCCGCGCGATGGATGCGGAAAAAACGTTCGAATAAAGTCGCCACCGAACTTTATTCATTCCAATGAAGGAATAGGAAAATATCGAAAAGATCTTTAAGATAAGAAAATGGTCATCGTAACCAAATTCTAGGTTCAGAAGTCAATTACGCAAGAGGAATGTATTAGCACCCCTCACGTCCGTTGTACTTAACGGGAATCTCTTAATTCGATTCGTGAGAAAAGTTAACTAACTTTGTTTTCTTCTAAGGGAACAATGAGTAAAGGATTCACTTCTAAGGGAGAAAATGGTTGGTTTTTTATTAGGGTGCTCGCCAAGGATTGAGGCCCTTGTGCCTACGTATCTTTTATTTGAAAAAAAAAATGAAGAATCAAAGCGTCCGTATTTCGTGGGACTACAGGAAAAAGGTTTGGGTAGAAGAAAGAAAAGGTAGCTCGCTAGGATCTCGCAATCCTATGCCTACGTACCCTCATAGTGCAATGAGGAATTCAGAGAAATCGTAGTTCAGAGGACTACGGTTGGTTGGTATTTTTTAACGAACGAGTGTTTAGATCGTATTCTTACTGCTAAACACTGGCTTGTTTGCTCGCTAAGGGAGGCTGAAACACTAGTTTATATGCGCGGAAGAAGGGACTAAACAATGTTCTTTTGAAAAAGTGTTTGAGTATGGATCGCACGAAGCGAGGAATTAGTGTCTTGAGGAAGTTTCAAACGCACGGGGTGAGAAAAGAGAGTTTGATGTGTTGGACGTTTTAAAGGTGACAATTGTTTAGACAACGAGAATGGAAACTCCTACCTAAACAATTTGAATAGAGGAATCGAAGACTCCAAATCCCTCTTTTTCACCTTTTAAGAAATGATGTTTAAATATGGATTAAGTGTTTTTAATGAACGACGAGTGCTCGGAACAACCGACGAAGGCTCCTCGTATCCCAAACACTCGGGAAGAGATATAGAAGGCTCTATACCCCTTATTCGTTTAAGTTATTACGAAAAAGATTTGAATCTTATCGGATTATAAATTTTTTAAATATGACAATTGTCTAGAAAGTGAGAAAGGCAACTCCCACCTAAACAATTAAGGAGAAAAATCGAAGACTCCAAACCCCTACTTTTTCATCTTTTAAGAAATAGCGTTTAAGTATGATTAGGTGTTTTAATTTGATTTGAAGAAAATACTCGATATTAATCGAGGTTTAAATTTGCGTACAAAAAGGTTAAGGGTTTGAACTAAATGGTAAGGAGGTCCTAATTGTGTAAGGTAAGGTCGATAGCGAGGCGGAAGCGCTCGACTTACGAAAGGTAATGGGATGTGATATATGGATCAAGTACATTAGAGTTTTAGAATTGAATCATCATGCAAAGACAAAATATAAATAGACAAGTAAAGGAAAGCAATCGAATTGAATTTTAATCGTGTGCACTAGCAAAGTGGACTAGTCTTCTAAACGACTAATTAGAAGTAATTGATCGAATGGGTCTCACTATAAGAAAGCCCAGGAGTAAGCTATGAATGTTGTGTATGGTGACCATGAGGTTGATGGTGATGCTTAAAAAGCAATCGACTTACAAAGGTGAAAAATGGCTCGATGTTGGATCGAGAATTTATTTTGAAAAATGGTTTAATCGGTGTAATGGCAGGACATAAGCAAAATAATGGAAAGCTGTAAAGTTATTTACACGTCATGGGAATTAGGGTACATTTTGTCGAATGTGGATGAAATAACACAAAAGCAAGTGTGTATGAAGAAAAGCGATTTGAGTTTTGAAATACTTCGATCTTGGCCCAATTTTATTTAACAAAGTCAACATGGTCAAAGTTTATTAAATCAATTAATTAGATTAATCCAAATCAATTATCAAAATTATTCGATTAAAAATTAATGTAATCAAATAATTAAGTTAATTAAGATTGATTAATAAAGTTAAGTGATTCGAATTTGATTAGTCAATTAATTAGGCTAATTAAAATTTATTATCAAAATTATTCGATTAAATCAAATAATTAAATTAATTAAATTAATTAACAAAATTAAATAACTAAATAAAATTCAAAATTATTTAATTAATGAAAGGTGAAAAAAAAGCAAGCACATAAAATAAATCAAATCGAATTTGTCACAATATGCTCCAAGGCCGGTTTGTGTATAATGGGAACATGAGGAATGTCATACACATGGGTCATAACGCGGAAAAAATGTCTATCAATGTATTGAAATTTAAGCGGCATAAAAGCATAGAATTGCCTAATCCACGGATTAAAAATCTGATTTAACGTAATGAAATTAAACAAAAACAAACAAAAATTATATTTATAAAGTTATTTGCAATTCTATTGCAAAGGTTTGGCTAACTTCAATACAATCCTAGTGCATTAAAACCGCATACGGAGACACACAATAGACCTCCGCTCATACTATAAATAACTTGCTATTTCTCACACTTGGAACTAATCACAATACGATAGAAAGATTTGTCTCAAACTCAGGATTAAAACTCAAAGCTCGAAGGAAAAAATTCAAACCAAAGTAGTATTGTCTCAAAAGACACATTAAAACTCTAGAATAATATAATACATTAAAACTCAAAACAATACATTAAAACTCAAAATCAAACAATATATTAAAACTAAAAAAAAAACCATATATTAAAACCATACATAAAGACTCATAATTAGAATTCTACATTAGCACTAACAATGAAAATAAGTTATGCACCAGAAACAAACACGAAACATAATGCAAGTAGCGCTGCAATTGGCACAAATAGATACTGACGTCTTAGCCACAAAATCAAACACCAAGATGGAAACTAATATCATTGAAATCGGGATGTTCTAAGATCAAAATTGCAACACAGCATACACATTGAATCGATAAAGATAATGAAAATGACACGAATGTGAGTTAAAACAAAATCGAACCACAAACATCAAGTTATTCGTTCTATAACTAAACTTGCAATTGAATTATCATCACCATATCACAGAATTCGTATACAAAAATGTTTAATTACAAACACATCCCAAAATGTTCATCATTATAAATCGTGAAAATAAAATACCGTAATCAATGCTAGTGAAAATAAAATGTTCATCATTATCATCACCATGAGTGAGTGGGTTGTTTAAGGTGGTGGCGAGAGAAGAAGAGGAAAACGGTTTCTCTCAGTTTTTTTGTTTTTTACTTTTTTTCGACCTTTTCCTTTTATGAGAACCAGAGAGAAAAAGAAAATGTTGGGTCCCCTGTTAATGAGGGTGGCGTGTCTTTATAGAGTGGAAGGAGAGGAAATTTCGAGGAAAGTCTATATTAATTTTCCCAAGTGATAAAAAGAGGGGCATTTTTTATTTTATTTTCTGTGACTAGGGACTGTGTATCCTTTCAACCAACATAACTGTTTTTCTCACTAAAAGCCAAAAGAGGTCACGTGTCACTTGCTGAATGGGGCTTGAGAGATATTTTTTATTTTTATTTTATTTTATTTATTGAATAAAACAATTAATAATATTTTTTTTTGATTGGATAACAAAGAAAAACATGGATCACGAAATGTGGGCCTTTGATTAATCTTGATCCAATGATCAAAATTGAATCAAAGAAGCACACAAAGAAATACGCAATGCAAGACAATTTTAAAATGCCTAAAATGCCCCTTCTAGATTATTTAATTGAATTAAATTAATTTAATTCTATTAAATCAAATAAAATTCACATCTTTATAAATGCACATGATAAAAATAAAATGAAGACATGGAAAATTCTATTTTATTATTTTGAATATTTTGGCGAAAAGATGAAACGGCTGAAAATGAATAAAAATTAGGCGCCAAAGTGTTCAAAAAAATTAATTGACTAGACTAAAATGATCAGCGCAGAATAAACGACTTGAAAAAATACAGCGTTTGGTCAGATTTGAAAATTAATCAGGACCGGTAAAAAGGCTCAGACTGATCGAAATGTGACTGAAAAGTCGTCGAAAAATTGGACAAGCGCGTCAGGTTAAACTTTGCGAATAGTAGATCAATATTACTAACGTCTGCAAGCTTAAATTCGAAACTTTACAACCACTAATTTTTTGCACATTTGAGAAATAATTTAATCGGTCTGTCTGTATATCCAAGAATTCATTATGGCCGATCATTTTAGGAAATATTCATGATGAAGGGTATGTTATGTTATGCAGGCGATGCCAAATGAAAATAAAGTCGAATGCAATAAAATTTGAAAAAAGGTAGGACAAATTTGGGGTATGAGAGATGTCCCTATTTAATTTTCTTGAACCAGAAGGTATGAACGACAGCGATTTTCGTACATTCGTGGTGGAAGATAATTAAATACAAAAAGACCCCAAATTTTGTCATTCAAGATGCAGAGATGAAATTAAGGTAGAAAACACAATGAAGACGCAATGAAGTTCAAGAAGAACAAGTTTATTGGTAAAGCTCTGCAGGGGAAAAGTTCATAAGAGACCCTTTAAAATAACCTCTGCTTAAGGAGCAACAAGAGCAAGGATGCTGGGGATTATCACTATCAACTATAAAGTTGAAGAATGACTTGCTGGGGAATAGAAGTTTTGTGGGTACTTGTGGGATATTAACTCTTTTCGGAGGAATACTGCCGACTTGGAAGGAGGAGTGACCAAGATGCTTATGATAAACCATAGATCCTGATCATGCTATGTATAGTATGATGTTCCACTCTGGGTGGAAATGTATGGATAAGCATGTATGGACGCAACTGCTGAGGATTTTAAGTGCATGTAGGAATGCAAAAGAATTGTTTATTTTTTTAGGAAGCTTCCCGTTTTGGTGGGAATGTTATGCATATATATGATGATTAATGATATGCAATGTATGTGGGAATGCAACTGGGTGATTGGATTTTTGAAAAGGCTTTATTTATGGTTGTAAATGAAAGATTTTTGGGGATTAGATGAAGCAAGATGAAAGGATTCACTAGGAATATTGACATATCAACTCAGGGGTTGAGAAAAACAAATACATTATCGACTCGGGGGTCGAGAACAAATCAAAACTAAAAGTCAACTTGGGGGTTGAAGACTCAAATACACCATCGACTCGGGGGTCGAGAAAATAAAGACAATATCGACTCGGAGGTCGAAAATTATAACAAGATATCAACTCGGGGGTTAAAGAAACATTTAGATAACAATGACTCGAAGGTCAAGATTTGTAATAAGATTTCAACTCGGGGGTTGAAGAGGTAATAATAATGATATCGACTCGAGGGTCGAGAACAATCAAGGTAACATATCAACTTGGGGGGTTGAAGAAAGGTAAAGGTAACAACATTGACTCGGGAGTCAAGAAAAACCAAAATAAAGGCATCGAATCGGGGGTCGAGAAAATAAAGACAATATCGACTTGGGGTTCGAGAACTATATCAAGATATCAACTCGGGGGGTTGAAGAAGTAATGACAACACTATCGACTCGGGGGTCGAGAACTATAGCAAGATATCAACTCGGGGGATTGAAGATGTAATGACAATGATATCGACTCGGGGGTCGAGAAAATAAAGATAATATATATCAACTCGGGGGTTGAAGAAGATATAAAGCAAATATTAATTCGGGGGTTAAGAAAAAATAAGACAATATCGACTCGGGGGTCGAGAAAATAAAGATAACATTGACTCGGGGTCAAGAATTGTAACAAGATATCAACTTGGGGGTTGAGAAAATAAAGACAATATCGACTCGGGGGCCAAAAAAATAAAGATAAAATTGACTCGGGGTCGAGAATTATAACAAGATACCAACTTGGGGGTTAAGGAAGTAACAAAATATCAACTCGGGGGTTGAGGAAGGAAATTCACTAAGGAGTGTCATAGTCAAAGGGTTGGCAAAAGTTAATTATGTTATGTATGCATGGTGCATGTTAATTGTATGCGATTCATATGTGAATGCAAGCAGGCGATTTGTTTTATGAAGGTGCTAACAGGGTGGACTTTTAGTAGTTGCCAATATGGATTGGACTTTTGGTGATGCCAAGTAGGGTTGGACTTTTGGATTTTGTTTATGATGATGCCAGCAGGGTGGTCTTTATTTGGTGAAAGGATTCGACTTCCCGACACTAAAAAATGGAAGATACCATGATCAGTGGACAAATACGGATGCTCTAGGTGCCCCAAGTTTGATCCTTTGTAGAAGTTGCGTGCTTGTTCCTAAGAGAACCTCACTTCTGCCTAATATGCTATGATGGCTTGCATCTGATAGTATGAGCGTAGCGACTTAACCAATGCATGTTGATTGTGCTTTTGCTTTGCCCTTAGGCTTTTTGACACTTGTTGAACTTAAAATTTACTAGTGTGTGGCATTGTCCGCTTGACCAATATTGAAAGTATATAGGGAAACTACCCATTTCCAACTTATATGCCCCAGTCTGTAGGGTATTGAGATGATTTGATCTAGTGTCTAGATTTGGTATTGGTCTGCCCCAGTCTTGGCCTTTGAAAGACTTGCCCCAGATTCACAGTGTTATGAGATAGTCTTCATTCGAGTCAGTGCCATCAAATGTTCAAGTTCACTTTGTTGGAATTTCCATATTGTCAAGTACTTACTTGCAGTTAAAATTGTTCGTTCAAAAATGGTAATTTTAATGCGACATTCATGCAAGTTTTGAAAAATCATTTATTGGAATGATGTGAAAGTGTGTGACAAGTTGGACCATTAGTCCAAACGCAATGCTAATTTAGCTGGTGTGAAAGATATAGCAAGAATATGACACCAATTCAGAAGATTAGCAAATATCTAGGAGTCAGTTTACGTCTTTTGAGGGTTGTAATGTGGTCTGATTCATGGTTAATGAAACAAAGGATATGAGGCTCAAAATTTGATTTTAACCCACCCTTTCTTTGTGATGGTCTCCAGTCCTACGTTCAGTTAATTCGACACACATTCGTCTAGAGTTTGACGGTGCAAGAGTGAAGATGATGATCCAAGGTTTTCTTGAGATGGCAGTCACCTTATTTTTTCTTTTTTCTTTTTCTTTTGTTTGAGGATTTGCACAACCTCTTTTGATTATTTTTTTATCCCTAATTTTTGTCTGGACCGCTTTTATTTTTTAAGTCCACCGAGATTGCCCTAATTTTTGCCTAAGTCACCTCTTTGTGGTTTGACTTAGCGAGCATTCTTTTTTTTTTTGAAAGGCTTATGATTGCCAAGTCATTGGTCATTAAAGAACAACCGCCATAACTTCTGAATTTTGCATAGTTACTTCGACACGTTAGGATGTGTGCGATGAATAGCACACAAATGATCCTCAGACAGGATATTTCATCTTGAAATTGAATGTTTAGTCAGATTAAATGAACATTACCATGCCCCAGGTTAAGCATAAGGGTTTAGAAATCCGAAGGAAACTCATACTTCTAGGCTCGAAGTGGTTGACTAGGGATTAACTCCTTATTTCTCCAATGTTTGGGGATGTGAAATAATGCTTATACATCATTAGAAGGATCTTATCTGAAAGCACACTATCAGCGATTATGGGTATTTAGTTTTCGTCATCCTCCCTCAAATCTTTGCTAACACAACAACTGATAAAGGGAATGAAATGTGGAGAAATATTTTTATGATTTTTGCAATTAATGATAAAAAGATGATCATTACATTAAGAATACCATTAATAAACAACAATGTTTAAAAGCAAATAGCACTTAACAGAAAAGAAACTAAAAATGAATAGAAATGATATAATCTAAAATTTTCTAGCATTGAGGAACTGGGCTTTTCTTTCTTGATTTGCTGTTGGGCTAGCATTCTTGTTCATCAAGACCAGTATGATAGCCTTCTTCACACCTACTCTCAGTAGTTCCTTCCATAACATGGACTGATGGGCCCGCCTGACCAGATGATGGATTGACGTTGATTTAAAGGCCCTGAGGTGTAAATAAGATTAACTTGGACTCAATCATATCTTGGGCCTTGTTTTTGAGCTGTTTGCAATCCTCGGTTGAATGCCCCATTGCACCAGCATGGTAGTCACATCGTGCATTGGCGTCAAAGCCTGGTGGGTATGGAGGAATCACAGGATCCAAGTCCTTTGGCACTAACAGTCCACTGTTGATCAAATGTGGTAGTGTGTGACTGAATGGCATTGGCAATGGATCAAAATGCCTTTTTGGCCTTTGAGTGTAGTAGCGTCGTTGTTGCGAAGCATGCTGATGTGTAATCTGTTGTTGATAAGGGAGACCTATATTGACAGGAGGGTATTGATCATGTGGAGAGAATGGAATCACACATGGAGACCCATAAGGTTATTGACTCTGAACAGTTGAGATGCCTGAGTACTGAGGATGGGGTAATGGAGGTGGAACTTGTGGAGTTTCCTAGATGGAATTATTTTCCTCCTACCCGTCTTCTTGGGAACTGACAACTGATTCACTTTCACTAGCTGGGATGTTCGTGGCATCTTGTATCTTTCCACTCTTGAGGTTTCCCTCGATGCGTTCTCCAACTGATACCAAGTCAGAGAAGTTTAATGTCCCATTGCCAATCATCTTTTCCAGGTATGGGCCTTGCAAAGTATCCATGAACAGGTCAACCAATTCTCTATCTACGAGTGGTGGTTGAACAGGAGCAGCTACCTCTCTCCATCTCTGAGCATACCCTCTGATGGATTCGTTGTCCTCTTGAGATAAGCCTTGCAACTGTATGCGGTTGGGAGCCATGTCAAGATTGTATTTGTATTGATTCATAAAGGCGTTAGCTAGGTCCGACCATGATTGGATGTGGCTACTCTATAGCCGCATGTACCAACTCAATGATGCCCCACTCAAACTGTCTTGGAAACAATGAATTATAAGTTTGTCGTTGTGGACATAAGACATCATTTTTCTGCAAAACATCACCAAATGTTGCATTGGACAACTATCTCCTTTGTACTTCTCAAAATTTGGCATCTTGAACTTTGGAGGTATTAGAAGTCCAGGTACCAAACAAATGTTCAAAGAATTCAAATCAAAAGCATCACGCCCCTCCATGGATTTAAACTTATCTTCCAACACGCGACATCTTTCCATAATCTCAACATCTTGAGGTCGTTCAATATTCACTGCTAGGCTTGTCCCTTGGGAATTCGGCGCAGTGAATACAAAGCAATGATACTCAACAACATCATGAGAAGAGGTATGTCCATCTTAAACAGTGTGACATTCTTGTATAATATGCTTCTCAACAAGGATCTGAATAGACTGAGATTGAGCAAGATTGTTCACTTGAGGCAGAATAACATTGTTTGTAACTATAGGCCATTGAAGGTTGTCCTCTCTTCGTGCTAAGGCTATCATAGCTTCCACAAGTTGGTCCAACTGGTTCTTCATCAAGTCAACATATGTGTCATACCCCAAATTTTGACCACTAAGATTTCCCATCATTGTGCAAATCATCATCACAATATGGATGAACCATCATGCCTCATCAATCTCATAAGAGATGTTTGAGCATTCACTACTATCAAATATTAGGGTTTCAAGCCCTCTCAGAGCTTTTAGACAAAGGATCAATCAAGAAATGACATGATCTTCAACTTGTCTAACCTCTCAAACACCCATAAAGGATCAAGAGGACTCCCACATCAAGAATCAAGCACAAAGTTGCAGCATTCCAAGTGGATCCAACCTCTAGACCGCCAGTGTCACCAAATTAGGGTTTTGGTCGACTGGGGCCTCCAGATGAAAATTTTCCTCTGGGCATGAGCCAATTCTTCACAATATAACTCAATATACTCCAAGGGACCTCATGGACCCAATCATCAAGTCAATTTAGCCTCAGGGGATGCATTCACCAAAAATCAGGAATTAGGGTTTCTTGACCTAATTTACCCCTAATTTGACTTTTGGGACAAAACATGAGCCAAGACCTCAAGACATGATTTGAGGGTCTCCAATAAACCACATTGATCCATTTGCAACAATGGGTTGATCCAAGAAGCTTGATCCACAAGTTTTAATTTCATCAGAACCACAATTAGGGTTTTGAGGAAAAAGTCAACTGTACCTTTGACTTTTGACTCAGACATGCTCACAAAGCTTGGGACATGATTCAATACACCCCATAACACCTATGGAACATATCCATCAAGTTTGATTTAGGTCAATGACTTGATTTCATAGAGGATCGCACAGTTTGGAATTCATCTGGTAAAAAGTCAACTGTGCATAAAAGTCAAAGTTTTACTTCTTGAGATTTTTCATAATTATGGTTCCTTAACCATAGAATGATGTTAATGTGTGATTAGAATCATCATTCATCAAGAAAAATCAAAGAAAGTGGGATAACTTGTAAAAGGGGTAACCATAAAAACTTAGAATTTTTCTAAGTTATGAAATAAAGTGGCTAGGGTGCCAACTTCCAAGGATCATAACTTGAGATCCAAGCAACCATTTTGGCTGGTCCAAAGATGGATTTGTAGCTTTCATGGCATACTTCAAAAGTGTCAACTATACCTCATTCCAATTATTCATGGATTTTTAGTTATGGAGTGATCAAAATGGCAGAAAACATGAAATGTCACTTTTTCCAACACTTAGTGAAATTTTCACTAAGTCAGAATCTGTCTTGCTTTTTTTCAAAATGTGGGGGGCATTTTTCACTTGGATCCAAAAAGTGTCAAGACAAACTATGATCATACATGTGTTGTGTCACATGGGGGCTTTCCAAAATGTCCAAGAACTCCATCAAACTCCACCTGAGCTAGGAGTTTTGACAGCTGCAACATGCCTTGCTATAAACTGTCTTTGCAAGGCGGATTTGTGCATAAAGGAACGATTTACTCAAATTGTGCAATTTCAAGCATGCTTATCCATCTGCACACCTCAAGGGGGAACAACCAAGGGACAAGTACTGATCCATCAGCCTCCCAAGTCCAAGATTCCCAAAGTAGCATGCCAAACCCTAAAAAGCCTAAAAGAGGCCAAGACTCCAATTTTGTTTCCAAGCATTCAATGGATGCACCAAGGTGGCATGAACTAAGACATTTCCAACTGAATGAGTCAAGGATAAGCTCTGAACCAAAGAACCATAGGCATGTGCTCTAACCTCTAGTCAATGGCTAGAGGAGACTTAAGATTCCAAAGTGATGCAATTGGACAATGAGCTGCTGCAGTTGCCATTCACTATTACTTGCAAAACAAACTTGCTCTACTATAAATAAAGCTCATTTGTGCTCAGTTTGAGTACACCAAAGCACTACAACACTTGCTTTCCTCAAAATCTCTTTCTCTAGGCAAAAATACATTCTTTTGCAAGGTAACTATGAGTTTTGAGTTAGATAGCATTTCCATCATAGATCATGATCCAAACATATCCAATATGTCATATCTAAGCTGTCCAAACTCTCATAAGTAACCTGTAACACCAAAATCACAAAGTCCCCTCTCAAAACCTCAAAATTGGACTTTTTTGCATTTTCAAGCCATGTCTTGATTCAATTACTTTCAAAACCAGATAAGACCTCAAACACACTCCAAATATCATCCTTGAACTATCCCAAATGGTTCCCCACATCTGGAACACCATTTGAGAGAGTTGCCATATTGGTCACTTTTGCCCCTTTTGCAAGAAAGAGCTCAAACTTGTTCCTGAGGATTCCAGTTGATTCCAACCATTCTAAAAGCTTCTAAGGGATCATTTGAGGGTGTCCAAAGCATCAAATTGTTTCTGGAACAAAGCACTTGACAGATTGCCCAAAAAGCTCCTAAAGAGGTAAGCATCACAACTTGAACTCTTTGAAATATGCATTAATTGCTTTGAAGTCCACTGATCATGCACATCTCATACATGTTATATATGTTGTGTTTGAACCAATTCATCATGTAATCCATGCCTGTAACAAGAGATAGCATAGAAAATGCAAATCATGACCTATTTCAAAACCACTATCAGGTTTTTCAATAGGAGCCTCATCTGAAAAAACCACCACCACCATTGGATTCCTTGTGAAATTCTAGGCAGGATAGACCTAAATTTTGTCCCACTCCATGGAGAAATAAGAAAGTTACAAGCTTCACGTTTCTGGCCAAAACCTTGCGTTGCCTTGCCCTGGCCAGGCCAAAGACAAGGCATGCCTCATGTATTCATGGGTGGTTTTGATACACGGATGTATCACCACCCCAGTGGTAGAGGGCGCGCGCTGCATCCAAGAGGTCTGGGGTTCGAATCCCCCTCGCCCCAGATCCTCTTTTTATCATTTTCCCACTTTTCATTATTTTTTCATGTTATTTTTAAATGATTTGGAAAATTAATAACTCTCTCAATTTTAATTATTTTTTATTGGTTCTTTTTGCAAAAAATCACAAAAATTTTGAAATATTTTATTCCACAAAAAAATCAGATTTATATAAATTATTTAATATAGTTGATATTTTTGTAAATAAATTCATTTTTATTGTTTTTAACCCTTTAAAAAAAATGAATATTCACCTTGAAAAATCAAGACCAAATGAGTTTTAATTCATCTTGTGATTAAATATCATTTTTCAAACCTTAACCAAAAATCACAAGTTGTTTATTCAAACTTATTTGGTATTTTTATCATTTTAATTAATTTTCTTTGAATAATTACTTTAAAAAATGATGAAATTAGGGTTTTGTTGATTTTCACCCTAGCAAACTTTTTCAAAACACTCATGGGCCTCTTGAGAGAGTGTAAGACCTAACCTTTTGAAAATACAAAACCATTTAGGCCTCAGTCATCGTATAAGACCCACTGTGTTTTCAAACCTCGGCGCGATCGCCATTTTTCAAAACAAATAACTTTGGGCCTCTCCTCGAGCTATAAGTCCCATTCTTTTTCTTAAACAACACTTTGGGCCTCTAATAGAGTGTAAGACCCAACCCTTTTTTGTAAATAAACATTTTCGGGCCTTACATATTGTATAAGTCCCTTTGTGTATTTTCAAAACAACGGCGCGATCGTCGCCTTTTCAAAATCAACTGGGAATCTCCCTGAGTTGTAAGCCCCATCTCCTGTATAAAAATAAACTTCGGGCCTCTAAAAGAGTGTAAGACCCAAATCCCCTGTTGACCAAAAGTTTTTGGGCCTCAGTCGTTGTATAAGTCCCGATACGATATTCGAAACAACAGTGCAATTACTGTTAAAATTTGGGCCTCTCCTTGAGCTGTAAGCCCCGATCTCTGTTCAAAATACTTTCTCCTTTGATTTTGAATCCAAATTGTTAGTTCTTGGATTGGCTGGAATTTTGTTAAAACAAAGTATATTCAATGTTGATGTCAAGGTACTGATATTGCAACATTGAGATTTAACACTGGGCTGTGTTAAGTATTAAATTGTTGAAGTTGGATGTCTGATGTCACATAGGCGATGTTGTGACATTAGGTCTGTAGAATTAATAACATCAGGTTGTGATGTTGTTAGGGTTGCGTGTTAGCTGGAATTGTGGAGAGCAAGCTGTCTCATTGGATACGAATATCTTGGGATAGATATTTTCTGCTGCATAGGAGATCTGGTGCAGATTTGTAGGAAATTTAAAAGGTTGAAGATTTAAAAAGATTTTAGGAGAAAATCTGTTTTAAATATTCAGCTTTAAATAACAAATCTGGTCAGATATTGTAGCAAGTCCAAGACCAATTCAAGGAGCTATATAAAGCGCACAAGACCAAAGGAAAAGGTACAGAAATACAGAGAAAAGATCAAGAGCATAGGCTGAGTGTCTTGAGTATTTTGTACGAGTTGTATATCCAGAATTCTAGGGTGAATTGCTGAGTCGTATTCTGTCCTCTCTTAGAAGCTGTGAAGCAATAGAGAGTTGTTACTTGATCAAAGGTGTGAAGTAAGATCAAGGTTTCTCAAAGAGGTTGTTCTTTGAGTGTTTTAGGGATTGAGTAGTGTTCTCATATCTAAGTGGTTTCTTAGGTAGAAAGTCACTAGTAGGAATTAAGTTTAGGAGATTGTCAACTGGGGTGTTGAGTCTGTAAATTAATTCTACAAGTAGTGTATTTCATCCCTGGCTTGGTAGCCCCCAGACGTAGGTAGTTAGACCGAACTGGGTGAACAATTCTTTGTGTTACTTTGTTACTGTTATTGCTGTCCATTGTGCAGAGTGTGTTGTTGTGACATCGCACTTTAACATCACACGTTTGATACCAAAATTTCAATTGGTATCAGAGCAGGTATCCTGTCTGTCTCTGGGTGAGATCTAGGGAAGTTACTTTCTGGTGTAAAGATGGACAAAGAAGTTGGAGTATTCATCAACAGACCCCCTATTTTGGATGGATCTAATTATGACTATTGGAAGCCAAGGATGACCACCTTCTTAAAATCCTTGGACAACAGGGCTTGGAAGGCTGTTATTAAAGAGTGGAAAGCACCTGTTGTGTGTGAAAAAGATAATGCTGGCAAATATAAAGAAGGCACCTCAAAGCCAAAGCCTGAAGAAGAATGGACCAAGGAAGAAGATGAGCTTGCCTTTGGAAATTCCAAAGCTCTAAATGCTATCTTTAATGGAGTGAATAAGAATATCTTCAGGTTAATTAATACCTGTGAAGTTGCTAAGGAAGCGTGGGACATTTTTCAGGCTACACATGAAGGAACATCTAGAGTTAAGATGTCAAGACTTCAGCTATTAACATCAAAATTTGAAAGCCTGAAGATGAAGGAAGATGAGACTATTCATGACTTCCACATGAGTGTTCTTGAGCTGGCCAATGTATCGAGTGCTCTTGGAGAGAAAATGTCTGAAGAAAAGCTTGTAAGAAAGATTCTTAGGTCCCTTCCTAAGAGGTATAAGATGAAGGTGACTGCTATTGAAGAAGCTCAAGACATCAGCAAGATGAGAGTAGATGAGTTCATTGGATCTCTTCAAACTTTTGAGCTTGGTTTGAATGAAGAAGAACCAGAAAATAAGCCAAAGAGTATGGCATTGGTGTCAAATGATGAAAAAGAAAAAGGAAAGAGTTCTGAATCCCAGGAGGATCTATCTCAGGCCATAGTTATGTTGGGAAGACAGTTCAACAAAGTATTCAAGAGAATGAATAATAATTCCAGGCCTAATGTCAAGAACATATCTTCTGACACCAGCAAGTCAAAAGAAAAGGATGAAGAGAAAACTGCCCAAGATAAAGGAGTTCAGTGCTTTGAGTGTGAAGGGTATGGACATGTCAAGAAAGAATGTCCCACCTTCTTGAAAAAGCAGAAGAAGGGCATGACAGTTTCTTGGTCTGACTCTGATAGTGAAAGTGAAGGTGAGTCAGCAAAGCATGTTAGAGCTTTAACAGGAGCTGTTGTTTCTGATGATGATTCTAGTGATGGAGAAATAACTTATGAGGAGTTAGCATCTACTTATCAAGAGCTGTGTTTAAAAAGTGCTGAGATTTGTCAAGAAAACAAGTGCCACAAGCAACAGATTGCTCAGCTAGAGAATGAAAAAGCTGACCTGGAAAATGAAGTTGTACTAGTTAGAGCTCACCTTGATCAAATGACCAAGTCTGTTAGGATACTGAGCTGTGGTACAGACACACTTGATAAGATCCTGCAGACAGAAAAAGTTGCTGGTGATAAGTCTGGTATAGGATATGTGGCAAGCACGTCAGAAGCAAAGGAGGAGGTGTCCCAACCTATGTCTCAAACAAAGAGACAGGATTCTACCCCTAAGAAGGTTGTTCAGCCCCAGAATGTTGAGAAAAAGGATGGTCCCCATCAGAGGAAGATGCAGCCTCAAGGAGCTAGTCAGTATATGCCTCCTCAATATCACAAGAGAATGCAAGCTGCAAGGTTCAAACAGAATATGTCTCATCAGGTGTCTCAACATCAGGAAAACTGGTATGGTTATGGATATGGATACAACAATGTTGTGCCTCATCACTATGGAAGAAGGAAGCCTCATCACCATAGGAGACAACCTAGAAGACAACATCAGTACAGAAGAAAATATTCCAACCATGGAAGAAGAAGATATTATGGGTGGCAGCCACAACATTATCATCAAAGTAGCAAAAGATTTAACCACTTTAGAGATGACAGAGTAAGATGCTTTTATTGTGGCAGGGTTGGACATATGCAGTACTCTTGTTTTAAATTGCATGGTTATCCACAATCTGCTCCTCAAGGCAAACCAAAGGAGGTCAGACCTAAAGTTGCTAAACAATGGGTTCCTAAGGAGAAGGTGAAATGTTTTTTTGCCCACACCTCAGATAGCCAGGTTGATAAGGATACATGGTACTTTGACAGTGGATGTTCAAAGCATATGACTGGATTCAAAAACTTGTTAGTTGAAGTCAATCATGGTCCCTCTCATGAGGTTATGTTTGGAAATGGAGAAAAAGGTGTTGTTGCAGGAGTTGGGAAAGTGAAAGGTGATGGTAGACCTGAACTTGACAATGTTTTGTTTGTCAGTGGTTTAAATGCAAATTTGATCAGCATAAGCCAGTTGTGTGATGAAGGTTACAAGGTAAACTACACTAAGGATGAGTGTGTGGTATCTGACGAGCATAAACAGGTCGTTATGAAGGGTGCTAGAACCACAGATAACTGCTATCATTGGATTTCTCTTGAAGGTAGTTCAACTAATGATGTCCAGGTCGATGTTATAACATCAGACTATGACGTCAGGATGCTGAAAGGTCACTCAGAGTTAATGAGTCCTGATGTGAATTTTTTAAAAGGAAAGCCTTTATGGAGGGAGAAAATTAGTAATTGGCCTTTAAAAATTACACAAAATCAAGCTCCTTGCCTCAGACCCCCATTTCCTGGTACTGCAACATCACGCTTCTTCAAAGCCCTGGTCTCGCAACGAATTAACTTCTTCGCCTTCAAGAATCAACCCTCATTGAAAGGATTCATGGCGTCTCCATCCAAGAAATCTGAGTGTCAGAGTTCCACGAAAGGAAGAGCTAGGGTTTCCACTGACGAAGGTTCAGCATCCGATCCTATGGACATTGAGCCCCTCTCAACTATTCTTCCTGAATCAGGTACTACGAGACCCACTAAACTAACTCCCAAGAGACCTGCTACTGTCTTTAAGAATCCTAAAACAAAGAAAGTTGTTACTAGTGTGCTATTTGGAGACAAACCTAGAACTACCAACCCGCGTCCACAAATTGCTGAGGAAAGGGTAGATGTTGACAAGTGCATGGGGCAGATCGTTGACAAAATTCTTGAGAAAGGACTTCCTATTAAGGGTATATCTAGACCCCTGAGACAAATGGCTGCTGATCAGGGTACAAGAGAAAAGAGTGACATGCAATCTACTGATACAAATCTTCACAGATTAGCTGTCTCCGTGATCGAAGATGCTGAGAAGGAATTTGAAGTTAATGCTGAAGCAGATGATACTCATGTTGAAGGGGATGTCAGAACATCGCCTAGTAGGGATGCTGAGACTACTCATGGAGGAGAAAAGAGTTCTGATGTGATTAATGCCGATGACTTATCTGATGATGAAGTCATTGGAAGAGCAGTGCCTGGTCTGGCTAAGAGACTAAGGACAAGGAAAGAAAAGCAGGGTGAATCATCTCCAAAGAAGTCTTCTGATGATAAGAAGAAAAAGACTGTTGTTGGGCGAAAAAAAGCTTGGAGCAAGGTCGAGGTGACTCTAAGAAAGAGGAAGATTGTGGAACAATCTGAGTCTGAGCATGATGATGAGGATGATGTTCAGAACATCACTCATGTCAGAAAATCTATTGCAAAAAGGATTGCAGACAAAGTCCCAGATGTGTCTGTGGATAACATCTCCTTCCACCGTGCAAGCAATGCCTATATGTGGAAGTTCATTTGCCAAAGGAGAATTGCTCTTGAGAGAGAGATTGGCAAAGAAGCCATGGAGATTAAAGAAGTGATGGAAGGAATTAAAGCTGCTAGGTTAATGAAAACGGTGTGTGGATTTTCAAGGTGCTATGATGGTCTGGTAAAGGAATTCATAGTAAATCTTCCTGTAAATATCTCTGACAAGAGCAGTCCAGATTATATGATGGTCTTTGTCAGAGGAAAATGTGTTGAGTTCTCACCTAAGATTGTCAACAACTACTTAGGAAGAGAGGATGCTGAGTATACAGAACTGGAGGATACAGATAATGAAGTGTGCAAGGAAATTACTGCTGGACAGGTTAGAGTATGGCCATTAAAAGAAAAGCTACCAACTAGCAAACTGAGTGTGAAGTATGCTATACTACACAGAATTAGAGATGCAAACTGGGTGCCCATGAATCACAAAACCACCACAGCTGTGGGATTAGGAAGGCTTATCTATGCGGTTGGTACACAGAAAAAGTTTGACTATGGGACATACATATTTGATCAGACTGTAAAACATGCAACAACAAATGCTATTAAAATGACAATAGCATTTCCTTCTCTCATTAGTGGAGTCGTTCTGAGTCAACAACCAGGAATATTGACTTGTGCAGATAAAGCATGCAAGAGGGAGTCTCCATTATCCTTGCATCAGAAATTGTTTATGGGAAGCCATGTTGCAGATATTGTGTCAACATCAAATGCAAGTATCAAGAAGAAAACTTCCAAGGCTGATTTGCTAGCAGAGCTGAAGGCAACTCGCAAAGACTTGGATGTTGTGATTAATACTAGTCTGGCTAGAAAAGAAAAGATTGAGAAAATGATCCAAATTTTGGAACAAGATGATCATGCTGACTCTGAAGATGAAGGACAAGATAGTGCAGATGATGCAAGTTCAGAAGAAGACTAGCTTATTTACTTTTGCACCTAGTAGTTTTAGTAATTTGAATATTGTGCTGTTATATGCACCTGTTTATGTTTTTGGTGTCCTTCTGTGATTTGTTTTGCCTGGTTGCTAATTGTGAGGCTAACAATGAAAGCTAGGGTGTACTGACTGTAGTTCATAGGGCTTCTGTTTGAGGCTTGTCTAATTGTGGCTAAAAAGGGGGAGAAATAGCCAAGAGAGTCAAGAGTATCAAAGAATGCCAAATGCTGCTATGTGATGCAGATATTAAGGGGGAGTATTTGATAAAAAGGATGCAGATATTAAGGGGGAGTATTTGATAAAAAGGGGGAGTAATTGACAGCTGCTATGTTGGTTGTTGCATTGAGGGGGAGTGCTCATTGCTGCTAATAATGAAATATGTGCAGCTGTTTGAAGACTGTAGCTGTTTTGAAGCATAATGATATATGCTGAAGTGTTTATGTGAGCAGCAGAGTTTTGTGAATTGAAGATGTTGCTGACGCTGCTGCTTGGAGTTTCAAGATTATTGATTGAAGTTTCCGCTGCTGAAGTCTCTGAAGGTGCAGAGTGCAGAGATGCTGAAGTCTCTGAAGGTGCAGAGCGCAGAGATTATTTTAGCCAAAATTAGCCAAAGGGGGAGATTTTTAGTTCTTGGATTGGCTGGAATTTTGGTAAAACAAAGTATATTCAATGTTGATGTCAAGGTACTGATGTTGCAACATTGAGATTTAACACTGGGCTGTGTTAAGTATTAAATTGCTGAAGTTTGATGTCTGATGTCACATAGGCGATGTTGTGACATTAGGTCTGCAGAATTAATAACATCAGGTTGTGATGTTGTTAGGGTTGCATGTTAGCTGGAATTGTGGAGAGCAAGCTGTCTCATTGGATGCGAATATCTTGGGATAGATATTTTCTGCTGCATAGGAGATCTGGTGCAGATTTGTAGGAGATTTAAAAGGTTAAAGATTTAAAAAGATTTAGGAGAAAATCTATTTTAAATATTCAGCTTTAAATAACAAATCTGGTCAGATATTGTAGCAAGTCCAAGACCAATTCAAGGAGCTATATAAAGCGCACAAGACCAAAGGAAAAGGTACAGAAATATAGAGAGAAGATCAAGAGCATAGGCTGAGTGTCTTGAGTATTTTGTACGAGTTGTATATCCAGAATTCTAGGGTGAATTGCTGAGTCGTATTCTGTCCTCTCTTAGAAGCTGTGAAGCAATAGAGAGTTGTTACTTGATCAAAGGTGTGAAGTAAGATCAAGGTTTCTCAAAGAGGTTGTTCTTTGAGTGTTTTAGGGATTGAGTAGTGTTCTCATATCTAAGTGGTTTCTTAGGTAGAAAGTCACTAGTAGGAATTAAGTTTAGGAGATTGTCAACTGGGGTGTTGAGTCTATAAATTAATTCTACAAGTAGTGTATTTCATCCCTGGCTTGGTAGCCCCCAGACGTAGGTAGTTAGACCGAACTGGGTGAACAATTCTTTGTGTTGGTTTGTTACTGTTATTGCTGTCCATTATGTAGAGTGTGTTGTTGTGACATCGTACCTTAACATCACACGTCTGATACCAGAATTTCACAAATGTATAGTTGCTATCAAAACTTTCTTTAATTTCTTTGAACAACTAACAAAACAACATGGAAGCTCTAGAACGGGTAAGTGTTTATCCGCTTTCTTTTATACGCTTTTATATACATAACTGTATTGTGGGAAGCTATGCATGGTTAGTCTTCTTTCATACCTTTTAATACTTGTCATATATCAACTGTATATATACTAGTATAGTTATTTAGAGTTTTCCCCGGCAACTACGTCTAGAACTAGGTAAAGCCCTGTTGGCCACTCTTTAAATACAAACAAAACTAGATCCCCATAGGATTTCCAGATACAACCTTCCCTTCTCTTGGGGTTAAACAATATGGAACAAAGAGAAAGGAAATATTCTCGGTGAACCTTTTCTCAGACTGTCACCCCTAGAAATTGTCAAAGAAATTCTACTCCCCAGGGTTGATCTATTCTTCGTGAATAGCATCTCTTGAGTTTCTTCCAAACCCTCGAACTTTCCTGGAATGATCTCTTCTCTGTGAATTTCCTTTCTTGAACTTCTCTTGGTTTGGGGACCCACAGGCTTCCTAAAAGCATCCCCGCCTCCTCTTGGGCTTTGTACAAGGACCCTTCGGCTTGTTAGAAGTTCTCATGCCATCTCTTGGGCTTAATACAAGCACCCTGTAGCGAGTTTTTGGATGTGGTTGCGAAGCACGATCGCTCTGGTACTACAGCTCGATTCATTTTTTATCCTATTAAAGCTGATGAAGGAAGGGAAATAGATGTCTCCAATTAACCCTGCTTGCATACTGAGATTAAACAGTCAAATTTGTTGGTTTACAGATGATACAATGATTCGGGGTTTCTCCTAGGTTATTTTGTTGACGAGGGGTGCTTTAGGCTATCGGTTAGGATGTTAGGACGAATGTATGAAAGTATGGGATTTTGGGTTTTTGTTTAGTGTGCTCGCTAAGATTTTTCTTTCAATCTTATTCCTACGTATTCCCGTTTACCGAAACAGGGAAATCAGAGCGTTCGTAGTTCCTCCTATTCTATGGGAGGAAATGAGTGTTTTTGGTGTCTTGTTCAAAGCCCAAGACATGAAGCAGAAGGTGATTTGTATCTTGTTCAAAGCCCAAGATGTGAAGCTGAAGGTGTTGACCTTAGAGAGAATTTGTCATCTCTAAAGGGGTCTGTTTGTCACAACTGTTGGGTGACTGACTATAAATGAGGATTACTTTAACCGGGATTTGTGAATCCGGCAATGCCATAATTTCCTTTATAGGGGATTTTAACCTGAAGGAGAAGACTTTAACTCAGTTTAGAGCAATGCCATCTTTCCTTAGGACTTTCTCATACTAAAAGAGGGACAGTGGCATGGATGTAGATGATCCAGAGGCTTGCCGCTTACAGCGATTAGATGAGGGGGAAGGGGTTGTTGATGTTTGTGTACTGTGAACAAGGCACATCTTTGATGCTAAAAGGTTTATCGGATCAACCAGTGGTTTTCTTATACAAAGCCTAAGAGGAGGCTATGGGCCCAACAAGAGGGTGTTTTTGTGTCTCGTACAAAGCCCGAGAGAGAGGCTAAAAGGTTTTGACTCGACGATGGAGTCTTTTGGTATCTCGTATGAAGCCCGAGATCGAGGAAGTCTCTTATGTGTCTCGTACAAAGCCCGAGAAAGAGGCTAAACATTGTTTGACTCCGTTGGGAAGAATTATTGTATAAAGCCCAAAAGGAGGCTGGACTTCACTAGAGAAGGATCATTATACAAAGCCTAAGAGGAGGCTATGGTTACTGTTTCAGTTGAGTGACATGTCCAGTATGCTGATTTAAAGAGAAAATCAGTTCTTATATGAGCAACACTGTACTCAAGGATTTGATTCGAGGATCCGGGTTATTCCTGTTCTTTAAGGAAGTGGGAAATCCGAAGGGTATTGAGACTGTCCGAGTCTACGGGTTTTCTTCTATTTAACGAAGGGGTCACTTGAGAATGTCTTTGAGACTCAAGGAGATTAGACTGTCCAAGTCTAGAGTTTCATCTTTTGTACTATGCTTTGAGAAACAGTAGTAGACTCTTTGAAAGGACTGTTCTATGAAGATGACTAAGTTCTGTTCCTATACCTCTAGGAGGTTGTCGGGACAATTTGTACGAAGCCCAAGAGGAGGCTGGAAGCTTTTAAGAAGCCGAGAGGTCCTTGTACGAAGCCCAAGAGGAGGCTATCATTCTCGGAGGAAGAGATCATTATACGAACCTTAAGAGGAGGCTGTGAATACTTCTAAGAAGCCGGCGGGTCCTTGTACTAAGCCCAAGAGGAGGCGGGGTTGCTTTTAGGAAGCCTGTGGGTCCTTGTACGATGCCCAAGAGGAGGCCGATGCTTTTAAGAAGCCCGTGGGTCCCCAAACCCCGAGAAATTCAAGGCAAGCTATTCACAAGGAACAGATCAAGTCAGGAAAGTCCGAGAATTTGGAAGAAACTCAAAGATGCCATTCACGGAGAATACATTCATCTCTGGGAGTAGAGTTTCTTGACAATTCCTAATGAGGAGAACCGAAGAGAAGACTGTATCTGGTGATCCTGTTGGGGATCTAGTTGTCTATTTCTACGAATAAACGGCGTCACCTAGTTCTAGACGTAGTTGCCGGGGAAACTCTAAATATCTATACTATTATTACACAGTTGATATGAGTTTATGAAAGAAGACTTACAGTGAAACAACCCCACAATACAGTTATATGTATATGAAAGCGGTAAATGAAAGCAATAACCACTTACTCGGTTGTAGAGCTTCCATGATGTTTGGTTAGTTGTTCAACAAAAAAAGATTGAAAACAACAGTATATTCAAATCAAAGGAGAAAGTGCTTTGAAAAAGAAATATTTGGGGCTTACAGCTCAAAGAGAGGCCCAGGGTTTTATCAGTGAGCGCACTGTTTGAATTTGTACAGAGGGACTTATACAAGTGACTGAGGCCCAAAAAAGGTTTTCTGTACAAAGGGGTGGGTCTTACACTCTCTCAAGAGGCCCAAAGAGTTTTAGAAATGAAATGGGTCTTACTACTCGAGGGTAGGCCCAGTTGATTTGATTTTGAATTGGCGATGGTCGCGTCGTTTATTCGAAAATGTACAACGAGACTTATACAACGAATGAGGCCCAAAAAGTTTTCTGTACACAGGGGGTTGGGTCTTACACTCTAATAGAGGCCCAATGAGTTTTAAGAAAAGAAATGAGTCTTACTACTCGAGAGTAGGCCCAAGGTTTTTTGTTTTGAAAAGTCGACGATCGCGCCGTTTGTTTTTTACGGTATCGGGACTTATACAATATACTGAGGCCCAAAAAGGATTTGGTCAAAAAAGGATTGGGTCTTACACTCTATTAGAGGCCCAAAGTGTTTTGAAAATGATTTATGAGGGTTGAATTAATCCAAAAACCCTAATTTGTTTTCAAAATGTGTTTTAATTGAATAAAAATTCAATTAAAATGATCAAAATTATTTAACATAGGAAAATCAAATTGTGATCTTGGATTAATGCTTCAAAAATTAAATATTGACCTACAAAATAATTAGAAAGCATTAAAAGTTGCAAAATCAAGGTGGAAAAAATATTTTAAATGTTAAAAACCATTAAAACATTAATTCTTTGCAAAAATATCAATTATACAAAATAAATAATATTTTTGGGATTTAATGGGAAATAAAATATTTTAACATTTTTGTGAATTATTAAATAAAGAATCAACTCAAAATCATTAAAACTCAGAGAGAAATTAATTTTTGAATCAATTAAATAAAACCACAAAATTCATATATTCAAATATTGGAAAATGGCGCCAAGAACAAAGGCAAGAACACGCGCGTTTTTCAGTTTTGCCCAGATTTGCATTTTCTCTCCAATCTCACTGAATACTTAATCATATCATGCAATCCACATACCAATCAACTCGTTTCAACCTCACGATCATGTCTATGGTATTTAATTTCATTTAAATTAAACATATAACAAGAAATCATGAAAAATCCTCAAGAACCCTAATTTATGCATGAAGGCTAGGATTTTTGATACACGATTCAAACAATGCAATTAATTGAGGGGAAACATTCCATGCATGATTATGAACATATGGCCAAATTATTGTGCAGCAAAAATTGCATGGATCATAGAGTTAGAAGAGCTCATGCTTACCACTTGCAGCTGGTGATCGTGATTTGTGTTGGAGGTGTTACAGCTAGGTTCCAATGATCTGGATAGCTTCCCTAGGTGCCATGGAGTGTGTATGAATGCTTGGAATGGATTCAAATGGTTTGGAGCTGAAGATGGTACCTCAACTGCAAAACTGTCAAGAACCTGAGCAATTGGCTTGTGATTTTGTGAAATCTGTGTTCCAGATGTTATGTGAGTGTTTGGATCACTTCTATATGATGTATGTGAGGTGTGTGAGTGATTGGTTTGATTGGAAAAGCTCTCAAACTCAAAACCCGATAGTGACTTGCCTTAGAAGGCAAAATTGGAGTGAAAGAAGAGATTTTTAGGAAAGCATCTGTTTGATGGCTTTGGTGTACTCAAACTGATCACAATTGAGCTCTATTTATAGTAGAGCAAGTTTGTTTTGCAAGGAATAGTGAATGGCAACTGCTGAGTAGGTTTGGCCAATGTTGGCAAATGAAAATCCAAGTCTCATCTAGCCATTGACTAGAGGTTAGGGCACAGGCTGCTGGTTCCCTTGGTCTTGGATAAGTCTTGACTAATTCAGTTGAGAAGGGCTCAGTCCATGCCACCTTGATGCTTCCATTGAATGCTCCAATCCAAAATTGGAGTCTTGTCCCTATTTTGGCAATTCTAGGTTCAACATGCTATTTCTTGTTCCAAAGACTTTGGAGGCTTGGCTCAGTGATTGTCCCCTTTAGATTCAATCCTTAGAGGTGTCCAAGTGGATAGGAGCATTTGGATTTGGCTGATTTTGGTAAATCGAGCAAAAATGCAAAATCTGCCTTGCCTTGACAGATTTCAACAAGGCAACTTGCCAATGTTATATCTCATGACTCAAATTGAATTTGGTAATGTTCTTGGTCATTTTGGAAAGCCCTTACATGATACAACAGCTGTTTGAACATGTTTGGTTTTGATCTCTTTTGAATCCAAGTGAAAAATCCCCCTACATTTGGCAAAAAGTAAGGTAAAATCTGACTTAGTGAAATTTTCACTAAGTGTTGGAACAAAGTGACTTTTCACGATTTTGATCACTCCATAACTCAAAATCCATGAGGAATTTAGGTCAGTATGAAGCTTTTGTAGAGGGCAATGAGATCTACAAATCAAGCTTTGAATGGGGAACAATGGCCTTGTGGTTTAGGAGTTATGGTCCTCCAAAGTTGGCACATTAGTGTCACTTTTTCCATAACTTAGAAATTTTTCTAAGTTTTTATGGTTACCCCTTTTACAAGTTATCCCACTTTCTTTGATTTTTCTTGATGAATGATGATTCAAATCATACATTAACATCATTTTAGGGTTAAAAATCCATTTTGGTGAAAAATCTCAAAAAGTCAAAGTTGACTTTTGTGCACAGTTGACTTTTTATCAGATGAATTCCAAACTGTGCAATTCTTCAGGAAATCATGTCCTTGACCTAAATCAAACTTGATGGACATGTTACATGGGTGTCATAGGGTATATTGAATCATGTCTTAGGGCTTGGGAGCATGTCCTGGTCAAAAGTCAAAGTTACAGTTGACTTTTCTCGCGAAACCCTAATTATGGTGCAGATGAAATTGAGACTTGTTGCTCAAGCTTCTTGGATTAATCCATTGTTCCAAATGGATCAATATAGTTCATTAGAGGCCCTCAAACCCTTTCTTGAGGTCTTGGCTCATGATTTGCCCTAAAAGTCAACTTAGGGGTGAATTAGGTCAAGAAACCCTAATTCCTTATTTTTTATGAATGCATCCCCTGAGGCAGAATTGACTTGATGATTAGGTCCATGAGGTCCCATGAAGTATATTAGGTTATGTTTTGGATCATTGGCTTGTTCCCAGATGAAAATTTTCCATTTGGAGGCCCTGGTCGACCAAAACCCTAATTTGGTGACACAGTCGATCTTGAGACTTAATCCACCTAGAAGGGAGCAGCCTTGTGCTTGATCCTTGAAGTGGGAGTCCTTTTGATCCATTGTGGATGTTTGAGAGGTTAGACAAGTTGAAGATCATGTCATTCCTTGATTGATCCTTTGTCTAAGAACTCTGAGAGGGCTTGAAACCCTAATTCTTGATAGAAGTGAATGCTCAATAATCCTTGAGGAGATTGATGAGGCATGAAGGTACATCCATATTATGATGATGATTTGCACAATGATGGGAAATCTAAGTGGTCAAAATTTGGGGTATGACAGATGCCCCTTTTTAATCTTCTTGGACACGAAGGTGTGAATGGCGAAGGTATTCGGGCATTCGGGGTGCAAGAGGGTTAAATATCGGAATATCCGAAATTTTGATGGCGTCTATGAATGGTAATTCATGCATTCATCTTCTTTTGCTAAGCAATGATGCTTAGAAAAGGTAAACTTCCCCTCGATCCTGGTCTTCAGCCAAGGAACTGGTCTCAGTTTCTGATTTAAACTTCCCCTCGATCCTGGTTTCCTACTGAGGAACTGGTCTTAGTTTATGATGTAAACTTCCCCTCGATCCTGGTTTCCTACCAAGGAACTGGTCTTAGTTTCTGATGTAAACTTCCCCTCGATCCTGGTTTCCTACCAAGGAACTGGTCTTAGTTTCTGATGTAAACTTCCCCTCGATCCTGGTTTCCTACCAAGGAACTGGTCTTAGTTTCTTTTGTCAATAAACTTTATTGACAAGGGACACTATTTGTAGCGGCTTTCCTTCAAACTTCTCGCCGAATTTTCCTGGGGAGATGCCATTTGAGTGGAAAAAGTTTTGATGTCAGACTTGCTGGGGAACCCAGTCGTCTGAGTTGTAGAGGTGCACAAACTTCTCTGTTTGGAGATGCCATTTGTTGAATCTACTGGGGAAAACGAGTCTCTTGAGAGACTGCCGTACTGCCGAATCTCCGATTTAGGAGGCTTTCTCTTGGGATTTTGTTTAATTCGGGAAAACAAGGATATCATCTTCAATGGCGAAGAGTGATGTTAACTGAGGGCTCTCTGGTCTTTCAGAGGTTCAAGTTATCAAAGTGGTCGAGGACCCAACTTCAATCCAGAAATAAAACTAGAGGAGAGAGATTGTTCAGATGTAACATTTCCTGACGAGGAAAGGGTTGACAACTCGATTGAGAGGACTTTTATCACTAGGGGACAAGACCGACTAGAGTGATAGTGATGCAATATGACTGTGAATGTAAATCAATAATGCATGATGCATGTATGTATATGCTGACAAAACTGACACGACATACAAACTAAAAGATGAACACGACTGGATACTCGGCCATCGCGGGGCGAAGAAGTACCGTTGGTTCAGAATAGCAATTCCACCTTGCTTAGGAGAGATAGTCCCTGTTGGGAGCTATGTTGGTCGGGCTTAGGAGATAAGGACTCGGCCGTGGCGTGTCAGATGAAACAAGGTCTCTGACACAGTTGATCCCTTCATTCAAGCGTACTGGCTAAGAAGAGTACTTTGATTCTGCACTTTGAGGTTCGATTACTTCTGGAGAAGCGACCGATGTTCTTCTGATGTTCAACAGTCAAAAGAAATTGCCGTCTTTATTAAAAAGTAGAAAAAGTTTTAACAAGTAAATTCATTTTTGTTTTATTTCAAGAATCGCTAATCATGTTAACAACGTCGTTCTGTAAAGCTAAAACAAAGAAGAATTACAAACAAAAACACAAGGGCTCAAATTTTATTGATAAAATGGAGATCATCCAAACGCGTGATTCCATTGAGTATATACAAAGTAAAAAAAATGGTAATTTACAGGGAAAAGGGCTACGTTGAAACATAATGACCACTATCCTTCTACCAACTTTGAATTTGGGGCATCCTGAGCTTCTGTCGAAGATGACCTTGACTGGAGTTTTCTGACGGATGATGTAACTGCTGCCGAGGGACCTGCCTCTGTTAAACATAGTTACTTGCCATTATCCCTAAATTTTGCCTGGATTGTACTATGATATTTCCAATCCATCGGGATGATTTCTTCTTTTTTTTTTTCTTGTCTCTAACTTTTGCCTGGACCGCCCTTTCGGGTTTTCAATTCACCAAGACGTTTTTTTTTTAGTTTAGGCGAAGTATTTCTTGACTACATCAACATTCGTGGGGTAGGCAAATTCCTCTCCGTCCATGGTTGCAAGTCTCAAGGCGCCGCCTGAGAAAGCTTTCGTGACCACATAAGGGCCATCATAATTCGGAGTCCACTTGCCCCGGGAGTCAGTGAGAAATGATTGTATCTTCTTGAGCACAAGGTCTCCTTTCCTGAAGTTGCGAGGTCGGACCTTTTTGTCGAACGCCTTTTTCATTCTCTGTTGATACAATTGACCATGGCATAGTGTCGTTATTCTCTTTTCTTCGATCAGATTCAGTTCGTCGTGTCGGCTTTGACACCATTCAGCTTCGGTGAGCTTAGCTTCCATCAATACTCAGATCGATGGGATCTCTACTTCTATGGGGAGCACTGCTTCCATGCCATACACTAGAGAGAAAGGGGTAGCCCCTGTTGAAGTGCGGACAGATGTACGATAGCCGTGAAGAGCAAAGGGTAGCATCTCGTGCCAGTCTTTATAGGTTACAACCATCTTCTGAACAATCCTCTTGATGTTCTTATTGGTCGCTTCTACCGCTCTGTTCATCTTGGGTCGGTAGGGAGATGAGTTATGGTGTTCGATCGTGAACTCTACACACAACTCTTTCATCATCTTGTTGTTCAAGTTAGATCCATTATCAGTGATGATCTCGCTTGGAACACCATAACGGCAGATGATATTGTTTTTGATAAATCGGACCACCACTTGTCGAGTTACATTAGCTTACGACGCTGCTTCGACCCACTTGGTGAAGTAGTCAATGGCTACCAGGATGAACCGATGTCCGGTTGAAGCCTTAAGTTCAATCAAGCCAATCATGTCGATTCTCCATATGGAAAAAGGCCACGGGGAAGAAAGAACTTTGAGATGTGATGGCGGTACATGAATTTTGTCGGAGTATATCTGACATTTGTGACACCTCCTCATGTACTTGTAGCAGTCGGATTCCATTGTCAACCAATAGTACCCTGCTCTCAAAATTTTTCTCGCCATTGCGTGTCCATTGGCATGAGTGCCAAAGGATCCTTCATGGATTTCTTTCATCAGCATTTTTGCTTCTGGTCTGTCTACGCATCGGAACAAGACCATGTCAAAATTTCTCTTATAGAGAGTGTCACCGCTCAGGAAGAAGTTTCCAGCCAAACTTCTGAGGATTTTTCTATCCTTCCTTAGTGCCCCAGGTGGGTACTCTTGTTTCTGAAGGAAGCATTTGATATCGTGATACCAAGGTTTATCGTCTATGACTGCTTCGATCGTGAAGATGTAAGCGGGCCTTTGAAGGCGCATTATGTCGATCTTAGGTATGTCATTCCATTGACCTACACTAATCATAGAAGAGATAGTGGCTAATGCATCAGCCATGTGATTCTCATCACGAGGAATATGATGAAACTCAACTCTGTTGAAGAAAGGTAGCAACCTTCTTGCGTAGTATTTGTAAGGAATCAATCCTGATTGGTATGTGTTCCAATCTCCTTTTATCTGATTGATAACCAAGGCTGAGTCGCCGTATACGTCCAAGTTTTTGATCCTTAAATCAATTGCTTCTTCGAGACCCATGATGAAAGCTTCGTATTCGGCCTCGTTGTTCGTACACTTGAACGTAAGTCGAGCGGTGAAAGGAATGTGGGTACCCTGAGGGGTAACAATGATTTCCCCAATTCCGTTTCCATAATGATTAACTGCTCCGTCAAAGATAAGTCCCCATTGGGAACCTGGTTCTGGCCCTTCACTGGGTAGCGGTTCATCGCAATCCTTCATTTTTAGATACATGACATCTTCGTCTGGGAAGTTAAATCCAACTGATTCTTGATTGTCAATCGGTTGATGAGCCACATGATCGGCTAAAATACTTCCTTTAACGGCTTTCTGAGCGTGGTACTCTATGTCATATTCTGATAACAGCATCTGCCAACGGGCAATTCTTCCCGTGAGAGCAGGTTTTTCGAAGACGTACTTGATTGGATCCATTTCGGAGATTAACCAAGTAGTATGACGAATCATGTACTGGCGAAGACGTTTGGCTGCCCAAGCCAAAGCACAACAAGTTTTCTTGAGCATCGTGTACCGAGTTTCACAGTCGGTGAATTTCTTGCTCAAATAGTAAATGGAAGACTCTTTCCTTTTGGTTTTGTCTTGTTGGCCAAGTACACATCCCACTGAATCCTCTAGGACTGTGAGGTAAATGATCAGTAGTCTTCCTTCCACTGGAGGTGATAGAATCGGAGGATTCAACAAATATTCCTTGATAATGTCGAAGGCGGTTTGGCAGTCTTTTGACCAAACGCAATCCTGGTTCTTTTTGAGTAATTTGAAAATCGGCGCACAGGTCGCGGTCATGAGGAATATAAATCTGGAGATGTAGTTCAAACGTCCCAGGAATCCTCTGACTTGTTTTTCAGTTTTCGGAGAAGGCATTTCTTGAATGGCCTTGACCTTGTCAGGATCAACCTCAATTCCTTTCTGGCTGACGATGAACCCTAAGAGTTTCCCCGAACGGACACCGAAGGTGCATTTGTTGGGATTCAAGCGGAGTTTGTACTTCCTCAAACGCTCGAATAGTTTCGAAAGGTGGGTCACATGCTCCTCTTCTGTCTTAGATTTTGCAATCATATCATCGACATATACCTCGATTTCTTTGTGTATCATGTCATGAAAAAGAGTAGTCATGGCCCTTTGATAGGTTGCCCCAGCATTCTTCAAACCGAACGGCATTACCTTGTAACAAAAGGTACCCCATGGGGTGATGAACGAAGTTTTCTCCATGTCTTTCGGCGCCATTTTGATCTGATTATAGCCCGAGAATCCATCCATGAAGGAGAAGACTTTGAACTTTGTTGTACTGTCTACCAGCATGCCAATGTATGGTAAAGGAAAGTCGTCCTTTGGACTAGCCTTGTTCAAGTCTCGGTAATCAACACACATTCTGACCTTTCCGTCCTTTTTGGGAACGGGTACGATGTTGGCTAACCATTGAGGATATTCAGATGTGGCGAGGAAACCCGCATCAATCTGTTTCTGTACCTCTTCTTTGATTTTGATGGCCATGTCCGGGTGAGTGCGTCTCAACCTTTGTTTTACTGGTGGACATTCCGATCTCAACGGTAAATGATGTTCCACGATGCCGGTATCCAACCCTGGCATGTCCTGATAGGACCAAGCGAACACATCAGGGAATTTTTTGAGAAGCTTTATCAAACTCTCTTTGGCAGTTGGACTGAGTAGTGCCCCAATCCTGATTTCTTTTCTCTCTTTTTCTGAACCCAAGTTTACCTTTTCCAACGGTTCTTTGTGAGGTTCAATGGACCTTTCCTCTTGTCTGAGCAATCGGGAGATCTCTTCTGGAATTTTGTCGTCATTTTCTTCTTCAGCCTCGAATATCGGGAACTCAAAGTTGGGAGAAGGCATCGGATCGTATGTTTCAACGGGGTTTAAAATAAGCAATCTGCATGACGTGACGATTCGTGTTTAGAAGAGATTGAGAAAATGCAAGAGTGTGTGCAGTGTTTTATTTTACTGCTTGTTTTTATTTTTAAATTGTTTTTTAGGATTACCATTTTCTGAAAAAACAAAAAGAGAAAACAGCAATTAATGCGGAAATTACAGAACGACGTTATTTTATTAATGAACAAGTCGATCCTTGAAACTACAACCCTATAAAACAAAACTCTGTCGCTTTGAGCGAAGCGAAGAGGGAAATTTACAAAAAGCGAGCCCTATCAAAACATCTGTTTCACCTGGGCAGTGTGAAAGGTTAAAAGATGGCAATTACTTTGACTGATGAACGACCTCCGGAACCTCGACGGCAACCCACTGACGGCGAACTCCTCGGTGAATCACAAAGTCTGGCACCTTCCTTGATTTGTCTTCAGAAATAACGCTGATTTCTGGTGGAGCAGGATCATTGGAATCTGTCTCCCAGGCAGAGTTGTCGTAGGAGAATTCCTCAGTTGTATTTTGCATAGTATTTGTGCTCTCAGCTGTATCTCCCCATCCAGTTGGCTGGATATCTTCGAGCCTGATACGAGAGCCTTCGAGAGCGGTGTACTTAACCATATAGTCGTATTTTCCACTCGGTTCTCCCAGGGTGTCCCACACTTCTTTGGAACTAGAGGAGTCATCTCTCTCGATGACGTTGACCTCGGGAAAAGCATAGTTGATGAATTCAAGTCCTGCAAATGTTGCGAATTCATCTTCATGTTGAGTAGTTTCTGAATGACCTAAGTGTTGATCCCATGACATGGTGGGGACACAGGTATTCTGTTCAATGACGGTCAACTGATTTTCATTGTTCGACTGACTCTCTTGCCCCAAGTTTCCTGGGTAAGGCTGCCCCATTGGCAGGCCATCCATCGGGCCATAATAGTTGTGGTCAAAGTTGTCCTTCATCAGAGTGTCCTCCTCTAATGAATTTGGTGGAGCACGACATCCTTCCGGATCACAATCTCCATATATCATTTCGACATCTGACCATGGTATAAATCTCGGACTCTGTGCAGGATAGCAAAATGGTATAGGCACCTCTTCCTGAGGCATATAACCGTCCTCGTTAAGGTAGGACTTCCATTCTTCATCTGTGTCAGAGGGATCTTCCTCATTAATAGCATGTACTGCTTGAGACACTGGGTGAAGGAAACCTCCACTGTGGAAGAAGTTTTGAAGGGGATGAAGACTTTCATCGTTGGCAGCTGTCCGGGTACAGGTTGGAGAAAAACCAAGACCCTTCTTTGTTTTATTGTCAATAGGAATGACAAGCTGTCCCCATCCCTTTGTATTGGTACTCTCAACCGCTTTGATAGCATCTTTGTATGAAGAAATGGAAGTTCCTTCTTTGAACTGATTGTTCTCGCTCACCGACAATGCTTGGAACTGAGTTCCAATAACCTCCTCGGGTTCTATACCAGTAGATGATGACAAGTTACTCACAAGCAAGGCTTGTTCCCCACAAACCGTGACAAGTTGATCGTTCTTGATGAACTTTAGCTTTTGGTGGAGGGTTGAAGTAACCGCTCCAGCCTGGTGTATCCAAGGTCTTCCTAATAAACAACTGTATGTTGCCCGAATGTCCATGACCTGGAAAGTGACTTGGAAAGTATGAGGACCGATAGTTATGGGAAGATCAACTTCGCCGATAACCGCTTTTCTGGATCCGTCGAATGCTTTGACGACAACCTCACTGATTCTCATTGGAGGGCCTTTGAATGATAATTGCATCAAAGTGGACTTTGGCATAATATTCAGAGCTGACCCTGTGTCTACCAGTACATTGGCTAAAGCATCGTCCTGGCAGTTAACTGTAATGTTGAGCGCCATGTTATGACGGCGACCCTCTTCGGGTAATTCCTCATCACTAAATCCCAAATTATTGTAGGAAGTGATGTTAGAGACAATACTATCAAACTGTCTGATTGTTACATCTTGTTCCACAAAGGCTTTCTCCAAGACTTTCTGTAGAGCCTCCCTATTTGCTTCTGAACTGAGTAATAGTGATAACACAGAGATCTTTGAAGGAGTCTGTAATAGTTGATCAACAATGTTGTATTCACTCCTTTGGATGAGCTTCAGCATCTCATCGTCATTTTTCGAAAGGTCGGGATTACTGGATTGACCGACTGGTAGATCAGGAGTTTCCGTCTGAAGTTCCTTTTCTTTGTTAGGTTCCCCAACCCCTCGGTTGAAGATTCTACCACTCCGTGTTACTCGACTGATGTCTGCAATATTCACGACGGAGGGTAATGGAATTTCCTTTCCATTTTCAATGGTTGTTGCACCGTATTTGTAAGGGATTGGCTTAGCTGATTCATACGGTAATGGTCCCGGCAGATAGATGACTACGGGAGCCCTCTGATTTTTCTGACCATCATAAGTAATCTCGATCCGTTCCCGGTTTGGAACTTTAGATTCGTCAAGTAGAGGGATAATGGCAAAAACATCCCTGGTCCTGTGATGACCAGAGATTGTGACAACATCCTCAACTTGATCGGCAAGGTAGTTTGGCGTCCAGTTGATGGGTCCAGAACCCGGATATGGACGAATCTCTCCACGATCTACCTGACCCTAAAGAGATGCTCTCACAAGGTAACACCCTTGGTTACTTTCCGAACAGACGCTACAACGGTCATAATTGTGTGGTGGCACCTAGCCACGCTCACTTTGAATACAATGTAACCTCACTAGGTTAGCTTCCACAAATCGGACATCCTGATTTTGACGCCGAGTGGGATTCCTGTTATTGATACTAATCTGCTGAGTATCTTCATCCATATAAATTGGCATCCACCAGTGATTTAACAAGTGTTGAAGTGCCTCCTGGACAAGGGTACAACCTCGATCATTTTCACAACCTGCTTTACAGCTTTGATAGTCGTGTGATATTAAGAATCCGAGTCGGACTTGTTCAACATGTAACTCTACTAAGTTGGTATTCATCACGCGAATGTCAAAGATTTGAACCATATTGATTTGATAGGAATTCCTATCATGGTAGTCTTGGATCCATCCAAGATCCATCTGACGCTGGAGGGCCTCTTGTATGAAAGAGCATCCCTGTTTGTTTACCAAGCAAGTCAGACAAGAACTGTAATTGTGCCGCGGCAGATTATGATACTGGCTTTGCCTTGAGTGCATTGCCACCAGATTGGCATTCATTGTACGGATATCGTGGTTCTGAATGACGTTAGAATTCGTGTAAACCATGTTAACTCCACGAACCCGGTGCTCTTGGATTCATCTGAGATCCATTTGTTCCTGTAGAGCTGCTTGCATTACAGAATATCCCTGGTTGTTTTTAGAGCAGACATCACATTGATGATAATTATGAGGTGGCACATGGCCATATCCACTCTGTCTACAATGCATCTTGACCAGATTGGTCCTCAACAAGAGTACATCGTGAATTTGATAGACATTGTTAGTCTCTCCTTCTATTAGGTTAACGGCAGCCTTATCATGTTGAGGCAGCGGGTTCGTGAGAACATTAGGATTTGTATTCTTGAAGGATTAGACCCCGCTCCTAACAAGCTTTTGCACGTCGGATTTGAAATTGAGACAAGTCTTTATGTTATGCCCTGGTCCTCCTTGATGATAAGGGCATGTCTGATCCGCCTTAAACCAAAAAGGCGGATTTTCCGGTACTGTAAGAGGAGACTTAGTCTGGATGTGCCCCTTGGCCAGTAGTAATGGAAATAGTTCTGCGTACGACACGGGTATAGGATCAAATCCTGGTGGCCGTGTTGTACGGTTGTTGTTATATGGAGGACGAGCCTGCTGCAGAGGCTGTTGTGTCCTTTGCTGATCAGGTTGGCTCTGTGCAACCTGAGGTTGATACGTAGGAATAGGCGCAGGGCTGATAGCAGGAGTCAAAGCTGCTACTGGTTGGTACCGTCGGCTTTGCTTTCCGAGAGAGATATTCCCAATATCTTGCTCTTTTTTCTTAGGGAGAGCACTACCGTATTTTTTAGTACCGTTCGTCGATCCAGTGTCTTTTACCAAACGTCCTTCTCGGACGGCTTCCTCAAGACGTACGCCCATGCCCACCATCTCGGTGAAATCACTGGGTGCACTGGCAACCATTCGGTCATAGTAAAATGAGCTTAAGGTCTTTAAGAAGATCTTTGTCATCTCTTTTTCCTCAAGAGGCGGACAAATTTGAGCGGCAATTTCACGCCACCTTTGAGCATACTCCTTAAAGGTTTTCTTGTCCTTTTGTGACATCGATCTAAGTTGATCTCTGTCGGGTGCCATGTCCAAATTGTATTTGTATTGTTGGACGAAGGCAGTGCCAAGATCTCTAAAAGTGCTGATCGTGGCACGATTTAAACCCATATACCATTTTAATGCGGCACCAGTTAAACTATCCTGAAAGTAGTGAATCAGTAGGTCCTGATTCTTCGTCTGAGCTGACATCCGCCGAGCGTACATCACCAGATGGCTCTGAGGGCAAGAGTTACCCTTGTATTTTTCAAAGTCGGGCACTTGGAACTTGTGTGGGACTTTCACATTGGGGACCAAGCAGAGGTCTGCGGCGTCCTTTCCAAATAGATCCTGACCGCAAATGGCTTGCAGCTCCTTCTGCATTTCCAGGAACTGCTCCTGGAATTCATCCATTATGTCAAACAAAGTTTCCTTTTTACCAGAAGGTATCGGTGGAATATGTCCTTCCGGGACAGTGTGCACCACAGGGGGTGGTACCGTGACTACGGCAGTGAATCTTGGCGTCTCCCGAAGTTTTTAACCTTCAGGAGTCTTCAGTATGCCTCTGGCATCTTCGCTTTCCCGAAGTTTGTAACCTTCAGGCCCAGCGGCTTCTGTTATGATTCCCTGATCTTCAGTGATCGGCGGAACATATCCTTCTGGGATATAGTTAACAGGCATGCCCCAAGGACGATCCTTCGGCATTTGATACCTAGGATCATACTTCTCCACTATGGGCGTTAAGGTGATCTCTGAGATCACAGTCCTTTGTACCTGAGCTTCTGCCATGGCTTGCATGTCGTTACAAAGTTTTCTCATATCCTCTGTCAGAGCGTCGATCTCTTCCTTTAACTCTCTGTTTTCTTCATCAAGATCATCCATCTTTTTCTGACGATTGGCCCGAGTATTATACGAATGAGACAGTTTGACTCTAGAATCGAGACACAAACGTGAGATTCGTAGGTAAAAAGAATACGCGATGTGAGAATGATGAATGCAATGATTATATTAATTATTTTTTGGTTTAATCAAAATAAACTTCGACAATTAGATTGCAAATATCAAACAGTGGGGAAACCCCTTTTTATTGAATTCAAAAGATTACAGAAATGGAAATACAGTAGATTATAAGGTGCAGAAACAGAAACCTAAGCTAATGGGTCCCGAGTCCTCTCTGAAGAGAAATCGGATGCTGACTCTGGTACTTTCCTCTTCTTTGACCGGGGCTCTTGGGCCGTTGTCGGGTTGTCATTCCTTTGCCAGGTGAAAGGAGTGAGAAAATTCCTTTGGTCACCTTGATTCTCTACAGCATGTTGCTCCAAAATTTCAATCAGAGCATCTTTCTCTTTCAGTAGTTGTTGTATCTTGGTACACTATATATCGAGGGTGCGGTACTTGTTCTTCCAAGACCTTCTCTCCTTTTGAACTTTGTTAAGAGTAACCTGAAGCTTTTCAGTTTCCATCATGAAGTACATGACAGATTCCCTCGGCGGAAGAATTCTGTAACGAGGATAAGGCATTTTTAGCTTGAGAGCTCTAGTTTGTACCCAATGGAGATAAGGCTCCACCGAGACACAGTCCGGTTTTCCTAGAGACTCTCGTCCTTTCTTATGAACGTGTTTCCAAGCGTGCACTATTTCCATCTTTAGTGCTCTGTCATTTTCTCCTTCCTTGAAGAAAAGACCTTCCAGATGAACACCTCGTGGGACGTGTCTCATCGGGTATCCAAATTGACGACGAACGAGAACGGGATGGTAATTGATTCCTCCCTTAGTTCCTATAAGGGGTACGTTGGGGAAGTTTCCACAACGATCAATGATTCTGATTCCATCATAGATCCTATTACACCAATCTATATCAGAGTTGGTGAGGGACATGATCTTCTGCGACCAACGTAAGACACTCTTGCATTCCCAAAAAGTAGGAGACTTGGGCAAGTGGGAGATAAACCATTTGTAAAGCAAAGATACACAGCTTGTGATCTCCCCTCCGCTGTACAAATTTCCCAAATGTACCGAATGATACGCATCTGCGAGCAAAGTCGGTACAGGGTTTCCAATGAGAAAAACCTTAATGGAGTTGATATCGACGAAGTTATTGATGTTGGGAAACAAAAATAACCCGTAGGTGAGCAAGACAAAGACGCTTTCAAAAGCAGTCACGTTTCCTATACTGGCAAAATACAGAGCTTTCTTTGTCAAGAACTGGGCTGGAAAACCTTGGATGCCACCCTTAGTGGTTAGGTGAGTCCTGACCTCAGACTCGTCCAAATGAATTGCTCTTGCAATGGTCTGATTCTTTGGAATTTTTTCCAGTCCAGAAAATGGAGCTCGATCAGTAATGTGTAGATCAATCAGATGAGAATATTCCTCCAGCATTGGTGCGAGCTGGTGATCCGGGAATGTGAAACAGTGATAAACTGGATCATAAAACTGAATGAGCGCATCCATGATTCCCTCAATCACATGGACTCTTAACAGTGGTAGTAGACCTCTGTGTTTAGCTCTAAAAGCCTCTTGGTTTGTGATCATCCCTGCTAACCTTCTCAAATCCTCTAGTTTTCGAATCCTGAAGGTATACCTATGGATTCTCCTTCTACCGAAATCCATTATAGCAATCCTTTTCTCTGATATTTGCAATCACAGCCTTAGTTTAATTTGAAAAACAGAGAGACTAGAAGAGAAAAATTTTTTTTTGAATGTTTTAATGTTTTGAATAAATGCATGAATGCAGCACACAAAAACATAGAAAAAACATGGGGTCAAAGGGTCGTTGTCATGAAGTCCAGGCTCTACCCATCCCCAAAGGTTTATACTAGGGTGATTTTTGTACCTGTACTCATTATCATCAGCTCCTCCCAGGAAAGTAAAACAATAAGCGGATCGCCAGCGAGTTGTAGAGCGATCTTAGAGTAAGTGCCATTCACCGAGAATAGATCACCAGCCTCAAATTAGGGTAGTATCGCGTAACAACTATTCCTGATAGTTTCCGCACTACAAAAGGGTTTGGCTCCTCAGCTTCTCAGACATCACAATCGGCCCATTGTCTAGGTGAGAGAATGGGTTGCATTGGTCAGCCTCCACTGAGGTTGATGGTCGACCTCGTCGCCATCACTTATCTTAAGTGTATACTCAATCTTTCCACATGCGGCATCACACGCATTCCCATTAGCAGAAAAAATAAACACGTATAGCAATTAGGAAAAGCAGTATATATATTTGTCCTAATCCTCCTAGACCTTTAAAGCTATGAATCTTAAGTTCCTGGCAGAAAATGGGTTCCCCGGCAGAGCCACCATCCTGTGGTTTCATTCCAAATTAACGGCGTTTTGACCTAAGATCCTAGTGACGTCAAGGTTTCTACCTAGGGGACAAGAAGAGAAAAAGATCCCTAAAGAGACTTGTCGATATCCCCAGCAGAGTCGCCATTTTTCTGTAGCGAGTGATTTTTGGAGGTGGTTGCGAAGCACGATCGCTCTGGTACTACAGCTCGATTCATTTTTTATCCTATTAAAGCTGATGAAGGAAGGGAAATAGATGTCTCCAATTAACCCTGCTTGCATACTGAGATTAAACAGTCATAACTGTTGGTTTACAGATGCTACAACAGGGTTTCTCCTAGGTTATTTTGTTGACGAGGGGTGCTTTAGGCTATCGGTTAGGATGTTAGGACGAATGTATGGAAGTATGGGATTTTGGGTTTTTGTTTAGTGTGCTCGCTAAGATTTTTCTTTCAATCTTATGCCTACATATTCCCGTTTAGCGAAACAGGGAAATCAGAGCGTTCGTGGTTCCTCCTATTCTATGGGAGGAAATGGGTGTTTTTGGTGTCTTGTTCAAAGCCCAAGACATGAAGCGAAAGGTGATTTGTATCTTGTTCAAAGCCCAAGATGTGAAGCTGAAGGTGTTGACCTTAGAGAGAATTTGTCATCTCTCAAGGGGTCTGTTTGTCACAACTGTTGGGTGACTGAGTGTAAAGGAGGATTACTTTAACCGGGATTTGTGAATCCGGCAATGCCATAATTTCCTTTATAGGGGATTTTAACCTGAAGGAGAAGACTTTAACTCAGTTTAGAGCAATGCCATCTTTCCTTAGGACTTTCTCATACTAAAAGAGGGACAGTGGCATGGATGTAGATGATCCAGAGGCTTTCCGCTTACAGCGATTAGATGAGGGGGGAGGAGTTGTTGATGTTTGTGTACTTTGAACGAGGCACAACTTTGATGCTAAAAGGTTGATCGGATCAACCAGTGGTTTTCTTATACAAAGCCTAAGAGGAGGCTATGGGCCCAACAAGAGGGTGTTTTTGTGTCTCGTATAAAGCCCGAGAGAGAGGCTAAAAGGTTTTAACTCGAAGATGGAGTCTTTTGGTATCTCGTATGAAGCCCGAGATGGAGGCGAAAGGGTGATTGACTCAACGAGGAAGTCTCTTATGTGTCTCGTACAAAGCCCGAGAAAGAGGCTAAACATTGTTTGACTCCGTTGGGGAGAATTATTGTATAAAGCCCAAAAGGAGGCTGGACTTCACTGGAGAAGGATCATTATACAAAGCCTAAGAGGAGGCTATGGTTACTGTTTCAGTTGAGTGACAGGTCCAGTATGCTGATTTAAAGAGAAAATCAGTTCTTATATGAGCAACACTGTACTCAAGGATTTGATTCGAGGATCCGGGTTATTCCTGTTCTTTAAGGAAGTGGGAAATCCGAAGGGTATTGAGACTGTCCGAGTCTAAGGGTTTTCTTCTATTTAACGAATGGGTCACTTGAGAATGTCTTTGAGACTCAAGGAGATTAGACTGTCCAAGTCTAGAGTTTCATCTTTTGTACTATGCTTTGAGAAACAGTAGTAGACTCTTTGAAAGGACTGTTCTATGAAGATGACTAAGTTATATTCCTATACCTCTAGGAGGTCGTTGGGACAATTTGTACGAAGCCCAAGAGGAGGCTGGAAGCTTTTAAGAAGCCGAGAGGTCCTTGTATGAAGCCCAAGAGGAGGCTATCATTCCCGGAGGAAGAGATCATTATACGAAGCCTAAGAGGAGGCTGTGAATACTTCTAAGAAGCCGACAGGTCCTTGTACTAAGCCCAAGAGGAGGCGGGGTTGCTTTTAGGAAGCCTGTGAGTCCTTGTACGATGCCCAAGAGGAGGCCGATGCTTTTAAGAAGCCCGTGGATCCCCAAACCCCGAGAAATTCAAGGTAAGCTATTCACAAGGAACAGATCAAGTTAGGAAAGTCCGAGAATTTGGAAGAAACTCAAAGATGCCATTCACGGAGAATACATTCATCTCTGGGAGTAGAGTTTCTTGACAATTCCTAATGAGAACTGCCGAAGAGAAGACTGTATCTGGTGATCGTGTTGGGGATCTAGTTGTCTATTTCTACGAATAAACGGCGTCACCTAGTTCTAGACGTAGTTGCCGGGGAAACTCTAAATATCTATACTATTATTACACAGTTGATATGAGTTTATGAAGGAAGACTTACAGTGAAACAGCCCCACAATACAGTTATATGTATATGAAAGCGGTAAATGAAAGCAATAACCACTTACTCGGCTGTAGAGCTTCCATGATGTTTGGTTAGTTGTTCAACAAAAAAATATTGAAAACAACAGTATATTCAAAATCAAAGGAGAAAGTGCTTTGAAAAAGAAAGATTTGGGGCTTACAACTCAAAGAGAGGCCCAGGGTTTTATCAGTGAGCGCACTGTTTGAATTTGTACAGAGGGACTTATACAAGTGACTGAGGCCCAAAAAAGGTTTTCTGTACAAAGGGGTGGGTCTTACACTCTCTCAAGAGGCCCAAAGAGTTTTAGAAATGAAATGGGTCTTACTACTCGAGGGTAGGCCCGGTTGATTTGATTTTGAATTGGCGACGGTCGCGTCGTTTATTCGAAAATGTACAGCGGGACTTATACAACGAATGAGGCCCAAAAAGTTTTCTGTACACAGGGGGTTGGGTCTTACACTCTAATAGAGGCCCAATGAGTTTTAAGAAAAGAAATGTGTCTTACTACTCGAGGGTAGGCCCAAGGTTTTTTGTTTTGAAAAGGCGACGATCGCGCCGTTTGTTTTTGACGGTATCAGGACTTATACAATATACTGAGGCCCAAAAAGGATTTGGTCAAAAAAGGATTGGGTCTTACACTCTATTAGAGGCCCAAAGTGTTTTGAAAATGATTTATGAGGGTTGAATTAATCCAAAAACCCTAATTTGTTTTCAAAATGTGTTTTAATTGAATAAAAATTCAATTAAAATGATCAAAATTGTTTAACATAGGAAAAACAAATTGTGATCTTGGATTAATGCTTCAAAAATTAAGTATTGACCTACAAAATAATTAGAAAGCATTAAAAGTTGCAAAATCAAGGTGGAAAAAATATTTTAAATGCTAAAAACCATTAAAACATTAATTCTTTGCAAAAATATCAATTATACAAAATAAATAATATTTTTGGGATTTTTTGGGAAAATAAAATATTTTAACATTTTTGTGAATTATTAAAAAAAGAATCAACTCAAAATCATTAAAACTCAGAGAGAAATTAATTTTTGAATCAATTAAATAAAACCACAAAATTCAAATATTCAAATATTGGAAAATGGCGCCAAGAACAAAGGCAAGAACACGCGCGTTTTTCAGTTTTGCCCAGATTTGCATTTTCTCTCCAATCTCACTGAATACTTAATCATATCATGCAATCCACATACCAATCAACTCGTTTCAACCTCACGATCATGTCTATGGTATTTAATTTCATTTAAATTAAACATATAACGAGAAATCATGAAAAATTCTCAAGAACCCTAATTTCTGCATGAAGGCTAGGATTTTTTATACACGATTCAAAAAATGCAATTAATTGAGGGGAAACATTCCATGCATGATTATGAACATATGGCCAAATTATTATGCAGCAAAAATTGCATGGATCATAGAGTTAGAAGAGCTCATGCTTACCACTTGCAGCTGGTGATCGTGATTTGTGTTGGAGGTGTTACAGCTAGATTCCAATGATCTGGATAGCTTCCCTAGGTGCCATGGAGTGTGTATGAATGCTTGGAATGGGTTGAAATGGTTTGGAGCTGAAGATGGTACCTCAACTGCAAAACTGTCAAGAACCTGAGCAATTGGCTTGTGATTTTGTGAAATCTGTGTTCCAGATGTTATGTGAGTGTTTGGATCACTTCTATATGATGTATGTGAGGTGTGTGAGTGATTGGTTTGATTGGAAAAGCTCTCAAACTCAAAACCCGATAGTGACTTGCCTTAGAAGGCAAATTTGGAGTGAAAGAAGAGATTTTGAGGAAAGCATCTGTTTGATGGCTTTGGTGTACTCAAACTGATCACAATTGAGCTCTATTTATAGTAAAGCAAGTTTGTTTTGCAAGGAATAGTGAATGGCAACTGCTGAGTAGGTTTGGCCAATGTTGGCAAATGAAAATCCAAGTCTCCTCTAGCCATTGACTAGAGTTTAGGGCACAAGCTGCTGGTTCCCTTGGTCTTGGATAAGTCTTGACTAATTCAGTTGAGAAGGGCTCAGTCCATGCCACCTTGTTGCTTCCATTGAATGCCCCAATCCAAAATTAGAGTCTTGGATTCAATCCTCAGAGGTGTCCAAGTGGATAGGAGCATTTAGATTTGGCTGATTTTGGCAAATCGAGCAAAAATGCAAAATCTGCCTTGCCTTGACAGATTTCAACAAGGCAACTTGCCAATGTTATATCTCATGACTCAAATTGAATTTGGTAATGTTCTTGGTCATTTTGGAAATCCCTTACATGATACAACAACTGTTTGAACATGTTTGGTTTTGATCTCTTTTGACTCCAAGTGAAAAATCCCTCTACATTTAGCAAAAAGTAAGGTAAAATCTGACTTAGTGAAATTTTCACTAAGTGTTGGAACAAAGTGACTTTTCTTGATTTTGATCACTCCATAACTCAAAATCCATGAGGAATTTGGACATAGGTCAATATGAAGCTTTTGTAGAGGGCAATGAGATCTACAAACCAAGCTTTGAATGGGGAACAATGGCCTTGTGGTTTAGGAGTTATGGTCCTCCAAAGTTGGCACATTAGTGTCACTTTTTCCATAACTTAGAAATTTTTCTAAGTTTTTATGGTTACCCCTTTTACAAGTTATCCCACTTTCTTTGATTTTTCTTGATGAATGATGATTCAAATCATACATTAACATCATTTTAGGGTTAAAAATCCATTTTGGTGAAAAATCTCAAAAAGTCAAAGTTGACTTTTGTGCACAGTTGACTTTTTATCAGATGAATTCCAAACTGTGCAATTCTTCAGGAAATCATGTCCTTGACCTAAATCAAACTTGATGGACATGTTCCATGGGTTTCATAGGGTATATTGAATCATGTCTTAGGGCTTGGGAGCATGTCCTGGTCAAAAGTCAAAGTTACAGTTGACTTTCCTCGCGAAACCCTAATTGTGGTGCAGATGAAATTGAGACTTGTTGCTCAAGCTTCTTGAATTAATCCATTGTTCCAAATGGATCAATATAGTTTGTTAGAGGCCCTCAAACCCTCTCTTGAGGTCTTGGCTCATGATTTGCCCTAAAAGTCAACTTAGGGGTGAATTAGGTCAAGAAACCCTAATTCCTGATTTTTTATTAATGTATCCCCTGAGGCAGAATTGACTTGATGATTGGGTCCATGAGGTCCCATGAAGTATATTAGGTTATGTTTTGGATCATTGGCTTGTGCCCAGATGAAAAATTTCCATTTGGAGGCCCTGGTCGACCAAAACCCTAATTTGGTGACACTGTCGATCTTGAGACTTAATCCACCTAGAAGGGAGCAGCCTTGTGCTTGATCCTTGAAGTGGGAGTCCTTTTGATCCATTGTGGATGTTTGAGAGGTTAGAAAAGTTGAAGATCATGTCATTCCTTGATTGATCCTTTGTCTAAGAACTCTGAGAGGGCTTGAAACCCTAATTCTTGATAGTAGTGAATGCTCAACAATCCTTGAGGAGATTGATGAGGCATGAAGGTACATCCATATTATGATGATGATTTACACAATGATGGGAAATCTAAGTGTTCAAAATTTGGGGTATGATAGACCCTAACGACGTCTTAAAGGTATAAGACATAACTTAGTCATCCTTTGTTAGAGCAGTCTTTCCAGTGTCAAACCTCAGGCCATTTTAGGGTTGATTCTCATCCCTTAAGGCCCTTGCCCTCTTTTGGGCATCCTACAAAAGATTAAACTCTTCAACACCAATAGGCTTGGACAGTCTAAACCCTCTTGAGTCTCAAAGACATTCTCAAGTTTCTTTTCAAACACAGAAAGAAAAACACCGGTCACTCTGGATGAATCTCCAGCAGAAACCCAGTCTTTATCATGAGAGTTCCCCACCCTTGGGCCTTCCTAGGGATCTCAATAATCCCCAGCAGTAAGATAGCCTCCTCTTAGGCTTTGTATAATGACCTTTCCTCAAGACAGTCAGCCTCCTCTTGGGCTTTGTACAATAATTCTCCCCCCTAGCGGAGCTAACCTTTTCAGACTCTCTTGTTAAGTCCATCACTTTTCAAGACTCTCTTGTTGAGTCAATCTCCTTTTAGCCTTAATCTCGGGCTTCGTACGAGACAGCAAATCACTCTCTTGTTGAGTATAAAAGACTCTCTTGTTGAGTCAATCTCCTTTTAGCCTCAATCTCGGGCTTCGTACGAGACAACAAATCACTCTCTTGTTGAGTATAAAAGACTCTCTTGTTGGGTCAATCTCCTTTTATCCTCAATCTCGGGCTTCGTACGAGACAGAAAATACCTCTCTTGTTGAGTATAAAAGACTCTCTTGTTGATTCAATCAACTTTCAGACTCTCTTGTTGGGTCAATCACCTTTGCAAGACTCTCTTGTTAAGTCAACTCTTTTTAGCCTCCGTCTTGGGCCTTGTACAAGACATATAAAAACACTCTCTTGTTGAGTCAGTCTTGTCTAGCCTCCTCTTAGGCTTTGTATAAAGAAATCCCCTAGCCAAATCAATTAATCTTTTAGAATCAACCTTGTGCTTTGATCAAGGCACACAATAGTCAACAATCTCTCTTTAGAGATGACAAATTCCCTCTCAATTACCCTTTTAGCTTCAATCTTGGGCTTTGAACAAGACACAAAACCTTTTAGCTTCAATCTTGGGCTTTGAACAAGACACCAAAACATCTTTTTCCTCCCATAGAATAGGAGGAACTACGATTGCTCTGATTTCCCTGTTTCGTTTAAACGGGAATACGTAAGCATAAGATTGTGAAATCTTAGCGAGCATACTAATAAAAAACTCTAGGTCCAGTACCTTCATACATCAGTCAGAAATTTTTTAAATACAACATCTTCCCAAAAGCCTCATAGACATTCTATTCTTAAGCCAAATAACGAAAGAGAAACCCACGATTTTGATAGCATCTGTAAACCAATAGTCATCTGTTTAAACTCAGTATGCAAGCAGGGTTAATTAGAGACATCTATTTCCCTTCCTTAATTAGCTTCACAGGATAAAAAATGAATCCAACTGTAGCACCCCAAAGCGATAGTAATTCGAAACCACAAAAACCGCGCTACAATATGATCTTCATGCAAACTGGTTCTGCTCTTCAGAGTCCATGATTCTTCCAAAAGTTGCTTCAAGTCTGATACGGGTGTCAGGAAATCAATTGCGGATTATGGACAAAGGATGAATGAATTTTTGGTTTTCGAAACTGATACGTGTAACACCTCAAAATTTGCCCTCTTACTTTTGACACTAACTGGCTTATGTTCCATTTCATTCTTTGCATTAGCATTTGTGCATATCATGGGTTCTTAGCATGGGATCAGGGTGTCTGAGCCATCTCAAGGGAAAGAAGATGTTTCCTAAAGCTTCAAGCAAAGTTCATATGTAGTGGCCAAGATGTGAAGGAGAGAAATAGTTCTTGATACCATCATTGATTGAGCCACAAGGGGGTCTTGAACCTCAAGTTGTCTTATAATGTCCATCACCTCATCAGAGGGTTGCAATTGGTAAGAAATTTCAAGGGAACCACCCTCTCCTAACTAGTGCAAGATTAGGGTTTTGGAAATTTTGAGTATAATGCCCCAATGGGCAAGATATTTAAGCTTTTATCATTTATAAATGGTATATCTCCTCATTGTTTGAGAGGATACACATCATACTTAGAGGAATTTGGATTTGGAGGATGTGCTGATTTCTCCTAGACTAAGGGTTTAAAACTAGGGTTTCCCATAAAATCAGTTTATTTCTGATTTCTTAGGCAAAACTTGATCTCATGGTGTTCTATATGTCCTTAAGTGTCTAAGGATGGAGATTTGTCCATTAATTTGATGTGGAAGGGTTTCAGTTGCCCAATTGATTGAGAATCAGGAGATTTGGGGAAAAGTCAACTGTGCAGAGGAAAAAGTCAACTCTTGATTTTTTGTGGTCAAAACCATGTTCCTCATGTCAAACATGATCCTCGGTGAAGATTTGGTCAAGAAATAATGAAAGATTAATAAAAAATCAAGAAATGTTCAAAGTTGCCAAAAATAGAAATTAGGGTTTCTATTTATGGCAAGTTTAGGCAAGGTGAGAGGTCAACTTTGGGGCTTTCTTTCTCCATGTTCCAAGAACCAAATGGAGGGGCTAGGGAGGCCTATCAAAAGTTCACATTTCAAGCTTCAAATCCATACCAAGAACATCTCCATTGTATCAAAATTGAGAGAGTTATGATTGATTAAAGTTGGAGGTTTGTAGGGCATTTTTGACCAACAAGGCAAGTTATGGGCAAGCCAGCACGCAGTCATTTCATCAAACATCTTGTGTGCATGTTTTGTCCAACTTCCAAGCCAAATTTTCAAATGGAAAATTGTTCAACATCAATCTTGTTCATTTCCATCTCCTCTTTAATTTTTGTGTTGGACAAATTTTCATCTGGTCAACCATTTGAGAGTTATAGTGGCCCAAAGTGGTGAACTCAAGCTGATTATCTCATAGGCCATGGTGCCAGGCACGGGTAGGGCAAGACTTTTCCAAACTTCAGTATTGTTCTAGTGATTTTCATGGTCAATTTTAAGCATGTTAAGGGGCTCCATATCAAGTATTTTCAACTCCAATATTATTCTCCTCCATTTCCTCTTTCTAAGGACCCAAAGGTCTTGTCATTTCATCCATTGATTAGTGAGTTATGGCTTGGTGAATTCATCACCATGACTTTGTTGTTCTTGTCACCAAGATATGAAACATGTGAATGGTTATTTCTCATGCACATCAGCCATGCACGTGCTAAACCTTGCCATATAAAGCCAACCATTCTCTTACATTGCATACCATGCGAATACACACCATTGCCTCATTTGTGCAAACCATGAAAAAGGAAAAGAAACTTTTTCAGGAAGTTTTGTGAAAGATGCAGCTGTATGGTTCAGCAAAACAATATCACCACCTCTCATCTCATCCTTACCTCACCATAACTCCATGATCTACTCCACACACAAACAAAAACCTTCCAACTCGTGCTATAGCCACCTTCACTCAGTTTGTTAACTCACCAACTCATTTAACTTGACTCACCTAACTTGGGTTCTAACTGTCAACCATGGCAGTTAGAATTTGACCAGAGATATATAAAGCAAGTTACTCAGTATAACACTCATTTTTTGGATTCTCTTGGAAACTTCACACATTTCTCTCTAATTTTTGCTCTCTCTCTCTCTCTCTCTCTCTCTCCATTTTTCTCTCATTCTCGAAGCTGCATTCTATACACTTCTCTGAGATTTTCACCATGCTTCATCAACAAGTATCCATGGAATAAGGTTGGATCTAGAGTAGCACCACACTGCATTTTTCTTCATCTCTTTCAATCGGATTTGTAAGCACAATAAGCACTACATAGCCTTTATTTGGTCAAGCTCAAATTGAAGAAGCTATTGGAATCTCCTCTCTGGCTTTCTTTTGATCAGAAGTAACTTCAAAAGCACAGGTTTCAGCTTAAACTTCTTACTCTCATCTTACTGATTTAAGCTTGTTCTTGCATGATTGAAGCTCGGTAGGAGCAATGTGAATGTTCGGCTAGTTGATAGGCATCTTAGATGCTTAGTGGAAATTTCTAGGGCAATTTGGTTTGCTTCGGTTTGCATTGTATGTACATTATTTGTGAATTTTAATGGTGGATCTATGCTCTACGTGTTGAGACGAAGAGAATGAGGTATGGCTTGCTAATTTCTTTGATGTTTGATATTTGAGCACGGTGGAGGAGTCACCAGAGAAGGTGACCAGAGAAACCAGTCCGGCCACCATCCATAAACCCTAGCCTGAATCCAGATTAAGTCAAGACCGTCAGATGCTTTTGATCCAAGGGCTTACATGCTGCCAGCGAATTAATGAAATACACTCCCTTTCACGTGACTCTATTTTATGGCTGATGGCTTGTGTGTGTGTGTTCCATGTTAATTATCATGTGCGCGTGTTTTGATCCATTAGTTTTGTGTACTTTCTTTGATCATCATCTGTTGACATCATCCAATGGTTAGTATTGAGTCAAGGATTTGACTGAAACACATGGCATGGACTTCTTCAGACCACGCGCTCTGGGCCTTGAGTCTTTTGCTACGTACACCCTTCCTTTTTAAGCCCAATTGCATTTGAACTGGATCTTTGCTACTGGTGCACCTCCCTGCATTATTTTCTTGTTTTTATTTCTTTTTCACATACATGTTTGGATTTTAGTTTTAAAAAATACTTTTATGCATCAGAAAATTACACAAAAATTCATGAGACATCTAAACACATTTAAATAATTTTTGATTATTTTATTTTCTGATTTTATGATATTTCACCATATTTTCATGAATTTTCTTGCATTTTCTTTTGTTTGTGTTCCTAACATGACTTTGTTTCATTTGGATTTTGTTTGACATAGTTGTATGATGAATTTTTTCCTAATATTTGGTACATGTAGTCATGATATGTTGAGACATGTTAGGAATTTTTTTGTGAATTTTCTAAATCATTTCTTGATGACTTTTGAGTGAGGTCTTTGGGCCATTTATGTGGATATTGTGTATGATATTGTGAGGTATGTTGGTGTATGTTTTATAATGATTTTTGAGCCACTCTTTTGGAACATGCTTACATACTGGTTGCACCTCATATGACTTGAATATACCAATTTCCTTGAACCTTTAACCCTACTTTTGATTCATCCTAATTGCATTAAAGAATGTGTGTTTGTTAGAGGACTTCCATTAGGGTTTTAAAATGTTTTGATCATGTTCTTTTGTGATGTTTGTTGAGATGTTTTGGCATCATTTGATGTGCATATTATAGGTCATTCACATTGCATTATAGGTCACTTATAGTCCACATTTACATGATTTGTGTACACTTGCTTAAGATTGTGATGTTGTGTAAACTTGTTCATATATACTTGCTCTTCTTGATTCATTGGCTTGTATCAATGCTTGCATAAAATTATACATCCATTTCAACATGATTCCACTTCTGTTTGCAAGCATTCTTGACCTTATTCCATGAATACTAACTTCACCCTGCATGTTCTAAACTTCATGAATATAGGAGAACTTGTTTGGCATAATTTGAACTAGTTTGCTCTTCATCTTCTAAGTGCTTCAACATGACAAGTTGTATGAATGTTGTGCTTACTTTCTTGACCTCTAAATGTCATTTCAAATGTCCTAAGCTACTGACTTGCATTTATTTTGTTTGGTTATCCAATTTGCATATTCATTTCTTACTTGCATGTCTTGTATGATGCATTGTTGGAACCTTAATGATGTTTGCTCCCATCCTTTGCTAGCTTGATCAATGCTTACTTTTGTGAATCATATGCCATTTGAATGACATTCATATGCATTCATAGATGTCATTTAATTCTGACATTGACTTATGTTCATGCTTTAATACATCTTTACCATTCATAAGCATTCATTTTTCATAAGTGGTACACGCATTGCCTTCGCATGATTGTTTGGTGCATAGTTTGCTTTTGTTTGACTTCATATGGCATGTTTACATTAGTAGGATCCCTTAAGACATACCTACTGACTTAGGATGGTTCCTAACCCTTAGGACTTCTTCCTTCTTAGTTTGGCCGTTGTTTGGTGTTTAGAACATCTCCTTAGAACATTAGGACTTGTTTGCTTCCTCCTTTTCACTTGTACTTCAATATTTGAATTGTTTTGGTACTAAAAATTTTGTGTAGGGGCTATGGTAAGTCTTGAGTATGTGGATGCTTATCCATACTCATATCTCTTCTCTCTTATCTCTTTCACTTTCTCTTGTGTGTTTGTGAATAGCATGATATAATGCTTTGTGTGTACAACTTATCCGCACCCCTTAGGTTTCCTAGCTCAACTTTAATCTTTGATTAAAGTGAGGTAGGATAAGCATTAGGTAGTGTTATCCCTCTCTTCTCTTTATACTTAGGTTCTCAATTCTTGACCTTAGGGCCACTTTTGCATGATAACATTAGGAACAAATTAGATTCCCTTAAGTGTTTTCTTTTTGACTTGAGTCTTCTCTTCTCATCTCATAATCTTTCTAAAACACTTAATAAAGGTTAAACGTGTATTGCGCATGAGCCTTAGATGTGGGAAGTGAATAATGGGGGGTCTCCCCTTATTCTTCTAGGGTACTTAGCATACGTCCTGTTGGGGACGATACGCGACGTATTCGTTCCTATGTTGTAGACTTAGGTGCAATGCAAGTTACAAACAACTTCAAAAACACTTCTGTCTAAAAAACACAAAACAAACCCAAACTTTTTTATCCTTCGGGATCGTTAAGTTTCAAACCTCATTTTCAGAAAAGGGCACGTTACTTCCGTCTCTTCGCAAACAGACATCGACCCTAACTGCCGTACGCGAACTTAACGTCGCTCATAAAAAATACAGACTTGGTTAAGTCGAACTACGACTGCTCTGATTTCCTTCTTCTGGTTAGATTGAGGATACGTAGGCACGAGACGACGATGTCTTGGCAAGCAACGTTCGCCCTTAGTTCGTGTCCGAACCACGTTGACTCTGATTTTCCCGTTCCCGAGGGAATACGTAGGCCTAGGACTCCAAGGACGTCCTATCGAGTGACTTCTTTTTCTTTTCTTCTTCGTTTCTCCGTTCTTTTCCATTCTCGTTCCTTCTCCTTTCCAGTAGCAGTGGAGCTCCAGACGACGACGCCCTTTGATCGAGATAACAAGCGTGGATCCTATCGAGTGCGATGGACGTGTGGGGTGCTAACACCTTCCCTTCGCGTAACTGACTCCCTTACCCATTTCTCTTGGTCGCGATGACCATGCTTTTTCCTTCCTTCAGGTTTATGTAGTGTTTCCTTTCCCTCTCTTGGGATAAATACACATTGCTGGCGACTCTGTTTCCGCGCCACTTTCGCGTTTGTACTTGGATGAAAATCCCGAGAGCGATAATACGAAATGCTGATGAATACAAATGCAATGGTATGCGAATCAATGCAATGTGATTTTCAGGATCACAGGCTCAACAGGTTCAATCATGTTCTTAGGTTAGATAGAACAACAGGTAAATAACTGGTATCTCTGATCAAAGGAACCCCATAGGTATGCTCTAAAACAGGTGGGTACCTAGAGTCAGGGATCCCTATCGAAGATATTATTGCCATAACGGAGGCCCATCAGACAATAATATCTTTGAAACGATCTCTTCTAGGTGAGGCCTTCGTATCGTCCAACAAGTAAGGCTCCTCGTGGGCCTCTACTACACAACCATCAACACACAGTTTCTAAAAAAGGTATCTCATAGTCATAGATCGATGTTGAAAATATCATTGTCAAAATAATGATACGTTCAAGGGATCTCATCTGAGTGGGGCTTTCGTCCAAAGGCCTCATAAGTTAACACTACCAACCACCATGGATAGAACAGATTAAAGGTCCTTAGAGTCAACTATTCAGGCCTGAAAAAATTATCATCGTGATGAAGGCTCATCAAAACAATAACATTTCCAAGAGAATCTACTCTAAGCGGGGTTTTCGTATCATCCTCACGAGGAAGATTCCCTGCAAGTCTCTACTACACAACCATCATGCCAATCCTATTTTTTTTCTCATACTCTAGTAAGGAGCCTATCTCACACAACACCAATAATCAGAGAACCCCAATAGTATCAAGAGAAACAATAAAAGGATACAATAAAGATAAGCAAGCAAGCAACAAATAATAAAGCAAGCAAGCAAGCAAACAATAAGAGAAAATAAACAAGAAGGAAACAAACAAGCAGATCAAACTCTCACTAATCGAGTCAAGTTAGGCTTGACTCTCTCTAGCATAGGGCAATGCAGGTCCCCAGCAAAGTCGCCAGTTGTTGTACCTCGAAAAATACGATCCTCGCGATGGACACGGAAAAAATGTTCAAACAGAGTCGCCATCGAACTTTATTCATTCCAAGGAAGGAATAGGAAAATATCGATAAAACCTTTAAGATAAGAAAATGGTCATCGCAACCAAATTCTAGGTTCGGGAGTCGATTATGCTAGAGGAAGGTATTAGCACCCGTCACATCCGTTGTACTCAACGGAAACTCTTAATTCGATTCGTGAGAAAATTTAGCTAAGTTTGTTTGTTTTCTTCTAAGGGAATAATGAGTAAAGGAATCACTTCTAAGGGAGAAAATGAGTGGTTTTTTATTCGGGTGCTCGCCAAGGATTGGGGCCCTTGTGCCTACGTATCTTTCATTTGAAAAAAATGAAGAATCAAAGCGTTTGTAGTTCATGGGACTACGGGAAAAAGGTTTGGGTAGAAGAAAGAAAAGGTAGCTCGCTAGGATCTCGCAATCCAATGCCTACGTACCCTCATAGTGCAATGAGGAAGTCAGAGCAATCGTAGTTCATAGGACTCCGGTTGGTTGGTGTTTTTTAACGAACGAGTGTTTAGATCGCATTCTAACTGCTAAACATTGGCTTGTATGCTTGCTAGGGGAGGCTGAAACACTAGTTTATATGCGCGAAAGAAGGGACTAAACAATGTTCTTTTGAAAAAGTGTTTGACTATGGATCGCATGGAGCGAGGAATTAGTGTCTTGAGGAAGTTTCAATTGCACGGGGCGAGAAAAGAGAGTTTGATGTGTTGGATGTTTTAGAGGTGACAATTGTTTAGACAACAAGAAAGGAAAGACCTACCTAAACAATTTGAAGATATGAATCAAAGAAACCAAACCCCTATTTTTCACCGTTTAAGAAATGATGTTTAAATATGGATTAAGTGTTTTTAATGAAGGACGAGTGCTCGAAACAACCGGAGAAGTCTCCTCGTATCCCAAGCACTCGGGAAGAGATATAGAAGGCTCTACACCCCTTATTCATTTATGTGATTACGAAAAAGATTTGAATCTTACCGGATTATAAGTTTTTTAAAGATGACAATTGTCTAGACAGCGAGAAAGGCAACTCCCACCTAAACAATTAAGGAGAAGAATTGAAGACTCCAAACCCCTCTTTTTTCATCATTTAAAAAATAGTTTTTAAGTAAGATTAGGTGTTTTAATTTGATTTGATGAAAATATTCGATATCAATCGAGGTTTAAATTTGCGTACGAAAAGGTTAAGGGTTTGAACTAAATGGTAAAGAGGTCCTAATTGTGTAAGGTAAGGTCGATGGCGAGCCGGAAGCGCTCGACTTACAAGAGGTAATGGGATGTGATATATGGATCAAGTACTTTAGGGTTTCAGAATTGAATCATCATGCAAAGACAAAATATAAATAAACAAATAAAGGAAAGTAATCAAATTGAATTTTAATCATGTGCACTAGTAAAGTTGGCTAGTCTTCTAAACGACCAACTAGAAGTAATTGATCGAATAGGTCTCACTGTAAGAAAGTCCATGAGTAAGCTATGAATGTTGTGTATGGTGACTATGAGGTTGATGGCGATGCTTAAAAAACAATCGACTGACAAAGGTGAAAAATGGCTCGACGTTGGATCAAGAATTTATTTTGAAAAATGGTTTAATCGGTGCAATGGCAAGACATAAGAAAAATAATGGAATGCGGTAAAGTTATTTACACGTCATGGGAATTGGGGTACATTTTGTCGAATGAGGATGAAATAACACAAAAGCATGTGCGTATGAACAAAAGCGATTTGAGTTTTGGAACCCCTCGATCTTGGCCCGATTTTATTTAACAAAGTCAACATGGTCAAAGTTTATTAAATCACTTAATTAGATTAATCCAAATCAATTATCAAAATTATTCGATTAAAAATTAATGTAATCAAATAATTAAGTTAATTAAGATTGATTAATAAATTTAACCGATTTGAATTTGATTAGTCGATTAATTAGGCTAATTAAAATTAATTATCAAAATTATTTGATTAAATCAAATAATTAAGTTAATTAAAATTGATTAACAAAATTAAATAACTAAACAAAATTCAAAATTATTTAATTAATGAAAGGTGAAAACAAAAGCGAGCATATAAAATAAATCGAATCGAATTTGTCACAATGTGCTCCAAAGCCGGTTTGTGTGTAATGACAACATGAAGAATGTCATACACATGGGTCATAACGCGACGAAAATGTCTATCAATGTATCAAAATTTAAGCGACATAATAACAACATAGAATATTCGAATCTGCGGATTAAAAATCCGATTTAACGTAATGAAATTAAACAAAAACAAACAAAAATTATATTTATAAAGTTATTTGCAATTCTATTACAAAATTTTGGCTAACTTCAATACAATCCAAGTGCACTAAAATCTCATACGGAGACACATAGTAGACCTCTGCTCATACTAATAATAACTTGTTATTTCTCACACTTGGAACTAATCACAATACGATAGAAAGATTTGTCTCAAACTCAAGATTAAAACTCAAAGCTGGAAGGAAAAAATTCAAACAAAAATAGTATTGTCTCAAAAGGCACATTAAAACTCAAGAATAATATAATAAATTAAAACTCAAAACAATACATTAAAACTCAAAACCAAACAATATATTAAAACTAAAAAAAAATACATTAAAAGCATACATTAAGACTAATAATTAGAATTCTACATTTGTAATACTCCGTATTATCTAAATGCTCAATTGGATATCAGATGAGCGTCTATGTGTTCTATCCTGATCCCATCATAAATTCTATTGCACCAATCTATATCAGAGTTGGTAAGAGACATGATTTTTTGCGACCAATGCAAGACACTCTTATGATCCCAAAAAGCAGCAGACTTAGGTAAATGGGAGATAAACCATTTATATAGCAGGGGCACACAGCACGTGATCATCCCTCCGCTGTACAAATTCCCTAAGTGTACAGAATGATACGCATCTGCTAGCAAGGCTGGTACAGGGTTTCCAATGAGAAAAACCTTAATAGCGTTGATATCGACGAAGCTATTAATGTTGGGAAATAGAAATAACCCGTAGGTGAGTAAGACGAAGATGCTTTCAAAAGCAGTCATGTTCTCTATACTAGCAAAGTACAGAGCCTTCTTTACTAGGAACTGGGCTGGCAAACCTGGGAGCCCACCCTTAGTGGTCATGTGAGTCTTGACTTTTGACTCATCCAAATAAATTGCTCTTGCAATGGTCTGATCCTTTGAAATTTCTTCCAGTTCAGAAAATGGAGCTCGATCAGTAATGTGTAGATCGGTTAGGTGAGAATACTCCTCCAGCGTTGGTGCGAGCTGGTAATCCGGAAATGTGAAACAGTGATAGACCAGATCGTAAAACTGAATGAGTGCCTCCATGATTCCTTCAATAACATGGACTCTTAACAGAGGTAGCTGACCTCCGTACTTGGCTCTGAAAGCTTCAGGGTTAGTGATCATCTTCGCTAATTCTCTCAAATCCTCTAGTTTTGGAACCCTGAAGGTATACTTGTGAGTTCTCCTTCTACCGAAGTCCATGAGCGCAATCTTTTTCTCTGACATTTGCAATCATTGTCTTAGTTTAATTTGAAAAAGAGAGACTAGAAGAGAAGTTTTTCTTTGATGTAATGTTTTTTAGTTGAATGCATGAATGCAGCACACAAAAACATAAAAAAAACATGGGGTCAAAGGGTCGGTGTCATGAAGTCAAGGCTCTACCCCCCCCCCCCCCTCCCCCAAAGGTTTATACTAGTGATTTTTGTACCTGTCTCTTAAAATCATCAGTTCTTGTCAAGAAAACACCAGTGGGCCGGGAACCGTGCTAGGTGATGTTTTTCGAAGAACCATCAGAAGAGGGTAGTATCGCGTGGCAACCATTTCCAATAGTTTCCGCACTACTAAAAGAGGTTTTTCCTAGGTGTATACTCAATCTTTCCACATGCGGCATCACACGCATTCCCATTAGTAGAAAAATAAACACAGATATCAATTAGGAAAAGCAGTATATATATTTGTCCTAAAGTCCTAGACTTTAAAGAGCTATGAATCCTATGTTCCTGACAAAAATGGCTCCCCAGCGGAGTCTCCATTCTGTGATACCTTCCCAACTTTAAAGGTTTTGACCTAAGATCCTAGTGAGGTCAAAAAAGTCCTATCCCAGTGAAATCCCCAAAAAAGAAAGAAAGAAAGAAAAAGCCCCACGATGGGCGCCACTTTTCTGTATGGCGGCCACTGCCATGAAAATGACTTGTCCAAGGATTCTACCTAAATCTGTAAGAAAGAACGAGAAAGCCCCACGGTGGGTGCCACTTTTCTGTAGCGAGCGATTTTGGACGTGGTTCTTAAGCACTGTCGCTCTGGGGTTACTACAGGTCGATTCATTTTTTATCCTATTGAGCTGACTAAGGAAGGGAAATAGATGTCTCCAATTAACCCTGCTTGCATACTGAGTTTAAACAGCGGTCTGTTAGGTTACAGATGCTATATGGTAATAGGGCCTCTTTCTTCTTACTTTGTTTAGGACTGGGATAACGGGACTGTTTATGGGTAGGACGCTAGAACTGATATTTTTCGATTGATATGTGAAGGTAAGGGATTTGGGGCTTTGGATTAGTGTGCTCGCTAAGATTTTTCTTTCAATCTTATGCCTACGTATTCCCGTTTACCGAAACAGGGAAATCAGAGCGATCATAGTTCCTCCTATTCTATGGGAGGAAATGGTGTTTTGGTGTCTTGTCTAAAGCCCAAGACGTGAAGCTGAAAAGGTGGTTTATATCTTGTTCAAAGCCCAAGATGTGAAGCTGAAGGGTCTATTTGTATCTTGTTCGAAGCCCAAGATGTGAAGCTAAAAAGGTGTTGTCTTTAGAGAGAATTTGTCATCTCTAAAGGGGTATGTTTGTTACACTGTTAGGTGACTGACTATAAAGGAGGGTTACTTTAACCGGGATATGTGAATCCTAGCAATGCCATAATTTCCTTTATAGGGGTTTTAACCTGAAGGAGAAGACTTTAACTCAGTGTAGAGCAATGCTATCTTTCCTTAGGAATTTCTCATGCTAAAAGAGGGACAGTGGCATGGATGTAAATAATCCAGAGGCTTTCCGCTTACAGCAATTAGATGAAAAGAGTTGTTGATGTTTGTATCCTGTGAACGAGGCACAATTTTGATGCTAAAAGGTTGATTGACTCAACCAGGGTTTTTCTTATACAAAGCCTAAGAGGAGGCTATTGACCCAACAAGAGGATGCTTTTGTGTCTCGTACGAAGCCCGAGGGGGAGGCTAAAAGGAGTTGACTCAACAAGAGAGTGCTTTTAGATGTGTCATGTACGAAGCCCAAGACGGAGGCTAAAGGTTGACTCAACAAGAGAGTCTTTTATACTCAACAAGAGAGTGTTTTGTATCTCGTACAAAGTCGGAGATGTAGGCTAGAAGAGAGATTGACTCAACAAGATAGTCTTTTATACTCAAGAAGAGAGTGATTTTCTATCTCGTACGAAGCTCGAGATGGAGGCTAAAAGGATTATTGTTTCAGTTGAGTGACATGTCCAGTAGGTTTGTTAAAAGAGAAAATCAGTTCTTATAAAGAGACTGATTAAAGGTAAGGCTATGCTTTGGGATTGATCAGGGGATCCGGGTTATTTCCTGTTCTTTATGGAAATGGGGAATCCAGAGGGTATTGGAGACTGTCTGAGTCTACTGGTGTTTTTCCCTACTTGAGAATGCCTTCGAGACTCAAGGAGATTAAACTGTCCAAGTCTAGAGTTTTATCCTTTGTACTATGCTTAAAGAAACTGTAGTAGTACGTTCACGGTAGAAAGATCTAGACTCTTTGAAAGACTGTTCTATTAAGATGACTAATTTCTATTCCTATACCTCTAGGAGGTCGTCGGGACAATTTGTACGAAGCCCAAGAGGAGGCTGGAAACTTTTAAGAAGCCGAGGGACAATTTGTACGAAGCCCAAGAGGAGGCTCTCTTCCCCGAAGGAAGAATCATTATACGAAGCCTAAGAGGAGGCTGTGAATACTTCTAAGAAGCTGTAGGGTCCTTGTACAACGCCCAAGAGGAGGCGGGGATGCTTTTAGGAAGCCTGTGGGTCCCTAAACCCTGAGAAATTCAAGACAGGCTATTCACAGAGAATAGATCAAGCCAGAAAAGTCCGAGAATTTGGAAGAAACTCAAGAGATGCCATTCACGGAGAAAAGATCATCTCTGGGGAGTAGAGTTTCTTTGACAATTTCTAAGAGTGACAGTCTGAGAAAGGGTTCACCGAGAATGCTGCCTTTCACTTCTCCATATCGTTTAACCCCAAATGGAGGGAAGACTGTATCTGGTAATCCTATGGGGATCTAGTTTTGTTTGTATTTAAGAGTGACCAACAGAGCTTAGTGCTAGACGTAGTTGTCAGGGAAACTCTAAATATCTATACTAGTATTACACAGTTGATATGAGTTTATGAAAGAAGACTTACAGTGAAACAGCCCCACAATACAGTTATATGTATATGAAAGCGGATAAAGAAAGCATATAAACACTTACTCGGTTGTAGAGCTTCCATGTTGTTTGGTTAGTTGTTCAACAAAGAAAGATTGAAAACAACAGTATATTCAAAATTAAAGGAGAAAGTATTTTGAAAAGATGCTGGGGCTTACAGCTCAAGGAGAGGCCCAAGGTTTATCAGTGATCGCACTGTCGTTTTGTACAGAGGGACTTATACAAGTGACTGAGGCCCAAGAAAGGTTTTCTGTACAAGGGGATGGGACTTACATTCTCTCAAGAGGCCCAACTATTTAAAGAAAAAGAATGGGGCTTACAACACGAGGGTAGGCCCAGATGATTGGTTTTTTTATTGGCGATCACGCCGAGGTTTTCTTTTAACGCAGGGTGACTTATACAATGTCTGAGGCCCAAAAAGTTTTGGTTAAAAGGGGATTGGGTCTTATACTTTAATAGAGGCCGAAAAGATTTATTTTTGTACAAGTGGTGGGGCTTACAGCTCAAGGAGAGGCCCAGGGTCATTTGTTTGAAAATGGCGATCGCGCCGAGATTTTTGAAAACGCGGTGGGTCTTATACAATGCATTGAGGCCCAAAAAATGGTTTAGTTTTCAAAGGGGGTTGGGTCTTACACTCTAATAGAGGCCCAAAAAGTTTTGAATGGGTCTTATACCTCGAGGAGAGGCCCAGGGTTTGTTTTTCAACGGACGATGATCGCGTCGAACTTTTTGAAATACAACGGGACTTATATAATAAGTGAGGCCCAAAAATATGTTTGTATTTACAAAGGATTGGGTCTTACACTCTATTAGAGGCCCAAAAGTGTTTGAAATTGTTTGATGAGGGTGAAAATCAAAGAAACCCTAATTTGTTATTCTTTAAAAGTAAATATTTAAAGAAAATCAAATAAAATACCAGATAAGTTTGAATAAACCATTTGTGATTTTTGTTTAAGGTTTGAGTAATGAGGGATTAATCACAAGATGAATTGAAATTCACTTGGTTTTGATTTTCAAAGTAAATATTCACTTTTTAAAATGTTTAAAAACATTAAAAAGGAATTTATTCACAAAAATACTAATTATATTAAATAAATAATATAAACTTAATTTTTTTTTTGTGGAATAAAATATTTCAACATTTTTGTGATTTTTTGCAAAATGAACCAATAAAAAATAATTAAAATTGAAAGAGTTATTAATTTTCCAATTAATTAATAAAACATGAAAATATTGGAAAAAATAGCAAAAATATGAGAAAACACAAAATGGCATGGGTGGGGTTTGAACCCACGACCTCAAGGTTATAGGGCGCGCGCCTTACCACTGGGGTGGTGATACATCCATTGCTTGAAGTGAAACCACAAATATACAAGGCTTGCCTTGTTTTTGGCATGGCCCAAGGCAAGGTAAGACAAGTTTTGGGTAAGAAACGTGAAGGTCATAACTTTCTCATTTCTCCATGGTTTGAGACAAAATTTATATGCATATGGCCTAAAATTTCACAAGGAATCCAATGGTGGTGGTATTTTTTTCAGATCATACTCCCTCCCCAAAATCCGATAGTGGTTTTGAAAAAGGCATATAATTGCATTTTCTATGCTACACTTTGATACAGGCATGAATTACATGATGAATTGGTTCAAACACAACATATATAATATGTATGAGGTATGTATGATCAGTGGACTTCAAAGCAATGCATATTTTGGAAAGTTCAAGTCATGATGCTTACCTCTTTTTGAGCTTTTGGAATTTTCTGTGCAATCTACCAAACTTCTTGTTCCAGAAATGGTTTGATGCTTTGGACACTCTCAAATGATCCCTTATAAGCTTTTAGGATGGTTGGAATCAGCTGGAACCTGCAAAAACACAAACTGGCCCTTTCTTGCAAAAGGGGTTAAAATGACCAAAATAACAACTCTCTCAAATGGTGTTCCAGATGGGGGGAACCATTTGGGAGAGTTCAATGATGTTATTTGGAGTGTGCTTGAGGTTTTATCTAGTTTGGAAAGTGACTGAATCAAGACATGGCTTGAAAAATGCACAAAAGGCCTATTTTGAGATTTTGAGAGGTGACTTTGTGATTTTGGTGTTACAGGTCACTTTTGATAGTTTGGATCACCTACATATGATGTTTATGAGGTGTTAGGATCATGAGTTGTGATGGAAATGCTCTCTAACTCAAAAACTCAGAGTTACCTTGCTAAAGAAGGCATTTTGGCCTAAAGAGAGAGATTTTGAGGAAAGCATCTATTTGATGGCTTTGGTGTACTCAAACTGAGCACAAATGAGCTCTATTTATAGTAGAGCAAGTTTGTTTTAGGATCAATAGTGAATGGCAACTGCAGCAGAGGTTTGGCCAATGGTTGCACTTTGGAATCCAAGTCTCCTCTAGCCATTGACTAGAGGTTAGGGCGCAGGGCTGTGGTTCCCTTGGTCTTGGATAAGTCTTGACTGAATTCAGTTACAAATGTGTCAGTCCATACCACCTTGGTGTAAGTATTGAATGCTCCAATCCAAAATTGGAGTCTTGTCCCTCTTTTAGGCAATTCTAGGTTTGGCATGCTACTTCTTGTTCCAAGGGCTTTTGAGGCTTAACTCAATGTTTGTCCCCTTTAAATTTGATCCTCAGATGTGTCCAAAGTGATGACAAGGCTTGGAATTATATGATTTTTCCAAATCGAGCAAAAATACAAAATTCTGCCTAGCCTTGGCAGTTTTCAGCATGGCATATTGCCATTGTCATATCTCATGGTCCAAGTGGAATTTGGTGATTTTCTTGGACATTTTGGAAATCCCTCATATGATACAACAACTGTTTGATCATATTTGGTTTTGATACCTTTTGGATCCAAGTGAAAAATTCCCCTACATTTGGAAAAAAGTGAAGGCAGATTCTGACTTAGTGAAAATTTTACTAAGTGTTGGAAAAAAGTGACATTTTCACTTTTTGTGATTTTGATCATTCCATAACTCAAAATCCATGATGAATTTGGAAGGAGGTCAGTTCTAAGCTTTTGTAAAGGGTAATGAGAGCTACAAATCTAGCTTTGGATGGGGGAAAATGGCCTTGTGGTTTAGGAGTTATGATCCTCCAAAGTTTGTACCCTTGCCACTTTGTTCATAACTTAGAAAATTTTCTAAGTTTTTATGGTTACCCCTTTTACAAGCTATCCCACTTTTCTTGATTTTTCTTGATTAATGATGATTCAAATTATACATTAACATCATTTTAGGGTTAAAAAACCATTTTTGTGAAAAATCTCAAAAAGTCAAAGTTGACTTTTGTGCACAGTTGACTTTTTGTCAGATGAATTCCAAACTGTGCGATCCTCTATGAAATCAAGTCCTTGACCTAAATCAAACTTGATGGATTGATTTCATAGGTGTTATAGGGTGTATTGAATCATGTCCTAGGGTTTGGGAGCATGTCCTGGTCAAAAGCCAAAGCTACAGTTGACTTTTCTCACGAAACCCTAATTGTGGTACTGATGACATTGAGACTTGCTGCTCAAGCTTCCTGGATCAATCCATTGTTGCAAATGGATCAATGTAGTGTATTAGAGACCCTCAAATCATGTCTTGAGGTCTTGTCTCATGATTTGTCCCAAAAGTCAACTTAGGGGTGAATTAGGTCAAGAAACCCTAATTCTTGATTTTTTTATGAATGCATCCCCTGAGGCAAAATTGACTTGATGATTGGGTCCATGAGGTTCCATGGAGAATATTAGGTTATGCTTTGAAGCATTGGCTCATGCCCAGAGGAAAATTTCCATCTGGAGGCCCTGGTCGACCAAACCCTAATTTGGTGACACTGGCGATCTTGAGGCTTGATCCACCTGGAAGGGAGCAGCCTTGTGCTTAATCCTTAAAGTGGGAGTCCTCTTGATCCATTGTGGATGTTTGAGAGGTTAGACAAGTTGAAGATCATGTCATTCCTTGATTGATCCTTTGTCTAAGGCACTGAGAGGGTTTGAAACCCTACTCCTTGTTTGTAGCGAATGCTCACCCATCTTTAGGGAGACTGATGAGGCAAGATGGTTCATCCATATTGTGATGATGATTTGCACAATGATGGAAAATCTTAGTGGTCAAAATTTGGGGTATGACAGAGGTCATCCAACAACTTGGTTACCTAATTTCTCAAATTTAGTTTAGTATTCCACAATAGAACCCTCCTGATTCAATTTAAATAACTCAGATTGATGATTAGCATAGGTGGAAGGACCAAAACGTAATTCCAAAGCTTTAGTAAAGGAAGACCAGTCAGTTAATAATTGATTATGATGCATCCATTTAAACCAACCTAAAGCATCACCTTTCTTGTAAAATGAGATTAGAGACAATATGTTTTCAGATGGTAAGTTATAAAATTGAAAAAACTCACTAGCTTGGAACAACCATTCTAAAGGGTTAGAACCATCAAACATAGCAAGTTCAATTTTAGGGGTTCGTAATGGGGGTAATGGGAGCAATTGAGGGATTTGGGAGTATGGGGTCTGGTTGAAAAAAGGAATATTATAATTATGGGTTGAGTGAAAGGAAGTTGGGGAAGAGAGGTATGGTGGGAACGTGGTGGTGGTTATTGTAATACCCCTGTTGCACCCCAAATTTTACCCTCAGATTCTTTGATCTTTTGCATATCATTCCATGTCATTTTATTTATTTACTTTAAGTTTTTGAACAATTTGTTTTAGTTCATTTTCATTTAACTTCTTTTAAATATAATTTATTTTGCCTTAGTTCAAATTTAATTTAGTTTATGTGTAAATTTTTAGTGTATTTGTCTATTTAATTTTCAATTTTTATTTAGCCTTTATTTTAGTTTTGACTAAATTAGATTAATTTTCATTTAATTTAATTTATTTTGAGTCCAATTTTATTATTAATTAGCTTAGCTTATTAATTGTAATTTTGAATTTAATTTTTAGTTTCAATTTTAACTAGTTTAATTTTGATTAACTTAGTTTAATTCTATTTTCTTTTTAAATTTAACTTTCATTACAGTTTCTTTTGTAACTTCAATTTTAATTTAGTTTGCTCAAGTTACTATTAAGGGCCCATTCAAAATACGAAGTCCATTGCAAAAATAATAACAGCAGCTTGAATTCATAAGCCGTACAGCCACGTGAAATGCAAAACGCATCATCCAGCCACCACAGGCCCCACATTGTTCCTGCTACACACATCCTTCACTTGCGCAAACAAAAACTCTGAATTCTCCAACGTAAACCTGCGAATTCGTACGATAGTCCTGTGCCATCACTCTCTAAAATCTGCACAACCTGCTGTGACAATAACAGGACATCAACGGTAAATTTAAAATTTGCAATAAGAAGAGAATTTCAAAACAAATGGGGGGGGGGGGGGGGAAGGGGGAAGTAGAACAAAAACACAAACCGGAAACAAACGTTCCCTTCTAACCTTCAACCTTTCTCCATAAATCTGTGATACCTTCAAAAACCCACATCAATATTTTCCTTCATCAAAAACCTCTTCTTCATAAAAAGAGAGAAAAAAAACTTTACAGAGGACTGGCCTCCATTCGCAACTACTCTCCTATTTCTCTTCCGAAACTCAAACTTCCTTTCCTCATTCAAACCTCACTCAACCGAAACATTTCCGCAACCATAAACCTCCAAACCTCACCCTGTAAACACCATCTCCCAACCTCACAGGAACAAATCTTCTATTAAAACAAATCACCTTCGAGTAATAACCATAACTCTACAAAATAGAACAACAAAGAAGGATTCACAGAAAAGATCAGAACAAAATACTCACCAAGCTCACATGACTGGAGGATACGCATAGCAGATTCACAACACCATGCCCACATTAGAACAAACACAGAGTATTCACACTAAAAAAACCATCATCGCCTACAATCAACAATTGAGGCACGAAGAGAAACACCAGAATATCAGCGAAGACCACAACATATCAGCCTCACGGAACTAAGAAGACGTACGCTGTTGTCGAACTCGACGTGTCGTAATTCTTCGAAGGTATGTAATCCTGTGATATTGCAATGTTGTAGCTTGTTGTTTCGATTCCTTGCTTGTTTGTCGGATTCACGAGCGAGGGAGAAAGAATTGAAACATGGCGAAACATGTGAGGGAGAGAACTGAGAGAACTGTAGAAAGAGAAGGAAGTTGAGGGAATGATTTCGAAGAGAGGGAGGTTGGTTTTCAGCGTGATTGTTGTTGTCGTTTACAGATGCGATCTCAGAGAGAAGTGAGAAGATATTGGCTGATGCTACCATTCACTTTAGTTTTTTATAATTCCTATTTTGCCTTGACTGAATTGGGTCGGAAATGACCGATCCACCACCTGTATCCGGCACCCATTCGGGCCTTTCCTCTTGGTTTTCATGCTTTTAAAAAACCACAAATGATTTCTACACCCCTTGGTTTCTATTTAATTTAAAACTTAAATTTTAGTATATTTAGTTTTGATTAGAATTTAATTAGGATTTTAATCTGTATTAGCTTTAATTAGATTTTAATCTGTTTTAGCTTTAATTAGATCATATTTATTAGATTTTTAATTTTTAATTTTAAGTCAATTATCAAGATTCATTTTATTCACTGTATATACGTTGTTGTTCATTCTATTCTCGATACCGGAGTTCTCCTCCTTATTTCTCTTGTTCATTCTTCCCCTTTCCAAAGGAAGGTGAATTAGGTTGACTCTTAAGTCATAGCCCCCACCTTAACCTTAGTAAGCCTCATAGGAGCTTACCCTCATTTCTTGGCCTCATGAGAGCCATGAAATCATAACTAGCATTAGGTTAGAGTTCCTACATTCTTGGTGATATTCATCCTAATGAATACTCACTTTCCCTATTGACTAAAACATCAACGTAGGACCATTATAACTAGACTTAGAGAGTTCTTATACTCTACAATGAGGTCACACTCATTTCCCCTCTGAATATTGACCACAGTCAATCATTCAGTAGAAGTAGAACTACGCATACTCTGATTCTATACCCGAGGATACGTAGGCGCAAAGTGCGATGCTTTGTCGAGTATACTTAGATACTAACCCCTAGGGTTTCAACCTTTAGCATATAATCTTTAGCAAGCAAACATAATACAACATAAACATTAGCAAGAGGTTCCCGTAGAGTACTACGGACGTTTAGGGTGCTAATACCTTCCCTAGGCGTAACCAACCCCTGAACCTTAGATCTCCCCCCTTTATGTTTTTTAACGATCTTGAACCTTTCCTTTGGATAAATCAAAGTCGGTTGTAAAAGAAAATGGTGCAAGTTAATTAATAGCTTGTTATCCGATTTTCACCGCAACAGAAATGGCGACTTCACTGGGGATACTCTTTATTTTTTAGGGTTAAGCCCACCTTGCTTTATTTATGTTGTTTATGTATTGCTTACTTGATATCTGTATATCTGTATATTTGTGTATCTCTGTTTGATTTCTTCTGTGGGTTGGGTGTGCTACTTTTGAGTGGTGAGATAAGTCCTAATCCGGGCTTGAGAGAACACATTTGTTTAGGAACTGTGGACATAGTCAAGGGAACTTCGAGGGAGAAATCCCAAAGGAGGGAACTTGAAGTTCACACTCAGTTGAGGCCCTCTTGGAGGTGGTAAATGTTGAACGAGCAATCGTGAATGCGTTACTACTTTCGACCTGGGTGCCAAAGATACTGATGGCCATTAGTTATCCCTTTACCCCAACTTGGCCTTTTAGGACGTAGTGCGATGACTATGAGGGAGTAATCCTAAACAGTTGTCACGCGATACTACACTCAGACGAGATTCTCTTGAGAATATTATTGATTACCAAGTATTTGGGAAGTCGATAATATCCGAAAGATGGATTGTCGACTCTGGGAACTTTTTAGAACCATGTTCTGCAGACAAAAACCCATAGTACATACCTTTTGGGATGGGTAGACCTTGGCTCCATGCTCGTAGCCCCTAAACCTAGGACTTGTGTGCTGTTGTGTGTGCATATATTTGTGTTTTTGTGTGCCCGTGTTTTGTGCATTGCATAAATCTCATGATAACCATTTGATTTCAATGAACTCAGACGTTCTTTTCTTTGCAAAGATCAATCGGGATCTTAGATTTTAAAACAAAACTTTTCAGTTTTCCCGAAAATGTTTGCAACTCCACCTTTCGAGTTCCTTGAAACCATTTAGCTTGCATTAGCATTGCATGCACATTTGCATTTCTCAGTCTTGAGTCTCATCCGTCCTCCACCTTTCGAGTTCCTTGAAACCATTTAGCTTGCATTAGCATTGCATGCACATTTGCATTTCTCAGTCTTGAGTCTCATCCGTCCTTTGTCTGTAACCCAGCTGACCTCCCGAAGCCAGCATTGGACTTGAAAAAGCTTTTAAGGGATCATGAATTCAGAGGAGCAGAACCAGTTTATGACCAGAGTGAATTTTGACTTGTTAAGAAGCCAGTTGGATCAGGTTATGGCAGCCTTGGCAAAAAGAGATGCTCAGGGTATGTTTGTGAACAATGTTGCCCAAGCTCAACCTGTGCAGATTCCTGTTGAGAACCAATTTATACAAGAACATGCCATTGTCCGAGATGGACATTCTTCTCCTATTGATGCTATGGAATATCGCAGTTTTGCATTCTCTGAGTCAGATTCCCAAGAAGTGGTCCCTGTGATGAAAACCCAGGATCCACGAGACATTGAGCTAATGGAAAAATGTCATGCCTTGGAAAAGAAGCTTGATGCCATTGAAGGTCGCGACACTGCTGATCTGAATGCTTTGGACATGTGTTTGGTACCCGACCTCGTGATACCTCCTAAGTTCAAAACACCGAAGTTTGAGAAGTATAAAGGGGATAGCTGTCCAAAGCAACATTTGGTGATGTTTTGCAGAGGAATGACTTCACATGTCCTCAATGACAAACTCATGATCCATTGTTTCCAAAACAGTCTAAGTGGAGCATCACTGAATTGGTACATGCAGCTAGAGAATAGTCATGTTCAATCATGGTCAGACCTAGCCAGTGCCTTTGTGAAGCAATACAACTACAATCTTGATTTGGCTCCCAGTCGCCTACATTTGCTAGACTTATCTCAAGAAGAAAATGAGTCCTTCAGAAAGTATGCTCAGAGGTGGAGAGAAATAGCTGCTCGTGTTCAACCACCACTTTCGGACAAGGAATTGGTTGACTGGTTCGTGGACCCTTTGCAAGGTATATATTGAGAAAATTTGTTTAGCACTGTGACATCAAACTTTTCTGAATTGGTAAAAGCTGGAGAACGCATTGAGAGTGGTCTCCAGAAAGGAAAGATCCGAGGCATCTCGAACATCCCGGCCGGTGAGAATAAATCAGTTGTCAGTTCTCAAGAAGAATAGGAGAAGGAAAGTAATTCTATATGGGAATCCCAAATACCTCAGCGCTTCTACAACTCAAGTGTTCAGCGTCAGCAACCTTTTGGGTCTTGGCATCAGACACCAATCTCTCCACGTGGGCAATATTCTTATCCAAATCGAAGACCTCCTCTATATCAACGATCCTACCGCCGTCAGCCACGTCAGCATGCACGACAAAGGCCAAGGAAGCCAGAGAGGAATTTCACTCCGTTGCCAATACCATACAGTCAGTTCCTGCCAGATTTAATCAAATGGGGATTGATAGTGCCAAAAGGGATAGATCCAGTGATCCCTCCATACCCACCAGGCTTTGATGCCAACGCCCGATGTGACTACCACGCTGCGGCACAGAGGCATTCAACCGAAGACTGTAAGGTACTCAGAAGCAAGGTTCAGACGCTGCTTGATTCTGAGATGATCTCATTCACGCCTCAAGGAATTCAAATCAACAGTCCTTTACCTAATCGAGCAGATTCATCAGACCCTGAAGAGGAAGAAATTATTGAGAGTGGATGTGAAGATAATTCTCAGACGGATTTCGACAATTAATTTTGAAGATGACTATCTCCGTTTGGCAAGTTGAGAAGGAAAGCCCAGTTCCCTGAGGCTGGCAAACTTTAGACTGTTTCAGCATTTTTGTTGTATTTTCTTTGCATATTTGAATCTGTTTTTGCTTATAAGCAGTATTGTACTTTCAAATTGCCAAGATTAGTAAAATGATTATGCATCTTTTGATTAAATCCCTTCGTTTAACTCATTTACTGTTATTTTCGTAAAAGCAGAGAATATATATCCATTTCCACTCCTTTTTCAAACTATTGTTAAAAACAAAGATTGGGGAGGATGATGAAAACCCCGCGTTCATAATTGCTATGGTATGCTTTCAATTAAACCTCGCCGAGGATGTAAGGCATTATTTCAATCCCTAAACACTGGAGAAATAAGGAAGATAATCCCTCGATAACCCTTCGAGCCCAGGAGTAGGAGTTTTCTTTCCTTACACAAAAAACCCTTAAATCTCAATCTTGGGGCAGGGTAGTTCTCAGTTTAACTTGGATATGCATTCAAATGTAAGCGCTTCGTGTAAGGCGTCAATCAGCTCTCGCAAATCAAGTGACTTCCTAGCTTTTGGAAACTTGAATGCATAGCTTAAGTTAACTGAGTGTAGGATTGGAGTTCATCACGAAGAGTGGTTGGGTATAAATAAACTTTGAGCCTTTATCCCTTGTTTCATAAACCAAGCCACGTTACAACCCATAAAAGACCTAATTGAGGTAAGGTTGTTTTGAAAGCATATTACAACAAGGTTGATTAACCTGACTCCTAATAATCTTTGTTATTTGCGTGTGTTGATCACTTTCTCTGATTAGATCCATCTTTGTTTTTTATTTAATCATTCCACCGTGTGTGTTTCATCAATGAAACTCGATTTCAAAAGCTTGCATGAATATCGCATTGAAATTGCCAATTTTTGATGAACAATACTTGTTTGTAAAAACAACTCAATATCAAAGAAATTCCAACAAAGGCAGTCAGCCAGGGAATTTGACTTGATAAAGGAAACTCAGTCAGGGGCAACTAAGCGGAAGGTTTTGCCAATCCATCATCCCAATAGTCAAGAATCAGGGGCAGAACTCTTCGAAGTTCAAAATATTGGGGCAAGTCTTCTTGAGGCTATCTTACGACAAGTAACCCATCAGCAGGGAAAACTTTGTTCCCAGTTGTTTCTACCACAGTCTAAAGGACTTTGTATGGCGAATGCAGTTGAACTGGGGCAGTTATATCAAGACTCGTGGATCTTTTCAAGAGTTTGAAGATATTGAAGCATCTGGTATTTCAATTCTTCTGTAAAATCCTTTTGATCAGTAAATCAGAAGCAATCATGTCGAGATTCGGTAAATCCCTAAAAGGTCAAATAGGCAAGGACATCTCCTTCACAGATCAACCAAACTGACCAGGGGCAAGTATGTTCCCCAGTTGCCAACAACCAATCTGAAGCACAAATTCAAGGACTTTGTTGAGAAAACGCTGTTAATCTTGGGTTTTGTACAAGGTACCAAAACATCCCCTTTGAGGAGCATAAACCATCAACTTTCAGCCTCCTCTTAGGCTTTGTATAATGATTCTCCCCTGCGGAGTCAGTCAGTCAACTTCCAGCCTCCTCTTAGGCTTTGTATAATGAGTTCCCCTATCAGACAGTCTCCTCTTAGGCTTTGTATAATGACTTTCCCCAGTGGAATCCAATCAACCTCTTAGCTTCAACCTTGGGCTTTGATCAAGACACAACTAGTTCAGGGACTTTGTCATGCAAAGGCAGTCAATCAGGGGTAGTCAGGCTGAAATTCATAAATCTCTCCAAGAGTTTGAAGATATGCAAACACCTTGTATGCCAATTCTTCTGTAAAATCCTCTTGATGCATTCTTCTGCCAGACCATGTACCCTGGGGAAGATGAGTTATGCAGAACTACTCAGCTTTTGTGGCATCTCTGTCAGACCCCAGTAAGCAGTTACTTCAGCTAATCTTGGTAATTCTCAATGGATCTCTTATCTCCAGCGAAGGAATCAAGCTCATGATGACAATCCTAGTGAAGTCATGATGCTATACCAAGCAGGATAGTTCTTCCCCGGAGAAGGTCATAACCTTGAAGTATAGTTGTTTCTCCTGCGATTTCATCCCCAATGATGGTCCAACCTGTTGAGTTTGGCTGGGTATCCTTGTCGGGATGTTTATTTCATCTCCAGTCTCGCTTCCTTTTGTCAGTTTTATCAGCATAAGCATAAGCATAAGCATGGCATAAGCACTCATATGCATAACATCTTAGCATTTTTGCTTTCCTTCTGGTGTTTACCTATTTTGTTCACTTTGGCATTTATTTCCCCAAGTGATTGGGTTTGTCTATTCTCTCCAATAGAGTCGTCAGCCCCTAGGCATAAAGTGCCCATCCATTCTTGAATCCCCACAGAGCTTTATCCTCGTGGATGATGGTTGGTTCAGTTATCTCTTTCCACAATTGGATGAGATAAATCCAATTTGAGTTCATTCCTCAATTGGAGTCTTGTTTGACTGTTTCTTTCTAGCTTGTTCCTAGATTGAACTTTGGTCCCTGACAGGGGTGGTTTCCGAACCCACTTTCGAAAGTGCATTTATTTTGCACCGTGTCTCGCAGGAAAATTCTTTTACGAATCCCCATTGAAGACAAAGTTATTTCTCCAGCAATGTTGTAATACCAACATATCTTTGGAATTAATACCTAACAACAAGTGGCAATCTCCTTGAGAAGCTTGTTTTGTTATCATTACTTTTACAACGATAAGTGGCCATCTCTCTCACGGGAAGCTTATTTGTCCTTGATTTTACCTTTAATCAGTCTTTTCCGTCAATCCTTTGGCGATGTCATTTTTTGTACCATCAGCCCTTTGATGATGTCAATCTTTATTTAAATCATCTGTGTTCTCCGTCAATCCTTTGACGATCTCAATTGTATCACCATCAACCCTTTGATGATGTCGCATTTTGATCAACTGCTTTTTCCGTCAATCCTTTGACGATGCCAGTTTTTTTTCCATCAACCCTTTGATGAGGTCTTTATTTATTTAAACCATCTGTGTTCTCCGTCAATCCTTTGACGATCTCAATTGTATCACCATCAACCCTTTGATGATGTCGCATTTTGATCAACTGCTTTTTCGGTCAATCCTTTGACGATGCCAGTTTTTTTTTCCATCAACCCTTTGATGAGGTCTTTATTTATTTAAACCATTTGTGTTCTCCGTCAATCCTTTGACGATCTCAATTGTATCACCATCAACCCTTTGATGATGTCGCATTTTGATCAACTACTTTTTCCGTCAATCCTTTGACGATGCCAGTTTTTTTTCTTCCATCAATCCTTTAGTGATGTAAACCTTCGATTCAATTATCCCTTACCGTCTATCCTTTGACGATGTGAACCTTTACTTCCCCAGTGGAGTAAAAACATTCCCGGTATGTCCAAAACCTTTGCCTAAGCTAGGCTTACGTTCGGTCACCACCTTTGAGTGCCAGATTTTGACTCGTTGTGCAATATCCCCCAGGAAGTCTAACCTGCAAATTCAGCATTGACCTTTTTGAGCTCTTTATAAAGGACCTTAGGTCCAATCCTAATTGGTACCTTTTCTTTTTATCTAAAGTTGTTCTTGTTTGAATCAAGTCAAACTTGAACCTGAACTTCGATTTATCGTGAGCTCGTTGTTCACCTTCTTCAATTTATACCTGTTCTCACTTGAATCGAGTCAAACATGGACCTAAACCTCGAGTTATCGTGAGCTCGTTGTTTATCTTTTATTTACTTCAGCTTATAACCGTTCTTGTTTGAATCGAGTCAAACATGAACCTGATCTTTGATTTTGAGAGCTTATTTAAACCAATATTGCTGGATCAATATACCTTTTAAAAGCCATTTAGATTTTTTATTTGGCGCGCAGAGTTTGTCTTTGTCTTTTCTGGCTTTTCTTGAAGATCTCGTTCAAACTCTTCAGTATAAGAAATCCTCGGAAAATCTTTTGGAGGTCTATCTTTTTTTTGTTTCAGCTGATCCCCAGTGGAGATCATGTCTTCTTTCTGGCTTCTTGCCCAGTAAGATTGTACTCTTTCCCCAGTGTTTCCTCGGAGTCTCCCTGGTGAGTCTTTTTTTTGTTGGTTAGCCTGTATCCCCAGTGAGTTTACCTCATGGATACTAACCTTCGTCTTTTCCCAGTGAAGCTTATCTGTGTTTGTTTGCTTCCTCTTTATCCTTTGGTGTCTCGTTGTGGCAGCATCTTTGCATCTTCTTGGTATCATGGTTGTTGCATTGCAGGTCTGCGCATCTGAGGGAAAAAATTTCGGTTATCTGTATTTAAATATCTTTCACTTTTAATTCCATGAGGATCTTCATCTCTCATGTCATCCGGTGAAGATATTTAAATAGGGGCAACTGTTGCACCCCAAATTTTACCCTCAGATTCTTTGATCTTTTGCATATCATTCCATGTCATTTTATTTATTTACTTTAAGTTTTTGAACAAATTGTTTTAGTTCATTTTCATTTAACTTCTTTTAAATATAATTTATTTTGCCTTAGTTCAAATTTAATTTAGTTTATGTGTAAATTTTTAGTGTATTTGTCAATTTAATTTTCAATTTTTATTTAGCCTTTATTTTAGTTTTGACTAAATTAGATTAATTTTCATTTAATTTAATTTATTTTGAGTCCAATTTTATTATTAATTAGCTTAGCTTATTAATTGTAATTTTGAATTTAATTTTTAGTTTCAATTTTAACTAGTTTAATTTTGATTAACTTAGTTTAATTCTATTTTCTTTTTAAATTTAACTTTCATTACAGTTTTTTTTGTAACTTCAATTTTAATTTAGTTTGGTCAAGTTACTATTAAGGGCTCATTCAAAATACGAAGTCCATTGCAAAAATAATAACAACAGCTTGAATTCATAAGCCGTACAGCCACGTGAAATGCAAAACGCATCATCCAGCCACCACAGGCCCCACATTATTCCTGCTACACACATCCTTCACTTGCGCAAACAAAAACTCTGAATTCTCCAACGTAAACCTGCGAATTCGTACGATAGTCCTGTGCCATCACTCTCTAAAACCTGCACAACCTGCTGTGACAATAATAGGACATCAACGGTAAATTTAAAATTTGCAATAAGAAGAGAATTTCAAAACAAAGGGGGGGGGGGGGGGGGGGGAGGAGGAAGTAGAACAAAAACACAAACCGGAAACAAACGTTCCCTTCTGACCTTCAACCTTTCTCCATAAATCTGTGATACCTTCAAAATCCCCCATCAATATTTTCCCTCATCAAAAACCTCTTTTTCATAAAAAGAGAGAAAAAAAACTTTACAGAGGACTGGCCTTCATTCGCAACTACTCTCCTATTTCTCTTCCGAAACTCAAACTTCATTTCCTCATTCAAACCTCACTCAACCGAAACATTTCCGCAACCATAAACCTCCAAACCTCACCCTGTAAACACTATCTCCCAACCTCACAGGAACAAATCTTCTATTAAAACAAATCACCTTTGAGTAACAACCATAACTCTACAAAATAGAACAACAAAGAAGGATTCACAGAAAAGATCAGAACAAAATACTCACCACACTCTCATGACTGGAGGATACGCATAGCAGATTCACAACACCATGCCCACATCAGAACAAACACAGAGTATTCACACTCAGAAAACCATCATCGCCTACAATTAGCAATTGAGGCACGAAGAGAAACACCAGAATATCACCGAAGACCACAACATATCAGCCTCACGGAACTAAGAAGACGTACGCTGTTGTCGAACTCGTCGTGTCGTAATTCTTCGAAGGTATGTAATCCTGTGATATTGCAATGTTGTAGCTTGTTGTTTCGATTCCTTGCTTGTTTGTCAGATTCGCGAGCGAGGGAGAAAGAATTGAAACATGGCGAAACATGTGAAGGAGAGAACTGAGAGAACTGTAGACAGAGAAGGAAGTTGAGGGAGCGATTTCGAAGAGAGGGAGGTTGGTTTTCAGCGTGATTGTTGCTGTCGTTTATAGATGCGATCTCAGAGAGAAGTGAGAAGATATCGGCTGATGCTACCATTCACTTTAGTTTTTTATAATTCCTATTTTTCCTTGACTGAATTGGGTCGGAAATGACCGATCCACCACCTGTATCCGGCACCCATTCTTGCCTTTCCTCTTGGTTTTCATGCTTTTAAAAAACCCCAAATTATTTCTACACCCCTTGGTTTCTATTTAATTTAAAACTTAAATTTTAGTATATTTAGTTTTGATTAGAATTTAATTAGGATTTTAATCTGTATTAGCTTTAATTAGATTTTAATCTGTTTTAGCTTTAATTAGATCTTATTTATTAGATTTTTAATTTTTAATTCTAAGTCAATTCTCAAGATTCATTTTATTCACTGTATATACGTTGCTGTTCATTCTATTCTCGATACCGGAGTTCTCCTCCTTATTTCTCTTGTTCATTCTTCCCCTTTCCAAAGGAAGGTGAATTAGGTTGACTCTTAAGTCATAGCCCCCACCTTAACCTTAGTAAGCCTCATAGGAGCTTACCCTCATTTCTTGGCCTCATGAGAGCCATGAAATTATAACTAGCATTAGGTTAGAGTTCCTACACTCTTGGTGATATTCATCCTAATGAATACTCACTTTCCCTATTGACTAAAACTTCAACGTAGGACCATTATAACTAGACTTAGAGAGTTCTTATACTCTACAATGAGGTCACACTCATTTCCCCTCTGAATATTGACCACAGTCAATCATTCAGTAGAAGTAGAACTACGCATACTCTGATTCTATACCCGAGGATACGTAGGCGCAAAATGCGATGCTTTGTCGAGTATACTTAGATACTAACCCCTAGGGTTTCAACCTTTAGCATAGAATCTTTAGCAATAAAATATAATACAACATAAACATTAGCCAGAGGTTCCCGTAGAGTACTACGGATGTGTAGGGTGCTAATACCTTCCCTAGGCGTAACCAACCCCCGAACCTTAGATCTCCCCCCTTTAGGTTTTTTAACGATCTTGAACCTTTCCTTTGGATAAATCAAAGTCGGTTGTAAAAGAAAATGATGCAAGTTAATTAATAGCTTGTTATCCGATTTTCACCGCAACAACCCCAAATTTGTAAGAATATTTATTTAATTTATTTAAATATAATATTCGTGAATTTTGGTAAATTTTGGTGGTTTGTATTGATGTTGGTATTTTGTTGAGTTTTGGTTATTTATTTAAATAATAGTATATAATATGGAATATATAGTATTATTATTTATTTAAATAATATTAAATGAATTAAGGGTAAGATGGACTTTAGAGGAGGATTAGTGAGGGTAAATTGGGGAAAGCCCAATTTAGAGGCCTAAGGGTTAGGTTTAACAAAAAGGAGAATTTGAGAGGAATATGATTCATTTTGTTAGATCGTGAAAAGAAGGGAAAAGGCCAGAGCTCTGAGGAAAGAGGGAAAAGCTTAGGATTCGAGAAAGTTTCCAAGAAATCGAGAGAGAAAGGCATGGAATTGACAATCTAAGGTATGGGGAGTATTGCCTTTCATTGTTTTCAATATAGGGATTCAATGTATTTAAAGTGGATTTTGAGGTTTATGTGATTTTTGTGGGTTTATGAGTAAACTGAGGAAGTTATGATGTATTAGTGAGGTTTATGTGATTTTTGTGGGTTTATGAGTAAACTGAGGAAATTATGATGTATTAGTGAGGTTTATGTGATTTTGTGGGTTTATGAGTAAACTGAGGAAGTTATGATGTATTAGTGAGGTTTATGTGATTTTGTGGGTTTTTGAGTAAACTGAGAAAGTTATGATGTATTAGTGAGGTTTATGTGATTCTTGTGGGTTTATGAGTAAACTGAGGAAATTATGATGTATTCGTGCGTTGATGACGAAGGTGAAGGGGTTGTGAGGACTTTGGGGGTATTGGGGTATTTTGAGGGTTTATGTGATTTTGAGGCTTAGGATAGTGTAATGAATTGACCTAATAGTCGTAGGTTTTTATGCCCTTAATGCTATGATAGTGTATGATGGGTAATAACATATTTAGGATAAAAATCCCTAATTTCCATGGTGGTTGTTATATGATGATTATATGATGAATTTGTGTGCCTTATATGTGTATTCTTTTTCTTTTGAGGATTGAACTTATATCCATCAATTTCAAAGGTTTTAGGCATAATCTTAAAATAATGATTAGATGGTTTAATTGTGTCAAAATTGTAAATTTACTTGAGATAATTACAGTATTGGATGGGTTGTAATTTTCTGAGAGTTTGGGTTTTTACAGAATTGAAATCGGAGGTCCGGAAGGCCTCCAATGGTGAAAAACACAGAAATTTCTGCATGCTGTCCGTCACGACTGTTCATGTTTTCGGTCGAAATCGTTTTGGTCATAACTTTTGATCCGTAAATCCGTTTTGATCCCCGTTCAAAGTTCCAGAAAGCTAATGAATAGATCTATAACATAGTATAGATAAGAGAACTGGTTGCCCACTATTTTTATATCGAATATGTTTGAGAAGTCAATTGTGTATATGTTCTATTAATGGATTGTTGTGCTGTTTGTTGCCGGTTGTGAAATTATTTGTGGATAATTTATCGAATACTTGTGTGTGTGTGTTTTGATGTATGAATTACCACGATTATATTGATGATTATGAGATGTTTATACATGATGTTTGATGATTAGATGGTGATATGAATTACCACGAGTATGTTGATGATTATGAGATGTTTATACAGGATGTTTGATGATTAAATGGTGATATGAATGACCATTAGTTATATTGATGATTATGAGAAGATGATACATGACTATTTTGATGTGAATTACCATGAGTTATATTGATGATTATGAGATGACGATTCATGATGTTTTGATGATTAAATGATGATATGAATTAACATGAGATTTTGATGAATGATGATGCACGTAATGACTTTTTATTTATGATGATGATATTGACGTTGTGCATCATGCATTCATAGCATTATAGGACTTCGGTCCATTGAGTTAGACTTCGGTCTATTGACGATTATAGGACTTTGGTCCAGCGGATTAGACTTCGGTCTATTGTGGCTTCAATCCCATTGTGTGGATGTGAGGTATTTTGACGTGCTCCGGTTCTTGTGTGGAATCGATCCTATTGACGAGGATCTTTGGAGGGTAATGGCCTAGTGTTCATCGACTTTGATGAATTGGTACCACATGCATGAGTCTTGTTGTGCATTGCATTTATGTGGCATCTTGATGTGATTTATGATGTTGTGACTTTTAATGCTTTTTTATGAGTCTGATGATGTTGTATATGATAATGACGCCATTTAATGCATATCCTGTTTTTATATTGATTATAATGAATTGTGATTACTCACCCTGCCTGTTAGAATGTTGCCTCCACGTGGGTAACGTGCAGATGATCAGGCTTAGCGGCGGATGCCTTCGAGGACCTTTTGGAGTTTTTAGTGCTTTTGGTCGACGTAGAGGGTCTTGCTCTGATAGTGTAACATCGGGTTGGGTCGTTGAGTCGAAACATGTTATGTTGACATTTTGTTGTTAGTTGATTATTATGGTTTTTATTTTAAAACCTTTTGATTTTGGATTATTATGGTTATGGTGGTTCCACTGCTAATTTTGATGGCTTTTGAATATTTTGAGGAAAACCCGTGTTTACGGAGCAAATGTTTTATTTTGAGTTTATTGAGAAAATGTGCACCCTTCTGAGGTGATTTTTACTCTGATAATTTGTGTATTTTGCCGTGTATATTTGTGGAGTAGAAAAGGGTGTTACAGATATGCAGTGGCGTTTCGTGGTGGCAGGGCCGACCTAATCAAATTGGAGGCCCAGTTCTAATTTAAAAATGAGTCAATATTAAAAAAAAAACAATTAGAATAAATAAAATTGACAAATAAAAATATAATTATATATTAATAAAAATAAGATTTAATTATAATTATTTTGACTTTCATCAATCTCATTTTTTAATGTATTGAATTTTTATTAAAATTTTATTATAGTATTTTTTTAATTGATTTTCTTTTTTTTAATAATATTTTTTATATTTATTAATATAAAAAAAGTTTGGACTTTTCAATATTTTGAGGCCCTTCAAAATATGGGGCCCTGCGTGGTGGGACAGTCGCTGTAGGTTAGGGAGGGTTATGAGAGAATGTTGCAGAGTTTCTAAGAGGGGTGTTAGTAGGGGTCAGAATATGGGTTGTAGGGGTTGTAACTAGAGAAATATGAGAGGGATTTTTTGTAATACCAGAGGAGTTTTCTGTAGAGTGAATAGTAGCAGTGTGCTGTTATTCCCTTTGTGTTGCAATCTTGTTGAGAATAGACATGATTGATTCAAATCTGGAATCTGAAATTTATTTATCATTATCCAATCTGGTGAAAATCTGTCCAACATGATGCTCTAAATCTGCAGTAGCTTTATCAAACCTCTCATCCATTTTTTGTTGGGTTTGGTTCATAACATTGTCTAGATGGATGTGTATTATTTGAACAGCTTCTTCTACAATTTCTCTAGAAGAAGAGTTAGGGGTTTTGGGGGAGCCATGAATCCAAGAGATGAAAGCGCCAATGATAGATTATGTTAGGTTACTCTAGATTTAAATTTCATAAGAATATAAAATAATAAAACAACTTTTCTCTTAACTTCAATAACAACCAGACTTTTAATATATAGCTAGGGTTTTATAATACTGAATTGGACCATGGGCCAAAATAGATAAACATAAATAGTACACACTAACAAAGTTACTAGTTGCACCTCTAGTATAATAAAGTCATTTAACAGAACTGGAGTTTTCTTTTCTCTAATAGACCGTATTAACTTTCTAACAATCTCCCTCGCTATCCCAAGAACTTCTTTAATTTCTTCCGGGAAAATTCAACTTCAAGATTTTCACTATCCACACTAGATAGTTTCCTGAAATAAATTCCTTCCAATACAAACATGTCTAAAATAGGATCCACAAATTTTGTTTCAAAGTAATTCTTTACTACACCTTTTACTTCTTTAACCCCTTCATATTTTTCTTCGTTTATGTGTCAATGAGGAAAAATATGTACATTTGGCCTAATGCCTAAATCGGAGATTATGTTTTTTTTTACGTTTTTTCGTAGAAACACGAATAAAAATCAAAATGAATTACCAAACACATAGTACATCATTTACATATTGATATTGAATTTAGTGGAATGAGCTAGACTCACACTATAGAGAATTCAAAATTTGAATTCCAACCTAAAAAATATTTGTGTTTAGGAAATTACTAGTAGGAAACCCGTGCGTCCGCACGGGTTCTGGTATGGACCGCGGATATGTCACCAGTTTATAGTGAGAATTCAAATAAATTTGAAAATATCAAAATATTATTGGAAAAAAGAAAAAAAAATGGACCACGAGATAATTGTATAAATTGTTCCTGTATATAAAAATATATGAATCAACAATGTATTTTTTTCCCGTATATGAATTTTGTTTTGTTTTGATATTTATTTATAAAATTATTTGAATCAATAGTGAAGTTGTTCTCGTACATAAAAATATATGAATGAACAATTTATTTTATCTCGTATATAAATTATATTTTTGTTTTGATATTATTTATAAAAATATTTTAATCAATAGTATAAGTTGTTCCCATATATAAAAATATATGAATCAGCAATGTATTTTTTCCCGTATATGAATATATTTTTTTTGTTTTCATATTTATTTATAAAATTATTTGAATAAATAGTGAAGTTGTTCCCGTACATAAAAATATATGAATGAACAATGTATTTTATCTCGTATATAAATTATATTTTTGTTTTGATATTATTTATAAAAATATTTGAATCAATAGTAATGTTGTTCCCGTATATAAAAATATATGAATCAACAATATATTTTTTCCCGTATATAAATATTATTTTTGTTTTGATATTATTTATAAAAATATTTGAATCAATAGTAAAGTTGTTCCCGTATATAAAATTATATGAATCAACAATGTATTTTTTCTGTATATAAATATTAATTTTGTTATGATATTATTTATAAAATATTTGAATCAATAGTAAAGTTATTCCCATTTATAAAAATATCTAAATCAAAATATTATTTATTTTTATAATATTTATAAAAATATTTGAATCAACAATGTATTTATTCCAGTATATAAATAATTGTTATTTTCATAAAATTTATAAAAATATTTGAATCTATAGTAAAGTTGTTCTCATATATAAAAATATTTAAATCAACAATGTTTTTTTTCCCGTATATATATTATCAATTGGAAAACATTAAGATAAAGATTTATCTTTGATAAATTAAAAGAAAAAGCTTAATTTTCTATTTAGATGTTTATTGATATTATTGAATTTAGTGAAATATTAAGAAAAATAATTAAATTTCTAACTCAATGATTAGTGTAAATTAAAATTTTAAAACCCAATTTTTAAGTATTTAATATATATATATATATATATATATATATATATATATATATATATATATATATATATATATATATATATATATATATATATATATATATATATATATATATATTATCACAAGTCCCTTGCGTCATATCTCATTAATACACTACAAAATGATCAATCTACTATTTGTTATCTTTCTTTTTTGTTTCTGACTTTATTGTTCTATTGCATGCTCAGCTACAAATATAAAAAATATTTGGACAGATAAATCTTGTCGTTTAAGTTTTTAAAAATAAATTATCCAAATATTTTTCAACGGTTTGTATAACCTTTTTAAAGTTAATTGTATATAATTTTAAAAACCATTATTTAAAAACTATTAATATTAATATTTGATAGATTTTTGTTAGGGTTTATATAGTTTTACCTGTCATGATGAAATATTTGATCAATTTTTTTGTTTATCTTGTTTCATATAATTTAAAAATTGACTAAAATTTTAAATAAATATAAAAATCGTCATTAGCTTTACTAAATCTTGAAAAAGATATATCAAGTATATTTAATTTAAAACTAAACGTAATTAGCTAAAGTATATTGAAGAAGACAAATGGTTGATTTGAAGAAAGATTCGAAAGACAAAATACAGAGCAACTGAGCCGACAAAAATCTGAAACTAAATTTGCACTCTTAATCACCAAATCTAAAACTCCTAGCCGACAAAAAGTTGCTCCAGGTGTAATCTTGTTGATCATCATCATCAGAATCAAAGAGTTGATAGTGGTGTTCATACATTTCCTGGTATTCTCCATAATATAATTGCAGCTGCCGCAGCAACACCAGATAGTTGAGACCCATAACACGGCTACGACGAATCACGGGTGTGGTCGCAAGTTGTTGTTAGTGAATTCCCATAGTACGCGCCCTTGGACAAGTTGCAGGTTGTATAGCATTTTAAAGATTATATCAGACTTTTGTACGAAAGACAACCAAATGTCATGATGAAAGAAGTAGTCAAGGAGGTGGAGTTAATAATATGCGTAACTTACGTTTATGTCGCCAACCACCATAGCGAACTGCTCCTCACTTGTTGTCGTAAGCTTCCACTTGTGATGCAACAAAGCAATAGCAATAGGAAACATGCAAAGGACTAAAGGACTAAATTACATTTCATCAAAATAAATAGGTAAACAGACAGCCAGTACCTTAACATTTCCAGCAACCTCATTTTAAACGGGAGCAGAACGCCCGACAAACTCAACGACCGTTGACCTCTGAGCAATAACCCCATGTAACAAATATCTATTACATGACAATAATAATCCAACATAAGAATAGCAAGAAAAAATCAAATTGTTATGGTCACGCATGCTCAACACAGCCAACCCAACAACATACCTTTCAGAAGACTAAAGTGTATCGTTATAAGCTCAGGTTGTCCCGAAGAGGACCCTCCTGAAAAAAGATGTAAGAACTCTAATTCAGTGGTTCCTACATACTGATAAGCTCAAATATAGTAGTACTTCATAAAAATCATGATGCAACAATGACAGCAAGTGTTGTACCAAGCAGTCCAAAAGGAAACAATTCACAACCAATTAGGTAATGATTAGAAAGGACAAAAGGACAGAATTCACGATGTGGCTGCACCAAAAAATATTGGTCAAGTCAGTTCCTTGTGTGCAACAACGATCTGAAAATGGTCGTTGTTGGTGGTAACCTTCCATTTATGGGGAATATTGACAGCAATCTTTGTCAACTCTTTGCGATCAGTGATGTCGTTGATCATCTCAAACGCTCGTGCCATCTCAATGCGTTTTACAAACAATGATAACCTGCCCAAACCAGAAGGAAATTAAATGGGTGAGACAGGAAATAAAGTGAAACACTTGGAAGTAAAAAATAAACTGTGACAAATAATGAATGAGAGATAATGAGGAAGTCTGTAGAGGAGGCATAGCGGAATGAATGCGTTCTTCAGTTCCCAATGCGGACTGTACAGAACCACTGTTCTAGAGGAGGCTTGGTCATGAAGCCAGTTTGACGTGTAGGTTGCATAACGATTACACCAGAAAATTAAAATATGCGGAAGCAATTGCAAACACAGTTTACATGCTAACAAAAGGGGTGTTAACAGAGTGACCCGTGTCGAGTCGGGAAAAATGGTAATTTTGGTGGTTTCATTTCTGTTGCAGCCAACATCACACAACCTGAAATAACAAACTCTAAATAGAAATCAACATCAAACGTGTGTTGTTTCATATGGTCGACACAAATCACATAATTACCATAATAACCATCTATATTTTTACATCATTTAATAAAGCAGAAGTCAAACACATGTTTACGAAAGTATTAACAGAAAATAAGTAACACAGTAACAACATAAAATGACACTTTACAAATGAAACAGAAGCAAAAGAAAGCAGGGGAATGATAACCAACATCAAAAGGGAAGAGTTTAGGTTAATTTACTGAAATCTGCAACAACAACAAATAATATCATCAACTACGTAATCGACGGTGGTTTCGAGATCCGCACATTAGACGCATTTTGAATCTGGAACTTTAAAAACCAAATCATTAATCCCAATTGCTGCAGCCACATTTTAGAAAGTTAAGGCGTTTCTGTTCGACATTCGACTTCCACAACAGTTATTGCTTCTCATCAGCAATATCCATAATACTTTGGCTGCACCACATACTTTGTTTTATTGACCACGAACTAAGCCAAGTGGTAACAAAGTAACATTATGGTAAAAAAGGTTTGAAACAGAAAGTAACAGTGCAGACTCAAGACATGAAAGAGTTCTTAAATTTTTCAAAAGCTGTAGATGGTCCAAAAAGTAACAGTATCAATATTGAAATTAATCGAAAATAAAATAACAATGTTAATATTCAAGAATATAGTTAGAGAACGAATATTTATAGCCATTTTCTATTTACAGACCTTCAGGAAAAGACCTCGTGAGTAACATACCTGTAGCAGTAATTTGGAGGTGGGTTAAATCTTCTAACCTGATCCAAGGTTTGATGGCAGGACAGGCTACAATTCCTACATGAATATAGGGCGACGGTGACTGTGACGATGATGATGATAAATTCTTTAATGTATATTGATATGTTTACATCCATGGGTATTCCTTGTATCATATGTTAAAATGGCTGCATCAACACGGACCAAAGATTAACGTTGATTGTGATATATATATATATATATATATATATATATATATATATATATATATATATATATATACAAAACAACACAGTTATTAAATATATGAGTATAACTTGCATGAAAAACCAAAATAAAGCAACCAAAGATGTAGTACCTCGTTCAACATTCTATGTAACTCATCTATGACATCAACAACTATATCCCTGTCATTGAAATCAACGAAAAAATTTGGGATTAGGGTTTATCAGTTTCAATTTGCATAAATAACCAAAAAAAAATATACTGAAGATATAGTACCTCATTCAACATTTAATGGAACTCATACCTAAACAACCCCCTTCTCTGTCTACCCCTTTCCATCCACGTCGAAGCCACAAATAGACAATCGTTTGTTCACCAATGAAATTTCGATCTGATTGAGTTTTCCGCGCATCCCCCTCCATCAGCGTGAGCCAACACAACCAAACCTGAAACAACAAACACTAAATCAGAAGAAATCACAAAAAATAGAGGAAACCCTAAAATCACACGTAAACTGATTCACACACCATTATTGTTTCAGTGTGATAGAATTATACCAAAAGAGGGAGAATAGGATGGTGATGATGTTGTTACAGAAGGAAGGTTGAGGAAGACAAAGAAGAAGAGCAACAAGGTTGACGGTGAGGAAGAAGAAGGACCTTCGGTCCATAGTCGAGAGGGTGAAAGAGAAAAGAGAGAAACAGAAAGATAACAGAAAATGAGGAGAGAGAGAAAGTGGGAATGCCAAATTTTTTAAATTTTGAATTAAAATGTTCATTGAGAATATCAGGGATAAAAAATGATTTTGTGTAGCAACTTGAAAAGGTGAAAGTGAGCTTTAGAAAAAGACATGTGTCCAAGAGGGCAAAAGAGTATTTTTAGTGGTATAAGAATTTCTTATATGGTAGATATGTTGACACAACTACATCTGACATCATTCTTATATTGTAGAAAAAGTTTTATCTCATACCCTTATCATTATCCTTTTATCCTTCATTTTTTAAAATATTTCAATTCTATCATTTTTACTTATTAAATAATTTTATTATTTAATATTTATTATTTTTCGGTACGTATTTTTTCTTTACCAAATAATTTACAATCATGTTTTTCGGTATATATTTTTTCTTCACCAAATAATTTGAAATTAAATTTTTCGTTATGTATTTTTTCTTCACCAAATAACTTGCAATCAAGTTTTTTGGTATGTAATTTTTCTTCAACATACCAGAAAACTTAATTACAAATTATTTGGTGAAGAAAAAATATATACCAGAAAACTTGATTGCAAGTTATTTGGTGAAGAAAAAATACATATCGGAAAACTTGATTGCAAATTATTTAATAAAAAATAAATAAATACTAGAAAATTTAATTGTAAATTGTTTGATAAAGAAAAAATACATAGCAAAAAACAATAAATATTAAATATTAAAATTATTTGATAAATAAAAAGAGTAGAATTAGAATATTTTAAACAATATAGTGGTAGAGGGATAATGGTAGGGGTATGAGGTAAAATTTTATTTATATTTTCATAATATTTTTTTCTTCTTTTGTGCACACACTCCGTTTTATTGTATTTGATGGGTTTTAATTTGCCTAATTTCTCTGCCATTCATAAATTATAAAAAAAATAAACATAAATAATAAATGAGTTATACTACTTTAATCAACCGACTCATTAATTATTATCTGTGTCAGCTTCTTCATAAATAAACTAAATGTAAAAGTAATGCTAATTTATTTTCAAAGAGCACATGTTAAAACATTATAAATATAAATTTTGTGTTAAAAAATATTTAAGAAGTGTTGAAAAATATTAAAGGAAGGAAAAACAATGTTTGTGAACAAATTTCACGCCAATGCCAAGCTTCCTAAGGTCGTCATTGCAACTTTCTTGAGTCTGATCCTGAAAAAAAAAAACCTCAAGAGCTTGATGAATTTAGACAGGTCTATTTAGTGGCTAGCCTATACAAAATCATCTCAAAGATTTTGGATGCAATATAATATTGAAGAAGTTAATGGTTAAATTGATATCATTATGTTACTATGTTTTTGTACCAAAGAGACAAATGTTTCATGGGTGTTTGTTGAAGGTGTGAAAAAAACACAAGAAGGGAGTTTGAATTGGATTTTTAAAAATGAAAGTTTTTTAGGAAACTCAAAAAGAAACCACAAAGAAACTCAACAAGAGAGAAAGACACATGACATATTCTGGTTCGCTTGAAAACTATCAAACTAATCTAGTCCATCCGCCAAGGTGATTTTGCCTTATACACAAGAACTTAATCCATTAAGGAATTAACAGCCACTAAGACTAACAGCCACTAAGACTAATTGTCTAAGTCTTCTTAAGGATTCTGAACTAACTGGTCCCTTAAGGAATTACAAACAACAGTTTGTGAAAAATAAATGTTTACAACGAATTGCTTTTACACAAGCAGATGTAAACATTATGAATATCAAAGAAATGACTTAAAGAAAATTTACACAGTATGAATTTTTTGTTGTTGTGTTTCACTGTTTGCTTGCTTGCTTTCTTTTAATTTTCTCCAAGTTGTCAAGTCCTTATATAGCCAGTAAAAGATCCGTTGGAGGGAAGATAAGGAATATCCTTGAGTGAGCTGGCGACTTGAAAGAATGTCGTTACGTAGGGATGAAAATCATACACAAAAGTTGTCCTTTGTACCACCAAATCAGGGTAGTGGAATGGAACATTTTGATACGTACTATGTACTATTTTTCCTCGTAAACTTTTGATCTTATCTTCTGTAAATCAGAGGCTTCTGAATAGAGATGATTGAAGCATGTGTACAAGAGTTGATCACTGGGTCTTTGGAGTCTTAAGTCTTCAGAGACTTCAGAACTTGTTCACCAGAACCTTGTCTTCATAATCTTTAGCACTTAGTCTTCAGAACCCTTGGTCTTCAAAAACTTAAGTCTTTAGAGTCTTCAGAACGTTGTTCAACAGAACCTTGTCTTCAAAGTCTTCAGCACTTAGTCTTCAAAATCTTCAAAACATTTTTCAACAGAACCTTGTCTTCAGAGTCTTCAGCACCTAGTCTTCAGAAGATAACGACTTCAGAAGCTAGAAAGCCTTCAGAAGTAAATCATCAGAGTCACGCTCAGAACCAGATTCCAAGAGAGCATTGCAGCAGCAACATATTATCTTCTTAGAATCTTTCTAAATATGAGTAGATCAGAAGCAGACTTGCTTCTTTGGCGCAGAAGCGACTTTTGGTCAAATCAGATTGTCGTTGCACATGGTCTCTATCAGAGTCAGAACGTATTTGTTACAACTTCAGAATAACAAACCGTTAGAGTACCAAAATTGTTTCCACACAAATAATAACTTGTTATTATCAAAACTTAGAGATAATGAGCAGAACCAAATCTTGTTCTAACAATCTCCCCCTTTTTTATAATGACAAAACAATGTATTTTGATGAAACAATTTCGTACAAAACTAATCAATATGTAATGAAAGAGATAAGTTTAGAAATAACTTCCCTTTATCAAGCTCCCCTAAATCTAAGACTTAAAAAAATCTTATCAGATTTGGGATAACAGAGCCTGATTATAAAGATCTTATCAGATTCAGAATAATAGAGCCTGATTATATAATAAAGCCTGATTGGTCTTATTAGATCTAGAATAAGATCTGAGATGGTTCAAGTCTGGTTTTTATCATATGCATCGGGTAGTCATGTTTGCCAAAGTTTCAATATTGTTCCTGAAAAAACATTCTAAGAAAGATTGTGTGCATTTATAATGTTAGAATGTCAGAATTATGATTCAGAGAACAATATATTTTTATCAAAATAATTTCTTCATTAATACTCCCCTTTTTTGTCATAATAAAAAAGGTAAACAAAACAAGATAAACAGAAAAAGACAAAGAAAATAACTAAGGGTTATCCTAAAGAGTGTCTAAGGTTGAGGAGGAGGAGGAGGGAGCCCCTGAAGGATCTGAGCAAGTACATTCTGAATGCTGGAAGTGACTTCATCTTGTTTGTCCATTCTGGTTCTGAATAACTCTTGTTCCTTCTGAATGCTTTCTAGAGTCTTTAACACTGGATCAGAGGTAGAGTTATCAGAGCATTCAGCAGCTTTCAGAGCATCTTCTTGATTCTTCATTTCAGCTTCTCTCTCAGCTAAATCTTGAGCTTCCTTAGCTTTCCTTTCAGCTTCTCTATCAAGAGCTTCCTTAGCTAGTCTTTCAGCTAATTTCCTTTCAGCAGCTATCTTTTCTTCAGCTTCCCTCTTAGCTTCCAATCTTTCTTCTGCTTGCTGGAAAAGTATTCTTTTGTCTGAATAGAGAGATTTTTTATCTTCTGAAACTCCACTGACATCCATCGATTGAATCGATTCCATGGAGCACCCAGAGCAGAAGGGTCATCGCTAGAACTGGATTCATTAGACAGTTTCTTGAATCTCCTAACTACATTGTCTTTAAAAACAGAAATGACTTCATCAAGGTTAGGAGGGGGGAGATCATAAGATTGATGTTCTGGAAGGGTTTCGTTTTCTTCATCAAAAGCAACTAGATTTGAAAGAGTTTGTTCAGAGTCTGATGATAAAGAATCAGAATTATCAGAGATGGTTATTGCTTTAGAGGTTGTGGGTGATGAAGGTTTGGTTTTTGAAATAGGTTCTGTAGGAAGTTCTGTAGAAATGGGTTGAGTGATGATGATAGAGGTTAATGGTAAAGTTATGGTGGAAGTTGGTTGTATAGATATGGTGGGAGTTATTGGTAAGGAGATGGTGAGAGTTGGTTGAGAGGAAGTGGTTTGAGATATTTGAGGTGGAAGTTGTGTAGATGGTGCAGAAGATGGAATTATCTGAGATGGTGGTTCAGAAATAGGGGTGGATGAGGTGGTAATGATGGTTGAAAAGATTGGAGGTGGTGTTGGGATAGATGAAGATATGGGAGGTGGTGAAATAGATGAAGATACATTTCTATCAGTGAGAACACATGCATTTATATAAGAATCAGAGGACTTACTTGTCTGTTCTGGATATGATGCCAGTGAAATAATTTTTGTGTTGGCTTCGCCCAGACCTTTCTTCTGCTTCTTAACACTCTTCTTTTGAGGAGTCTTGTTGTGGGGTCTTTTCTTCTTCATCAGATCAGGGGGATTATCTGGTAGATCTTCAAACCTGAATCCAGATAGATCATATCCTTCAACTTCTCGTAGCTTTATGTATTCCTCTATAACCTCTGGATTTTCATGCTTGGTGAACAGAGGAAATCCATTGATAATCATCCTTCTTGACTTCAAGCTATTCCAACCTGTAGTCATGCTTGTTCAACTTTGATTTCATTTATAATCTGCATCCCCTTCAGATTTCTGTTGTTCAGAGGTGTTCCAGTTATAATAGCTAATTCATCTTTGACATTCAACTTTGCCAGATGATCAATCATACCACTCTCAATCAAAATATCTGAGATCAGTCAAACAAGAGGAATGTAGTTCTTAAGGTTCTTTGAATCATTTCTGGTTTCTGTTACAAAGTCTCTGAGGTATCTAAAGAGAATTGAAGGGAGGCAGATCTTTTCACCTTTCATCAGATAATACAACATGTATTTCTGATCAGTGTTGATGAAATCAGATGAACTTGAAGAAGGTCTGTGATGGATACATCCCAGAATGTTCCTGAGCCAGACGCGAAGCTCCTTAGATAAATCCTGACTCTTAAAAAGAGGTTTACCATCCGATGACTGAGTGAAGATAGCTGGGTTTATCACATCAGAGAGAAACTTTGATTTAGAACTCATCTTGTAGATACGCTTTCCACAAGAGTTCTCCATTCGAAGTAATGTATCTATTGATTTCTCCGTGATGATGAACCTGTTTCCTAAAACATGTGACACGATGAAGTGTTCATCAGCATCAGCGAATCTCCAGAATTCCTTAATTAGGTTGGGAAAGATGGGACCGTAAAGACGATCAAAGTAGGTTCTCTAACCTTGAGCATTTAGTTCCTTAAACAAATCTATTCCATTTTCCAGCAAGTTATCAAAGTCTACCAACCATTCACAAAGAACTTCCAGTTCTGAAAAAGGAGTAGCAAGATGAATATGAGCTGGACGATCCACAATATGAACTTCAGTTGGTTTCTGGAATGTGGATAGCGATTGATGTAGCGACGTTGAAGCGGTTTGAGCAGTGGTTGAAACCAGACGATTCTGCATATGATTGTTGAGAGAATTTGTATACACTTTGTTGTTGAGGATCCATTGAAGAAGATGATGAAGGTTACGAAACATAAAAGGTTTTTAAGGTTTTCGGTTTCTAATAAAAAGTGTGGGAAGTGAAGAATAGTGTAGTGTGTGATAGTGATAGAGTGAGTATTTAAAGAGAGAAAATGATGATTACAAAAAATATGGAGTAATAGGGAATAATTATTTTAAACCTAGTCTCACGAAATCACAGTGCTCGAGGTGTTTCTTCAACAGTAAGATATGATTTGGTATTGGAAAAGTGTCTCAAGATAATCATAGCCGTCTGTTTAAGTGAACACGTTTGATGTTCCCAAAGTCAAGAATACCAAGAGGTATCTGACTTGACACGTTTCTGATCAAGACATCTTCTAACATATAGAAGTATCTTTATTCAGAAAGACAGATAACTTAATCAGAAATATTTTCTTAACGTCAGAATCTCATTTTACAGAAGGAGATTAAACACATTCTGATAAAACTCATTCTGGACAAAAATCCATATTTAAGTTTTTCAGAATGAACTGAAATCTATCTTTAGCTAAGGGTTTTGTAAAGATATCAGCCCACTGATGATCTGTATCTATAAATTTTAGAGTTAAAATCCCTTTCTGAACATAGTCTCTATTGAAATGATGTTTAATTTCAATGTGTTTAACTCGAGAATGTAAAATAGGATTCTTACTTAGGCAAATGGTAGCTGTGTTATCACGGAATATTGGAGTGTTACCCTCGTTTATCTGAAAATCGTCTAGTTGATTCTTCATCCAGAGTATCTGAGTAGTACAAAGTGACGCTGAGATGTATTCTGCTTCTGCAGTAGAAAGCGCAATGGTTGATTGTCTTTTGCTTGCCCAAGAGACGAGATTGTTACCCAGAAACTGACAGTTTCCAGAAGAACTTTTCCTTTCTAATCTGTCTCCAGCATAATCTACATCACAATAACCAGAAAGTTTGTACTCTGATGTTTTCTTATACATCAAACCAAGGTTAGTTGTTCCCTTTAGATACCTTAGGATTCTCTTAACAACTGTTAAGTGAGTTTCCCATGGATCTGATTGGAAACGAGCGCAAAGACATACACTAAACAGAATATCTGGACTTTAAGCAGTCAAATACAGAAGAGAGCCTATCATACCATGATAGAGCTTCTGACAAAACTTTTTACTTACTTCTTCTTTCTCCAGAATGCATGTAGGATGCATGGGAGTTTTTGCAAGTTTACTATCTGACATCTCAAACTTCTTCAGAAGTTCTCGTACATACTTGCTCAGATGAATATACGTTCCTTCTGGACGTTGATCAATTTGAATTCCCAGAAAGAATCTGAGTTCTCCCATCAGACTCATTTCAAATTCTTCCTGCATTAACTTAGAAAATTCCTTGCACAAGGAAAGATTGGCAGAACCAAAAATAATATCATCAACATAAATTTGCACAACCAGAATATCATTCTTAAAGGTTTTACAAAAGAGTGTGGTCTCTACCTTCCCTCTGATAAAATCATTTTCCAAAAGGAAGTTACTGAGTCTGTCATACCAAGCTCTAAGAGCTTGTTTCAGACCGTATAATGATTTCTTTAGTTCTCAGAATTTTCAAATCCAGGGGGTTGATGTACATACACTTCTTCAGAAATATATTCATTTAAGAATGCACTTTTAACATCCATATGATAAAGAATGATGTTATGATTAACAACAAAAGAAACTAATAAGCGAATAGATTCTAACCTGGCAACCGGTGTAAAGGTTTCAGTATAGTCTATCCCCTCTTGATGATTATAGCCTTGTGCAACCAGTCGAGCTTTGTTTCTTACGATCCCACCTTTCTCACTAAGCTTATTTCTGAATACCCACTTTGTTCCAATGACATGGACACCTTTTAGTTTCTGAACAAGATCCCAAACCTCGTTTCTGGTGAATTGATTCAATTCTTCTTGCATGGCCAGAATCCACTCATTTTCCAGAAGAGCTTCATCAAATGATGTTGGCTCTATAAGTGATACCAAACCCAAAAGAGTTTCTTCATAAGGTTTGAATGATGAACGAGTTCTGACTGGATCAACTTTGTCTCCCAGAATCAATTCTTCAGAATGAGAGGTCTTTAGTGTATTCTTCTTCTGATGAGATGGACTATTCGATGTTTCTGGTGAAGTTGTATCTGATTCTCTAATTTCTGCAGGTTTGTTTCCTTCTTTAGAATCTTCCTCCTTAGATTCTGATAAAGTAATCTTCAAATCTGCAAGCTTTTCAACTAGCTTTGACTTTTCAGGGTCAAGCTTATCATCGAATCTAACATGAATTGATTCCTCAACAATCTGTGTTTCTGTGTTATATATTCTATAGCCTTTAGAGCGTTCAGAGTATCCTAACAATAAACACTTTTGAGCTTTGGAGTCAAACTTGCCAAGATTCTCTTTAGTATTCAACATAAAACAAATACAGCCAAAAGGATGAAAATAAGAGATGTTGGGTTTTCTATTCTTCCACAATTCATAAGGAGTCATACCCAAAATAGGTCTGATATAAATCATGTTCTGAATATAACATGTTGTGTTTACTGCCTCTGCCCAGAAGTGCTTAGCCATGTCAGTTTCTTGGATCATGGTACAAGCCATTTCTTGCAATGTCCCATTCTTCATTTCCATTACTCTATTCTGGTGTGGAGTTCTGGGACATGAGAAATCATGGGAAATGCCATGGGAATAAAAAAATTCTCAAAGTATCGGTTCTTGAATTCTCCACCATGATCGCTTCTGACTCTGACTATTTTGTAATCCTTCTCTGTTTGCACTTGTGAGCGAAAGATAGAGAACACAGAATGTGACTCATCCTTGTGTTTCAAGAATTTTACCCATGTCCAACGACTATAGTCATCTAAAATGACTAATCCATATTTCTTACCATTGATTGAGACATTTTTCAATGGACCAAAAAGATCAATGTGCAGAAGTTCTAATGGTCTAGAGGTAGAAACAACATTTTTCGCTTTAAAAGAGGTTTTAGAAAACTTTCCTTTCTGACATGCTTCACAAAGAGCATCTGAAGAATACTTCATATTAGGTAAGCCTCTGACTAATCCAAGCTTATTTAGCTGAGAAATATTTCTCATGCTAACATGGCCCAAAGGTCTATGCCATACCCATTGCTCTTCATTTACCGACATTAGGCATTTAACATTCTGTTCCTTAAGATCAGAAAGTCTGATTTTGTAAATGTTGTTTTTCCTCTTTCCATTAAAAAGGATTGAGCCATCCTTCTAACTAATAGCCTTACATGACTTTTGATTAAAAATGATATCATAACCATTGTCATTGAGTTGGCTAATTGACAATAAGTTATGCATCAAACCATCGACCAGAAGAACATCAGTAAAAGAAGGAAGTTTACCATTACCAATTGTTCCAGAGCCAATGATCTTACCCTTTTGGTTTCCTCTGAAACCAACGAAACCTCCAGGCTTAAGTTCCAAACTTTGGAACATATGCCTTCTTCCCATCATGTATTGCGAGCAACCACTGTCCAGGTACCATGATTGGTGTTTCAACTGAGTTGCTAAGGATATCTGCAACATAGATTATCTTATCCTTAGGTACCCACTTTCTGGGTCCTCTTTTGTTAGTTTTCCCAGAGTTTTTCACAACTTTGGGTTTCTGTGCAACATGATAATCAAGTGGAACTTGTGCATGATACTTTGGTTCAAGATCATATTTTTGTGTCTGTAAAGGTGCTTGCACAAGCTCAGAACAATCAAGCTCAGTGCCAGAAGGCACAAAATGATCATAGAGAGGTTTTAGTTTTACAGGCTGACTTTCATCCAATTTTAGATGTTTTTGTACACCCCAAACCTTTCTTGCCATTTCTGCTAACTCCATATATCATGGAAGCCATTTTTCTTCTATCTATGCTTTTAGCCAGAAAGTGCTTGAATGCTCTATCATACTTGTTGACACAACTAGTGTCAGAGATATTAGAGACTAATTCTTCTTCTAGTTTAGAAATTTTGCTTTTCAAAGCACAATTACTATTTTTTAAAGAAAAAAATTTTTCATTCAGAGAAGAATTATTCTGCTCAAGCTTATCTCTAGCTTCAGAAGTAATTACATGGGATTTTTTAAGACCCTTGTATTTACTTTGAAGATTTTGATATCTTTCCAGCATTTCTGAAAGACACGACTCTAATTCACAACGAGAGAGACAATACCTCTGAGTTAAAGTCTGAATCTGATTCTGGTTCTAATGGCATTTTGTCTTCTGGTTCTCTAGAATTTTCAGCGTTAATTGTTGTTGCCACTAGCGCAACATTTTCCTGTTCTTCATCAGAATCGTCTTCTTCAAAATCAGAGTCATCCTAAGTTGCCATGAGTCCCTTCTTGACTTTGGTGAAGTTCTTTTTAGGCTTCTTGTCTTTCTTAAGCTTTGGACACTCGTTCTTGTAATGATCTGGCTTATTACACTCATAGCAGATGACTTCTTTTCTAGAACTCTGCTTCTTTTGTCCAGATGTTGAGTCAGCAGGACCATTGTTCCTTCTTGATCCTCTGAACTTTCCTTGCCTATGTTTCCAGAGTTTGTTTATCCTTCTGAAGATAAGTGATAACTCATCTTCTGAGTCTTCATTAGAATCTTTTGATTCTTCCTCAGCTTGATAAACCTTTTGTTGCAGTGAGAATCAGATATCAAGCTATTAATTAACTTGAATCACACATCTTTGAAATTCACCACCGAGCTTTGATTTATCCAAAGGAAAGGGTAAAGATCAAAGAAAACCCTAATTGCGCTATGTAAAAACACAACTAGGAGATCTAAGGTTCGGGGGTTGGTTATACCTAGGGAAGGTGTTAGCATCCTAGATATCTGTAGTACTCTACAGGAACCTCTTGTTTGTATTTGTGTTATGTTAGAGTTTGCTTGTTAAGGGAAACTGCTAAGGCTAAAGGTAAGGTAAAGACCAAGGTGCTAAAGGTAAAGACCTAATGGTAAAGACTTAGGTGTATACTAAGTATGCTCGCCAAGACGTTGCATCTCGTGCCTACGTATCCTAACTAGAATGGAATCAGAGCATTCGTAGTTCACCTGAACTAGGGTGAGGAACCATTGACTATGGTCAAAGTTCCAATGGGAATGAGTATTCATGATCATGATACTCACTTAGAGTTAAAGAACTCTCTAAGTCTAAGTTGAAGGGGTAGATCTAAGAGATTGACTTTGAACAAAGTCAAGAGGGGAGTGAATACTCATGAAGATGAGAATCACATAGAGTTGAAGAACTCTATCCTAATTCTAAGTTAAAGGGGTGAATGGCTCTAATAAGGCCAAAAGGAAAAGGAACATCATTATGATTATGCTCACATAGAGTTGAAGAACTCTAGGTGAATCCTAAGTTGTAAGGTAAATGGCTCTAATGAGTCCAAAAAGGGAAGTAAGCAACTATGATGATAGTACATACAAGAGGGGGGAAACTAACTAGGTCAAGGGAGAAGTGGCTCTAATGAGGCCAAGGGATTGATCCTGATGAGGTTAATGAAAAAGGATGGCTCTAATGAGGCCAAGGGTAGAAGATGGCTCTAATGAGGCCAAGAGGTAATGAGCTATCTATGACATTAAAGTCAATAGAGAGACTTTCCTTTGGAAGGAGGGGAACAAAGAGGGTTAAGGAGGAGAGCTAACAAGCTAGCCTCACTTAAAGGGGATAACTTAATAAAGTTGAAAATAGATAACATACATGAATATAATACATGGATGATGATGGTGAATGTGATGACATTCAAGGCAAACACTTAAAAAGCATACAAGTATTATGTAAGCACACAAGAATCAATCATTAATGAACAAGGTAAACACCTAAAGGAGCATGATACAAGTCTAGACATCTTAAATAGGTAATGACCTAATATGGGCAATGTCTTTGACCTAATCTTTAAAGGGAAGTATCACTTATGTCATTCTAGAGCCCACTTTTATGAAAGGGAAATCTAAACACATATGTACATGGTATAACCTAAATTGGTGGTTTGTATGTTCATTGAGGTCATGCATACATGAGGGGGAGCCCTAATTGAAGGTAATGACCTATTTATAACTTCATGGGGATGACAAAAGTCTATACATCCTAAAGTAAACAAATACACTTACAAGTGTACCTAAAACCAAACCTACAACTATGCACAAGTCTAAGTCAAGAGGAATGATATTAATATGTTAAGAAAAACCTATACAAGTCCTAAAAGATAAGGGAAATCAAAGGCTAAAACCCTAAAATCAACAACTATATTAAATAACCTAAAAAAACACCTACGTTTCACATAAGAATAAAAGCCCTAAAAATAAATATTTTTGGAGATTTTTAAATGTCATAATAAAATAGGTCAAATGAGGAAAAAATGCTAAAACAATGGTTTAAAAACCTTAATGTATGAAGAAGTTATGGTGTTAGGAAGTTTATGAAGAAATCATAAAACACTAAGTGAGAAAAAATTAAGGGAAATGTCTTAGCTTGGTGTTGAACCCACACACCCAACCTCACAACCTAAAAGGTCTACCAACTCCACCAGTGCGTGCGTTGTGACAAGATATGGCTCATGAATATTATATATGAAACCTAACTCTTCTAAAAAAAATAAAACAAAAGACTGGGGCGAAGGGGATTCGAACCCCATTCTTTTAGCATTGCAAACAAATACACAAACCTCCATTGACCAGCGGTGCTACGCCCTCATCTGGTAGTAAAACCAACATCAAAAATATATATTTTACACTCACATAAAAATGGCCACCTCAGTGACATGTCATTCCAACTCATCCTTTCTCTTTCCTTTTATCTTATTCTTCTCTCTCTCTTGCTCGTGCCCTAATCCACCATATTCTTTCAAATTTTCACACACACGTAACTTCCTCAAATCTCAACCATTTTTCAAACTGTAAAAACCAAAATTAAAGTACTTTCTACAAGGAATATAATGGTCACGTTGTTTTGTCCTAAAACTAACCATGCACTTCATAAAACACTTCAACAATAGTGCAACATCACCAAACAAAACTTGTTCAAAACCTCACATACTCAAACCAAATAAAGTAAGTAAGACTTCAAACATGTTGTACACAAAGTAAACTACATTTTGCTATAAGCATAATGTCATACCCCAAATTTTTACCACCAATATTCCCCATCATTGTGCAAATCATTGCCACAATATGGATGTACCATCATGCCTCATCAATTTCCTCAAGGATTGTTGAGCTTTCACTACAATCAAGAATTAGGGTTTCAAGCCCTCTCAGAGCACTTAGACAAAGGATAAATAAAGAAATGAAATGATATTCAATTTGTCTAATCTCTCAAACATCCACAAAGGATCAAGAGGACTCCCACATCAAGAATCAAGCACAAAGTTGCAACATTCCAAGTGGATCAAGCCTCAAGATCGCCAGTGTCAATAAATTAGGGTTTTGGTCGACTGAGGCCTCCAGATGAAAATTTTCATCTGGGCATGAGCCAATGCTTCAAAACACAACCCAAGATACTCCAAGTGACGGCATGGACCCAATCATCAAGTCAATTTAGCCTCAGGGGATGCATTCATAAAAAAACAGGAATTAGGGTTTCTTGAACTAATTCACCCTTAAGTTGACTTTTGGAGCAAAGCATGAGATAAGACCTCAAGAAATATTTTGAGGGCCTCAAATACACCACCTTGATCCATTTATAACAATGGATTGACCCAAGAAGCTTGATTCACAAGTTTCAATTTCATCTGGACCACAATTACGGTTTTGAAGGAAAAGTCAACTGTGCCTTTGACTTTTGACCAAGACATGCTCCCAAACCTTGGGACATGATCCAAGACACCATAAAACACCCATGGAATCCATCCATTAGGTTTAAATTGGGTCAAGAACTTGATTGCACAAAGAATCACACAGTTTGGATTTCATCTGACAAAAAGTCAACTGTGCACAAAGTCAAGATTGACTTTTCGGAAATTTTCACAAATATGGTTCCCCTAAGTCAAAAACAATGTTAATGTATGATTTTGATCATCATCCATCAAGAAAAATCAAGAAAAGTGAGGTTTCTTGCAAAAGGGGCAACCTTGAGAAACCAAATTTTTTCCAAGTTATGGAACAAAAGTGGTTTTTACCCAACTTTGCAAGGTCATAACTCCTAAACCACAAGGCCTTTTTCTCCCATTCAAAGCTCAAATGAAAGTCCATATGACATACTTCAAATATGTCAACTATAAGAGATTCCAAATCTTCATGGATTTTGAGTTATGGATTGATCAAAATCACAAAAAGTGAAAATGGCCACTTTTTCCAACACTTAGTGAAATTTTCAATAAGTCAGAATATGTCTTACTTTTTCCAAAATGTAGAGGCATTTTTCACTTTGATCCAAGCTGAACCAAGACCAAATTTGAACATCAAAGTTGAAGTATGTCATGAGGGCTTTCCAACAAGTACCTGATCATCTCCAAATTCAATTTGAGTAGGGAGTTCCAACCCTTGGAACATGGCATCAAAGACTGATTTTGTTCAAGGCGGATTATAGGTCATTTGTTCGATTTGGCAAAATCAGATAATTACAAGCCTTGTCATCCATTTGGACACCTCAATGGATAAAATCAAAGAGGAATGATCTAATCCACAAGCCTCCCAAGTCCAAGGAACTACATGTAGCCATAAATGTCATAAAAATGCTAAAAAGTTCAAAGACTCCAATTTGGTTTCAATGCATTCAATGGATTCACAAGGTGACAAGCATCAAGACATTGCTAACTGAATTGAGTCAAGAATCAGCTCTGAACCAAAGGACCATAGGCATGTGCCCTAACATCAAGTCAATGGCTAGAGGAGACTAAATATACCATTTGATCAACATTGGCCAAAGAACTGTCCAAGCTGCCATTCACTATTCTTTGCAAAACAAACTTGCTCTACTATAAATAGAGCTCATTTGTGATCAGTTTGAGTACCCCAAAGCACTACAACACTTGCTTTCCTCAAAATCTCTCTCATTAGGCCAAAATGGCTTCTTTTGCAAGTCACCACTGAGTTTTTGAATTAGAGAGAAATTCCACCGCAACTCATGATCCAAACACATCCAATGTATCATATATAAGTTGTTCAAACACTCACCCTTGATCTGAAACACCAAAATCTGAAAGTCAACCTCCAAAACCTCAAATTTTGACCTTTCTGCATTTTTCAAACCATGTCTTGAACACACTCCAAATATCATCCTCAAATTGTCCCAACTGGTTCCCCTCAACTGGAACACCATTTGAGTGAGTTACCATTTTGGTCACTTTTGCCCCTTTTGCAAGAAAGAGCCAATTCTTGTTCCTGAGGATTCCAGCTGGTTTTGATCATCCTAAAAGCTTCTAAGGGATCAATCAAGAGTGTATAAAGAATTAGATTACTTCTGGCACAAGGATCTTGACAAATAGCACAAGGAGCTTCAAGAGGTAAGTGCATCACAAATTGAACTCTCTAAATCATGCATTGCTTTGATGTCCATTGATCATGGACATCTCATACATATCATATATGTTGTGTTTGAACCAATTTGACATGCTATTGTTGCCTGTGTAATGAGATAGCATAGAACCGGCAAATCTAGGCCTATTTTGAAACCACTATCAGGTTTTAAAATAGGGACATCTTTAGAAAAACCTAAAAGCACCATTGGATTCCTCATGAAATTCTAGGCAGGATGCACCTAAATTTTGTCCAAATCCATGGAGAAATGAGGAAGTTAGAGCCTTCATGCAAGAGGCAAAAATTAGGACATGCCTTGGGCAAGGGCTAGGCCATGGCGCCTTGGCCAGGCCTAAAATCCAAGGCACCCATATATGTTGATGGGGTGGTTTTGATACACGGATGTATCACCACCCCAGTGGTAGCGCGCATGTGAGTTTGGTTGGGAGGTCGTGGGTTCAAGACCCACCCAGACCATTTTGCCATTTTTCTTATTTTTGTTATTTTTCACATATTTTATGGTTTTTGTTAATTAATTCCAAAATTAATTTCTCTCTCAATTTTAATTATTTTTTATTGGTTATTTTTTTGAAAATTCACAAAAATGTTAAAATATTTTATTCTACAAAAATTTCACAAAAATATTATTTATTTCATATATTTGGTATTTTTGTAAAGAATTATATTTTTTTTGTTTTTTGGCATTTAAAAATATTTCTTTCTCTGGATTTTGCAAATTCAAATGATTCTCAAATCATTCTATGAATGAAACTTGATTTTTCAAACATTAATCCAAGATCACAACTTATTTTTTAACACATGTGAGATAATTTTGATCATTTTAATTGAATTTTGTTCAATTAAAATACATTTTTAAATCAAATTAGGGTTTTGGTTATTTTCACCCTCAAATCTTTTTCAAAACACTTTGGGCCTCTAATAGAGTGTAAGACCCAACCCTCTTTTGTATATAAATAATTATGGGCCTCAGTCATTGTATAAGTCCTGATACGATTCTCAAAATAACCGTGCGATCGTTATTTTTCATCTGGGCCTCTCCTTGAGTTGTAAGCTTATGCGTTCTTATTCGCAAGTGCACGAATCGCGTCAGAATAATATAAAAAGTTATCATATCCACAGGGACCAAATGTCGATCTAACGATTTCCATTTGTTACAGTGCTTATCTAAGGCAGTTTAATTCAGGGTTTACTAATGCAGAGGAAAATAAATAAAAGTAAATGACGAGGTAATAAAATTCAGACAAAACAATAGGCTTGAATGTAATTCTCATAACCGATAATATTTCTATATTCATCAACAGAACTACTTACGGGCAATATCTTCTATTTTAAGAAAAGAATTCAATTTAACAGGAACTGTCGCTTTCGCGTAGTCAGAACCAAGTTTACCCTCTAAACTAACCCCTTTATTGTCACTTATAAAAAGGCGCGCATTGCGTTAGAGTCATGGAAAACTTACTTTTAAGAAATGCAAATTCTAAACTAAACAGAAAAGTATTTTGACCTGAAATTTCTAAACTAAAGAGGTTCAAAATGAACCAGATTCTAATCCCACTAACGCGTCCGAAAATAGTTTTAAAATCTCTTTTCTAAAGTGTTAAAAACCCTACTCAACTGAGCAAAGCGTTTTCGCTGTATTTGATCAGTTGAGAATTAAACAGGTTTACAAATGGTTGGACGGCTTTCGATCTTACCCAACATTACTTTTAGGTACAGAAAACTTGTGTTAAAGATTAAAACAGCCCTTAAGTATTTCTATTAACACATAGACGTATTACGGTGGTTATGGTCTTTACATTCTTACCTATCTAAAACTTAGCCAGCCATGGTAGTAACAACAGTCATGTTAATTCTTATCATGTATGGAATTAAGTCTTTTGAAAAGTAAAGTTTTGAAAAGTAAGGCAAGACAATAAATAAACAAAATAAAGCAAGTGCAAGAAATAAATGAAATTAAAATAAAACCTGCTCCAAAGCGGAGTCTTTAAATCTGGTACAATGCACGGAAAATAAAATGCTCCAACTTGATGACAGACACTCCAAGACTTGATTACAAACTCGATCACACACAGTGCAATAACTCCTCGATGTGAGAAGATTACCGCTTTACAAGAGTGAAATTTATGCCTAGGGTGAAGTAAACTAAGATTGGATGATCCTAAAATTCGAGTTCTACAAGTATTTATAGGCAAAGTTGGCGTGGTGTAAGGACAAAAACGGCCTTGGTTTGAAAATGGGCGGGAACACAATTTGCCTGGTCGCGCCCGCGACAGCACCCATCGCGCCCGCGACAAGAAGAAAGTCGCAAAGGAGTGAGTTGAGGAGATCATGGGACACATCGTCGCCTGCCCTGGGGCGTCCGCGACAAGAGAAGCGACAAGAGCAATTTGCTGCCAAACTAGAATTCTTGCTCCTTTTGCATCCTTTTCCGTCTGGGACCTCGATTTTATTGAAAACCTGAAAACAAAGGAAAACATAACAATAACAAAGCATAAAAATAGAAAAACAACTAATATGCATGTGAAATCAGAGTCGAAAATACAGTATAATTTAGTGTCATCAAATTCTCCCACACTTAGACCTTTGTTTGTCCTCAAGCAAAACATTTAAAGCTCAGAAGAAAAATCAGTGTCGATCGAGGATTTTGGACAAAAGGGGCTTCTAAGTCCGAGTCTGGATGCAGTGGTCGGTACTAAATGAGTGAACCAAGGGCATCGTGATGACACTAATCCGCAAATACGGACATAAACTTCGCTCCTATACTAATCAACCCATTATATCCCACAATACTTAGGCCTTCCTTTTCCATCTCTTTTGAGTCCTTTTCATTCAAGCGCAATCACATTAAGCCCGTTTTCCGCACATGCTTCATGGTAGAGTGACCTGTTAGTGATTCTGATCTTTTTATACCGGATTTCTGGCACAGGGAACTGTGTAAAATCCTTTTATTCTTCTCAAGTGCAGTCGTGGGGGATCGGATCGTAATCCGCCCTACCGAGTTCAGTGCCAGATACCTCTGAACCAACTGAAATGAGCAAGTTAAACATCTTATTACCTTTTTTTTTTCTTTTTTTTTTTTTTTTTTTTTTTTGAATATGCACTCAGGTCAGTCACTTATATTCGTCGGTCTCCTACTTAGAACATGTTTAGGCCGGAGCTGATTGCTGAAATAAACTACTAAGGATGATTTTGAAATGAAATTAGGGCCATGGTACATGGGGTTTCAGGTGTGATTCTTATATTTACGAAGTTCATGGTGTAAGGACGATACTGATGTTTCAAAGGTTCTCCCAAGTCACCGCATCCTAACCCGAACCTGTCTTAAAGCCCAAAAAAATTTTCAGAACAACACTTTTTTCTAGGAAAAATTTTATTATTATTTTTGTGGGGCTAAAAATGTGGGAAAAAAGAAAAAAAAAATGAAGGTGAACCAAAAATACTTATACTGATGACTCTTCAAACACATGCATTTTCTAAAACAGAAACAAAAGTAAATAACTAAAGGGAAATAAAAATAAACTACTAAAATGACGGGAATAAAAACGATAAAATCTCCTCCCACACTTAAATCGAACATTGTCCTCAATGTTTCGAAGTAAGCTAAGGAGAAAGGAACCTGGCAAAACTAGTGAGGACCGCTGGTGCCCTCGCCGCCCTGTGCTGGATGCTCGGAACAACGGGATCTGCTACAGTGACGGTCTCGCTGGTCCATCCTAGCCTGCAATTCTGCCTGAGCAGCTCTCACCTCACGAAGGTTACCTAAGATGGAACCCTGAGTGGCCTCCATAAGCTGAAAGTGCTGATGATTATACTGCTGTTGACAGGACTGCTCATTGGTGATCGCAAGCAGAGTACGGGAGATGGTCTCGTAAGACTGGTCTGCTCTCCGCCGCGACTCTTGCATAAAGCTCATGTGGTCCGCCATCTGTTGCTTAATGGAAGAGAGCAGGTCTTCATGCCGTGCTTCTCTATCCATATGGTCTCGCCACATCTCCTCCGTAATATAAAATCCGGGAGCAGCTCCTGCAAAAGTGTTAGAAGCAGATGGTGCAGTGTGTGATTGTGTAGGGCGAGGGGGGGGACACACGCTCTCTATGGTCATACTCATCATCTGTGTCGGGCCCCTCATTGTCATGGTCATTAGGAGGAATTGGACCTAGAAAAGGTGGTGCAGTAAGGTCATAGGTCCAGTTCCTCTCGAATCGTACATCTGTACGTCTACTGCATGGTATAACAATTGATTCGATGGCTACCCCGTGAATCATTAACTCATAACCACCAGCCCTCCTTGATCGGCATAATTTCATGTCTTTCAGAAATTTTAAATTAATTGTGCGAGGGGGCAGTGGTTCCAAGGTAGCTATCTCATCATTTAAATTCAGTGCCCGAGCAATAGACGTAATCAATCCGCCAAAAATTATCGGTCCACCCTTATTTATCGTTAAGCACATGTGGGCGATCATAAATGGGACCGGATTGATTCTAATATTTGTGAGGAATCCTTGCAAGAACAAAAGTTCTTTGCTATTAACCTTGTTTTGATTCTCCTGGCCAAAAATAGAGCATGCCATAAGATATCTGAAAATTTTTATGGCCGGGTTATGAATGGTCGAGGCGAGTAATCCCTTAAAGGAATCAGCAATAGTATCCGACAACCTGCGCCAGAAGGCGAATACCTCGACTGACCATTCAGCACTAGAAGGAGCCTCACAAACAGCACCCTCCCCATGAGGGAATCCCAATAGACCTGCTAGTTCATCGGTACTGAACTCATACTCAATAGAAAACAGTCTAAAATGCACAGTACCGACTGTGCTAGCAGTGTCGGGACGGAAGGTATAAACCAATGAACTCAAAAACTCAACCGTCATCCTCTCATAGGTGGGTTCTTTTGCGGTGAAAATAGTGCCTAAACCTACAGAGTCTAACAAATGAAAAATGCTATGATGAACCCCTAAAGCGTGCAAACAAGAATCGTCGACATACCTCGTCGAGGGAATTTCTCGATCCTGAAGCTTTTGAAGTTGCTTCCTCTGCCTATTCTCGGCTTGTCCTTCACGAAGAGTGATTCCGTTGAACTCCATTGATGAAGATGGTGAAGAGGGTGGAAAAATGGGTATAGCAAAGGTTGAATTTTTTTTGGGGTTTTGTTGATGGATTTTGAAATGGAAGGGTAAAAGATAATGGTTGAATGTTAGAGATATGAGTTTCAATGGGGTTTTATAGGGAATTTTCGGAGGAAAAAAAATGGGTTTGGAGAAGTTAGAGGTTCAAAAATGGTGAAAATGGAAGTTCTGCCCCGAATTTACAGGGACGCCGTCGCGGGCGCGATGGGTGTGTCGCGGGCGCGACAAGGCAAATCCGCTGATGGGCCTTTGTCATTTTGAATGGGCCTTTGTGTCCTTCATTTGGCATTGGGGGGCCTCTTTAGCATTCCACATTTCCTAAAAATGTAGTTTTGCAAAAAAAATTTATTAAGTATATATATTATTTTTTTATAATAATTTTTTTCTATATATTTTGTCAAAAAATAAAATAAAATAAAAGAGAATATTAGCATATAAACATAAAAAACTCAAATCTCAATATAAATAGGAAATATATCAAATGCAAATAGTAGGAAATATGTCTGGGTGATACTGGAAGTAAATAAATGCATAAGAAATATAGTAAATAATACGAAAATGGAAATCAAGATGTCTGGTCATCTCCACGGAGTCTCGCTATCTCACGACGGAGCTCCGCTATGTCTTCATGCAGCACATCGGACTCAGTAGCGTGGGTCAGCTCTGACACTTCCATCCTCAGGTGTAGGTCAGCAAGAGTCTGTCGGAGATCTGCTATCTCCTGGCGCATCATCGCCATCTGGGTCTGCATATCTGGAGTACCTAATGAATGATTATTTGACCATACCGTGGTCCTGTCAGCTGGTGGAGCTGGAATGTATTCTGGCTCTGGGCAGGGTCGTGGTGCGTCTACCATCTCACCGTGTCCCTCTAAGGCATATGTCCAGTTTGCTGGGTCATGGACACTGGTCATAACAGGATCTGGCAAAGTGAAGTGATGTATGGTCTCACCATCGATCAAGAGTCTGAACTAAGAGGGATTAAAGGAGTTCCTTCTCATCAGCCCCCGATCTAAACAAAAATCGACATCCATGGTGGTATGGCTGCAGTAGGGAGTCAAATGAAATAGCTTTCGGCCAAGGCCTAGAGCAGCAGCAATCTCAGTCACATTACCTCCTACATGTATAGGTCCTCCTGCCCAGGTGGCAACACCACTAAAAGAGTACAGCATAAAGTTACCACAAGCTAAACGACGCGACTGATTCGCACAAAACATGAAAAATATGTCCTCCTCAGTAACGTGGTCATCAGTATCTGCTCTCCTAAAGAATGTATGGGCAATGATCATCTGAAAGTATCGGAGAGCTGGGTTATGGATAACCTGTGAAATGTGAGTGTCAGGGTCAGGGCCTCCACCCCCAGAGATGTCACTCCAAAATTTCTCCACGTCTCTATTCATGAAGTAACCCATGGGCAGCTCAGGGATAGCGCCAACTCCAGTCTCAAATCCAAGAAGATCACCGAACTCAGTATGGGTGAACGAATACTATGTGCCAAATAACCTGAAACTAGTGTGGCCATCTGGTCCCAAGTATGGATCATAGGACAAAGAGCTGAGGAACTCCAAAGTGAGGTTCTTATAAGTGGGATGTAAATCATCAGCGTACTGGTCCCATTTGAGCTGGTGGGCCAAGTATCGGACACTGGGCTCTATACCCAAAGCTTCCATGCAATCACTGTCTGGGTAGCGAGTAGGTGCCATGGGTCTGAATGAAAGCATCGCATAACGCTCTCTCTAAAGGTCATGTGCATGTCGTCAACTGGTGGCATCCTGAAAGAAAAGGGTTAGGAAAAACAGGCCCTGAAATCAAACACACAAAACAAGTTAGACATATATGTACAAACAAGCAAACAAACGTAAATCAAAATGAAAGAAAAATAAATACGAAAAGGAAAAGAACCATGGTTTGCCTCCTATGCAGCGCTTGTTTAACGTCGTTAGCTCGACGAGTTCAAGTCATGTATCTGGTGCGAGGATAGGTGGGTCTGTTAACGTGAACCTGGAGTAGTATGCTGGAATGTCGCCTCCTTCATAATGCTTGAGCCTTTGTCCATTTACTACGAACGGACTGCAAGATTTGTTCTTAATTTCCACTGCCCCGGACTTTAGGACTTTGGCAACTTCGAATGGGCCCGTCCATCTGGATCAAAGCTTACCTGGAAAAAGTCGCAGTCTTGAATTGTATAGAAGAATGGGGTCACCTATGTTGAAGTCTTTCTTAATGATCTTCTTGTCATGCCATGCCTTGGTTCTCTCTTTATATATGATGGCATTCTCATAGGCTGATTGTCGGAGCTCTTCTAGTTTATGTATGTCTAAAATGCGTTTCTCACCAGCTGCTAGGTAATCAAAATTTAAGGTTCTGATGGCCCAATATGCTTTGTGTTCCAATTCAAAGGGTAAGTGACATGATTTTCCGTAAAATAGTTGGTAAGGGGTTGTTCCAATGGGAGTCTTGAAGGCTGTCCTGTAGGCCCACAGTGCTTCTGAAAGCTTCTGTGACCAATCTTTTCTGGATATCGAGACAGTTTTTTCTAAGATATGCTTGATCTCTCTATTGGATACTTCTACTTGCCCATTGGTTTGCGGGTGGTAAGGTGTGGCTACTCTATGTTTAACTCCATACTTCCTCAACAGTTTGTCAAAAATCCTAGATATAAAATGTGATCCTCCATCACTTATGACTAGTCTGGGAACTCCGAATCTAGGGAATATATTATGCTTGAACATCTTAATCACCACTCGAGTGTCGTTTGTGGGTGCAGCTATAGCTTCAATCCACTTGGACACGTAATCGACAGCGACTAAAATATATTTGTTTCCTAAGGACGACGGAAAAGGTACCATAAAGTCGATTCCCCAAACATCAAAAAGTTCTACTTCTTGAATGTTTCTTAATGGCATTTCATTTCTCCTCGAGATGTTTCCGGAGCGTTGACACGGGTCACACTTGGTTATATATGTATGAACATCACACCATATAGTTGGCCAATAAAGACCAGCTTGTAAGATTTTAGCGTGAGTCTTAGATGTGCTTGTGTGTCCTCCGTAGGGTGCTGAGTGACAATGTTCTATGATATGGTGCACTTCTTCCTCTGGAACACACCGGCGAAAGATTCCTTCAGTGCCTCTCTTAAAGAGGAGTGGTTCATCCCAATAGAAATGTTTAACGTCATTGAAGAACTTCTTTTTCGCTAAGGATTTTTCAGAGTCTTCTAGGGTTTCTAAACTTATATCTCCAATGGCATCTAGCTTAGCGATTAACCTGTCGTAAGCAAAGTCATCATTTATGGGTACTACATCAGGTTTCAAGAACTCAAGCCTGGAAAGGTGATCGACAACTACATTCTCGGTGCCTTTCTTATCTCTGATATCAAGATCAAATTCTTGCAATAAAAGTATCCACCGGAGTAACCTAGGTTTAGCATCCATTTTATTCAAAAGGTATCGGATGGCGGCATGATCAGTGTAAACAATTATTTTGGCTCCCACCAAATAGGATCTAAATTTGTATATGGCGAAAACTACGGCTAGGAGTTCTTTTTCTGTGGTTGCATAGTTTAGCTGAGCGGCATCTAGAGTTCTACTGGCGTAGTAAATCACATGTAACTTCTTATTAGATCTTTGCCGTAGCACTGCTCCTACAGCGTAATCACTAGCATCACACATGATTTCAAAAGGTTTTGTCCAATCTGGTGGTTGCATAATGGGTGCTGAGATTAAAGCTTATTTTAAAAGGTTGAATGCTTCGTTGCATTTTTCATCAAAAATGAACTCGGCATCTTTCATCAGAAGACCTGTCAAAGGTTTAGTGATCTTAGAGAAGTTTTTAATGAAACGCCGGTAAAATCCGGCATGTCCGAGAAAACTTTGAACTTCTCTAATTGTTTTGGGTGGTTTAAGATTCTCTATCACCTCGATCTTAGCTTTATCAACTTCAATGCCTTTTTCAGAAACGATATGTCCTAGAACTATACCTTCAGTGACCATGAAGTGACATTTCTCCCAATTTAATACCAGGTTTACTTCGACACATCTCTTCAAGATCTTTTCAAGGTTGACTAGACAGTTATTGAAATCAAATCCGCAGACTGAGAAATCGTCCATGAATACTTCCATAATTCCATCAAGATAATCAGCGAAGATTGACATCATGCAACGCTGAAAAGTTGTTGGGGCATTACAGAGTCCGAAAGGCATACGTCTATAGGCAAAAGTTCCATATGGGCATGTGAAGGTTGTTTTCTCTTGGTCATCAGGGTGTATAGGAATTTGGAAAAAACCTGAATATCCGTCGAGGTAATAGAAGTAGGAATATCTAGCTAGACGTTCCAACATCTGATCTATAAAAGGTAATGGGAAATGGTCTTTCCTAGTGGCTTTGTTTAATTTTCTGTAATCTATGCACATACGCCAACCTCCTTCTATCCGTTTTGTAACGTGCTCACCTTTTTCGTTTTGAACCACGGTGATGCCTCCCTTTTTAGGTACTACATGCACAGGGCTTACCCATTTACTGTCCGAGATCTGATATATTATCCCTGCTTCCAACAACTTAAGAACTTCCTTCTTAACTACCTCACTCATTATAGGGTTAATCCTCCTTTGGTGTTCTCTCGAAGGTTTAGCATCTTCCTCAAGTGAAATCCGGTGCATGCACACGGATGGACTTATTCCTTTAAGATCTGAGATGTTGTACCCTAGTGCTGAGGGATATCTTCGCAAGACATCTAAGAGTTGGTTTGTTTCATTTTAGTTCAGAACGACACTGACTATAACTGGTCTGTCCATTTCTTTGTCTAAAAACTCATATCTTAGATTCTTGGGTAATTCTTTTAATTCTAAGGTTGGTTTGCTGGGGCTTTGTATAGGATCTGGAGTTAAGGATAGACATTCAAAAAGGCTGTAATATATGTAGGGTTCCATACTGTCATCATCTTTCTCAATGGGCGTTGAAGGTAGTTTTATTCTTTCTATTGGCTCTTCCTGATTAAGTTCATGGACACATTCATCAATAACATCAACTGCATAACATGCATCTCCTATTACTGGTGCCGCGAGAAACTTTGCTAGGACAAACTCTATTTTTTCGTTACCCACCTCAAAAGTCAATTTTCCTTTCTTGACATCTATTATGGCTCCTGCAGTTGATAGGAAGGGTCTACCTAGGAGGATTGGGATATCTTTATCTTTTTTGATGTCCATTATGACGAAGTCGGTGGGAATGAACAACTTGCTTATTCTAACTGGGATGTCTTCTAATACGCCTACAGGGTATTTTATAGATCTGTCAGCTAATTGGAGAGACATCTTAGTAGGTTGCAAATCTCCTAGTTTCAATCGTTCACAAACTGCAAGGGGCATTAGGCTTACACTGGCTCCTAAGTCCAGAAAGGCTTATCTATGACATGATTCCCCAAAATACAAGGTATGGAGAAATTCCCTGGATCTTTGTCTTTTTTGGCAAGTTTGTTCTCGGAAATGGAATTACACTCCACTGGTTTTGGATCGTCAAGTCTACGTTTATTGGTGAGGATGTCCTTCAGGAATTTAGTATAAGATGGTATTTGGGTGATGGCTTCTGTAAAAGGAATCTCTACATGAAGTTTTTCTATAACTTTAACAAACTTTTGGAATTGGTCATTGATCTTAGTTTGTTTGAGTCTTTGTGGATAGGGAATTGGTGGTTTGTATGGCTGAGGGGGTGCTGAAGCTTTGTCCGTAACTTCTCCTCTATCTCCGTCTTTTGGTTTCTCAATCTCTACGGGCTCCTCACCTTCGGGGGTAGCATCCTTTTTGGAAACTTCGGAGTCACTCAATGTTGGGTTTTTAGGCCATTCATAAGTGGTTCCACTTCGCAAGGTAACATCGTTAGCTTGCCCTCGAGGGTTCTGTTGAGGTTGTCCGGGAAATTGTCCTCCAGGAGTAGTTTGGGGTGCTTGCTTTAAGGCTACCTGAGAGATCTGGGTTTCAAGCATTTTGCTGTGGGTGGCCATTTGATCCATTTTGGTTCCTAGTTGGGTAAGCAGCTCATTCACATGAATATTCTGATTTAGGAACTCTTTGTTTTGCTGGGCTTGTGCTGTCATAAAATCATTTAGCACTTTCTCGATATTTGGCTTAGGTGGCACTGCTTGCATAGGTTGGTTTTGTCTAGGTGCTTGAATGTTGGTTGATCTCGGAGATGCTTGGTTTTGGGTAGGGTTATTGTGTTTGTAGGAAAAATTAGGGTAATTTCTCCATCCAGGGTTGTAAGTATTTGAGAACGGGTTTCCTTGGGCATAGTTGACTGGGTCTGGGTTAGTCTCGTTTAACAGATGGCAGTCAGCTGATTAATGACCTTTAGTACCACAAAGTTCGCAATCCGACACTACTGCTGCTGCAGCGGTTGGTTGTGCGTACATTTGATCGATCTTGAGGGCCATAGCATCCATTTTGGCTTGCATCATGTCTATAGAGCTTACCTCATGTTTACCTCCTTGGGCTTCTTTCTTTTCCACTGTTGCTCTTTCGTTTCCCCATTGATGATGGTTTTGAGCCATATCTTCAATGAGACTACAAGCGTCAGGATAGGGTTTGTTCATCAGGGCACCGCCAGCGGCAGCGTCGATGGACATCTTTGTGTTATAATGAAGTCTGTGGTAAAAGGTGTGTATAATCAACCATTGCTCCAAACCGTGGTGTGGACAAGCCCTTAGAAGGTCTTTATACCTTTCCCAAGCTTCAAATAGTGATTCTCCTTGGTTTTGGGTAAATCTTGTTATTTGGTTTCGGAGAACGGCTGTTTTTCTTGGGGGAAAGTATCTAGCAAGGAATGTTCTCCTAAGGTCTTCCCATGTTGTTATAGAATTGGCTGGAAGGGAATCTAACCAAGTTAGGGCTTTGTCTCTAAGGGAAAAGGGAAATAGTCTTAAACGAATCGCCTCAGGACTAGCACCATTGGTCTTAAAGGTGTTTGACGACTGGACAAAGGTTTTTAGATGTTGGTTTGGGTTTTCAGATGGTAGTCCTGCGAATTGGTTTTGTTGAACTAGTTGTAATAGGGACGGTTTTAGTTCAAAATTATTGGCAGGTATGGTAGGGTTAACTATACTAGAGCTCGGTTCTTCGTCAGCAGGCTGAGCGAATTCCTTAAGGGGTCTTTGGTTACGATCTTCGGCCATACCTTGCTTAATTCGACGAAGCCAAAGTCGTGCGCGAGCATAACGTTCTGGTTCCACTAAAGGATCTATTACACTACTGGAGCTGCGAGATCTTCGCATCGACCAGTTCGTACGGCCCTAGTCTAAACGGTGATAACAAACAAAATTTGAAATTCGGCGAAATTGGTCCCCGGCAACGGCGCCAAAAACTTGATGCGTTCTTATTCGCAAGTGCACGAATCGCGTCAGAGTAATATAAAAAGTTATCGTATCCACAGGGACCAAATGTCGATCTAACGGTTTCCGTTTGTTACAGTGCTTATCTAAGGCAGTTTAATTCAGGGTTTACTAATGCAGAGGAAAATAAATAAAAGTAAATGACGAGGTAATAAAATTCAGACAAAACAATAGGCTTGAATGTATTTCTCATAACCGATAATATTTCTATATTCATCAACAGAACTACTTACGGGAAATATCTTCTATTTTAAGAAAAGAATTCAATTTAACAGGAACTGTCGCTTTCGCGTAGTCAGAACCAAGTTTACCCTCTAAACTAACCCCTTTATTGTCACTTATAAAAAGGCGCGCATTGCGTTAGAGTCATGGAAAACTTACTTTTAAGAAATGCAAATTCTAAACTAAACAGAAAAGTATTTTGACCTGAAGTTTCTAAACTAAAGAGGTTCAAAATGAACAAGATTCTAATCCCACTAACGCGTCCGAAAATAGTTTTAAAATCTCTTTTCTAAAGTGTTAAAAATCCCTCCTCAACTGAGCAAAGCGCTTTCGCTGTATTTGATCAGTTGAGAACTAAACAGGTTTACAAATGGTTGGACGGCTTTCGATCTTACCCAACATTGCTTTTAGGTACAGAAAACTTGTGTTAAAGATTAAAACAACCCTTAAGTATTTCTATTAACACATAGACGTATTACGGTGGTTATGGTCTTTACATTCTTACCTATCTAAAACTTAGCCAGCCATGGTAGTAACAATAGTCATGTTAATTCTTATCATGTATGGAATTAAGTCTTTTGAAAAGTAAAGTTTTGAAAAGTAAGGCAAGACAATAAATAAACAAAATAAAGCAAGTGCAAGAAATAAATGAAAGTAAATGCGATTAAAATAAAACCTGCTCCAAAGCGGAGTCTTTAAATCTGGTACAATGCACGGAAAATAAAATGCTCCAACTTGATTACAGACACTCCAAGACTTGATTACAAACTCGATCACACACAGTGCAATAACTCCTCGATGTGAGAAGATTACCGCTTTACAAGAGTGAAATTTATGCCTAGGGTGAAGTAAACTAAGATTGGATGATCCTAAAATTCGAGTTCTACAAGTATTTATAGGCAAAGTTGGCGTGGTGTAAGGACAAAAACGACCTTGGTTTGAAAATGGGCGGGAACACAATTTGCCTGGTCGCGCCCGCGACAGCACCCATCGCGCCCGCGACAAGAAGAAAGTGGCAAAGGAGAGTGCTGATCGTGGGAACGTGGCAGTTGAGTTGAGGAGATCATGGGACACATCGTCGCCTGCCCTGGGGCGTCCGCGACAAGAGAAGCGACAAGAGCAATTTGCTGCCAAACTAGAATTCTTGCTCCTTTTGCATCCTTTTCCGTCTGGGACCTCGATTTTATTGAAAACCTGAAAACAAAGGAAAACATAACATTAACAAAGCATAAAAATAGAAAAACAACTAATATGCATGTGAAATCAGAGTCGAAAATACAGTATAATTTAGTGTCATCATAAGCCCTCTTGATAGAGTGTAAGTCCCATCCCTTTGTAAATAAACCTTTTTGGGCCTTAGTCATTGTATAAGTCCCGATATGATTTCAAAAATCTCGGCGCGATCGCCGTTTTCAAACAAAATTATATGGGCCTACCCTTGTGTTGTAAGTCCCATTTCTTTTCTTTTTCAAACACTTTGGGCCTCTTAATAGAGTGTAAGACCCATCTCTTTATACAGAAAACCTTTTTAGGTCTCAGTCATTGTATAAGTCCCGATACAATTTTCAGAACAACGGCGCGATCACTGTTATATTTGGGCCTCTCCTTGAGTATAAGCCCCAATCTTCTTTTAAAACAACTTTCTCTTTTGATTTAGGTTCAAATTCATAGTTGTTATCAAAACTTTCTTTAATTTCTTGAACAACTAACCGTACAGCTGTTACAATGGAAGCTTGCTCACCTGTAAGTTTTATCAGCTTTCTTTTACATACTTGTATATATATATATATATATATATATATATATATATATATTTGTTTGTAATGCTGGAAGCTTGCTCACCTATAAGTCCTCCTACCCTCTTTTACATACAATATATATTTCATCTATATATATGCCTGTATATTATCTACTTAGAGTTTTCCCCGACAATTAGGTCTAGGATTAGATAAAGCCAGTGGTCACTCTTTCAACACAGTCAAAACTAGTTCCCCGTAGGAAATTCCAGATACAATCTTGCCTCCTCTTGGGCTTATGATGCGTTGTATTCGCAAGTGTACGAATCGCGTTAGAGTAATATAAAAAGTTATCGTATCCACAGAGACCAAATGTCGATCTAACGAATTCTGTTTGTTACAGTGCTTATCTAAGGCAGTTCAATTCAGGGTTCACTAATGCAGAGGAAAATAAATAAAAGTAAATGACGAGGTAATAAAATTCAGACAAAACAATAGGCTTGAATGTAATTCTCATAACCGATAATATTTCTATATTTATCAACAGAACTACTTACGGGCAATATCTTCTATTTTAAGAAAAGAATTCAATTTAACAGGAACTGTCGCTTTCGCGTAGTCAGAACCAAGTTTACCCTCTAAACTAACCCCTTTATTGTCACTTATAAAAAGGCGCACATTGCGTTAGAGTCATGGAAAACTTACTTTTAAGAAATGTAAATTCTAAACTAAACAGAAAAGTATTTTGACCTGAAATCTCTAAACTAAAGAGGTTCAAAATGAACCAGATTCTAATCCCACTAACGCGTCCGAAAATAGTTTTAAAATCTCTTTTCTAAAGTGTTAAAAATCCCTACTCAACTGAGCAAAGCGCTTTCGCTGTATTTGATCAGTTGAGAACTAAACAAGTTCACAAATGGTTGGACGGCTTTCGATCTTACCCAACATTGCTTTTAAGTACAGAAAACTTGTGTTAAAGATTAAAACAACCCTTAAGTATTTCTATTAACATATAGACGTATTACGGTGATTATGGTCTTTACATTCTTACCTCTCTAAAACTTAGCCTGCCATGGTAGTTATAACAGTCATGTTAATTCTTATCATGTATGGAATTAAGTCTTTTGAAAAGTAAAGTTTTGAAAAGTAAGGCAAGACAATAAATAAACAAAATAAAGCAAGTGCAAGAAATAAATGAAAGTAAATGCGATTAAAATAAAACCTGCTCCAAAGCGGAGTCTTTAAATCTGGTACAATGTATGGAAAAGAAAATGCTGGCAGGATTACATCTACCAAAGTGCTCCAACTTGATTACAGACACTCCAAGACTTGATTACAAACTCGATCACACACAGTGCAATAACTCCTCGATGTGAGAAGATTACCGCTTTACAAGAGTGAAATTTATGCCTAGGGTGAAGTAAACTAAGATTGGATGATCCTAAAATTCGAGTTCTGAGAGTATTTATAGGCAAAGTTGGCATGGTGCAAAGACAAAAGTGACCTTGGCTTGAAAAATGGGCGGGAACAAATTTTGCCTTGTCGCGCCCGCGACAGACCTACCGCGCCCGCGACAAGAAGAAAACGGCAAAGGTGAGTGCTGATCGTGGGAACGTGGCAGTTGAGTTGTGGAGATCATGGGACACGTCGTCGCTTACCCTAGGGCGCCCGCGACAAGAGAAGCGACCAGAGTAAATTGCTGCCAAACTTGAATTCTAGCTCCTTTTGCATCCTTTTTCGTCTGGGATCTCGATTTTATTAAAAACCTGAAAAAAAGGAAAACATAACAATAACAAAGCATAAAAAAATAAAAAAACTAATATGCATGTGAAATCAGAGTCGAAAATACAGTATAATTTAGTGTCATCAAATTCTCCCACACTTAGACCTTTGCTTGTCCTCAAGCAAAACATTTAAAGCTCGTAGAAAAATCAGTGTCGATCGATGATTTTTGGGCGAAAAGGGCTTCTAAGTCCGAGTCTGGATGCAGTGGTCGGTACTAACTGAGTGAACCAAGGGCATCGTGATGACACTAATCCGCAAATACGGACATAAACTTCGCTCCTATACTAATCAACCCATTATATCCCACAATACTTAGGCCTTCCTTTTCCATCTCTTTTGAGTCCTTTTCATTCAAGCGCAATCACATTAAGCCCGTTTTCCGCACATGCTTCATGGTAGAGTGACCTGTTAGTGATTCTGATCTTTTCATCTCGGATTTCTGGCACAAGGAACTGTGTAAAATCCTTTTATTCCTCTCAAATGCAGTTGTGGGGGATCGGATCGTAATCCACCCTACCGAGTTCAGCGCCAGATACCTCTGAACCAACTGAAATGAGCAAGCTAAACATCTTATTACCTTTTTTTTTTTGAACAAAATAAAGCAACGGTGCAGATAAAAAAAAATTTTCTCTTTGCTTTTTTCTTGCACTCAGATCAGTCACTTATATTCGTCGGTCTCCTACTTAGAACATGTTTAGGCCGGAGCTGATTGCTGAAATAAACTACTAAGGATGATTTTGAAATGAAATTAGGGCCATGGTACATGGGGTTTCAGGTGTGTTTCTTATATTTACGAAGTTCATGGTGTAAGGACGATACTGATGTTTCGAAGGTTCTCCCAAGTCACCGCATCCTAACCCGAACCTGTCTTAAAGTCCAGAAATTTTTCAGAACAACACTTTTTTCTAAAAATTTTTTTTATTATTATTATATATATATATATTTTTTTTTGGGTTAAAATATGTGGGAAAAAATGAAGGTGAACCAAAAAAATATACTTATACTAATGACTCTTCAAACACATGCATTTTCTAAAACAGAAACAAAAGTAAATAACTGAAGGAAAAAATAAACTACTAAAATGACGGAAATAAAAACGATAAAATCTCCTCCCACACTTAAATCAAACATTGTCCCCAATGTTTCAAAGTAAGCTAAGGAGAAAGGAACCTGGCAAAACTAGTGAGGACCGCTGGTGCCCTCGCCGCCCTGTGCTGAACGCTCGGAACGACGAGATCTGCTACGGCGATGGTCTCGTTGGTCCATCCTAGCCTGCAATTCTGTCTGAGCAGCTTTCACCTCATGAAGGTTACCTAAGATGGAACCCTGAGTGGCCTCCATAAGCTGAAAGTGCTGATGGTTATATTGCTGTTGACGGGACTGCTCAGTGGTGATCGCAAGCAGAGTACGGGAGATGGTCTCGTAAGATTGGTCCGCTCTCCACTGCGACTCTTGCATAAAGCTCATCTGGTCTGCCATCTGTTACTGAATGGAAGAGAGCAGGTCTTCATGCCATGCTTCTCTAGCCATATGGTCTCGCCACATCTCCTCCGTAATATAAAATCCGGGAGCAGCTCCTGCAAAAGTGTTAGAAGAAGATGGTGCGGTGTGTGATTGTATAGGACGAGGGGGGGACGCATGCTCTCTATGGTCATACTCATCATCTGTGTCGGACCCCTCATTGTCATGGACATTAGGAGGAATTGGACCTAGACAAGGTGGGGCAGTAAGGTCATAGATCCAGTTCCTCTCGAATCGTACATCTGTACGTCTACTGCACGGCATAACAATTGATTCGACGGCTACCCCGTGAATCATCAACTCATAACCACCAGCCCTCCTCGACAGGCACAATTTCATGTCTTTCAGAAATTTTATTTTAATTGTGCGAGGGGGCAATGGTTCTAAAGGAGCTATCTCATCATTCAAATTTTGTGCCCGAGCAATAGACGTAATCAATCCGCCAAAAACTATCGGTCCACCCTTATTTACCATTAAGCACATGTGGGCGATCATAAATGGAACCGGATTGATTCTTACATTTGTGAGGCATCCTTGCAAGAACAAAAGTTCTTTGCTATTAACCTTGTTTTGATTCTCCTGGCCAAAAATAGAGCATGCCAAAAGATATCTGAAAATTCTTATGGTCGGGTTATGAATGGTCGAGGCGAGTATTCCCTTAAAGGAATCAACAATAGTATCTGACAACCTGCGCCAGAAGGCGAATATCCCGACTGACCATTCAGCATCTGAAGGAGCCTCACAAACAGCACCCTCCCCATGAGGGAATCCCAATAGACCTGCTAGTTCATCGGTACTGAACTGATACTCAACAGCAAACAGTCTAAAATGCACGGTACCGACTGTGCTAGCAGTGTCGGGACGAACGGTATAAACCAATGAACTCAAAAACTCAACCGTCATCCTCTCATAGGTGGGTTCTTTTGTGGTGAAAACAGTGCCTAAACCTACAAAGCCTAACATATGGAAAACGCTATGATGAACCCCTAAAGCGTGCAAGCAAGTATCGTCGACATACCTCGTCGAGAGAATTTCTCGATCCTGAAGCTTTTGAAGTTGCCGCCAGTGCCTATTCCCGGATTGTCCTTCCTGAAGAATGACTCCATTAAACTCCATTGATGAAGATGGTGAAGAGGGTGGAAGAAAAGTGGTATGATAAAGGTTGGATTTTTAAGGTTTTTGTTGATGGAAATTGAAATGGAAAGTTAAGAGATGATTGGTGAATGCTAGAGATATGAATTTCAATGGGGTTTTATAGGGATTTTTCGGAGGGAAAAAATGGGTTTGAAAAGGTGGGAGTTTCAAAAATGGTGGAAATGGAGGTTCTGTCCCGATTTTACAAGGACGCTGCCACGGGCGCGACAGGTGTGTCGCGGGCGCGACGAGAGAAAATTCGCTGATGGGCCTCAATTTGTCTTTTTGAATGGGCTTTTTGTCCTTCATTTGGCCTTCGGGGGTCTTTTTAGCATTCCATATGTCCTTAATATAAATCGGAAATCAAATGCAAATAGTAGGAAATATGTCTGGGTGATACTGAAAGTAAATTAATGCATAAGAAATATAGTAAATAATACAAAAATGGAAATCAAGATGTTTGGTCATCAGTCTGGTCATCTCCACGGAGTCTTGCTATCTCACGACGGAGCTCCGCCATGTCTTCATACAGCACATCGTACTCAGTAGCGTGGGTCAGCTCTGACACTTCCATCCCCAGGTGTAGGTCAAAAAGAGTCTGTCGGAGATCTGCTATCTCTTGGCGCATCATCGCCATCTGGGTCTGCATATCTGGAGTACCTAATGAATGATTATTTGACCACACCGTGGTCCTGTCAGGTGGTGGAGCTGGAACGTACTCTGGCTCTGGGCAGGGTCGTGGTGTGTCCACCGTCTCACCGTGTCCTTCTAAGGCATATGTCCAATTTGCTGGGTCATGGACACTGGTCATAACAGGATCTGACAAAGTGAAATGATGTATGGTCTCACTGTCGATCAGGAGTCTGAACTGAGAGGGATTAAAGGAGTTCCTTCTCATCAGCCCCCGATCTAAACAAAAATCAATATCCATGGTGGTATGGCTGCAGTAGGGAGTCAAATGAAATAGCTTTCGGCCAAGGCCTAGAGCAGCAACAATCTCAGTCACATTACCTCCTACATGTATAGGTCCTCCTGCCCAGGTGGCAACACCACTAAAAGAATACAGCATAAAGTTACCATAAGCTAAACGACGCGACTGATTCGCACAAAACATGAAAAATATGTCCTCCTCAGTAACGTGGTCATCAGCATCTGCTCTCCCAAAGAATGTATGGGCAATGATCATCTGAAAGTATCAGAGAGCTGGGTTATGGATAACCTGCGAAATGTGAGTATCAGGGTCAGGGCTTCCACCTCCAGAGATGTCACTCCAAAATTTCTCCACGTCTCTACTCATGAAGTAACCCATGGGCAGCTCAGGGATAGCGCCAACTCCAGTCTCAAATCCAAGAAGATCACCGAACTCAGTATGGGTGAACGAATACTCTGTGCCAAATAACCTGAAGCTGGTGTGGCCATCTGGTCCCAAGTACGGATCATAGGAGAAAGAGCTGAGGAACTCCATAGTGAGGTTCCTATAGGTAGGATGCAAATCATCAGCGTACTGGTCCCATTTGAGCTGGTGGGTCAAGTATCGGACACTGGGCTCTATGCCCAAAGCTTCCATGCAATCACTTTCTGGGTAGCGAGTGGGTGCCATAGGTCTGAGTGAAAGCATCGCATAACGCTCTCTCTGGGCGTCGTCTCTAAAGGTCACGTGCATGTCGTCGACTGGTGGCATCCTGAAAGAAAAAGTTAGGAAAAACAGGCCTGAAATCAAACACAACAAACAAGTTAGACATATATGTACAAACAAACAAACAAACATAAATCAAAATAAACGGAAAGAAAATAAATACGAAAAGGAAAAGAACCATGGGTTGCCTCCCATGCAGCGCTTGCTTAACGTCGTTAGCTCGACGAGTTCAAGTCATGTATCTGGTGCGAGGATAGGTGGGTCTGTTAACGTGAACCTGGAGTAGTATGCTGGAACGTCACCTCCTTCATAATGCTTAAGCCTTTGTCCATTTACAACGAACGGACTGCAAGATTTGTTCTTAATTTCCACTGCCCCGGATTTTAGGACTTTGGAAACTTCGAACGGGCATGTCCATCTAGATCGAAGCTTACCTGGAAAAAGTCGCAGTCTTGAATTGTATAGAAGAACAGGGTCACCTATGTTGAAGTCTTTCTTGACGATCTTCTTGTCATGCCATGCTTTGGTTCTCTCTTTATATATGATGGCATTTTCATATGCTGATTGTCGGAGCTCTTCTAGCTTACGTATGTCTAAGATGCGTTTCTCACCAGCTGCTAGGTAATCAAAATTTAAGGTTCTAATGGCCCAATATGCTTTGTGTTCCAATTCAAAGGGTAAGTGACATGATTTTCCGTAAACTAGTTGGTAAGGGGTTGTTCCAATGGGAGTCTTATAGGTTGTCCTGTAGGCCCACAGTGCTTCTGAAAGCTTCTGTGACCAATCCTTTCTGGATATCGAGACAATTTTTTCTAAGATATGCTTGATCTCTCTATTGGATACTTCTACTTGCCCATTGGTTTGCGGGTGGTAAGGTGTGGCTACTCTATGTTTAACTCCATACTTCCTCAACAGTTTGTCAAAAATCCTAGATATAAAATGTGATCCTCCATCACTTATGACTAGCCTGGGAACTCTGAATCTAGGGAATATATTCTGCTTGAACATCTTAATCACTACTCGGGTGTCGTTTGTGGGTGCAACTATAGCTTCAATCCATTTGGACACGTAATCGACAGCGACTAAAATATATTTGTTTCCTAAGGATGATGGAAAAGGTCCCATAAAGTCAATTCCCCAAACATCAAAAAGTTCTACTTCTTGAATGTTTCTTAATGGCATTTCATTTCTCCTCGAGATGTTTCCGGAGCGTTGACACGGGTCACACTTGGTTATATATGTATGAACATCACGCCATATAGTTGGCCAATAAAGACCAGCTTGTAAGATCTTAGCGTGAGTCTTAGATGTGCTTGCGTGTCCTCCGTAGGGTGCTGAGTGACAATGTTCTATGATATGGTGCACTTCTTCCTCTGGAACACACCGGCGAAAGATTCCGTCAGTGCCTCTCTTAAAAAGGAGTGGTTCGTCCCAATAGAAATGTTTAACGTCATTGAAGAACTTCTTTTTTTTGCTGATAGCTGAGGTCGGGAGGTATTATATCTGCAGCAAGATAGTTAACAAAATCTGCATACCAAGGTACATTATTTACCGCTAAGGATTTTTCAGAATCTTCTAAGGTTTCTAAACTTACATCTCCAATGGCATCTAGCTTAGCGATTAACCTGTCATAAGCAAAGTCATCATTTATGGGTACTACATCAGGTTTCAAGAACTCAAGCCTGGAAAGGTGATTGGCAACTACATTCTCGGTGCCTTTCTTATCTCTGATATCAAGGTCAAATTCTTGCAATAAAAGTATCCACCAGAGTAACCTAGGTTTAGCATCCTTTTTATTCAAAAGGTATCGGATGGCGGCATGATCAGTGTAAACAATTATTTTGGCTCCCACCAAATAGGATCTAAATTTGTCTATGGCGAAAACTACGGCTAGGAGTTCTTTTTCGGTGGTTGCATAGTTTAGCTGAGCGGCATCTAGAGTTCTACTGGCGTAGTAAATCACATGTAACTTCTTATCAGATATTTTCCCTAGCACTGCTCCTACAGCGTAATCACTAGCATCACACATGATTTCAAAAGGTTTTGTCCAATCTGGTGGTTGCATAATGGGTGCTGAGATTAAAGCTTGTTTTAAAAGGTTGAATGCTTCATTGCATTTTTCATCAAAAATGAACTCGGCATCTTTCATAAGAAGACCTGTCAAAGGTTTAGTGATCTTAGAGAAGTTTTTAATGAAACGCCGGTAAAATCCAGCATGTCCAAGAAAACTTCGAACTTCTCTAATTGTTTTTGGTGGTTTAAGATTCTCTATCACCTCGATCTTGGCTTTATCAACTTCAATGCCTTTTTCAGAAACGATATGTCCTAGAACTATACCTTCAGTGACCATGAAGTGACATTTCTCCCAATTTAATACCAGGTTTACTTCGACACATCTCTTCAAGATCTTTTCAAGGTTGACTAGACAGTTATTGAAATCAAATCCGCAGACTGAGAAATTGTCCATGAATACTTCCATAATTCCATCAAGATAATCAGCGAAGATTGACATCATGCAACGCTGAAAAGTTGCTGGGGCATTACAGAGTCCGAAAGGAATATGTCTATAGGAAAAAGTTCCATATGGGCATGTGAAGGTTGTTTTCTCTTGGTCATCAGGGTGTATAGGAATTTGGAAAAAACCTGAATATCCGTCGAGGTAACAGAAGTAGGAATGTCTAGCTAGACGTTCCAACATCTGATCTATAAAAGGTAATGGGAAATGGTCTTTCCTAGTGGCTTTGTTTAACTTTCTGTAATCTATGCACATACGCCAACCTCCTTCCATCCGTTTTGTAACGTGCTCACCTTTTTCGTTCTGTACCACAGTGATGCCTCCCTTTTTAGGTACTACATGCACAGGGCTTACCCATTTACTGTCCGAGATCTGATATATTATCCATGCTTCCAACAACTTAAGAACTTCCTTCTTAACTACCTCACGCATTATAGGGTTAATCCTTCTTTGGTGTTCTCTCGAAGTTTAGCATCTTCTTCAAGTGAAATCTAGTGCATGCACACGGATGGACTTATTCTTTTAAGATCTGAGATGTTGTACCCTAGTGCTGAGGGATATCTTTGCAAGACATCTAAGAGTTGGTTTGTTTCATTTTGGTTCAGAACGAAACTGACTATAACTGGTCTGTCCATTTCTTTGTCTAAAAACTCATATCTTAGATTCTTGGGTAATTCTTTTAATTCTAAGGTTGGTTTGCTGGGGTTTTGTATAGGATCTGGAGTTAAGGATAAACATTCAAAAAGGCTATCATCTATGTAGGGTTCCATACTATCATCATCTTTCTCAATGGGCGTTGAAGGTAGTTTTATTCTTTCTATTGGCTCTTCCTGGTTAAGTTCACGGACACATTCATCAATGACATCAACTGCATAACATGCATCTCCTATTACTGGTGCCGTGAGAAACTTTGCTAGGACAAACTCTATTTTTTCGTTACCTACCTCAAAAGTCAATTTTCCTTTCTTGACATCTATTATGGCTCCTGCAGTTTATAGGAAGGGTCTACCTAGGAGGATTGGGATATCTTTATCTTCTTTGATGTCCATTACGACGAAGTCGGTGGGAATGAACAACTTGCCTATTCTAACTGGGATGTCTTCTAATACGCCTACAGGGTATTTCATAGATCTGTCAGCTAATTGGAGAGACATCTTAGTAGGTTGCAAATCTCCTAGTTTCAATCGTTCACAAACTGCGAGGGGCATTAGGCTTACACTGGCTCCTAAGTCCAGAAAGGCTTTATCTATGACATGATTCCCCAAAATACAAGGTATGGAGAAATTCCCCGGATCTTTGTCTTTTTTGGCAAGTTTGTTCTCGAAAATGGAATTACACTCCACTGGTTTTGGATCGTCAAGTCTACGTTTATTGGTGAGGATGTCCTTCAGGAATTTAGTATAAGATGGTATTTGGGTGATGGCTTTTGTAAAAGGAATCTCTACATGGGGTTTTTCTATAACTTTAACAAACTTCTGGAATTGGTCACTGATCTTAGTTTGTTTAAGTCTTTGTGGATAGGGAATTGGTGGTTTGTATGGATGAGGGGGTGTTAAAGCTTCGTCCGTAACTTCTCCTTTATCTTTGTCTTTTGGTTTCTCAATTTCTACGGGTTTCTCACCTTCGGGGGTAGCATCCTTTTTGGAAATTTCGGATTCACTCAATGTCGGGTTTTTAGGCCCTTCATAAGTGGTTCCACTTTGTAAGGTAACAACGTTAGCTTGCCCTCGAGGGTTCTGTTGAGGTTGTCCAGGAAATTGTCCTCCAGGAGTAGTTTGGGGAGCTTGCTTTAAGGCTACCTGAGAGATCTGGGTTTCAAGCATCTTGCTGTGGGTGGCCATTTGGTCCATTTTGGTTCCTAGTTGGGTAAGCAGCTCATTCACATGAATATTCTGATTTAGGAACTCTTTGTTTTGCTGGGCTTGTGCTGTCATAAAATCATTTAGCACTTTCTCAATATTTGGCTTAGGTGGCACTGCTTGCATAGGTTGGTTTTGTCTAGGTGCTTGATTGTTGGTTGATCTCGGAGGTGCTTGGTTTTGGATAGGGTTATTGTTTTTGTAGGAAAAATTAGGGTGATTCCTCCATCCAGGGTTGTAAGTATTTGAGAACGGGTTTCCTTGGGCATAGTTGACTGGGTCTGGGTTAGTCTCGTTTAATAGATGGCAGTCAGCTAATTGATGACCTTTAGTACCACAAAGTTCGCAATCGGATACTACTGCTGCTGCAGCGGTTGGTTGTGCGTACATTTGATCGATCTTGAGGGCTATAGCATCCATTTTGGCTTGCATCATGTCTATAGAGCTTACCTCATGTATACCTCCTTGGGCTTCTTTCTTTTCTACTGTTGCTCTTTCGTTTCCCCATTGATGATGGTTTTGAGCCATATCTTCAATGAGACCACAAGCGTCAGGATAGGGTTTGTTCATCAGGGCACCGCCAGCGGCAGCGTCGATGGACATCTTTGTGTTATAATGAAGTCCGTGGTAAAAGGTATGTATAATCAACCATTGCTCCAAACCGTGGTGTGGACAAGCCCTTAGAAGGTCTTTATACCTCTCCCAAGCTTCAAATAGCGATTCTCCTTGGTTTTGGGTAAATCTTGTTATTTGGTTTCGGAGAACGGCTGTTTTGCTTGGGGGAAAGTATCTAGCAAGGAATGTTCTCCTAAGGTCTTCCCATGTTGTTATAGAATTGGCTGGAAGGGAATCTAACCAAGTTAGGGCTTTGTCTCTAAGGGAAAAGGGAAATAGTCTTAAATGAATCGCCTCAGGACTAGCACCATTGGTCTTAAAGGTGTTTGACAACTGGATAAAGACTTTCAGATGTTGGTTTGGGTTTTCAGATGGTAGTCCTGCGAATTGGTTTTGTTGAACTAGTTGTAATAGGGACGGTTTTAGTTCAAAATTATTGGCAGGTATGGTAGGGTTAACTATACTAGAGCTCGGTTCTACGTCAGCAGGCTGAGCGAATTCCTTAAGGGGCCTTTGGTTACGATCTTCGGCCATAGCTTGCTTAATTCAACGAAGCCAAAGTCGTGTGCGAGCGTAACGTTCTGGTTTCACTAAAGGATCTACTACACTACTGGAGCTGCGAGATCTTCGCATCGACCAGTTCGTGCGGCCCTAGTCTAAACGGTGATAACAAACGAAATTCAAAATTCGGCGAAATTGATCCCCGGCAACGGCGCCAAAAACTTGATGCATTGTATTCGCAAGTGTACGAATCGCGTCAGAGTAATATAAAAAGTTATCGTATCCACAGAGACCAAATGTCGATCTAACAAATTTTGTTTGTTACAGTGCTTATCTAAGGCAGTTCAATTCAGGGTTCACTAATGCAGAGGAAAATAAATAAAAGTAAATGACGAGGTAATAAAATTCAGACAAAACAATAGGCTTGAATGTAATTCTCATAACCGATAATATTTCTATATTCATCAACAGAACTACTTACGGGCAATATCTTCTATTTTAAGAAAAGAATTCAATTTAACAGGAACTGTCGCTTTCGTGTAGTCAGAACCAAGTTTACCCTCTAAACTAACCCCTTTATTGTCACTTATAAAAAGGCGCGCATTGCGTTAGAGTCATGGAAAACTTACTTTTAAGAAATGTAAATTCTAAACTAAACAGAAAAGTATTTTGACCTGAAATCTCTAAACTAAAGAGGTTCAAAATGAACCAGATTCTAATCCCACTAACGCGTCCGAAAATAGTTTTAAAATCTCTTTTCTAAAGTGTTAAAAATCCCTACTCAACTGAGCAAAGCGCTTTCGCTGTATTTGATCAGTTGAGAACTAAACAAGTTCACAAATGATTGGACGACTTTCGATCTTACCCAACATTGCTTTTAAGTACAAAAAACTTGTGTTAAAGATTAAAACAGCCCTTAAGTATTTCTTTTAACATATAGACGTATTACGGTGATTATGGTCTTTACATTCTTACCTATCTAAAACTTAGCCAGCCATGGTAGTTATAACAGTCATGTTAATTCTTATCATGTATGGAATTAAGTCTTTTGAAAAGTAAAGTTTTGAAAAGTAAGGCAAGACAATAAATAAACAAAATAAAGCAAGTGCAAGAAATAAATGAAAGTAAATGCGATTAAAATAAAACCTGCTCCAAAGCGGAGTCTTTAAATCTGGTACAATGTACGGAAAAGAAAATGCTGGCAGGATTACTTCTACCAAAGTGCTCCAACTTGATTACAGACACTCCAAGACTTGATTACAAACTCGATCACACACAGTGCAATAACTCCTCGATGTGAGAAGATTACCGCTTTACAAGAGTGAAATTTATGCCTAGGGTGAAGTAAACTAAGATTGGATGATCCTAAAATTCAAGTTCTGAGAGTATTTATAGGCAAAGTTGGCATGGTGCAAAGACAAAAGTGACCTTGGCTTGAAAAATGGGCGGGAACAAATTTTGCCTTGTCGCGCCCGCGACAAGAAGAAAACGGCAAAGGTGAGTGCTGATCGTGGGAACGTGGCAGTTGAGTTGTGGAGATCATGGGACACGTCGTCGCCTACCCTGTGGCGCCCGCGACAAGAGAAGCGACCAAAGTAAATTGCTGCCAAACTTGAATTCTAGCTCCTTTTGCATCCTTTTTCGTCTGGGACCTCGACTTTATTAAAAACCTGAAAAAAAAGGAAAACATAACAATAACAAAGCATAAAAAAACAAAAAAAACTAATATGCATGTGAAATCAGAGTCGAAAATACAGTATAATTTAGTGTCATCAGCTTATACAATATGGAACAGAGAAAGGAATTATTCCCGGTGAAACTTTTCTCAAGATTGTCACTATTAGAAAAATTGTCAAAGAAATTCATTTCCCCCTGAGAGGATTAATTCCTGGTGAAACCTCTCTTGAATTTCTTCAAACCCTAGAACTGTTCACTAAAGAAAAGATTATTCCCTGTGAAACGTTTCTTGAACTTTTCTTAGGTTTGGACCCACAGGCTTCCTAAAAGCATCTCCAGCCTCCTCTTGGGCTTTGTACAAGGACCCTCAGGCTTCTTAGAAGTTCTCATGGCTCCTCTTGGGTTTAATGCAAGGACCCAAAGACCTCTTACAGGTGTAGGACAGAACCTAGTCATCCTTGGTTAAAGCAGTCTTTCCTAAGAGTCAAAACATCAAACCAATTTAGGGTTGATTCTCATCCCTTAAAACCCCAGCCTCCTCTTAGGCATCATACAAAGATAAACCTTTTCATGCCAGTAGACTTGGACAGTCTCATTTCCTCAAGGAAAAAGGGAAACCCTGATCATCTCATCAATCACCAGCAGAGTTAAAACCTCCATAGGTTTCAAAACTCAATCTTAAAACTCTCACTTAGAATTTCCCCAGCTAGGATCAAGTCACTATCAATAAACCTTTATCAGAACCTCAAGGCATTTGATATTTCAACTCTTTTGTAATCCTCAGCAAGAGTTGATTCCTCAATCTGGACCTGCCTTTGGATCTTAATAATCCTCAGCAGAAGTTAGCCTCCTCTTAGGCTTTGTATAATGATCTTTCCTCACTCTCTTGTTGAGTCAGTCTCTTTTCAGCCTCAATCTTGGGCTTTGTACAAGACAGATAAAAGCACTCTCTTGTTAAGTCAGTCTCTTTTCAGCCTCAATCTTGAACTTTGTACAAGACAGATAAAAACACTCTCTTGTTGAGTCAGTCTCTTTTCAGCCTCAATCTTGGGCTTTGTACAAGACAGATAAAAACACTCTCTTGTTGATTCAGTCTCTTTTTAGCCTCAATCTTGGGCTTTGTACAAGACACCTATAAATACCCTCAGCTGAGTCAATAAAATCCTTTTTAGCCTCAATCTTGGGATTTGTACAAGACACATATAAACCCTCTCCAAAGAAGTCAATCCTTCTAGCCTCCTCTTAGGCTTTGTATAATAATATCCCTAAGCAAAGACAATCCTCTTTTCAGCCTCAATCTTGGGCTTTGTACAAGACAAATCATACTCTCCAGCAGAGTCAATCTCTTTTTAGCCTCAATCTTGGGCGTTATACAAGACAGATAAAACCTCTCACCAGTAGAGTCAGTTTCCCTTTTAGCCTCAATCTTGGGCTTTGTACAAGACACATACAAATATTCCCCAGTTGAACCAAAAACCCACTTTTAGCCTCAATCTTGGGCATTGTACAAGACAGATAATGATATCCCCCAAAGAGTCAGTCTCTTTTTCAGCCTTAATCTTGGGCTTTGTACAAGACAGAAATAAAACTCCCCAGTGGAGTCAATCAACCTTTTAGCTTCAACCATGGGCTTTGATCAAGACATAAAATCAAAATCCCCTAAGAGGAAATCAAGATCTCTCTGTAGGAAGATACTTCTCTGTATATCACACACCAAAACAAACAAATCAAATCAAACCTTAATTCCAGATAACTGCTGTAAGTGACACACTTGTTGATTCAAAAATCCAAGTTGTAGTCCATCTCTTATCCTGGTAAACTTCCTCTTTCATCTAATTGTTGTAAGTGGCAAGCCTCTGGATTATTTACATCCAAGCCAATGTCCCTCTCTTAGCATGAAAGACTCCTACGAAAAAATGGCTTTGCTCAACACTGAGTTAAAGTTTTATCCTTCAGGACAAATCCCTTATAAAGGAAATTATGGCATTGCTGGATTCACATATCCCAGTTAAAGTAATTCCCCTTTATAATCAGTCACCCACAGTTGTGATAAACAGACGAGATGTCACCCTTTAGAGATGACAAATTCTCTCTCAGTCAAAACCTTTTAGCTTCAATCTTGGGCTTTCAAAAAGACACAAATAACCTTTAGCTTCAATCTTGGGCTTTGAACAAGACACCAAAACATCTTTTTCCTCCCATAGAATAGGAGGAACTACATTTGCTCTGATTTCCCTGTTTTCTTTAACGGGAATACGTAGGCATAAGATTGCGAAATCTTAGCGAGCACACCAATCAAAAACTTTAGGTCCAGTACCTTCACACACCAATAAAAAACTTTAGGTCCAGTACCTTTACACACCAATCAAAAACTTTAGGTCCAGTACCTTACCAAAAACATCGAAAAAACCAGAAATCAACAAAAACTCTCTCTCAAACACTCCCAAAGGAGAAACTTTCCCAACCCACGACAGACAAACACCAGTAAGTAGAAAACAATATAGAAATTGCTAACGACCTGTGGATAACCACATATAGGATGGGTAATTGACAACTCCCCATTGTATAACCTGACCCCGAACTCCCTAATCTCTTAGCATTTGTTCAGTGAAACATTTGCGTGCAAGGTTAGTTTAAGATAGCTTCCCTTTCCTTTCCAACTTCACAGGATAAATAAGAAATCAGAGAGTAGCATCCAACTCCTACCATTGCGGTGAGGAAAAACCAAATGGCGATTAGGTGGTCGCGTCACCGACAAAAATTGCACGCTAAAGGAAAATGGCGACTCTGCTGGGGATCCAAACCAGGAATAGAATTCCTAAGAGGTTTAGGTTGTTTAGCATATTATATACTATACTATATATCTATATATTTACTGTTATTCCTACTTGATATCCGTGTTTATTTTTTTGTCAATGGGAATGAAATTAATACGCATGTGGAAAGTTTAAGAGAACCATAAGATAAGGGGTGGCAAAGACGGGTGGACTTATAGGGAGTGATTCCAGAATAAGCGATCCTGGTAGACCACCAAATCAGGCGAGGGCCCGTGTGGATACTATGTTGAACAACCGATCGTCGTGAAAGCAGACGCTATCCCAATGCGGCACCCGTGACCTTGAGGATTTAGTAGACATTAACCATATGACCACTTGGTAGTGCGGTGACTATCGAAAATAGTTGATACGCGATACTACACTCAAATGAGATTACCCTAGAATGCTACAGCTCGCTCGGGTGAACCAACTTGCTGTTGATATCCCTAGGGGGTCAATATTTTGGGAGCCTTAGGATCCGTTCTACAGGTACAAAAATTGACCAGAATACAACCTTTGGGGATGGGTAGAGCCATGAATCCATGCTCGTGACGTTGAACCCTTGAACCCATGTTTTTTCAAATTTTTTGTGTGCTGCATTCATGCATTCATTTAAAAAACTCTTAAACAAAGAAAAAAATCTTCTATTTTCTCTTCTCTTTCTTCTTCAAAATAAACTAAAACAATAATTGCAAATATCAGAGAAAGATTACGTTATGGATTTCGGTACAAGAAAGACGCACAAGTACACCTTCAAGGCTCCAAAACTAGAGGATTTAAGGAGGTTGGCAAGAATGATCATCAACCCTGATGCTTTCAAAGCTAAGCATGGATGATTGTTGTCTCTGTTAAGGGTCCACGTAGTTGAAGGAATTCTGTCTACGTTAATTCAATTTTACGATCTGGTTTATCACTGCTTCACATTCTCGAGTTATCAACTAGCACCAACACTAGAGGAGTACTCTCATCTGACTGGTTTACCTATCGCTGACCAAGCTCCCTTTTTTGGATTGGAAGAAATTCCAAAGGAACAAACCATTGCAAGAGCAATCTATTTGGACGAGTCAGAAGTCAGGACTCACATGACCACTAAAGAAGGAATCTAGGGTTTACCAGCTAAATTCCTGACGGAGAAAGCTCTATACTTTGCCAGTATAGGAAACATAATTACTTTCGAAGATATCTTTGTTCTACTCACATATGGGTTATTCCTCTTTCCCAACATCGATAACTTCGTCGATACCAATGCCATTAAGATATTTCTGATTGGAAACCCCGTACCAGCCTTGCTCGCAGATGCTTATTATTCTGTACACTTAAGGAATTTATATAGTGGAGGAATGATCACATGATGTGTACCCCTACTTTACAAATGGTTCACTTCCCATTTACCCAAGTCTGCTACATTTTGGGATCACAAGAGTACTCTAAGTTGGTCACAAAGAATCATGTCTCTTACCAACTCTGACATAGATTGGTATAATAGGATTTATGAGGGGACAAAGATCATCGACAGATGTGGAAACTTCCCTAATGTACCCCTCATAGGAACTAAAGGAGGAATCAACTATCATCCAATTTCAGTTCGCCGTCTACTCGGATACCCGATGAAGATTATCCTGCATAATGTTCATCTGGAAGGTCTTTTCTTCAAGGAAGAGGAAAATGACAGGGCACTAAAGAAAGAAATAGTGCACGCCTGGCAACATATTCACAGGAAAGGAAGAGAGTCTCTAGGAAGACCAGACTGTATCTCCATGGAACCTTATCTCCACTAGGTAGAAACTAGAGCTCTCAAGATGAGGATGCCTTACCCTCGTCAAGAAGTTCTTCCGTTAAAGGAATATGTCCTTTATTTTATGTCTGATACGGAAAAACTCCAGGTCGCTCTCAACAAAGTTCAACGGGAGAAAAGCTCTTGGAAAAACAAGTACCGAATCCTTAATATAGAGTGTACCAAAATTCAGGAACTGTTAAAAGAAAAGGATGCTCTGATTGAGATTCTAGAACAACATGCTATGGAAGACCAAAGGAACTTGCTCACTCCTTTCACTTGGCAAAGGACTGACAACCCGACAACGACTGAAGAACCCCGATCAAAGAAAAGGAAAATACCAGAACCAGCATCTGAGATCTCCTCAGAAAGGACCCGGGATCCCTAAGCTTAGACATTTTCCTTACAACACTTTGTAAAATATTGTATTTCCCCTTTATGCAATCTTTCAAATTCAATAAAAGGGGTCTCCCCACTGTATGATATTTGCAATCTATTTGTTGAAGTTTCTTTTTGATTAAAATAACAATAAAAAACAAAAAAATATATATCATTGCATATCATTCATCATTCTCACATAACGTGTTCTTCTTATCTTCAAGTCCCACGTATGTGTCACGATTCTAGAGTCAAACTGTCTCACTCATACAATACTCGGGCCAATCGACAAAAGAAAATGGACGATCTCGAGGAAGAGAATAGAGAGCTGAGAGAAGAAGTCGACGCTCTAAAGGAAAGTTTGGAAAAACTTAATAATGACTTGCAATCCCTGGCAGTAGCTCAAAGGCAACAACAAAGGACCGTGATCTTAGAGATCACATCTATGCCCGTAGTGGAGACATATGATCCTCGGTACAACATGCCTAAAGGTCGACCCTGGGGCATGCCTATCAACTTTATCCCTGAAGGATACATCCCGCCGGTCACTGAAGACCCAGAAACTGCAGCAGGAGCCGCTGGGCATGAAGGTTACAAACTTCGGGAAAGCGAAGACGCAAGGGTTATGACGGCAAATCCTGAAGGTTACAAACTTCGGGGCATGGAAGCACCAAGAGTCACCGCCGTAATGACTATACCACAACCAGTGGTACACACTGTCCCGGAAGGACAGATTCCACAAGTAATTTATGGTGGAAACGAAGACATGTACAAAAGGATGAATGAGTTCCAGGAGCAATTCTTGGAGATGCAGAAGGAACTGCATGCCATTCGCGGTCAGAATTTATTCAGAAATGACGCCACAGACCTCTGTCTGGTCCCTAATATGAAAATACCGCACAAATTCAAGGTGCCAGACTTTGAAAAATACAAGGGCAACTCTTGCCCTCAAATTCATTTGGTGATGTACGCTCGAAAGATGTCAACTCAGACAGAGAATCAACAGCTACTGATCCATTACTTCCAAGACAGTTTAACCGGTGCCGCACTCAAATGGTACATGGGTTTAAACCGGACCAAGATCAATACTTTCAGAGATCTCAGTGCAGCTTTCGTTTAGCAGTATAAGTATAACCTGGACATGGCACCAGACAGAGATCAACTCAGAGCAATGTCGCAGAAGGACAAAGAATTTTTCAAGGAATATGCTCAGAGATGGCGTGAAATTGCTGCTCAGATCTGTACCCCTCTTGAGGAAAAAGAGATGACCAAGATCTTTTTGAAAACCTTGAGCTCATTCTATTACGACCGAATGGTCGCCAGTGCGCCCAGTGACTTCACTGAAATGGTGAACATGGGAGTACGCCTTGAAGAAGCTGTCTGAGAAGGATGATTGGTCAAAGATGCAGAGCCATCAAGCAGTACCAAAAGATACGGTAATGTTTTCCCAAAGAAAAAAGAGCAAGATATTGGTAATATCTCTCTCGGAAAGCAAAGGTGAAGGTATTAACCAGTAGCAGCGGTAACTCCCGCTATCAACCCTAAACCGACTCCGACGTACCAACCTCAGGTTTCTCAGAGCCAACCAAGTCAACAACTGTATCAAAAAAGGACACAACAGCCTCTTCAGTAGGCTTGTCCTCAGTACAACACCAATAATCGTACGACCCGACCATCAGGGTTCGACCCTATACCGATGTCGTACACAGAACTATTTCCACTTCTACTGGTCAAGGGGCACGTCCAAACTAGGTCTCCTTTTACAGTACTGGAAAATCCGCCTTTTTTGTTCAAAGCAGATCAAACTTGCCCTTACCATCAAGGAGGATCGGGGCACAACATTGAGAACTTATCTCAGCTTCAAGTCTGATGTGCAGAAGCTTGTCAGGAATGGGATCCTATCTTTCAAAGATACTAATCTGAATGTTCAGACAAACCCGTTGCCTCGACACGAGAAGACTGCCGTAAATTTAATAGAAGAAGAATTTAGCCGCAGTTATCAGATTCACGGTGTACTCCTATTAGGAACTAATCTGGTCAGGATGCATTGAAGACAGAGCGGGTATGGTCATGTACCGCCTCACAATTATCACCAGTGTGATATCTGCTCGAAGAATAATCAGGGGTGTTCCGTAGTGCGATTAGCTCTACAAGAACAGATGGATCTGGGTTGGATCCAGGACCACCGAATCCAGGAAGTCAACATGGCCAATGCGCATCCCAACATTATTCAGAACCACGACGTCCGTACAATGAACGTCAACTTAGTGGCGATGCATTCAAGGCAAAGTCAATATCATAATCTACCACGGCACGATTACAATACCTGTCCGATCTGCTCAATAAGCAATCAGGGATGCTCTTTCGTACAATAGGCCCTCCAACGTCAGATGGATCTTGGATGGATTCAAGAGTATCGGGAGATAAATAACCATTAAGTCAATATGGTTCAAATCTTTGATATTCGCTTGATGAATACCAGTACGGTAGAATTACATGCTAAGCAAGTCAGGCTCGGCTTTCTGGCTTCACACGATTATCAGGATTGTGAACAATGCCATGAAGATGACCAAAGGTGTGCACTTGTCCAAAGAACACTTCAACACTTGTTGGACCACTGGTGGCTCCCAATCTACTTAGATGAAGCTACACAACAGATCAGTATGACTGACGAGAATCCTGATAGGCATCAAAGTCAGGATGTTCGCTCAATAGAAACAGATCTAGTAAAGTTGCACTGCATACAAAGTGGACGTGGCCGGGTGCCACCACATAATTATGGGCAGTGTAGAGTTTGCTCAGAGAACAACCAAGGATGTTATCTTGTACGGCCAACTCTTCAAAATCAGTTGGACCAGAAAGAGATTCGACCATGTTTAAGCTCTGGTTTGATCAACGTAATACAAGACTATCTTCCTAATCAAAGCAAAGACGTTGTCATAATCTCTAATCATGAAATGGTCAAAGACGTATGCACCATAATTCCTCTACTTCAAGAATCAAGACTCCTTCTTGATAGTAGAAAGATTCTCAACCTCGAACCAATTGAGGCTGCCTACGATGGTCAGAAAAATCAAAAGGCTCCTGTGGTTATCTATCTGCCGGGACAGATACCGTACAAATCCGATAAGGCTATCCCTTACAAGTACGGTGCAACAACAATCGAAAATGGAAAGGAAACTCCATTACCCTCCATCGTAAACATTTCCGAAATCAGTCGAGTAACACGGAGTGGCCGGATCTTCAATAGAGAAGTTGGAGAACCCACCAAGGAAAAGGAACCTCAAACAAAAGTTCCCAATCAACCAGTCAGACAATCCAGTAATCCAGAACTGGTAAAGAGCAACAATGAGATGCTGAAGCTCATCCAGAAAAGCGAGTACAACATTGTAGACCATTTGTTGCAAACTCCATCTAGAATCTCTGTGCTATCTCTCTTGCTCAGTTCCGAAGCTCACAGGGAAGCTTTGCAGAAAGTCTTGGAGCAAGCTTTCATAGAACAAGATGTGACGATAAGACAGTTTGACAGCATCATCTCCAACATCACTTCCTGCAACAACTTAGGATTCAGTGATGAAGAACTGCCGGAAGAAGGCAAAAATCACAATATGGCGGTTAACATTACAGTCAACTGCCAGGGCGATGCTCTAGCCAGTGTACTGGTAGACACAGGATCAGCGCTGAATGTTATGCCAAAATTAACTCTGATACGACTATCATTTCAAGGAGCTTCGATGAGAGGCAGTGAGATCATTGTCAAAGCCTTTGACGGTTCCAGAAAAACAGTTATCGGCGAAGTCGACCTTCCCATAACTATCAGTCCTCACACTTTTCAAGTCGCTTTCCAGGTCATGGACATCCGGGCAGCATACAGCTGTTTATTATGAAGACCTTGGATACACGAAGCTGGGGCAGTCACTTCGACTCTTCACCAGAAGCTGAAGTTCGTCAAAAATGACAAGTTAGTCACAGTATGCGGAGAGCAGGCCTTAATAGTGAGCAACTTATCATCATTCTCCTGTGTAGAACCCGAGGAGGTTGTTGGAACCTAGTTCCAAGCACTCTCGGTGAGCAATGAGAATCGATCAGAGAAAGGGACATCAATTTCCTCATACAAAGACGCTCTCAAAGTGATCGAGAGTAACAACGCAAAAGGATGGGGACATCTCGTAATTCCTACGGATAACAAGAAAAAGAAAGGTCTTGGTGTTTCTTCAACCTGTACCCAGACTGCCAAGAAGGATGAAATTTTTCATCCCATTCAAGACTTCTTCCACAGTGGAGGCTTCCTCCACCCAGTGTCTCAAGAAGTACACACCATCAATAAGAGTGACTCCTCCGATACGGACGAGGAATGGAAATCTTATCTCAACGACAACGGTTATATGTCTCAGGAAGAAACGCACATGCCATTCTGTTTTCCCAAACAAAGTCCGAGATATATACCAAGATCAGACGTCAAGATGATGTACGGAGATTGTGATCCTGAGGGATGCCGTGCTCCACCAAAGTCATTAGAAGACGATCCGATGAAAGACAACTTCGACTATGACTATTATGACCCACTAGAAGACTTGCCTATCTGGCAGCCGTACCCAGAAGACTTGGGGCAAAAGAGTCAGCCAAACGACGTTTATCAGCTGAGCAATATTGAAAATAATACCTGCGTCCCCACCGGGTCATGGGATCATTACTCAGGACATTCCGAAGATATCCAGCACAACGATGAATCTGCAAAGATTGCAGGACAAGAGTTCATCAACTATGCTTTTCCGGAGGTCAACGTCATCGAGAAAGATGACTCCTCCAGTCCCACAGAAGTATGGGACACCTTAGGACAGCCGAGTGGCAAATACGACTTCTTGGTCAAGTACACCGCTCCTGAAAGCTCTCGCATCAAATACGAGGACATCCAGCCAACTGGATGGGGATATCCTCTTAAGAGTAAAAACATTAAGGAAGATACAATAGAAGAGTTAGTTTACGACAACTCTGCCTGGGAGGAAGACTCCAACGATCCTGCTCCGCCAGAAATCAGCGTCATTTCTGAGGACAAACCAAGAAAGAAGGTACCAGACTTTGTGATTCATCGAGGAGTTCGTCGCCAATGGGTCGCTGTCAATGTCCCGAAATTCGTCCATAAGTCTAAGTAATTGCCGTCTTTGTTTTGACCTTTCACCCCGCCCAGGTGAAACAGATGTTTTTATAGGGCTCAATTTTCTGTAAATGTCCTTCTTCGCTTTGCCCAAAGCGACGAAGTTTTGTTTTATAGGGCTGTAGTTTCAAGAATCGACAAAATCATAAATAAATAAACGTTGTTCTGTCATTTCCGCATTTATTGCTGTTTTCACTTTTCGTTTTTCAGAAAATGGTAATCCTAAAACAACCAAAAATAAAGACAAGCATTTTTCAGAAAATAAAATGCACACACTCTTGCATTTCTCTCCATCTCTTCTAAAAAAAATCATCACGTCATGCAGATTGCTTGTTTTAAACCCCATTGAAACATATGATCCAATGCCTTCTCCAAACTTTGAATTCTCGGTATTTGAAGCTGAAGAAGAAGAGGACGAAGAAATTCCAGAGGAGATCTCCCGATTACTCAGACAAGAGGAAAGGTCCATTGAACCCCACAAAGAGCCGTTGGAAACGGTCAATTTGGGATCAGAGGTAGAAAAGAAAGAAGTTAAGATTAGAGCACTGCTCAGTCCGACTGTCAAAGAAAGCTTGATAAAACTTTTCAAAGAATTTCCCGATGTATTTGCTTGGTCCTATCAGGACATGCCAGGGTTGGATACCAGCATCGTGGAGCATCATTTACCGTTAAGATCTGAATGTCCGCCGGTGAAACAAAGGCTGAGACGGACTCACCTGGATATGGCTATCAAAATCAAGGAGAAAGTGCAGAAACAGATTGACGCAGGTTTCCTTGCCACCTCAGAATATCCTCAATGGCTAGCCAATATAGTGCCAGTTCCGAAAAAGGACGGAAAAGTCAGAATGCGTGTAGATTACAGGGATCTGAACAAAGCCAGTCCAAAGGATGACATTCCCTTTCTGCACATAGACATGTTGGTAGACACCACAGTAAAGTTCAAAATCTTCTCCTTTCTGGATGGATTCTTGGGCTATAATCAAATCAAAATGGTGCTGAAAGACATGGAGAAAACTTCATTCATCACCCCATGGGGCACCTTTTGTTATAAGGTAATATCGTTCGGTTTGAAGAACACCGGGGCAACCTATCAAAGGGCTATGACAACTCTGTTTCATGACATGATGCACAAATAAATCGAAGTGTATGTCGATGACATGATTGCCAAATCTAAAACAGAAGAGGAGCATGTGACCCACCTGTCAAAACTATTCGAGCGTCTGAGAAAGTACAAACTCCGTTTAAATCCCAACAAATGCACGTTCGGTGTCTGCTCGGGGAAACTTTTAGGGTTCATCGTCAGCCAGAAAGGAATTGAGGTTGATCCTGACAAGGTCAAGGCCATTCAAGAAATGCCTTCACCAAAGACTGAAAAACAAGTCAGAGGATTTTTAGGACGTCTGAATTACATCTCAAGGTTTATATCTCTTATAACCGCGACATGCGTACCGATCTTCAAATTACTCAAAAAGAATCAAAGGTGTGTATGGATGGAAGATTGCCAAAAAGCTTTCGACAGCATCAAAAAGTATATGTTGAATCCACCAATCCTGTCACCTCCAGTAGAGGGAAGACCACTAATCATATACTTAACAGTCTTGGAAGACTCCATGGGTTGTGTACTTGGCCAACAAGATGAAACCAAAATAAAAGAGTATGCCATCTACGATTTGAGAAAGAATTTTACCGACTGTGAAACTCGGTACACTATGCTTGAGAAAACTTGCTGTGCTCTGGCTTGGGTAGCCAAACGTCTTCGCCAGTACATGATTTGTCACACTACTTGGTTAATCTCCGAAATGGATCCAATCAAGTATGTCTTTGAAAAGCCTGCTCTCATGGGAAGGATCGCCCGCTGGCAGATGTTGTTATCAGAATATGACATCGAGTATCACGCTTAGAAAGCCGTCAAAGGAAGTATTTTAGCCGATCATTTAGCTCATCAACTGATTGACGATCAGGAATCAGTCGGATTTGACTTCCCAGACGAAGATGTCATGTACTTGAAAATGAAAGATTGCGATGAACCGCTACCCATTGAAGAGCCAGAACCAGGTTCTCAATGGGGACTAATCTTTAACGGAGCTGTCAACAATTATGGAAACGGAATTGGGACAATCATCGTAACACCTCAGGGTACCCATATTCCTTTCACTGCCAGACTAACTTTCAAATGCATAAACAATGAGGCCGAATACGAAGCTTGTATCATGGGTCTCGATGAAGCAATTGATTTGAGGATTAAGAACTTGGATGTGTATGAAGACTCAGCCCTGGTTATCAATCAGGTCAAAGGAGAATTGAACACGTACCAATTAGGACTGATTCCTTACAATGATTACGCGAGAAGGTTGTTACCATTCTTCAACAGAATCGAGTTTCACCATATCCCCCGTGAAGAGAATCACATGGCTGATGCACTAGCCACTCTCTCCTCCATGATTAGTGTAGGCCAATGGAACGACATACCTAAGATTAACATAATGCGCCTTGAAAGGCCCGCCTACATCTTCAAGATTGAAGCAGTCATAGACGACAAACCACGGTATCACCATATCAAATGCTTCCATCAGAAACAAGAGTACCCACTTGGGGCATCAAGAAAAGATAGGAAGACTCTCAAAAGGCTGGCAGGCAACTTCTTCCTGAACAGTGATACACTCTATAAGAGAAATTTCGACATGGTCTTACTCCGATGTGTAGACAGACCAGAAGCAAACGTGCTAATGAAAGAAATTCACGAAAGATCCTTTGGCACTCATGCCAATGGACACATAATGGCGAGAAAAATTCTGGGAGCAGGGTACTATTGGTTGACAATGGAATCCGATTACTACAAGTGCATGAGGAAGTGTCACAAGTGTCAGATATACGCTGACAAAATCCATGTACCGCCTACGCATCTCAAAGTTCTTTCTTCTCCATGGCCTTTTTTCTATATGGGGAAGCGACATGATTGGCATGATTGAACCCATGGCTTCAAGCGGACATCGGTTCATCCTGGTAGCCATTGACTACTTCACTAAATGGGTCAAAGCAGCGTCATATGCCAATGTAACCCGACAAGTGGTAGTCCGCTTTATAAAAAACAATCTCATCTGCCGTTATGGTGTTCCAAGCCAGATCATTACTGATAATGGATCTAACTTGAACAACAAGATGATGAAAGAATTGTGTGTTGAGTTCAAGATCGAGCACCATAACTCATCTCCCTACCAGCCTAAAATGAACGGTGTGGTAGAAGCGGCTAACAAGAACATCAAGAAGATTGTTCCAAAGATGGTTGTAACCTACAAAGACTGGCATGAAATGCTGACTTTTGCTCTTCACGGTTATCGCACATCTGTCCACACTTCAACAGGGGTAACCCCTTTCTCTCTAGTATATGGCATGGAGGCAGTGCTTCCCATAGAAGTAGAGATCCCATCAATCTGGGTATTGATAGAAGCTAAGCTAACATAAGCTAAATGGTGTCAAAGTCGACACGATGAACTGAACTTAATTGAAGAAAAGCGAATAACGGCTATGTGCCATGGTCAGTTGTATCAGCAGAGAATGAAGAAGGCGTTCGACAAAAAGGTTCGACCCCGTGTCTTCAGGAAAGGAGACCTCGTGGTCAAGAAAATACAATCATTCCTCACTGATTTCTGGGGCAAATGGACTCCGAACTATGATGGCCCCTATGTGGTCAAGAAAGCCTTCTCAGGCGGCTCTTTGAGACTCACAACCATGGACGGAGAGGAATTTGCCTACCCCACGAATGTTGATGTAGTCAAGAAATACTTCGCCTAAAAAAACGTCTCGGTGGATTGAAAATCTGAAAGGGCGGTCCAGGAAAAAATTAGAGACATAAGCAAAAATCATCCCGGTAGATTGGAAACCTCAAAAGACAATCCAAGCAAAAGTTAGGGATTCATGGCAAGTAACTACGTCCGACAAGGTTAAATCCCCAACGGTAACACTGTTTGTCGAAAAACTTCTAGTCAAGGTCATCTTCGACAGAAGCTCAGGATGTCCAGAATTCAAAGTTGGTAGAAGGATAACGGTTGTTATGTTTCAATGTAGCCCTTTTCCATTAAATTACCATTTTCTAAACTTTGTAAATGCTCTATGGAATCACGCGCTTGGCTGATTTCCATTCTATCAATAAAATTTGAGCCCTAGTGCTTTTGTTTGCAATTCTCATTTGTTTTAGCTTTACAGAATGACATTTTTAACATGATCAACGATTCTTGAAATAAAACAAAAATGAATTTACTTGTAAAAAAAAATCTGCTTTTAAAATAAAGATGGCAATTCCTTTTGACTTTGAACATCAAAATAAAAAAGAACATCGATAGCTTCTCCAAAGGTGATTGAACTTCAAAGTGCAGAATCAAAGTACTTCTTCTAAACCAGTGCACCTGAATGAAGGATCAACAGTTTCAGATGTAATATCCCGTATAATATCCCCGACAGAGTTCTTACCTCTTAAGACCGATTGACGACTTTTCTCCCACACAGGGACTACCTCTCCTAAGCAAGGCAAGATTACTATCTTGGAACAATGATACTTTTTATTCCCCGCAGTGGCCGAGTATCCAGTCGTGTTCATCCACTAGTTTGTATGTCGCATCAGTTTTTTCAGCATAAACATACATACATCATGCATAATTGATTCACATTCATAATCATATTGCATCACTATCGCTCCGATCAGTCTTATCCCTAAGTGATAACATCCTCCCGCCAGTAAGGTTGTCAGTTCTTTCCTCGTCAGGAGACGTATCGTCTAAAGCAATCTCTCCCCAGTTTATTTCTGGATTGGAGACGGTCCTTAACCACTTTGATAACTTGAACTTCTGAAAAGCAAGAAGACATTCGACAAACATCACTCTTCACCATTGAAGATGATATCTTCGCTTTCCCGGATTAAGGAAAATCCCCAGAGAAAGCCTCTCAGTCGAAGACTCTTAGCAATACATCGATTTTCTCTCCCAATAAAGTCGATGTTAATGAAGTCATCAGCACCTCAAAATTGGATTACATCACATGGCATTTCTCCGAAAAGATCTCGAAGAAAAGTATGATGTAATATCCCCAAGAAAAAAAGCAGTCTCTCAAGAGACTCATTTTCCCCAGTAGGGTCGACAAATGATATCTCCAACAGAGAAGTTTGCACGCCTCTATGGCTCAGACAAATGGGTTTCCCCAACAAGTCTGAAATCAAATCTTTTTCCATCAAATGGCGTCTCCCCAGTATAGCTCGGCGAGAAGTTTGATGAAGACCGCTACACATGGTATTCCTTGTCAAGGAAGAAACTCGACAAGAAGAAACTGAGACCAGTTCCTCGGCTAAAGACCAGGATCGAGGGGAAGTTTATTTTAGAAACTGAGACCAGTTCCTTGGATGAAGACCAGGATCGAGGGGAAGTTTATTTCAGAAACCGAGACCAGTTCCTTGGCTGAAGACCAGGATCGAGGGGAAGTTTATTTCAGAAATTGAGACCAGTTCCTTGGCTGAAGACAAGGATTGAGGGAAAGTTTTACCCTTTTCTAAGTATTATTGCTTAGCAAAAGAAGATGAATGAGCAAACTGCCATTCATAACCACCTTCAAAATTTTGGGTATTCCGATATTTAATCCTCTTGCACCCTGAATGTCCGAATACCTTCGCCATTCACACCTTCGGGTCCAAGAAGATTAAATAGGGGTATCTATCATACCCCAGATTTTTACCACCAAGATTCCCCATCATTGTTCAAATCATTGCCACAATATGGATGTGCCATCATGCCTCATCAATTTCCTCAAGGATTGTTGAGCTTTCACAACTATCAAGAATTAGGGTTTCAAGCCCTCTTAGAGCACTTAGACAAAGGATCAATCAAGAAATGAAATGATCTTCAACTTGTCTAATCTCTCAAACACCCAAAAAGGATCAAGAGGACTACCACATCAAGAATCAAGCACAAAGTTTCAATATTCCAAGTGGATCAAACCTCAAGATCGCCAGTGTCACCAAATTAGGGTTTTGGTCGACCAACGCCTCCAGATGAAAATTTTCATCTGGGCATGAGCCAATGCTTCAAAACACAACTTAAGATACTCCAAGGGACCTCATGGACCCAATCATCAAGTCAATTTATCCTCAGGGGATGCATTCATAAAAAATCAGGAATTAGGGTTTCTTGACCTAATTCACCCTTAAGTTGACTTTTGGAGCAAAGCATGAGTCAAGACATCAAGACATGTTTTGAGGGCCTCAAATACAACACCTTGATCCATTTACAACAATGGATTGACCCAAGAAGCTTGATTCACAAGTTTCAATTTCATCTAGACCACAATTAGGGTTTTGAAGGAAAAGTCAACTGTGCCTTTGACTTTTGACCAAGACATGCTTCCAAACCTTGGGACATGATCCAAGACACCCTAAAACACCTATGGAATCCATCCATTAGGTTTGAATTGGGTCAAGAACTTGATTGCACAAAGAATCACACAGTTTGGATTTCATCTGACAAAAAGTTAACTGTGCACAAAGCCAAGTTTGACTTTTTGGAATTTTTCACAATATGGTTCCCCTAAGTTAAAAACAATGTTAATGTGTGATTTTGATCATCATCCATCAAGAAAAATCAAGAAAAGTGAGGTTTCTTGCAAAAGGGGCAACCTTGTGAAACCAAATTTTTTCTAAGTTATGGAACAAAAATGGTTTTTACCCAACTTTGCAAGGTCATAACTCCTAAACCACAAGGCCTTTTTCTCCCATTCAAAGCTCAAATGAAAGTCCATCTGACATACTTCAAATATGTCAACTACAAGAGATTCCAAATCCTCATGGATTTTGAGTTATGGATTGATCAAAATCACAAAAAGTGAAAATGGCCACTTTTTCCAACACTTAGTGAAATTTTCAATAAGTCAGAATCAGTCTTAATTTTTTCAAAATGTTGAGGCATTTTTCACTTTGATCCAAGCTGAACGAAGACCAACTTTGAATATCAAAGTTGAAGTATGTCATGAGGGTTTTCCAACAAGTACCAGATCATCTCCAAATTCAATTTGAGTAGGGAGTTCCAACCCTTGGAACATGGCATCAAAGACTGATTTTGTTCAAGGCAGATTATAGGTCATTTGCTCGATTTGGCCAAATCAGATAATTACAAGCCTTGTCATCCATTTGGACACCTCAAGGGATAAAATCAAAGAGGAATGATCTGATCCACAAGCCCCCCAAGTCCAAGGAACTACATGTAGCCATAAATGCCCTAAAAAGGCTAAAAAATTCAAAGACTCCAATTTTGTTTCACTGCATTCAATGGATTCACAAGGTGGAAAGCATCAAGACATTGCTAACTGAATTGAGTCAAGATTCAGCTCTGAACCAAAGGACTATAGGCGTGTTCCCTACCTCAAGTCAATGGCTAGAGGAGACAAAAGATGCCTTTTGATCAACATTGGCCAAAGGACTGTCCAAGTTGCCATTCACTATTCCTTGCAAAACAAACTTGCTCTACTATGAATAGAGCTCATTTGTGATCAGTTTGAGTACCCCAAAGCACTACAACACTTGCTTTCCTCAAAATCTCTCTCATTAGGCCAAAGCGCCTTCTTTTGCAAGTCACCACTGAGTTTTTGAGTTATAGAGCAATTCCATCACAACTCATGATCCAAACACATCCAATGTATCATATATAAACTGATCAAACACTCACCCTTGATCTGAAACACCAAAATCAGAAATTCAACCTCAAAAACCTCAAATTTTGACTTTTCTACATTTTTCAAGCCATGTCTTGATTCAGTCACTTTCAAAACCAAACAAGGCCTCAAACACACTCCAAATATCATCCCAAATTGTCCCAACTGGTTCCCCTCAACTGGAACACCATTTGAGTGAGTTACCATTTTGGTCACTTTTGCCCCTTTTGCAAGAAAGAGCCAATTCTTGTTCCTGAGGATTCCAGCTGGTTTTGATCATCCTAAAAGCTTCTAAGGGATCAATCAAGAGTGTATAAAGCATTGGATTACTTCTGGCACAAGGATCTTGACAAATAGCACAAGGAGCTTCAAGAGGTAAGTGCATCACAAATTGAACTCTCTAAATCATGCATTGCTTTGATGTCCATTGATCATGGACATCTCATACATATCATATATGTTGTGTTTGAAGCAATTTGACATGCTATTGTTGCCTATGTAATGAGATAGCATAGAACATGCAAATCTAGGCCTATTTTGAAACCACTATCGGGTTTTAAAATAGGGACATCTTTAGAAAAATCTAAAAGCACCATTGGATTCCTCATGAAATTCTAGGCAGGATGCACCTAAATTTTGTCCAAATCCATGGAGAAATGAGGAAGTTAGAGCCTTCATGCAAGAGGCAAAAATCAGGACATGCTTTGGGCAAGGGCCAGGCCATGGCGCCTTGGCCAGGCCTAAAATCCAAGGCACCCATATATGTTGATGGGGTGGTTTTGATACACGGATGTATCACCACCCCAATGGTAGCGCGCATGTGAGTTTGGTTGGGAGGTCGTGGGTTCAAGACCCACCCAGACCATTTTGCCATTTTCCTTATTTTTGTTATTTTTCACATAGTTTATGGTTTTTTTAATTAATTCCAAAATTAATTTCTCTCTCAATTTTAATTATTTTTTATTGGTTCTTTTTTTGAAAATTCACAAAAATATTAAAATATTTTATTCAACAAAAATTTCATAAAAATATTAATATTTATTTCATATATTTGGTATTTTTGTAAAGAATTATATTTTTATTAGTTTTTAGGCATTTAAAAATATTTCTTTCTCTTGATTTTGCAAATTCAAATGATTTTCAAATCATTCTATGAATGAAACTTGATTTTTCAAACATTAATCCAAGACCACAACTTGTTTTTTCACACATGTTTGATAATTTTGATCATTTTAATTGAATTTTGTTCAATTAAAATACATTTTTAAATCAAATTAGGGTTTTTGGTTATTTTCACCCTCACAAATCTTTTTCAAAACACTTTGGGCCTCTAATAGAGTGTAAGACCCAACCCTCTTTTGTACATAAATAATTTTGGGTCTCGATCATTGTATAAGTCCCCGATATGATTCTCAAAATAACGGTGCGGTCATTATTTTTCATTTGGGCCTCTCCTTGAGTTATAATCCCCACCTCTTGTACCAAAATAAACTTTTGGGCCTCTTGATAGAGTGTAAGTCTCATCCCTTTGTAAATAAACCTTTTTGGGCCTTAGTCATTGTATAAGTCCCGATACGATTTCAAAAATCTCGACACGATCGTCGTTTTCAAACAAAATCATCTGGGCCTACCCTTGTGTTGTAAGTCCCATTTATTTTCTTTTTCAAACACTTTGGGCCTCTTAATAGAGTGTAAGACCCATCCCTTTATACAGAAAACCTTTTTGGGCCTCAGTCATTGTATAAATCCCGATACAATTTTCAGAACAACGGTGCGATCACTGTTATATCTGGGCCTCTCCTTGAGTATAAGCCCCAATCTTCTTTTAAAACAACTTTCTCTTTTGATTTAGGTTCAAATTTATAGTTGTTATAAAAAATTTCTTTAATTTCTTGAATAACTAACCATACAACTGTTACAATGAAAGCTTGCTCACCTGTAAGTTTTGTCAGCTTTCTTTTACATACTTGTATATATATATTTGTTTGTAATACTAGAAGCTTGCTCACCTGTAAGTCCTCCTACCCTCTTTTACATACAGTATATATTTCATCTGTATATATGCCTGTATGTTATCTGCTTAGAGTTTTCCCCGACAATTAGGTCTAGGATTAGATAAAGCCAGTGGTCACTCTTTTAACACAGTCAAAACTAGTTCCCCGGAGGAAATTCCAGATACAGTCTTGCCTCCTCTTGGGCTTATACAATATGGAACAGAGAAAGGCATTATTCCCGGTGAAACTTTTCTCAAGACTGTCACTATTAGAAAAATTGTCAAAGAAATTCATTTTCTCCAGAGAGGATTAATTCCCGGTGAAACCTCTCTTGAATTTCTTCAAACCCTAGAACTGTTCACTAAAGAAAAGATTATTCCCAGTGAAACTTTTCTTGAACTTTTCTTAGGTTTGGACCCACAGGCTTCCTAAAAGCATCCCCAGCCTCCTATTGGGCTTTGTACAAGGACCCTCAGGCTTCTTAGAAGTTCTCATGCCTCCTCTTGGGCTTAATACAAGGACCCAAAGACCTCTTACAGGTGTAGGACATAACCTAGTCATCCTTTGTTAAAGCAGTATTTCCTAAGAGTCAAAACATCAAACCAATTTTCGGTTGATTCTCATCCCTTAAAACCCCAGCCACCTCTTGGGCATCATACAAAGATAAACCTTTTCATGCCAGTAGACTTGGACAGTCTCATCTCCTCAAGGAAAAAAAAGAAACCCTGATGATCTCATCAATCACCAGCAGAGTTAAAACCTCCATAGGTTTCAAAACTCAATCTTAAAACTCTCACTTAGAATTTCCCCAGCTAGGATCAAATCACTATCAATAAACCTTTATCAAAACCTCAAGGCATCTGATATTTCAACTCTTTTGTAATCCTCAACAAGAGTTGATTCCTCAATCTAGACCTACCTTTGGATCTCAATAATCCTCAGCAGAAGTTAGCCTCCTCTTAGGCTTGGTATAATGATCTTTCCTCACTCTCTTGTTGAGTCAGTCTCTTTTCAGCCTCAATCTTGGGCTTTGTACAAGACAGATAAAAACACTTTCTTGTCTAGTTAGTCTCTTTTCAGCCTCAATCTTGGGCTTTGTACAAGACAGATAAAAACACTCTCTTGTTGAGTCACTCTATTTTCAGCCTCAATCTTGGGCTTTGTACAAGACAGATAAAAATACTCTCTTGTTGAGTCAGTCTCTTTTTAGCCTCAATCTTGGGATTTATGCAAGACACCTATAAATACCCTCGGTTGAGTCAGTAAAATCCTTTTACCCTCAATCTTGGGATTTGTACAAGACACATATAAACCCTCTCCAAAGAAGTCAATCCTTCTAGCCTCCTCTTTGGCTTTGTATAATGATCTCCCTAAGCAGAGTCAATCCTCTTTTCAGCCTCAATCTTGGGCTTTGTACAAGACAAATCATACTCTCCAGCAGAGTCAATATCTTTTTAGCCTCAATCTTGGGCTTTGTACAAGACAGATAAAACCTCTCACCAGTAGAGTCAGTTTCCCTTTTAGCCTCAATCTTGGGCTTTGTACAAGACACATACAAATATTCCCCAGTGGAACCAAAAACCCACTTTTAGCCTCAATCTTGGGCTTTGTACAAGACAGATAATGATATCCCCCAAAGAGGCAGTCTCTTTTTCAGCCTTAATCTTGGACTTTGTACAAGACAGAAATAAAACTCCCCAGTGGAGTCAATCAACCTTTTAGCTTCAACCTTGAGCTTTGATCAAGGCACACATAAAATCAAAATCCCCTCAGAGGAAATCAAGAGCTCTCTGTAGGAAGATACTTCTCTGTATATCACACACCAAAACAAACAAATCAAATCAAACCTTAATTCCAGATAACTGCTGTAAGTGACACACTTGTTGATTCAAAAATCCAAGGTATAGTTCATCTCTTATCCTGGTAAACTTTCTCTTTCATCTAATTGCTGTAAGTGGCAAGCCTCTGGATTATTTACATCCAAGCTAATGTCCCTCTCTTAGCATGAAAGACTTCTAAGGAAAAATGACATTGCTCAACACTGAGTTAAAGTTTTATCCTTCAGGACAAATCCCTAATAAAGAAAATTATGGCATTGCTAGATTCACATATCCCAGTTAAAGTAATTCCCCTTTATAATCAGTCACCCAACAGTTGTGATAAATAGACGAGATGTCTCCTTTTAGAGATGACAAATTCTCTCTCAGTCAAAACCTTTTAGCTTCAATCTTGGGCTTTGAACAAGACACAAATAACCTTTAGCTTCAATCTTGGGCTTTGAACATGACACCAAAACATCTTTTTCCACCCATAGAATAGGAGGAACTGCGATTGCTCTGATTTCCCTGTTTTCTTTAACGGGAATACGTAGGCATAAGATTGTGAAATCATAGCGAGCACACCAATCAAAAAATTTAGGTCCAGTACCTTTACACACCAATAAAAAACTTTCGGTCCAGTACCTTCACACACCAATCAAATACTTTATGTGGTTATCCACAGGTCGTTAGCAATTTGTACAAGATAGATAAAACATTTCACTCTCTTGTTGAGTTAATCATCTTTTCAGCCTCAATCTTGGGTTTTGTACAAGATAGATAAAAACACTCTTTTGTTGAGTCAGTCTCTTTCAGCCTCAATCTTGGGCTTTGTACAAGACACATATAGATCTCCCTAAACAGATTTAATCCTCTTTTCAGCCTCAATCTTGGGCTTTGTACAAGATAAATCATACTCTCTAGTAGGGTCAGTTTCTTCTTTGAGCCTCAATCTTGGGCTTTGTGCAAGACAGATAAAACCTCTCACCGGTAGAATCAGTTTCCCCTTTTAGCCTCAATTTTGGGCTTTGTATAAGACACCTACAAATATCCCCCAAAAAGTCAAGTCTCTTTTTAGCCTCAATCTTGGGCTTTGTACAAGACAGATAAACACTCTCTTGTTGAGTCAGTCTTTTCCAACCTCCTCTTAGGCTTTGTATAAAGACCTCCCTAGTGGAGTCAATCAATCTCTTAGCTTCAACCTTGGGCTTTAATCAAGGCACACAAAAATCAACATCCTCTCAGAGGAAATCAAAATCTCTCTGTAGGAAGACATTTCTCTGTATATCACACACTTGTTGATTCAAAAAATCCAAGTTGTAGTCCATCTTTTATCCTGGTAAACTTCCTCTTTCATCTAATTGCTGTAAGTGGCAAGCCTTTGGATTATTTACATCCACGCCACTGTCCCTCTCTTAGCATGAAAAACTCCTACGGAAAAATGGCATTGCTCAACACTGAGTTAAAGTTTTCTCCTTTAAAATAACACCCCTATAAAGGAAAGTATGGCATTGCTGGATTCACATATCCCAATTAAAGTAATTCTCCTTTATAATCAGTCACCCAACAATTGTGATAAACAGACAAGATGTCTCCCTTTAGAGATGACAAATTCTCTCTCAGTCAAACCTTTAGCTTCAATCTTGGGCTTTGAACAAGACACAAATAACCTCTAGCTTCAATCTTGGGCTTTGAACAAGGCACCAAAACATCATCTTTTCCTCCCATAGAATAGGAAGAACTACGATTGCTCTAATTTTCCTGTTTTCTTTAACGGGAATACGTAGGCATAAGATTGCAAAATCTTAGCGAGCGCACCAATAAAAAACTTTAGGTCCAGTACCTTCACATACTCATCAAAAACCTCGGAAAACCCAAAATCAACAACAACTCTCTCTCAAACATTCCCAAAGAAGAAACTTTCCCAATCAACAGATAAACACCAGTAAGTAGAAAGCAGTAAAGAAAATTGCTAATAACCTGTGGATAACCACATATAGGATGGGTAATTGACAACTCCCCATCGTATAACCTGACCCCGAACTGCCCAATCTCTTTAGGCATTTGTTTAGTAAAACATTTGCGTGCAAGGTTAGTTTTAGATAGCTTCCCTTTCCTTTCCAGCTTCACAGGATAAATAAGAAATTAGAAAGTAGCACCCAACTCCTACCATTGCGGTGAGGAAAAACAAAATGGCGATAAGGTGGTCGCGTCACCGACAAAAATCGCACGCTACACATGAGACAATGAGATGCAAAGAATCTGAGCTTAGAGTTTCAAAGAAACTTACCTCTTGGAGCAGGTCCAAGTCCTTTTCAAATGACGTTACAGAAGTGAAATAAAATTCCCTTTAGGCTTGTTGATACTTGAAATGATGAATGGAGTGCTTGATATGTATGGAGACTGCTTCAAATTTCAAACTCGTGTCCTTTTGCAAATGGGAGTTTAGAAATGGTGGATGTTATGTAAGGTGTTACAGAACTTATTTATAGTTTTGAACAAGCTCTGTAGGGTGCTTAGGGAAGTATTATGGAGTTTGTTTGGGAGTTGCACGAGTGAAATGAGTCTGGGTAGTGGCTTTGCAAGTTTTTAGAGTTCTTGCAAAAGCTATGGGAGAGAGAGATGTAAGGGTTCTCAGAAGGAGCTCTTGTGTGTTCTGAGGCTTAATGAAGCCCTCTATTTATAGGCAAAGTGTGGAGGTTTGAAATTAACCAGATGGTTAAGTTCTCAACCTTTTGGCTCGGTTGCATTACAACTTGGTAGTTTCCATAATTTTGTCATTTCCAAGCCATGTACCATGCTTCTCTAGGGTGGTTGGAGATGTTTAGAGCTTTTGGATTCTCAGTACAAACCTTTTGAGTGTGGAAGAACAATTACACAACTCAAGACAAGTTGACACTGCTAAAAAGTGGCTTTATGTAAATGGCAATGTCACCTTTGTGCCAAAAATGGCAAGATTCATGAGACAATGCTTAAACCACTTGGATAATACTTCAAAAGCATGTGTACTTATATGATTTAAGCCAAATTAACAATTAATGAGGTATGCCACACGAGATCATGAAGATTTGGGGTGATTTTGCAACTTGAAGTAACATGATCATGGCCTAAAACTCAAGCTTGTGACCTCAACTTCATGGATTCGAAACTCACAGCTCACTCATTGGATTGGGGTGTTCTAGTACTTTTTGGAAAGCCCCAAGTATGCTCTACAATGTTCATGTTCACTCCAAGTTCTGAATCCAAAGGGATCATAATGAAAAAGAAGCTTGAAGTTGGCTGCAAACTAGGGCAAAAAGAGTGAAATTTCACCAAGTCATAAATTGTCTTGAGCTTCCAAGCCTCATAACTTAAAAACAAAACCTTTTTTGGAGAAGGACCCTCTAATACATTTTAAAGTTCATGATGAGAGCTTAAATTTGAGCTTTGGACCACAAAAATTGGATGTGTGGTTTGAAAGTTATGACTCTTCAAAGTTCACACAAGGACTAAATTCTTCCACACTTAGAAAAATTTCAAGAACCAAACTTTGCCCTTTTTGCAAGAAACCTCTCAAGTCTTGATTTCTCATGCTCTAACTCAAAAATCAAACATGTCTTGATGGAATATGACTTGAATACTTCATCTTGGATCAAAAACATCAAAAGTCAAAGGTTTGACTTTTCAAACAAAACCCTAATTTCTTCATGAATTCAACTGTGTGATCCTTGATGATCTTGCTTTCTCAATCTCTTCAAATACCAATATATGGCCTCCAAGGATGTATATAAACACATGGAATCATGTCTCAAGATTTAGGATCATTCCTTGACCAAAAGTCAAAGGCATGGTTGACTTTTCCTGACAAAACCCTAATTTGGGGCCATATGAACTTGAGGCTCATTGCACTTGTGATGGGAGCCAAACACACTTGATTTCTTGATGAATAAGGCCTATTGAATATATGTAAGCTAAATTGGTTGATGAACCAATCAAAACATTGACTGATCACACCAAGGTTTCCTTATAATTCTTCAGGTCAAAACCCTAATTTTCACCACTCCTGATTTTATGGTTTCTCTTTGATTTCTCTTGATCCAATCACATGAGATCATGGAATATGATTTGAAAACCTCATGGTTAACCCTCAAGGCCAAAGATTGAGCTTTTGGAGCCTCAGTTGACTTTCTTGTCCAGATGAATCCAAACACCTTTCTTGACCACTTAGTGAGCACTTGGGATGGATGCATTGAGTCAAAGAGTGTCTTAGGAGACCTTGAAACATATGAGAGCTTGGATTATAGATCTTGCCCTCTTTCTTGTACAAACCCTAGCTTTCAAATAGAAGAACAAACTAGCAAAATATGATGGTTAGTTGACAATGCATAGATGATTGATTCCTAATGCAAGTGCAAGATGTCATGACATCTAAGGGGTAAAATTTGGGGTGTAACACCTTTGCCTTTTTAGTTTTAGACTTAAGAGCAATAGATTTACTCTTCTTTTGAGGTTCATATTCCTCCAGCTCTATCTCATGACTTCTTAAAGAACTAATAATTTCTTCAAGACTTATACTGTTCAGATTCTTGGATAGCTTTAGAGCATTTACCATAGGTCTCCATTTCTTGGGAAGACTTCTAATAATCTTCTTGACATGATCAGCAATTGAATACCCTTTGTTTAACACTCTGAGTCTTGCTACCAGCATCTGAAATCTTGAAAACATAGTTTCTACAGATTCATCAGCATCCATCTTGAAGGCTTTATATTTCTGGATTAGGGCAAAAGCCTTTGTCTCCTATACTTAAGCATTTCCTTCATGTCATTTGAAGTGAATCAAAAATGGACTTGGCAGTTTCTCTATTTGTTATTTTCTCATACTAAGTATAAGAAATAACATTCAGCAATATAGTTCTTGCCTTGTGATGATTCTTGTATTCTTTTTTTTTTATTTGTCATAGCACTTCTTGACACTTTTACTCCTGCAACATCAATTAGGTGAGTGTAGCCATCAACCACAAGATCCCAAAGATCTACGTCATAACCAAGAAAGAAACTTTCAATTCTATCCTTCCAGTAGTCAAACTTTTCACCATCAAAGACTGGTGGTTTGGCACTGTAGTTATCTTTCTCTTTTGGAATAGGATTAGCATTAGCGGCAACCATGATGTCTCACACAAAAATTGGATCGGTACTGAACACGGTGAAGTGTTGATAAAACTTTTATCACAATCAGAACTAGAACTCTGATGCCAATCGAAAGTGTGAGAAAAACACAAGAAAGGGGGGTTTGAATTGGGTTTTTAAAAATGAAAGCTTTTTATGAAACTAAAAAAGAAACCACAAAGAAATTCAACAATAGAGAAAAACACACGATATATCCTGGTTCACTTGAAAACTATCAAGCTAATCTAGTCCACCCGCCAAGGTGATTTTTCCTTATACACATGGGCTTAGTCCACTATAATCAACTGATTACAATTTGCACTAGCAACTGCTGGTGACTAACAACCACTAAGACTAACTGTCTAAGTCTTCTTAAGGATTCTGACCTAACTGGTCCCTTAAGGAATTACAAACAACAGTTTGTGAAAAATAAATGTTTATAATGAATTGCTTATACACAAGCAGATATAAACACTATGAATATCAAAGAAATGACTTAAAGAAAATTTGCATAGTATGAATAATTCGTTGTTGTGTTTCACTGTTTGCTTGCTTGCTTTCTTTTAATTTTCTTCAAGTTGTCAAGTCCTTATATAGCCAGTAAAAGATCCGTTGGAGGGCAGATCAGGAATATCCTTGAGTGACTGGCGACTTAAAAGAATGTCGTTACGTAGGGATGAAAATCATACACAAAAGTTGTCCTTTATACCACCAAATTAGGGTAGTAGAATGGAACATTTTGATACGTACTATGTACTATTTTCCCTCGTAAACTTTTGATCTTATCTTCTGTACATCAGAGGCTTCTGAATAGAGATGATTGAAGCATGCGTACAAGAGTTAATCACTGGGTCTTCAGATTCTTCAAAACTTGTTCACCAGAACCTTGTCTTCAGAATCTTTAGCACTCAGTCTTCAGAACCCTTGGTCTTCAGAAACTTAAGTCTTCAGAGTATTCAGAATGTTGTTCAGCAGAACCTTGTCTTAGAGTCTTCAGAAACTAGAGTCTTCAGAATCTTTAGAACTTTGTTCAGCAGAACCTTGTCTTCAGAGTCTTCAGCACTTAGTCTTCAAAAGATAACGACTTCAGAAGCTAGATAGCACTCAGAAGTAAATCATCAGAGTCACTCTCAGAACCAAAATCCAAAAGAGCATTACATCAGCAACATATTGTCTTCTTAGAATCTTTCTGAATGTGAGTAGATCAGAAGCAGACTTGCTTCTTTGGCGTAGAAATGACTTTTGGTCAAATTAGATTGTCGTTGCACATGGTCTCTATCAGAGTCAGAACCTGTTTGTTATAACTTCAGAATAACAAACCATTAGAGTACCAAAATTTTTTCCATACAAATACTATCTTGTTATTATCAAACCTTAGAGATAATGAGCAGAACCAACTCTTGTTCTAACTCTTGTTATTAATAAACTGGTGGATTTAGAAAAAGACAAAAAATAATAATGTATATTGATAAAGGTAGATTTAGAAAAAGCATATGACATATGACTGTGTGTTGGGACTACCTCTGATACATTATGATAAGAATGGGCTTTGGTTATAGATGGTTGAAGTGGATAGAAACATGTCTTTTCACAAGAAGTATGTCTATCCTAGCCAATGGCAGTCCAATGTTGGATTTCCAAGATTAGAGAGGTCTGTTCCAGAAGGACCATATGTCTCATTTCTTATTCCTACTGGTTGTAGAAAGTTTGGTGGGATTGGTGCACAATAAAATTCATCTAGGACAATTTTTAGCATTTAAAGTTATTGAGGATATTCACTTTAAAATCTTACAATTTGTTGATGACACTATTATATTGGGCAAGGGATCTTGGAAAAACTTTTGGAACATTATGTTGGTGCACAAGATGAAGAAGATGAAGATAGAAGAAGAAAGATAAGAGAGAAAAATAACAAACTTCCACAACTCTTACTAAACGGTTACAGTGAATGATTACAACTCATTGTTTAATGGCTAAGCACATTACTTACTTATATACACAAATAATAATGTCACGTAGGCAAAATACTAAAATACTGAATTACCCTTCAACACCATCCCTTAATTCTGGATTTAACTAATCAAAACTAACAACACCAATTCCATCCCTCAAGTGGAGAAATTGATCAGTCTTGTTCGCTTTCATCAAAACAACTACCAACTGCTTCAGGGTGCTATAGTGCATAACTTCTAACACCCCATTCTAAACCTGACTTCTCAACAAATGATACTTAGTGTCAATATGCTTGCTTGTCCCATGTAACACTGGGTTCTTGGCAAGATTGATTGCAAACTTGTTATCAATCATCGACTTAAGAGGCTTGTTTACCTTGATCTTCAGATCTTGCAGTAAATTTAGAAGCCAAGCAACTTGACATGAAACCACAACACCTGCAATGTACTTAGTTTCTTAGGTTGACAAAGCAACAACTGGTTACTTCTTAGAACACAAAGAAATAGGACCTCCCAAATACTTAAACAAATATCCAGAAGTACTTCTTTTGTCAACTCTGTCTCCACACCAATCAAAGTCTGAGTAACACAACAACTCTGAATTATCCTTTTCACCATAAGGGAACAAAACTCCATACTTCAGAGTCCCCTTAATATACCTCAGAATCTTGACAGCAGCTTGATAATGATACCACTTCAGTTTACTCATGAACCTACTAACCATTCTAACTGTATAGCAAATATTAGGTCTGGTATTACACAAATACCCCAGAGAGCTAACCAATTGCTTGAAAGTTGTAGCATCTACATCATCATCCTCAGGATCAGAATCCAATTTGTGATTTGTTTCTGAAGGTGTGACGGCAACCTAACAGTTCAGCAGCTCAAATCTCTTCAGAAGCACAATTTCATACTTCAGCTTATGCAAAATGATACCCTTCTCAGAGTACATAAACTTCATCTCTAGAAAATATGTCATCTTTCCTAGATCATTCATTTCAAACTCATTCATTAGCACTTTCTTGAACTTAGCTATTTCATGTTCATAACTCCCTGTTAGTAATATGTCATCAACATAGAGACACACAAGAATCATATTGCCTTCAGAAGTATGCTGAACATAAACTCCATACTCCATCTCACACTTTCTGAATCCTTGAAGCTTGAAAAATGAATGAATTTTCAGATTCCAACCTCTAGGAGCTTATTTCAGTCCATAGAACGCTTTATGTAACTTGTACACAATACCTACCTGATTTTTCTTCACATGTCCAGAAAGTTGTGACACATATACCTTTTCTTGTAATGGACTGTTTAGAAAAGCATATTTCACATCCAGATGCATCAGAGGCCAATTCCTATTAGCAACTATCGCAATCACCAATCTGATTGTTTCATGTCTCACTAAGGAGCAAACACTTCAAAGTAATCTAACACATGTTTCTGTAGAATCCTTTTGCTACAAACATTACTTTGTGTTTTCTAATTGATCCATCTGGCTTCAATTTCATCTTGAAAACCCATCTGGCGTTGATGACTTTCTTGTCCTTTGGAAGCTCAGTCAACTCCCAAGTCTTGTTTCTTTCTATAGCCTCAAGTTATTCTTTCATGGCCTTTAACCAAACTTTATTCTTGAGATCTTCTTCTGTAATCACTGATTTATAGTCTACTAATATGGCACACTGAATGGCTTCCCATTCAGAGTCTATTTCAGTATCTTGCAACATGTCAAAATCTGTAAATCTTCTTGGAATTTTATGATTCTTTGTAGCCTCTGAACATGTTCAGAATATCCTTCAGACGCATGAACAATATCAAATGCTTGAACCCCATAAGTACCATCTTCAGAGGAATGACCACCTTCAGAGTCTGGAATATTCCCAGAGTCTGGATCTCCACCAGAATCTTAATCACCATCAGAATCTGGATCAGAATCAGTTTCACCTTCAGAGTCTTCTTAAACTTCAAAGTCACCTTCAAACTCTGCCTCATCTTCATACTCATCTTTAGAATCAACTTTTGATTCTGAATCATCTTCATAACCTTCAGGTTCTGAAGTATCTTTAGAAGTTAACTCAGGTGTTAACACCGCACCAGAGTTGGATTGAGACTTGTTCCAATCCCACACTTCTGACTCTTTCACAATGACATCTCTGCTGATTTCAACCTTGTTAGCGACATTACATTAGATCTTATAAGCACATGTACTGTGGTATCCTACAAGCAACATGACTCTGCTTCTGTCATCCAACTTCCTTCTCTTAGAATCTGGAACATGTTTGTAACAAACAGAACCAAACACCTTCAGATGGCTCACACTTTGCTTATCTCCACTCCACTTCTCTACCGGAATAATTTCCTCCAGCTTCTTGGATGGAAACCTGTCTAGCACATATTTTGCAACGACAACAACTTCTCCCTACAAGGTGTGAGGGAGCTTCTTCTCCTTCAGCATGCTCTTTGTCATATCAAGCAAAGTTCAGTTTCTTCTTTCAGTAAGACCATTGTGTTAAGGAGTGTATGCAACAGTCATCTCATGCTCAACTCCATTCTCCTCACAGACTTTTCTAAACTCTGTAGATTTATACTCACCTCCACCATCAGTTATGTGAATCTTCAGATGCTGACCACTCTAATTCTCAGCCTTGATTCTGAATTTCTTAAATTTAGCTAACACCTCGTGTTTGAACTTTATAAGGGATACCCACGTAATCCTTGTGAACTCATCCACAAATGACACAAAATATTTATTCCCTCCAAGTGAAGGTACTGGAAATTGTCCACACACATCATAATACACCATACCCAAAGCATGCTTTGCTCTTGGAGGCATTTAAAATGTAGATGGAAGTCTTGGTTGCTTCCCTCTCATGCACACATTTCATGACTTCTCCGGCATCTTAATTTCAGGAATTCCTTGTACCAACATCTTTGAATTCAAATGCCTTAAGCTTCTGAAGTTTAAATGACCAAATATTTTGTTCCACAACTCACTTTCCTTCACAAGACTTGTAGCACTAAGGCATTCAAAGTCTACATTTTTAACATTAATCTTGAATGTTCTATTCCTTCCTTGTTCTGACGTCATAATCAGCTTCTCATTACAGTCATACAACTTCAAAAGATTGTCCTTCATGGTAACTGAAAAACCTTTCTTAATTAATTGACCCACACTCATCAGATTGCTTTTCATGCCAGAAACATACCACACATTCTAAATCAATATTGTTTTACCATTATTCAGAACTACTATGACATTTCTCATACCTTCAGCGTTGAGGTATTTATCATCAGCACATATGATTTTTGTCCTTTTTCTAGAGTTAAAATCAACTAGCCATTTCTTATCTCCAATAAGATGATTTGAGCAGCCAGTGTCCATATACCACTAGTCTGCCAAATACGCATCATTACATTCAGAAGCCATCAATATGACAGATTTATCATCATAATCTCTTCTGGATATGTTTGCTTCTTCTAACTTCCTTTCCTTTTTTGACCAACAATCACCAGCGAAGTGGCCAAACTTCTTACAATAGTACCATTAAACCTTTATCTTGTCATACTTCTCCTTCCCTTTATGAACACTCTTCTACCTTTCAGAAGTTGAGGTTTATGACTTCTAAACACCATTAGATCTCTTCCTGGTTTATGACCAAGACTACTTCTGATATTTCTTACCAGAAACTACTTTTAGAGTCTACTGTTATACCTCTCTTTCATAGTTTTTCTCAGTCAGACGCAACTCTTGTTCCTCTAGACTGCTTTGCAGCTCTTCAGTTCTCATGGTGCTAAGATCCTTAGAATGTTCAATAATTACCGCAATGTAATCAAACTGAGGAGCTAGAGATCTAAGTACCTTCTCTATGATCTTTTCTTCAGAGAGATTTTACCTACACGACTTAATCTCATTTGTGATTAGAATCACTCTGGAGATGTAGTCAGGTACCTTCTCATTGTTCTTCATGTTTATATTCTCATACTATATACATAGATATTGAATCTTCACCTTCTTCACTGATACATCATCATCGTAGCACCGTACTAGTGTATCCCACGTAGCCTTCGCTGTCATCTGTAACAAGCGATTTTTGTCGGTGACGCGACCACCTTATCGCTGGGTTTTCCTCACCGCAATGGTAGGAGAGGGTGCTACTTTCTAATTTCTTATTTATCCCGTGAAGCTGGAAGGGAAAGGGATGCTATCTAAAACTAACCTTGCACGCGAATGTTTATCTGAACAAACACTTTAAAGAGATTGGGGGGTCCGGGGTCAGGTTATACAATGGGGAGTTGTCAATTACCCATCCTACATGTGGTTATCCACGGGATATTAGCTTTAGGTTTCGCTTTGTACTTGATGGTGTTTATCCGTTAATGGGTTGGGAAAATTTCTTAGGAAATATGAGAGAGAGAGAGAGAGAGAGAGAGAGAGAGAGCGAGTTTTTATTGATTTTCGGGTTATTCCCGATGTTTTTGGTAAGGTACTGGACCTAAGTTTTGATTGATGTGTGAAGGTACTGGACCTAGAGTTTTTGTTTAGTATGCTCGCTAAGATTTCGCAATCTTATGCCTACATATTCCCGTTTAAATGAAACAGGGAAATTAGAGTAATCGTAGTTCCTCCTATTCTAAGGGAGGAAAATGATGTTTTTGTGTCTATTGCATTTATCTGTTTGACAAAAAATCATATTCAACATTCAAAAACCAAACACATTGAAATTAAACATCATTTTATTAGAGATTATGTTTAGAGAGGTATGATAGATATACAATTCATTGATACTGATAATCGATTGGCTGATATATTTACTAAACCTCTAGCTATTGAAAGATTTGACTTTATTACAAAGAATTTGAACATGCATTTTATAAAATAATAATGCTTGCTTCTAAATTAGGGATCAGAGACTGATGATGATCGAAAGTCACTATGATCAGATTCTGTCTCAGCCTCTGAAGCATCTCAGCCCCTAATGCCTATAATCTGATTATTTTCCTCTGATAGCATTTAAGTGGAAAACCTTTTTATCTTCCTAGTGACAACCCACTTAAACGACATGTATTTAAAAAGTTTTCTAACATGGATATTAGCTAATGGGTAATAACTATTAGGTAATGATGAATTTGTGTTTGAATACCATGTCTCGCGCCAATATGTCACTAATTTTTGGTTTTAATAAAAACAAAAATCTTTTTTCACTCAAAACACTGAAACATTTCATCTTTCACACCCTTCTCTCACTTCACAACTCACACTTTCATTCTAAATCCTTCTCTGAAAAATAACCCAGTTTTTACAAAAACCCTTTAGAACCCTACAAACTCCATTGCAATGGCATCTACATCTACTGATAAACAAGCCCCATTGACTGTCAAAACTAGAAAAGGATTCCATGTCAAGTCCGAAACAATGAAGATCAGAGAAAACGTTCTCAAGTTGAATGTGGAACAGATTGTTTATTTCAAATCTTGTGAGGCAAATGGGTATCCTCTAAAAGAACATTTCCAAGTTCAAGGTTTGACGCATTTCTTTGATATGCTTAATGGTTCAACCTATTCTTATTTGGTTAAAGATATTTGGGTTATGGCTAAGGTATATGATGAAGTTGTTGCATCTTTCGGAGAAAGGGGGAAGATTGTTGAAGATGAAGCTAATAGAGGAAAGTCAAGAGCTGAGATGGGTCTGAAAGAGTTCAAAGAAATTGAAATCATATCAGCTATGATAGGTGTTGTTGTTACCATCACTAAAAGGGATATTCCCAAGATGATTTGGGTAGTTAATAATAAGCATTCTAATCTGATCAAGTCAAACTTGTTTGATAAGTCTGATGAATTTGGAAAAGTGAATAACATGAAGATTCCCTAAAAAAATTGTGTTTAAGATTCTCATTGGCTGCCTGATCCCTAGAGAAGGAAGTTCTAATAAGATCTGATCTTCTAGGATCACAAGCATTTCATCTGGTTTTAGGTGAAGTAGGAGAGGCTAAACCTGAATGCTTACATCTTCAACCATTTGTGTGATGCTATCAAAGAAATCCAAAAGCATGACAAGAAGAATGTTCCTTATATTAGACTCTTATCTGAACTGTTCCATAAGAGCAGACTGATTGATGCTATGAAGAAAGTTTCTGCCACGCAGGATCTGGAAGAAATAAATGGTAACATTATCTCTACTGTTGTCTTTGGTAATATGAATATCATCAAGAAGAAGGATGTAGTGAATCCTGAAGCAAGTATTAGCATCAGAAGTAGCGAAACTACTTACCTTGAGGATTTTTTTTAATTCTAAGATGGACAGTCCAAAAGTGATTTTAGATTATATCAAGTTTACTAAAGAACAAATTGGTGTCCTTCTAACTATGGATGACATTCTAGATGCTCCTGAAAATGTCTACAAATCATCAAGAAAGAGAAAGCAAGTTTCTTCTAAAGTTTGGAAGGAGGTTTAAAAGCCACCCAAGGAAAAGGCTTTTGCATCTATTCAGAAGGAAGTAAAGGAAGTGGTCTCTTCAGCTATCTTGATGCCTACCAAGACCAGAAGTGAAGCCACTGAGAAGACTCCTCAAAAGACAACTTCTGCTTCTGTCAAACCAGCACCTTCTAAGAAGGTAAGGAAGATGAATTTTCCTATATAAGAAGAAGAAGAAGTAGTAGAAGAAGAGGAAGAGGAAGATAATCACCCTTTGGTCAGGAAGTCAAAGGAAGTGAATAAGTTAGACCATGACCTAATGAAGGAATCTACTGGAGAAGGAGCAAAGATGATAACATCTTCCTTGAGGGATATAACTTTGGAAAATTCCTATAAAACTGAAGTTTTGAAGGAACAAGCTCTGGAATTACAAGCTAATGCATAAGCTTTTCTGAAAAGTGTTAAAGACAAAGCTATAGAGACTCTGATTCAGAATTTGCTATGGAAGAAGACATCCTCGCTAAAGCTATAGTTGGTGAAGAAGCTTCAGATGCTGCAGAAATTGCAACCCAATGTATGATTTCTAATCCTATCTCTGACTCAGTTTTAAATTATTCTAATCCTCAACCTAAAACCAAAACACCAACCCTTCATAATTCACTAACCTAATCATCTGAACACATTCCCTCACCAAAGCATGACATTGTTCTACCTTTAGAACTTGTCATGTCTTCCCCCAAACCTTCTGAAGATTCAGATTCACAAATAATTATTTAAATTCTACACTCTTTCCAGGCATCATTTGTTTTAGATGTACCGTCAAGGCACTTAGTTGGTGAGTTATCTTCAGAACATCCATATGAAAATAACCAACTAGTGTGTATCTTTGAATTTGAACAACCTACCCTCCTAAATACCATTACTGAACCCGATCAACCCATAAACATACTAGAAGATTATGACAAAACCATACATTCCCCATCATATATGTCAACTTTATGCTCTAATTATGATGAATCAGACTTTAACCCGATAAATGTTACACCAATTCAAGCCATACCTCTTGAAACCACACCTTCTGATCCATAATCAGAAGCACAAAACAACCTTCATCCACCTGAACATCAATCCTAACCCGACTTTTATCCTCAACCAAACATTGTTCAACCTCAAAAAGAACTAGAAGCTCAAACTAAACCCCATCCTGAATAAGAAATCTCTGACCCTCAATCATTTAAACTAGAAGACCAGCCCCAACCAGAAGCCACACAAGACCAAAATGTACCAAAAACGTAATCAGACCCTCAACCTCAACCATTTGATGCAGATAATGTGTCAAGTTCTGGCATAATACCTATTTCTTTCTCAGAAGAAATGACCTTACTTATCCCTTCACCCCCTTCCACAAACCTTCAATCTAAACCCTCCAGCAAATATACAAACCCATATGGAAGAGTTTAGAATTGTTTTATATGATATGATACATGAATTAGTTACCGAGAAACTCACTGCATCTGACCCAGTTGCTTATGCTGCTAAGTGGGATACTCTCAGAACCTTTGTGGACTCACTTATGAAAAACCTGAATTCCCTCACTTCTGAGACTGTTGCTTCTATCAGTCATAGACAGGAGAAATTAGAGGAGAAACTGGTTTCAATTGCTGATAAGAAAGACAAGATGGATAATCAATTGCAGTCTATGGTTGCCAAGCAAGATGTTATTGGGTCTGACATCAAAGTCATCTTGGAGATTTTGAAGAAAATATCCTAGACTTTAGGCTTAGTACCCCTCGTTGTCCTTTATTGCTAACTTTCTTTAACATTTTTCTGTGAAATATGACAACTCTTTTGTTTGGTTTAAAATTATTTTTCTTCAGTATCTTTTTATGATTCCTTTATTCTTTATTCTTTTTTGTTGATGATAAAAGGGAGAGTGGATATATAAGTATTTAAGTGCCTGAATTTGATTGTTAAGAACTATTTTTGCTTAAATTCTGAAGATTATTTTATTGTGCTTTTAAGATCAATTTAATTAATCTAGATAGAACTTAGGGGGAGTTTATAAACCTCACCTTTTGGACTATTATACTCAGGGGGAGCTTACAAACCTCAGACTCTGAAGTAAACTAGTTAATTAAATTAACAACCATTGTTCTTAAGGGGGAGATTGTTGGGAAAAAATTGATTTGTACCATATCTCTAAGGTTTTGATGATAACTGTAACACCCCCATTTTCAATTTAGTCATTTAACTGATTTATCCATGAATTAATTGTGAATTGATGTATTTTATTTGATTATAAAATGTGGGGTGCAAAGGTTAGTTGGAATAAGTTAGAATTATTTATGATTATCTTGGAAATTAAATAATATGAGTTTATTTAATTAATTGAGTAAATAATATTGGAATTATAAAATAATGAGAAAAAGGGGAATGTGTAGAGATTTTGAGGGCAATGTGGTAATTACAAGGTTAAGTTGAGGGCAGTATGGGGAAAACATAATTAGGAGGAATAAGGTTATTAGAAATAGGAGAGAAGTGGAGAAAAATTCAGTTTGCAATATTACGTGAAAAAACTTGGAAGAAAAAAATGGCTAGGACAAGAGGAAGGAGAAGAAGGGCTTAGGAAAAAAAGTTCAGGAATTCTTTTATCTTTACTGGAATAATCAGGTAAGGTGAGGGGTCTTATGCCATGTTATTATTGTTGTTGATTTGTGACCATGGTTGTGAGGAATGAATTGTAATTGTTGTGGCTATAACAATTGATATTTGTTGATGATGAATTTTGAATTGTTGCTCAATTTTATGTTTAATTTGTTGTATGTTAAGGGATTGAGATGATGATTATGATGATGGTACGGTATGAAATTGTGAATTTATTCGTGTGATTATATGAATATAAGTGGTGATTGATATTGGTATGTTTATGATTGAGTTTTAAACCATGAAATATTTTTGGTGATGATTTCATGAACGTTTTTGGGGTTGAAGAAGATGAAGATCGGGTTGGAAATTTTAGAAGAACAACTTTTTAGTAACGCCTTCGTGCACGATTTTGATCATAACTTTCAACAAGTAAGTCATTTTAGGATGAGGTTTGAAGCGTTGGGTAGATGAAACAGAGGGCTATAACTTTTTTTTAGGGATAAAATATTTTTGATAATGATTTCATGAATGTTTTTGGGGTTGAAGAAGATGAAAATTGTGCTGGTAATTTTAAAAAATCAACAACCTTTTAGTAACGCCTTCATACATGGTTTTTATCATAACTTTCAACTCGTAAATAATTTTGGGATGGGGTTTGAAGCATTTAGTTTCTGAAATAGAGGGCTATAACTTTGCTTCAGGAATAAAATATTTTTGGTGATGATTTTATGGACTTTTTTGGGGTTGAAGAAGATGAAAATCATGCTGGAAATTTCAGAAAAACAACAACTTTTTAGTAACACATTTGTGCGTGATTTTGATCATAACTTTCAACTCATAAATCATTTTGAGATGGGGTTTGAAGCGTTGGGTAACTTAAACATAAGGATATAACTTTGTTTTAGAGATAAAATATTTTTAACGATTTTATCAGAGGTCAGTAGCAGGTGGGAAAGAAGTATATGAGGTGACGAATATGGACGAGGTCAGTATTGACAAATTATTTGATGTATTGTGAATGATTGGGAGGGTGTGTTTGATTACATTGGTGCAATTATGTGATAGATTGTGGATCACTAAATATTATTATAATTGTTATGTTAATTGCATTATTATCATGTCATGTATTCATTGTTGATATGTTGAAGGAGATAAGTCATAGGTCCGAAGGGGGACGAAAGACTTATCCGGAACTCAGAAGGGGGAGTTCGGGATTCCGAAGGGGGAATCGGGTTCGTATGATGAACCATTGATGAGAATTTGTACCACATGCATTGTGTAATGTTGTTGGGTCTCATTGCATTGTAATTATGCCGTGCTTGTGCATTTGTTATGGTGAGAATGTGATTGTGAATGAATGAGATTTGTGTGTATAAATACTACTCTCTTAATTATTATACACCGTTTATTATATGAATGGATTTCTCACCTCTTTTGTTTGAATGTTTCCTTTAAATGGGCATCATGCAGATACTCGGGAGTAGCTTTGTTGAAGTAAGTAGAAGATAGCTCTTGGAGTTACTTATTTAGTTTATCGCTTTGACTAGTGGTGCTTTGCTCTGATCTTGTAACATCGGGTTGGGGATAAACGCTTGAAATGATTCTTATGTCGTTTATGTTTGAATTCAAGACTATTTATGTTGTTGAGATTTCTAAGTTATTTTGAGTTGACTGTTATGAACTCCTTTTTGCTTATGTTATGAAGTTAACGCTTATGAGACTAGATGTTGTGAGTTACAATATTATTGTTAATTACTTTATTAATGATTCCGCTGCGATGACACCTTAAACATCAGATGAGTCAGATGTCGTGTAAATATCCCAAGTATAAATCAGATGAGTTGGATGTCTTATAAACATCCCAGGTACAAATCTGCATAATAAACTCTTATGTTGTAACCCGTGTTACGGAACATGTTATGTGTTTGTGGTGTGTGACATCCTGAGGGGTTGTATTATGTTTAATCAAATTCCATGATAATTTTATGTGTGGGGTTTAGGGTGTCACAATAACAAAGTATTTAAATAACAATAGGGTATACTAACAAATATTCAAGTGTGCAGGATCATAGACTAAAAATTCTGAAGAGAACTTAGTACGAGTACTGAGAATGGACATTTAAAGAGAATCTAAAGATCCAAATTCTAAAAGATCAGAAGCTAAAGACCAGACTCTGAAGACTTAGACTCTAAATTAAATCACGTCAGCATCTAAAGACCCAGACTCTGAAGAGTAAGCCTCTGAAGATCCAGATTCTAAAGATTCAGACACTTGAGATCCAGTCAATGCAAGGGTAGAGGAGACTCTAATAGGTGACTATCAGACTCTGATATTTTATCTTCTTTTGATCGCGTGAAGACTCAAGCAAAAATCTGCAGAAAATAATTGAGATGTAACATATAATTCCTTTTTTTTAGCAAAGGGATTTCAAAATAGCTTTCAATGATGTTAACCATATCAAGAAATATCTCAACGTCTCTGAATCAAGCTTCTCAAAGTCTCTCTTGTGCAAACTCTTCAACGACTCTTTTTTTAATCTCTATATAAGGAGCAAAAGACTTGAAGAAACAAATCGAGCTATTGACATTCAAAGAGTTGTTACTCTATCAAATAAAAAGTACTAGTTCAACTTATAATTTCGTAACACTTCTATATTCTAGAAATTCTTAAGTCTTAAAGAGTCTTTATGTGTTGTATTTTGTCTACACCTCTGATTGTATATCAAGTGTAGTTTTTCACAGTCTCTTAACTGTAAGTTAGAGGTAAAGAAGTTTCTTGCTAAGTGCTTGAACATTTGAAGTCTCTTTCTTGTGTGCTTAAATATATAAGTCTCTTACTTGTGTTTGAGCATTGGAAGTCTTTTTCTTTGTGCTTAAACAATTGTAATCAGTTTGATGATAGTGAAAATTTCTTGGAAGCGCAAAGGGGCTGAACTACTCTCGATTTGTGGGATGAATTAGGATAACTACTTGTGTCTCTCTTTCATTCCTTTCTACCTCTGACCTATTTTATTTCGCTACTAAACACATAACTGTGATTCAAATTCTAGACCTTGTGTTCAGAATCTGATACAAGATTTTTTCAGAAAAGAAAGAGAAAACTAACACAATTAAATCATCCTTCTTGTGTTTTTTTCACATTCAATGAGGGAGAAGATAGAATTCAGAGAGATTATTAGTTATTGAAGTGAAAGGAGGAAAGTTTTATTGATCTTTCTATCAATATTGAATTTCTCTCTGTCTATGTTGTGCTTATTACAAATTCATGGTACCTACCTATTTATCATGAGATTGCTTGATATCACACAATCTCAAACTAATTAACTTCAACAAACTGTTATTTGACTCTGCCGAATACATGCACCTTCGTCTACTATAAGTTGCATTCAATCTTCTGTCGAATACATGCAAATTCAACTATTATAAAATATATTCGACTATAGTTGTATTAAGAATTTAGTAGCTATCTCGAGATGAATCCCTTTAATATATTATTTAGTATATTCTTTAATCTGTCGAATGGACATATTTAACAAAAAAAAAAAAATTACATATTTAACTCAATACTAAGTCATCCCGTAAACTCTATAGTTGTATTAAGGATTTAATAACTATCTCGAGAAGAATCCCTTTAAAATTGTCATTCGACGGTCCTCATATTAATCGATCATGATCAAGTGCATAGTTCAAAAATTGAGGGACAACTTCCTTGTAACGCATATGTCATATATTTATAATTCATAAATATAGCTTGTGCGAACACATTAGTAATACTTTAGTTCTATTTTTGATTTCTTGACATACAGCATATTGGTTGCATGTGCTTATTTATCTTCTTGTCTGAAAGTTGTGTCTTCCACCGTACTTTTGTTCCGTACTCGATTGATAAACGCGTTTTAAGAAAAATCAAAATTCCATCCATCAAAGTAGTTAATTAACAGATCCAATTTTATTATTTAAAATCACCGACAACCGCGTATTCAATCTATAAAAACCACGCACTTTCCTTAGGGGTCATCCGTAGTACATGAGTAGTACTTGTTTAAGAAAACAAAAATAAATCTTATTTGTTCCTTCCTTGAGAAAAATGGGACCTCTTACAATTTATTCATGTAATTTTGTTTGGTATCTTTTATTGGTTTTATGTGTAGTACTTAGAATCCACGTTGTCCAAGCTAACGGTTGGGTTAACGCTCATGCAACGTTCTATGGGGCTAATCAAAGTCCAACTAGTCTTGGTAAGCCATTTATAATTTGCAAATATAAAAATTGATAATTAGTTTCTTCAATTTTTTTATAAGCAAGTTTCTTCCATTATGTCTGTTATTTTTGTAAAATAATTTAGCAGATCACATATAGGTGTCTGCAATGCGTTTTGAATTAACTTTGAAACAAAGTTTATCAAATTTAAAGATAATTTATTTGCGATACGATTCGTTTTTGATTGATTTGTTAAAAAGTTTAATCTGAACTAATTCAATTTTATTCGATTTAATTTGGATCAATTTTTAAATATTCAAATTATCAATTATACTTTTTTTGTTGATATTATAAACTACAGATAACATGTTTGACGTAATATAAAATAGTATATTTGATGGTTAAAATAAATGAAACAATAAAAATAAATAATTTTTTTTATAAAAGCTCAATATATTAAAAAAGTTAAATTAAATTAAACTAATAAATAATATTATAAAATAAATATTAATGTATATAATGAAAAATATTATACTAATATATATATATATATATATATATATATATATATATATATATATATATATATATATATATATATATATATATATATATATATATATTCACTTTGAATCAATTTTAATAAATTCAATCTAACATTCAATCTCATTCAAACGGTTTTACAAAATATAATATTTAGTATTTTAATGATGGTGTATCACGTATCATGTTTCATTAATTTGAGTGCATTGTAAGAGTTCACTTTTTTCTCTTTATTATAAAAAAAAATAAAAAAAATAAAAAACTTGTCAATCTTTAATATAACTTTAATCTTTATGAGAATTTCAGGAGGAGCTTGTGGTTATGATGATACCTTTCATGCTGGTTTTGGAGTGAACACAGCAGCAGTAAGCGCTATGCTTTTCGAAAACGGTGAGGTTTGCGGTGCTTGCTACCAAGTCATATGTGACTATAAAATAAATCCAAAATGGTGTCTTAGAAGTCGAAGTGTCACAATAACTGTGACTAATTTTTGTCCTGCAAACAATCACGGTGGATGGTGCGATCCTCCTAACCATCACTTTGATATGTCCATGCCTTCTTTCTTTGGCATTGCAAGACATGGCAGTGAAGGCATTGTTCCTGTCCTTTATAGAAGGTACGTAGAACAGCAACACATTTTCTATCTTATACCATATAAAAAAATGATTGATATATTATATACTTGATGATGAGCAGGGTGGCATGCAAAAGAAGAGGTGGAGTTAGGTTTACATTGAAGGGGCAATCAAACTTCAACATGGTGATGATATCAAACGTGGGTGGGAGTGGTGATGTGAAGGGAGTGTGGATGAGAGGAGGGAGAAGTGGAGGTTGGTTGGCAATGCATAGAAATTGGGGTGCAAATTGGCAGAGCAGCGGAGATGTAAGGAATCAGAGACTCTCATTCAAAATTAGTTTGGTTGATGGCAAAACATTAGTGTTTCTAAATGTGGTTCCTTCCAACTGGAGATTTGGACAGACATTTTCATCACACACTCAATTCTTTTAGTTTCTCTTCATGAGCTGGAGAATGAAAGACATATATTAAACATGTCCAAGTCCAACACCCTGCAATTTTTTTAAAAGGCTTCCGTGGTGGATATATCTATTTATTTTTATCTTATTTTTATAATTTATATTGTTATTTACTTAATCTATATCATAGAAATTTTACATTATTAAGAAATATCAACTGCTTGTTGTTGTTATCAAATTCATATTATTGTCCAAAAATAATAACTATTTCTCAATATCTCACAATAGATGTCATTTTGTACTATTTTTTGTTTATTTTGAATTATTTGTTTTTTTAGAATGCAATTCAACATTATTATTATTATTATTAGGCATAATTAATCCCTAGGTCTCTTAACCTTGAGCAAAGTTTCGCTTTGGTCCCCGAATTAAAAAATATTATATAATGATCCCTTAACTTCATTTTCGTTAAACTATTTGGTCCCTACCATTAGTTTGTGTGAAAAAACGTTAACTATGGTTGAGGTGACATGTCAGGTAAGCAAATGGTAAATTGAACATTCAGCTTCTGTGTTATAAATGCTCTAGGGTTCGTGGGTTCCATCTTCCATTTACATTGTTCATTCATATTTCCTTCATCTTCCATTTTCTTCTCCAAATTAAGGTTTAATCACCATCTTCTTTCTTTCATCTTCCATCTTCCATCTTCCATTTTCTTCTCCAAATTAGGGTTCGATGTCAAAGATTGCAAGCAATGCTTCAACGTCAAACAACCAAAGCTATGGTATATCTGGATCTGTGCTTCGTAGAAACAAGAGAATTGAGTGTTTTTGCTAAGATGAAAGTGTTTTTCGAACTGTTAATGATGTGAACAGTGTTAACTATGGGAGAAAATTTTGGAGTTGTAGAAATTACATAAATCACATGGATAAGAGTTGTAATTTCTTCAAGTGGTTAGGTGATGAGTTTGTTGATGAAAGAGATTTGAAGCTTGAAAGACAAAAGAAGAAAATTAACAAATTAAAGAATGAGGTTATCTACACTAGAGGATGGTTGAAATGTCCATTGTGGTTGGGATATTGAGCTTAGGGTTGAACCTTGTGTTTGTAACAATGTATTTCAATTAGAATTAGGGTAGTTCAATGTTATGTTTTCACATTTTCAATGTATTCTTAAGTTTGTTTAATGAATAATGTTTGTGTCTATTTCAACACATTACACATGTTTCTTCATTATTCTCTGTTTTATTTGTGATACATAATTGGTATAAATTTGTCTCAAAATTTAGCCTGTTAAAAATACAGCTTAAAGACCTTATTGGTACGAATCAAAATAGTAAATAAACGAATTTGCAACAAATTATAAAATTAAGGGACTTTATGGAAACCATACAGTAAGATAATTTGGCATTATAATCCATTCCGACTTTCATTATAGGCCATTATAAGGCATTAATATAACATTCTAAAATGTGATACAAAAACAAAATAGATAGGCCATTGTCAATAAGCCATTAAAAGACATATCAAAATGACATTAGAAAATGTGACCATACATCATAACAAAGATCAAGGTTGACTTGAAACAAGCTTGCCACCCTTATGAATTTTTTTTTTTCGTTTTGGGTGGTGGCTGACTTGTAACAATTGGTGGTGGTGGCTGAGTTGTTCCTTCTTGTACTTGACTTGAAATAGTTGGTGGTGGTGGATGATGTGTTCCTTCTTGTACCTGACTTGAAACATTTGTTGCTTCTGGTTTCTGAGTTGTTCCTTCTTGTACCTGACTTGGAGGAGCTTGTGATTGTGGTAGTTTACATGTGGCCTTGTTGTGACCATCCTTGTGGCAACGACTACACTTGATACCATGTTTTTCCCGTTTCATGTGTGTCACATCCCTCACCATTTCTCCAGCTTCCCTATTCTTTTTTTTCTTTGGCCTTCCAGGCTGCCTTTTTCCATCTGTAGCGAGCGATTTTTGTCGGTGACGCGACCACCTTATCACTGGGGTTTTTCTCCTCAATGGAGAAACGGGGTGCTACTTTCTGATTTCTTATTTATCCCATGAAGCTGGAAGGGAAAGGGAAGGTATCTAAAACCAACCTTGCACGCACAATGTTTAACTGAACAAAACGCTTAAGAGAGATTCGGGGAGTCCGGGGTCAGGTTATACAATGGATAGTTGTCAATTATCCATCCTATATGTGGTTATCCACAGGATGTTAGCAAATAGATTCCTGCTTTGTAATTGATGGTGTTTATCTGTTAATGGGCTGGGAAAGTTTCTTGGGAAAGATGAGTGAGTGAGTGAGTTTTTGATGTTCGGGTGTTCCCGATGTTTTTGGTAAGGTACTAGACCTAAGTTTTGATTGATCTGTGAAGGTGCTAGACCTAGTGTTTTTTATTGGTATGCTGGCTAAGATTTCACAATCTTATGCCTACGTATTCCCGTTTAAACGAAACAGGAAAATCAGAGCAATCGTAGTTTCTCCTATTCTAAGGGAGGAAAAAGATGTTTTGGTGTCTTGTTCAAAGCCCAAGATTGAAGCTAAAAGGAGTATTTGTGTCTTGTTCAAAGCCAAAGATTGAAGCTAAAAGGTTTGTCTGAGAGAGAATTTGTCATCTCTAAAGAGGGATTGTTGATTTTTGTGTGCCTTGACCAAAGCACCAGTTTGATGCTAAGAGGTCGATTAACCCGGCTGGGGGGGTTTCTTTATACAAAGCCTAAGAGGGGGCTGGATAAGATCGACTCAACAAGAGAGTGTCTATATTGGTGTCTTGTACAAAGCCCAAGATTGAGGCGAAAAAGAGACGGACTCTCTGGGAATATCATTATACGAAGCCTAAGAGGAGGCTAGAAGTTTGACTTTTCCGGGGAAAAATGTTCTATTTGTCTTGTACAAAACCCAAGATTGAGGCTAAAATGGATTTTGACTCCGTTGGGGAGGTTTGTATGTGTCTTGTACAAAGCCCAAGACGGAGGAATCTCACTGGCCGGAGAAGGACCTCCGGTCATCTTCTCCGGCCACTCTCCACCGTCTGCAAACTTTCACACGCCCAGAAATTTACAACTCGCACATCAAAATGAAGAGGAAGTGGAGTACATCATGAATACGCAATCAGTTTCCAAAGATCATGCACATACACCACAAACCGAGCCAATATATTTTGCCCTAAAAAATGATCTACACCTCTAAGAGGTCTATCAACTAGCCAGGACGCACACAGCTTCTAGTAAGCTAAGAATCACAGAAAAAACGAGCTAAAACAATAAGAATCTATGCAAAAAAGTTGGAGAAATTGGAACCTGAAGTTTGCAGAACCTTGAAGCAAATGAAAACCAGAAATCCTCTCTTGATCTTGAGCTTAATTCGTGCAAAATAAATGCAGCTGAGTCTTGAAATATGGAAAACAGAGAGAGAATCAAAATGTTGATGAAACTTCACTTGGAGAATGATATTAATTTAGTGTGTTCTTGCTTCAAAGCCAAACAATGATGATGATTGATGAAGATAAGTGATGAAAAATGGTGAATCCGTGTAAACTCAGAGAGAGAATAAAGAGAACTTGAGAGAGAAAGTGAGAAGAATTTTGAAGTGATTGTGGAAAATGAGAGTTGAAAATGAAATTGTGAGTGAAATGTGATTTATATGTTGGGTTAATTCTGTTAACTCATGGTTAAGTGAGTTAACTAGGTGAAGTTAAGTGAGTGCACCCTAACTAACTGAGTCAAGTTAGTTAGGGGCGAGTGGTAAAGGGTTTTGCTATGGTGAGGTTGAGATTTATGGTGTTATGGTGGTGATGAAGTGAAGGGCGATGATGAGATCACTGATGTAGCGTAAGCTTGCTGCACAAGTTTTTTAATTTCCATTTTCATGTATGAAGTAGCATGGATAGGACGTGCTTGTAAGGTTATGTTGGAACTAACAACAACAACAATATCATTTTTTTTCTGGTTTTGTAGCAACAACACATTCAATGCAACAGTGGATGTTTGAGGGTGAGTATTTCTCATATTAATGCATGGTTTAATGGGGTTTTGATGTCAAATGAATGAAGACTCATAGTAGAACAAGATTGATGTGAGAATTGGAATGAATTGAGGTGTGTAAGATAGCGTAAAGTTGCTTGGAACATCAAAGTTTGAAACTGGTTCATGGGCGAGGCAAGGTTGTGGCATGGCATGGCAATGTGGTTCATGGAATTCAGCATAATCACACCAACTTGGTACCACCATAACTATCTCATAACTTGCTCAAATTAAAAAATGTCCAACATGAACATTGAAGAGGGCATGGAAAGGAACAACTTTTATGTTGTAAAGTTTTCCATTTGAAGCTTCCTTCTTGGAGAAATTAAGCTTGACATTCTGCCCACCATGTGTTTGTCAAAATTATGGCCGGTGGGCTTGGTCACGCTTGGTCATGACTTGGTTTGTGACCTAGTTTTACCAAACTTTGATCAATCATAACTCATTCAATTTTGATCCAATGGAAGAGTTCTTTATATGGATTTAAAGCTTAGAATATGAACTTTAATTGGATTAACTTGGGCCTGAGGTTTGGAGCTTTTATCTTGAAGAAAGAGGGCCTCAAAGTAGGGTGCAAAATGGTCCAAAGTTGCCATTTTTGGAAACCCTAAAGTTTCTATTTTTGGCAGTTTTGTGATTTCTTGATTTTTCATGATTCCTTCATCATTACTCGATCAAATCTTGTCCAATGAACATATATAACTTAAATTTCTTGAATTTGACCTTAAAAAGTCAAGAGTTGACCTTTTTCACTGCACAGTTGACTTTTTCCCCAATTTCTTGATTATCAAGCAACTGATCAATTGAACCTCTTCTGAAATGAATCAATGGCCAATCTTCCATCCTTAGACACTTGATATCATGTAGAAAAGATTGAGATCAAGCTTGAATCAAAATTTCATCAGGAGACCACTTGAATCCAAAACCCTAATCTTGGTACCCTCTGGTTAGGAGGAAATAACACATCCTCCAAATCCAAATTCCTCTGAATATGATGTATATCCTATCTAAAAAAGATGAGATATGCCATTTTGAGGTGATAAAAACTCAAAGAGCTTGCCCATTTAAGAGTCAGATTCCCATTTTAGGTTATTTTGTATAGGAGATGATGCACTGCCCAATCTTCTTGATGAATTATCCTCTTCCAATGCCTTGTGGGATCAATTTAGATAATATATGACATGAAAGACCCTTGAGGATTGTGAGGGACCCTTGGCTCTTATTCTCTTGCTTTGGATGATCAACACCTTATAGAATCACCTGATCCCATGCCCTTATGCAAGATGCAATGCAATGCTTTATGTTTTATCTTTCTATGCTTGAATGCAATGCAATGAAATGAAAGCTCATGCTAAATGATATGAAGAAATGAGAGGGCAAATTTTGGGTATTACAGGCTCGAAAAGAAAGACTTTAGCCGAAGGTGGGTTTTTAAAGAAAGACTATACCGCAGGTAGACTTTCAAACAAGGGATACAAGACCATGCCGAAGGTGGGCTCGAAAAAAGAAAGACCAAGCCGAAGGTGGGCTTTCAAAGATAGACTATGCCGAAGGTAGACTTTAAAACAAAGGATACGAGACCATGCCGAAGGTGGGATCGAAAAATAAAGACCAAGCCGAAGGTGGGCTTTCAAAGAAAGACTATGCCGCAGGTAGACTTTCAAACAAGGGATACAAGATCATGCCGAAGGTGAGCTTTCAAAGAAAGACTATGCCGAAGGTAGACTTTCAAACAAAGGATACGAGACCATGCCGAAGGTGGGCTTTCAAAGAAATACTATGCCGAAGATAGGCTCTCAAACAAAGGATACGAGACCATGCCGAAGGTGGACTCGAAAAAGAAAGACCAAGCCGAAGGTGGGCTTTCAAAGAAAGACTATGCTGAAGGTAGACTTTTAAATGAAGGATACAAGACCATGCCGAAGGTGGACTCGAAAAAGAAAGACCAAGCCGAAGGTGGGCTTTTAAAGAAAGACTATGCCGAAGGTAGACTTTCAAACGAAGGATACGAGACCATGCCGAAGATGGACTCGAAAAAGAAAGACCAAGCCGAAGGTGGGCTTTACTGGGGAGAAAAAGATAACAGCGGGTGCGAGGATGGCCGAAGGCGAACTCGAGAAAAGAGAAAGACCAAGCCGAAAGTGGACTTTCAAAGAAAGACTATGCCAAAGGTAGACTTTCAAACGACAATATGTAGAATCGACAGTTCCACAAAGATGACTCCGCCGGGGAAAAGAGGAATCTAACCAGACAACTCTGCGGGGGAGTATAGGAAGGACCAACAAGAAGGACGAATCCACTGGTTGCGGTATAGTGTTAACCAACATCTTCTGAATTTTGTTACTTTCTGCTGGGGAAAGAAATCTGGTAAAGGGTATCAAACCTGGCTTATGCTTCGAATGCATATGTTTGAATTTTCCTATGGCATAATGCTCTATACGAAATGGAAATGCTACGCGTTTGGGAGGATGCCATGCAAAAATGCTTATGCAATGCAAGAGAGGCGTCTCAGCAAAATAAACGCTGATGACCAAGGCAGCTCGACTGGGGATGAGAAACTAAATTGTCCTCTGAAATAAGAGACCCTGCTGAGAAAGACTTCACTCTGCTGAGGAAGATCCTGATCACAAACTCTGCTGGATATGAACACTCCGAGAGAAGATCCACTCTACTGGGGATGGATAAAAATGAATAATGAAGACGGAACCCAAAGAGAAATTCTCTCTGCTGGGGATTACCAATGACTTCTACCTGGATCCGAAAGAATGCCAATAACCATTAGACTTAAGACCTGCTGGGGATTTCAACTGCTGTTGAGCAGACCACTATGAAGATCACCATCAAACTTTGCTTAGGGACACAACTCAATAATTCCAAACATGTTTGGGGATATTACCGAACTCAACTTGCTGTTGGGAGATGCCCTTGCTTTTACCCTGCCGGGGAATATCAGTACTTTTACCCTGCTGGGGAGTACCGGCCATGACCAGCAAACCTGCTTGAGGAACGGTAGACGCTGACATCCACCCTGCTAGAGGATAACACCAAGCTTACTCATCTGAGGGGATTAACTCATACCGTTGCTGGTGAGGAAAACGTTTCTCGACTAGCAGGGGAGAATGAGTGCTCAGGCCCTGCGGGGAAAATAACGTCTTTGTCCAAAGAAGATATTCTATAAGTCTCTTGCTGGGGATGCGTCAGCATCAACTTCTGACTGCTTGCAGAAATAGTAATGAAACAACCACAACTCTAGTTGGGGAAATAATCCTCTGTACTCTGCTAAGGAAGATAATCCTCGACACTCTGGCTGGGAAAACAACAACCTGCCGAGGAGGATGAACTTTTCAATGTAGAGGAGAGTAGCTCTACTGAGGAAGGACAAACATGTTATCCTGCAAACAGAATTAACAGAAAGTTTTATATGCAAAAAGGCTACTTTTATTACCATTACAACGACCATTGCCTAAGCAATTTCCACTGTTTTCTGATATGCTTCACAGAGCTTAACATTTTCGCATGCAATGTTTTATCAAAATATCGGACGTTTTCACAAACAAAACAGTAAAAGTAAAAACACAAATGGAAAGCTTTTGAGTGAAATGAAAATTTTATTGAATGGAATTGGCCTGTGAATAGGCGTTTACATTTGGAAGCAATTCCTGAAAAGAGGTAATTGCAAAAAAGAAATAAAATACACATGTCGGCAATGTGGGGAACAGAAATCCGCCATGATTCAATTCAGCTATGACCCAATATGCCTCGCTTATCCGCAGATGTTTTGGCCTTCGAAGAGACTGACTGGACTGAGTCCTTTCCTTCGAAATTTCCATGTATCAAAAGTGTTCACAGATCGAATGCAGCTTGTAGCCTCTTGCTTTCAAATCCCTAATTTTTGCCTGGATCGCCCTTTTCGGGTTTTCAATCCACCGGGATACCCCTTTTTGCCAAAGTTGCCTTTTCAGGTTTTCAACCTTGCGGGTTTATTCTTTTTTTTTTTATTCCTAATTTTTGCCCGAACCCTTTCTTTTTATGGTTCGTCAGGATGCCCATTTTTGCCTGGACTTTCTTTTTGTGTCCAGCGGGTCTCTTTTATGCAAAGTATTTTTTGACTACGTCTGCGTTCACAGGGGACGTAAAATCTTCGCCATCCATAGTTGAGAGTAATAAGGCTCCACCAGAGAAAACCTGTCTTACTACATATGGCCCTTCTTTATTTGGAGTCCATTTACCCCTGTGATCTGTTTGAGGAGGAAAGATCCTTTTCAAAACTAATTCACCAGCCTGAAAACACCGAGGATGCACTTTTTGATCAAAGGCTTTCTTCATCCTGCTCTGATACAACCGAACATGTGCAACGGCTGTCAATCTTTTCTCTTCAATAAGGTTCAGCTGATTCAGTCTGGAACGCACCCACTCAGCTTCATCAAGCTTCACGTCTGCCAGAACTCTCAAAGAAGGAATCTCAACCTCCAATGGTAGAACTGCTTCCATACCATATACCAATGAGAAAGGAGTTGCCCCATTTGATGTGCGTACCAAAGTACGATAACCATGTAAAGCATAAGGCAACATCTCATGCCAGTTTTTATAGGTCACTACCATTTTCTGCACAATCTTCTTGATGTTCTTATTTGTTGCTTCAACGGCCCCATTCATCTTCAGACAGTAGGGAGAAGAATTGTGATGTTCAATCTTAAAGCTCTGACATAGCTCATTCATCATCTTGTTATTCAAATTTGAACCATTATCAGTAATGATTCTCTCCGGGACTCCATACCGGCAGATGATGTCCTTCTTGATAAATCTGGCTACCACCTGTCTGGTGACGTTGGCAAACGAGGCTGCTTCCACCCACTTCGTGAAATAATCGATGGCAACCAAAATGAAACGATGCCCATTGGAAGCAGTAGGTTCAATCTTTCCGATCATATCAATGCCCCACATAGCAAAAGGCCAAGGTGATGACAATACATTCAGAGGAGTAGGCGGTACATGCACCTTATCAGCATAAATCTGACATTTATGACATTTTTGGGCGTATTTGAAACAATCAGATTCCATAGTCATCCAATAATACCCTGCTCTCAGCAGTTTTCTGGCCATAGCATGCCCATTGGCATGGGTACCGAAAGATCCTTCATGGACTTCTTCCATCAACAGGCTTGCCTCGTGTTCATCAACACAACGCAGCAAGACCATGTCAAAATTTCTCTTGTATAACACGTTATCTTTATTCAGAAAGAAATTTCTTGCCAACCTCCTCAGAGTTTTCTTATCTTTTGTAGACGCACCTCTTGGATACTCTTGACTCTTCAGAAAAACCTTAATATCATGATACCAAGGTTTTCCATCTGATACACCTTCAACTGCAAACACAAAAGTTGGTCTATCCAGACGCATGATTTTGATCGAAGGAGTTTCATTCCAATAATTCACCTGATACATTGAAGATAACGTTGCCAACGCATCTGCCATCTGATTCTCCACCTGAGGTATATGGTGGAAATCGACTCTGTCAAAGAACGGTAACAACCTTCTGGCATAGTTGTTATAAGGCACCAAGTTCGCTGACGAGTTTCCCATTCACCTGTAATCTGATTAACTACCAACGCAGAATCACCATAAACATCTAGGTTCTTGATTCTCAAATCAATTGCTTCTTCTAACCCCATGATGCATGCTTCATACTCCGCCTCGTTGTTGGTACATATGAACGCTAATCGGGCAGTGAAAGGTATATGAGAACCTTTCGGAGTTGTAATGACTGCCCCGATTCCGTTACCGTATGAATTAACAGTCCCATCAAAAACTAGCTTCCATTGGGACCCAATTTCTGGCCCTTCATCAGGTAGAGCCTCTTCACAGTCTTTCATCTTTAGATACATAATATGTTCGTCCGGGAATTCAAACTTCATCGGTTGATAATCCTCAATTGGTTGTTCAGCGAGATATTCTGACAGAACACTTCCCTTAATGGCCTTTTGGGAAACATATTGAATATCGTATTCTGTCATAACCACCTGCCAACGGGCTATTCTTCCAGAAAGCGCCTGCTTTTCAAACACATACTTGATCAGATCCATCTTCGAAATCAAGAGGGTTGTGTGATTTAACATATACTGCCTCAAACGCTTAGCTGCCCAAGCGAGTGCACAACATGTTTTCTCCAACATCGAGTACCTGGACTCACAATCAGTAAACTTTTTACTCAGGTAGTAGATGACACGCTCTTTTCTACTTGACTCGTCGTGTTGACCGAGCACACACCCCATTGAGTTCTCAAGAACCGTAAGATACATAATCAATGGCCTTCCTGGCACTGGCGGCATAAGGACCGGAGGTTCCTGCAAATATTCTTTTATTTTTTCAAACGCCTTTTGACAATTTTCGTTCCACCTGACCTCTTGATCTTTTCTTAGCAACTTGAATATCGGTTCACACGTGGCTGTAAGATGAGAGATGAATCTAGCAATGTAGTTCAACCTCCCTAAGAAACCATGAACCTCTTTTTCTGTTCTTGGCTCAGGCATTTCTTGAATGGCTTTTACTTTAGCAGGGTCAACCTTGATACCTTTTTCGCTGACAATAAAACCCAGTAACTTTCCAGATCTCACCCCGAAGGTGCACTTGTTCGGATTCAACCTTAGTCTGAACTTTCTCAACCTTTCAAACAATTTCTGAAGATTAACCAGATGTTCTTCCTCCGTCTGTGACTTCGCAATCATGTCATCAACATAGACCTCAATCTCTTTGTGAATCATATCATGAAAGAGAGTCACCATCGCCCGTTGATATGTTTCCCCAGCATTTTTCAATCCAAAGGGCATAACTTTGTAATAGAATGTTCCACGGTGTTATGAACGTCATTTTCTCCATGTCCTCTAGGGCCATCTTGATTTGGTTATACCCAGAGAAGTCATCCATGAAGGAAAACACAGAATAATGAGCGGTGTTGTCCACTAACACGTCAATGTAAGGAAGCGGGAAGTCGCCTTTTGGGCTTGCTCTATTCAGATCTCTATAATCAACGCACATCCTGATCTTTCCGTCCTTCTTAGGTACATGTACAATATTAGCAACCCACGGAGGATAATTCGTTACAGCAAGAAACCCAGCATCTAACTGTTTCTGAACCTCTTCTTTAATCTTGACAGACATTTCCAGTTTCGTCCTTCTCAGGTTTTGCTTAACCGGAGCACATCCTTCTTTGAGCGGCAGCTGGTGTACCACGATGTTAGTGTCGAGCCCAGGCATGTCTTGGTAAGACCAGGCGAAGATATCCACATACTCTCAGAGCATTTCAATCAATCTTCCCTTGACAGTGTCTTCCAAAGCAGCCCCAATCCGTACCTCTTTCTTTGCGTCCTCGGTTCCCAAGTTAACAACCTCGATTTCCTCCTGATGAGGCAGAATGACCTTTTCCTCCTGTTTTAACAGCTTGGCCAATTCCTCTGGTAAGGCACAATCTTCATCAGTCCCCTCTTTAGCCTGATATATGGGATTATCGAAGTCATATCGAGCCATAGCTGAATCATGATGGGTGGAATCTGAACAAGAAAACCTGCATGATTGATGATATATGTTTATTATGGATGCATCAAACAAAAACACATTGCCATTTTGCTGTGGTTTTAATGCAAAAATAAAACAGAAAAACAGGGATCAAAACATTTGAATGCGAAAACGTCCTTTATTAATGATAAAGAAAAGCATACAAAAACATTCAAGCCCTACAAACAAGAATCACTACGTCTTGGGCAGAACGTAGGATTAGCATAGATGACAAACATGAGCAATTACTCTGGTCTGGTCACTTGAATGGCTCTCTCTGACGACCAGTTGTGAAGACTTTGACCTGGGATACAGGGGCGGATCCAACTATCCATATCACAATCACTATCCCTATCCTCCTCAATAGCATTAATTCTGTCAAATAACACACCAGCACTGGTGAAACAAACTGGACCATAGAACTTGGGAGGCTCTTCAGGACGCCTGGGTGGTTTATAACCCAGTCCATGAGTATTCCGCTTTTCCTGGACATCAATAATCTGACCCCACTTTTGTGAACCGCCGGCTTCAACCACGGCCCGAGCATCTTTGAAGGAAGACATGGAAATCTCCGGCTGATGTACCACTATAGGTGGAACCACTTCAGATTAGGTACCTTCCTTGAGAGGCTTCTCAGTGATCTTCACTGCTTCTAAACCCTGACATAGCGTTTCATGTATTTCGCCATCTACCTCCACATACTTGAAAGTAGATAGCTGGCTTATCATGATATCCTCTTCTCCACAAACCGTCACCACATGTCCGTCTACCATGTACTTTAACTTCTGATGCAATGTAGACGTCACAGCCCCAGCACTGTGAATCCATGGACGGCCCAGCAGACAGCTGTAGGCAGGTTGGATGTCCATGATATAGAAGGTAGCATCGAAAACCTCCGGCCCAACCTTAATTAGTAGCACAATCTTACCAAAAACAGACCTCTTCGAGCCGTCGAAAGCGTGCACCACCAAATTACTTGGTGTGCATATCAACCCTCGGGTGTCCAGCTTCATCAAGGCTTTCTTAGGCAGAACATTCAAAGAGGATCCAGTATCCACAAGCACATGAGACATCAACGATCCACGGCACTCAACAGAAATATGCAAGGCATTATTATGGTTTCTCCCAGCTGGAGTCAAGTCAACATCAGTAAAACCCAAACCATTTCCTGCATTAACATGGGTCACTACCCCCTCCAACTGATTAACTGAGATCTCCTGAGGTACGTAAGCAGCATTCAGTACTTTCAGCAGTGCGTTTCGATGTGCCTCAGAACACAATAACAGGGACAAGATAGAAATCTTGGACGGCGTCTGATGTAATTGATCAACAATTTTATAATCACTTTTCCGAATCAGTCTCATAAACTCTTCTACGTTCTCGGAGAAAGAATTATCAATCGGCCCTGTCGTGGAGTCATTCACTATTGGCGCTTGCACAGAACTATCTACAACCTATTTTCCTTTGTCTTGTTTAGAACTACCAGCTTAATCATTAGAAGGGATAAAGACTCTACCACTTCTCGTGATAGCCCCTGCCTCAATATTGTTTTCAACACAAGAGTTCACTACAGAAGTTCCCACCAGTTCTTGTTTCTGTCCATTAACGAACACTTCGGCTCCATAGTTCCAAGGAATGGCCTTGGTGCTCTCATATGGTACGGGTCTGGGAGTTGTAATAATAACCGGTGCTGGTCTTACCGGCCCTGAAATAGTGATTGTTTTGAAAGGGATAGTAATGGTAGCAACCTCATTTTTCCTGCTAACAACCTCTTTCTGTGGTTACACCGGTCAAACTACAATCGACCTTCATCTATCAGCTTTTGAATTCCTGACTTCAACAAACCACACCCATTCATTTGCGGCATACAATCTGAATAATTCTCATCACATCCGGGGGACACCCCACTGTTGCACCCCAAAATTTGCTCTCCTTACTTTATTACTAACTGGCTTATGTTTCATTGCATTTTTGCATTATCATGTGTGCATATCATTGGTTCTTAGCATGGGGTCAAGGTGCCTGAGGCAGTCCAAGAAGGTCCTATCTAGTCTATCACATCATCAAGAGTTCACAAGTGGCAATCATTCTCTCCTAACCAGTGCATGGATTAGGGTTTTGAGATTCTTGGGTTTATTGCTTCAATGGGCAAGCTCCTTGGGATTTTATCATCACTAAATGGCATATCTTATCTTTGTTGGAGAGGATACACATCATATTCAAAGGAATTTGGATTTGGAGACTGTGCTATTTCCTCCTAGACTAAGGGTACCACAACTAGGGTTTGCTATAAAGTCAGTTTATTTCTGATTTTTTGGGCAAGACTTGATTCCATGGTATTCCCTAGGTCCCTAAGCATCTAGGAGTGGAGGGTTGTCCATCAGTTTGATTCAGGAGAGATTCAATTGGCCCATGGATTGAAAATCAGTTGAATTGGGTAAAAGTCAACAGTAAGAGGAGAAGTCAACTGTGGAATTTTGAGGTTCTCTCCAAGGTTTTTAAGGTCTCACATCCTCATATGGTCTTCAAGGGTCAAGTTTCATGCCATATATAAAAAATCAGGAGTTGGTGCAAAAGTTACTAAAAATGGAAATGACCTATAATTTGAAGTTTCGTTTTTGGGCAAGTTCCTGCACTGCATTCAACTGGACTTTTCATCATCAAAGAGACTTCAAATGAATTTTTCTCCAACATGAAAGTTGAAGATCTTTTTCTCCTCTTTCCAACAAGTACTGGTGGGCCTCCATATCATTTGTGAAACTCAACTTATGATCAAAAGAAGGCAAAGTGGTTTTTAGGGTTTCATTTTCACAACTTTTAGATTTTGGGACATATGGACCTATGATTAATTCCATTGCTTCAAGACATGTTCCAACTTCCAAGAACAATCCCTAAGGAGCATTTTTGGCTTTTTAATCAAGTGGTTTCATGGGTTATTATTCACTTATTTTCCATTATGCCAAAATGCCAAATTATTAAAAACTCATAAATCAAATCATCTCAAGGCCCAATTCCAATATGGGTGTAATTAGCAATTCAAATGCAAGTGATCCATCATGGAATTCTTAAGTATCCATGCATGGAGGAGGTGTATCCAACATTATGTGATTTTTCAAAATTATTCAAAAATTCATTAAACCAAGAATTGCCCAAGCCCAAATCATTGTCAGAGGAAAACCCTAGTCTATTTAAACCTATCCATGCACTCGTTAGGAAGCTTTTACACGTGATATTTTGGAGAAAAAAAGTTCAACCCTAATTCTTGAATTCATTGGATCTCTCAATCTACAAGGAGTTTCTTCAAAATGCTTCCACAAACCTTTTCCTGGTGATCTCTAGAGTGCAAATCAACCACCATTCGCAGCCAAAAGCAAAGATTAGAGTTGCACCATCTCAGGTTGGAAGGTTTTTAAGGATCCTAAAACTCTCTTTTTTTCGTGTATATTGATGTGTGATGATTGCTGATGAAACTGATGTAATTTTTTTGGTGTTTGGACGTGTATATTGCTTGCTATGTGTGTTTAAAGTTTTGAGCCCTAATAATATTTCATGCGTTTTTTATTATACACTAACAATTTGAAATTTTGGATCACATATTTGAATTCCTGACGAAATTCTGGTCAGAATAGTGTATGCACTTGCGTTTTCTGGGTTTTGTAAGGTTGCAGGTGACCGGAGTAGGGGGTCGGAACCCTAACTCCGGTGGTGGCCGGAGAACCAGTCCGGCGAGGTGTCCAAGGAAGAAGAAACAATCCTGGCCCTTCATTCTCACGATCCGAGGGCTACCACGCTGCCACGTGCTTTTTGTTTTATTTTTTTTTCTGAGTTCTAATTATTGATCGTGTGTTATTCCCCCACCATAGTTACCATGTTTTATCCAATTATGTTTTTTCTTTCGTTTACTTTTTTTGATGTTGACCAAACGAGGACCATCTGATGCATCATGTGGCTAGAACATTGCCACCGAATTAATGAGGGCGTGTGCCACTCACGTGGGACGTATGGTATGCCAGGTAATCGTGTGGGTGTGTGTGTTGCATAATTGTGGTGTGCTCATTAATCATGGCCTTAGATCATGAATACTGGTAAGTTTCGTTGACTCAATGACAAACGAAGGATCAATCCAAGGGCATCTGTTAAGTCAACACGTTGACTGAAGCCCATTGTGCTTTTTTTTATTTTATTTTTCTCGCTGATGGGTTGGACTTGCTATCTGCGCCCCCATCCCTTAGCCCATTAACATTTCCACTTCATTTTCTCACTAAACGCACCCCCAACATTTTATTTCATTTTATTTTTATTAAATCATTATTATTTTCATATTTAATTTTTTTTTTAAAATACATTCTTGCATTTAAAAATCATCATAAAATTCGTGCATCATTTTTTATCATTTTATAAAATTTCCCAAATTTTATTTTTATTTTTATTTTATTTTTTATCATTTAAATTAAATATTTATTCATTTTCTTTTTGAATTACCCACATCATGCACATCTAAATTTGTCTATTTTATTTCTCTGCATCCGTAAAATATTTTTGATCCGTTCCTTTTGCATTCATTCACTAACATTCTAAAATGCACTAAAATATTTTTCTATCATTTTTAAAATTATTTCATATTGCATTTTGGTCCTCCTTTTCTGCACATTAAGTCTTATTCTTCATCTGAACTTTGTATGATTGTTTGAAGGGCTAACATCTTGAATTTTTGCAGGGGTTTTGGTATTTTGTTTGTCTCTGATTGGGCAATATTGTTATTTAATTTGGGAATTTTAGAAAGCTATTTCTCTAATTATTTAATTACTTTCACTTGAGATCTGCTTATATGTGTATTTCTGATCATGCCTAAGTCCTTGTTTGAAAGGCACTTGTGCCATTTGCTTTAGGGTTGTTTCTTTGATTTCTGAATTCATGTTTGGATTATTATCACTATTGTTTGCCATTGTTTGATTTTCACTTGCCTTGATATTATTTATGTCTGTTTCTCACTAACCTTTTATGCAGGGACTAAGGTAAGTTCTTTAAGGGTATGTATAAGTATCCATGGTCACCCCTACTCTTTCCTTCTCTCATCTTCTTCCTTTAGGATTTAGGTTGTCGTCAAACCTCACTAACCGTAGGTCACCCATGCATGATAACATTAGGACTCCTAGTTCCCTTAGAGTTACCTTTTGTGTCTTCTCTCTTCTCATCTCAAATTTCTTTAAAACACTTAATAAGTATCAAATTGTATTGCGCACGAGCCTTAAGCGTGGGGAATGAGAAATGAGGGGCTTCCTCTCATCTTTCTAGAGTGCTTAGCGAGCGTCCTGTCTTGGGACGATGCATTAAGTATTCGCCCCTGTGCCCTAGACTTTGGTGCAATGCAACTTATAAACTAACTTAAGTCACTTCTGTCTTAAAGAAATACAAACAAACTTCAAACCTTTTGTCCTTCGGGATTGTCAAACTAAAGGCTATTTTCAAAAAGGGCACGTTACTTTCCGTCTGAGTCGCAAACAGGCATCGACCCTAACTGCCGTACGCGAACTTAACGTCGCTCATAAAAAACACAAAAAGAACTTGGTCCGAACTACGTTGACTCTGAATTCCCCATTGCACAAGGGGGGTACGTAGGCCTAGGACGTCGACGTCCTACCGAGTCTGTCTTTGTTTTCCCCCCTCTCCGTCTTAGTACAGCCCTAGATGATAGTAACTCACCCTTAGAATAGACAACAAGCGTGGATCCCATTGAGTACGATGGACGCGTGGGGTGCTAGCACCTTCCCCTCGCGTAACCGACTCCCGAACCCAGGTTATGGTTGCGGTGTTCCCTTTCCCTCTCTTGGGATAAATTTACACGGCTGGCGACTCTGTTTTTCCGCGCCACTCTCGCGTTTGTACCTGGATGAAAATCCTGGGATCGACACCCACCCCTCAATAACCTCTCCTTTACCACCATCAAAGGAGTCCTTAATTCATTAACATCCGTAACCAAATTCAAAGATTCATTCTCCTCTAACACAGCATTAACCCTCGGCCCACCATGGTTCGGCATTGGGTTTTGGACGACATTTGGCACATCATTTGAAAAGTTAATGCCCTTTGAATCCACCAAGTCTTGGACTACGTGCTTAAAAGCTTTGTAGTCCTCAATATAGTGTCCGGGTGCCCCAGAATGAAAGTCACAGTGAGCGTTAGGATTATAACCCGGAGGTGGATTACCGGTGGGAGGAGCTAGAGTCCTTTTCTGGATTAACTGCAACTGTAGCAAGTGCTGAAACAACTGTGAATAAGGTAGAGGTGGAGTATCAAAATGTCGGTTTTGTTTAGGCCTTGGCTGATATTGGCGCGGAGCCTGATTTTGATGCTGCTGAGGTGGAAGCGCTACAGGAATTGTCACTGAAGCTACCTGCTGGTTATAACTCTGATGTTGCTTTCCTTTACCCCGGTAAGACGACTCCGAATTTGTTTCCTCCTTCTTCTTATAATTCACATAGGGTTTCTTCCCTTTACCAGAAGACGACCCATCACTACCTGCTACCTTCCCCGCTTTGATTCCACTCTCCAACATTTCCCCGACCATGATTAAATCAGCAAACTTGCCTGACGCGCAAGGTAACAGTTTCTCATAATAACATCCCGACAAAGTATCCATAAACAAATTCAGCATTTCCTTTTCCAACATGGGCGGCTGTACCCTTGCTGGTAGTTCATGCCATCTCTGCGCATATTCTTTGAAGCTTTCATTATTCTTTTGAGACATATTCTGTAACTGGGTCCTGTTGGGAGCCATATCAGTGTTATATTGGTAGTGCTTGATAAAGGCCTCAACCAACTCTCTCCAATTACGGATATGGCATCTCTCCAATTGCATATACCATTCTAAGGATGCCCCGGACAGGCTGTCTTGGAAGAAATGCATCAGCAATTTCTCGTCTTTAAAGTACGAAGCCATCTTCCTCGCGTACGCCCTGACATGCATCTTGGGACAGGTGGTACCATTGTATTTCTCAAAAGTGGGCACCTGAAATTTGTACGGAATTACAACTCCGAGAACCAACCCCAAATCCTCCAAATCCATTCCTACAGAATTTTGATTCACCACTCCCCTTAGTTATTCTTCAATCAATCTGAACCTTTGATCATTGTTGGCCTGAGGACCAGCATCCCCGCCTGGCATAGAGAAAACGTCATCTTGTTGGTCTTCGAAACGACGACCATGAACAGCACAAACACTTCTTCCTCCCACAACAGAAGGAATCACAAGCTGCTCTCCTCCGCCCGGAGGGATCACAACACCAGGAATGGGGGTCTCTACGCCCACAGGACCTCCCTGAGCACCGTTACCAACAACGCCATTAAGGACTCCGCCATGAAGCACCCCGTCTTCATCCACTCTTACCACTAAGGGTTGGACCAGAGTCCTTAGTTGCTCTTGCCCTTGGGCAACACCTTGCATCAGCTCCATGAATTGGGCCATACGAGCTTGCATGGTGGCCATCTCTGCTTGCATTTGCTCCATAATTCTCCTCTGGTTTGATCTAGTAGAATACCGGTGAATTGGCTGGCCTGGAATCCTGAACTGTAACCAAATAAAGGTTAGAAAAACCCGGGACGAGCTCCTGTTGTGCAAAAAATGATTATGATTATGAAAATGCAAATGTAAAATGCAGACAAACATATTTGAACAATTCCGGGACATATCCGCTTTGATTCCAATCCATGAAACTGGGCAAGGGATCAGACACACTATCAGAAAATAAATCCTAACCCTGAAATACTATCGAATCAAGCCATGGGGACAAACCCTCTCTAAAAACCAGAACTGCCAGAGCACAGATAGTTGAACCAAATATTCCATTATCGAAAATAAAGTAGTTCCTACAGACAAGTTTAAACATAATCAAAGGTGACTCCATCAACAAACCTGATGGTAATCCCAACAGAAAGATAAACAACAATATCAACTACAACTCAATTCCAAACAAACTAGCTTCAACTTCTTCAAGAAGATCTAAGGTGTCAGGATATACAGGTTGCTTTATCAGCCCTTTGATCAGCTTGTTTCTTTTGGCAATTTCTTGGTTCAATTTAGCAATCTGCTCTTCAGCGTTGTTGTCTTCGTGTCTCAACTTCTTAACCCTGGCTTGTAACTTGAGCTCTTCAATTTCCTTCTGGGCTTCTTTCCACTTACCGGAGTAATGATCTTTCCCTGCTTTCACTTTTTGAAGTTCTTCTTTCAGTTCTTTATTCTCGATCTTGACCTCTTCCCACATCTCCTGATACGTGGCAAGCTTGTCCTCTGCTTCAATCAAAAGCTTCTTGTTTTTCCTGCTAGCTTTACCTGATGATTCGGCAGCCATACTGACCTTTTTTAAGTGCTGAGCTCTGTCGACGAAATCCTTCTCTCTTTTTTCTAGACGCTCTGTCATGTCTTGAACCTTCCATTTCAGCTCCAAGTTGTCATGTAGAGCGTTCTGTAGTTGACTACTCATATCAGAGTTTTCCACCCTTAGATCAAATACCAACTTTCGCTGCTTGTCGAATTCTTTGATTGGTACAGTGAGTCTCTCTTCCACAATCTCTGGATACAAGGGAGGAGCCCGGTCAAAAGGCAAATAGAACTCTTCTACCCTCTTCTTTATCCACTCAACATATGGAGCGAAAGCTTGATTATTGGGTTTACCCAGAACGGTTTTACCTTTCTTCTGTCTACTGAGCCAAGCTTCCGAAGCTTTCTGTGCAATAGCCACACCATCAGTCATATGAAAGTACAAAGATTCTTCCAAATCTTTTTCCACTAGAGGATCTTTCAGGGCATACGCAAACTGCCTGATAGCCAAAGACGGGTTGTAGTTAATACCTCCTTTTCTTCCGATTAAGGGTACATTAGGATACCTTCCACAATTATGTAAAATGTCAGCCCCCAATAATCCCTTATCCACCCAAAGAATATCTTTAGCAGCTAGGCCCATCAGACGCTTACTCCAATCTAGAGAAGTCTTCGCATCCACAAAAGCACCTGACCGAGGTAAACGGTTGGCAAACCACTTGTAGAAAAGAGATGCACAACAGCAAACCACCCCACCTCGTCTTTTCTCATTCCTGTTGTATAGGGTGTAGTGAAGATCACCTAATAAAGTTGGTACCGGATTCTGAGCTGTAAATATCTGAATAGCATCCGTATCGACAAACTCAGACTCATTAGGGAATAACACAATGCCATATATACAGAGAGCCAATATTGCATTGAAAGCTATCCACCTCTTCTCCTTAACTTCCTCTCGAGCCCTCTTTACCAAGTACTCTAAGTGATAGCCTCGGAATTTTCCTTTGTGAGAAAAATCAGCCTCTAATGTCGATTTGCTCAAATAAAGAGCCTCAGCCAGTGCTTGGAAATCACAGTCTCCTTGGGAACCGCAGAAAGGAACACCTCCTTGGATAGGAATTCTCAAGATGTTAGAGTACTCTTCTAGGGTATGAACTAATACATAATCCGGCATCACAAAGCACCTTAAGGAAGGATTATAGAACTGCATCAAGGTGTGTAGTCCATTGTATTCATACTCACTGAGGCTCCGAACCAGGGATAATATCCAACCATACTTCTCTTTAAAGACCCCCAATACTTCTGGACTCGCCATACTCTGAAAACTGTCCAACAGACCAAGAGTGAGCTTCGGGAACTTGTAGATGATGATGTGCTTCTTACCCCTCTTAGTGTCCATCCCTATGAATGCCCTCTGACTGGAATTAAAAGACTGGATACTACCTGGAAATGCAAAAACATGAATGTCAGAAAAATGGAATGCAATGCGAAGCATGGGATCAAAGTTCCACACGAGTTAGATGTATTGTACTGACTGAACAATCAAAGCTCTGTACCAAAACCCAGAACAAAAGTAACCACAGTGATAAAACTAGAAAACCAGGTAGGTTGAAGGTTAAAGTCACCTGCAAACCTGCAAACACCCATCCCCTCTCACGTGTGGGTTCTAGAAAACGGGATCCTTAGTCTCGGATTCTCGATTTGAGAAGCAATAGTACATTCATCCCTCAGGGTACAATACTATCGCCAAACAAAGAGGTCGTCCACTGATTCCCCCCAAAAAGGTCATCCTATAGCAAGTTCCCAGCATTGGGTCCTCGGGTCGAGAGTCGTAATGGATTTGCCATTTCTGGTCTGCCATTATCGTTCTCGGGAGGAGTGTCGTTACTGAGTCCTCGGGAATGGTCACCAGAGTCGACAGTTCCTCAAGAGAATAACTACTGGCCTGTATCAACATACAGTAGCAGATATCTCCCGATAAAACCTCGTCTGATTGTGGGGTTTGTGATCACCCGCACGTGGTCAACACCACGGGAGCGTCACGCCTGCCCGCGCTAATACCTATGTGTATGCTCAAGCCTGGGCAGTGGGCTTATCTCTCAGAACCTCCCAACCTGCCAAACAGAAAACCAGCACAGCACAGCACAGTCCAGCATAATAATGAAATGCAATGCAATAAATGCGGTAAAAAATAGTAAAACAGTAATACAATAATACAGTAATATACAACAGAATAAAGCACCACAAATAAACACCCAATGAAATAAAACAAACAAGCGCTAGGATTGACTCGCAAAAGGGGATTGACCAGCAAGAGGTCAATCTCTCCCCAGCAGAGTCGCCAGCTGTCGCTCCCGAGGATTTACATCCATGGTACAAACGCGAAAGTGGCGCGGAAAATAGAGTCTCCAGCAATGTGTATTTATCCCAAGAAAGGGAAAGGAAACACTGCGTAAACCTGAAGGAAGGAAAAGAGCATGGTCTTGCGACCAAGAGAAAAGGGTAAGGGAGTCGGTTACGCGAAGGGAAGGTGTTAGCACCCCACGCGTCCATCGTACTCGATGGGATCCACGCTTGTTGTCTCGATCAAAGGGTGTCATCATCTGGAGCTCCACTGCTACTAGAAACGAGAAGGAACGGGAACGGAGGAGAGCGAAGAAATGGGGGAGATAAGAAAAAGAAGTGACTCGATAGGACATCGCTCGTCCTACACCTACGTATTCCCTCTTGCAAGGGGAAAGTCAGAGTCAACGTAGTTCGTGTTGCACCCCAAAATTTGCCCTCCTTACTTTATTACTAACTGGCTTATGTTGCATTGCATTTTTCATTATCATGTGTGCATATCATTGGTTCTTAGCATGGGGTAAGGTGCCTGAGGATGTTCTTCAAAGGGTCAAGCAAGAGAGTTCAAGTGGATCACTCTCTCCTAACCAGTGTATAAATTAGGGTTTTGAGGTTCTTGGGTTTATTGCTCCAATGGGCAAGCTCCTTGGGTTTTATCATCACCAAATGGCATATCTTATCTTTGTTGGAGAGGATACACATCATATTCAGAGGAATTTGGATTTGGAGACTGTGGCATTTCCTCCTAGACTGAGGGTACCAAAACTAGGGTTTGCTATAAAGTCAGTTTATTTCGGATTTTTTGGGCAAGACTTGATTCTATGGTATTCCTTGGGTCCCCAAGTATCTAGGGATGGGAGGTTGTCTATCAGTTTGGCTCAGGAGAGACTTAATTGATCAGAAGATTGAGAATCAGGTGAATTGGGTAAAAGTCAACAGTGAGAGGAGAAGTCAACTGTGGAATTTTGAGGTTCTCTCCAAGGTTTTCAAGGTCTCACATCCTCATATGGTCCTCAAAAGTCAAGTTTCATGCCATTTATCAAGAATCAGGAGTTGGTACAAAAGTTACTAAAAATGGAAATAACCTGTAAATTGAAAGTTTCTTTTTTGGGCAAGTTCCTACACTACATTCAACATGACTTTTCATCATCAAGAAAGCTTCAAATGAATTTTTCTACAACATGAAAGTTGAAGATCATTTTCTCCTCTTTCCAACAAGTACTAGTGGGCCTCCATATCACTTGTGAAACTAAACTTATGATCAAAAGAAGGCAAAGTGGTTTTTAGGGTTTCTCATGGTTCCATTTTCACAACTTTGGGCATAATGACCTATAATCAATTCCATTGCTTCATGCCACATTCTAATATCAAAGAACATTCCTTGAGGATTATTCTGGGCCCAAGAATTAAGAAATTCCATGGTTTATTCTTTACTTATTTTCCATTATTCAAAATTGCCAAAATGTTGAAAACTCATTAACCAATATATCTCAAGGCCCAATTCCAATTTGGGTGTGATTAGAAATTCAGATATAAGTGATCCATCATGAAATAGTTGGATATCCATGCATGGGAGGAGGTGTATCTAACATTATGTGATTTTCCAAATTTGTCCAAAACTCACTAAACAAGGAATTGCCCAAGCCCAATCCATTATCAGTGGAAAACCCTAGTCTATTTAACCCCATTCATGCACTGGTTAGGCAGGCTTTCGCGTGATATTTTGGAGGAGGAAAAAGTTCAACCCTAATTCTTGAATTCATTAAATCTCTCAATCCACAAGGATTTCTCCCAAAATTCCTTCACAACATTCATCCTTGGGATCCCTAGAGTACAAATCGCCCACCTCTTGGAGCTAAAAGCAAAGATTCAGGTTGCACCATCTCAGGTTGGAAGGATTTTTTATGATCCTAAAACTCTCCTTTTTTATGTGTATAATGTTGTGTGGTCGTCACTGATGAAACTGATGTAATTTGTTTGGTGTTTGGACGTGTATGTTGCTTGCTACGTGTGTTTCAAGTTTTGAGCCCTAAGCTTATTTTATTCGCATCTCATTATCCTTGCATTGTTTGTAATTTTTTATTGGATATTATTAATCCTTGCGAAATTCTGGACAGAATGGTATAGTTGTTTGCAGTTTCTGGAAAAAATTTGTCGCAGGCAGCCGTGGGTGGTGGCCGAAGCTAGGGCTCCGGCGACTGGTGTGGTGGCCGGCCAGACTAGGGTTTGGGAGGAAGAAGATGAACCAGGACCGTTGATCTCATCCATCGTGTGGCTGTCATCACGCCACGTTTTATTTTTTTTTATTTTTTATTCTGATAATCCTGTGTTTATTACCCCATGGCCCTTACCGTGTACGTTCCAATCATTTTATTTCATTTTATTTACTTTTATTTTAGTTGACCAAATCAGGGACGTTGGATGGATCATGTGGCCACAATGCTTCCAACGAATAAAAATTACCACGTGCCTGGCACATGGAGCGTGCACGGTGCTCTGAACGGTTGCGTGGATGTGTGCGTATAGTAGTTATGGCGTGCTTCTCAATCACAGTTGTTGATCATTATTACTTAGAATTTTCGTTGACTGGTTGATAACCGTCAGATGGATCTAACGATAAGCATAGGTCAACTGGGTTGACTTGGTCCATGCGTATACCCGTTTTCTTTTTTTTCTTTTTCTGATTAATTATTGGACTGGGCTCGCTATTGACACCCCCCACTCCTAGCCCGCTTCAATATCCAATACATTTTCTTACTAAACGCACCCCCCTGCATTTTTATTTCATTTTATTTTTATTTTAATTATCATTTTCATTTTTTTTATTTTTAAAAATACATAATTGCATTTAAAAATTCCCATAGAATTCATGCATCATATTTATCATTTTATAAAATTTTTACAAATTTTATTTTTTATTTTATTTTATTTTTTATCATCTAAATTAAATATTTGTTTATTTTCTTTTTGCATTACACATATCATGCATACGTAAAATTGTTTATTTTATTTCTCTGCCTCCATAAAATATTTTTAATCCGTTCTTTTTGCATTTGTTAGATAACATTCTAAAGTGCATTAAAATATTTTTATATCATTTTTAATTATTATTTCATATTACATTCTAGTCCTCTTTTTTGCACATTGAACCCTACTTCTCACCTGAGCTTTGCCCAATTGTTTAAGTGACTAACATCTTGGATTTTTGTAGGAGTTTTGGGTATTTGGTTTGTCTCTGGTTGAGCAATTTTGATATTTAATTTGGTGATTTTAGAAGTTGTTTTACTATTTGCTTAATGGCTCTTTGTGTGAGATTTTCTTGTATGCGTATCCTTGATCCTGTCTGATTATCTGTTTGAAAAGGCACTTGTGCCATTGTCTTGGGGTTTGTTTATTTGACTTCTTAATTCATGTTGGATTGTTATCACTATTATATGCCACTGTTTGATTTTCATTTGCCTTGATATTATTTATGTCCGTTTGATACTAACCTTTTATGCAGGGACTAAGGTAAGTTACTTGATGGTATGGATAAGTATCCATGTTCACCTTCAACTCTTTCTCCTTTCATCCTCTCTTTTCTTTAGGCTTAGGTTGTCGTTAAACCTCACTAACCATAGGTCACCCATGCATGATAACGTTAGGACTCTTAGTTTCCCCTTAGAGTTTCCTTTGTGTCCTCTCTCTTCTCATCTCAAACTTTTTGAAAACACTTAATAATTATAAAGTGTATTGCGCACGAGCCTTAAGCGTGGGGAATGAGAAATGAGGGGCTTCCTCTCATCTTTCTAGAGTGCTTAGCGAGTGTCCTGTCTTGGGACGATGCGTTAAGTATTCGCCCCTGTGCCCTAGACTTTGGTGCAATGCAAGTTATAAACTAACTCAAGTCACTTCTGTCCTAAAAAACACAAACCAACTTCAAACTTTTTTGTCCTTCGGGATTGTCAAACTAAAGGCTATTTTCAAAAAGGGCACGTTACCTTCCGTCTGAGTCGCAAACAGGCATCGACCCTAACTGCCGGACGCGAACTTAACGTCGCTCATAAAAAACACAAAAAGAACTTGGTCCGAACTACGTTGACTCTGAATTCCCCATCGCATAAAGGGGGTACGTAGGCCTAGGACGTCGACGTCCTACCGAGTCTGTCTTTGTTTTCCCCTTCCTCGTGTCAGTACAGCCATAGATTTTAGGATAACTCACCCTTATATTAGACAACAAGCGTGGATCCCATCGAGTACGATGGACGCGTGGGGTGCTAGCACCTTCCCCTCGCGTAACCGACTCCCGAACCCAGGTTATGGTTGCGATGACCATTCCTTTCCCTCTTCCTCAGGTTTATGCGGTGTTCCCTTTCCCTCTCTTGGGATAAATTTACATGGCTGGCGACTCTGTCTTTCCGCGCCACTCTCGCGTTTGTACCTGGATGAAAATCCTGGGAGCGACAGCTGACGACTCTGCTGGGGACTTGGTTGACCTATGCTGGTCCATCCCTAAGCGAGTCAATCCTAGCGCTTGCTTGTCTTTGTTCTCTTTGGGTGTTTTGTGTTTGTTTTGTTTTATTTGTTGTATTTTATTTTTACAGCTTTTCTGCATTGCATTCCATTTTTATTACTGTCATACTGCTGTGTTGTGCTGGCTGTTCTTGTTTTGCAGGTTGGGTGGGTCTGAGAGATAAGCCCAATACCCAGGCTTGAGTATACCCTAGGACTAGAGTGGAAAGTAGTGGGACCTACGTGCCCGCTTGGTACGTTTGTGTGTTCACGAAATTCACAACCAGACGAGGCTATCTTGGGATGCATTCTAACGTGTGTGTCTTGCGCATGTTGGGGTGTTGATCTAGAGAGTTGTCGACTCTGGTGACCGATCATCGAGGACCTTAGTGGAAACATCCCTCTTTAGTGGTGACAGTGGCAGACCACATCCTGTGGCAAACCCATTTGCACCCGAGGGCCCGCTTTGGAACTCGCATAGGATGGTCCCTACTTTTTGAAGAGAATCAGTGGAGGCACTCCTCGATTGACGATAGTACTGTACCCTGAGGGATGAATGTACTATTGTTTCTCGACCTCAGTGCCAAAGCTGAGGACCTTCCGCTTTGGAGAGTCAGTTGAGGCCTCCTCGATTGATGATGATGCCAAACCAGAAATGGTGAACGTATCATCATTTCTCGACCTGAGAGCCCGGGATACTGAACATCCTAGTACCCACACGTGAGAGAGGATGGGTGTTTGCAGGTTTGCAGGTAACCGAAACCTTCAACCTACCTTGTTTTTCTGGATTTCTCATCAATGTCCGATTATTTGGGTTCTTGGTTATCTCAGTGGTTCAGAATTCTGGTTTTCTGGGTTGTGGTTCTCGTTCAGTTAACAGCACAGCACATCCAGCAGTGTTGCCTTGACCCCATGTTTGCATGAGCATATCATTTTCTTGCATTCTAACATGTTTGACATTTTTCAGGGCTTGCATCTTACTCTTGATTCCGGTTTTATGAGGTTACCTTGGCATGGATGTTCAGAGAAAGAAGACTGTTGCTTACTCGTTCCCAGATCCGACCTTGACATTGATTCATAAGCTGATTAATATGGCTGGTTCCGGAGTTCGTACAGAGTTCAGTGGAAGGTATGGGAGACTTCTGAAATTTGTCTACAATATCTCCAAGTATGAGAAGGATGCCATTCATACACTTCTTCAGTTTTATGATCCGCCTTTGCGTTGCTTCACTTTCCCAGACTACATCTTGGCCCCAACGTTGGAGGAGTTCTCATTTATTTTGGGAATCCCCATCAGGCATGATATAGTTTTCTTTTCTGAAGAACACCCCGGGGTAAAAGAAATGGTTATTGCTCTTCATATAGTGAATTCGTTCTGAACAGTAATATTGAAGAAAAACAAGGAGTTAAGGGTTTCCTATTGAAGTTCCTGTTTGATCAAGCCTGCATACATGTCAAAGAGAAGAATTGGACTGCTTTCCAAGCTATCCTAGCTATGTGCATCTATGGGATTGTCCTGTTTCTGAATATTCCTGATCTGGTGGATATGCATGCCGTCAGAATCTTTATTTCGAAGAATCCTATACCTACCTTACTAGGTGATGTGTATCACTCAGTTCACTACAAGAATGAGAATAGGCGTGGAAAAACTATGAGTTGTTGTGCACCACTCTTATCTACTTGGTTTCTGAGTCATCTCCCCGAATCTGGCGCTTTCCTTGATACGAAAGATTCTCTGAAATGGTCAAAGAGGGTTATGGGCTTGACTGCTGACAACATTTTTTGGATCAATCATGATTTACTAGGAATGGAGATTATTTACAAGTGCGGAGAATTCCCTAATGTACCCTTGATAGGGAGAATAGGTGGAATTAACTATAATCCTTCCCTTGTTATCAGACAGTTTGGTTATCCTTTGAGAGGTCCACCTGATGAGAGAGACATCAGAGAGTCCTTATTCTTCAATGGTATTGAGGATCAAGAGATGATGAGGAAGATTGTGAATGCTTGGAAACAGGTGACCAAAAAGGGTAAAACTTCGTTCGGAAAATGTAATAACCGGGTTTTTCCTTCCTATAAAGAGTGGATTAAGAAGAGAGCGGAAGAGGAGCTTCTTCCCTTCCCAGTGGAACCACCTTTGTATCCTTTGGTGATCGAGCCTCCTACCACAGTTGAGATAGAGAAGTTTGATAAGTTGTGGGCAGAAAAGGAAAAGCTACGGGAAGAAAATAGTGAGCTAAAAAGAGAGATCTATCAGTTGAAGCATAAGCGGGGTGAAGCTGTTCATACCGCCAAGTTGAAAACAGAGCTTCTTGTTAAGACGGAAAAAGAGCTAGCTGACATGGTCGCATCCAGAAAAAGGATGAAAGAAGCTTTGGATGGTATCAGTAAGGTTCTCGAGTCGAAGAAGGAGGAATTAGACAAGGCTTTGTTGAAGATTCACAGGTTCGATGAACACCGAGAAACTGCAATGGCCGAGAATAAGAGAAAGGAAGACGGTTATCTAGCTAAGATTGACCAACTGACGTTGACGCTCAAGAAAAAAGACGCTGAGATCTTATCAGGGGTATTCAAGAGACCAGCAGTCGAGGGTCGACTTAATGAAGCCATAGCCTCCATAGAGGAACTGAAGGTCCAAGCTGAAGTAAAGAGAGCTAGACGTGAGGGACCTAGCATGGATGGTGTTTCTGGAGACGACACTTGGAAGTTACATTGCCGATACTTGGATGGGATCATACACAGGAGAGACCTTCTCATTCAAGGACTAATTCAAAGACCAAAGCATCCCGACACTAGAAAGTTGTTCAAGGAAATTCAAGACTGGTGCAGAAAGCATAATGGATGGAGGGGATTGACACTTGTGAATTTTGATGATATGCCATAGTTTTCTGTTCTCTTTTATTGTATCTGGATCACCACCAGGCTTGTTGGTTGGGACCTATGATTTTTATATTCAGACTTGTTACCTCGGATTCGTTATTGTTGACATTTAGTTTTCCTACGATTTTCTTAATATATGAGCAGAAGTTCCATTATATCTTGTTGTTAAACCGGAATCAAGGAGTGGATCGTCCTGTGAATTTTCAAGCATGTCCATCTGCATTTACATATTCATAATCATTTTGCATAATCATTTTGCATAACAGGTGTTTATCTCCGGTATTCTTATCTTGTTCCAATCTCAGAATTGCAGACTTAACTCCTCAGGCCGTTCGAGAGTTGATCATGGAACAAGTTCAAGCTGAGTTGAGAGAAATGCAAGGCCAGATGGGGCAGCTTATGGGGAATATGCAAACTCTCATGCAAGACTAGAAGATGCTGAGGGAGGAGGTCAGTCAGATGAAGACTCAGATGGGTTTGGTCATGGAAATCTTGAAAACAGTGCTAAAGAAGGAAAACAGTCATGTGCTCGCTTCCACAACAGAGGTCCTTGCTCCTCCCATCTCTTTGGAATCTGATTTAAATCATGGATTACCTCAAGCGGAAGTTCCAGAACTTTCCCAACAGCAGCTAGGTCCTGGCTCCCAAGAGAAGCCCATGGGCAAAAAGTGTACACAGGGACAGAAGAAGTCCGAAAGAGTTTTTCATCCGCTCCCTATGCCATATTCTCAACTGTTGCAGCATCTCCTTCAGTTACAATTGGTACGGAAAAGGACTTTGGCTCCTCCCTCTGGTACTCCCCCACATGGTTATGATGCAAGAGCCCACTGTGATTTTCACTCTGGTGCGCCGGGGAATAATGTGGAAGATTGTAGGGCATTTCAGCATGTTGTCCAGGATCTGATAGATTCGAAGGCAATTGAGTTCACGCAGAGCGGCGTAAGCATACATAGTGGTCCTACTCTAGCTGTTGAAAAAGAAGTGGATATTCCTGTTGCCTCTCCCAAAGCTACATCAAGTCAGGGGCATTTCTTGCAGTCTTTGGCCTTAGAATCCCCACATCCGCAAATGCTGCCTACGCCTCGACCAAGTCTGAAGAGAAAAGTGCCTGAAAGGATTATGCGCTCGAATCAGCATCAATAACAGAAGTATCAGCGTCAGAATCAGCATAGGCCGCGCAACAACTTGGAAAGAAGGAATGCTCCTCTTCATCCAGTTCCCATGTCGTACAGTCAACTCTTGCCACACCTGGTTCAAAACTCATTGGTGGAGCCTAAGACTTTGAAGCCTGTTCCAGAAACATACCCTCCGGGGTACAATCCCCATGTACAATGTGGATATCATGGAGGGACTATGGGGCACACAACCGAGGATTGCAAAGCCTTCCAAGCCAAAGTGCAACAATTGATTGACAAAAGGTATATATCATTTCCAGAAGGAGACTTGGTTGTGCATGTCGACCTCTCGTCTGCTTGAAGATTTCAAGGGTCGTCTCAGTCTGCAAGTACGTCCAGACAAGAATCAAGCTTCCTCAGCAGTGGCAATCTTTAGTTTCTTTACTGCATTTTCATTTGTAGTTTTTCATTTCTTGTTAAAGCATCGTATGCATGTAAGACTTGTTTATTTTTTAATGATGATATTAATGCAATGAGTATGTTTTTCTTGAAGTAATCCATTCGTGTTCACTCTTAAATGTTTATGTACACTGCAATACCAATTTTCTTGTTTAGAACTCTTGAGGGAGGATGATGAGACGAAAACGCAAATCTCTGGTTGTATGTTCAAGGATAGAACCCTATTGAGGATGTACAGGCATTGTTTTAAACCCCTAAACACTGGAGAGATCAGGAGATGAACCTTCGTTAACCCCTTTGAGCCTTGGAGTAGGAGTTTCTTTCGTACGAAAAAACCCTCATACTTAACCCAGGGGCAGGGTAGGCGTCAGTTAGTTTGACCGAGCGTTCAAATTTCAAAGAGAGTGTGCATCTGAGGATCCTTTACCTTCTGTCCCACCATCAAGAGGTCAAGAGATGCGAAACCACAATGGTTATCCTTCAACAATCAAGGAGTGAGGTAGTCACGACCCTTTCAAGCAAGTAAGACGACCAGTGTCACACGTTTGGTTCAAAAATGGGGAATAAAAAAAGAAAAGCCCGCTAAGTCGAAACTTGAAAATAAGCGACTTAGGCAAAAGTTAGGGCATCCCGCTGGGCTTCAAAATCGAGAAAAACTCAAAAGAGTCAGTCCAGGCAAAAATTAGGGATCAAAAAAGCAAAAGAAAGAAAAAGCGAAAGGCGTTACAAAAGAAAATCCCTGATAAGAACAAATTCGTGTGATTACAGGCACAAAAGATAAAAAGGGGTGACTGTTATTCCAAAACCCCCTTAGGTACCAAACCATTAGTGGCGTGGGTCCCTTAAAAGATCGTAAACCTTTTGAGAGGTGAGCGTTTGTGTCAGATTAACTGAACATAGGGCTGGAGAACATCACGAAGAGTGGGTGGGCGCCGATAAATTTTGAGCCATAAATCCTTTTTTCTGAAACCGTGAACCAGGCCACGTTACAACCCTTAAAAGTCCTGATTGAAACAGGGTTTATTCTAAAGGCGTACTTCAACAGGATAGCGTTCCTGACTCCTACGAGTTGTGCTAATAAGGTTTGTTGGTATTGCATGTGCGCATTGTTTTGCCATTCAAAAATCAAGGTCGCATCCCAGCAAGTGATTCGTTCACAAGGTTTAGCGACGCATTTTCAATAAAAACTTCAAGGTTAACATGAGTGTTGCATTAGAATTGTCATTCTCATAATAAACATTTTCCGTTTGCATATATGTGCCTAAGCATCAATGCTGCTTATACAGTGAAAGTCAGTCAAGAAGCTTGATCTTGCCAAGTTGGTTTGTTTGAAAATTCTGAAGGACCATCATATCAAATGGCGTACTGCCAAGAGACTCAGTGTAGAGTGGGCTCTCCCCAGTAAGTTGTGTTAAGATGTAGCCAATCTGGGGCAGTCACGTCGAGAAATCTCTCCGAAATTCAGTTATTTTGGGGCATTCATTCTAAGATCAGGGGCAAAATCACTCCAAAGCTCATATTGGGGCAGGCCACCTCTAGAGCGTGGGAGATTGTCCACTCCTGAAAGCGGTTAATTGAAAGCACTTCCTCAAGGTTCAAGATGCTAAAGCATAGTATTGTCAAGTCATTACAATCCCCTTCGAGGTAATGTACGTCATAGATTATGAAGACTGGGGCAGTTATGTCGAGATATGATAAATCTCTCCAAGAGTTTGAAGACCCTGGGGGAGTGCGAGCGCCCGATCTTCTGTAAAATCCTCTTGAGATGAAAAGTTCAAAGAGCCACTTGCGACCATAAAGACAAGTCAGGTTGCAGGGCAACAGGATTGTACATCCCCAGCAGTTGGCTCTCCCCAACATTGAGATTGCTCCTTCCCCAGCAGGACAAACTTTCCTCAGCAGAACAGACCCTTCACAGCAGGAGACTTGGAAAATATTTTCTCCGGATCAAGACGTTATTTCCCCACAGAATCAGGGTGTTCACCTCCCCCATCCAGTCAGGAAGCGTGCTCTCACCGACGATGTCATATTCTAATCCCTAGCAAGGTGGGAGTAAAGTCATTCTCCCCACCAGCAGGCTAAGTTCAGCAGTATCCCCAAGCAGGATGGTATTATGGGCTGGCATCCCCCAGTAGGTCCTGAGCCCAATTGGATATTAGCAATCTTCAGTAACAGACTTCCAGTTCCGTTATTGGCGTCCATTCTCAACTCCCCCAGCAGAGGAGAAATCTCAGGTTTTGGATGTTACCTTCAGTGAAAGACAGGTGTGGCCCCCGGTAGTTCTTTCGGGATTTCATCCCCAGCAGAAGTCGTTGATCCGAAGAGTCGATCAGTATGACCCTTCTCAGCAGAGTTCCTGGATTCAGAGAACAATTTATTTTTGTCGTCCCCGGCTGAATTGTTCTTTTCTCTCCAGCATTTATTTTGCTGGAGAGACCCCTTTTGCATATCATAAGCATTTGCATTGCATCCTCAAACGCGTAGCATTTCCACTTCGTGTGGAACATTACGGCAAAATTCAAACATTTGCATTCGAAGCATAAGCCAGGTTTGATACTTTCTTTGCCAGTTCTCTTTCTCAGCAGAGATGGCACAACTCAGGAGATTTTGGAGGGATGTGTTCCTCATACTTGTGCTCCCCGGCAGAGTATTTTATTCTCCTTCCCCAGCGGAGTCATCTTACCAGTAGATTTTGAGATGGTTGGGAGTTTGCCTTTGTTTGGCCTTTCTCTTTTGTGAAAGCCCGTTCCCATCTGGTAGTCAGTTCTTGCTTGACATATTTTGCTGGCCAATTTCCCTTTATCAGCAGGGATGGCATTTATTTTGCTAGTTTCTCTTTATCAGCAGAGATAGCAATCTTTTGAAGATTTTCCTTCGTCAGTTTCCCTTTATCAGCAGGGATGGCATTTATTTTGCTAGTTTCTCTTTATCAGCAGAGATAGCAATCTTTGGAAGATATTCTTTTGTCAGTGTCCCTTTATCAGCAGGGATGGCATTTATTTTGCTAGTTTCTCTTTATCAGTAGAGATAACAATCTTTTGAAGATTTTCTTTTGTCAGTTTCCCTTTATCAGCAGGGATGGCATTTATTTTGCTAGTTTCTCTTTATCAGCAGAGATAGCAAGCTTTTGAAGATATTCTTTTGTCAGTGTCCCTTTATCAGCAGGGATGGCATTTATTTTGCTAGTTTCTCTTTATCAGCAGAGATAGCAAGCTTTTGAAGATATTCTTTTGTCAGTGTCCCTTTATCAGCAGGGATGGCATTTATTTTGCTAGTTTCTCTTTATCAGCAGAGATAGCAATCTTTTGAAGATTTTCTTTCATCAGTTTCCCTTTATCAGCAGGGATGGCATTTATTTTGCTAGTTTCTCTTTATCAGCAGAGATAGCAATCTTTTGAAGATTTTCTTTCGTCAGTTTCCCTTTATCAGCAGGGATGGCATTTATTTTGCTAGTTTCTCTTTATCAACAGAGATAGCAATCTTTTGAAGATTTTCTTTCGTCAGTTTCCCTTTATCAGCAGGGATGGCATTTATTTTGCTAGTTTCTCTTTATCAGCAGAGATAGCAATCTTTTGAAGATTTTCTTTCGTCAGTTTCCCTTTATCAGCAGGGATGGCATTTATTTTGCTAGTTTCTCTTTATCAGCAGAGATAGCAATCTTTTGAAGATTTTCTTTCGTCAGTTTCCCTTTATCAGCAGGGATGGCATTTATTTTGCTAGTTTCTCTTTATCAGCAGAGATAGCAATCTTTTGAAGATTTTCTTTCGTCAGTTTCCCTTTATCAGCAGGGATGGCATTTATTTTGCTAGTTTCTCTTTATCAGCAGAGATGGTAAGCTTTTGAATATTTTCTTTCGTCAGTTCCCTTTATCAGCAGGGATGGCAGTTTGTTTTGCTAGTTCTCTTTATCAGCAGGGATAGCAATCTTTTGAAGATTCTTTTTGTCAGTTCCCTTTATCTGCAGGGATGGCATATTTTGAGATTCCTTTGTCAGTTCTCTTTATCAGCAGAGATGACGTAACTTGGGAGAGTTTGTTTCACTTTATACCCAGCATACCTGACACCCGTCCATAGTATGACAGTACAACATTCGTGGCTAATTCTCCAGTGGAGGATTGCAAATTTCTGGGTTCTTTGGTATTCAATCTCCGTGCATCCCGAATGTCTGAGAGTCGTCGCTATCATACCTTCAGGACCAAGTTGATTGAATAGGGGCAGCTGTTGAACCCCAAAATTTGCCCTCCTTACTTTATTACTAACTGGCTTATGTTGCATTGCATTTTGCATTATCATGTGTGCATATCATTGGTTCTTAGCATGGGGTCAAGGTGCCTGAGGATGTTCTTTAAAGGGTCAAGCAAGAGAGTTCAAGTGGATCACTCTCTCCTAACCAGTGTATAAATTAGGGTTTTGAGGTTCTTGGGTTTATTGCTCAAATGGGAAAGCTCCTTGGGTTTTATCATCACCAAATGGCGTATCTTATCTTTGTTGGAGAGGATACACATCATATTCAGAGGAAATTGGATTTGGAGACTGTGCCATTTCCTCCTAGACTGAGGGTACCAAAACTAGGGTTTGCTATAAAGTCAGTTTATTTCTGATTTTTTGGGGAAGACTTGATTCTATGGTATTCCTTGGGTCCCCAAGTATCTAGGGATGGGAGGTTGTCCATCAGTTTGGCTCAGGAGAGACTTAATTGATCAGAAGATTGAGAATCAAGTGAATTGGGTAAAAGTCAACAGTGAGAGGAGAAGTCAACTGTGGAATTTTGAGGTTCTCTCCAAGGTTTTCAAGGTCTAACATCCTCATATGGTCCTCAAAAGTCAAGTTTCATGCCATTTATCAAGAATCAGGAGTTGGTACAAAAGTTACTAAAAATGGAAATAACCTGTAAATTGAAAGTTTCTTTTTTGGGCAAGTTCCTACACTACATTCAACTTGACTTTTCATCATCAAGAAAGCTTCAAATGAATTTTTCTCCAACATGAAAGTTGAAGATCTTTTTCTCCTCTTTCCAACAAGTACTAGTGGGCCTCCATATCACTTGTGAAACTCAACTTATGATCAAAAGAAGGCAAAGTTGTTTTTAGGGTTTCTCATGGTTCCATTTTCACAACTTTGGGCATAATGACCTATAATCAATTCCATTGCTTCATGCCACATTCTAATATCAAATAACATTCCTTGAGGATTATTCTGGGCCCAAGAATTAAGAAATTCCATGGTTTATTCTTTACTTATTTTCCATTATTCAAAATTGCCAAAATGTTGAAAACTCATTAACCAATACATCTCAAGGCCCAATTCCAATTTGGGTGTGATTAGCAATTCAGATATAAGTGATCCATCATGAAATAGTTGGATATCCATGCATGGGAGGAGGTGTATCTAACATTATGTGATTTTCCAAATTTTTCCAAAACTCACTAAACAAGGAATTGCCCAAGCCCAATCCATTATCAGTGGAAAACCCTAGTCTATTTAACCCTATTCATGCACTGGTTAGGCAGGCTTTCACGTGATATTTTGGAGGAGGAAAAAGTCCAACCCTAATTCTTGAATTCATTGAATCTCTCAATCCACAAGGAGTTCTCCCAAAATTCCTTCACAACATTCATCCTTGGGATCCCTAGAGTACAAATCGCCCACCCCTTAGAGCTAAAAGCAAAGATTCAGGTTGCACCATCTCAGGTTGGAAGGTTTTTTTATGATCCTAAAACTCTCCTTTTTTATGTGTATAATGTTGTGTGGTCGTCACTGATGAAACTGATGTAATTTGTTTGGTGTTTGGACGTGTATGTTGCTTGCTACGTGTGTTTCAAGTTTTGAGCCCTAAGCTTATTTTATTCGCATCTCATTATCCTTGCATTGTTTGTAATTTTTGATTGGATATTATTAATCCTTGCGAAATTCTGGACAGAATGGTATAGTTGTTTGCAGTTTCTGGAAAAATTTTGTCGCAGGCAGCCGTGGGTGGTGGCCGGAGCTAGGGCTCCGGCGACTGGTGTGGTGGCCGGCCAGACTAGGGTTTGGGAGGAAGAAGATGAACCAGGACCGTTGATCTCATCCATCGTGTGGCTGTCATCACGCCACGTTTTATTTTTTTTTATTTTTTATTCTGATAATCCTATGTTTATTACCCAATGCCCTTACCGTGTACGTTCCAATCATTTTATTTACTTTTATTTTAGTTGACCAAATCAGGGACGTTGGATGGATCATGTGGCCACAATGCTACCAACGAATAAAAATTACCACGTGCCTAGCACATGGAGCGTGCACGGTGCTCTGAACGGTTGCGTGGGTGTGTGCGTATAGTAGTTATGGTGTGCTTCTCAATCACAGCTGTTGATCATTATTACTTAGAATTTTCGTTGACTGGTTGATAACTGTCAGATGGATCCAACGGTAAGCATAGGTCAACTGGGTTGACTTGGTCCATGCGTATACCCCTTTTCTTTTTTTTTATTTTTCTGATTAATTATTGGACTGGGCTCGCTATTGACACCCCCCACTCCTAGCCCACTTCAATATCCAATACATTTTCTTACTAAACGCACCCCCCTGCATTTTTATTTCATTTTATTTTTATTTTAATTATCATTATCATTTTTTTTATTTTTAAAAATACATAATTGCATTTAAAAATTCCCATAAAATTCATGCATCATATTTATCATTTTATAAAATTTTTAAAAATTTTATTTTTTATTTTATTTTATTTTTTATCATCTAAATTAAATATTTATTTATTTTCTTTTTGAATTACACATATCATGCATACGTAAAATTGTTTATTTTATTTCTCTGTCTCCATAAAATATTTTTAATCCGTTCTTTTTGCATTTGTTAGATAACATTTTAAAGTGCATTAAAATATTTTTATATAATTTTTAATTATTATTTCATATTACATTCTAGTCCTCTTTTTTGCACATTGAACCCTACTTCTCACCTGAGCTTTGCCCAATTGTTTAAGTGACTAACATTGTGGATTTTTCCAGGAGTTTTGGGTATTTGGTTTGTCTCTGGTTGAGCAATTTTGATATTTAATTTGGTGATTTTAGAAGTTGTTTTACTATTTGTTTAATGGCTCTTTCTGTGAGATTTTCTTGTATGTGTATCCTTGATCCTGTCTGATTATCTGTTTGAAAAGGCACTTGTGCCATTGTCTTGGGGTTTGTTTATTTGACTTCTTAATTCATGTTGGATTGTTATCACTATTATATGCCACTGTTTGATTTTCATTTGCCTTGATATTATTTATGTCCGTTTGATACTAACCTTTTATGCAGGGACTAAGGTAAGTTACTTGATGGTATGGATAAGTATCCATGTTCACCTTCAACTCTTTCTCCTTTCATCCTCTCTTTTCTTTAGGCTTAGGTTGTCGTCAAACCTCACTAACCGTAGGTCACCCATGCATGATAACGTTAGGACTCTTAGTTTCCCCTTAGAGTTTCCTTTGTGTCCTCTCTCTTCTCATCTCAAACTTTTTGAAAACACTTAATAATTATAAAGTGTATTGCGCACGAGCCTTAAGCGTGGGGAATGAGAAATGAGGGGCTTCCTCTCATCTATCTAGAGTGCTTAGCTAGCGTCCGATCTTGGGACGATGCATTAAGTATTCGCCCCTGTGCCCTAGACTTTGGTGCAATGCAAGTTATAAACTAACTTAAGTCACTTCTGTCCTAAAAAACACAAACCAACTTCAAACTTTTTTGTCCTTCGGGATTGTCAAACTAAAGGCTATTTTCAAAAAGGGCACGTTACCTTCCGTCTGAGTCGCAAACAGGCATCGACCCTAACTGCCGGACGCGAACTTAACGTCGCTCATAAAAAACACAAAAAGAACTTGGTCCGAACTACGTTGACTCTGAATTCCCCATCGCACAAAGGGGGTACGTAGGCCTAGGACGTCGACGTCCTACCGAGTCTGTCTTTGTTTTCCCCTTCCTCGTGTCAGTACATCCATAGATTTTAGGATAACTCACCCTTAGATTAGACAACAAGCGTGGATCTCATCAAGTATGATGGACGCGTGGGGTGCTAGCACCTTCCCCTCGCATAACCGACTCCCGAACCCAGGCTATGGTTGCGATGACCATTCCTTTCCATCTTCCTCAGGTTTATGCGGTGTTCCCTTTCCCTCTCTTGGGATAAATTTACACGGCTGAAGACTCTGTTTTTCCGCGCCACTCTCGCGTTTGTACCTGGATGAAAATCCTGGGAGCGACAGTTCGGACACGGACTAAGGGGGGAGGTTGCTCGCCAAGACATCGCCGTCTCGTGCCTACGTATCATCAATCGGACTAGAAAGAGGAAATCAGAGCAGTCGTAGTTCAAATTTGCTTGTTTGTGTCCGGCAGTTAGGGTCGATGCCTGTTTGCGACGAGACGGAAAATGACGTGCCCTTTTCTGAAAATGAGTTGAACTTAACGATCCCGAAGGATGAAAAAGGTTTGAATTTGATTTGTATTTTTTAAGATAGAAGTGGTTTGAAGTTAATTCATAACTTGCATTGCACCTAAGTCTGTAACATAGGAACGAATACTTCGCGCATCGTCCCCAACAGGACGTGCACTAAGTACCCTAGAAGAATGAAGGGAAACCCCCCATACTTCACTTCCCATATGTAAGGCTCATGCGCAATACATGTTAATCTTTTATTAAGTGTTTTAGGATTGTTATGAGATGAGATGAGAAGACTCAAGGAAAAAGAAAACACTAAGGGGAATTTTATCCTAATCTTGTCATGCAAAAGGTGGCCCTAAGGTTGAGTTTGAAAGGGGAACTTCTACCTAAGTTAGCATGCAAAGGGAAGCCTAATGCTAATCCTACTCCAAGCTTAATCGAAAATTAAGTTGGACTAGGTAGCTCTAAGGGGGTGAATCCAAAACTTAAATAAGTCTTGAGATTCAAGGGAAGGAAAGAGTGAAAGAAATGAAGAAGGAAAGAAGAAAATGAGCAAAAACAGCAGCTACAACAACGCATCTGCAACAATACAGCAGTAAAAAGCAGCACACAAGCAAGACAGCTTTCCACGGCTCACAATTCAGCACAAAGATAGGTGTAAAATGTCAACCAGCAGCACATACAACAGCATACATGCATATAGACGGCAGTAGAATCAGGGCAGCATGTGATTCGCTTGAATACAACTCAAACATGGCAAAGTAATCATGCATCCAGCATTACATTTCACAATTAATCATGATCGCAATCACGTCATACACCATGGTACACAATACTTGAATTCATCATGAAAGAATGCACATCATTTGGTACATGAACAAGTCAAAACAAGCATGCATCTCATGAAGTTAAGTGCAAGCAATCATATTCAAACAACAACTCCATCAACATCAACAACAAGTCACAATCAACATGCTCAAGAAGTGTGTGTTATGTGTTCATCACATCGGGAACGCAACATCGCAAACATGATCATAAACGATAAAAATCCAAGAGTCGCGTGTCGGAAAATTGTGTGCATACAATGGTGTGAGGTGCAACAACATCAAAACAGTCATTAAACATGTATCATATCAATCCATGAAGATTAAAAGTGAAATGGTATCGAAACATGCTAAAAAATGCACAAAAAACACACTCTGCAGCAGTGTTAATCGATTAACCAATTGCAGTGCAATTGTGTTAATCGATTAACAGCTCTGAATACGCACATTTTGCACTGGTTAATCGATTAACCTAATTGTACTGCAATTGGATAATCGATTAACACTATAAAATCAGCACAAAATCAGTTTGAAAAATCACTTCCAGCAGCAAAAGCACTTATGCAATCATCTCCAATGATCATGTAATCAACAATGTACGAAAATTAAGTTCAGAAACAACATTCAAACATCATTTAAATTCAATAATCATCAACATCCACAATCAAGATCAACCAAATGAATCAAAACACATCAAAATTCATGGATCTACATTGTATAAGTTGCGATTAAGCTAAAATGAGTATGGATCTGAAATTAACCAACCTACAAAGCTGAGATTTGCTTTGGTAAGTGTTGTAAACAGAAATGGATGAATTCAAGTAGAGAAATCCAAGATCCACAAGCTTCTTGCACTCAAAAGTTGAAGATCCAAGCAAATAAGCAACAAAACTCCAAAATCACTTTCAATAATCACTTCTGAAAAATCAGAACTAGATCCAAACGAAAATCCAAGTTGAAAAGCTGAAATGTAGTGATGATGAGAGGCTTCAGCTCAAGAATTAACAAGTTCCAATGAAGAACTTGTTAATCTTTGAAAGAGAGCTTTGAGTGTGGTTGAAAATGGAGGTTGAGAATGAAAAAGTGAGAGAGAATTTAGAGAATTATGAAAATTGGGAGTGAAAATATGATCTAGGTTTTAGAGGTTTGGAATGAATTGGTTTAAATAACCCCTAGGTTAGGAGTTAAGTTTGGGTTTGGAGTGAGGTTAAGTGAGTGGAAATTGGGATGAAATGTGAATTAGGAAAGGAAATGTGGAATTGGAGTGGAAAGAATTTGAATTTTTGAATGGAAAATCAACTCTCTAGATCCTTCTACTGATGTGTAGAATTAAAATGGGTGATTAAAAATTGGATTAAAAAGAAACAGCTCTGAAAATGCAGCATTTGGGCAAAATTCACAATGGTTAATCGATTAACCTAATTGCACTGCAATTGGTTAATCGATTAACACATTCAAAATTTGAATTTTTGCGCCAAAAGGAGGGAAACTTGGATATTCGTCTGGTTCTGCCCGTTCTGAACCACGATAGACCTCTGAAACTTGCCATTTGATATTATAACTGGAATACACTTGAAATATGTCGGGAAATGTTTTTTCGCACTCGGATTAAATTACTGATAACAACTGTCTGGTACTGAATAACTGATCAAAAATTGACTGCCGGAGTTTCTGATCATCCAGCCATTTAATAAGCAAAATAAATGCTCAAAAAGACTTAGAAAGCTATCTGCTTCCCTCTGAACACAATTAAAAATCATACTGGAACTGATGACGCCGTGAGCTGCTGAAAGAATACCTTGATCCCATGCCCAAAAGAAATATGCAAATGCAAAAATGACAATGCAAATGAAATGAAGCATAAGCCAAAAAGGTTAGCAACACTAGGGAAAATTTTGAGGTGTTACACCCCTTTCAGCTGAAATCCCTAGCCGCCTGTTGGTGTACATGAGGAAGAGGATGTAACACACTCCCCCTCAAACCTTTACTTGCCACAGAGGGATAAATCTTCCTCTTAGGGGGCATAAGAGAACCCATAAGAAGATCCAGAAAGAGCTTAAGAAGAAACAGATGTAGTATACGTAACACATAGTACATAGAGAATGTAACTCAGGTCACAAGACACAACCTGCTTCATAACTCAGATCACAAGGCACAAAGGAAAGACTCAGACAGGATGTTAGAACATCCCATCCAACATCCTTGCAAAACAACTGCAAGAATGGACTCCACACCAAAAAGGATATCAATTGAATTTTAAGGACCAACACACAGCCGAGATAAATACACACTCATTCTCCCTTTTTTTAGCTAAAAATTGGCAAGAGTAGCCAACACAGTTCCATACCCATATGGTACCTATTCAAACCCAGACAAAAGTCATGATGACACAACCTAGAACAAGAACCACAACCTGAGAATCCAGAAGCAGCGGTCCCCTTTAAATACCCAAGCAATTTCTCTAGGTATTTATGGTCCATAGAAGTTACCGGTGAATAATTCAATGGAGAAATAAATTTAGGTAGGTGACTTCAACATAAATGATTGTGCACCGCCCAACTAGGATTTGACTGATTCAAGTTTAGGATAAACCGTCCAAAGAATGCGCATTCACCGAGACACATGTTGAACACACCTTCTCTAAGACACATTCTCCACCGTCCAAGACAATTAACTTGAAAACAACCACACATCCTAAACAATGTCTTGACACCTTGTGAGACTTTGTTCAGTCCATCTTGTAAACTCCGAAGCATAGTCACAATTCCTTTCAATGAGCCCCAAGAATACTCCTTTCAACCAGAAGTAAAAAGAAATTGACCAAGATGTTAATACATTCCTTCAAACATCTCCCAGTTAACAACCAAGTCTCCCAAGAGCCTTATCTAATTCTGTAGAGAAAAATAAATTCTCCCAGACACAAGCAATGACTCTCTGAACACTCCCACGAAGCTTGTCTAACTCTAATTCAATCCATTGACATCCCAATGACAGAACCAAAATAAACCTGTCAAGTCCTCCCAGAACTATAACAGTAACCCAATGTCACGACATCTCATCTGACATTACACCCTCACCAGAGGTATTCTATCACAAACTATTTGAAACCACAAACAATCTTGATAAACAGCTGCACTACTGCAACAACAAATTCTAGACAGAAGTCCAACACCCCCTATCAGAGATAACAAGTGCTCCTTTGCAAGAAGACCGCCTTAAAGTGAATGGAAAACATAAAACCCATCTTCATGTCTTCAAGAGCTCACTCCTTGTTCAACACAACTGCTGAACACATTCACTCACTGCTTGATCCTAAAGCAATTTATGTACCATAATAGTACACCCAATAGACAGAAGTTCTCCCCTATTTTTCATAAATGATGCTCCTTCCAACAAGAAACACCCAAAATCACCACATGATATCACATGACCAACTTCATGCTCATATAGTGAGAGAATACCAGGATCATATCCTTGTACCATAACTAACAAACTCTTGGATTGAGACCAAAATCACCATTGATCCCTCTCATCCTGAACCCATCCATACCCTGTACAAATCCACCTTGAATTTTACAGTCATAGATATCCTTGTTCCTTAAGAATAAATCCACTTGAACCTGGAATGCTTCACATTCCTCAAAGAGACATACAAAATTTCTTAGTTTGTTAGCTAGCCCAGTTGTCATTCACACTTGAAAAATATCAAATACATGCTCCATAAATCCTCAACTTACTTGCTTCACAAGCTCCAAACTGATCCACTTATTTCTAGAGATACTTGTAACAGAAGAAACCACCTCACCACAAGCATTCTGACCTCAACAAGAGTCAGACTACCAGATAGACACCTCATCATTCAAGACATTATTCACCTTATCATTCTCCCGTATGATAAGTTAGAACACTTCTGGTTCAACTGGTGAATATCAGCTTCCACAACCTAAATTCCAAGTTCAGAAAACATGATGATGTTCTAACATCAGTTAGGACATCTGGATCATATCACAGATACCATACACTATGGCTCTTGATATAATAACAATTGGATTTACTATCTGCATAGTAATTCATCTGAAGATCTTCAGAGAACACAGCTCCTACTAGCTTGATCATCAAGAACTTCAGATAACTGTAGAGAGAAATAAACTCTCATACTCCCACCAAAGCAAGCTCCTTAAGTGAAGATCCCTTTAACAATCAACAAGCCAAGAGAAAAACCAGCTCCTTCTTTGGTCTTCAAACAACCTCTCTTGTCCACAAAGGTAATTTGTTCCAAGGACAAGATGAAACACACATCTTAGACTAAAGTGACTATGGTTACACACAGCCAAGTGTCATAGCTTCCTCCAAATCTCCAACCAAGAATATGGGTCTTCAGCAAGACATCTTAGATACACTAAGACTATGAAATGTAGCCTTTACTATCTTCTATAATTCCCATACATTGCATAGGCTTTTTGGAGCATCCATTCCAATCACATATGAGATGATCAACTTCTCTCAAGGTGATAAATCTCCACTGTAACCAAATCCCACTGAGTAAAAAATCTGATGATAAGCCTGATGTCAGAACATCTGACATCAATGTCATGACGTCCAGCTGATGAGCTCAAGTCTGTATGATACAGTCTTGATCAACTTCCCTTCAGACATACCATCTTGAGGAACTTCTCCACTTCTACAGAATGAGAGTTCCATGCTCTCATAGACTTGATTAACATATCAAGTTTGAGTAGACAACCTTCATCCTGTGTTAATGGTTCACAACCAATCTTAAGACCAGATACCTTGAAGAGCATCAACTTCAAGAACTCATCCTCAGAAGAACCAAACATGCCAAAGCCTGATTCTTTAAGAAAGAGTAGTCAACAGCTACAAGAAATCCAGCTTCCTTCAAGATGACAGAGATACTGTCCTGGACACTTATCCAGCACCTCCAAGTTGAAATGGATCACATGCTCTCAGTAGTTACACTCCAAATTACCTAGATCAGAAATAAACTGATCCAAGCAATATTCATCAAGATTAAGATGTCTCCATCTTCACTTCCATCAACACCATATTCTAGATAAGCTTCTTGCCACAAAACTTCCTAGTCAGATTATGTGCCTCTGCAGATCCAACCAGAAGAAGGTTCCCAACACTTTATGCCACACACAAAAGTTTGGTTCTCAGAGCATAAGTTACTCCCCTCCCTTGTCCTAGAGATTCACTCCTTGAATCAACAAGATTCTGCACAAACTCTGCTGATGGGATGTTTCAACATCTGGTTCAACATCAGATCCTTATCTAATGAAATCTTCACAGATGGCCATGATTGCATCCAATATTAACATCACACACATGGATAATCAATTAAATACTTGTGGATTTCATAAATAGCAATTGATCTTAAATCTTTGTTCAGAAGATATACTCCCAAGAGATATAAACATTTTAGGAATACCAATCAAGTATTCTTTAGTTTAGGTACCTTCCTTGCCAAGCAGAATACTGAGACATCAAGACTGGCACCCTTGATTCATGTTGACTTAACTGGCATAATCCTATGCATCTTCCTTGAGAAGAGCCACTTCAACTGATCTAAAGAAGCACTTCCTTGCACGACATGGAAGGTGAAAATAAATCACCCCCAAATTCTTCAGATTGATGGTCTTCAGGACCAACCTTGATCCAGAAGAGCAACCAGAAGCCTCTAGAACACCAAAAAAACGGTCATCATGACAATAGATGCCTTTAAGAGTGGACTTGAGAGAATCCTCAAATGTCTTTGGAAACTTTATCATGACAAGGGTATTTACCAGTTTCATAAACCAAGAGATTCATAACCTAGACCTCTCCTCTTCTGACTTCAAAATACCTGAAGAAACCAACCTTCAAAGTACCAAGATTTCAAAGGTAAACAACAACAAACAATTATCTCTATTCCATTACTCCCTGCTGGAACGGCTAGAACTTCAATAGATGCTGACACCTTCATGAACAGAGTCTTCAACTTGGCTTTACCAAAGTCCTTTCATCAGAAACACATGTAGCGGAACACATCTTCAATAGGATCCAGTCAAGATGTCAAGACATCTTAGAGGACACCTTGCAGAAAAGAACCTCTTCACAGAAACAAAAGACAACCAACCAGTAGTTGTCATTCTTAATCCAATACCAATCATTCCAAATATCCAATGAATGGTCTGATCGCACAAATACACACCTTGTTTAATGAGCCAAAAAGTATCTCCCAAGATCTCATCTAGAAACAGACAAGATTCCTGCTCTGATACCAATTGAAATTCTGGCATGCAGATCACAGATGTCCTAACAACATGTCACGACATTGTTCTATGCATAACTTTAAAATAAGGGCAAGATAAACAAATTGACATTCTGAATATCAGTAACAGAGTCACGACAAATGTTTCAACATCTATTACAACATGTTAATCAACAAGCAAATATTGAACTTTAAATTTGTAGAATGATAAATAACACAAGATATGTTAACCCGGTCTGGTGCAAATCACCTACATCTGGGGGCTACCAAGCCAGGAAGAAGAATCCACCATCAGTAGTATAGTTTTATGCAAACAACCTCTGTTTTACAGTAAACAACCTCTGGTTTACCTATCACTACCCAATGAAAATTTTATCATTAGAAATCTTGTCTAATTGATAAGAGAACCCCATCTCACTCCCTTAATCATATCCTGTGATATCTAATAGTTATAGTCACAATAATCATAGCATCCTACTTGAAAGAATCCTCTTTCAATGTAAAGTTCAGCCAAGCACTCTCAACTAACAACCCTACTCGGATTCTATTGGATTTGCTTCAAAGCTTCATCCAAGAATAATATACAATTCATTACCTCAAGGCTTCTGAATCTGTATATACATCTATGTCTACCATAATGTATCAAACGATACAAAGGGTGACTTACAACACAAGAAAGCCTACGACTTTCAAAATCCTAAATCCTTATTTTCTACTTTACAAAAGTCTTAATAAGAATTATTATTCTACCTTAGGTCTTGGTCTTCTTTTAGAACCTTCAGCAGTCCATGGGCTTCGAAATATCTGTTTATTTCTTCCTTGATCCATGATCTGATTGCTCCTTAAATCTTGGACCAGATTAGCAACAACCTGCTATATCAGGTCAAGATGTCGAGACACAAGCTAAGACATCTTGTGTGACATGTCTTCTTCCATCAAACTTCTTCATGTTGGAACATCTTGCACAACACCCTGTTTTACGAAAATTTGCTCAAATCTGCAGAGGCTTCAATCTCCCTTTTTTGACAAATTTTGGCTAAAACTCCTTAGGTAGAAAAAGAAAGTCCGAGCATCATTCAATTTTATCCAGAGAGTAGTGGTTATGATTGGCACACTTATGAGGCTCCCCCTTTCAGCTGAAATCCCAAGCTGCCTGTTGGTGTACATGAGGAAGAGGATGTAACACACTCCCCCTCAAACCTTTACTTGCCACAGAGGGATAAATCTTCCTCTAAAGGGGCATAAGAGAACCCATAAGAAGATCCAGAAAGAGCTTAAGAAGAAACAGATGTAGTATACGTAACACATAGTACATAGAGAATGTAACTCAGGTCACAAGACACAACCTGCTTCATAACTCAGATCACAAGGCACAAAGGAAAGACTCAGACAGGATGTTAGAACATCCCATCCAACATCCTTGCAAAACAACTGCAAGAATGGACTCCACACTAAAAAGGATATCAATTGTGTGTTTTAAGGACCAACACACAGCCGAGATGAATACACACTCATTCTCCCCCTTTTTAGCTAAAAATTGGCAAGAGTGGCCAACACAGTTCTATACCCATATGGTACCTATCTAAACCCAGACAAAAGTCATGAAGACAAAATCCAGAACAAGAACCACAACTTTAGAATCCAGAAGCAGCGACCCCCTTAAAATACCCAAGAAATTTCTCTAGGTATTTATGGTCCATAGAAGTTACCGCTGAACAATTCAATGGAGAAATAAATTTAGGTAGGTAACTTCAACATAAATGACTGTGCACCGCCCAACTAGGATTTGACTGTTTCAACTTTAGGATAAACCGTCCAAAGAATGCGCATTCACCGAGACACATGTTGAACACACCTTCTCTAAGACACACTCTCCACCTTCCAAGACAATCAACTTGAAAACAACCACACATCCTAAACAATGTCCTGACACCTTGTGAGACTTTGTTCAGTCCATCTTGTAAACTCTGAAGCATAGTCACAATGCCTTTCAATGAGCCCCAAGAATACTACTTTTAACTAGAAGTAAAAAGAATTTGACCAAGATGTTAATACATTCCTTCAAACATCTCCCAGTTAATAACCAAGTCTCCTAAGAGCCTTATCTAATTCTGCAGAGAAAAATAAATTCTCCCAGACACAAGTAATGACTCTCTGGACACTCCTAAGAAGCTTGTACAACTCTAATTCAATCCATTGACATCCCAATGACAGAACCAAAATCAACCTGTCAAGTCCTCCCAGAACTATAACAAAAACACAATGTCACGACATCTCGTCTGACATTACACCCTCACCAGAGGTATTCTATCACAAACTATTTGAAACCACAAACAATCTTGATAAACAGCTGTACTACTGCAGCAACAGATTCAAGACAGAAGTCCAACTCCCCTTGTCGGAGATAACAAGTGCTCATTTGCAAAAGACCGTCTTAAAGTGAATGGAAAACATAAGACCCATCTTCATGTCTTCAAGAGCTCACTCCTTGTTCAACACAACTGCTGAACGCATTCACTCAATGCTTGATCCTAAAGCAATTTATGTACCACAATAGTACACCCAACAGACAGAAGTTCTCCCCTATCTTTCATAAATGATGCTCCTTCCAACAAGAAACACCCAAAATTACCACATGATATCACATGACCAACTTCATGCTCATATAGTGAGAGAATACCAGGATCACGTTTCCTATATCCCCCACGAGACAATCTATGGGAGTATTTGTTTTTTTCCTTATTTTCATTTCCTGCTTCACTTTTTACCTATTTTAAACATATAAAATATCATCTTGCATGGTTGTATCTATAAAGTATAACCATAAAATTATCAGAAAATACAATTAATACTAACTAGGAACTCCTCAAAACTACAAGACTTCACAAACTTTTTCCAAAACTTCATGTAAAAAATAGTATATCTCATCCACAGAAGCTCAAGATCAGGATTAGGCTCTCTAATGTAGTCACGCGTGAAGCATGACTTAAAGCCCTACCAACATGTAACAACATAAGTGATCCACTTTTTTTCAACTTAGAATCATCGAAAAACTCAAATGTCAACTACAACGTTATATCAATAGGTATGTATTATTAATTATATAAAATAATACTATCGAATTGATGAAAATTAATATTAATACATTCACGTTTGTCCATATGCTCTCGTTCACCTCCACTGGTGTATCTTTCCAATCATTTATCAATATATTGATTTTAATACGTCCAAGGAATGCAACATAACTCTTAAAAATCGAAGAAATACAACATAACTCTTAAAAATTGAAGAATGGTGACCATCAAGTATTGTATAAACAACACTAAACTTGTTTAGAAATTTGTCACCTGACTTGTGAAATTTTTATAATTTAGCTATCATAGTGGCACCTCTTTGTTTTTTATTCTTTTTTTCGTCATAGATTGAGAATCATTTGTAAGAGTTTCATTTGTATAAGTAGTTTTATCACTACTAGATGAAGAAGATGCCATCTATCAAAACATAAAAAATTCAACATCAAGACACAAACGTGAACATCAATCACAATGGCATAAACAACATAAACAACAACACCAGCAACAATGCATGTATTTATGATCACATATCATCTTAGAGAAACTTAGAAAGCCTACTCATAAAATTGATGTTGAATGTCATAAGGTAAAACACACAAGAATTTCATAAAATCACATATGACACCAATGTCTAGGTACAATTTACACTTCTACTTTACTATTTTTTCATTACACCAATTGCAACAACAGAACAAAATTTAACTTATATAAACCAATATAGTTATAGCAAGACATAAGCAAATAATCAATGAGGTCTTTGGGAGGATAATGAGGAGCTTAGAACAACAACTACATAAATAATAACATACAATTTCAACACCAACAACATAAACATAAACACAATGGAACCCCATATCATCGAACCTCCAAATTCAAATCTCTACATTTGAAACACGAGAAGAACCTTGTATCATCATACCTAGTAGAATATAAACAACATCAATATCTCATAAACAACAACATCAACAACTACATAAACAATAACATATTATTTCAACACCAACAACATAAACATAAACACAATGGAAAATGAAGTTTACCATAGATGCGTGGGGGAAAATGTTAACATACCAGAAACATGATGAATACGTAAAAAAATGTTGTCAGAATCTTTGCCTTTCTCCTCATAAACTGTTAAGCCAAAAACGATGAAGTTGGTGTCAGCTTCCTCCTCGACAATACATAAGCAAAGAACGATGAAGTTAGTTGAAAATGATGTTGTTTCATTAGGGTTGAAAATGGTGTTGTTTCGTTAGGGTTGAAAATGGTGTTGTTTCGTTAGGGTTAAAAATGGTGTTGTTTTGCCAGGGTTAAAAATAGCTTTATTTTGTCAGGGTTGAAAATGACTTTGTTTCGCTAATGGAAATGAATAAATGCAACTAAAGAGACAAACTACCTAGCTGTGTTTCTTTTAAGTGAATAAGTTATTCCACCACGGCCGTCTAAACCAATTGTAGTGATATATGGTTTACTTAATGAAATTTTACAAAAAAAGCGTCAGGTTTTAAGCATTTTGATATATATATATATATATATATATATATATATATATATATATATATATATATATATATATATATATATATATATATGAAACATATCATATGAGAATGTCATTTTTATGTGAGAACATGAAAATGAATCTGAACCATTAAATTTTAAAATAAATGGTGGAGATTATGTGTCAGCTTTTTTTCTCTCTCCTCCATCATTTATTTTAATAATGGAGGAGAGAGAAAAACAAAAACCACAAATAATCTTCACCATTTATTTTAAAATCTAATGATTCAGATTCATTATCATGTTCTCACATAAAAATGACATTCTCATAGGATATGAATCATATATATATATATATATATATATATATATATATATATATATATATATATATATATATATATATATATATATATGTATATATTTATTTATTTATTTATTTTAAAATCTATTATTGAATATACTTTTTGAGAGTGGGCCTTATAAGGATGATGTTGTAAGGCGGTGTGGCGTCTACCACAAGATACATCACTTTGATGGTTATGGCATTCTCCCCTTAGTAGAATGTTGTTTTAAGTGTGATGTGGCCCTTGACCTTTACGTGCTCACCTAAAAGGCTAATCAGGGATCCTTGGAAGGCTCTGATGCTATTGGGATCAAGCTAGAGCCCCTGGAAGGCACTCTATAACAAAATTTATACTAATATGTCAGGGTCGATTAATAATCGCTTCACATACCAATTGGAATATTCAATTGTAATGACTAAGGTATCATTATTGTGGGGGAGAACACCTACTTCGTCTTCTTTCAAAAAGGTGATTTTGGGCTCTCGGTCCCTCCTTTAGATTTTGATATCTTTAGCAGGTGAGATCTTTGGCGTTAACATCTGCCAGACATACCTTCTTTAGGATGAGCTAGATTCTCCATGTCTTCCCCGATAAAAACTATAGTGATGTTGTTGGTGGTCTGCTTGAAAATTTTCTTGAACATCCTCCTGAGAAGATGGTGAAATCAACAGTGAATAATGAATAATGTGTCCCAGGTTAGTTTTACTATAGCTCTATGGTGGGCACCAATTGTACTTGCTAAAAGTATAAATGCGTGATAACCCATAGTGATTAAGGATTTTCATAGGCTTTAAGGTTTGTTATGAGGTTGAGAGCTAGCTCACGTGGCATGAGAAACTCTCTATGCATGTATTTTTATGTTGAAGTTAGGTTCTCCCTTTCTCAAATGTGATATCAAGGTGTTTATAATCCCATTGGGCCTAATTCTAAGGTCTCTTTGAAAATATCAACCTCCTAGGAATGGACAATTGATTCCCTAATACTCAGGGAACATGGTTACTTCCCACGACTCCTTTTGCACCATTGTGGACTAAACACAAGTCATCCTGACAATCATGCAATATAGATAGAATATGGAGGATTCATGCGGCATATCTAAAGAAGGTGCATCTTATCCCATAAACTGGCGCCTGAACCATAAAAGGAGACAATAGACGAAACACATACCTTCATCATACCTTCGCGAGCCCTTTCAATTATACCACTGCATGTTATGTTCTCCCCCCCCCCCCCCCCCCCCACCATTTTTTCCTTTGTATTTTCCTTACATTTATGCAATATTTATTTTATTAAAAAATCTAGAATCAAAATAATCTAATTACAAAGACTACTTCTAACCAGTTAAAATTTTATCATCTAAAAATAAGAATCAAATCGACTTGTCATACCCCTAATTAAATATAATGACACATGTTGTATTTTGAGTTATTATTATATTTTAGAATTTAATTATGTTATGAAAAACGATACCTTGAAACAAAATACTAACGGTTTCTTTATGGGCAAGAAACACGCAAGGGTTAGGGTTAACAAGGAAAAAAAACTTGAACAAACAAACGAAACCCTATTAGGGTTCACAAAGGAAGAGAAAAGAGGAAGAAGAATAGAGAATTGGTTAAATCTATTTTACTATTCACTTTCTCAATAGGGTTCAAAGATTACAAGTGAATACCAACAATTAACCTCTCTCAACCTAATAAGGTTTGGTCACCCTTTATGAAGAGAGACTAGTGTGATATTTATAATAAACCTAACATACTAAACTAATGGGCTTTTTAACAATTACCTATTACAAGCTAACTTAGGGTACAAGGTAACTTAAACAATTGGATCCATAACATAAGGCCCAATTCGATCTCCTACATACTAGAACACAATTCGACTACAGCATGTAGGTCTTCAACAACAGTATGTGAGCAGACTTTGACGACATGCTAAAACTAGAGTTCGATCCAATATCTCACAAATCTCCACCTTGGATCTAACTTTATATCTTCAAGAAATAAACTAGCTTTCTTCATGCAGCTTTATCAACTGCATACAGTGGAAAAATTTGCAACTGGGCAACATCTTGGTGATCATATCACCAGCATTATGATCTGTCGAAACCTTCAGCACTTGGACTTCTCCACGCTCGATTACCCCTCTAACGAAATACAGCCTCACATCAATGTGTTTAGTTTGCTCAGGATAGGCTGAATTCTTCGACAGGTGTATTGCATTTTGACTATCACATTTAACAGTGATAACTGGACCTTGAAGTTTCAGTTCCTATGCAAAATCTTCAAGCCACAATGCTTCCTTCACAGCTTCAGTTAGGGCGATGTATTCTGCTTTAGTGGTTGATAAGGCAACAACCTTCTAAAGTGTTGTTTTCCAACTGATTGTTGTCCCAAACATAGTGAACACATATCATGAAATAGATTTTCTGGAATCCATACAACCTACATAATCAGAGTCGACATATCCTTCGATTGCTGCTTTACTATCTTCACCTAAGGCTCCACCATAAATTAGGACTCTATTCAGAGACCCATTTATGTACCTTAAAATCCACTTCAATTCTTGCCATTGAGCCTTTCCAGGATTCGCCATGTACCTGCTTATAAGACTTACTGCATATGCTATGTCAGGTCTAGTCAGACCATAACATACATCAAAGAACCCACTATATTAGCAAATGGAATACTATTCATATAAGCTCTTTCGACATCAGTACTGGGATACTGATCTATACTCAACTTGAATTGAGGGTTTGTCGAAGTCACAACAGGCTTTGAATTCGACATACCATACTTTTCGAGAATCTTCCGTAGGTATGCCTCTTGAGATATGCATAATTTCGACTGCTTTCTATCTCTTCGGATGTCAATCCCAAGAATCCTGGACGAAGCTCCCAGATCCTTCATGTCGAACTCCTTACTGAGTTCAGCCTTCACCCTTATTACATTTTCGACATTGTTGCTTGCTATTAGAATATAATCCACATAAAGCAATAAAATAACAAATGAATTACCAGGTCGAAATATGAAGTAAACACAGTGGTCGAACTGACTTCTAATGAAACTTATGCGTGCCATGAACTTGTCGAATATCCTATTCCACTGTCGAGGAGATTGTTTCAGTCCATATAAAGATCTCTTCAGTTTGCACACATAATCTTCCTTCCCCTTTTCGACATACCCTTCAGATTGCCTCATCAAGATTGTTTCATCTAGATCACCATACAAGAACGCGGTCTTCACATCCATCTGTTCCAGTTCAAGGTCAAACTGCGCCACCATGGCAAGCAACATTCTAATGGACATGTGCTTCACAACAGGAGAGAACACATCATTGAAGTCGACACCTTCTTTCTGAGTGAACCCCCTAGCAACCAATCTTGCCTTGTATCTCTTCGACGCCACTCCTTCGATTCCTTCCTTAACTTTGAAAATCCAATTACAGCTGACTAACCTAGCTCCAGCAAGTTTCTTGATCAGTTCCCATGTGTTATTGTCATGAAGAGATTTCATCTCATCATCCATGACCTTCAGCCATTCAGTCTTCTTTCGACTCCTCATAACTTCCTTATAGTTTCTAGGTTCTTCGTCGAGAACCTCACTTGCAGAGATTAAGGCATAAGCCCTAAGATCTGCATACCAAAGTCTCTGAGGTGGCTTGATGACTCTCCTCGACATGTCTCTTGCTAGCAGGTAGTCATTATCAGTCTCCTCATCTTCGACAGCATCTTCTGCTTATTCTTCGACAGCATCTTCTGCTTCTTCTTCGACTTCATCTGGGATACACAATTCAGCATCAACACGCTCCACCTCAACAGGAATCTCTCCCTATTTCATCTCTTCTTCAACATCATCAGTTTTCTTGAAAGCCTTCTCAACTTCATTGAAGACTATATCTCGACTGGTGATACACCTCCTATGACCTAGCTCTAGGCACCATAGCCTATAAGCTTTGACTCCTTCAGGGTATCCCATGAACATGCATTTCAGAGCTCTAGGTTCGACCTTGTCTTGCCTAATGTGAGCATAGGCCACACAGCCATATACTCTCGGTCTGTTGAGACTAGGTGGATGTCCCGACCAGACTTCTTCAGGTATCTTCATATCTAATGCAGTCGAAGGACATATGTTTATCAGATAAGCTGTTGTCGAAACAACCTCCGCCTAAAACACCTTCTTCAATCTAACACTAACCAACATGCATCTAACCCTTTCAAGGATTGTTCGGTTGAATCTCTCAGCTAAGCCATTTTGTTGAGGAGTACCTCCTACAGTCTTATGCCTTGCAATCCCAGACTCAACACAGTAACTGTCGAACGCTTCATTGCAGAACTCAAGGCCATTGTCGGTTCTCAACCTCTTAACCTTTTTGCCAGTTTGAGTTTCGACCAGAACCTTCCAAATTTTGAAATTCTCAAAAGTTTCATCCTTCGTATTCAGAATGAATACCCATAACTTTCTGGAATAGTCATCAATGATGGATAGAAAATGCCTTGCACCTGAGTGTGAAGGATTCCTTGCAGGCCCCCAAATATCAGAATGAATGTAATCCAGGGATCCTTGTGTTCTTTGCTTGCCTTTGTTAAATTTTTCCCTACAGGATTTACCAAATACGCAAGATTCACAAAACTCCAACTTTTCGACTTTGTCACCACCTAGCAGGTTCTGCTTCCCCAATTCGACCAGGCCTCTTTCGCTAACATGGCCCAATCTCATGTGCCATAATTCTATCTTCGACACAAGTTTCGTGGATGCAATATTTGTCGAACCACTTACAACCTCAGCCTCAAGGGTATACAAGCCTTGTTTCTTCATGCCTCTCAAGACTTCCTTCGACCCCTTCATGACTCTTAGAATACTTTTCTCTCCTTGGAAAACATATCCCTTCCTGTCGAATTCACCAAGAGAAATTAAATTTCTCTTTAAATCAGGTACATACCTGACTTCAGTCAATAACCTTATTGACTCATCATGGAGCTTGAATCTCACAGATTTAATACCTGCAATTTTGCAGGATTTGTTGTTTCCCAGCAGCACCGATCCACCATCTTGATCACATAGCTCCCCGAACAATTCTCAATTTGGAGTCATGTGCCAAGTGCAAGCTGAATCCATAATCCACTCTTTTCTTTAGTCGCCGCATGAAACTACAAGGACATCATATGATTCGAAGTCATCTTGAACAATGGTTGCGTTGCCATTATCCTTATCTCCATGATCTTTTAGGCGTTCAGGGCACACCTTTCTTGTGTGACCCTCCTTCTTACAGTGATAACATCGAATACCAGATGTTTCGCCACTATAAGACTTCTGCTGACTTTTACCTTTCTTCTTGTCGAACTTACCATCCTTTCGCAAGAATTTTCCCTTAACGGCCAAACCTTCACCAACCGTCGAAGGTTTATGCTCCTTTCGTTCATTCAGGTCCTTAGAATACAAAGCTGATTGAACTTCTTCAAAGCTCAGGGACTCCCTTCCATACAAAAGAGTTTCTTTGAAGTGAGCGTGTGTTCTGGGCAAAGCACACAACATCAACAGTGCTTGATCTTCGTCATCGATCTTCACATCAATATGTTCAAGATCAAGAATCAGTTTGTTGAACAAATCCAACTGCTCAGCCAAAACTTTGTCTTCACTCATCTTGAATGAATACAAAGCTTGCTTCAGGTAGAGTCGATTCACCATAGATTTGGTCATGTACAAACTTTCAAGTTTCAACCATAACCCCGATGTTGTAGTCTCCTTTGACACCTGTCAAAGAACCTTATCACCAAGGCTCAACAATATTACGTTGTGGGCTTTCTCTATCATGGCCGTCTTTTCTTTTACCATTAACGCAGCATCCATGGTTGCCTCTCCCTTCAACGCTTTCAAACAACCCTGCTGAACCAGTAGGGCTTTCATCTTCAAGCGCCACAAACCGAAATCGTTCACTCCGGTGAACTTTTCAATCTCATACTTTGTTGAAGGCATCTTCTCCACGCTCACCGCACCAATTTGTTATGAAAAACGATACCTTGAAACAAAATATTAACGGTTTTTTTATGGGCAAAAAACACACAAGGGTTAAGGTTAACAAGGAAAAACAAAGGAAAAAAACTTGAACAAACAAACGAAGCCCTATTAGGGTTCACAAAGGAAGAGAAAAGAGGAAGAAGAATAAAGAATTGGTTAAATCTGTTTTACTATTCACTTTCTCAATAGGGTTCAAAGATTACAAGTGAATACCAATAATTAACCTCTCTCAACCTAATAAGGTTTTGTCACCCCTTATGAAGAGAGACTAGTATGCTATTTATAATAAACCTAACATACTAAACTAATGGGCTTTTTAACAATTACCCATTACAAGCTAACTTAGGGTACAAGCTAACTTAAACAACTAGATCCATAACACAAGGCCCAATTCGATCTCCTACATACTAGAACACAATTCGACTACAACATGTAGGTCTTCGACAACAGCATGTGAGCGGACTTCGACGGCATGCTAAAACTAGAGTTCGATCCAATATCTCACAAATTAAAATTAGGCAAATCTCGTTCTCAATCTATATTTAATGATAAAAATTAGTTTTAACATGAATGAAGTTTGTCAGATAATATGTAATGGACCTTTTGTTATAATTGAGCTTGGGATTGTTTAGTCTATTTATGTTTTACATTATATTCTCTTTGTATCCCTTATTTTCACAGTGAATGTTATTTAAATTATTGAAACCTAGTCTCTTCCTTTTTTTCTTACTTTGTCATCGCCATAGTTAACATGGTATCAGAGTTTGGTTCGATCTTTCTTGAAATAATTATTGCTTTCGATGTTAAGTTCCCAAAAATTTGGGAATGTATTTGTCTTGATTTTTAATGATGGGTTCTATTAAAGAAAAAAATCATTATGATAAACCGATAGGTTATGATATTGGTTTATTCAGGTTGTTCTCTAATTTTTAGGGTTAGTTTGTAACAAGGTTAAATTTTAGAAAACTTTAATTTGAAGGAGAATGTTAAAGTTTTAAATTTATATTGTTTATTACTAAGTATGATTTTATTTTTCAAACTCTTAATTCTTCATGTTAATTCATTGTGAGTTTTGAGAGGAGATGTTTGATAATATATAATTGACCTTTTGAACCACATCATGATAACCCCATTGAGGGTTAATGCAAACAACTAGCATTTTCACAATGCTTCTAGCACAGTGATAGTCGATTATAGATGTGGATTATAAGTTTGTTTGTGCCTTACATTTCGAGTGTGTCTTGGAGTCGTTGGACGTTTTGAGACGTTTTTGGTTCCTAAAATTGTAATTGACGCGGTGGCATGGATTACTTTGACGTTTGACCATGGAGTTGCTTTTAAAATGAATGAAATAATGATAAAAACCTGAAAATTTCCATATCCAATTTGTTGAGAGATCGTGTTCTTAAGGGAGGCAGCGACTGAGGAAGTTACTAGAATTCGACCATCTGGGAGAGAGAAGTGACTCTTTAGACACGAGGGTGAGGACCAGTGTGATGGTGTCAGGTGTATGGTCGATGTTGCAATGAGCGGCAGGTCAAGTCGCTTTGGATGCTATCACTGATGACAATTATAAAAGTTAACAATGACAATATCAGTTATTAGAAACGGTTTCGACAACACAACAAAGAAAATTAGAGAAGTTTGACATGGAATTTTGTGAGAATCAAGAGACGTTTTCCACTTATGGCACCATTATTTTGATGTGAAATAGAAAATCGATATTATATTGGTGAAGTTTAATGTGAACGGTCTCTGGCACAGTGGTGGAGTTATCCGATGAACAAAAAAGGGGTGTATCTGCAAGGTCGGCACTTTAATGCTCAAGTCAGTAAAATTATAAAAGAAGAACTTACAAGTGTGTAATAAATTATACCTTAGTGTGACACATAGTCATAGTTATATATGAACGACCATTAGAACTGTCCCAATAAATATAATAATATGTACGGGGAACCGTTCGATGGATTTCAATTGTTGAGATAAGCACAAAGCCAGATTGCAGTACAGAGTTGCCTATAAAAATACACAAGTTCGTCAATTTGATCATACAAAATTTAAATTTGACTTTTATATTAGATTGATCTTTTTGGCCGTTTAACTATTAGGAAAAAATATCTTATTAGATATTTTGTCTCTTTTACTTTTTATATATGCACTTTTACAAATTAAAAAAAAAAGAACTTTTACAAATTAAAATAAAAATACACATATACAACTTAAAATAAAAATAGAAAACAATTTTTAAGTTATTGATTTTAACTTTGTAATAGAGTTGTATTTTGTTGGGGTTTTCATCTCTTTGTCATTAGGTCTCAAATATGAGTTGTAATAATTGATTTGGAATACAAGTATTTTGATGATTTTGTTGAGTTAGAATACTTTTTAATATTAATATATTATTTAGCTTATAAAAGAAATTATTGATTTTACATATTAAAATATCATTCATAAAGAAAAAATAGGCGATGAAATGAAATTTAAAAGTATGTCATCCCCACGTGGAAAACTCAAAAGGTTAAAGGCGTAGGCTTCTACCAACTAGGTGCCATTTAATTCGTCAGAGTTTAAGAAAAAGGTTAAGCAAAAGGATGGAGAGACTGTGAAGGAAAGCAAAGCTAGAGAGAGCGACAGAAGATGGCGGTTTCAAGCCTAATATGGATCGTACTTTATTAAATATATATTTTAATCAACACTTCTACCTATTTTGAATTTATGAGAAAAATCTAAGTTAAACATATTTATGTAATTGCTTTTATGTGACTTTACGATATGATCATTTGCTGGTTACATAACATGTTATTTATTTGAATAATGTTACGCCGTTCCTACACTCAATAACAGTATTTTTATTTTTTTTTATAATTAAAAAGTAATATTTATAAAAAAATATTTTTACTTTTAAAATTATTTTTATAATAGATATATAAAATTTGTCATTAATCAATTTATTATTGTATTAACCATAAAATATAAATTATTAATCACATATCTTATTTATAATTCATTAATCAAATTTACTACTGCATTAACAAATAAATTAGATGATATTAACCAAATTCTAACATTAAAATATAAAATATAATAATCAAATTTTACATTCTATTAACCAATCTTATTTATTTTATTTCATATATTTCATATCAAAATTTGGTTAATAAAGTGTAAAAATTAATTATTATATTTCATATTGTAATATCAAAATTTGGTTAATATTAAATATTTTATTGATTAAATAGTAGTAATTTAGTTAATAAATCATAAATAAAATATATGATTAATAATCAAAATTTTTGTGATTAATACAATAATAAAATTGAATAATCACCAACTTCTTATTTATATTACAAAAATAATTTTAAAAATAAAAATATTTTTTTATAAATATTTTTTTTTATTTTATAAAAAAATAAAAATACTATTCACCGTATAAAAACGGTAAATAGTATTTGGTGTAAATATTTGATACACACCATAGTATAAAAATAGCATTGATGTTCAAAGACTATATAAAACTAGTTGGTGTAATCTTTTCATCTCCCCATCTCTTTCTTGTAAATTCATTTGGAGACTATATAAAAAATACATTTTATTTTAAAATAATATATATATATATATATATATATATATATATATATATATATATATATAAAGAGGTCTAAATAAAAATTAGAGTTGAGACTAGGTGGTGATATGTATTTGCTTTGAATATTAAGAGGATGGTAGTGTGCATATAGCCATATACACACAAATAATAAAAAAATGAAGAGAAACTAAATAAATGAGGCAAGTCTAAAAATTAGAGTTGAGAAGTATTAATGGCGAAGTGTATGGTGGCAGATACACATTGAAGAAGTGCAATAAAAGGGTGATTGTTTCAGTTGGGTAGGTCTACCTTTCATAATTCCAAACCACATCTCTTCTTCTACTATCTCCCTTCCTCACACAAACTCCCCCTTATTCATTCCCAAAAATTAAATTCTTCAAACTGATAACTAGCAGACTTCATCAATACATGAATCAAATGCACACAATCATGATCTTCATGATGCTGAAAGCTCAAAACAATCTCTGAGCAACACAACACCTTAGTTATAAATTCATCTCACCAACCTTTCCCTCTTTCTCATTAATATTTTCCCCACAGAAACTTAGAATCAAAACAAGTCATTTTCCAACTTTTTCCTTTCCACTTGTTGTATTTTGAGCATGGTAATGCACATGAAAATCATATTTTTGTATTTGTGCTTTTTGTATTTCTTGGCTGAATCATCATCTTCATCATCCACTGTCCAAAATTACACAAGGTATAAACAAATCAGTAGCTTGAGGCTTGAAAGGATTAATAACCACTTGGAAAATATTAACAAGGTTCCTGTTCTAACCATAGAGGTAATGTTATTTATTGTCATTAATGTTTCTGTTTGTTTATTGGTCTTAGTGGTTGAGATTTTAATATCATGCATTAATGTTTTTATTAAATATCTTAATTTGTTTGGTGTTGGATGAAATTAATTTCAGAGCCCAGATGGTGATCTTATAGATTGTGTCCACAAAAGAAAACAATTAGCTTTGGATCACCCACTTTTAAAGAATCACAAGATCCAGGTACAACTAGTATTTAATTTCTTTATTTTTATTTTCAATTCAAGTTGACTATTGGATTATTAATATAATTAATTTAAATTGTATTTAATTTATTTTTATAAAATCCACGGCTTAATAACATTTTATAAAACTTTTTTTTATTAATACAGAAAATGCCGAGTGAGATGCCAAGACGGATGAAAGTGAAGCAAGACGACAATGATGATAATAATACTAAGACTAATTCAGGGGGTGGAGAAGGAAAAGGGAGGGTAAGAGGAGATGTGTGGCAAATGTGGCACCGAAACGGAACAAGATGTCCTAAGGGGACAGTTCCGATACGGCGAAGTACGGTGCATGATGTGGTTAGGGCGAAGTCTTTGTATGACTATGGTAAGAAACAACGGACACAAATTCCAATTGCTCGCCGGAGTAATGTCCCTGAGCCTGATATACTCGCCGCCGGCAATGGTCATGAGGTACGTATGTGTATGTGCTCACTACAATAATATTACAAATTTTATAACATGCCTATTATTTTGGTGCATTGTAAAATTTATTTTACATTATCATTTATATTATTATTAAATTGATCGTGTAAAAAAATGAAGGATTTAGAAGTGATGATAACTAAATCCTGTATGCAAGGGTTGAAATAGTATAAAATATAATTTAAAAAAATGTAATTTTCACAGATAGATCTATCTATCTAGCTAATCAAATTATTCAAGTTGTTCCCTTGATTATTGATTAAGCTTCAAGTTGTTATCTTCTCATTATATTAAACAACTTTTGAAACAGAAAAATAATAATAATAAAATGGGAATTTTCTTTTCAACACTCCATACAGTTGTAGCTCAAAAAGATTGCTTTATTTGTACTTCAACTGATATTATCTTTTCTTACACTCTTAAACTTTGTTTTTATTTAATAGTTTATTGATGGAAGTAGACTTTGCACTAATTATATGTATTAAATTAATTAAAATAAAATTGTTGGTGTTTAGCATGCGATAGCATACACAGGATCATCATCACAAGAGATGTACGGTGCAAAAGCATCGATAAGCGTGTGGGACCCATCAATTGAAGTGATGAACGAGTTTAGTCTCTCGCAAATTTGGGTTCTTTCTGGATCGTTCGATGGTCCTGATCTTAATAGCATTGAAGCTGGATGGCAGGTACTCCTAATAAATTCTAATTCAATTCTTTAATCTAGTTACAAACTAGTAATATTTAAAAAAATAATACATATTATTTGAAGGTGGTTTATAAATATAGATCATTTTCAATTGGTTCCTTGAATGAAGTAACCAACATTTCATGAATTGATTAATTAATTCGATTATACTATGTGATACTTAATGTGACACGGCATATTATTATATTCAATGTGCATAAATATTATTAATTTGATGAAATAGTCTCTAAAGTTTTGATTATTCTACTAGTCAGGTCAGTCCGGAGCTTTATGGTGACACCCGGCCCAGATTATTTACGTATTGGACGGTCAGATTTCTTTCTTCTTTTTCTTTCCTAAAATCCCATCTTAAATTGGAGATTTATAAATGGCATCCTCTAATAATTTGCATCTCAAAATTTTTAGTTTTTTTTTAAATTACACTTAAAAATTAAGTTTAAAAAGAAAAATATTTATAAATAACTATCCAATCAAATACATAATATTAAAAAGAAAAATGTTATGTTTTATACAAGATTTATATTGTGATATATAAATTCAGTGTGCATATATATCAAATATATTTATAAATTTGATGCAAAATTTGTCTCCATCTGAATTTATGTAAAAATCTTCAAAAAAATTTCTCATTTTATGTAAATTTAGTGTCCTAGTCTCTTTTGTTAAAACCAACTCTTTTCACTTGCCCAAATTCTTTCACAATGTGATGGTTACACCAACTTGAGACGAAGCTATACAATTTTGAATTAAATAAAAAGTGTTATATTTATGCTCAAAGTACACAACACTTTTATGAAATGATACTTTAATTACACTTAGTTGCAGCTTTAATATAGTATTAACTGCATCTTAGGTTCTACACAAATATCAACACATACTAACTTAAAGTGTTGTGGGGGGTGGTGTTGTTCAAACGCCTTATTTGAATACATGACATTATTCCATAACTCTATCACATGTTCTTGTCGATTAACCTTGACAAACTCCTTGCATTTTGTACCAACATTTTTTCAACATGAAAAACACATAAGAAGTGGATCGTGAATGGGAAAACAACTTCAACGATATTCATTAGGGCAAGTTTCCGATTAGTTACCATGACATTGGTAAACAACTTTTCGTATATTAACAACTCTAACTTCTCTAACCCCCATGTCGAATTTGTCTTCCTTTCATGTTCCAAGTAAGCAAACCCAACACAGAATGTCAACTCAGTTAATGTAACACCATAATCTCAAATAGTTGTATCTTATACTTGTTGGTCTTATACGTGAGTCATATATCAAAACCAGATGAAACATATTCAAAAGCTTTACTGAATCCCGATGTGTCCAAAATTTATCACCTGAAGATCTGAGTCCTCCATGTTTCTTGTCCAACACTAATAATTCACATTACGAATTAAGCTCAATAAATGTTGCATTTTTGTGAACGGACCTCTAATAGTAAATCAATTATCTCGCTCATGCTTTATAGAATTGCCAAAAACTAGTAAGATCTTCAACATTTATATATATCAATGCAACCATTATGTACCTCGGCGTCATGTGATACTTTATTATGTTATTCAAAATTGCCTTTCTTCGATTTTTAGACGACCTAATATGTCATGACTATGGGAATCATAAGCTAAATCATGGTTGTGAATGCCACATCTAACCTTTATATTCGAACCACAACCACTTGACACAAATCTTAATCGTAAGAGGCACTCAAACCTTCATCTATAACTAACTTCCGACTTTCCTTTGTTTGTATAATTTCTGATGGATCATCATGAGGGGGAAGCATTCAAATTGGATCAAACACTCACCTAAAGGTCAAAGACTCATCCAAACAAATGAGAGAGACACCACATATTCACCAAAAACCTTAGGGTAGTAAGTCTATGAGTTCTCTTACTTATAAAGTGGCAAACCTTCGCTTTTCTAAGTAATGTAAAACTTAGAACTCACACTTGTTTCTCAACTCAACTTACATTTGTTTCTCAACAATCTATCTGTCAAGTGTGAGTTCATCCACTATGTTCCCCTTTAAGCGAAAGTTCTTTATTCTACATGCGCGTACCACCATTGAGAGACGCATTTATCTCGTCATGAGCACTTTAACGGAACATGATACTGACCACCATGTTAGGAAGACTTTCGACACAAGGAGTTAGTTTCTTACTCGAACTAGATTCTGATACCACTAATGGGTTATCATGAGGGGAAACAATCACATTGGGTTAAAACACTCATCTAAAGGTCATAGACTCTCCCAAACAAGTGAGAGAGACATCACATATTCACCAAAAACCTTAAGGTGATAGGTGTATGGGTCTTCTTACTTATAAAGTGTTCAACCTCCACTTTTTAACTAACGTGAAACTTAAAACTCACTTATTTCTCAACATAACTCACATTTATTTCTAAACAATTTATCTCTCTCACAACCAAAGAACCAGTTTGTTGTTCATGCCTCTTAGTTCATTTTCTATATCATAAAGAACGGTAACTTCAATAATATTGTGTTTGTCCAATATATTGTGCTCTATATAATACTTCTACACATGAGGAAATACCTACCAATTATAACATAAAATAAATTATTTATAGACTTCCATAATTCGATTATATTTTAAAAATTCAGATAAAATATGTAAGTAAAACATATCTCCATAATGGTGAACAATGATGTAAAATCTTCTGAAACACCATTCATCTCAACTCCATTAATTTAGGGGATTTCTTAATACACCATCCAAGTTTCTTAGGCACCACGTGAAATTTTATTTTTGCCCCCAGATTCCAGATTTGCACATCCGGACGCACCAAATTTGTAAAAAACGCTGATATGTTCCGGATGTGCACATCCAGAAGAATTCCTGATTTGCAAATCCAGAAAAAATCAAAAGAATTTCATAAAATTCTTTACTTCTAAATATAATTAAATCCAATATAATTAAAATTAATATCATTTTTTCAATATAATTAAATCCAATATAATTAAAATCTATATTAATTAAAATTAATATGATATTTAATATGATTAATTTTTTTCAATATAATTAATATGATTAATATGGTATTTTTAATTTTAAATGATTTTTTTATATTGAAAAAATTAATTTAATTATATTAGATTTAAAATTATATGGTATTTACTTCTAAAATTGGATTTAATTATATTGGTATTTAAAATTATATGGTATTTACTTCTAAATTATATGGTATTTACTTCTAAATTATAAATAAAATTATATGGTATTTACTTCTAAAATTAATTTAATTATATTGAATTTAATTATATTGAAAAAATCATATTAATTTTAATCATATTAATTTTAATTATATTGGATTTAATTAAATTGGATTTAATTATATTGAAAAAATCATATTAAGTTTAATTATGTTGGATTTTAATTATATTGAATTTAATTATATTTAGAAGTAAATGATTTTATGAAATTCTTTTGATTTTTTCCGGATTTGCAGATCAGAAATTCTTTCGGATGTGCAAATCCGGAAAAAACTGAAAAATTTTAGAGAAAGGGTGCGTCCGGATGTGCACATCCAGAAATTGGGGGCAAAAACGAAAATTCAGGTGGTGCCTAAGAAACAAGGGTGGTGTGATAAGAAAGCTCCTTAATTTAAGCCATTTAAAAAAAATGAACAAGAACACCGAATTTATGAAGGAGAAAAAATCTGATACACTAAATTTGCACTAGATTTATATACCTCTCCAATATAGTGCGTGCCAAATTTATATGTCACAATATAAATCTGGTATGAAACATTATTTTTCCTTTTCAATATTACATATTGATACCGGATAGTTTGTTATAATTACTAAATTCTTTGTTTAATAGACTTTTTGAAATTAATTTTAAAAAACGTAAAAAATTTAAAAATATAAAATATGGGAAAGTCATTATTAAATCTTTAAAATTATGCTATCATATTTATATATTATTTTTTTTAGAAATTTATTTACCCATTGTATACTAAAATTTGTGTATTGATTGTAATAAAACTAGAATATGTGGATTATTTATCTAAATATAAATTAATTTTTTATGTAATCATTATATTATTTCTCATAGTTTAAGTTAGATGGAAAAACTATAATATGCAAAGATGTTCTATCATTTAAAAATAAAGAAAGAAAAGGGGACATTATAAAAGTAAATCAATTTCAGCTATAGTTATTGATTTCAACTACAATTTTAGCTACCATTAATTAAATTGGAAATTTATGATGCTTTATAAAGCTTTGAAGTTTTTTTTTTTTTTTTGTTGATACAGAGTGATTCTTATCAAGCAACCGGATGTTACAATCTTCTTTGTGCTGGTTTTATCCAAACCAATAGCAAGATAGCTATTGGTGCTGCAATTTCTCCAGTCTCTTCTTATGCTGGCAACCAATACGACATTTCAATCCTCATTTGGAAGGTCTATATTTCTTCCACATTCAAAAATCATTTCCTCATAAAAAAATATTTTTTCACTTTTATTTTGTTGTGAATTTGAACTAGGATCCAAAGGTAGGAAACTGGTGGATGAGTTTTGGCGACAACACATTGGTAGGATATTGGCCATCAGAGCTATTCACACACCTCGCCGGCCACGCCACCATGGTGGAATGGGGTGGTGAGGTGGTGAACTCGTGCTCCAACGGCCGACACACCTCCACTCAAATGGGCTCCGGCCATTTCGCTGGAGACGGATTTGGAAAAGCGAGCTACTTTCGCAACCTTGAAATTGTGGACGTTGATAACACTCTTAGCTCAGTGCAAAGTATTTCAACGCTAGCAGAGAACACAAACTGTTACGATATTCAAAGTTCTTATAGTAACGAATGGGGTACATATTTCTATTATGGTGGGCCTGGGAATAATCCTCAGTGTCCATGATTTTTAACTGACGTACATATAAGTTTCAAATTTGTCCCACGTTGTTGAAGTAATGTTTTATTTTCTTGTTACATTCTTTACTTGTACGTAATTAAAGAATTATGATTCTGCTGTTTGCATCCTTGTTTGTTTTTCTTTTTTTGGAAGTATATGCGAATGAGCAGAACACAAAAAAATTGATAAGAAATGACAAATTTTGAATGTGTGAACTTTTATATATGTGATATTTTTTTCACCTTACTTTTCCTTCTTAATATATATGTATATATACTAGTAGACTAGTAGTTATATACAAGTATCACTGATAGTTAATTTATACATTCTATATAGTTTAAATTAGGAGTGTTTGTGGTTCATGAACTGAACCACATTAGTGGTTTAGTGCAGTTTTTAAAAACCACTTTAATAAAAAGTGGTTAATCTGTTAAAACAGTTACAATTCAGTTTAAAACTAATTATAACCAGTTCATATTCTTAAACCAGTTTAATTTATTTAAATAGTTTGAAACTAATTTTTTTTAAAGAACCATATTTTTTTAACTGAATTTTAAAATGTTTTTATTTATATTTTCTATAAATCAGTTATTATTGTTTTTTTAAATAAAATTGGATTCAAATTATGATTTTATTTCAAACTGTTTCACAATGTTAAATAATAATAAACTAGTTTTTAGAAAATATAACTTACAACATTAAAATAAAAATTCATAAACTGTTTTGAATCCGAATAAAATGAATAAATGAGATGTCGATAATTCAAATTCGTATCTCTGCATTCGATATTTCTATATAGTTATCAATTAAATTGATTTAACGTATAATTTATATTTTTTAATCAAGATTTAAAATGTTTTTAAAATGTTATTTGTAAAGTGGCTGCATGTTTAATTGTATGATTAAGTCATTTTGCTTTTGACGATGATGAAAAGTTTCTGAATAGCTTTGAGTAATGTGGGTGTTGTCCTGGACTAGTTTTTTTTAACAAATTCTTGAATTTGTTAAAAACGTTTGAGTTTGGAAATTTATTAAATTTGTTAGAAAAAGTTTTTAACAAATTCTTGAATTCTTGAATTTTTTAACAAATTAGTTCAAACTAGTTCAAACGGGTATAAATTCTTGAATTTTTTAAAAACGTTTATTGAGTTTGTAAATTTATTGAATTTGTTAAAAAAAAAAAAATTTATATTTTTTATAAAATTGTAAAAAGAGTTTATAACAGTTTGAACTAGTTTTTAAATTCAATTAGATTAACTGAATTGGTTAAAATAAACAATTCAGTTTATTAACCATTTAAATGGTTCTACTTTTTTATGGTTCAATTCAATTCAGATTGAATATATGGTTTAGTTAACCAAATTTTTTAATACCCCTAATTTAAATAGTTAACGGGGCAGCTTTGGCAAATTACAGAAGTTTGTTTGTTTAAATAGTAATGGGAATTTTATTTCTTATCCCCTATTTATCTATACCTTCCTCCGTCTCCCAAACACTTGATAACATATAATACCTTTAATTTTGATAAGTTAAACTATTTTTTTCTTCCAAAAATCACACACCTCCCTTCTAAATTTTTTTTTACAAGTTCTCCAATCCAACACATTAAATTACAAGCGTGATATAATTAACACAAGAAGCCTACAAAACAGCAAAGCTATAAAAAATCAGTGGGAAGTGTAAACCACTTATAAATTAAGATTATGATGAGTGAGAAAGTCTCACCTCTCTAAAAACACCCTTACCTTTTCATCAACTTCCTCCTCTTGGAATTTTTTATTAAGCATTGATAGTAGTGTTTTTATGGTATTTTTGGCTTAAACTCCTAGCCTTAGGGCTAGGGGCCTTGGTATCGGTTCGACTCTTCTGTTTACTGCTTGATCGTGTTCCACAATGGATTGGACAGAGGTTTCTCGTAAGAAACTTGCCAATGGTTTACACAACTTTTCAGTCTGGAGGGAGAACGGAGGTAAAGGTGCGGCTGATGGAGAGCCTATTACCTCATTCTTTATTACGGATTTCCTAGACAAATTCTCTGCTAAGGATCTCTTTGAGATCTTTAAAGTCTACGGCGTTATCTCGAAGGTTTTTCTGCCCGTTAGGAGGGATATAAGAGGTAAGAGATTCGGTTTCGCTCGGTTCAGGAAAGTTCATGATACGCGAGTTATGGCGGTGAAGCTCGACAGTATCTACATTCTAGGGAGAAAATTGCACGCGAATATTCCTCGCTTTCAGAAGGTTGTCAAAGAGGCCAAGGTTGGTGTTCCTCTGAATAAGGGCACAACAGTTCATTCTGGGAGAAAAGGGGACGCGAAAAGGCTCGTGGCTAAGGCTTTTTTTGCTCACGTAGTCAGCATGGGAAACTCAGTAGGTAGAGGTGACGATCAGCTTCCCTCTCTCAGTCGGCTCAAGCTAGATATACAAGATACTAAGAGGTTTGAATCTGCATATGTGGGTGTGGTTCTTGATGAGATCAATCCCTTCTTGATTCAACAGCTCTTGTTTGAGGAAGGATTTTTTCATATTCTAGCAACACCTCTTGGAGCTAGTATGTGTCTGCTTGAATCTAATAAACAAGGAGATATCTCACTGTTTATCGAGCAATCTAAAGATTGGTGTGATAGATGGTTTTCAGATTTACAACCTTGGACCCCAGAGGTTGTGGACAAGCAGAGACATGCGTGGGTGAGATGCATTAGTCTTCCATGCTTTGCATGGACTGATGATGTTTTTCGTTGCTTGGCCAAAAAAATTGGTACGTTTATCAAAGGTGATGAAGATACCACGAAGAACACTAGGTTTGATGAGGCCAGATTGCTTTTTAAAACTAACTGGAGAATCATTTTCAACGAGGAATTGTCGTTAGAGATTAATGGATCTGTTTTTACTATTAGTCTGTTCTAAATTCCTCATGATTCTGGTGTAGGTTCTTCGGATGTGGTTGGTGATGGAGAAAATTCTCTTGTTTCAATGGAGTCAGAAGATAGTGATAATGACTGTTCATGGACTCCCGATGATGAATCAGAGGATGCTGAGGATTATCCGTAGTGGAATAGTGAAGTGCCTAGAAAAAAGGATGTTGAGGCTTGTTCAGATGCTATGGGCAGTTGTGCAGGTAGTACACCTAACCTTGTTTGTGATATGTTGGAAGACGCAAAAGGTTGGGATAGCCTCGAGGCTTGCTTGGTCGCTGACTCCTTAGAGAAAGTCAAATCATATTTGGTGATTCCTGTTGTGGATTTGTCCCCTTTCAAATCAGTCCCTTTAGTTGAGAATCAACCATGTTCTGCTAACCAGATTGCCTACGTGGAAGATGTGGGCCATCAATTGTTTAAGGACCCAGTTCTTGGGCCGGTTCCATCTGATGACCTTGGTTCGGACCCTATTTCTTCCCCTTCTGATGGGCTTGTGGGATCTTATGGTGGGCCCAAACTTAAGAAGAAAAAACCCCTTGCTGATTTACTGGACTTCCAAATACCTTTCTCCCCTTCATTCTATTCTTCCCTTCTCAATGCCTCTACATCTGCTATGTTGAAACGTAAACTCACTAAAACCAAGTTCTGCTCTAAGTCAGGCCTTCCTTTACCACATCCCCACCCTCCTATTGTCGAAGATGATGGCAATTTGGTTCCTACTGGCAGTGCCTATTCCATTGACGACTCTGACATCCGTAGAAGTAACATCAGATGCAAGGCGGCCTTGGATGATGTCCCACACAAGGTGTTGGAATCAATTAATCTTCTGGGTATTGAAACTGACAAAGATGAAGAAGCCTTTGAGGGTGTTATCAGAAGTCTTGAATCGCGTGATAGAGCTCAATTCTCTCATAGAAAGGTTGTAGACAATTGTGGGAAATGATTTTTGTGTCCTATAATGTGCGTGGGTGTAATTTTCCTCTCAAAAGGAGAATTTGTTCTTGTCTCTCTAAAGGCAATGCTGACTTTTGCCTCATCCAAGAAACTAAAATTCCGCTTATGAACGATACGCTGGTCAAAAATATTTGGGGTAAAGGGGGGTACGAATGGTCTGTTAGTGGATCAGAGGGTGCCTCTGGTGGTTTATTAACTATTTGGAGAAAGGGGCTATTTTCCCCTTTGTTCACTGTTAAAGGTAAGGGCTTTTTGTGTTCAATTTTTTGAATGGAGGAATACCAAATTATATGTGTTGAATGTCTATTTGCCTTGTAGGCTGAGCGATAAGCGTAAACTATGGGTTGATATTATCGAGTTTAAAAATCGGAACCCCGGTGGTAGATGGGTTATAGGGGGGACTTCAACTCTGTCAAATCTTGCGAAGAAAGAAAGGGTAGACGCACATCCTCTGTCAGAGATTGCTTGGAATTCGGTGCTTTTATTGATGCTTTGGATCTGATTGACCTTCCTTTTGTCGGTAATCGATTTACCTGGTTTAATTCTAATGGCGAAAGTTGCAGGAAGTTAGATAGGTTCCTCATTGACGATTTCCTCATTGATTGTTGGGATTTTAAGGCTCAACTTGTAGGAAAGCGAGACATATCCGATCACAGATCAATTTGGATTAAATCCTTTCGTGCTAATTCGGGTCCTAAACCTTTCCGTTTCTTCAATTGTTGGATGGATCATAAGGATTTCATGCCTTTTATCCGGGAAACTTGGAATTCCTTAACTTTTCAAGGATCTCCCTTATTCGTCTTTAAAGAAAAACTTCGTGCTCTTAAAAGTCATTTGAAATTGTGGAACGTTCAAGTCTTCGGCTGGCTTGACCTTAAGTTAGAGAATAATGTTGAGGCCCTGAATAAGATAGATGAGATCATGGAGGGAACTGTTGCTGGTATGTCTGAGGAGGACCTTAAAAAGAAGGGACAGGTTCAAGACGAGCTATGGAGTAACCTGCGTTTTCAGGAAAGCATGCTTTTTCAAAAATCAAGATCTAAATGGTTGAAGGAAGGTGATGTTAATAGTCGTTATTTCCACGCTGCCTTTCAATCTAGGAACAGATCAAACCTTATTTCTGCAATAGGTATTGAGGATCAGTTGGTGGACGATCCGGCTATTATTAAAAAGGAAGCTTTTAGGTTCTTTAAAGCTAAATTCTTGAAAGAAGAACATTGCAGGCCTGTCATGAATCTCAGTAACTTACAGAAGCTGAGTTTGGAAGAAAGAAATTGCTTGGAGGCTCCGTTTTCTCATGAAGAATTCGTGTTGCTGTTTTTTATTGCGAGGGTGATAAATCCCCGGGACCGGACGGATTCTCTTTTAGATTTTTCAAGGAATGTTAGGATGTTGTCGGGTCGGATTTCACAAAGTGTTTAATACACTTTTCCTACTCCGGTTCGCTTCCGAAAGTTTTTTTATCGTCGTTCATCGCTTTGATCCCTAAAGCGGACAACCCTCAAAATTTTGGGGATTACAGGCCCATAAGCCTTGTGGGATGCGTCTCCAAAGTTATCTCTAAGATTCTTTCTACTAGATTAGCTCCTGTCATATCTAGTTTGGTTTCTGCAGTTCAAACGGGGTTTATTCCCAGGAGAAATTTGTTGGACGGGGTTCTTCTAGCAAACGAGGTTATAGACTTGACCAGAAGAGAAAAGAAGCAGTGCCTTCTCTTTAAGGTTGATTTTTTTCAAGCCTACGACTGTGTAGACTGGAATTTCTTGCTTCATGTTCTCACATCTATGAATTTTGGGCCTAATTGGATTAAATGGATTAAAGGGTCGGTGTGCTCCAGTTTTGTTTCGGTTTTGATTAACGGGAGCCCGACGGGGGACTTTGAGGCTTCGAGAGGTTTAAAGTAAGGCGACCCGCTTGCTCCTTTCCTCTTTGCTATAGTTGCTGAAACATTGGCTTTCTTGGTAAGACGTGCGTCTAGCTTAAACTTTTTCTCCGGGTTTGGTTATAAAGACGAAGTATCCATTGAAATTTTGCAATTTGCCGATGATACATTGCTGTTTTGTGATGGTGGATATCCTAACCTTTGGGCTATGAAATCTATCCTTAGAGGTTTTGAAATGGTCTCCGGTTTAAAAATCAATTTTTTGAAAAGTTGCATCTATGGTGTTGGCCTACAACCTGGATATATCAATGTTGCAGAAAGTTTCCTCTACTGTAAATCGGGCTCGCTTCCTTTTAAATTTCTTGGCATAACTGTTGGAGGAAATCATAGGAGATTTACGTTTTGGAATCTGGTGTTGGCAACGCTCAAAGCTCGGTTAAATTCTTGGGCTGGCAGAAATTTGTCCATTGGTGGTCGGGTTACCTTGATTAACTCAGTTTTATTCAATTTTCCTATTCATTACCTTTCCTTTTTCAACGCCCCTTCAAAAATTATTAAAGACATCATCTCTATTCAGTTCCGGTTCTTGTGGTCCGGTTCGGCGGAAAAAAAAAGTATAGCATGGATTAAATGGACTATGCTGTGCAAACCAATTAAGAAGGGAGGCCTTGGCATTAAACACATTGGGATGTTCAACAAAGCCCTCTTGTCTAAATGGCTCTGGAAATTTCTTGTTGGTGGCAAAGAGATTTGGAGGGATTTCTTATCAAGGAGATACGGCAAGCTTAACGATTGGGTTTTCCATTGTGAACCTATCAACAAAATCGCTTCTGCATCCCTTTAGATGCGTGACGTGATCAGCCTGAAAACCATCAGAAACCATTACAACTTCTAGTCAGTGGCAGTACCGGTTATCGGTCGCGGAGACTGCATTTCATTATGGTCTTCGTACTGGTGCGGAGATACTATGTTGAAGGACGAGTTTCCAGAATTATTTTCTGCTGCTGTATACAAGAACAGCGTGACTGCTGATCTCGGTTTCTGGTTCCAGGATGTTTGGGTCTGGTCCTTTGATAATTGTTGGAGTTCTGGCCATCAGGTGGATCAAGCCATGGTAAATTCTCTGCTGAACACTATTCACGACGTGCAGATTTCGCGTGATATCACGGATACTTGGGATTGGAGATTGGACTATTCCAAGGTTTTTTCGGTGCGGTCCTGCTATGTCCACTTGATCGAGGAATTTTCGGGCTTCAGTTTTCAAGAACCGGATATGTTGCTTCTCAAGGTAGTGTGGAATACTCGCATCCCTTTGAAGATTAAGATTTTTTGTTGGAGGATGATTTGCGACAGGCTGCCAACTCGTAACAATCTTGCTCATAAAGGTATCATCATTTCCCCTCATGACAAGGTTTGCGTCTTGTGTTTTCTACAGGAAGAGGGTGTGTTTCACCTTTTTTTGAATTGTCCCAAAGTTCATCTCTTATGGCTTAAAATTGCTGACTGGTTAGGATATTCCCCGGTGATCTCCAACTCTATTAGTAACCACGGTTTGCTTTGGTTTTTAGCTTTGTTCGATAGGGGTAAGGAGGACATGAGTTGTTTCGTGTGGACCATTACTTCTTGGTGTATTTGGAACACTCGAAACAATATCATTTTCAACGACGTTGTTTGTGATGTGGAGGATATTTTCAATCGTGTGGTTACTCTTTCTTGGAGATGGGTGGAATTAGGTCGTAGAAGATGTAATTATTATGATTGGTTGAAACATCCTACAGATTTCTTGTAGCTTTAGGAGACTTTTTGTTGTTCTTCTATTTTGATTGGTTTTTTGTATCGGGTTGGAGAATCCCTTTTTCTCCATTTTAATACAAATTGCTTATCAAAAAAAAAGTTACATTTCACCGGTGTTTTTGCCCTTACTTCTAACCACCTCCACGATGATAGAATCACCCTTTGAAAAATAGTGTCAACATTACAGATTTCATCGTTAAACGGAATTTGATTTCTCAACTTCCAAATATTCCAGCATGTAACGAACCAGATATTGCAAAACGACAGGTTATGACACCTCCAAACCAAACTCAAGCACCACGCCAAAGCATGACTACAGCAGCTACCTTTATTAATCTAAGGGACTTCAACCCAATTAACCACCCTCTTCCACACCAATTGAATTTTCGGACAGGTGAAGAACACATGATTAATATCTTCAAATGCATTGAAGCAGAAAACACACACCTTGTCATGATTATTAACAATAATTCTTCTGGATAAAAGATTCGCACGGATAGGTAATCTGTCCAAAACCAATCGCCAACCAAACAACTTGAGCTTCAATGACATGTTGGTCCTCCACAAAATTTCCAAAACAGAATGTGTTGCTGCCTCCAATTCCACATGAGATTGAGTAGACATGATAAGCTCATAATATGATTTTACGGAGAATTCATTACACACCCCAAGTGGCTAAGTTTATCTATCAACAACATCAACCTGCAATTTCACTTCTTCCAGCAAGATTTCTTAATCCCGCAAGTCCTGATCAAGCATGGTGTAGGCCTCGAAATGGATAGACTGAAAATTCCACTGCCATACTCCATCCACCCACGCCCTCATATCACTCACAAACCAAAATTTTGTCTCTGTAGACTCGAACAGTGCAGGGAAAGTAGATCTAAGATTAGTATTACCAACCCACTTGGAACACCAAAATGGTACACAACCACCCTTACCTAATTTAATTAATAAAAAGTTTATGAAGCATACCTCACTAGTTTGATTCCTTGCCTCCATCAAGTCCCTCCACCAGAAAGACTCGAATCCAGAGAATTTTCGTAAGCTTCATTGCACATAACTCTTCTTGCCAAATTACTATACTTGAACTCTAACAAAACCCTCAAAAGCTCATCACCATATTGCAGAAACTTCCAAAGCCACTTCGAAAGCAACGCCAGATTGAATTTACCGACATGTTTGATTCCAATTCCTCCATTTTTTTTATTTACATAGAGTACTCCAAGAAACCCACACGCCACGCCACTGCGTTCCAAAGACTCGGACCAAAGGAATTTTCTTTGCAGTGTAATAATCACATTCACAACCTGCCGAGGGGCCTTAAAGAATGAAAGGTGATGAATAGGCAGATTGGATAGGACGGAGTTTATTAATGTAACTCCCCCCATCGACAATAATCTATCAATCTAAGTTGATAGTTTGGCTCTAAAGCACGCAATAACAGGCTTCCAAAAGGAAAGCCTCATATGGTTACCTCCTACCATCGAGCCAATGAACTTAAAAGGTAGTAGACCAGACTTACACAACAAGAACCGTTCCGCTTTGAGCATAAAACCAGAATCAATACCCATAACATAAAGACAGATTTTAGCGAAATTGATTTTTAGACCCGACACCATTTCGAATCCACAGAGAATTAACTTTATGGCCCAAAGATTTGACAAGTCTCTGTTGCACCCCAAATTTTACCCTCTTTTTTTTTCTGCTAGTTGATGTTTTTATTTAATATTTATTTTAACATCTTTATCTGTCTTTAATGTAATTTAATTTCAATATAGCCTATTTTATTTAATTTACATTTAATTTGTTTTATTTTGTTAATTTAATTTCCAAACTCAATTTAATTTTTAATTTCAACTTTTCTAAGAAAATTTAGTTTAATAAATTAGTTTTTAGTTTACTTTTTTAATTAATTTGAATTGAGGTTAATTAATTGTTATCATGTTACTAAAACTTTCCTCATAAAAAACCAATTGGTCCACGATGTCTAATCCTTGGATAATTATTGGCCAAGTTCTATTTGAAAATGACCAATGGGAATCAGATTATTTGCTTTGACTTTTCAACCTCATCAATCCAACCAATGAGAATGCGACGTGTGGCCAGCAAAGAAGCAAAATAACCAAAGTCTGCTTCCTCCTCCTTTGTAGCGTTTGTGAATTGCAGAAGAAAATAGAGGAATTCAAACAACAAGTAAATTCATCCAACAAAAAATCACTTCCACAATTCAATCCCTTGGCGCGTATGATTTGATTTGAATTCTCCCAAAGCAATTCCATCTTGAGCTCTCAACGGTTTGGTTCGTAAAAGCGATTCCGAAGGGTTACCAATTCAAGCATTACAACCTGCCACTGTCTGCGAATCTCTTCACATTTACCTCATTCAATACCTGCGCGTATGACAACAAATATGGAGCTCGGAAGTCATACACGAAACAGTGAAATTCACCCTGTATCTCTGAGGTTTTGCACAGCAAGAGGAGCGTATCTGTCTCCAAGGAATTAACCAAGCTTGAATTTCAAAAGAGCCGTTACTACTTTGCGCACCAACCATTTGATGTGAGGACACACTCAACCTAACCCATTAAGCTTGCCTATATAAGGAGGTTTGGTCTGAGTTCAAGGACATCAACAATTCTCACGAAAATATGCTTTAAAGTCTTCACAAATTGTGAGCATCTGGGACACGAATAAAGAAGAGGGAGAGCTACTTTGGAAGATTTTCTAATTCAAGAGAGGTCATCATAAGCTGAAGGTGCAGTGGACATTACTCCACTTGGTAACTATCCTTTTCCTTTTTATATTCATATTCATCAGATATCATTATATCATGACTCAATCATAGCTTTTATATATGTTCCATGTTATTTTCATAACTTGCTAATGTGTATTTAAATCTGTTGGACTGTTTACTCGTGTTCTGATATCACTTGTAGAATGATTTGTTTTGTTTTACTGATATACATGTATGCTGCCCATAACAGGATTTTTGTTTTTTTAACCCATGTGTTTAAATTTGATGTTTGAGTTGCCAAGGTTCACATATGGTTATACTTGTTGTTTGACTCATCCATCCAGTTTGTAAGTGTGCACTAATGATATGTTTTTGTGTTGTAAGGATTGCTTATGTATTGATACTTGTTAAGCTTTTGAATATGAAATTGAGATGTTGGTACTATTTGTTTATCTACTCATATGCTCATAACAGTATACTCATCTGAGGTATGTAATTGTTACCATGCCTAGAGTCTTAACCTCTTGTGTATAACCTGCTGTGGACATTGGTTCAGATGCGTGTATGCCATATTCATAACTAAGTTTGATGGTTGAAAATGAAAAGTTTGATTGTGTTCGTCTGCATTAAGTTTATACTTTCATATTTGATCAGGTGCCTATCAATATATCATGGTTTGTTATATCATGACATTTCGCTTTGTGTATGCCAGAACTGTTGTGTGAAACTGATAATTTCTGAAGGTTTTGTTTTGTGATACCATGCTACATCCTACATGTTAAGTTTTTGGTGTTTAGGATATGTATACAACCTTAAGTTGTCTTTTGATGTGTCTCCAAGTTGTGAATGTATTTGCTAAACTATGTGATGAGGGTATATGTACCAACCTGAGTATGAACTTTACCAATATGTGTGTACATTGTGCTGACTGCCATTTATGTTTGTCTCTAAAAGGTGAAAATAGGTGATGAACTCATTTTGACATAACACCACTTCCACACACTTTTGAAAACCTGATTGCACACAAAGATACTATCAAACCTGGTAATCAAGATATATGCACAAACCTGCCCTCAACACATTCCACTTGTTTGTCTGTTTGGATCTTTGTTATATCTTGCTTCCTGTTTTAACAACCACTGCTGAATCCTGTGAAATTTGTGTCTGCTGATTTGTTTTAATGCTCATAATGTCCCCTGATTAAAAGATGAGTGATCACCTGACATGTATCTATTTCAAGATATAAGAATTCTTGTTCAACCTTTTTTTGTGATATGAAGAATTGAGGGCATGTCTTTGCTCCATATACGAACCATGTTTAGATTTACTGTTTTGTGTTTTACTTCTGAAGCCAATTCATATGTGCATATTGAAACTTGAATGTGAGCTATAAACTCATGTTTTTTGTATGATCATACCTTGCTGTTCTTTTCCTTTAAGTATGTATTGGTGTGAACCTTTGTCATACCTTGATGTCTTTTTGTGTGAACCAATTGCTGATGAATCATTTGAAGTTTTTGTGTTTAATAACCATGCTACTGCTATAGCTCTGTGCAGTAGTCATTTTTATGAGTCTACTTTGCACTGTCCTGACTCATGCTTGTTATTACTGAACCATATGTACATTTTGCTCTGCATTGCCATAATCCTCTGCTGCATTTAATTGTCTAAACTTTGCCATTTTCCATGATTCAATCCCTCTATGTTGTAACTTTGAATCCATGCCATGCTCCAAAACTGTTCTCCAACTGTGCAAGTTTAATTCTCATTCTGAATACACAAACTTTATTTGCTATTCCTTGCCAACATTGCCACATGAGCTGATTAAATATTTGTTGTGTTACACCTCACCTTTATAACCATTGCACAGTTTATTTGATTAGATTTAGAGTGAATGGTTGACACCACCGTATTCCTTGATCTTTTCTGATGAATTTGAACATTTACTTTGCTTAATTTGGTTGAGATTTGGTTAAGTTATGTACCTGTGAACATGGCCGGTTAGACGTGTAAAATCGTGAATTGCAGGGTGCACGTTTTAGGTTTGTTCGTTTGTTTTTTTCATTTTTATGCGCGAACTAGGTTCATACATTTATTGAATCATTTATTAAACGGATGAAACACACCGTCCCAACGGTCACACACTTGCACTTAAGCGCCTTGTCAACCCTTAGGACTGGGGTTCGAATCCCCCTCGCCCCAGTCCTTTTATTTTAATTTTCCAAATCATTCTTGTTTCTAATATATATGTATGTTTCCCTCTTATGTTCACGCGCGCATGTAGCCCAGTTGGCTGTGGTGTGGTTTTGTTTGATTCAAAGGGCGCAGGTTCAATCCCCTTGGCTGCCACTTTCTTTTTTATCATTTATTTATTTTACTATTTTAACTTTATATTTAGTTTTCAAATACTATAATTTATTCATCTTTAATCCTTTTCATCCCATTTCTTTTTGCTATGACTTTCAATTTGAGTTTATTTTTTAAATATGAGAAGAAATTAGTAATAGCATCATGTTAATAATTTTAACTTAATTTTCATTTAAGTTAATTATAAATTCAATTTTATACATCATGAAAGTTATTGAATAATACCAATCACTTCTTCACTATATATGTACATATCAAAGTCTATGCTTGATTCAACTGTGGATTTTACATTTTATCCATGATTATTTAATCTTGAATTTTATTCTTGATTAACTTCTTGTCTTACAATGCTTTGGCCAATGATTGACCAATTTTATCTTGACTTTCATTTACATGTCATTGTTTTATCCTTGGCTTTTTATCTTATTATTTATTTTGAAGCATAATGCAAATCTTATGCTTAACTCTACTTCACCTCACCTTTAGATATTTAAGCATAATGCCAATCTTATGCTTATTTTCATTATCTTCATTTATCTTATATGTGAAGCATAAAGCCATTATTATGCTTGTAACACTTACTTTTTATCACTTCACCTTCATTTTTATCACTCAAGCATAAAGCCATTATTATGCTCGTAAATGTACTCATATTAATATCTTACACTTTATTACTTCACTTTCACTTATCTTTTATCGTTTGAGCATAAAGCTATTATTATGTTTGTTTGTAACACTTACACTTTATTATTTCACCTTTACTCATCTTGTATCATTACTTATCCTTATCATGCTTTATCATGTAACTTTTATCCTTTCCCCTATTCCAAAGGAAGGTGAATAGTTGTTGACTCTTAAAGTCATGACCCCCACTTTAACTTAAGTAACCTCTTAGGAAGAAACTCCATTTCTTGGCCTTATCAAGAGCCATGGAATCACAACTAACTTTAGGAAGAGTTCTTAAACTCTTAGTGATATTCATCATAATGAATTTATCACTTCCCCTACTGACTAAACTTCAACATAGGTCCATTTCAACTAGATTTAGGGAGTTCCTAAACTCTACAATGAGCTTGTACTCATTTCCCCTCTGAATATTGACCATAGTCAATAGTTCAGTAGAAGCAGAACTACGCATACTCTGATTCTATTCCCGAGGATACGTAGGCGTAAAGTGCGATGCTTTATCGAGTATACTTAGATACTAACCCCTAGGGTTTCAAGCCTTTAGCATAGAACCTTTAGCAAACATAAGATAACATTTAACAAGAGGTTCCTGTAGAGTACTACAGATATTAAGGGTGCTAATACCTTCCCTTAGTATAACCAACCCCCGAACCTTAGATCTCCCCCCTTTAGGTTTTTAACGATCTTGAACCTTTCCTTTGGATAAATCAAAGTCGGTTGTAAAAGAAATATGATGCAAGTTAATTAATAGCTTGTTATCCGATTTTCACCGCAACAGAAATGGCGACTTCACTGGGGAAAGTTAGACCTATTGCTGGTCCATTTCTAAGAGGGTTGAGCCTATCTTGCTTTTATGATTATTTATGTTTGATTATTTGCTTGTATGTGCTTATGTATGTCATATTTGTTTATCTGTACATTTTGTTCTTGCTTGATCCTTGGGTTGACATGGTATCTATGAGTGAGATAAGTCCTAACCCGGACTTGAGAGCACATTATTATAGGATCGTGGTGTAATCAATAGTCGGTTGTTGGCAGTAGTACCAACAATTTATGGCATATGATGACCACACTCAGATGAGGCCCTTTGAGATTGTTGATGTCTGATGTGAGAAGTCACATTGATATTACTTTTTCAATTGGGAGCCGTAGATTCTGAGGACCGTAGTTACCTTTACCCCACTCGGCCTTTATAGCGTAGTGCGGTGACTGTGAGGGAGCCAGTCCCGAGTAGTTGTCACGCGATACTACACTCAGACGAGTTCATCTTGAGAATATTATTGACCCGTGTAAGTAGTTACATGGGCCGATAATATCCAAAGGATTTACGTAGACTCTGGGAACTTTTTAGAACCTTGTTCGGCAGGTGAAAACCCATAGTACACACCTTTTGGGATGGGTAGACCAGACTCCATGCTGTGATCTCGAACCCTTGATTCTGCTACATGTGTTTTACATCCTGTTTGCATCTTGCATGTCATGTGCATGTCTGCATGTTTCATTGCATGTGTCTGTTTGCCCAGTTCTTCATTTCCCGTTATCTCTATCTTCCAGAGATTACCTGTGAGTCGTCAAGCTGGTCCCTTGACACTGATACCGGACTAGAGATAACTACAGACGAAGGATGTCAGAGTAAGAGATACACAATGTTGAGGTCCGAATGGAGATCGATGAACTTAAGTCAAGCATGACTAAACTCACTGAGATGCTCCAAGTTTTGATTGCTAGGGGAGAGCCTCCCCAAAGGACAGTTGTCCAGGAAGTTTCAAGTGCTGATCCTCCACCAATTCAGTTACCACCATCAACTTGGCCCGAGTTTGGTTTACCTCCTAACTATTCTCCACCTCTTGCATCTACTGCTATGGTCGGTCAGAATGTTATGCCTGTCTTCGAAGCTCCTGTTTTCGCCGAGACCAGACCTGTGGTCCACGCCACTCCACAACCCGTTAGAGCTTCATTTGGGAACCCCCTCTTTGAGTACAATGCTACCAGTGCTCAGGGTGAAGAGCCTGAATATTTTGTTGAACCTGAAGTCGTCCATGAGCGTTTCCAAACCTTGGACAAAAGACTCAAGGCCATTGAGGGTAATGATTTCTTCAACTTGGATGCTGACAATTTATGCTTGGTGTCTGACCTTGTTATGCCTGCGAAGTTCAAATTACCAGAATTTGTGAAGTACCAGGGACATTCTTGTCCAAGGGCTCACTTGGTCATGTATCTCCGAAGAATGACCGCTTATGCTGATAATCAAAAGCTGCTTATCCATTGTTTTCAAGATAGTTTGAGTGGAGCTTCACTCAAATGGTACATGAATCTTGAACAGAATTCCATCTGCTGCTTTCAAGATCTTATTAATGCTTTCATGAAGCAATACAAGTACAACTTGGACATGGCTCCTGATCACCGTCAACTTCAGAACATGTCTCAGAAGGATAATGAATCTTTCAAAGAATATGCTCAGCGCTGGAGAGAGCTCGCTTCTCAAGTTGAACCTCCTTTAGGCGAAAAAGAATTAACTGGTTTATTTATGGATACATTGACTCCATTTTATTGGGAGAAGATGATTGGAAGTGTTTCATCCAACTTCACTGATTTAGTTACTATTGGCCAAAGACTTGAGGAAGGCCTCAAGAAAGGAAAAGTATCCAGAGCTGCTGAACCCTCAAATGTTGTGAAAAAAACCTTCGGGAACTTCCATAAGAGGAAAGAGGATCAAGCCAACGCTGTGATGTTTGAAGTGAAAAGGCCTCGTCCCCGATCTCGATATAATGCTTACCCTACTGTTGCTGCCATTACCCCTGTGGTTACTGCTCCGCGACAAGTTCAAGCTACCCAACGTCCACCTGCAGGACAAAACCAATACCGTAATAGGGGTCAATTTGATCCCATTCCCATGACATACACCGAACTTTATCCTGGCATGGTGAAGAAAGGGTTGATTACCACAAGACCTTTGCCTCCTCCTCCAAATCCTCTTCCAGCCGGCTATAGGGCTGATCTCCATTGTGAATACCATCAAGGTGGTGCAGGTCACGATTTGGAAAATTGTTATGCACTGAAGGCTAGAGTACAAGAGTTGGTGAGAAGCAAAATCCTCTCCTTTAAGGATAATCCCAATGTCCAGAGTAACCCTCTGCCCGGGCACGCCAAGTAAAGCTTCAGTCGACTTCAACAGATTATTCTCCTAAAAGCCAGTGTTTCAGACAGGACAGCTCATCTTTGTTTCTGATTAGTCACTAGGCCTTTGTTTCTTGTTGTTTACATTTTTCTTTATAGCTGTTTGCCTTCAACTATGTCTGTACTTTCAAATTCAATGAAATGAGCGTTTTTGCAACTTTTTGATTCAATTCAATTGCTATTTACTCTAAATACTTTCAAATATATATTTTCTTTGCCGCTTTATTCTGCAAAGATTGGAGAATGATGATTACCTCATATACATAATTGCCGTGATATGCTTTCAACTAAACCTTGCCAGTGATATAAGGCATTGTTTCAATTCCCAAACACTTCGAACCTAGAAGTAGGAACCTTTCTTTCATCACATAAAATACCCTCAAAATTTCAATGCTGGGGCAGGGTATTTCTCAATTTCAACTAAGACTATGATTGCAGTTCATCATAAATTCTGGGGTGGGCACCAATAAAACTTTGAGCCTATACTTTTTGCTTCATAAACCAGAAATCGTATCTCATTACAACCCTTCAAAAGACCTGATTGAGATAAGGTTACTTTGAAAGCATATTACAGCAAGGTTGTGTAACCTGACTCTTAAAAGTCTTTGCATTAAAACCTTTCACCTTAATGTCTTGAACCGCCGTGTTCTGACTAATGATTCACTTTACTGTGCATCTTTTTCGAAATAATCTTTAATTTCAAAAGTTGCACGAGCTTTTCATTTACCATGGTTATACAAGAACTTCTGTTTGCAAACTGGCTTTCCTCTCAAGGAATTTTTCAAACACTAAAGAAACTTGGTCAGTGATTTAATCAGGGGCAAGTTCCTACCATATCCTGTCAAGGATCAGTTCAAGACTTATGGTCTAATGACGACTTCTCAGATTTGGTTTATCCAGACATCTTTTCAAGACTCAGGCTGGGGCAAGCTTTCCCAATGTACAGTCATCTTTTCAAGACTCAGGCTGGGGCAGGCTTTCCCAGTGTACAACAAAACAATTATTTTTCAAAACTCAGACTGAGGCAAGCTTTCTAAGAGCACCATGGAACAGTCATTCACAGAATCAATCTAAACTGAAGCAATTATCAGTTCATCTACAACATTCGGCTAATCTGGGGCAGTTTACCTGAAGTACCCCCAAACAACTATTCATCATTTATACAAGTACTATCAACTGATATAACTTACCAGTGTGACAGTAATCTCCGTGTTGAGGAATCAGTTTTCCAGTTTTGTCTTCCTACCAAGAGTCAAGTTGTGCATATTTATATACCTATCATGAGTGATTCATCCTCATTTTGCAATTCTCGTGAGGTCGTGTCGTTGTCCACGTCTTACAGGATGTTACATATCATACCTATTCAGTACCATTTCTGAAAGTTCACGTTTTATGTCCCATGCCTTCTTGGAATTACTCTCTTATCTCATTCTCTTCTAATGATATTATGAGTTACATCCTTGTCTAAAGCCATTATTAGACATTGTGACCATCTTCATCCAAAGCCACTATTGAATGATTGTTTTCCCGCATTCAAAGCCATTATTGGATGTAATCTTTATCCACTCTTACCTAAAGCTATTATTAGGTATGGTGACATACTCACTATCATTCAAAGCCATTATTGAATGATTGTCTTCCCTGTATTCAAAGCCATTATTGAGTGTAGTCTTACTCACATTCATCTAAAGCCATTATTAGATATTGTGATTTTGCTGTTCATTCAAAGCCATTATTGAATGACTGGTAACGCTTCTTCTCTTCTTTGTTCGCTTTATCTAAAGCCATTATTAGATATAGTGATTTGTATCCCCTATCCAAAGCCATTATTGGATGGCTGTTTTCCTCACTTCTTCACTCCAAAGCTATTATTGGATGATTGACTCTTTCCATCTGATGCCTTCCCAGATGTGTGCCTCTGCCTGATGATTTTCAGATCAAGTCTATTATTCACTCTTACCTAAAGCTATTATTAAGTATTGTGATATTTTCACTTAGCATCCAAAGCTATTATTGGATGAGTGTTTCCCTCGCGTTCAAGGCCATTATTGAATGAAGTTTTTAGCTGCTCTTATCTAAAGCTATTATTAGATATTATGATTCACTCACCTTCATTCAAAGCCATTATTGAATGATTATTTTCTCTGCATTCAAAGCCATTATTGAATGTAGCCTTGTTCACATCTATCTAAAACCATTATTAGATGCTGTGGTTTTACCTTCATTCAAAGCCATTATTGAATGTTTAGTAACATTTTCTTGGATCCCACTCTTTGATCACTTTGTCTAAAGCCATTATTAGACATTGTAATTTGTATCTGGTTCTTTTACCATCTGATGCCTTTCCAGATGGGTCCCTCTCTCTGAGGTTTCTCAGATCGAATCTCTTTATTCAGGTTATCTAAATCCATTATCAGATTTTTTTGATTTATACTCTTTATTCCAACCTTTCATTCAAAACCATTATCGAATGACCATTTTATTCAACCAGTAATCATATCTTCTTTATAATCTCATGCCCAGGAAGAGTGTGGGTCTTGTTTCCCCAATAGTTTATCATCCCCTGTTTTTTCCCCAGTAGAGTTTGTCTTTCAAGTCTCCCCAGTGAGTCCCTTTCGTTGGTTGGCTTGTATCCCCATTGAGTTTGTTTCTCATGGATACTGACTTGTTTCTTTCCCCAGTGGAGCTTTCTGGTCTTTTTGCTCCCTGTTTACCCCTTGGTGTCTCGTTGTGTCAGCATTCTAGCATATTCATGGCATCATGTTTGCTGCATTACATATGTGTGTATCTAGGGTAAAATTTTCGGTTATCTGTATTTAAATATCCTTCACCGTTGATTACATAAGGATTTTCATCTCTCATGCCAACCGGTGAAGATATTTAAATAGGGGCAACTGTTGCACCCCAAATTTTACCCTCTTTTTTTTTCTGCTAGTTGATGTTTTTATTTAATATTTATTTTAACATCTTTATCTGTCTTTAATGTAATTTAATTTCAATATAGCCTATTTTATTTAATTTACATTTAATTTGTTTTATTTTGTTAATTTAATTTCCAAACTCAATTTAATTTTTAATTTCAACTTTTCTAAGAAAATTTAGTTTAATAAATTAGTTTTTAGTTTACTTTTTTAATTAATTTGAATTGAGGTTAATTAATTGTTATCATGTTACTAAAACTTTCCTCATAAAAAACCAATTGGTCCACGATGTCTAATCCTTGGATAATTATTGGCCAAGTTCTATTTGAAAATGACCAATGGGAATCAGATTATTTGCTTTGACTTTTCAACCTCATCAATCCAACCAATGAGAATGCGACGTGTGGCCAGCAAAGAAGCAAAATAACCAAAGTCTGCTTCCTCCTCCTTTGTAGCGTTTGTGAATTGCAGAAGAAAAGAGAGGAATTCAAACAACAAGTAAATTCATCCAACAAAAAATCACTTCCACAATTCAATCCCTTGGCGCGTATGATTTGATTTGAATTCTCCCAAAGCAATTCCATCTTGAGCTCTCAACGGTTTGGTTCGTAAAAGCAATTCCGAAGGGTTACCAATTCAAGCATTACAACCTGCCACTGTCTGCGAATCTCTTCACATTTACCTCATTCAATACCTGCCCGTATGACAACAAATATGGAGCTCGGAAGTCATACACGAAACAGTGAAATTCACCCTGTATCTCTGAGGTTTTGCACAGCAAGAGGAGCGTATCTGTCTCCAAGGAATTAACCAAGCTTGAATTTCAAAAGAGCCGTTACTACTTTGCGCACCAACCATTTGATGTGAGGACACACTCAACCTAACCCATTAAGCTTGCCTATATAAGGAGGTTTGGTCTGAGTTCAAGGACATCAACAATTCTCACGAAAATATGCTTTAAAGTCTTCACAAATTGTGAGCATCTGGGACACGAATAAAGAAGAGGGAGAGCTACTTTGGAAGATTTTCTAATTCAAGAGAGGTCATCATAAGCTGAAGGTGCAGTGGACATTACTCCACTTGGTAACTATCCTTTTCCTTTTTATATTCATATTCATCAGATATCATTATATCATGACTCAATCATAGTTTTTATATATGTTCCATGTTATTTTCATAACTTGCTAATGTGTATTTAAATCTGTTGGACTGTTTACTCGTGTTCTGATATCACTTGTAGAATGATTTGTTTTGTTTTACTGATATACATGTATGCTGCCCATAACAGGATTTTTGTTTTTTTAACCCATGTGTTTAAATTTGATGTTTGAGTTGCCAAGGTTCACATATGGTTATACTTGTTGTTTGACTCATCCATCCAGTTTGTAAGTGTGCACTAATGATATGTTTTTGTGTTGTAAGGATTGCTTATGTATTGATACTTGTTAAGCTTTTGAATATGAAATTGAGATGTTGGTACTATTTGTTTATCTACTCATATGCTCATAACAGTATACTCATCTGAGGTATGTAATTGTTACCATGCCTAGAGTCTTAACCTCTTATGTATAACCTGCTGTGGACATTGGTTCAGATGCGTGTATGCCATATTCATAACTAAGTTGGATGGTTGAAAATGAAAAGTTTGATTGTGTTCATCTGCATTAAGTTTATACTTTCATATTTGATCAGGTGCCTATCAATATATCATGGTTTGTTATATCATGACATTTCGCTTTGTGTATGCCAGAACTGTTGTGTGAAACTGATAATTTCTGAAGGTTTTGTTTTGTGATACCATGCTACATCCTACATGTTAAGTTTTTGGTGTTTAGGATATGTATACAACCTTAAGTTGTCTTTTGATGTGTCTCCAAGTTGTGAATGTATTTGCTAAACTATGTGATGAGGGTATATGTACCAACCTGAGTATGAACTTTACCAATATGTGTGCACATTGTGCTGACTGCCATTTATGTTTGTCTCTAAAAGGTGAAAATAGGTGATGAACTCATTTTGACATAACACCACTTCCACACACTTTTGAAAACCTGATTGCACACAAAGATACTATCAAACCTGGTAATCAAGATATATGCACAAACCTGCCCTCAACACATTCCACTTGTTTGTCTGTTTGGATCTTTGTTATATCTTGCTTCCTGTTTTAACAACCACTGCTGAATCCTGTGAAATTTGTGTCTGCTGATTTGTTTTAATGCTCATAATATCCCCTGATTAAAAGATGAGTGATCACCTGACATGTATCTATTTCAAGATATAAGAATTCTTGTTCAACCTTTTTTTGTGATATGAAGAATTGAGGGCATGTCTTTGCTCCATATACGAACCATGTTTAGATTTACTGTTTTGTGTTTTACTTCTGAAGCCAATTCATATGTGCATATTGAAACTTGAATGTGAGCTATAAACTCATGTTTTTTGTATGATCATACCTTGCTGTTCTTTTCCTTTAAGTATGTATTGGTGTGAACCTTTGTCATACCTTGATGTCTTTTTGTGTGAACCAATTGCTGATGAATCATTTGAAGTTTTTGTGTTTAATAACCATGCTACTACTATAGCTCTGTGCAGTAGTCATTTTTATGAGTTTACTTTGCACTGTCCTGACTCATGCTTGTTATTACTGAACCATATGTACATTTTGCTCTGCATTGCCATAATCCTCTGCTGCATTTAATTGTCTAAACTTTGCCATTTGCCATGATTCAATCCCTCTATGTTGTAACTTTGAATCCATGCCATGCTCCAAAACTGTTCTCCAACTGTGCAAGTTTAATTCTCATTCTGAATACACAAACTTTATTTGCTATTCCTTGCCAACATTGCCACATGAGATGATTAAATATTTGCTGTGTTACACCTCACCTTTATAACCATTGCACAGTTTATTTGATTAGATTTAGAGTGAATGGTTGACACCACCGTATTCCTTGATCTTTTCTGATGAATTTGAACATTTACTTTGCTTAATTTGGTTGAGATTTGGTTAAGTTATGTACCTGTGAACATGGTCGGTTAGACGTGTAAAATCGTGAATTGCAGGGTGCACGTTTTAGGTTTGTTCGTTTGTTTTTTTCATTTTTATGCGCGAACTAGGTTCATACATTTATTGAATCATTTATTAAATGAATGAAACACACCGTCCCAACGGTCACACACTTGCACTTAAGCGCCTTGTCAACCCTTAGGACTGGGGTTCGAATCCCCCTCGCCCCAGTCCTTTTATTTTAATTTTCCAAATCATTCTTGTTTCTAATATATATGTATGTTTCCCTCTTATGTTCACGCGCGCATGTAGCCCAGTTGGTTGTGGTGTGGTTTTGTTTGATTCAAAGGGCGCAGGTTCAATCCCCTTGGCTGCCACTTTCTTTTTTATCATTTATTTATTTTACTATTTTAACTTTATATTTAGTTTTCAAATACTATAATTTATTCATCTTTAATCCTTTTCATCCCATTTCTTTTTGCTATGACTTTCAATTTGAGTTTACTTTTTAAATATGAGAAGAAATTAGTAATAGCATCATGTTAATAATTTTAACTTAATTTTCATTTAAGTTAATTATAAATTCAATTTTATACATCATGAAAGTTATTGAATAATACCAATCACTTCTTCACTATATATGTACATATCAAAGTCTATGCTTGATTCAACTGTGGATTTTACATTTTATCCATGATTATTTAATCTTGAATTTTATTCTTGATTAACTTCTTGTCTTACAATGCTTTGGCCAATGATTGACCAATTTTATCTTGACTTTCATTTACATGTCATTGTTTTATCCTTGGCTTTTTATCTTATTATTTATTTTGAAGCATAATGCAAATCTTATGCTTAACTCTACTTCACCTCACCTTTAGATATTTAAGCATAATGCCAATCTTATGCTTATTTTCATTATCTTCATTTATCTTATATGTGAAGCATAAAGCCATTATTATGCTTGTAACACTTACTTTTTATCACTTCACCTTCATTTTTATCACTCAAGCATAAAGCCATTATTATGCTCGTAAATGTACTCATATTAATATCTTACACTTTATTACTTCACTTTCACTTATCTTTTATCGTTTGAGCATAAAGCTATTATTATGTTTGTTTGTAACACTTACACTTTATTATTTCACCTTTACTCATCTTGTATCATTACTTATCCTTATCATGTTTTATCATGTAACTTTTATCCTTTCCCCTATTCCAAAGGAAGGTGAATAGTTGTTGACTCTTAAAGTCATGACCCCCACTTTAACTTAAGTAACCTCTTAGGAAGAAACTCCATTTCTTGGCCTTATCAAGAGCCATGGAATCACAACTAACTTTAGGAAGAGTTCTTAAACTCTTAGTGATATTCATCATAATGAATTTATCACTTTCCCTACTGACTAAACTTCAACATAGGTCCATTTCAACTAGATTTAGGGAGTTCCTAAACTCTACAATGAGCTTGTACTCATTTCCCCTCTGAATATTGACCATAGTCAATAGTTCAGTAGAAGCAGAACTACGCATACTCTGATTCTATTCCCGAGGATACGTAGGCGTAAAGTACGATGCTTTATCGAGTATACTTAGATACTAACCCCTAGGGTTTCAAGCCTTTAGCATAGAACCTTTAGCAAACATAAGATAACATTTAACAAGAGGTTCCTGTAGAGTACTACAGATATTAAGGGTGCTAATACCTTCCCTTAGTATAACCAACCCCCGAACCTTAGATCTCCCCCCTTTAGGTTTTTAACGATCTTGAACCTTTCCTTTGGATAAATCAAAATCGGTTGTAAAAGAAATATGATGCAAGTTAATTAATAGCTTGTTATCCGATTTTCACCGCAACAGAAATGGCGACTTCACTGGGGAAAGTTAGACCTATTGCTGGTCCATTTCTAAGAGGGTTGAGCCTATCTTGCTTTTATGATTATTTATGTTTGATTATTTGCTTGTATGTGCTTATGTATGTCATATTTGTTTATCTGTACATTTTTTTCTTGCTTGATCCTTGGGTTGACATGGTATCTATGAGTGAGATAAGTCCTAACCCGGACTTGAGAGCACATTATTATAGGATCGTGGTGTAATCAATAGTCGGTTGTTGGCAGTAGTACCAATAATTTATGGCATATGATGACCACACTCAGATGAGGCCCTTTGAGATTGTTGATGTCTGATGTGAGAAGTCACATTGATATTACTTTTTCAATTGGGAGCCGTAGATTCTGAGGACCGTAGTTACCTTTACCCCACTCGGCCTTTATAGCGTAGTGCGGTGACTGTGAGGGAGCCAGTCCCGAGTAGTTGTCACGCGATACTACACTCAGACGAGTTCATCTTGAGAATATTATTGACCCATGTAAGTAGTTACATGGGCCGATAATATCCGAAGGATTTACGTAGACTCTGGGAACTTTTTAGAACCTTGTTCGGCAGGTGAAAACCCATAGTACACACCTTTTGGGATGGGTAGACCAGACTCCATGCTGTGATCTCGAACCCTTGATTCTGCTACATGTGTTTTACATCCTGTTTGCATCTTGCATGTCATGTGCATGTCTGCATGTTTCATTGCATGTGTCTGTTTGCCCAGTTCTTCATTTCCCGTTATCTCTATCTTCCAGAGATTACCTGTGAGTCGTCAAGCTAGTCCCTTGACACTGATACCGGACTAGAGATAACTACAGACGAAGGATGTCAGAGCAAGAGATACACAATGTTGAGGTCAGAATGGAGATCGATGAACTTAAGTCAAGCATGACTAAACTCACTGAGATGCTCCAAGTTTTGATTGCTAGGGGAGAGCCTCCCCAAAGGACAGTTGTCCAGGAAGTTTCAAGTGCTGATCCTCCACCAATTCAGTTACCACCATCAACTTGGCCCGAGTTTGGTTTACCTCCTAACTATTCTCCACCTCTTGCATCTACTGCTATGGTCGGTCAGAATGCTATGCCTGTCTTCCAAGCTCCTGTTTTCGCCGAGACCAGACCTGTGGTCCACGCCACTCCACAACCCGTTAGAGCTTCATTTGGGAACCCCCTCTTTGAGTACAATGCTACCAGTGCTCAGGGTGAAGAGCCTGAATATTTTGTTGAACCTGAAGTCGTCCATGAGCGTTTCCAAACCTTGGACAAAAGACTCAAGGCCATTGAGGGTAATGATTTCTTCAACTTGGATGCTGACAATTTATGCTTGGTGTCTGACCTTGTTATGCCTGCGAAGTTCAAATTACCAGAATTTGTGAAGTACCAGGGACATTCTTGTCCAAGGGCTCACTTGGTCATGTATCTCCGAAGAATGACCGCTTATGCTGATAATCAAAAGCTGTTTATCCATTGTTTTCAAGATAGTTTGAGTGGAGCTTCACTCAAATGGTACATGAATCTTGAACAGAATTCCATCTGCTGCTTTCAAGATCTTATTAATGCTTTCATGAAGCAATACAAGTACAACTTGGACATGGCTCCTGATCGCCGTCAACTTCAGAACATGTCTCAGAAGGATAATGAATCTTTCAAAGAATATGCTCAGCGCTGGAGAGAGCTCGCTTCTCAAGTTGAACCTCTTTTAGGCGAAAAAGAATTAACTGGTTTATTTATGGATACATTGACTCCATTTTATTGGGAGAAGATGATTGGAAGTGTTTCATCCAACTTCACTGATTTAGTTACTATTGGCCAAAGACTTGAGGAAGGCCTCAAGAAAGGAAAAGTATCCAGAGCCGCTGAACCCTCAAATGTTGTGAAAAAAACCTTCGGGAACTTCCATAAGAGGAAAGAGGATCAAGCCAACGCTGTGATGTTTGAAGTGAAAAGGCCTCGTCCCCGATCTCGATATAATGCTTACCCTACTGTTGCTGCCATTACCCCTGTGGTTACTGCTCCGCGACAAGCTCAAGCTACCCAACGTCCACCTGCAGGACAAAACCAATACCGTAATAGGGGTCAATTTGATCCCATTCCCATGACATACACCGAACTTTATCCTGGCATGGTGAAGAAATGGTTGATTACCACAAGACCTTTGCCTCCTCCTCCAAATCCTCTTCCAGCCGGCTATAGGGCTGATCTCCATTGTGAATACCATCAAGGTGGTGCAGGTCACGATTTGGAAAATTGTTATGCACTGAAGGCTAGAGTTCAAGAGTTGGTGAGAAGCAAAATCCTCTCCTTTAAGGATAATCCCAATGTCCAGAGTAACCCTCTGCCCGGGCACGCCAAGTAAAGCTTCAGTCGACTTCAACAGATTATTCTCCTAAAAGCCAGTGTTTCAGACAGGACAGCTCATCTTTGTTTCTGATTAGTCACTAGGCCTTTGTTTCTTGTTGTTTACATTTTTCTTTATAGTTGTTTGCCTTCAACTATGTCTGTACTTTCAAATTCAATGAAATGAGCGTTTTTGCAACTTTTTGATTCAATTCAATTGCTATTTACTCTAAATACTTTCAAATATATATTTTCTTTGCCGCTTTATTCTGCAAAGATTGGAGAATGATGATTACCTCATATACATAATTGCCGTGATATGCTTTCAACTAAACCTTGCCAGTGATATAAGGCATTGTTTCAATTCCCAAACACTTCGAACCTAGAAGTAGGAACCTTTCTTTCATCACATAAAATACCCTCAAAATTTCAATGCTGGGGCAGGGTATTTCTCAATTTCAACTAAGACTATGATTGCAGTTCATCATAAATTCTGGGGTGGGCACCAATAAAACTTTGAGCCTATACTTTTTGCTTCATAAACCAGAAATCGTATCTCATTACAACCCTTCAAAAGACCTGATTGAGATAAGGTTACTTTGAAAGCATATTACAGCAAGGTTGTGTAACCTGACTCTTAAAAGTCTTTGCATTAAAACCTTTCACCTTAATGTCTTGAACCGCCGTGTTCTGACTAATGATTCACTTTACTGTGCATCTTTTTCGAAATAATCTTTGATTTCAAAAGTTGCACGAGCTTTTCATTTACCATGGTTGTACAAGAACTTCTGTTTGCAAACTGGCTTTCCTCTCAAGGAATTTTTCAAACACTAAAGAAACTTGGTCAGTGATTTAATCAGGGGCAAGTTCCTACCATATCCTGTCAAGGATCAGTTCAAGACTTATGGTCTAATGACGACTTCTCAAATTTGGTTTATCCAGACATCTTTTCAAGACTCAGGCTGGGGCAAGCTTTCCCAATGTACAGTCATCTTTTCAAGACTCAGGCTGGGGCAGGCTTTCCCAGTGTACAACAAAACAATTATTTTTCAAAACTCAGACTGAGGCAAGCTTTCTAAGAGCACCATGGAACAGTCATTCACAGAATCAATCTAAACTGAAGCAATTATCAGTTCATCTACAACATTCGGCTAATCTGGGGCAGTTTACCTGAAGTACCCCCAAACAACTATTCATCATTTATACAAGTACTATCAACTGATATAACTTACCAGTGTGACAGTAATCTCCGTGTTGAGGAATCAATTTTCCAGTTTTGTCTTCCTACCAAGAGTCAAGTTGTGCATATTTATATACCTATCATGAGTGATTCATCCTCATTTTGCAATTCTCGTGAGGTCGTGTCGTTGTCCACGTCTTACAGGATGTTACATATCATACCTATTCAGTACCATTTCTGAAAGTTCACGTTTTATGTCCCATGCCTTCTTGGAATTACTCTCTTATCTCATTCTCTTCTAATGATATTATGAGTTACATCCTTGTCTAAAGCCATTATTAGACATTGTGACCATCTCCATCCAAAGCCACTATTGAATGATTGTTTTCCCGCATTCAAAGCCATTATTGGATGTAATCTTTATCCACTCTTACCTAAAGCTATTATTAGGTATGGTGACATACTCACTATCATTCAAAGCCATTATTGAATGATTGTCTTCCCTGTATTCAAAGCCATTATTGAGTGTAGTCTTACTCATATTCATCTAAAGCCATTATTAGATATTGTGATTTTGCTGTTCATTCAAAGCCATTATTGAATGACTGGTAACGCTTCTTCTCTTCTTTGTTCGCTTTATCTAAAGCCATTATTAGATATAGTGATTTGTATCCCCTATCCAAAGCCATTATTGGATGGCTGTTTTCCTCACTTCTTCACTCCAAAGCTATTATTGGATGATTGACTCTTTCCATCTGATGCCTTCCCAGATGTGTGCCTCTGCCTGATGATTTTTAGATCAAGTCTATTATTCACTCTTACCTAAAGCTATTATTAAGTATTGTGATATTTTCACTTAGCATCCAAAGCTATTATTGGATGAGTGTTTCCCTCGCGTTCAAGGCCATTATTGAATGAAGTTTTTAGCTGCTCTTATCTAAAGCTATTATTAGATATTATGATTCACTCACCTTCATTCAAAGCCATTATTGAATGATTATTTTCTCTGCATTCAAAGCCATTATTGAATGTAGCCTTGTTCACATCTATCTAAAACCATTATTAGATGCTGTGGTTTTACCTTCATTCAAAGCCATTATTGAATGTTTAGTAACATTTTCTTGGATCCCACTCTTTGATCACTTTGTCTAAAGCCATTATTAGACATTGTAATTTGTATCTGGTTCTTTTACCATCTGATGCCTTTCCAGATGGGTCCCTCTCTCTGAGGTTTCTCAGATCGAATCTCTTTATTCAGGTTATCTAAATCCATTATCAGATTTTTTTTATTTATACTCTTTATTCCAACCTTTCATTCAAAACCATTATCGAATGACCATTTTATTCAACCAGTATTCAGATCTTCTTTATAGTCTCATGCCCAGGAAGAGTGTGGGTCTTGTTTCCCTAATAGTTTATCTTCCCCTGTTTTTTCCCCAGTAGAGTTTGTCTTTCAAGTCTCCCCAGTGAGTCCCTTTCGTTGGTTGGCTTGTATCCCCATTGATTTTGTTTCTCATGGATACTGACTTGTTTCTTTCCCCAGTGGAGCTTTCTGGTCTTTTTGCTCCCTGTTTACCCCTTGGTGTCTCGTTGTGTCTGCATTCTGGCATATTCATGGCATCATGTTTGCTGCATTACATATGTGTGTATCTAGGGTAAAATTTTCAGTTATCTGTATTTAAATATCCTTCACCGTTGATTACATAAGGATTTTCATCTCTCATGCCAACCGGTGAAGATATTTAAATAGGGGCAACTGTTGCACCCCAAATTTTACCCTCTTTTTTTTTCTGCTAGTTGATGTTTTTATTTAATATTTATTTTAACATCTTTATTTGTCTTTAATGTAATTTAATTTCAATATAGCCTATTTTATTTAATTTACATTTAATTTGTTTTATTTTGTTAATTTAATTTCCAAACTCAAATTAATTTTTAATTTCAACTTTTCTAAGAAAATTTAGTTTAATAAATTAGTTTTTAGTTTACTTTTTTAATTAATTTGAATTGAGGTTAATTAATTGTTATCATGTTACTAAAACTTTCCTCATAAAAAACCAATTGGTCCACGATGTCTAATCCTTGGATAATTATTGGCCAAGTTCTATTTGAAAATAACCAATGGGAATCAGATTATTTGCTTTGACTTTTCAACCTCATCAATCCAACCAATGAGAATGCGACGTGTGGCCAGCAAAGAAGCAAAATAACCAAAGTCTGCTTCCTCCTCCTTTGTAGCGTTTGTGAATTGCAGAAGAAAAGAGAGGAATTCAAACAACAAGTAAATTCATCCAACAAAAAATCACTTCCACAATTCAATCCCTTGGCGCGTATGATTTGATTTGAATTCTCCCAAAGCAATTCCATCTTGAGCTCTCAACGGTTTGGTTCGTAAAAGCGATTCCAAAGGGTTACCAATTCAAGCATTACAACCTGCCACTGTCTGCGAATCTCTTCACATTTACCTCATTCAATACCTGCGCGTATGACAACAAATATGGAGCTCGAAAGTCATACACGAAACAGTGAAATTCACCCTGTATCTCTGAGGTTTTGCACAGCAAGAGGAGCGTATCTGTCTCCAAGGAATTAACCAAGCTTGAATTTCAAAAGAGCCGTTACTACTTTGCGCACCAACCATTTGATGTGAGGACACACTCAACCTAACCCATTAAGCTTGCCTATATAAGGAGGTTTGGTCTGAGTTCAAGGACATCAACAATTCTCACGAAAATATGCTTTAAAGTCTTCACAAATTGTGAGCATCTGGGACACGAATAAAGAAGAGGGAGAGCTACTTTGGAAGATTTTCTAATTCAAGAGAGCTCATCATAAGCTGAAGGTGCAGTGGACATTACTCCACTTGGTAACTATCCTTTTCCTTTTTATATTCATATTCATCAGATATCATTATATCATGACTCAATCATAGCTTTTATATATGTTCCATGTTATTTTCATAACTTGCTAATGTGTATTTAAATCTGTTGGACTGTTTACTCGTGTTCTGATATCACTTGTAGAATGATTTGTTTTGTTTTACTGATATACATGTATGCTGCCCATAACAGGATTTTTGTTTTTTTAACCCATGTGTTTAAATTTGATGTTTGAGCTGCCAAGGTTCACATATGGTTATACTTGTTGTTTGACTCATCCATCCAGTTTGTAAGTGTGCACTAATGATATGTTTTTGTGTTGTAAGGATTGCTTATGTATTGATACTTGTTAAGCTTTTGAATATGAAATTGAGATGTTGGTACTATTTGTTTATCTACTCATATGCTCATAACAATATACTCATCTGAGGTATGTAATTGTTACCATGCCTAGAGTCTTAACCTCTTGTGTATAACCTGCTGTGGACATTGGTTCAGATGCGTGTATGCCATATTCATAACTAAGTTGGATGGTTGAAAATGAAAAGTTTGATTGTGTTCATCTGCATTAAGTTTATACTTTCATATTTGATCAGGTGCCTATCAATATATCATGGTTTGTTATATCATGACATTTTGCTTTGTGTATGCCAGAACTGTTGTGTGAAACTGATAATTTCTGAAGGTTTTGTTTTGTGATACCATGCTACATCCTACATGTTAAGTTTTTGGTGTTTAGGATATGTATACAACCTTAAGTTGTCTTTTGATGTGTCTCCAAGTTGTGAATGTATTTGCTAAACTATGTGATGAGGGTATATGTACCAACCTGAGTATGAACTTTACCAATATGTGTGCACATTGTGCTGACTGCCATTTATGTTTGTCTCTAAAAGGTGAAAATAGGTGATGAACTCATTTTGACATAACACCACTTCCACACACTTTTGAAAACCTGATTGCACACAAAGATACTATCAAACCTGGTAATCAAGATATATACACAAACCTGCCCTCAACACATTCCACTTGTTTGTCTGTTTGGATCTTTGTTATATCTTGCTTCCTGTTTTAACAACCACTGCTGAATCCTGTGAAATTTGTGTCTGCTGATTTGTTTTAATGCTCATAATGTCCCCTGATTAAAAGATGAGTGATCACCTGACATGTATCTATTTCAAGATATAAGAATTCTTGTTCAACCTTTTTTTGTGATATGAAGAATTGAGGGCATGTCTTTGCTCCATATACGAACCATGTTTAGATTTACTATTTTGTGTTTTACTTCTGAAGCCAATTCATATGTGCATATTGAAACTTGAATGTGAGCTATAAACTCATGTTTTTTGTATGATCATACCTTGCTGTTCTTTTCCTTTAAGTATGTATTGGTGTGAACCTTTGTCATACCTTGATGTCTTTTTGTGTGAACCAATTGCTGATGAATCATTTGAAGTTTTTGTGTTTAATAACCATGCTACTGCTATAGCTCTGTGCAATAGTCATTTTTATGAGTTTACTTTGCACTGTCCTGACTCATGCTTGTTATTACTGAACCATATGTACATTTTGCTCTGCATTGCCATAATCCTCTGCTGCATTTAATTGTCTAAACTTTGCCATTTGCCATGATTCAATCCCTCTATGTTGTAACTTTGAATCCATGCCATGCTCCAAAACTGTTCTCCAACTGTGCAAGTTTAATTCTCATTCTGAATACACAAACTTTATTTGCTATTCCTTGCCAACATTGCCACATGAGCTGATTAAATATTTGCTGTGTTACACCTCACCTTTATAACCATTGCACAGTTTATTTGATTAGATTTAGAGTGAATGGTTGACACCACCGTATTCCTTGATCTTTTCTGATGAATTTGAACATTTACTTTGCTTAATTTGGTTGAGATTTGGTTAAGTTATGTACCTGTGAACATGGCCGGTTAGACGTGTAAAATCGTGAATTGCAGGGTGCACGTTTTAGGTTTGTTCGTTTGTTTTTTTCATTTTTATGCGCGAACTAGGTTCATACATTTATTGAATCATTTATTAAACGGATGAAACACACCGTCCCAACGGTCACACACTTGCACTTAAGCGCCTTGTCAACCCTTAGGACTGGGGTTCGAATCCCCCTCGCCCCAGTCCTTTTATTTTAATTTTCCAAATCATTCTTGTTTCTAATATATATGTATGTTTCCCTCTTATGTTCACGCGCGCATGTAGCCCAGTTGGTTGTGGTGTGGTTTTGTTTGATTCAAAGGGCGCAGGTTCAATCCCCTTGGCTGCCACTTTCTTTTTTATCATTTATTTATTTTACTATTTTAACTTTATATTTAGTTTTCAAATACTATAATTTATTCATCTTTAATCCTTTTCATCCCATTTCTTTTTGCTATGACTTTCTATTTGAGTTTACTTTTTAAATATGAGAAGAAATTAGTAATAGCATCATGTTAATAATTTTAACTTAATTTTCATTTAAGTTAATTATAAATTCAATTTTATACATCATGAAAGTTATTGAATAATACCAATCACTTCTTCACTATATATGTACATATCAAAGTCTATGCTTGATTCAACTGTGGATTTTACATTTTATCCATGATTATTTAATCTTGAATTTTATTCTTGATTAACTTCTTGTCTTACAATGCTTTGGCCAATGATTGACCAATTTTATCTTGACTTTCATTTACATGTCATTGTTTTATCCTTGGCTTTTTATCTTATTATTTATTTTGAAGCATAATGCAAATCTTATGCTTAACTCTACTTCACCTCACCTTTAGATATTTAAGCATAATGCCAATCTTATGCTTATTTTCATTATCTTCATTTATCTTATATGTGAAGCATAAAGCCATTATTATGCTTGTAACACTTACTTTTTATCACTTCACCTTCATTTTTATCACTCAAGCATAAAGCCATTATTATGCTCGTAAATGTACTCATATTAATATCTTACACTTTATTACTTCACTTTCACTTATCTTTTATCGTTTGAGCATAAAGCTATTATTATGTTTGTTTGTAACACTTACACTTTATTATTTCACCTTTACTCATCTTGTATCATTACTTATCCTTATCATGCTTTATCATGTAACTTTTATCCTTTCCCCTATTCCAAAGGAAGGTGAATAGTTGTTGACTCTTAAAGTCATGACCCCCACTTTAACTTAAGTAACCTCTTAGGAAGAAACTCCATTTCTTGGCCATATCAAGAGCCATGGAATCACAACTAACTTTAGGAAGAGTTCTTAAACTCTTAGTGATATTCATCATAATGAATTTATCACTTCCCCTACTGACTAAACTTCAACATAGGTCCATTTCTACTAGATTTAGGGAGTTCCTAAACTCTACAATAAGCTTGTACTCATTTCCCCTCTGAATATTGACCATAGTCAATAGTTCAGTAGAAGCAGAACTACGCATACTCTGATTCTATTCCCGAGGATACGTAGGCGTAAAGTGCGATGCTTTATCGAGTATACTTAGATACTAACCCCTAGGGTTTCAAGCCTTTAGCATAGAACCTTTAGCAAACATAAGATAACATTTAACAAGAGGTTCCTGTAGAGTACTACAGATATTAAGGGTGCTAATACCTTCCCTTAGTATAACCAACCCCCGAACCTTAGATCTCCCCCCTTTAGGTTTTTAACGATCTTGAACCTTTCCTTTGGATAAATCAAAGTCGGTTGTAAAATAAATATGATGCAAGTTAATTAATAGCTTGTTATCCGATTTTCACCGTAACAGTCTCCATCACAAATTAGTAGCGTAACATCGGCAAACTGTAATATATTAACTGAACTAGAACCATTCAGTTTGAAATCAGAAAGTATATTCAACTCAATCGCCCTCCTAACCAACAAAACCAATCCCTCTACTACTATAATGAATAGGAACGGAGATAATGGATCACCTTGTTTCAATCCCCTCATCGCCTTGTAATCCTTTGACAGGCTTCCGTTAATCAGAATTGATATATAGTTATTGCAAACACTGCCCTTAATCCACTAAAGCCATTTGGAACCAAGCCCCATTGCCACTAGTATATTTTCTAAGAACTCTCATTCCACGCAATCATAAGCCTGAGCGAAATTAACTTTAAACATCAAGCATTTTTTCTTCCTCCTCTTTGCCAAGTCAATGATCTCATTAGCAACAACTGCCCCATCCAGCAATTGCCTACCCGGGATGAAAGTTGTTTGCGACCGCGGTATCAATTTTCCAATGACAAGACTAAGCCTATTGGACAAAAGTTTTGTTATCACTTTAAGGACACAACCAATAAGACTAATTAGCCTAGACTCTTCAAGACATTGTGGGCTATCGACCTTAGGAACCAGAGCAATGAATGAGGAAACAAATGCTTTAGGAAAACATGCTGACTTGAAAAATTCCATGACACAATTGGTAACATTAGCACCTACAACTTCCCAGCAATGTTTCAAGAATTTAAAATTAAACCCATCCGGGCCAGGGAAATTGTTCCCTTCGCACCCAAAAGAATAACATATAGAGAAAAAATGTTATTAAATTTCCATAAGTTATGTTCCTGTTCAGGCCGTGACAATATTTATGGACTAAAAATATATAAAAAATAAAAGTGTGAAATCTAATGAAAGTAAAAGGCCTTTGTGTTGGCATACTTCGGTATCGTCAAATTGACGATGTCAAGGAAAAAAATCATATTAAAGAAAAGTTCTAGAACCTCGAGAACAAACATGGACTTGTCCTATGGTGATACCTTATCCAAACAAATGACTAAAGAAAGACCGTCAAATTATAGAGCGAATTGTACTCATATACTTTTCTATTTGGACGAAGGTTGTACATCTGAAGATTCTAGGTCTCCAGAAACCCTAGAAAACCCTATATATGGGATTATATAAGTCAAATCAAGGTACACACAATTTTCCAATCCAAATGCCTCTAGCATGCAATATTCACTAACTTGGATGTGAAAGTGTTTGCATGTATCACCCCTTCCTAATAAGACTGACGAACAACATATTATGTCTCTTCTCAGAGCTACCTACATCTGACTAACTTCATTAACAAATGAACAATCCCTTATAGGGAGAATTATTGGTGTCGTCAATGGGAAAGACATTTAGTTGTAAATTATTTATTCAAACGTCAGATGACAAATTGGGGAAAAATAATAACTCATAACTCAAATCATTCATGATTTGTTGCTAGATAATTCATTAGGAGAAACCATAACCCTTAGGAGGGACTCACGAAATCCTCATGATTCATATGAGACACTTTGATTGTTTCTTCATTGAACCTTGCCTGATACCCTCTAAGGGGTTCCGAGTATCCTTGTTGAACATTAAAAAGACTGGTAGTCAAAACTTTTCTATGCTTGCTTGCTGAAAAAATGTTGTACCATCTTTTTAGTTAAGTCCTGGTAGTTAATGACCGAGCATCTGGGTAAACTCATAAACCATCGCAGAGCTCCTTCTTCAAAGGTATCGACCATGAGTTTACACTTAAGGGAGTCAGAAACCCTTATTATTTCCACCTGATTATTGATTGCAATAATATGCTCTTGTGGGTCGGTTTTACCATCAAAAGACACCAGTGTCAGTGGTTTGAATTTCTCTAGGACTTGATCATCCCAGATAGCTTCGGACAAAGATTGGGAATCTAGAGGCTCCTCCTCTGCGTCCCCCTCCTGTTGGCTTTGTGTTTGCAAAACCTGAACACTGTCTTGCAATGTTTCATTTTGTTGACAGAGAGCCTCCACCACTGCAAATAATTGGATTATATCTGGTGGCAGAGGTGGATCACTTCGGCTAGGAGATGTTCCAGACATCGCGCAGATGGGATATTAGCGATTTTGATGATGGCTTTTGTGTGGCCTGGGCAAGTTTTACCGAGGCCTCACGGTGGGCGCCAAATGTTCTTGCTAAAAAACACTAAAAGGATTACTTCCTTGTTATCAGTAAAGGAGAGTCCAATGACTTATTCGAGTGTATGTTATATGTTTCTTCACTTATTTGTGTTTGTCCTTCACCCTTCAAGCCATCTCATATTTATATGGCTCGACTTTTTCCTCACCCGCCAATGTTTACTCTTTCATATCTCTCATAAATACATCTTTAGATAATGTATGTCACCCATATAATTGTTGTGTAACGTCTCTCCCATCAATAATTATAACTCTCATGTCATCATGCAACATTATGTAACTATCTCTTGCGACTCTTAAGATGGCATAACATTGAAATCGGACCTGACTTGCATGAACGAGGTCGCCCCCGGCTTATATGAATGCGGTCGGCTCCAGTTTGTATCACTACTATGAAAAACCCATTTAACAACGGTTGGAAATGACATATAATGACGCGGGCGAAGGCGTTGTTATGTAGAGTGTTGTTGTATATGCGGTACGTACAATGACAGTCCTATGACTGTTGTTGTATTCCAAAAAACGCGCACCATTTCACAACGGTTAGATTACACAACCATTGTAATATAACTAAAGGTGATCTGGTTCGATTCTCAGCAACAACATTTTTTATTTATATTATTCTGGTTAGCGTTTGACATACAACTATGGTTAGGTTTTTAACCGCTGTCAAAACAGCCCTGTTTTAAATATAAAAATTCTCTGCTTATCAAATTCTTCCTATATTTTTATCCTGTCAAAACAGCTTCTGTTTACATCAAACACAATATGTGCATCAAACACAATTCTTCCTATATTTTATCCTTATAAATGAATCAGAGAATTTACATCAAAAGCTAACAGCTAACATTGTTTAAATCAAATACAAAACGTGCATCAAAAGCCAATATTATTGATTTCATTATGTGCATCAAACTCAATATCCTGTACATCAAACACAATATGTGCATCAAAAGCCAAAAATATGTGCATCAAAAAATATGCGGAGGAATGTTGCTGATATATCAAACAACAGGAGGACCCTTAAGCGCATTGTGGATATACGCCCAACATTTACGAAGATCTAGAAAGTTCTCAACGGGGAATGGGGTTTGGTCGTTAAACATCTACATAAGAAAGAGCAAAAAATTGAATATCATGCATGATAATAATTCAATAGTCAACTTATATATTAATATATGTAAACATTTTATGACATATATACCTTATCCCATGAATCAACAATGCCGGCAAGGACAATGTTTAACATGTGTTTCATGACATAATACCCACACTCGTAACTCCCGGGTTGTTTCCTCGTCTATAAATTACATGAATATAATAACATGAATATAACCACACATGAATGTAAATGAAAGAAACAGGTAATCGGGCCACTTACTTTAAGAGCAATCCATGTGGGTTTTTTTCTAACATTCCTCATTATATTAACTTGCTCCACAAGACTGTACGTTGAAAATTGAATTAAACATATTACATGATAAACTAATTACAATTAATGTCAAAGAAAACGATATTAAACATAGACACTTACGTTAGAATAATATCTTTCATTGGTTTGTGGAGTGGGGCGTGCAAGGAACACATTAATGTCACCGTATTTGTCCTAAATGATATTATGATCAATTGCCAATGACCACTGAATGAACACGAGAATATATATATATATATATATATATTATTAGTTTTTACTAAAACAAAACTAAATATAGAATATATAAATAAACTACAACAATACTTACCTACAGAGGAATGGTGCAAGGTAACATTCTTTTCCTCCCTCATTTAGCCGTTCTTTCAAGTACATTTCCATGATATTTTTTTTATTATATGCCCAACTAATATAATTTGGCTCCAAGATTCCATAAGTACTTGATTTCTTTAACTCTATACAAACACGGTGAATGTACCTAAATGGTCAAAGAAAATGAATAAATTAAGGGAGAAAATACAAAAAATTATAATGTTCTATAATGACATGTATATTCGACTATATACTTACGTGCACCAAACTTGCAAAATCGCTATGTCAAGACACTTAAATCCTGCGAGAAAATCCGTTACATCTTCAGGAGTGTAATACATTACATCCAATTTCGGGCAATGTTCTAGCAGGAGAGGTTGTGCAAGGTTTGTTGTTGCAATGAACAAGTATAAATTGGTTATTTCATTTGGACTAGGGTCCAATATCCTATTGCGGTTATCTAAAGGGGGGGATTGTACAATTACTTCCTTTTGTAGAAGCACGATTTACAATACTTCTACTTAGAGTTTGATCATCACCATCAACGTAACGTTGATCATCATTTGTTAGCTGTTCGAGGTTTTCACTTAATCTCTACATCATAACATTCATTTAGAACTTAAAACAAAAATAAGCACAATATATATCATACATTTCCAATAAAAATCTAACATCTCAAGTAAAGCACATACCGAATATAACTCTTGTAACTTTTCCACGTCTTTCTCCCTTTTTTCCCTCTCCTCTTCAAACATCCTCCTTTGTTCTTCCAATTGCTTCTCAACATTCTCAATCTTTTGTCGTTGAGCATGAAATTCAGTGGTTTTGGTGCTTCTTCTACGAGATCCAAAGTATGACCTCAAGCCGACACCTTCTCCAACATCACAGACACGACCTCCATGCTCAGCTCTTTTGATAGCTTCCACTAATATGTCATGTCGTGCTTCTGGAACAAATGTGCCTTCACGGGCCGCCACAACCAAATTATCCTACACAACATGAGCAACTTACATAAGCAAACACATTTAAATAACATAAGCAAAACAAAACATATACTTACAATTTTCTCAGCAACTACTTTTGAAGCCTCAGAGGTGTACTCTCCATTAGGTCTTAATCGAGCCCTCTTCCATTTCTCATGTCTTGACGGTGGAGATGGGATGTCACCATCTCCTCCTTCTTGTTGTTTTTCCTGCATGATTCTCTTCTCAAGTTTCCTGTAACCCCCACGAGACAATCTATGGGGGTACATGTTTGTCGCCTTGTTTTGAATTCCTACTTTGCTTTTAGCCTGTTATTAACATAGTGAAAAATGTGTATGATTAGTATCTATAACTCATTAGCATAACATTATAGGTTACATAAGACTAGTACTAACCTTGAATTCCTCAAAATGGTGTTTCTTCTCAAACTTGTGCCACACCTTCTTCGATAAAAAAAACTATATCGAATCCATGGACGTTGAAGACCGCTCTTAGGCTTCGTAATGTAGTCATCCGTGAGATGTGACTTAAATACCCTCCAACGAACACCGGCATAAGTTATCCATTTTTTTTTTCAATTTTGAGTCATCGGTAAACTCAAAATTCAACTACATTAAATCAATATATAAGTATGAATTAGAAACTATAGGTAGTGATATCAAATATATGAAAATTATAGTATGTAATACCTTAACGTCTGTCCATATGTTGTCTTTGACATTAACATTCACTTCTCTCCAATCATCTATCAGTATACTCACTTTGCTACGTGCAAGGAACGCAACATAACTCTTTAAACTAGAGTAATATGGACAATCCACTAATCTTTAGAGCGAATCAAACTCGATCAGAATTTTTACACCTGATGAGTTGCAGACTGATGTGAATTGGGGCATCATTGTGACACCTCTTTGTGATCTTTTCGATTGAGTATCAATCGTTTGAGTTGTATTCGCAGAACACTCAAGCGTTTGAGTATCTTCGCTGCTTCCTGGTGTAGAACTCGACAAGGTCGACATCTATGTTCAAAAACAACAACAACAACATGAACAACAAGAACATAAACAACAATGGCAAATGAGTTTACTGTAGATGCATGGGGAAAATATTTTACGTACCCTAAACGTGATGACTAAGTAAACGATGTTGGTGTTGGTGTTGTTGTTGTCTTCCTTCCTTACGACAACAACGGTGTTGTTGTTATCTTCCTTCTCGACGGTGACGATGATGACGACGGTGTTGGTTGGTGCGTAGTCTTCCTTCTGTAACGATCGTGACGATGATAACGAAAATGACAACAACACGGTGAAGAATGGATACTGATGATGCAAGCTTTGGTTGAAATCGTGTATTGTTTCACAGTATTGAACGTTAGGGTTTAGGGTTGAAATCGTGTATCGTTTCGTCTAGTTTCTATTTTCAATGGAAAAAAGGATACTGAAGAGACAATGAAACTAGCTAGCTTGGAGTATATTGAAAAGCTACTACGACGGTCAACACCTTAAACCGTAATGATATATTTCATATTAATGCGCCAGAGTTATATTTAGAATTAAAAATTAAAAAAATATACAAAATATATCACAACGGTGTAAATAAAAAACCGTAGTCATAGCTTTTAATTTTTTTATTTAAAAGTAAATAAAAAAGAAAAGGCGCGCCTTAACATAAAAGGAATAATATATATGATGGCGCTGAGGTTCGAACACATGAAAGTTTGATGGTATCACCACGGTTGGATTATCAACCGTTGTTATATAAAGATAATTTTTATTCAAAAAAACAAAAAAATACAATCGCGCCTTAGTTTAGATATGTCACAATGGTGTAAGGATGAACCGTTGTGACCATGGCGTCGTTGTTTACGCGTTTTGTAGTAGTGTATGAATGAGGTCGACTCCGATTTGCTTGTTTTAATGATCCTATTCGGGTTCCGATTTGTAGGTACATGATCATCCGACTTTCTAGCCTCATCGTACTCGGCTTTTCCACTAACTCGACTTCATGGAATTCTGGGATGTACACCTGGTGCTTTAGCTTGTTGAAAGATCGAGTGATTGATGAAGTAGAGAAATTTGTCAACAACACTTAAAAGTAAGATCATTAGCTTTGGCAAATAAACAAAGTGAGAGAAGAGTCTTTTTATTTAAAATAAGTTTGCAACAGCCAAGAATTCGTATCGAACAAAAGTAATGATGACAAGTGGGAGTTCCCATAAAAAGCATCATGACGAGGAAAGAGAAAATATTTGTCATTAAAATGACTTCATCCAGTAACCATCGAATAGAAGACCGACCTAAGGAAGAAGGAATTCCAAGATTTTCCTGTCAGAACACTTCAATCCAATTGAACCTCGTGATCGGGGGGCTTATGTACATCCCGGAATTCGCTGAGTCCGAGCTTTTGCAAACCGAGTACGAAGAAGCAAGAGGGTTGGATAATCATAACCTTGCACAAGTCGGGCCCAGTTAGGGTTCACTTAAATAAAAAACAAGCAAGTCGGACCCGACCTTGCGAACGGTGCTAGGGAACCATGTGCATAGACACAATGGACGATTACGAAATATCTCCATGAGAGTTACAGGAATTGAGAGAAAAGACGTTATTTGATAATTGTAGAGGGTGGCAGACGTTATCTAGCACTATCTTAACGAGGGATCCATTGATAGGTGAGGGAATATAAAAGGAGACTTCTCTCATGAGATAAAAAAAAAACCGTTAATACTTCCTAACTAATTAGAATGATTGTGATCTCTCCTTAATAAACTTTAGAAAGATTTCTCCAAATAGTATTTGACAAGAACAATATGCTATTTTAATTTTTTTTTATCAAAAAAAATATTGTAACATAATTTAAAAAAAAACAACTCAAACCGCTAAAATTTATACCATCGCTTTTGTTCTTTTTTTTAAGGCAAAAGATTTTATTATTAAAAAAAAAACTAAACAAATTAAACAAATGCCTAAGTCAAAAAGATAGCACAAATTAACCACCAGCCTGATCCACAACCAACCAGCACACAAAGAAAACAACAAACATACTCCAATCCTCCTACCAACAAATTAAACACTTCAGAACACTTATTTCATCACAAATTTAATACACGTTTATTTTTCTATTTTATATTCTAGCAATGCATACTAAATTGTTTAAGACGTATATCAGAAGAAATGATCTTCTCTACTCTTGTTGCTATGCCTACGATCACCACTCATTTTTTACTTCCAGGATGCTTGATGATGGAACAAGTCTGCCAAAACCCTTAACAAATGATGAAGCCATGAAGTGATGCCGTCATCACACTGGTGGTGCAGTGTTTGACATCGGCGAATCATGTCCACCAGCGGAGTGAGAAACACTTCCGGCAGGCTCAATCCTACCCATCATAAACCCCAGTTTCCTAATCGACTCATCATCACCTTCATCATGATACGCATAAGCAAACCCACCATGTCTAGTCAAATCCATCCCCGCACTCTCTTCATCTCTCGAAACCCTCAACAACTTCATCTTATTCAATCCATAAAACAACGGCGCCATCGTCACCGTCACCCACCCACACACCACCAAAACCTCAACCACCTGCGCCGCAAACAATCTCCCTCCACCACCCATCAAGAACCCATACGGCCTCCCAGCCCCGTAAATCTCCTCAACATATTCCCCCTTCGCAAACAACCCCGTAAACAACACTCCCCACGCCCCACACCCTCCGTGTAACTGCGCCGCCTCCAAAGGATCGTCATACTTCACCCTCACCGCCAATTTATTAAGCCCGATCAAAACCCACGCCGCAACAAACCCACACACAATCGCAGCCCACGGTTCAACAACTGAACAACCCGAAGTTATCGCGGCAAAACCACCAAGTAAACCGTTACACACATCAATCACGTTCCAGTGTCCGTCTAATAACCGTTTACTAAACAGAGTCGTTAAAGCCGCAGTGCAACCAGCCAATGTCGTTGTGACACCTGTTCTTCCAATAGCACTCCATTGACCATAATAATCCCTTCCGTTATCTCCGTAGTTTTTTACAATTGTTAAAAACGAACCGGGATTGAACCCGTACCAACCGAACCACAATAAAAACGAACCTAATACTACCAAAGACGCGCTGTGTCCTTTTAAAGCAACAGAACGCCCGGTTCGGTCGAACCGGCCGATTCTCGGACCTTCTATAAATGCTCCCCATAACCCTGCTATACCACCAACCATATGAACCACGCCGGAACCTGCAAAGTCGATAACGCCGGACCCGAATAAAACATCGCCATCGGTTCGGGTCGAGCTGGCCCAACCATCAGAAGACCAAACCCAGTGCGAAACAATGGGATAAACAAAACCGGTTAAGAAAGAAGAGTATATGAGATACGCAACGAACTGTGTTCTCTCTGCAATGGAGCCACTGGTGATTCCCGCGGCAGCGATGGCGAAGGCCCATTGGTAGAGGAAGAAACTGTAGTCACCATAGTGAGAGGGGTAATCACTTAGACCGAAAAAGTGACGGCCGATGAAGCCGTTGGAAGGTGCTCCAAAGGCGAAAGCGAAACCGAAAAGATAATACGAGAGGCCACCGGCGGCGGCGTCAAGGACGTTGGTGAGCATGATGTTCATGGTATTTTTGGCTCGAACGGAACCGGCGCAGAGCATGGCAAAACCGAGCTGCATGGCGAAGACTAAATAAGCTGAGAAGAGAAGGTAAGTGTTGTCTACTGCGTAGGTTGTGTCGCTGAGTTTTTTTGAAATGGTATTGAATTGGGTGCAGAGGAAGTGTGCGACGGCGGTTGCGTTTGCGGTGGTGGTAAGAAGTGGGGCAAGGTCGTTGGCTGAGCAAGAGAGAGAAGCCATAGTCAAATGTATTGAAGAGTGAGAGTGAGTGCAGAAATGGACACAAGTGAAATGAGAATATGAATTAAAGAGATATATATGTTGGAGTGGAAGATATCTATTTTATAATAGCGTAAGAATCACTGGATAATTTTTATCTCTTTATAGCCTCAACTATTTTTAGTGGTTTTTATAACAGCAGAAAGAATATTTTAGATTGGAATGGATTATGAACTGATAGTATTTTTGGGGTTAGAACTTGTTCTGTCCTCTTCATTACTCATTTCCACATCTCTCAGTGTCCCACCTTTATGTAGTTTTGTACAATTACTTCTGTGCATACACTGCCACTAAATTATATGCTAGCATATTTTTGTTAGTATTTATTTTAAACATTGGGGCAGTATATATGTGGCGTAATTTATTGTTAAATGAATTAGTTAATTAGTTAATCTATGGTTAGTGGGTCATACTTGAACTTGTTTAAGGAGAAGGTCATGTTTGATCTTTTTTTTTTTTAAATGGCAAGAAATCAATAGATTAGAAAATTAGTACAAGGGGTACTCGAACCCTTACAACTGAGGCTCACGATATGCAAGCAATGGGGTTAGATAACCAAGAGTTCCAATTACAAGAAGGAGATAAAATAAGTTCCTTACCCAACCAAAACCAAGCTGTAGCTTTAATCGATTGCACTAAAGCTTCTAACGAGACTCTACCGTTATTGAACAAAACTTCATTCCGGCATAACCAGAGGTGCCACGTCGCTGCACTCCACACAAACATCCATGATGAATTACCACAATTCCTTCTAAACAAAGCCATAGCAGCAGTAAAAACATTGTGACAATTAACACCATAAGGTAGCTTGAAACCTAGCCAAGAACTTAAAGAATTTCTTATTGACAAAGCCACCGTACAGGTGCAAAAAATGTGGTCCTCATCCTCTTCACTACTTCCACAAAGAGAGCATCCGCGGTTATCTACCTCAAAAGACATGCCTCTCTTTTCCAACTGATTCTTGGTAGGTAATCTTCTCAGCATCAATCGCCAAAGAAAACATTGGACCTTAGACGGGATTTCAATTTTCCAGACTAATCGAATAGCCTCCAGAACCGAATGCTGACCCTCAAAACCTGTTTCAGATTTAGATAACGCTTCATAACAACTCGAGACCGAAAACTGCCTATCATCAGGCCAGGACCAAGAGATAACATCTGCTACATTCTCCTTCAGGACGAACGACTCCAATCTCGCCGCGCAGTCCTCTGTTTGCCTCCTGCTAACATTAAACAGACCTGCTATAATAACAGGGAAAACCTGCAATCCTTCTGTTGCATTAGGAATACAATAGGGGCTCCAAGAGAGCAGTAAGGGGTAGAGATCCTTAATGGAGAATGCGTTCAGCCACTTACTAGTCCAGAGAGACAAACGCTTCCCGTCTCCCAAACAGCATGATAAATTATCTACAAACCAGTCCAAAACCGCTACTCTGTCGAAAGAAATATTAGAGATATCCCTCCACCATAGGGAACTTTTTTTACCACCAGTTAGCCCAGGATTGCTATAAGTTGTCAAAGGATTGCACTGTTGCATGTATCTAAACTTAATTAACCGACTCCAAGGTTTGTCTTTGTCCAATAACAACCTCCACTTCCACTTGAGCAAAAGAGCCTTATTAAACAGAAAGAGATTTTTCACCCCTAAACCATCTTCTTCTTTGGACCTGCAAACCGAACTCCATTTGACCCAGTGAATTTTTCTTACACTTTCTGACCCTCCCCATAGAAAATTACTTTGGATACGGACGATCTCCTTCAAAACCTTAACTGGCGCTTTATAGAAAGATAACGCATAGATAGGGAGAGAGCTCAGAACCGAATTAATCAAAACTACTCGACCACCGATCGAAAGGTTTGAACCTCTCCATACCGCTAAACGCTTCATAATATTGCCTATGATATGACTCCAAGTAGCATACCTCCTAGGACTTGCACCAACTATAATGCCCAGGAATTTAAAAGGAATAGAACCCGTTTTGCAGCAAAAGAAGTCGATTGCTGCCTGTTGAAAATCAGCAGGAATGTTAACACCCAACAGACAGCTTTTGAAAAATTGACCTTAAGGCCAAAAACCAATTCGAACCCACGTAGAATTCCTTTGATGCTATACAAATTTGTCCAACTACAGTCCCCCAAAAACATTGTATCGTCCGTAAATTGAACCATGCTAAAACTCAGGTCATTACTAACTTTAAAGCCATGAAAAGCATCAATAGCAGCCGCCTTCTTCATGAGTTGAGTTAACCCTTCCATCACCAGTAAGAAAAGGAAAGGTGAGAGCGGATCGCCTTGACGCAAACCACGGGACACCTTGAAGTCTTTAGTAGCAATTCCATTAACCAAAATAGAGCAAGTCCCATTAAACACCAAAGCTTCCATCCAACGCCTCCATTTCAGACCGAAATTCATTTTCGAAAAGAGAAACCTCAAGTAGTTCCACGATACACAATCATAGGCTCTTTCGAAATCAACTTTAAAAGCCAAACACTCTTTCTTTTCCCTCTTAGCTAAATCCAAAATCTCATTAACAATAAGAACTTCATCCCCTATACTTTTACCGGCCAAAAAAGCCGACTGTTCTGCAGAGATTAACGATCCAATAACCTTCTTGAGATGGTTAGCCAACAATTTAGACAGGATTTTATTCATACAACCAACCAAGCAAATTGGTCTATACTCCGAGAGAGATTAAAGGCTTTGGATCTTAGGAGCCAACGTCAAAAAAGAAGCCATGGCAGCTTTCGTAAGATTAGGGTTAGCGATAAAATCCTTCACCGTCTTAAAAATGTCTTGTTTTATCACCTCCCAACAATTCTGAAGGAATAAGAAAGAAACACCATCAGGCCCAGGGCTCTTACCTCCGTTACACTCCCAAACGGCAGTCTTGATCTCAATACAGGAGAAATCTGAATCTAAAGATCTTCTGTCTTCCTCGGTCAACTAAGCAAAATCGAGCTCTTCTAATACCGATCTAACATCCTTAGCTTCAGTGTAGTTAAGCTAAAAGTGATGACAAATAGCATTCTTGACTTCATTCACCTCAACCTTCCTATCCTCCTCCGTGAGGACTGAAGAAATATATTTATTCCTTTACCTTCCCTTCATAACCCTATGGAAGATAGAAGAGTTATAATCTCCTTATTTTAACCACTGCACCCTCGATTTTTGCCTCAGAAGGCTCTCTTTGTTTCTAAGGTTGAACCAGATATCCTTTGCAGCTTGAACTCTCAAAGACCTTAACTCATCCTGATCCTGCCCCACAACCATGTTCGAGGTAACCAACTTATCAAGCTCAAATAATTTATCCACCTGAATATCTACCTTGAGATCAATCCATCAGTACACTTCGACGCTCCATTTACGAAGCCTATCCTTTAAAAAGTTCAACTTCTCCTTCAAGACAAAGTCGCCTCTTCCCACAACTTCGCACGAATTCCATTCTTTCTTGACAAACTCCAAAAAAAGAGGGTGATTTAGCCAACCGTTCTTAAACCTAAAAGGCTTCGGACCCCAGTTTTCACGGTTCGACTTCAACCATATAGGACAATGATCCAAAATTTCTCTCTTTCCAATAGACTGCCCGCTCACATTCCACTCCTCAACAACGTCACTAGAAACAAAAAAAATGGTCCAACCTGCTCATGGCAGAGCCACTACTATTAAACCTAGTGAAACTCCCTTCAAGGCAAGGAATATCAACGCAACCCAACTCGTCAATGAACCTGCCAAAACTTAGAATGTCATTTCTTCTACTGCCAATCGACACACCTTTCCTTTCACTCTCCCTAAGGACGGCATTGAAATCTCCTCCCACTATCCAACGGCTACCGAAGAAGCGAGCTTTAGCTGCAAGAAGATCACTCCAAAACTTCTTTTTAAGATCTGACCTGCACGGCGAATAAACGTTAACAAAAAAATAATCCTTGTCCTTCCAATTAGCACAGACACCGACGAACCCCACACCTTTGAAACTGAAAAGAAGGTTGAGGTTACCCTTTCTCCACAAAATAATAATGCCCCCAGAAGCTCCCAGAGCTCCCAATTCCGACCACTCCACGTCAGGATCACCCCACAACGAAGACGATATTGCCATATCAATAACAACCAATTTAGACTCTTGGATGAAACACAAATCAGCCTTCCCAGATTAGATAAGATGAGCAACTCTTTTCCTTTTAATTGCACAACCTCCCCCTCTAATGTTGAAAGATAGGATATTCATTGGGCAACCTCAAGATTGGACGCCTTCTTAGTCGCTTGTAGTTTATCTCGTGCTTCCATCACTCTAATTTCCTCTTCCAGTTCTGATTCTTCACCACCTCCTTTAACTCCTAAGGAGGTAATCAATTCCCTAACCTTCAAGGCTACCTTAGATTCCAACTCTGCCCAAAATCGTTTATTGCCTTGAAACACTTTAGAATCCATCATCGAGTGACACCTTGACACTGATTCGAAAGAATCTACCTTCTTCGGTTCTTTCTTTTTCTTGGAACAACAAATAGATCTATAACTGCCTTTACTAGATTCAGACAAGAAAGGGTTTCTATTTACCCTGGCTTGCGACAAAGGAATATGAACTTGATTCACACCTTGATCCTCCATATTAACGAAGTTCTGGTTCTGAGAGCAAACCATGATGGAATCGTTGTTTTCCAAGAACACTGGACGGGCAAAGGTCTGGGTATTGACCGTGTTGTCTGGGCTGCTCATAGAACTACTTATTTTACCCAAACCCTTCCTAAGACCTTGGGCCTTATGGGCTTCAAAGACTTCATCAAAAACTAAGTTAGTGTTAAGGCCCAAATCCAGATCTGCCAAAGCAGACCTATTCATTTTCTCAATCCCATTACCCGAGGGATTTCTACCTTTAATGTTGTCCTCTTCGTCTGCTACACTTTTCACAAAAGCTGCACTGGGGGCAATAGGACAGCTCGCGGCGCCTACCTTATCACTGCTAGGAATCCTCTGATCAAACTTTTTCACTAAAGGGACAGAAGAAGCCTTTTTGGTTATCCCAACAATATTAGGCTGTGTACCCCTATTATCCTGGGTCCCACCCTCATCAAAGAAAGACTTTTCATCTTTATCACTCAAGAAAGCTTTCCATGAAGAGATCCCATTACTATTATCCGAATCCGTCTCTGAGACCACAGTATCAGCTTGTTTAATCACCCTTGAGGAAGGACCAAGCAAATCCTCAACCATACGAATCCTAAAGTTCAGACCGTTGATCTTAATATTAAGCACTTCATTTATCAGCGAGCCACAAGAGGTCCTCACCATCAAACTGGCGACATCCATTTTTGAACAATCAGAAGTAGAAACTTCGGAACAAATGTATCTTCCAATTATAGACGAAATGAACTCAAAAAAGTCTACACTCCACGCAAAACTTGGAATACCATAAACATGTAACCAAGTTATTCTCTCTATATCAACGCCGTTCATTCTCCATTTCCTCACTTCAGAAAACCACTGGCTTAACCACCCTGCAGCACCCTCCACCAACGCTTCCAATTCTCCTTCATCGTCTTCTTCAAGAAGGCACAGGTTATCCCCGAGGGGAGTAACCTTCAAAGCAAAGTAACCCTCCTCATGAAGCATTCTTTGGATATTGTAGGTTGAACCCAGGTTTAGCACCTTACCCACATAAGCCTTTTCGAACCTCTTTAGGTTAGAGTCCTCCACCTCAAACTCCAACGATTTAACAGCCTTAGAGGTAAAGCCACCTCTTTGACTTACCACATCCGCAAACGTCTTCCCCCTCTCAAAGAACCTGTTTTCCACGCCTCCCTGAGGACCATTCATCTTATCCCTACCCTTATGAAACTTTTTCCCTCTTGGAGCCTTTTCATTGCCACTTTCTTTGTCCTCAGGGAATGCCGCCTTGACCGCCCGCTGAAACCGGGGAATGTTAGCGTGGAGCTTCTTACCGTCCAGCCATAAGTTGTCTAACTTAAGAACCAAACTTCTCTCATCAATAACAACAAAGAATCGAACAAATCCGTATTTCCTTCCGAACTTGTCCCTTTTTGTCGGAATAACAACCTCGTCAATCACCCCGAACTCTTCAAAGTGATTGAAAAGGTCCTAAGCCCTCCATGACTCCGGGTACTCAGTGAAGAAGATAGTAACGCTAACCTTATCTTCCTTATCTACCTTCTTTACCCAGTTGATCTCTGCTTCCAATAAGCTTTCTTGAACTTCTTGCGCCTTGATACCTTTGTCCACTTTCCTTCTGCGTGTGTTTTGGAAGACTCTCCCATAGACCAAAGAGAAACTAGAGAGAATGGGTCTTGTGTGTTTTCCGTAAAGGATCTAATGAGTCAGTCTTTTATTTTTTGACACTTGTGAGTCAGCTACTTCTTTGATTTACAATTTTTAGTTGATTAAAGTGGTTTTAAGTTTTTCTAATGACATCTCGATTCCTTTTGAGTTTTTTTATTTTGTTGAGTGAGGTGTTTAGGATTAGAGGTGGTCTATCTATTATTTGACATTCAGGTGTTTGGTCTATATGAAAGCTCATGAATGATTTCGTCTTTACAAGTAATGTCTTCTATGGTGGTGAAGGAGGTGAGAGAGAATAACATAATCATTGCTAAAAAAATAGTAATTTGGTAGGTCTGCGGCTAACTTGTGTATTTTTTTATTAGAGCCTTTGATCTAGAGGGCCAACTAATCAAGAACTTTTCTTTTGAAATTCTCAATATTTGTATATATTGTTAAGAATATGTGTATATAGAAAGGCTCACATCGACTATTACATGTAATAAGTTGTAAATATTTATATATATAATACAATCTCTGTAGTGCTTTTAAAACACATGGTTTATTAAAATGTCTCTCAATCTCTTTCAACATGGTATCCAAAGCCTATTGAGAGGCAACCTTTCAGCGTGCTTTAGCCGGTTGACCCACTGTCTTCCGCTGATAAATTTTTTTGGAAAATTGCATCCCAACTCCAGTTTGCCTTCTTTTCACTGTCGTGACTCTTTTCGGCATCAATTTTCCGACCAGCTCCATATTATCATTGTCGTCGCTACTGTTTTTGGCGACCTTTCAGCTAGCCAACACTACCGGAAGAAGCACCTCTTCTGATCTAGTTGTTCCCCAAATTTTCACCATCAGAAGCCTACACATGCACCCATATGTGTCGCCTTTATCTTTGCATGTGGGCCTCACGCGCCGTCACCTTAACCACGCGTGACAGCGCGTCTAGTGGCTGATCCTAATGACTTTTCCACCGCCCACTCATCTTCCTGTCCTTGTTCCTGATCTGGCCTCAAATTTTATTTTCCAATCACAGAAAACTATGGTCCATTTTAAACAGGTATTTTTCACCTGGTTTGCGTGATATTTTCTCTCTTCAGATACTCATGATTACTCCTCATAACTTTATGCCAAACTACGATGATTTCCTATGGTGGTATCAAAATTATCAAAACTCAAATTCTACTGCTTCGATTGCACACACTAGTAATTCATATGTTTTTCTCTCCCAGACATCTTCTTTTGAACCTTGGGTCCTTGATTCTAATGTGTCTGATCATGTCACCAGTAATAAAAATATTTTTTCTTCCCTTTCTACCTCTGGTTTCTTACCTATTATAACATCTGCAAATGGTTCTCAAACCCGATTCGAAGGAATTGGTAATGTTCAAGTTTTACCTTCTCTCTCTATTACTTATGTTCTCTATGTACCCTATTATCCATTTAATTTACTCTTAATCAGTTATTTAACGAGTTCTCTTGATTGTATTATCACATTCACTAACAATAATGTTACCTTGAATGATCGAAGTTCAGGTCCGACAATTGGTGTTGAATGTGAGTCTCAAGGCCTTTATTACCTTTCAGTGTCATCTAAGACATGCTTAGTCAAAGATTCTCCACTCGCTATCTATTCTTATTTATGTCATCCCAATCTTCCCAAACTACAGAAGTTGGTGTCAAGTTTATCGAAGGTATCTAATTTACATTGTGAGTCATGTCAGTTAAGGAAACACACTCATAGTCAATTTTCTAATTGAGACAATAAACGAGCTTGTCCCTTTTTATTGTAGTTCACTCTGATGTCTGGGTTCCCTTGCATACTGTCTGTATTCTTGAGTTTAGGTATTATGTTACCTTTATTGATGATTTTTCACGTTGCACCGGGTTATTTTTAATGAAAAATAGATCTGAATTATTTTCTATTTATTAACAGTTTTATGAAGAAATAAAAGCTCAGTTTGGTGTGTCTATTTATAGCTTAAGAAGTTATAATGCTTGTGAATACTTATCCCAATAATTTTAAACACTTATGTCCAGTAATGGTATGCTCCACCAAACATCTTGCCCCCATACACCCAACAAAACGGGGTAGCCGAACTCAAAAATATGCATCTCGTAGAAACTACTCAGGCCCTACTTCTCCATGATAATGTTCCACTCTGGTTATTGGGGGATGTTGTGCTAATGGCGTGTTACCTTATAAACTGCATTCCCTCATCTGTCCTTAACAACAAAATACATCACTCAATTCTTTTTCCCCATTCTCCATTTCACCCATTTCCTCCCTGTGTCATTGGGTCTACATGTTTTGTTCACAATCTCTCTCCTGGACTTGATAAACTATTAGTTCGATCACCTAATTGTGCCTTTCTTGGTTATCATCGATCAAAAAAAGGTTATCATTGCTATTCACCTACTCTACAATGATACCTCATATGTGTCGATGTTAACTTCTTCAAGTTTGTTCCATATTTCATGTTCAACCACGTAACTCCAGAACCACTTCAAGAAAGTACTCTCACACCCTTTCTGAAAGTTATTAATGTCTTGTCTACCATTGTTCCTTGTCAATCTATAGATCCTGGACCATTAGATATTCCTATGGTTGAACCCCTCCCCCTCACACACACACACACACACACACACACACACACCACTTCTCGACCACTTCAAACATATTATCATTGTCGCCCAACGTCTGTCGTACTTGCCCCTGAGGTCGTACATGTCCTAGAGGATATTGTAGACTCTCTTCCGACGCCCCTGCCATCACCAGATCTGATCCTGCAACCTGAGTCTAATCTTCTGGTTGCTCTTCAAAAAGGTATACGTCAAACACAAAATGCTTCTCCACATTTTATTAATTTATGTTATCATTGTCTTTCCCTTTTCCATTTTACTTGCTTGTCTTCTTTGTCTTCTGTTTCTATTCCTAAAACTCTAGGTGAAGCGTTATCTCACCATGAGTAGAGGAACGCAATGATTTATGACAAGCTTGGTGTATATATAATTAGCTTGTCCCAAAACTAATTATATATGTGACAAGCTTGGTGCATTTGACTTATATGCTCAAGCTTGAGGGAGAGTGTTTATATTTGTATATATTGTTAAGAATATTTGTATATAGTAAGTCTAACATCGGCTATAGCATGTAATTAGTTGTAAATATATATATATATATATTGATCTTACCAAGATCAGAAAGTTCTTCAGTGGCCAACAACACATTGTGGTCTTCAACGTCAGGTGAGGAAAACATGGGGTTATACCTGCAAGGCACTCTGATGTTAAAGTAAGTACAGAGTGAGGAAAGACAAGTATAGAAGTGAGAAGTGGAATTGAATTGAATTGAATGCCTGACCCTCTATCAGAAGAGGGTATTTATAGAGCCCCCAGCGCTGGGGCAACGGTCTCCATTATGGACTGGGTGATCCGGCCCATAATGGATGATTGTCAGGATTCCTACGTGGATGTAAGGATGAGCAACTCGTTCTCATCATCTTGGGTCAACTGCTCTGCGTTCTCTAGGAAGTGGAAGACATACCTGTTACAAGGAGCAGAACGTTTCTGCGAGATATACAGGATTAGCTGGCCACGTGTCCTCGAGTGAGAAGCATGTCGGGAATGTGCTCTCCAACGGCTATGATGGATTAGGCCTTTGTGTTGGGCCTTCTTTGACGCGGAGATGGAATGGGCTGTGCCCGACTGTGGGGCAGCCTCAAGCCTAGTCCAGAACATATATGTGTATATATAGTCTCCGTAGTGTTTTTTAAACATATGGTTTATTCAAATGTATCTCATTCTCTCTTATTTCAATAGAAATGTTGATCAAGAACTCTTGGTGGTAACAACTAACAAGGTGGTGATGATTCCATGACTAGGAGATTATTTTGGGGGAAATGTGTATGTGCTTGACAACCAAAACTTCTATAGGTGAAATACCCAAATTGAAGTCATACTTAGATTTCAAAATTGATGGAGTTTGTTCAAAATGGTGGTGAAGAGTTAGTAGAAAAACACCATTGATGTTCAACGATCAACTTAGAAAGTAAACAAAAAAGAATATTATTGATTGCGTCACTCAAGTGTTGTATTTGAAAAATCAAATTAAGAGTTACAGCGGGAAAGACAATGATCAGATGATAATCGAGAAGGTGGTGCACAATTTTATACCTTAATTCGATATCTTTGAAGCAATTGGGGAATCAAAATATTTCATAACAGTGAAGATTAAAGATTTTTTCGGAGGCACACGGCCAACGACAAACTTAAAAAGAAACAAGGAAATATCAACAAAGTAAGCATTACAAGCACAAAATCCAAAGAAAATGATAGATAATAGTGGGAGAAAGAGAAATACAAAGGAAAAAAACATTAAAAAAAACGTTAAAAAAATAATACTCCACAAATAAAAATAACCTAAAAGATCCCCTCCATGGGAATGGGATACTTTCGTTTTACCAGTCATCTAAGACGTTTAATATTTACATGGATAGCTGGAAGAACCTGAAAGATCGCTTCCTTCTGGTACCTCCTCGAACCTCAGAAGCCCACTCAGTTTTTTGTGTGGTTATTGCGGGAGAACCTCTTCCAACTGACTCATATACCTCTTTGTTAGCCAAGTGCAATGGGAACCTTTAGAAGTATTGGTTCTGGAATCATTTTAGCCGAGAGTCGCATGACTACTCTGTCCCCTTTGAGAATTTGGCACCATAAGAAATTTCAGCAAAGGAAAATTCGAATACCTTTTAGGAAAATCTAGGTTTCTAATAAGGTAAGGTCCCGAGGATGTCGGGACTTCTAGGCAGCAGAGGTGGATGATAAACACTTAAGTTGTACTAGACGCGATTGATACCCAAGAGAGGAATGAATTATTTCGTGAGAAGAGGAAATTTACTTTATATTTGCTTTGATATTTCTTTGATGTCCACTAACTGCTTTGTTCATTTTTGCATATACCATGGCTTCTATCAAGAACCTTATGAATAAGAGAAAGTTTTGGATAGTGGCAGGTGCAATTCAGATTTCCTCCAACTATGTCAGTTCCCACTCTAAGGGAGGCTACGGTAGACCAAACTATAATGGTCGACCAGCCTTCTACGATTGTTGAAGCATCACATGTTATTCAGAACCAACCAGATTCCTACGAATGGAGCAAAATACGAAGTAAGAGATTCAATGATAGGTCATCACTAGCGACCACTGGTAATAACAAGTGAAACACAAATAAGAATCATGTCGAAGAAAGAGAGTTAGACACGAGATCTAAGTCTTCTGGATCTAGCAATGTAAGGATCACTCTTGTTTTCTCTGAAGTGAATTCTCCCAAATTTCTAATTATTCTCCCTCTTCAAGTACCTCGTACCTCTCAAGAGACGTGGACCTATTTTACCAAGCAAGATGTCGCCTATATCTAAAGCCTCTCTGATACTGACAAATTTGAGTTGATAGAGAAGACTGCATACGATATGTTTCGCAGTGTTTGTCTAATGACTCTGGAAGCTGCTGGTCGGGGAAAAATACTTGCTCCAAGTAACCCTCTCAAAGAGGAGGAATAATGGAAGAGTAAATGTGAAGGTATTATTTGTAAACAGACTTCCTTTCAAGAAAATGTGTCTAAGCTTCAGGAGGAATTGGAGAAGTTCCATAAGAAGGCATAGAAGTTCCAGAAGGAGGCAGAGATGTTGTAGAAGGAGGTGCTTAGGGTGGCCAATCTCAAAAAGGAATTGGATGCCCACATTTCTCTGTTCGATTTGGGTGCCAAGGTTACCATCCTACAAGGGTCTTTGTATGAAAATTAGAAATCCATATAGAAGGCTAAATCCTCCGGTGAGGAGTTTCCTTTCAAGGTTACTACATTTGATAAGGCTTCAGAGAAATAAAGGGAATCTCATATAGATGTGGTGAAGGATATGAATAAGGAATTTGATGAAGCCATTGACGAAGGTACCAATGGAGTATTTGATGCCTTTTAGAGCGCGTAAGGCCAGGATGAGGTGCTTTTTCCATGCCTTCATACCCCTTGGGAGAAGATGAACCCATCGAGGAATGTTGTTGACAAAGAGATAGTAAGTGACCAGGAGGAGGCCAAGAAAGATGGGGGAGCATGTGGAAGAGGCGGAATAATTTGTAATCTTTGATGTTGTCAAGGCTTTGTAATTTGATTTTAATAAATCGTTAATTGGTGGTAGTTTATTTGTTTTTCTTTTGATTGGTTTGTTGTGGTGCCTTCTTCATTTTACCATTTATTTGTTGCTTATATGCTTGTGATTTTGTTTCATTGCTTTGTTCACCTGTGATTTGGTTTCATCGTTTCATTCGCCTACGATTTTGTTTTATGGCTTTATTCACCTACGATTTGTTTCACTTTATTCTCCTTTAAGTCTTATTAGTTCTTATTTGTCCCTTTGTTAGTAATTAACGTAAGCGTTGATGTCAGCAAGGAATGTCCACGACCAAAGGTCAGATCCTCTTATTTACCCCCAAGTTTGAGCTTGGTTCAGGTTCGACGTATCCTGTGCTTCAACGCCTACGCTTTGGATTGGCTAGCTATCGAGAAGGAAATGTGTAAGTTATGTCTTGATTTGCCATAATTGCCTATGTTTCTTATTTTATCTTAATGAAAATCAACATAATTCCAACATGGAGTGTGAGTAATTACAACCTTTGGAACAACATTGAAATACTTAGTTCTAATATCGTTTGAGCTTTGTAGCGTTCCATGTACTCATAATGGATTCTCCTAGCAGTGTTTTTAGAGTGTAGGCTACACTTCCCATGTTGTTCATGATCATGTACGATACCTCCTAGTTTGCTACGAGTTTCCCCACTTTGGAATTCTTTCCTCAAACATCAGCTCATCTCAGCACAAGATCATCGAGCTTAAATTCTCACAATCGGATTTTCTTATTGTATTTAGATTATGCTAGTTGCTTGACGAATTTAGACATGATGGTGATGGTGGTTCTCTTCTCTTCTAGAAGATAAACATATTCTCTAATTGCCTTGGCATTATCTTCTTTTGATAAAGGGCTTATCGTCCTCCATCTTAGCTCTTCTATTTCAACATGAATGACAGCTTCGGTCTCGTAGGTTAATCGGAAAAGAGTTTCTCCAGTAGTCGAATGAGGCATAATTTGATACGCACATAAGACATGTAGGAGCTCATCTTCCCATTTTCCTTTTGCCGCTTCAGTTTTTTGCTTTAACCCACTTAAGACTACCAAGCTTGTAGCTTCTGCCTGCCCATTGGTCTAGGGGTGTCCCACTAATGTGAAATGTTGCTTAACTTTTAAGTCTTCAAAGAGATTCTTGAAGTTCATATCGGTTAGCTGTGTTTCATTGTTTATCACGATGGCCTAAGGGAATCCATATCTGGCCAGAACGTTCCTCTTGAAGAATTTTGAAATGTTAGCCTCAATAATCTTCACTAGTGTTTATGCTTCAATCCACTTGGTGAGTTAATCTATTGCCATTATTAAAAACTTGACTTGTTATAACGACAAAGAGAATGGGTCATGAATATTCATCCCCTACTGCGAGAAAGGCCAGTGTGACGTCAATACGTGCATCTCGAACATGAGGTATTGTGAACATCTCCTTGTTGTTGGCATTGGTCATGTCATTTTAGATAATACTTAGTGTCTTGGACCATGGTCACCCAATAATATCCATCTCTAAGAACTTTCTTAGCCAGGACCCAAGTGTTACCCAACTATACCTTCATGCATCTTGGCGAGGATGTAGGCAACTTCTTCCTTTTCCAAACACTTCAGAAGAGGGGTTGATATTCCACTTTTTTACAACATCTCTTCAATAGGAATAAACTAGGTCAGTGGGTAGTGCTCCCTTCTTGATATATGTTACAATTGGTGGTATCTATGATGGTCGTGCATTGTCTCTTATTGTTATTATACCAACTCTTTTTTTTTTATGTTGGTATTTTTATTGTTTCATAGATCAATGAATAATTTACCTTGAATGATCTGGTGCTAGACAAATACAAGACATTTACTCGAGTGTTCTGCTCTCTTGGGACATACAATATTTCTAATATTTTTTACTTTGCTAACTTTTCTATGGCCAAGATGATATATCGTTGCAGCAAAGGTTCTTTGATATGGGCTTTTCCCATGTTTTGTGAGACCACAAGCTGAGAGTTTGTCCTCATCCTGATGGTTCCCATCTCGGAGGTCAACAATAACTACTTGTACTCATCTTGATTATTGGTGGTGGAGAACTCGAACGCATAGATACTTCAATTTTCAGTCTGACTCTGTTCAGTTTTCAACAATAACTACTTGTACTCATCTAGGGTCATTTATACTATGATATTTGTAAACATTTGTGCCTTCAATGCTTTCCTCAACTTGTAAGAAACATAAAATTCAAACGTTTTTATGGACTATTTTGTCTAGTGCCCGACTAGATCTGGTCGGTGGAGCACTTACTTCAGGGGTAGATCAGTTTGGATGATTATGGTGTGTTCTAGAAAATAACGTCATAACTTCCTGAATGATGTCACTAAATCTAGTGTCACCTTTTCTATATTTAGATATTGTGCCTCTGATTTGGAAAAGGCTTTGGAGATGAAGTAAAACAGGCTTTGGTGACCGTTTGGCTCTCTTATGAGGATGGTGCAAACTGCTTCCTCAAATAAGGCGAGACAAAGGTACGATGACTCTCCAACTGTAGGTTTGGATAGTACATGTGGAATCAGTAGGGCCATATTTAAGGACGTGAACACTTATTGGTACTTTGGGGTCTGTTTAAATAATTCTTATTTTTTAATAGATTGTAAAAGGGGAGAGCATGTTGCATCGATCTCAAAATGAATATGTTCGATGACATTAGCATTTGGTTCAACTTCATGACCTCTTTCTTAATTGTTGGTGCAACCATCTGGATGATTGCCTCGCATTTTCCATATTCACTTCTATGCTTTTCTCTATCAGATAAAATCCAAAAACCTTGTCACCTCTCACCCCAAAGGTGCACTTTTTTGGATTGAGCCTCATGTTGTACTTATTAGACTCTTTGGAAGATCCAAGCAAGATGTTGGTTGTGTATCCCCTCTTTGTCGGACTTCACGGTTATGTTGTCCAAGTACACTGCCAGTGTTTCGTCTATTTCTTCTTTAAATACTTTATTAATCATTCTTTGATATGTGACTCTTGCATTCTTCAGAATAAATGGCATCATGCTATACTCGTATTTGGCTTGCTCGATCATGAAGGCGATTTTCTCTCTATCTACCTCGTACATTGGTATTTGATTGTAGCAGAAATACGCATCCATAAATGAAAAAAGCTTGTATCTTGCTGAGTTATCGATCAACTTTTCTATGCTTGGAAGCGGGTGCGAGTCTTTGGGACATGCTTATTAAGATTGGTATAATTAACATACATTCTCCATTTTCTAAAAGCTTTCTTGACTAGCACCACATTAGACAGCCACTAAGTGTATTTTACTTCATAAATAAAATTAGCGACCAACAAGCATTGAAATGTCTTCGCTGCTACCTCGGCCTTCTTGGGAGACTGTCCCTTGCTCCTCTAGGATATGTATCGGGCACTGAGTTCAATATTCAGTTGGTGACATGCTACAATAGGATCTATAGTGGATGGAGACGATGAAGAAATCAGAGTTGGCTCTCAAACATTTAATAAACCTTTCTTTTACTTTGGAAGACATGATGAATCTTAACCTTACAGACCCCGTAGAATTATCGCCCAACTGGACGACTTCAAAGTCTCCATTAAAGACCGGTATTAGGACTTTCCTCTCAATCTAGGTCAAGAGGCCCAAGTCCTTTCCTCATGGAGGTTCGTCTTTGCGAACATTGAGGTTGACTACACTACTACAAAACACGCAAACAACAACGTCAGGTTTACAATAGATTCATTTACACTGTTGTAATAGGTTATATTGTTCGCGCAATGTTCGCTCGTCAGAGAGTAGCAGGATTTATTACTACGGTTGTCTAATAACACCGTAGTAATATATGATTTGTAGCAAGCTTCGATCCCCAGCAAATGCACGTTTTCAATTTTTTAGACTGCATTAAGCGTGTGTCACTTAAGTCCATTATTTAAAAATTAAATTGTAAATGATTTTACAACGGTTAATAAACCAACCGTTGTTAGAAAATTGAAAATTATTTAACCAAGATATTTAACCATGGTGTTACTAAACAACCGTTTTAAAATTTGAGCATTGCATGACGGTTGTAGTTTCTAACCATGATGAAAAGTGATATTTTTTAGTAAATAAGCGAACGTATCTATTGTTTACTACATAGCAGTCGTTTCTCTCAAAAGAAAACCCTAACATATTTCACTCTTCCCTCTCATAACATAACTCTAAACATACTTCAACCTTCAGATACGTCTTCAGATTCGTCTTCACTAATCGCTAACTTCAGGTTCATTCATTACACTTATGCTTCGATTTCGTTTACTTGTCTTGTTAAAAATGGGTTCTAATTTTTTTCTTGAATGTTCTCATTTTTTTCAGATCCATCATCACCACCTTAACAAATACAAGAAGTATAATTTCGCTATGTTACATATGGTTTGTGTAGCTATGAAGAAAAATACAAAAAGTATGAAGCTATTGTGTTAACTTCATTCACCTTGTACTTTTTTTTCATAGCTTCATGAACTAGATAAAATAGGAAAGTGTCTCAGCAGGTCCTCAAATCGTTCATGCACATGCATCATCAATGAATGTTTTTATATCATCTTTATTTAATGTTTTGTGATAGGTTATTTTAGTAATGTTTTTTATCGTGAAGGCTTGATCAGATCCTGTGACGTGGGCCACCAAGTACGTCTGAAATGCTGGGCGTATGAAGAGGAGGAGGGGGTGTACCTGCAAGGCATTCTGACGCTCAAGTAAGAAAGGGTCAGAGAAAAGGGGCAAGTATAAAGTATGAGTTCTTAGGGTGATTATTGGATACCTGCCCCTCTCAAGTGAGAGGGTTTATATAATGCCCCCAGCGTGTGGCCAACGGTCCTATTTTCGGGGCAAAATAATCGTTTTCCCGAAGAATAGGTAACTGCCCAAAACTAGTCGTTATGTCAGGCAGGGTGCCAAAAACTAGCCGTTATGTCGGGCATAGGCGTAGTTTCGGGTACGTGCCCTCAGTTGTTCGGGGACAGAAGAAGCCGTGCGGAACGGGAAGCGGTTCCGGGGAGGAGCAATGCAGTCCTTGCCCGGTTGGAGGGGCAGAAAGGTAACTTTTTCCCCTTTGTGGATTGGACTTAGGCAATTGGGCCGTTCTGGGAGCAGACGTGGATTGGGCCATGCCTAGCCATTGGTCCAGTCCAGAACAGGAGCCCCCCGAGTTATTGCTCCCGAGCATGGGAGTGATGACTTAAGGACAGCCCGTGGTTCCGGGGAACTAGTGTGGAGTCGTCGTTTGGTGACGGGGGGAGTTGTCTCGTGGTGCCCGTGATCCCTGGTGTTCGTGAGATTCGTGTCCGTTTTCAGATTGCCCGTCATACAGGGAGACCAACAGTTAGGAGGAATTGAAACGTTAGGGCGCCACGTGTGCCTTGAGCCCTGTGCCGCTGTTACTAAGCAATGATAGCTAGTCGATAGCCATTATTACCTACGAGGGTGTGCCATTGCACGTGCCCCTCAGTATAAAAGGAGAGAGACTCAGGCCATTTGGAACTTTCGTTATTCTCTCTTCTTCGTCTTCCTTAGAGCACTTGCCTTCCACCGTCGTTCATTGTTCCGACTGCCACCACCAGTTCCGAACAATCGTTTTTCAGTTTTTTAACCAAGTAAGTCCACTGATCTCGTGTTCCTTTGCCTCTTTTAAGGTTGTTTGTAGATTGCATGTGGCTAGGTTTAGGTTTAGAAGACGAATTGCCGCTTTTCCTTGGTGGTTGGTGGTGGTAGACGGTGGTTAGGCCATCTTCTGCCGCCGACGAGGCTGCTGGACCTTTTGGATATCTCGTGAGTAGGTCAGTTTTCAGCGTCGTCGCGATGATGATGCATGTCTAAACGTCGCAGTTACTCAGATTTCGGTGCTTTAATGAAGTTTCTGGTGAACGTTTGCGGTTTTCGGTGAAGCTTCAAACGGAAACTGGGAAGTGGCTCGAGGAAATTCCTCATATGGGAGTGGTTTGTCCCTAGCGTCTCCTTATGGGAGACTCTTGAGTTTTTTGTTTGATGTTAGGGCTTACGTCCTCGGCCCTTTGCGCGCCCTTTCACTTGACTAGCGGTGGAAGGGTGGATTTGATTCTTCGTCGAATTCACTTTTTTCTCTGCTTTTCAGGTGATCGATATGGCGACGAGGCCTGATGAGGAGATCGTAATAGACTCGTCTGAGGAGAGCTCATCGGAGAGGAGTAGTACGGAAGCTACCACTACCCCCAGCGAAGTCGGGGAGGAGGAGGTTGTTGAAGACTCAATGTAGGAGTGGTCGGTTGCTGAGCCTACCGAGCACGTATCTACTTTTACAACATATCTGGGGGATGTCTTCACGGTCATTAGGCCAGAGGGGGGGTGGAAGGTGCACTTCCCCTCCGAGGTTGATAAGGTACGCACCAACTTTGGGGAGCGTTTTGCTATGTACGAATACGCATTTAAAGAGCAAGGACTAAGGCTACCCTTCACCGATTTTCAGCAGTCAGTCTTCGTGCATCTGAACCTGGCTCCGTCGCAGCTGCACCCCAACTCGTTGGCGTTTATCCGTGCTTTCAAGTTGACATACGAGTATTTGAGGATAAGGGCTACTCTCCCTTTGTTTTTCACTGTCTTTCATCTTCAGCGACAGTTGACGGGGAGGAGGTATGGCTGGGTTTCGTTGAAACAGCCCTGCAAGATGTTCAATCCCTTTTCAGAGTCAATCTAGATGTTCAAGGAAAGGTTTTATATCATAGAGCCTGTGTCGAAGAGGGTCCAGGACAATACGTATGTCTGGACGGTGTCCGTTGACAAGGACGCTAACGACATGCGGGACGAAAATGGGAAGCTGATCGGGGAGAGAGAATTCAAGTTTCCCTTCCACTAGAGTGTTGGCCATTTCTCCAAGGAGCCCAATGAGTATGTTGCCCAGCCACACATGCTAGACGGGCGGGATGCCATTTCCTATGACACGCTGGCGAACTTTGTCAACTCTTTTCGGCTTGCTGAATGCTGGACGAAGAAGGGGCCCCCGATTTTCGAGGAGGACAGTAGCCAATGGGTTGAGTATTGTTTTATTAACACCAAGGCGCTTTTGGAGTGCAAGACTCCTACGGATGCTTACAAATTGCTCGGTAGTCTTAGTTACTTGACTTGCCCGACATATTTTCCCTTAGTCGTCTAACATATTTGTTTTGTTTTTGCAGGTGAGATGCCTTCCGCTCATGAAAGAATGGTAAAGAATGCTATCGCGAGGAACAAGCCCAGGGCGGCTGCTCCCAAGACTCGATTTGACCAGCGTGCTCCTACTCCTCCTCAACCTGCTGCGGGGACCTCTTCGCCTACTCCTGTCTAGGGATCTCCCCTGTCTCTGGCCTCACGGTCCAAGCGGTTCAGGGCCACTGAAGGGGTAGATCTCACCTGGGCGCCAGAAAAGGGGAAGTTCGAACTTCCTCCATGTATTCTTGATAGAAGATTCTTCGAAGGGACGTCCTTGGTCGTGCCGCGGGTAGAATCTCTCCAGCTAGAAGGCATGGATCGCCCGAACAAGAGGGCGCTGGTGGCCCAAGATGCCTCTGCACTACTCAGAGTTTTGGAGATGGCGACCATTTATGCTGACAGGGACTCTGCACTGAGTCTGAACTTAGAGCTGCCCGGGCTACCATGGAATCTCTTGAAAAGGCGGCGAGGAAAGCCAAGGAGGAGGCTAAGAGTGTTGATGATGCCCGAAAGAAGGCGGACAAGGAGGTGACCAGGCTAAAGGGGGAGAACTCTACGTTGGCCGCGAAGAAGAAGGCAGTTGAGGAGCTGGTCGAGCAGCTGAGGTTGGCGAGCGCTCCGGGCGAGGATGAACATGAGGATGTGAAGGAAATAAAGACAATGGCCGAGCTGGTTTCTCGTATGCTGAAGGCCGGGGATGACAACATTGTCATTGGGGACAAGTCTTTTAAGAATGTCGTGGCCCAACTGCTGGTGGTCAACCCTGGGGTTGAGTTCTCCACCGAGGGTATCCACTACCTTGCTCATGTCGAGGATGGCAGGATAGTCAGTCCGAACTCCCTCCTTGGTGGTGATGAGTATGCTGAAGTTTTGAACGAGGAAACCCAGGGGTCTGATCCCAACCTCGACCAACGTGAGCGGATGGAGGAGTGATGGTGTTTTTATCCTTGTTGTAATTTGTCTGGCCTGCGTGTCGTGTATCTTTTGATGTAACTTATGTTTTGTACGGGGGCGTGGCCCCCTGTTAATGTAACAAGCACAATGTGGTCCTCGTGACCACTAATCACTTTAATTATGTATGCGTCCAGTCCTTGTGGCCGGTTTTATGATTTGTATAGTTTTATCTATTTTGATTTCTGCTAAGTGTTGTACTTTCGCTCTATATGCATGTGTGCCCGTAATAGGGATTACTTTGATTAGCTTTAATTCATGGAATTGCTCGTTGTAGATGTGTTTGGCAGTGAGAGGTACTGGTCGAACGGCCAGGGAATGTCCGGGTGAGAGAGCGGAGCTTAGGTCGCGTTTGAGGCATGAGTTCGCGGCGTGAAACTCCCATCGCGAGCTGGGTGTTCTGCCTATCGTGGTACTTTGACGACTGTGTCGCTCCCGGGATTTTCATCCAAGTACAAACGCGAAAGTGGCACCGAAACAGAGTCGCCAGCAATGTGTATTTATCCCAAGAGAGGGAAAGGAAACACCGCATAAACCTGAGAGGAAGGAAAGAGCATGGTCTTGCGACCAAGAAAACTGGGTTCGGGAGTCGATTACGCGAGAGGAAGGTATTAGCACCCCCTCGCGTCCATCGTACCCGATGGGATCCATGCTTGCTTGTCTCGATCAAAGGGTGTAAGGAAAGGATGCTGGAAAAGGAACTGCTAACTGGAGAACTGGAAAAGAAAAGGATAGAGAAAGAGAAACAAATGTAGGGAAAATAAAATAAGTGCTCGAATGGGCCCTACCCCACTGCCTACGTATCTCATCGGGAACATGAGAATCAGAGCGACGTTGTTCCCCTCACTTAGGGAAAGTTGTTTGTGTTTTTTAGTGGAATACGTTAATGTTCGCGTTCCAGCAGTTAGGTGTTGCAGCTCACTGTAGGGAGACTTAGGCGTTACCTGTTTGCGGTAGAACGGACATGACGCGTCCTTAAGGAATGAGTGAAGAAGATGAGAAGAGAATTGTTGTTTGTTTTTTGTCTTTTAGAATAAGTGTTTTGATTATTGGTGTTTAGTAACTCACATTGTATTTAAGTCCCTCATGTGAGATTGAATGCCTCGCACATCGTCCCCAGACGGGACGTATGCTAAACATTCCCCCAAAGAAATGAGAGAAGACCCCTCACCTCCTTGTTCCCACATGAAAGGCCTAAATACAATATTTGTTCTGCCATTATTAAGTGTTTTTTTACTTTTATTATGAGAAGAGAAGAAGTGACTCAAATGGAGCAAAAGGTGAAACTAATAAGGGAGACTAAGACACACCCTAGTGTTAGCATTCTTGGAGATCCTATGGTTAATGTGGTTTGACAAACCTACTTCTAGAAGAAAGAAGAAGAAGAGCAAAAGAAACAACTTCCAAAATGGAAGTTAAGTTGATCTTAAAGAGGGATGAAAGAAGAATTATTCAAGGAAAGCATGTGAATGCTTAACAAACACAAATTGAATTGATTAAATGAAATAAGAGAAGATGAGGGAGAGGAGTGTATGTGGAACTATGTCCCCACACTTACTTACCATGCACCTACAAGAAAAGGTTAGTTCACAATATTTACAAGTATGAAATGAAGGAAGAAACAACAAGTGATGATCAAATCAATTAAGAACCAAGGAAATAGGATCCTAAGAGATACAAATTAATCAAGGTCAGAATCTAAACAATAAGAGTGCTCTCTAATGTTAAGACATCAAACACACATCAACTATGTACAAGTAATGTCCTAAACATTAAAGAAGTGAATCATAGAAGAAATAGATGAAGAATGGGTGGAAATGCAAAGTGATCATACATTTATGCCTCATGAAAGGCCAAGGTCAGAATTAAATTCAATTCACAAAGGTCTTACAAAGCATATGAACCATCATGTAATTCAAGAATAGAAGAGTGCAAGTGGAAGAGATAAGATGAAGTAGAAGAAAAGAGAAACATGTTCAATTAAGTACACAAAATGACATATTATAAATGCATAACACATGAAATGGTTAATGAATGCACATGGGCAGTAGCATATTATACATGAGATGCAAATAGCATGAAGGGAATGGTACACCAAAATGCAAACATGAATCACATATAGCATGAGAGGAAGTGAGAGATAGGAAACATGTCAAAGTTCAAATTAGAATGCACAAACTCATGTCAAATGTAAATGCAAACCAAAGTAACTTATAATGAAATCAAAGGTGACCTATAAGGTAGTACAAATGACCTATAATATCACACAAGGCAATCATAAAATGGAAGGCACAAGTGCCTTATCACAACATGTTAGAAGAAAGAAAAATAAAGTGCATCTAAGTAGCTTCAAAGGCAAGGCATTGAACAAATATTAAAGCACATGAGGAAATTGTAAAAACCAGTCCTAAACAACCTAAGTCAGGGGCTAAACACATATTAAAAACTCAGACCAAAATTCAAGATACAAGTGCCACAAAGACATGCACAAAGTCATATTGAAATGCCACAAAAAGAAGTGTAAAGATGATCATACAAACATCCTATAAGATGACTTTAAAAATAAATAAAAAATATTTTTGGACACTTCAGGATGTTATCTAACCAATACAAAAGGAACGGATGAAAAACATTGTGTGAGATGGGAGTAAGAAAATGTACAAGTTTGAGTATTATGAAGAAGATCAATCAAAAAGAAATTGAAAGGAAATTACGAAAATATGATCTAAAATTAGTAAAATCAGAATTAAAAATGATGAAAAATTACCTAAATGTGTTAAGAGCACATTTGAATTATTTCATAATTTTCTAATGAATTTTAGTATTTTTATTAAAATAAAAGTGAAGCTAATATGTGAAAGAAATTAAATGCAAATGGAATTAGAATGGGGGGTGCTGGAAAAGTAATATTGTAGTTCAGAAACATGGGCCTTTAATATGGAGGTGAAAAAAACAAATTGATCCAGTCCATGAAGCTTGAGGAATGCGTGATAGAGTGCACGTTTAGTTAATATGTGGATTCACTCTCAGCCCTATGATCAATCACGTAATACCATCCAACATCCTACAGCGCGCGACCACCAAGACCACCACACACTCACACGCATGGGAACAAACTGAAGCACACACAATGTATCACGTGAGATCATTAATGCGGTGTTGTCTTGTAATTGGCCAGCCGCAAAGTTCCATTATTCCACCAATTAAAACACGCCACAGTACACTCTCTCTCTCCAATCAACCACTCATCATCAATTAATCATTGTTAACTAATCATTATTAGCAAGAACTCACCCAATAAAACGCTGCCACGTCATTTTCTCATCATTAATTCATGCAAAGGATAATAAAACTCACACAACAACATGAAAAATGCAGATTTTTTTTTCAATTTTCTACCTCACATAACTTCATCAAATCTTAATGAAAATTAACAAAGTAAGATACCAAACTGAAGCCCAAACTTCATAGATCATGAATATACCAATTAAATCACCAAAAGATCATTCTAACACCAGGAAAAATGGCACAAAAGTGACACATTCAATATGAATTTCACAAAAATCACAAAATCACATAAACTTCAAATTAAACAAACAGAGGTGTGCCATCATTTCAGGACTTCCAGATGCAATGCATGAGTACTAATTTCACATTGTAAATATCTAAAATTATGATGAACTAAAGAGAAAGTTTCAAGATCTCTAACCTTGTGAGATGCAATTTTTTGTTTTAGAAATCCAAGAACTTCTTGCAAGATCTTCAAATCAACACTTTGAGCCAAATAAAGGCGAAAACCAGATCCAATACTTGCTTGGAGTAGAAATTGGGAGTGATGAGTGAAACTTGAGATTTTTCGATGGTGGATTCAAGCGAATCTAATGCATACAGTAGAAAGAGGAGGTTATGGAGATGATGCTGCTCCAAAAATCTTCGAAAACGATGGAGAAACGAGAGAGAAATATGGATCTGAATTCTTGAGAGTGAGAAAAAATCTTGAGATTTCTTGAGGAATTATGACAAAAAGTGTGAGAAATGTGTGAGATTAGAGAGAAAATTGAGAGAATGATTGAGAATGAGTTCTGAGAAATGTGGAAAAATGAGAGAGAGCCTTGAAATTATGTGTAAATTTGTTTATATAGTTAGGGTTAAGTGTGATTAACCATGGTAAACTGGGTGGGTTAAGTGAGTTAGAGTTGGGTTAACTGAGTGGACTCTAACTAACTGAGTCATGATAGTTAGAGGTGAGTTGGGAAGGTTTGCTATGGTGTGGGTGAGTTTGTGAAGTGTATGGTGGGGTTTAAAATGGATGGTGATGATGTAAGGAAATTTTTAGTTTAATAAAATGGAATGTGGACTGGTGTGTGGTATGTATATGAGTATTTGAATTAGCAACAACAACAATGTTATTTTTCTGGTTTTATAGCAGCTTAAAATCAATTAAAACAAGGAAGTTTGGTGATGAAATTCTCTCACTTTAATGAATGGAAATGTGTGATTTTGGTGGCAAATGAAAGAGTAGATATAGGAGAATAATTTTGATGTTGAAATTGAATTGAATAGAGGTTTGTTGGATAGTGTAAAATAACTCCAAACATCATGGTTCAGAACTGGTGCATGGGCTTGGCAGGTTAGTAGGGATGCATGGAAATCTGACTTGGAAAATTCAGCATGAACACGTCAACTTGGGACCATCATAACCCCATCATAACATGCTCAAATGGAAAAATGTCCAACATCAAAGTTGAAGAGGATATTGAGATGAACAACTTTGATGTTCAAAATTTTTTCGTTTGGAGCTTCCCTAATTGAGAAAAGTGGCTGGACATTTGGCACACCAAGTGTTCGACAAAATTATGGCGCATGGGTCTGCACTTGCCTTGCCATGACTTGGATTTTGACCTAGTTTTGTCAAACTTTAACGGATCATAACTCCCTCAATTTTGATCCGATGGAAGAGTTCTTTATATGGATTTGAAGCTTAAAATAAGATATTTTATTGTGGCCTGGTGGATTTTTGATTTGATGCTTTAAAATTGAGAAAGCCTGACTCAAAGAGAGGTGCTAAAATGGCCAAAACTTACTATTTTTGGAAACCCCAAAATTTCTATTTTTGGCAGTTTTGTAATTTCTTGATTTTTCATTATTCCTCCATCATTTCTTGATCAAATTTTGTCCATTGAACATATATGACATGAATTTCATGAATTTGACCCCAAAAAGTCAGGAGTTGACTTTTTTCACTGCACAGTTGACTTTTTCCCCAATTATCAAGCAACTGATCAATTGAAACCCTTCTGAAACCAATTGATGAGCAATTTTCCATCCATATATGCTTAAGGACATGAGGAATATCATGAGATTAAGTCTTGCCCAAAAAATCAGAAATAAACTGACTTTATGTCAAACCCAAATTTTGGCACCCTCTGGTTAGGAGGAAATAGCACATCCTCCAAATCCAAATTCCTCTGAATATGATGTACATCCCGTCTAACAAAGATGAGATATGCCATTTGTAGATGATAGAAACTCAAAGAGCTTGCCCATTTAGGGGTCAAATCCCAAATTTTGACTACCTTGTGTAGGAAATGATACACTGCCCAATCTTCTTGATGAATTCTTCTCTTCCCATGCCTTGTGGATCAAAGTGTGATAATATATGGCTTAAGGGACCCTTGAGACTTATTTGAAGACCCTTGCTTTGAATGACCAACACCTTGCCGGCCACTGATCACATGCCCTTATGCAATAGGTATGCTATGAGATGCACATAAGATCTAAATGCGATGCAATGAAACATATGCCAGTAAAAGCTAAAACAAGTGGGCAAATTTTGAGGTATTGCAGCTGCCCCTATTCAATCAACTGTGGATCTAAATGGATGAAAGCAAAGGCTATCAGTAATTCAAGATACATAGGGATTGAATACAAAAAATAACCGAGAAAATATGCACTGTGTGGGTAAAGGAAATGTTGCAAATGAAGCAATGGTGCGGAAGAAAAGTTTGTGAGAAAGAATTTGGAACCATTCGACCCCATAGGAAACCTGTCGGGAACTGGTGAACAACCTGTCGGGAACTGGTGAAATACCTGTCGGGAACTGGTGAAATACCTGTCGGGAACTGGTGAGCTTGGACCTATTTTGCCTATCGGGAATGGGCAAGTGTACCTGTCGGGAACTGGCAAGGTTCAAACCAAAGGGAGCTGTCGGGGACGACTACAGTTTATAACCAAGGCTTACCTATCGGGTATGGGTAAATGGACCTGTCGGGAACTGGTATGGTTAAAACTCAAGGTGTTGTCGGGGACGGCTGCAGTTTATAACCAAGGCTTACCTATGGGGTATGGGTAAATGGACCTGTCGGGAACTGGTATGGTTAAAACTCAAGGTGCTGTCGGGGACGGCTACAGTTTATAACCAAGGCTTACCTATCGGGTATGGGTAAATGGACCTGTCAGGAACTGGTATGGTTAAAACTCAAAAGTGTTGTCGGGGACGGCTGCAGTTTATAACCAAGGCTTACCTATCGGGTATGGGTAAATGGACCTGTCGATAACTGGTATGGTTAAAACTCAAGGTGCTGTCGGGGACGGCTACAGTTTATAACCAAGGCTTACCTATCGGGTATGGGTAAATGGAGCTGTCGGGAACTGGTATGGTTAAAACTCAAAGGGAGCTGTCGGGGACGGCTGCAGTAATCCTATTGGGGATGGTTCCAAGAACTTATAAGCTGAGAGATATGACCCTGTGGGGGAAAAATGATGAAACCCTTTGCGCTGCTTTGAAATGTCTGTTGGGGAATGAACACGACATTCTTTCTGGCTTTGTCAATGATGTAAGGAGCAAAGTTTTGGACCCTCGCACGAGTTATCAAAACTGGCTTATGCTTCACATGGGTATGTTTGAATTTTTCCGTGGCGTAATGCTCCATCTCAATGGAAATGCTACGCATTTTAGAGGATGATATACATATTATATGCAAAATGCAAGGAGGTCCTCAGCAAAATAAATGTTAAGGAAAGGTAAGTAACTTCGCTGGGGATAACAAGCTGGATTGACTTCGTGGTCGCAAACCGTACTAGGGAAGACAAATTGACCTGATCTTTTGATCTGGGCATTGACCTGACAAACCTGTTGAGGTCACTGTAGGAAATGATAACTTTGCTGGGGAGGCATCATCTGAACGAGTCCACTTGGGGAATAACTAACCATAGAACTCCGCTGGGGAAATGAGCTCACAACAAACTCTGCTAGGGAGAACCACTTCAGAGCGTCTCGTGCTGGACATGTCCCTTGAGAGGATTTTACATAAGACCACGCCTCTTCAAACCCTACTGGGGATAATAGATTTGGAACACCTCCTGCTGGGGAATTTTCAAAATGCTCCATGCTAAGGATGGCGACTTCACTGGGGATTCACAACAGTTATCGACACAACAAAGCTTGTAGCTGTTGGAAGTACTGAATGGGAGAATCGACTTAATAAGATACAACACTGTCCATTTGAAACTTGACTTGTTGATATTGAATCGTCGAGCACGATCGTCGGCCAAACGATGGACTCAATCAGTAAACGTTGTGACAAAAGAGTGAAATGAGGATCATTTCCTTTTGAACATGATGGCTTCATCACTACCCTTTAACACAGTTGCTGAGGATCATGACGCTCTGTAAGTACGTTGGGGATGACCACCTCCCAGAAGTACTTCCTTGCTGAGGAACCGTCTCTTCTTGGGGAGGAACGATCACTTCACTACGCCAAAATTGATTTTTTGTATCGCCTAATTTAATAGCGCTTTTATAAAAAGTGCTATTAAAAAGGAAACAAACATATTTATAATAGCGCTTTATGGTCGGGCGCTATTATAAAGTGCAGACAATGTAATTTTGATAGCACTTTATAAAAAAATGCTATTATTAAACTTCAATAAGATAGCGTTTTTTTTTAAAACGCTATTAATAATCTTCACAAAGATAGCGCTTTTTCAAATAGCGCTATTAATATATTTCCCTAAGATATCACTTTTTAAAAACCGCTACTATTTAACTCTTTAATCTTACCATTTATCCAAAAACGTTTTTAATATTAAAATATATAATAAATAATAAAATTAATTATTGAAAAAAAACAAAACGAGGTTTCCGGATAAAATTTCATTTTGGCGCACAAAGTGAAAATTTTTCACGCCATCATTCTCAAAAAAATTTCCCGGATTCAAAACATTCATCGATTCACTGTCCCCTTCTTTCAAAACCCATTCTCCGTTAGCCTTCATTCGTCGATTCACTTCGATTCACCACCGGAAAGAGGAAACACGAGAAAGAAAGAACGAAGAAAACCCATTCTCTGTCGAACTCAACCCTTCGTCAGCTCACCACCGTCATCCTTCGCTTCATTGGTATACTTGTTGACTGTTTGCTTAGGACTCGTTTTTGATTCACGGTAGCTCTTCGAGAATAGGTTTTCTAATGTTGATCTGAGCATGTTCTAGCCGTAGAATGATTTGGGGTTTTGCTTGTTTTGCTTGTTTTGCTTTGTATCACTGATTCGATGATGTTTGTTATGGATCGTGTTGAACTAACCTTGTCCAGATTTTTTGGAATTTTGAGGTTTGATCTCATAAAATTGATTTAAGGGTTTAGGGTGAAAAGCCATTTTTTGGACCGATTTCATGTTGGGAATTGATTTAGAGTTTGTTGTTATTTACATTTTTGGTAGAAGTCTTATGAATTCGATCATGTTTTCTGAATTCGATCGCCAGCATCTTCCTCTGACTCCGATCGACCTCCTTGTCTTCTGAATTCGATCGTGTTTAGTCCTTCATTTGCGATCGATATTGCCTTCCTCATTCTCCAATTGAAATCGGTAATTTCAAACCCTAGAACATAGTTTCATCTTCATGTTTAATTCAACCTCTTCTGCATTTCAGGTACCAACAATTATCCTTCAATTTTGTTTTTATCACTTTCAATTAGCGTTATTAGGTATTTAATTTTGTATCATGATAGCGATTCCCCACATCCTTCTTTCGCCGCCGAAAATGATAGCGATTATGTATCTCACTGTACTCACAGCCTATTTCAGTTACGGTTTGCTCTTCGCTTTCGGTCAATTAAGAGATTTCTTCAGGAAAATCTTTGACTGGTGCAACTCCAATAATCTTGAGGTACCTTCCTTTCCTTCTTTCTTTCTTTCCAATTTCTTTCAATTTATTTAGATACAACTGAATAAGCGCGTTTTTCAGGGTTATGGACAGATCTGTTTATGACATGAAGATTTTTATATTCGCCGGTTATACCTCCGCATTCAGGTAACAATTATGTGTTGTAATTTGTATGTTGCAAACTAATTGCTATATAATGAAACTAGGCGTTGTATGGATAAAAAGCTTGATTATGCTTTTGTTGCATAAGCGTTTATCAAAAAATAAAGTTGAAGTGGTTTCATATAAACTATTAGTTATTTGGGAGAGCTTATGAAAATAAGGTTAAAATAACTTATTGGATATGTCATAAACTGTTTCCATAAGCTTTCATAAATGGTCCCACATTTGCTTATGCCAAACCTCAAATAAGTCAATCCAAAAAGTACAAGTATCCTAGGAAACATAACTTTGTGCTTATGATTTAACTTTCTTACGATGATGATATGTATGTATTTGTTTCACCAAGAGGTTTGGTTCAAGTGGTTAATAGTTTCAGTTAAGGTTGAATCATTCACGTGGTATGCTAGTTCGGTCCTTAACTAGAAGAATTCTTGCTTATCTTTTGGTTGAACATTAGATTGGTCAGACCTCTTTCTTTCTGAGGAACTATGGAAAGTTATGCTGGTTTTAGCAGAAGTCAGTTGATACCTAATAATAATGTAACAGGATTGCAAAAGATGATAGGTATGAGTTTTTTTCTTTGTTGTGGTATGCTTTTGTTGCATTTGCAGGTCAGATTACCGGGGCAAGTCCTACAATTCCTGGAATGTTCCCAAATATGTTTCCCATGGCTACAAGTCAGGTATTTTTCTTTTTATTCCCAAATCTGGTTGTGCTATACAATGTTTTATCATTTTGACCATATTTTTTGTTTGTCTTGTGAAGTTGCAGCAATTTAATACTCTCCCTGTCTTGCCAGTTCAGGCTATGACTCAACAGGTAATAGATGAATATGAGAGATGATGTTTAACTTTTTCCCTTTTAGCATTGCTTTGCTTCTTATAATTGTGTCCCTTTTTGTTCTACAAAACATATAGGCTACACGACATGCTAGGCGGGTGTATGTTGGGGGCCTCTCTCCTACAGCTAATGAGCAGGTAATGTATAGCAGCTCAATGTGATCTTTCCCTGATGGTTTCTGAATGATAATGGTCATGCTAGTTTCTTATTTGCTAAATTCCCTATTTTCCATTTAGTTTTCAATTTCCATATTTCAAAAAATGTTAAAAGCTTTTTAGAGTATGTTACTGGCTTAGTGCAACATTCTCTATTTCTTATTTTTGTGATTTGAGTAGGAAGCATGGTTAAGGGGAGAACACATTGGAGAATTTTTTTTATCTAGTTTTGTTTGTACTACTCTTGGATTTTAATTTTTTGCTTCTAATTTATGCTGCAGTCCGTTGCAACTTTCTTCAGTCAGGTTATGGCTACAATTGGAGGAAATACTGTTGGTCCAAGTACATTATGATCTTAAATGGATTGTGCCAGTTTGCTGACCCTATAATGTTCCTAATTGATTTAGTTTTATTGTGTAGGTGATGCTATTATGAATGTTTACATTAACCATGATAAGAAATTTGCTTTTGTGGAGATGAGGTCCGTCGAGGAAGCCAGCAATGCAATGGCTTTGGATGGAATTATTTTTGAGGTATCTTATCCTTTTAACTATAACTAATGCTCAATATCCTTTTGTTATGTGAGAATAGTACATATGTTAATGTTAATTCTAATTTCATTTTTGATTCAGGGTGCACCAGTTAAGGTCAGAAGACCTACTGATTATAATCCTTCTCTAGCTACTGCCCTAGGTCCAAGCCAACCTAACCCAAACCTTAATCTGGGTGCAGTCGGCCTATCACCTGGGTCTGCTGGGGGACTTGATGGTCCCGATCGGATTTTTGTTGATGGAGTTCCTTATTACTTTACTGAAACACAGATCAGAGAGATTTTAGAGACTTTTGGTCCTCTTAGGGGTTTTGATCTAGTGAAAGATAGAGAAACAGGGAATTCAAAGGGTTGTGCATTTTGTGTTTATCAAGATCTTACCGTTACAGATATTGCTTGTGCAGCTCTCAATGGAATAAAAATGGGTGATAAGACCCTTACTGTTAGACGGGCTAATCAAAACACAAACCCAATGCAGCCTAAGCCTGAGCAAGAGAGCATTTCAATGCATGCACAGCAGCAGATTGCTCTCCAGGTATGATGGAATTGTCATTTGGATTGTAATTCTTGCATAGATCTTTTGTTGCTTATGTTTGAAATTAATAGCTAAACTTTCGATTTTGTAGAAACTTATGTTGCAACCAGCATTAGTGGCAACAAAGGTGTTGTGTTTAACTCATGCTGTTTCTCCTGATGAGCTCAAAGACGACGAGGACTATGAAGAAATACTTGATGACATGAGACAAGGTGTTGATGTTTTTATATTTGAAGTACTTTCCTGACCACAAATGCCACACCTACTCTAAGGATAAGTTAACTGAGGTCAAAGAGGATTGGGCTACCTATATGGTGGATGATGTTTTCGGTGAGTTTTTTAAAGCCTACAATATATAGATTATATGGTTGTGATTAAGTATGTGACATCCGATTTTGTGAAAACATCTTTTGGTCGTGGTTATATGCATCTCTGCTGTTGTTCTTACATTTCTGTGTAGTTTTTTGGCCGCCAAGTGTTGTTGTTAGGCAGGGAAGGTCAGGTTCTGTTTAGAATTTTTTGGCCGTGAAAACTAGTTGAGTCTGTTCGGGGCAGGGGAAATGTTTTTTATTTTGTTTGTGGCTGAAGTGGTTTTAGTGGTTGTGGTTTTGGTTATGAAAATAATGTGATTTGATATTTAATGTGATTTGTCGTGTCGGAACATGAAAAATCCAATTAAACAAAGGCGTCAACTTCGCATTCAAGTTAGGATTCTTACCTTCAAACATGAGCTCCTTCATCAAACCAGGAACCAAGTTTCCTGCAACAGAGTGAAGTCCGGTAGCAGTAATTGCTTCTGATGTGCAGTTGCTTCCATCATTACCGGTAGCCTTAACTTTATCCCCATGTGGACCCCTATGTCCACATGTTAAAGCAAAATCATAACATATATTGTATGTCAGTAAGTGACCATCACAATTCATATTTCTATTGAAATATTCAATTCAAAAATTTAAAAGAGACCATCTGGTATGCGATGTGATTGGGGGGTAGAAAATGTACCCCTTGGTGCAGCTAGTTGCACAGAATAGCCATAATAATATGGTGAGGCCATAGTTGAAGTTGATGGTCCATAGACTTGTTGATAGTATTATGCTTGCTGAATCTGAGGGTTATACATTGTGTTTATAACCACAAATAATAATCAAATTAACTTCGTATGTATGTTATTATAACTATAAATTAACCAATGGGCCAAAGACGTTAATGTATGTTATTATAACTACAAATAATAATCAACTTAACATTGAATCTGAGGGTTATATATTGCTTGCATTTTATGACATTGTACGTGTTTGAATTTAATTGTTATTTCTACTTCGTTGTATTTTAAAGGTGGCTAATGCAGCTACTGTTATAGTCGGCGTGATGTTATGAATAAGTTCTGCGGTCCTAAAATAAATTTTAGAAATATTGACCCTATATTCTTATAGTGTATTCTTATAGATTATTTGATTGTGATTAAAATTTTGCTTTCAGGTTTCATTTTTTTTATTATTATTGTACAATACATAATCAATATTTTTTCTATAATACAGGAAAACAAGAAGCAGTTATTTTGCCTAGCTAGCTAGCAAATTGATTATATCTCTGGGTTGTAGCAGTGTTTTGGTTTGCGAAGTGGTTACTACTTGATGTTGTTTTATTGTCCTTTTGTTTTTTTAGATGTTTTTTCTTTAGTTTAGAGAATATGTCTAGCTAAGTGGTTGTACTTTTTGTTTAAAATTTGGTTTGAAGTACTCTTTGCCAAATTAATAACTAGTGGCAAAAGTTTTAGCTTAATTTCATTGAGATCAATGTTGAATATGGTTTGTTAATTTGTTTGTTATCATTTACCACTATTATGTAGTGTATATTGATCAATATACATAGATACAATTCCTTCAGCTTTTCCATATATATGTTATCACATTTGTTCTCAATTATAGTTGGTTCTATTTCATTTCAAATATTTTAGTGGTTAATCATTATTTTTTATGAATTCTAATGTCATAAAATGCAAATATTATATATATATAAATATATATATATATATATATATATATACCAAAAGTATGATTTTGTGTAAAAAAAAAATTGTACTACAATAACGTTTTGAAAAGAAAATGCTATTAATAAACATACTATAATAGCACTTTTATGGAAAAGCGCTATCTAGCATGTCCTTTATAGTAGCGCTTTGTTTAAAAGTGCTATTAAAATCAAAGCAAAATATATACTTCTGTAGCGCTTTTAAAAAAAACGCTATTAAATACTGGGACTATAATAGCGCTTTTGGAAAAATGCTATTAATTACCAGTACTATAATAGCGCTTTTAAAGTGCTATTAAAAAAAATATTTACAATAGCAGGCTGGTTAATAGCGCTTTTAAGCGCTATTAAAAAGCAAAAAAAATGCTATTAAATAGCTTTTTTGTAGTAGTGCTTGCGCTTCGTAAGGGACTCGGCTTGAAGGCATCGTACATCTTTGCATAGCCATCCAGTAAAATCTCCACACCTGCAAACAAAAGAATGCGCACATATGCCCCAAGGTAACATGGGTTTTGAAGTATTCACCCAAGCACACTCGTCAGTTAAAGCAATTTTAAATATTTTCTTTTTAGGCATGTTATTGTAGAACCCTCAATGTTTTCACATGCAGATGTTTATCAAAAATTGGACGTTTGCGTAAACAAAGCAAATATAAAAACAAACAAACATATAGAATTATTCTGAATAACGACAATTTTATTGATTGAGGAGCCTGAAAATAGGCATTTACATCAAGAAGCAATTCCTAGAAAGAGGTAATTGCCAAACAGAAAAAGAAGCTGTCCTAATGGCAATGGTGAAAATGGAACTTTATTGAGTTTCAACCCTGCTATGGTTCATATATCTTCAAGATTCTCCAACTACTTTGCCTTCAAAGGGAGACGATTGAACTGATTCCTATCTTTCAGAGTGCTCATTGATTGAAACGAGACAATACAGACTACTCAGATCGCAGTTTTCGCTAAATCTCTCTTTTGCCTGGATCGCCCTTTACGGGTTTTCAATCCACCGAGATACCCTTTTTTGCCTAAGTTGCCCCTGCGGGTTTTCAACTTACCGGGTGTACTTTCTTTTTTATATTTATCCCTAATTTTTGCCCGAACCTTTTCTTTTTTTATTATGGTTCGCCGGGATGCCCTTTTTTGCCTGGACTCTCTTTTTACTGTCCAGCGGGTCTCTTTATGCGAAGTATTTTTTAACTGCGTCTGAGTTCACAGGGGACAAAAAATCCTCATCGTCCATTATTGTAAGCATCAAGGCTCCACCAGAGAAAACCTGCTTAACAACATATGGACCTTCATAATTAGGAGTCCATTTGCCCCTATGATCTGTATTCGGAGGAAGAATCCTTTTTAATACCAAGTCACCCGTCTGGTAAGTCCAAGGGCGCACTTTCTGATCAAATGCCTGTTTCATTCTCCTCTAATACAGTTGTCCATGACAAACTGCAGCCAATCGTATTTCTTCGATGAGACTCAACTCGTTGAACCTCGCTCGAACCCATTCAGCCTCGTCAAGTTTAACATCCATCATTACCCTTAAAGAAGGTATCTCAACCTCAACTGGCAGCACTGCTTCCAGTAGATGTACGAACAGAAGTTTGGTACCCATGTAAAGCGAAAGGCAGCATTTCATGCCAATCCTTATACGTCACCACCATCTTTTGCACAATCTTCTTAATATTTTTGTTGGCTGCCTCAACGGCACCGTTCATCTTCGGGCGATAAAGAGAAGAATTGTGATGTTCGATTTTAAAGCTCTGGCATAACTCTTGCATCATCTTGTTGTTGAGATTAGAACCATTATTGGTGATGATTCTTTCGGGCACCCCATATCGGCAAATAATCTCCTTCTTAATGAATCGGGCTACCACCTGCCTGGTGACATTTGCAAAAGAGGCAGCTTCCACCCACATGGTGAAGTAATCAATAGCCACCAGAATGAATCGATGTCTGTTGGAAGCAGTAGGCTCAATCTTCCCAATCATATCAATGCCCCACATAGAAAAGGGTCATGGAGAACTCATCACATTCAGGGGGTTTGGTGGCACATGCACCTTATCAGTGTAGATTTGGCATTTGTGGCATTTTCGGGCTTACTTGAAGCAATCAGCCTCCATAGTTAACCAGTAATACCTGGCCCGCAATAACTTCTTCGCCATAGCATGCCCACCGGCATGGGTACCGAATGAGCCTTCATGTACTTCCTGCATTAACAGGTCTGCTTCGTGTCTATCCACGCATCTGAGCAGAACCATGTCAAAATTCCGTTTATACAACACATCCTCATTCAAAAAGAAGTTTCCTGCCAACCTCCTCAGAGTCTTTTTGTCATTGTTTGATGCCCCGGTCGGATACTCTTGACTCTTCAAGAAACGCTTGATATCAAAATACCAGGGTTTATCATCAGTCGTCGTATCAGCGGCAAACACATTAGCGAGTCTGTCTAACCTCATCACATCAATTTTTGAGATATGGTTCCACCAATTCACCTAAATCATGGAAGATAACGTAGCTAAAGTATCAGCCATCTGATTCTTATCACGAGGTATATAGCATAATTTTACTGTTGTAAAGAAAGTCAACAGTCTTCTCGCATAGTCTCGGTAAGGAATCAAGTTCTGGTGGTGGGTATGCTAATCTCCATTGATCTGGTTGATCACTAGAGCAGAATCCCCAAATATCTCAAGAGTCTTGATCCTTAAATCAATGGCTTACTCGATACCCATGATACAAGCCTCATATTCCGCTTCATTATTAGTGACATCAAATGTTAACCTGGCAGTGAAAGGCATGTGTGATCCTTTCGGAGTAATAAGGACTGCCCCTACACCACTTCCATTCATGTTAACGGCCCCATCGAACATCAGCTTCCATTTGTCATCAGGATCCGGCCCTTCGTCAACCGGAGGCTCTTCACAATCTTTAGCCTTGAGAAACATGATGTCTTCATCAGGAAAGTCAAACCTCATTGGCTGATAATCATCAATAGGCGACTCGGCAAGATAATCAGACAACACACTCCCTTTGATAGCTTTCTGGGAAGTGTATTGTATATCATATTCAGTCAAAACCATCTGCCACCGAGCGACCCTTTCATTAAGAGCTGGCTTTTCAAAGATGTACTTGATTGGATCCATTTTTGAAATCAGTAGGGTTGTATGAGTCAGCCTGTATTGTCTCAATCGCTTAGCAGCCCATGCTAGTGCGCAGCACGTCTTCTCAAGCATCGAATACCTGGACTCGTAATCGGTGAATTTTTTGCTCAGGTAGTATATAGCATGCTCTTTCCTACCTGTCTCGTCGTTGACCGAGAACACAACCCATTGATCCATCACGTACAGTGAGATAGATAATCAGTGGCCTCCCAGGAACTGGAGGCATGAGAATCGGAGGATTTTGCAAGTATTCTTTTATTTTATCAAAGGCCTTTTGACAGTCATTGTTCCACCGGATTGATTAATCTTTTCTTAATAACTTGAATATCGGCTCACAAGTCGTGGTAAGATGAGATATAAATCTTGCAATATAATTCAGTCTTCCCAAAAATCCACGGACTTGTTTTTCTGTTCTTGGCTCCGGTATTTCTTGAATGGCTTTCACCTTTGCTGGATCCACCTCGATTCCCTTTTCACTGACGATGAAGCCCAAAAGCTTTCCAGATCTTACCCCAAAAGTACACTTATTCGGGTTCAGCCTCAGTCTGAAATGTCTCAACAGTTCAAACAACTTTTTCAAATTTATCAAATGCTCATCTTCTATTTGTGATTTGGCAATCATATCATCCACATAAACTTCAATTTCTTTGTGAATCATATCGTGGAAGAGCGTCACCATGGCACGCTGATATGTAGCCCCAGCATTCTTTAAACCAAACGGCATCACCTTATAACAGAATGTGCCCCAAGGGGTAATAAATGTAGTTTTCTCTATATCCTCCGGCGCCATCTTGATCTGGTTATATCCGGAAAACCCATCCATGAAAGAAAACACAGAGAATTGAGCCGTATTATCTACCAACACGTCAATGTGTGGTAGTGGAAAATCATCTTTTGGACTCGCCCTGTTCAAATCTCGATAATCCACGCACATTCTGACTTTGCCATCCTTCTTCGGTACAGGCACAATATTAGCGACCCATGGTGGATAACTAGTAACAGCTAGAAACCCCGCATCTAACTGCTTTTGCACCTCCTCTTTGATCTTGATGGCCATTTCAGGTTTGGTTCTCCGAAGCTTCTGCTTGACAGGAAAACAACCCTCTTTCAACGGTAATCTGTGCACCACGATGTTTGTATCCAGCCCCGGCATATCTTGATAAGACCATGCGAAGATGTCAACATACTCTCGCAACATCTCAATCAGCTCTTTCTTTACATTCTCTGCCAGGCTGGACCCTACTTTGACCTCTTTCTTTACCTCTTCGGTGCCGAGATTGACAACTTCTATAGATTCCTGATGAGGCTGAATGGCTCTTTCTTCCTGCTTCAATAATCTAGCCAACTCTTCAGGAAGTTCACAGTCTTCCTCATCCCCCTCCTCAGCTTGGTATATTGGATTATCGAAGTCATAATAAACCATAGCAGGGTAATCATCAACAAGATCCAGGGAATTATTTCTGCATGAATGATAATTCATGCCTTTAGAAATTGCTTTTTTTTTTTTGAAATTAACGGAAAGCAAAAAAATGCACAAAAAAACTGCGAAGAAAACATTGCCATTTTATTTTAAAAATCAAAATGAAAGACAGGGAACGCAACTTTGAATACAAAACATCCTTTTATTAATGATAAAAATTTGTATGAGAACAAATGGGGGCCCTACAATGAAGTCACTATGCCTTGGGCAGAGCATAGGACCTTTGCATGCTTAATAAAAGAAAACGTAGAAAATTACTTATTTAGCAGAGTAACTTGAATGAGATCCTCCGAAAACCAATTGTTCAGCTTCATTCCTGGGGCACAGGGACGCACCCAATTGTCCAGGTCGCAGTCGCTATCTTCACCATCACCAACTGCTGCACAAATCTGGCTTGGATGTATAACTCCTCCACTTGAGAAAATAACTGGCCCTTGGCGCTCCTGACCCTGTAGTGATGGAACTCGAGGGGGCTTATAACCAATTTCGCTTTTATCATCCTTGAAAGGTATCTCAATCATTTGACCCCATCCTTCCGCCTGACCAGACTGCACCACTTCCAAACCTTCTTATACGAAGTCATAGAAGTTCCCACCCTTGCCTCACCAGATGGAGAATCTCTCACCATATTCATAGTTTCAAATGCCTGGCAGAGAGTTTCATGGATTTCTCCGTCCATCTCCACGTACTTGAAGGACGAAAGATGACTAATGAAAATATCTTCTTCTCCGCATACCGTAACAACCTGATCGTCAACCACAAATTTTATCTTCTGATGCAAGGTTGAAGACACAGCCCCAGCAGCGTGGATCCATGGATGACCCAATAGACAACTATAGGCTGGTTGGATGTCCATCACATAAAACACTGTATTAAAGACCTGGGGTCCGATCTAGACCGGTAGCTCTACTTCTCCAAACACTGATCTCTTTGAACCATCAAATGCTTTCACCACTAGGTCACAAGGCCTCAGTATAACTCCTTCCACATCCAGCTTTACTAATGCTTTCTTAGGCAACACATTGAGGGACGAACCAGTGTCTACCAACACATGGGATAGCATAGCACCTTTACATTCCATTGATATGTGGAGAGCCTTATTGTGGTTCCTTCCTTCTGGCGTTAAGTCAAAATCTGTGAACCCCAAACCGTTACTGGCATGGACATTGGAAATCACACTTTCAAGCTGGTTTACTGATATTTCTTGTGGTACGTACGCCATGTTTAGGATTTTTAACAAAGCATTCCTATGCGCTTCGGAGCATAGCAACAACGACAATATGGAGATCTTAGAAGGAGTCTGATGTAGGTGGTCAACGATCTTATAATCGCTCTTTCTGATTATTCTTATGAATTCCTCAACATCTTTCTCCAATGACTTGTCAGATTCTGCCCCTGGCACTGGTTCATCACCTATCACCAGCTTTCCTTTGGTCCTCGTTAATGCTTCATTATCGTCCTTCCGGAGTGTCTGAGGAGCGAAAAGCGTTCCGCTGCGAGTGAAACCACCCATTCCCCCAACATTTCCGATACTTAAACCACTTTCTTTAGGAGTCTGCGCCTCTTGCCTCTGTCCTTGACTATTAGTTCCATAGTACTACAGAATAGCAACCTTGTTCTCATTAGAGACATAACTGGGAACAGTTATAGTTATAGGAGCTACTCGTTCTGGCGCAGATGTCTGTACAGGAGTAGGCACCAGAATTTCCACCGGATCAAAGTAGATTGTAATAGTAGAAACTTCATCAACGTTCTTTTTCACCTGATCAAATTGCAAACATCTTTCGTCCATCATATTCTGAAGGTTATTTCTCAACCTCACGCAACCATTATCAGTAATCAAACAATCTTCACAACTCTCTGAACAACCAGGAAATACAACCCCTTTCAGCAGGAGATCCTTCACAACTTTCAATGGAGTCTCGACATCATTAATATCCCTCACCAGGTTCAGACCTCCATCCTCTTCAATGGAATTCACCCCCGGTCCACCATGCGGAGGCATGGGATTTTGGATTACATTAGGCCTCAGAGCAAAATTAATAGCCTTTGAATCAACAAGATCTTGCACCACATGTTTGAAAGCCTTGCAGTTTTCCACATTGTGTCCTGGCGCATTGGAGTGAAACTCGCACTTTTCATTTGCATCATACCCAGTGGGTAATCTGCCAGCTGGGGGAGCCTGAGTCCTCAATTGTACCAAATTCAAACGAAGTAAATTCTGTAGCATTTGTGAACATGTCATAGGGAAAACATCAAAATGTCGATCATTCATTCTCTTTCTTGGGTGATACTGTCTCTGAGCTACAGGTTGAGCCTCAGTATCCGGAGTTGGAATAGTTATAGATGCTGATTGGTGATATGAACCCTGTCGTCCTCTACCTCTCCCCCTTGTGCATATGCGGCATTAGCGTCACCTTCACGCTTCCTGTTATTGTTACAAAAAAACTTCTTTGCGGGAGCTGAACTTGTACCACTTCCGTCCTGAATCTTCCCCATTTTTAACAAACTCTCGATCCTTTCTCCAGCAATTACTATATCAGCAAACCCAGTGGATGGACAGGCAGCCAACCGATCAAGATACGGACCTTGCAGAGTATTCATGAACATGTCAGCCATTTCTCTATCTGCTAACAGAGGTTGCACCTGAGCAGCAAGTTCACGCCACCTCTGGGCATACTGCTTAAAACCTTCCTTAGGGTCTTAGGTCATGCTTTGTAATTGAGTGCGATTCGGTGCCATGTCGATGTTGTATTGGTATTGCTTTAAGAAAACCAAGCACAACTCTTTCCAACTTCTGATGCGAGCCCTGTCCAACTTTGTGTACCATTCCAGTGAGGCTCCAGACAAGCTGTCCTGGAAAAAGTACATCCATAACTTCTGATCATCAGAATAACCAACTATCTTCTGATTATATGCCTGGAGGTGAGTTTTAGGGCAAGAGCTACCATTGTACTTATCAAAGGTAGGCGGCTTAAACTTCGGGGGAATCTTGACACCCGGGTACCAGTCCAATATCTTCAACATCAATTCCCAAAGGATTCTGACTCTCTATAGCCTTCACTCTTTCAGCCAACCCTTCGTATTTCCTGTCATCATGGTAGAATCCCATATCAGGATTAAGTATAGAAAACTGATCATCCTGACGATCTTCCACCAGCCCATTGTTTCCAGGAACAAATCCCAAGTTGACTCTAACCGGAGGAGGAGTAATAACAGGAGGATTGACCACATGAGGATTAACCACTGGAGGGTTAACCCTAGGGGGATTAACGTTGTTACCAGTAGGAATCTCTGTCTCCAACCTCTGGATAGTGGCTCTCATGTCCTCTTGCCCTGCTCTCAGGTCCTGCTGTCCCTAGGCAACGCCCTGCATCAGATTCATAAATTGTTCCATGCGTGCCCTCAAATCAGCCAGCTCTATCTGTACCTGATCCATGACCCTTGTTTGGTTTCGTCTGGTTATGTATCAGTGAATATGAGAATCAGCTATTATGCCTGCAACCAAATAAAGGTTAGAGACCCTGCCACGAGTACCTGCTATGCAAAATGAAATGTTATGCAATGCAATGCAAATGTCATGTTTATTATTTCCGAGGTGCCTTACACCCTGATTCCAATCTTAACCACAGAAATCTGAAGACCATAAATCGTGATATAAAGAGACGTGTCGTAGTCATGTGCTTGTGTACAGATATCTGATAAGGACTAATTCTGAATAAAACTACTCATTCCCATTCAACAAAGTATTCAAGTACATTCAAAAGAGATTCATCAACAACTGAAACACAAGGGAAAGATGGATCCATCAACAAGCCTGATGGTAACCATTAACAACAAATTACAAGAAAAAGAACATCAATCTGATAACTCCACGCCCTTCAGCTTATCACTTGTGTGTTTGATCTCCTCAAAGAGTATGCGAGTACGCTGGTGATTCGGCTTTTCAATCATCTCTTTGATCAAGACATCCCTTTTCTCAAGAGCCTCAGTTAAGGCACCCATATGCAGCATCAAAGCTTCCTCATCACACACTCCTTTGTGTCTTTTTATGCCAGCTTGCGTCTTGAGTATCTCCCTTTCTATCAGGACTTCTTCAAGCTCTTTCTTGGTATTCTTCAGCTCTCTTCTAGCTTCTTCTAACTGTTCTTGACTTTTACCGAGACTTTCCCGATACTTTCTCCTCTGCTCATGCGCCTTCTTAAGCTCTTCGTCTTTAATCTGCAACTGTTCCCGTAACTCAGCATTCTCGAGCCTGACCTCATCCGAAGCTTGCTTAAACTTGGCTAACTTCTCTTTGTTCTGCGCTAAGGCCTGTTTGGTTTGCTTGTGAGCTTGAGTAGCAGCATCAACACCTTTACTAATCTTTTGGAAATGTTGGGCTCTTCCAGCAAAGTCTTTCTCTTTTGCAGCCAGGATTTGTTCAGCATCTTTTGATTTCCGCTCCAGCTCCTTGTTGGCATGTAGAGCATTCTGAAGATGGCTACTCAACTCTGAATTCTCTCCTTGAAGCTTTTTCACCAAGGCTTGTAACTTGTCAACTTCTTCCACAGTAGTTGTGCTTCTTGCTTTCTCATTCTCCGGATACAAAAGGGGTGCCTTACCAAAAGGCAAGAGAAAATCTTCAACTCTTTTCTTCACCCACTCTTCATATGCTGGATAAGCCCGGTTGTTGGGTTTGCCTAGAGCAACTTTCCCCTTCTTCAGTATGCTAACCCAGCTTTCAGAAGCTTTTTGTGCTATTTCCCAACCATCTGATGCATGAAAATATAGGGACTCCTCTACATCTCTCTTAATAGGCGGACCCGTCAGGGCGTACCCAAATTGCCGAACGGCCAAAGAAGGATTGTAGTTAATTTCCCCCATTCTTCCTATCAGTGGAACATTAGGGAACTTACCACAGCTGTGGATAATATTCTTGCCAATCAGCCCATGATCTACCCATATGATGTCCTTGGCCACTAATCCCATTAAACGCTGACTCCACTCTAGAGAATCTTTGGAATCCACAAAAGCCCCTGATTATGGTAAGCGGCTTGCAAACCACTTATAGAACAAAGGTGCACAGCAACGAATTATCCCTCCTCTTTTCTTTTCGTTTCGGTTGTACAAGGAGTAGTGAAGATCTCCCAACAGTGTTGGTACCGGATTTTTCATTATGAATATCCGTATGGCGTCCGTATCAATGAAATCTGGCTCGTTGGGAAACAATATAATGTCGTATACACAAAGGGCTAGCAAAGTATTAAAAACAACCCAATTCTCGCCTTTAGCTGCTTCCTGAGCCTTCTTAATCAGATATTCCAGCTTGTAACCACGAATCTTTCCTTTGTTGGAGACATTGGCTTCTAGCTCTGATTTGCTCAAATAAAGAGCACCAGCCACTTTTCCAAAGTCAAGATCACCCACAGATCCAAAGAAAGGGGGCTCCTCCTTGATAGCAATCCCCAACATGTTGGAATACTCCGCCAAGGTAGGTACCAACAAATAATATGGAAATACGAAACACCTCAGCGGAGGGTCATAGAACTGCATCAAAGTATGGAGACCCTTGTACTCGTATTCACTGACATTGTACACAAAAGATAAGATCCAACCATATTTCTCCTCGAAAGCTGCTCGCACTTCAGGGCTTGCCATTCCCTTCAGAATAATAATAGGGCCCAGAGTAGGCGTAAAGAACTTGTAGCTGATGATATTCTTCCTCTCTTTAGTGTTCATCTTTGCGAGGACCTGAGGATTGGAATCAAGGGTAAAATATGCACCTGGAAATGAATAAACATGTATGTTAGGATATGATGATGCAATGCAAAGGGCATGGTATCAAGGTGCCAAGTGTCTGTGCTGAACTGTGAACGGTGTCAGTGTAGCTCTGAGGTCAATATAGAGCTATAGATAAGAACCATCTGAATACAATAGGATGAAACTTCCTTTTGTGCAATGATGACAAAAAACCGGGTATGTAAGAGGTCATGGTTACCTGCAAACCTGTAAACAACCCGCCCTTCTCACATGTGGGTACTAGGATGTTCAGTATCCCGGGCTCTCAGGTCGAGAAATAATGATATGTTCACCATCTCTGGTTTGGCATCATCATTAATCGAGGAGGCCTCAACTGATTCTCCAAAACGAAAGGTCCTCAGCTTCTGGCACTGAGGTTGAGAAGCAATAGTACATTCATCCCTCGGGGTACAGTACTATCGCCAATCGAGGAGTGTCTCCACTGATTCTCTTTCAAAAGGGATATCCTACAGCGAGCTCCCAGCATTGGGTCCTCGGATCGAGAATGTGCGATGGGTTTGCAACATAATGTGGTCTGCCACTGTCACATCTCGGGAGGAGTGCCGTAACTGAGTCCTCGGGAATGGTCACCAGAGTCGACAGTTCCTCAAGAGAATAACTACTGGCCTGCATAACATGCAGTAGCAGAAAGCTCCTGATAGAACCTCGTCTGGTTGTGGGTCTCATGAACAACAATACGTGGTCACCACCACGCAAGCGTCATGACTATCCACTCTAAAACCTATGTGTGTACTCAAGCCTGGGTAGTGGGCTTATCTCTCAAAACACCTTGCCCGCCAAACAGAAAACAACAACACAGTCCAGCACAATAATGATATGTAATACAGTAAATGCGATAAATACAGTAAAGTACAGTCAAGCAGCAATACAGTAAATAGCAATACAGTACAACAGTAAATACAGCAAAACGCAGCACCACGGTAAACACCCAATGAAAGAAAAGCAAACAAGTGCTAGGATTGGCTCGCTAAGGAAACCAGAGATTCTGGGTTCGATCCCCAACAGAGTCGCCAGTTGTCGCTTCCGGGATTTTCATCCAAGTACAAACGTGAAAGTGGCACCGAAACAGAGTCGCCAGCAATGTGTATTTATCCCAAGAGAGGAAAAGGAAACACCACATAAACCTGAGAGGAAAGAAAGAGCATGGTCTTGCGACCAAGAAAACTGGGTTCGGGAGTCGGTTACTTGAGAGGAAGGTATTAGCACCCCCTCGCGTCCATCGTACCCGATGGGATCCACGCTTGCTTGTCTCGATCAAAGGGTGTACGGAAAGGATACTGGAAAAGGAACTGCTAACTGGAGAACTGGAAAAGAAAAGGATAGAGAAAGAGAAACAAATGTAGGGAAAATAAAAGAAGTGCTCGAATGGGCCCTACCCCACTGCCTACGTATCTCATCAGGAACATGAGAATCAGAGCGACGTAGTTCCCCTCACCTAGGGAAAGTTGTTTGTGTTTTTTAGTGGAATATGTTAACGTTCGCGTTCCAGCAGTTAGGTGTTGCAACTCGCTGTAGGGAGACTTAGGCGTTACCTATTTGTGGTAGAACGAACATGACGCATCCTTAAGGGATGAGTGAAGAAGATGAGAAGAGAATTGTTGTTTGTTTTTTGTCTTTTAGAAGAAGTGTTTTGATTATTGGTGTTTAGTAACTCACATTGTATTTAAGTCCCTCATGTGAGATTGAATGCCTCGTACATCGTCCCCAGACGGGACGTATGCTAAACATTCCCCCAAAGAAATGAGAGAAGACCCCTCACCTCCTTGTTCCCACATGAAAGGCCTAAATACAATATTTGTTCTGCCATTATTAAGTGTTTTTTTACTTTTATTATGAGAAGAGAAGAAGTGACTCAAATGGAGCAAAAGGTGAAACTAATAAGGGAGACTAAGACACACCCTAGTGTTAGCATGCTTGGAGATCCTATGGTTAATGTGGTTTGATAAACCTACTTCTAGAAGAAAGGAGAAGAAGAGCAAAAGAAACAACTTACTTCCAAAATGGAAGTTAAGTTGATTTTAAAGAGGGATGAAAGAAGAATTATTCAAGGAAAGCATGTGAATGCTTAACAAACACAAATTGAATTGATTAAATGAAATAAGAGAAGATGGGGGAGAGGAGTGTATGTGGAACTATGTCCCCACACTTACTTACCATGCACCTACAAGAAAAGGTTAGTTCACAATATTTACAAGTATGAAATGAAGGAAGAAACAACAAGTGATGATCAAATCAATTAAAAACCAAGGAAATAGGATCCTAAGAGATACAAATTAATCAAGGTCAGAATCTAAACAATAAGAGTGCTCTCTAATGTTAAGACATCAAACACACATCAACTATGTACAAGTAATGTCCTAAACATTAAAGAAGTGAATCATAGAAGAAATAGATGAAGAATGGGTGGAAATGCAAAGTGATCATACATTTATGCCTCATGAAAGGTCAAGGTCAGAATTAAATTCAATTCACAAAGGTCTTACAAAGCATATGAACCATCATGTAATTCAAGAATAGAAGAGTGCAAGTGGAAGAGATAAGATGAAGTAGAAGACAAGAGAAACATGTTCAATTAAGTACACAAAATGACATATTATAAATGCATAACACATGAAATGGTTAATGAATGCACATGGGCAGTAGCATATTATACATGAGATGCAAATGGGATGAAGGGAATGGTACACCAAAATGCAAACAGGAATCACATATAGCATGAGAGGAAGTGAGAGATAGGAAACATGTCAAAGTTCAAATTAGAATGCACAAACTCATGTCAAATGTAAATGCAAACCAAAGTGACTTATAATGTAATCAAAGGTGGCCTATAAGGTAGTACAAATGACCTATAATATCACACAAGGCAATCATAAAATGGAAGGCACAAGTGCCTTATCACAACATGTTAGAAGAAAGAAAAATAAAGTGCATCTAAGTAGCTTCAAAGGCAAGGCATTGAACAAATATTAAAGCACATGAGGAAATTGTAAAAACCAGTCCTAAACAACCTAAGTCAGGGGCTAAACACATATTAAAAACTCAGACCAAAATTCAAGATACAAGTACCACAAAGACATGCACAAAGTCATATTGAAATGCCACAAAAAGAAGTGTAAAGATGATCATACAAACATCCTATAAGATGACTTTAAAAATCAATAAAAAATATTTTTGGACACTTAAGGATGTTATCTAACCAATGCAAAAGGAACGGATGAAAAACATTGTGTGAGATGGGAGCAAGAAAATGTGTAAGTTTGAGTATTATGAAGAAGATCAATCAAAAAGAAATTGAAAGGAAATTACGAAAATATGATCTAAAATTAGTAAAATCAGAATTAAAAATGATTAAAAATTACCTAAATGTGTTAAGAACACGTGTGAATTATTTCATAATTTTCTAATGAATTTTAGTATTTTTATTAAAATAAAAGTGAAGCTAATATGTGAAAGAAATTAAATGCAAATGGAATTAGAATGGGGGGTGCTGGAAAAGTAATATTGTAGTTCAGAAACATGGGCCTTTAATATGGAGGTGCAAAAAACAAATTGATCCAGTCCATGAAGCTTGAGGAATGCGTGATAGAGTGCACGTTTAGTTAATATGTGGATTCACTCTCAGCCCTATGATCAATCACGTAATACCATCCAACATCCTACAGCGCGCGACCACCAAGACCACCACACACTCACACGCATGGGAACAAACTGAAGCACACACAATGTATCACGTGAGATCATTAATGCGGTGCTGTCTTGTAATTGGCCAGCCGCAAAGTTCCATTATTCCACCAATTAAAACACGCCACGGTACACTCTCTCTCTCCAATCAACCACTCATCATCAATTAATCATTGTTAACTAATCATTATTAGCAAGAACTCACCCAATAAAACGCTGCCACGTCATTTTCTCATCATTAATTCATGCAAAGGATAATAAAACTCACACAACAACATGAAAAACGCAGATTTTTTTTTCAATTTTCTACCTCACATAACTTCATCAAATCTTAATGAAAATTAACAAAGTAAGATACCAAACTGAAGCCCAAACTTCATAGATCATGAATATACCAATTAAATCACCAAAAGATCATTCTAACACCAGGAAAAATGGCATGAAAGTGACACATTCAATATGAATTTCACAAAAATCACAAAATCACATAAACTTTAAATTAAACAAACAGAGGTGTGCCATCATTTCAGGACTTCAAGATGCAATGCATGAGTACTAATTTCACTTTGTAAATCTCTAAAATTATGATGAACTAAAGAGAAAGTTTCAAGATCTCTAACCTTGTGAGATGCAATTTTTTGATTTAGAAATCCAAGAACTTCTTTCAAGATCTTCAAATCAACACTTTGAGCCAAATAAAGGCGAAAACCAGATACAATACTTGCTTGGAGTAGAAATTGGGAGTGATGAGTGAAACTTGAGATTTTTCGATGGTGGATTCAAGCGAATCTAATGCATATAGTAGAAAGAGGAGGTTATGGAGATGATGCTGCTCCAAAAATCTTCGAAAACGATGGAGAAACGAGAGAGAAATATGGATCTGAATTCTTGAGAGTGAGAAAAAATCTTGAGATTTCTTGAGGAATTATGACGAAATGTGTGAGATTAAAGAGAAAATTGAGAGAAATGATTGAGAATGAGTTCTAAGAAATGTGGAAAAATGAGAGAGAGCCTTGAAATTGTGTGTAAATTTGTTTATATAGTTAGGGTTAAGTGTGATTAACCATGGTAAACTGAGTGGGTTAAGTGAGTTAGAGTTGGGTTAACTGAGTGGACTCTAACTAACTGAGTCATGACAGTTAGAGGTGAGTTGGGAAGGTTTGCTATTGTGTGGGTGAGTTTGTGAAGTGTATGGTGGGGTTTAAAATGGATGGTGATGATGTAAGGAAATTTTTAGTTTAATAAAATGGAATGTGGACTGGTGTGTGGTATGTATATGAGTATTTGAATTAGCAACAACAACAATGTTATTTTTCTGATTTTATAGCAGCTTAAAATCAATTAAAACAAGGAAGTTTGGTGATGAAATTCTCTCACTTTAATGAATGGAAATGTGTGATTTTGGTGGCAAATGAAAGAGTAGATATAGGAGAATAATTTTGATGTTGAAATTGAATTGAATAGAGGCTTGTTGGATAGTGTAAAATGACTCCAAACATCATGGTTCAGAACTGGTGCATGGGCTTGGCAGGTTGGTAGGGTGGCATGGCAATCTGACTTGGAAAATTCAGCATGAACACGTCAACTTGGGACCATCATAACCCTATCATAACTTGCTCAAATGGAAAAATGTCCAACATCAAAGTTGAAGAGGACATTGAGATGAACAACTTTGATGTTCAAAATTTTTTCGTTTGGAGCTTCCATCATTGATAAAAGTGGTTGGACATTTGGCACACCAAGTGTTCGACAAAATTATGGCGCATGGGCCTGCACTTGCCTTGCCATGACTTGGATTTTGACCTAGTTTTGTCAAACTTTAACGGATCATAACTCCCTCAATTTTGATCCGATGGAAGAGTTCTTTATATGAATTTGAAGTTTGAAACAAGATCTTTTGTTGTGTTTTGGTGGATTTTTGATTTGATGCTTTAAAATTGAGAAAGCCTGACTCAAAGAGAGGTGCTAAAATGGCCAAAACTTACTATTTTTGGAAACCCCAAAATTTCTATTTTTGGCAGTTTTGTAATTTCTTGATTTTTTATTATTCCTCCATCATTTCTTGATTAAATTTTGTCCATTGAACATATTTGACATGAATTTCATGAATTTGACCCCAAAAAGTCAGGAGTTGACTTTTTTCACTGCACAGTTGACTTTTTCCCCAATTTCTTGATTATCAAGCAACTGATCAATTGAAACCCTTCTGAAACCAATTGATGAGCAATTTTCCATCCATATATGCTTAAGGACATGAGGAATATCATGAGATTAAGTCTTGCCCAAAAAATCAGAAATAAACTGACTTTATGTCAAACCCTAATTTTGGCACCCTCTGGTTAGGAGGAAATAGCACATCCTCCAAATCCAAATTCCTCTGAATATGATGTACATACCATCTAACAAAGATGAGATATGCCATTTGGAGATGATAGAAACTCAAAGAGCTTGCCCATTTAGGGGTCAAATCCCAAATTTTGACTGCCTTGTGTAGGAAATGATACACTGCCCAATCTTCTTGATGAATTCTTCTCTTCCCATACCTTGTGGATCAAAGTGTGATAATATATGGCTTAAGGGACCCTTGAGACTTATTTGAAGACCCTTGCTTTGAATTACCAACACCTTGCCGGCCACTGATCACATGCCCTTATGCAATAGGTATGCTATGAGATGCACACAAGATCTAAATGCGATGCAATGAAACATAGGCCAGTAAAAGCTAAAACAAGTGGGAAAATTTTGAGGTATTACAGACTGTTAGTAGAGTAATAGTGGGGGTTGTTTTTAATCATATCCACAGGGATTGTTTGATATTTGATGCGTGCCTTTCAATAGTTGTGGTATTCTAAGTTCAGTGGTTTCAAAAGTTTCTCAATTGTTGTTAACATTCACTTGTAGCAAAGATTAATTGGTGACAAAGATTTTGTAAAGGTTTTGATAAAAGCATGTTAAGGTTAGGTTTCGCCAATCCTTTTCACGTATAAACGATTAATCAAGCATATGAACTTGGTTTCCGATCAATACAACCGCGTATCCTCCCGACTACGTTTATGTCTAAATCGAAGTCGTGAGTATTGTTGTTTAGACCGTTAGATGATGTCTCACGCTAACAATCTAAACAACATTCATTAAGATCAACACAATGCGAATAGAAAATCCCAAATCTATGTCTAGAGTTTGGTTTTTAAGAGATAAAATTGTTAGGTCATGATTTGTAGAATCTATGTCTAGAGCAAAACAAATCACACATGGATCATTAAGAGAAAACAACATCATCTATATTGATCAAAGACTTTATTCATATACAATAAATCAACAGCAATACATAAAATTAGGATCAACTACCTCTAACCTCAACATTGAGTGTTTAGCTACCACTTCTCATGGTAGATTGGATAACAAGTAAAGAGAGGAGATGAATGAGCATCCACGACGAATAATCGAGAATGGATGCGACTTCAGCTTCTCCAATCGAAAATACACTCTTTGATGATCAAAATACTGTAAACTATGAATTCTAGTGAAAAATGAACAAGAGATCCCAACCAAATAAAGTAAAAATCTATTTATACACTTCTGAAATCTGCATGATTCGCACTGCGAGTGCATCATTCGCACTGCGAATGAGAGAAAATGGCACTTCAAGTGCCTCTGAGACTTAAACCGCCCCAAGCAGAAATCGTGTGTTCGCAGTGTGAACCATTCCTTCGCACAGCGAATGATTCGCTAGCTCATTCGCACTACGAATAAACTAGCGAGCCAGGCCAATCAAAATCCCAAACTTACTGCCTCTCTTCGCCAGCATCTTCGTACTGCGAACCAACCAGCGAGTCTTCGCTGGACCCTCGCTAGGAGTTCGCAGTGTGAACTCTTTGTCATTTCAAAACTCAAACTTTCTGCCACCATTCACTGGCGCCTTCGCTGACGTTCGCAGTGCGAACCTTCGCTGGGCCTTCGCCAGATCCTTCGCACTGCGAACGCTATGTTGCAGCAATAATTTCCATGGCAACTTGCATTCACTCCATGTGTCTCACAATTTTGCTCCTTTCATGCCTATACCTGCACATTAACACACAAATTACAAGCTCCACACATATATTCCAATGTAAGCATTTCAACACAATTTACCGCTTAAATTCACACTTTACCGTTGGAAAGAAATGAAAAATGCCAAGTATTTCATACAAATATATAACATGTTTGACATCTAACAAACTCTCCCCAACTAACTCTTTGTTTGTCCTCAAGCAAAGTATGCCTCTCACGAGGATTTGCTCGAGCATTCAAATCAACCAAGACGCGAAAAACGGCTCAACTAAACAACGACTACAACAACGCACAATTACACAATTCAAGAACCTATATCGTAAAAGAACTTGCCTCTTAAACAATTTCTAACAATGTCTCAAGAGACAACTAACTCATCCTGCACATGTCATTCTACACTCCTCTTCGAAAAAGGATTGAAGGCACACGTGCATACAAACACGGGACAGATACACTCAAATGACCAATGATGCAAATACTAAGCAATTCATATCATATCTCAATGAACACAAAAGAAATCATGGAAGTAAAAGATCACTAAGGACTTCAAGGGTGTAGCTTGGCCGGGTAAACAAAAAGGGACATTTCTAATGGTCTTTGAAACGAAATTTCTGACGCAAAAGAACATTCACTATACACATATTCACATAACACACTTTATTTCACCAATTTTTCATTCCACCTTCACAAACTACCGTGCACAATTATTGATTCTATATTTTTTTTCATTCAATCAAGCATTTTCTCATTTGTACAACATATTTACACTCTTTTCTTTACATGCTTACTTGAATATTTTTTCAAAATTTGGAGTAATGCACCCATCTTTTTTTTTCTCCCCAACTCATTTTCGACTCAACCTAACGTGAATGTTCCTTGCTTTTTAAGGCAAGGAAGTAAAAGTATACAATTTCAAAGGTTCAAGAAGAAAATGTTAGAAACTCACCAAATTTAGTGACGAACCAAACTTGCAAATTAGGTACATAAAACAAGTTCATCACTAAACCGAGTTCTAAACTGTTTAGGCTCAAAGGGGCTACCAAATGCTCACTCCTCACGGGTGAATTACTATATGGACATGGTTGTGCTCATTTTCAACAAGTGCCTTGATCACTTCTCCTACTTCCACAAAATCACATGGTCACAAGATAAGGCATGAATTAAAAGTAAAAACAACATTCATCATCAACCCTTAGCATATAAGAACACTTTGAAGGCTTCTCACTTTAATGGTTTTTGATCCTAAAATGACACATGCATTCAAAGGAAGTTGTAACATGAAACAACATTATCAATCACACAAGACACACAGTTCTAAAACATACAAAATTCTCGAACCAGGTAACGATGTACCTTGTCGCAATGCAATGCTTAAGATACTATCATAGCCCTCACATCATGGAGGAATCTTTCTTTAAAAATCAAGAGTTCATCCTACTTCCAAAATTCCATCATAAAAGAAGGAATATTAACATGAAAACATAGTAACAATTAAAAACTAACAAATTATTAGTAAAAGCAAAACAAAAAATTTTAAGCAAAACAAAAATTTTAAGCAAAACATTTAACATTACTCATAATAAATAAAGTTCTTGGTGTAAGAACACCTACAATATCCAAAATGGTACCACTAGGGTACAAGTACACCAATATCAAAATATTCCACTATGTGGATACAATAGACTAGTAAAAGCTGAAAAATACAAAATATAAGAAAACTTCACTTTGGAGACCAAAGGAAGTGCACAAGTCTGAAAATCACAAAATTAGTCCTCCTCAGACTCTGTCCCCAAAACCTCGGTAACCATCTCATCCTCATCTCCCTCATCAGAAGTATTACCTGAAACCTCCACATCAGTGCCATCTCCCTCAATATCATCACCATCTCTATCCTTATCTACCTCATCACCTGCAGGACCACCAGCTGAATCCTCACCCCCTCCGAAAACTGGCATGGCCTCAGGCCATCCAGCATGTGCGAGGAACTGCTCCCTCGACATCATAGTATGCTCCGCGGCAGGATCCCGAATCTGCAGCTGGAGTACCTGCATAGAGTCATGTAAATCAAGCATGGCACGCTGAGAATCATCCATCCAATCCCAGTTGTACTGGCAGATCTCCTGTTGGTAAGGATAGAAATTCGGTGACTCAAAAGTATCTCCCGCACTAGTACCAGCCCCTGCAGCAGCAGCAGCCCCTGAAGTCTCAGCCCTAACACCCTTTGGCTTGCAAAATTTGTTGACATATCAATCATCGATAGCCGACGTGATAGTGACCTGACGACGCGAAGGTAAATTAACACCAGCTTCAGCACATAAGGACATGATTAGGCACGAAAATGCAAGAGGGGAATTTTTCCTCGAAGCATTCCCTCCTAATCCACTCTCGACAATAGCCCTTATTTCATCTGATATTATCCTCGCAACATCAATTTCCACGTTTGTAAGGATGTTGTGCACAAGGTAAGCCAGAGGAATCGGAACGGTAGAGGAATGTGACTTTGGCTTAATGTTGGTGACAACCAAAAGTAAAACAAGCTGAGCCAAAGGTAACATGTCCTCTCGATGATACCTCACAGCAACTCTCGAATGATTGAACTTCACATTTTTACCCGGGCGCAACAAATTAGAGGTCATTTGTGTAATATCCCTGTTGCGGTTAAGGTTCCTGTGGTAAGCATCTTCCTCACTAGCACGCAAAGGAAGAGGGTCTCCAAGCACTCGGCTAATTGTCCTCCTGTCAAACCTTACAGTTTTGCCTCCAACAACAGTAGTCCAATTAAACAAATCCCCCTCATCAGGAAGGGCGTTGGCATAGAATTCTCGAACCATCTCCACATTATACGAATCAAGGGGCGTTATCAGCTGATCCCACTTTTTCTGATGTAAGAGGGCAGCTACCGAACGATAAGTCCCTTGATCATTTAGGATAAATCTCTTCTCAGCAAGGATGGTTCTCATTTCCAAAACCTCATACCTCTCAGCCTGTCTTGGTCCCTTGAAACGAGTGTCGTCGAAACGAATCGGAACCTGTCTGGATGTTGATGTTTTCCTTTTCTTGATCATGGTTTTAGGACCCATCTGCACAAATGACAAACAAATCCACACAAAAACACCAAGACAAATCATTAGAAATAAGCACACACATGCATCAGAATGCACTAAAAAAACAAAAATCTGGGCTGCTCGCTAGAACACTCGCACTGCGAATCCTGGCGAACGGTCGCCCCAGATTCGCAGTGCGAACAAGCCAACGAATGCACGAAAACTTTGAACAAAATTAACAGCCCCAGATTTTATAACATAGAATGATTCTACATGTCATCTAAACCCTAAAACCAGCAGGAAATTTGACATGCAATGAAAAACCTAACACAAAATTCTAACCCAAATGCTTAAAGATTTCTCATGTAAATTTCCAAACAAAATCACAATAACAGAAAGTACATAGAAACGAAATTCAAACCTTGTTTGGAATAGGCAATTGAGAGGAAAAACAAACTTGAGAGAAGGACAGAAAATTGCACGTGAGAGGGAAGGAAGACTTGAGGTTTTTTTCCTTTTTCCTTTTTGGTTGAAAGTGAGAGGCAAGTGACTAGGGTTTGGTCCCCCCAAGTCATCAGCACTTCAACATGGGTCTTGGGCCTACGTGCAGGCCCACCCATCACAAAACCCTCACTTTTAATGATGTGGTAGCAAAACCACCCAGGCTGGTTCGCTGATGTTCGCAGTGCGAATGGCCAGCGAATGCTCGCCCCAGATTCGCAGTGCGAACAAGCCAGTGAACAAGACAGATTTTTAAAATTTTCAGGTCTGTCTTGCTGCCATATTGCATATGATAAAATACTACAATGTACCATATTAGGCTCACAAAAATGACTTCAAACAGCAAATAAAAGCAAAATACTTACAATGTTGGGGTGCCTCCCAACGAGCGCTTGTTTAACGTCGGCTAAGCTCGACGGTCCACCGCAATCTCACGGATCGCGGAAGGGAACAATGGCGGGATTCCGCTCGAAACCTCCTCCAAGGTACATTTTCAGTCTTTGGCCATTGACAGTCCAATTCTCGTTGGTTGTCATATCTTCTATTACGATTGCTCCATAAGGCTTTATTTCACGAATCCGGAGCGGACCCGACCATTTAGACCTTAACTTTCCCGGGAACAATTTTAACCGAGAATTGAATAGCAGGACCAGCTGTCCCACCTCAAATTGCTTGATGATTATTTTTTTGTCATGGTAAAACTTTACACGCTCTTTGTACAGTCTATTGGAATCGTACGCGTGAAGGCGTAATTCATCCAATTCCTGTAATTGCACTTTTCTTTTTTGGCCGCTTAGAGTTGGATCAAAATTTAAAAATTTTAAGGCCCAAAACGCCTTGTGCTCCAACTCCACCGGCAGGTGGCAATTCTTACCATACACAATTTTAAACGGTGTGAGACCGATCGGAGCCTTAAAAGCGGTCCGATACGCCCACAACGCATTATCCAATTTGTTGGCCCAATCTTTTCTCGAGGCCGAAACAATTTTCTCCAAAATACGTTTTATCTCACGATTGGATACCTCCGCTTGACCATTAGCTTGCCGATGATATGGTGTGGCAACCTTGTGCTTCACACCATACTGCTCCAAAGCTTTGTCAAGCTGAGTGTTACAGAAGTGAGACCCTCCGTCACTTATTAACACTCTAGGAGTACCAAAACGCGCAAAAATGTTTTTCTTCAAAAATTTCACAACTGTTTTTCCGTCGGCTTTAGCACAAGCTATCGCCTCCACCCACTTAGACACATAATCGATGGCAACCAAAATATATTCATTAGAGAATGAAGATGGGAATGGACCGACAAAGTCGATCCCCCAACAGTCAAAAACTTCAATCTCTAACATATTCTGTAAAGGCATCTCGTGCCGCCGTGAAATTCCTCCACTTCTCTGGCACCTGTCACAACTAAGGGCATGTGCGTGCGCATCTTTGAATAAGGACGGCCAATAAAATCCCGATTGAAGGACTTTAGTGGCCGTTCTCAACCCATTAAAGTATCCTCCATACGGAGAGTTATGACAGTGCCACAGAATATTCGTGGCTTCCTCCAATGAGACACACCTTCTTAAGAGGTTGTCGACACCAAGTTTGAACAAATAAGGTTCGTCCCATACGAAAGACTTGGCATCAGACAAAAATTTTCTTTTTGGTGGTGCGTTAGACTGTCCGGTATCAATCCGGCGGCTTTGTGGTTAGCCATGTCGGCGAACCACAGTCTAACCTGCACTCTAAACAATTTTTCATCCGGGAACTCCTCTTTTACCTCAAATTCATTTTTGGTCACGTCAACGTTGACCAGGCGGGATAAGTGATCCGCCACCAAATTCTCGGATCCCTTTTTATCACGAAATTCAAGATCAAATTCCTGTAACAAAAGGATTCATCGAATAAGCCTTTGCTTAGAATCCAGTTTGGTGAGCAGATACCTTATAACCGTATGGTCCGTGTAAACGATAACGTGTGAACCAATCAAATAGGAACGAAATTTCTCCAACGCATACACTATGGCAAGTAACTCTTTCTCAGTTGTTGCATAGTTAATTTGAGCCTTGTTTAAAACTTTGCTCGCATAATGTATAGCGTGTCGTTTTCCTTTGACCCAAAACAGCCCCAACCGCATAATTGCTTGCATCGCACATTAATTTAAAATCCAATTTCCAGTTAGGTGCAACGATTATCGGTGAGGTAGTTAAACTCTTTTTCAAAAAATTAAAAGCAAAAAGACAAGACTCGTCAAAGTCAAAAATTTTACCTTGGACGAGCAAGTTGCTCAACGGCTTTGCGACCTTTGCGAAGTCCTTGATAAACCTTCGGTAAAACCCGGCGTGTCCGAGAAAGCTCCTTATACCTTTGACATTCATCGGTGGTGGTAATTTCTCAATAACGCCCACCTTGGCTTTATCAACTTCAAGGCCCTTTGAAGAAACTTTGTGACCGAGCACAATTCCCTCGTTCACCATAAAGTTGCATTTTTCCCAATTAAGCACTAAATTGGTTTCCACGCACCGTTCCAACACCGTATCCAAATTTTTCAAGCAAAGATCAAACGATTGTCCAAAAACCGAGAAATCATCCATAAAGACCTCAATTGTCTTTTCAATCAAATCCAAAAAGATAGCTTGCATACACCGTTGAAAAGTCGTCGGTGCATTACATAATCCAAATGGCATCCTCCGATAAGCGAAGATTCCAAAAGGACATGTAAAAGCGGTTTTTTCATGATCCTCCGGGTTCACAATAATTTGGTTGTAACCCGAATAACCATCCAAAAAATAGTAGAATTGTTGACCGAAAAGCCTTTCAAACATTTGATCCATAAAAGGTAGAGGGAATGATCTTTTCTCGTAGCTTTGTTCAACCTACGGTAGTCGATGCACATTCTCCACCCGGTAACGGTTTTTGTTGGAATGAGCTCATTTTTCTCGTTTCGGACCACCGTTAATCCGCCTTTTTTGGTACCACATGCACCAGACTAACCCACGGGCTATCAAAAATGGGATAAATCATTCTGGCATCTAACATTTTTACCACTTCTTTCCTCACCACTTCTTTCATAATTGGATTTAACCGGCGTTGAGGTTGCGCAACCGGTTTAAAATCTTCCTCCAAGAATATACAGTGCATGCAATACGAAGGGCTTATGCCTTTGAGATTGGACAATATCCATCCCATTGCATCCTGATTTTTTCTCAACACTTGAATTAAACGGCTCTCCTCATTTTTCGTCAAAATACTACTTATGATCACCGGTTTATTACCACCTTCATCGAGAAAAGCATACTTCAAGGTTGACGGTAACACTTTCAGTTTAAGTTTTGATGGCTCATCATTAACCACTTTTTTTAGAATTTCCTCTTCATACTCCCAAGGTTGCAATTCTTCTAAAGCTTCAAGTTCTAACAAACACTCTTCAAGGGCTTGCTCTTCTTCAACCGAGATATTTCCAAGGAATCATCCAAAGCTCTTTGTAAAGGATCAACGACATGAATTTGCTTTGTAACTTCAAAACTCGCTTTCTTCGTTGCATCGATTCGGAAACAATCACCTTTATCTTTCTTGTGCTTCATGGCATCATAAAGATTGAAACAGACCTCTTCATCTTGGACTCTCACTTTCATGAGACCATCGTCCATGTCAATTGCCATTCGGGCAGTTTTCATGAAAGGCCTTCCAAGAATCAAAGGTGCATCCTCATCCTCCTCCATTTCAATGACAACAAAGTCAATCGGAAACAAAAATTTGTCCACTTTGACCAACACGTCTTCCGCTACACCGTGAGGATGGGTAGTGGATTTATCGGCGAGTTGCAACGTCATTTGCGTGGACCTAAATTCCATGTGTCCTAACCGTTTCACAATCGACAATGGTATCAAGTTAATGCTAGAACCTAAATCAATCAATCCATTGCCCACATACATGTTTCCTATCGTAACCGACAATGTAACTCTTACCAGATCACATTCTTTCCGCGGGAGAGTCCGTTGAATGATGGCACTACAGCTTGCATCTACCATAATCGTCTCCTGATCTGTATACCTTTTCTTCTTCGTGAGGATATCCTTCATGAATTTCGCATATTTTGGCATCTGCTCCAAAGCCTCGGAAAATGGAATATTTATTTGTAATTGCATGAAGATATCCATAAACCGAGAATAGTGTCGCGCACTATCTTTCTTTGTAGGAGCATGCGGATATGGTAGATGTTGAATCGAAATATTGTTCATCGGCTCTTTTCCCTTCCTAGCTCTCTTCATTTTTTCTTCACTCTCTATTTTTTTCTCATTCTCACTTTTTTCCTTCTCATTTTCAACTAAAACACCCTCAACATTTTTTTCTACTTCAATTTCCTCACTATCTTTTTCTTTTTCATTTTCAACTACAACCTCCTCCTCCACAACTCTTTTACCTACACCCATGTCAATCTCTCTTCCACTTCTTGTGAGAATTGCTTTGCAATATTTAGGATTCGGAAGCGTATTTGCCGTAAAGTGCCCTTTTTGTTGGTCGGTCAATTGTTTTGATAATTGCCCGACTTGTGTTTCCAGATTCCTTATGGCGGCATCGGTGTTCTTTTGTTTGGAAATTTTCATTTGCATAAATTGTGTAAGAGTGTCTTCCATCTTCGTATTTCCAACGGGAGCTTGCGGAGGTTGAGTGTAATTTTGATATTGTTGACGGTTTGATGGTCCGGCTTCTTGCGGTCTCCATTGTTGTTGATAACCTTGGTTAGGCCTTTGTTGGTAACCTTGGTTGCCTTGTTGATACGGAGGTCGGGGTTGGTATCCTTGATTTCCAGCATAGTTTGCCTCCTCCACTACGGGAGGACAATAACCGGTCGGATGGTCACCTCGACATAATTCACAAACTAACACTTGCACATTTTTACTAGAAGATTCCTGCATCTCTTTGAACTGTTGCGGCAATTTAGACATTTGCTTAGTTAACAACTCAACCTGTTGTGATAATAATTTGTTCTGCGCAAGGATAGCATCGTTTGTTCCCAATTCCAACACTCCCGGCGTTCGTTGAGAAGGTCCACGGTTGTGACTACCTTGATGATCGTTCAAGGCCATCTTATCAATGATAGTTGTGGCTTCCGCTGCAGTTTTTCTTAACAAGGATCCACCGGCGGTGGCATCCAACAAGGTTTTGTGTACAAGTTGCAGCCCATTTCTAAATATATGAATTTGTGACAATTCATCAAAACCATGGCCCTTGCACTTCCTTAACATCGATTTGAACCTCTCCCAAGCTTCGTTGAGAGATTCATTGGCTCCTTGTGTGAATACCGCGATGGCGGTCTTTGCTTCCATAAACCGAGTGTGAGGGAAAAATCTCTCCAAAAATTTATCTTCCAATACATTTCAATCCGTCATTATGGCAGTTGACTGATCAAGATACCATTCATTTGCCTTCCCAATGAGGGAATGCGGGAATATTCTCTTGAACAGAGACTCCTCTTCTGCTTCCGGTGCACCAGTCGCTCCCGCTATTTCATAGAATTTTGTAAGATGGGTAAAAGGATCTTCATGATCCATAGCCGTAAATGGACTTTGATATAACAGTTGGAGAATGTCGGTCTTCATTTCAGCATGACGACCATTATGTGCATGGCGAGCAAACTGAGCATTGTGTCTCGGACTATTTGTGCATGGCCTAGAAGCAGGTGGTGGTGGTGGTGGTGGATCTGCCTCCATAATTGGAATGATCTGTGGAATTGGTGGTGTAGAAGTACTTTCCTCTTGTTCTCGCTTCTGTCTCGCTAGCTGCCTCCTTCGTCTAGTCCTGCTATTGATTCTACGAGCAGTTCTCTCAATCTCAGGATCGAAAAGAAGTTGGGCCACCGGTAGTTTCCCTCGCATAAACTAAGTCTGCACACTAAACAAAACAGATTAACAAGTTCAAGATAAAGTGGTAACAAGCTTAAAATAACTCAATTATCGCAATGCTTGCAATATCACCTCATTTTCCCCGGCAACGGCGCCATTTTGTTAGTAGAATAATAGTGGGGGTTGTTTTTAATCGTATCCACAGGGATTGTTTGATATTTGATGCGTGTCTTTCAATAGTTGTGGTATTCTAAGTTCAATGGTTTCAAAAGTTTCTCAATTGTTGTTAACATTCACTTGTAGCAAAGATTAATTTGTGACAAAGATTTTGTAAAGGTTTTGATAAAAGCATGTTAAGGTTAGGTTTCGCCAATCCTTTTCACGTATAAACGATTAATCAAGCATATGAACTCGGTTTTCGATCAATATAACCGCGTATCCTCCCGACTACGTTTATATCTAAAGCGAAGTCGTGAGTATTGTTGTTTAAACCGTTAGATGATGTCTCACGCTAACAATCTAAACAACAATCATTAAGATCAACACAATGTTAGGTCATGATTTGTAGAATCTATGTCTAGAGCAAAACAAATCACACATGGATCATTAAGAGAAAACAACATCATCTATATTGATCAAAGACTTTGTTCATATACAATAGATCAACAGCAATACATAAAGTTAGGATCAACTACCTCTAACCTCAACATTGAGTGTTTAGCTACCACTTCTCATGGTAGATTGGATAACAAGTAAAGAGAGGAGATGAATGAGCATCCACGAAGAATAATCGAGAATGGATGCGACTTCAGCTTCTCCAATCGAAAATACACTCTTTGATGATTAAAATACTATAAACTATGAATTCTAGTGAAAAATGAACAAGAGATCCTAACCAAATAAAGTAAAAATCTATTTATACACTTCTGAAATCTGCATGATTCGCACTGCGAGTGAATCATTCGCACTGCGAATGAGAGAAAATGGCACTTCAAGTGCCTCTGAGACTTAAACCGCCCCAAGCAGAAATCGTGTGTTCGCAGTGTGAACCATTCCTTCGCACAGCGAATGATTCGCTAGCTCATTCGCACTGCGAATAAACTAGCGAGCCAGGCCAATCAAAATCCCAAACTTACTGCCTCTCTTCGTCAGCATCTTCGCACTGCGAACCAACCAGCGAGTCTTCGCTGGACCCTTGCCAGGAGTTCGCAGTGCGAACTCTTTGTCATTTCAAAACTCAAACTTTCTGCCACCATTCGCTGGCGCCTTCGCTGACGTTCGCAGTGCGAACCTTCGCTGGGCCTTCGCCAGATCCTTCGCACTACGAACGCTCTGTTGCAGTAATAATTTCCATGGCAACTTGCATTCACTCCATGTGTCTCACACTTTTGCTCCTTTCATGCCTATACCTGCACATTAACACACAAATTACAAGCTCCACACATATATTTCAATGTAAGCATTTCAACACAATTTACCGCTTAAATTCACACTTTACCGTTGGAAAGAAATGAAAAATTCCAAGTATTTCATACAAATATATAACATGTTTGACATCTAACAACGACGTCGGTGCTCGATTGAGCGACCGCTGTCGAGCAGGGACCTGGATCATTCTTGAGCGGGGCTCTGCTTTACTGACATGCGACACTTGTACCTAGGCGTGTATAGTGGTCGATAGTTCTGACAGTTAAGGCCTTAGCTATAGTATTGCTTTAGCTTTTCGACGTTCCATGGTCGAGCAAGTTATTCCCCATTGAGATGTTCTAGGTAATAGGCCTCATTCTCCGTTTTTGCCTGGACACGATAGGGTTCTTCCCAGTTAGCGACTAGTTTGCCTTTGCGAGAGTCTTTATGGTTTCTTTGTAGGATGAGGTTTCCCACGTTGAACTCTCGTCGTATGACTTTGGCATTGTGATGGATGGCAATTTTTTGCTTTAACGAGGCTTCGCGGAGGGATACCCCTGACTGAACTTCTTCGACGAGGCCGAGTTCCTCCCTTAGAGCTTCGTCGTTCATTTCCTCGTCCAGGGGTGATTCTGTCCGCCTGGAGGGTACGTGAACTTCAATGGGAATTACAGCTTTGGTCCCGTAGGCCAGGAGAAAGGGTGTTTCCCCGGTTGAGGAGTGTGGGGTTGTGCGGTATGCCCATAAGACGCTGTACAGCTCCTCGACCCAAGTTTTCTTTGTTTCATCCAGCCTTTGTTTGAGTCCTCGAAGAATGACTGGGTTCGCCACTTCAGCTTTCCCATTTGTATGGGGATGCTCGACGGATGCGAAGTGTTGCTTCGTGCCCAGCTGGGCGACGAAGTCCTGGAACTTCCTGTCCGTGAAATGTGTCCCATTGTCTGTGACTATCATCTGGGGGATGCCAAAACGTGCAAGGATGTTTCATTTGTAGAAACGCAGTATGTTAAGGGAAGTTATCTTGGCCAGAGCCTCGGCTTCTATCCATTTTGTGAAGTAATCCACGCCCACTATTAAGTATTTGTTCTGGTTTGATCCTACCACGAATGGCCCCAGGATGTCCAGGCCCCACCAGGCGAATGGCCACGGGGAGGACATAGCCTTGAGCTCGTTAGGTGGAGCTAGGTGCATGTCCCCGTGCCGTTGGCATTTATCGCATTTCTTCACGTGCTCTTTAGCATCTTGCTGCATGGTTGGCCAATAGTACCCTGCTCGAAGGGCTTTCCGAGCGATAGACCTTTCACCGAGATGTTGTGTATTGATTCCTTCGTGAATTTCGCGCAAGATGTGGGCGACCATTTCTTCCTTGACACATTTGAGTAGCAGAATGGAGAACCCTCGCCTGTAGAGTTTATCCTCGACCAGGACGTATGAACAGGCTCTTCGCCTGACTACGCTGGCCTCTTTGGGGTCGGACGGGAGTTCGTCCTTAGCGAGATAGTTATAAACGGGGGTCATCCAACAGTTGTTGTCGCCGATCATCTGCACTTCAAGGGTCGGGGAAGTCTTCTCGATAATGGGTCGAGGAAGTACCTCTTGTATGATGAACTTGTTTCCGCCTTTCTTCTTCGTGCTCGCCAGTTTGAACAAAACGTCCGCTCTGACATTGTGTTCGCGAGGAACATGCTTTACCTCTACTGCTGCGAACTTCTTCATCTTCTCCTTGACCAGGGCTAAGTATTCGGACATTCCCTCATTTTTGGCTTGATATTCTCCCCGAACTTAGAGGGCCACAAGTTGTGAATCTGTGCAGATGACGACTTCTTCCGCGCCGAGATCTTCGGCCAGGCGTAAGTCGGCGAGGAAGGCTTCGTACTCAGCCAGGTTGTTAGAGGTGGGGAAGGATAGGGTAAGTGATACTTTAACGATGATTCCTCCGACGCTCTCCAGTATGATGCATGCCCCGCTTCCCGCCGAACTGGAGGCCCCGTCCACGAAAATGGTCCATTTGCGCATCCCACAGGTCGGTAACTTTGAGGGCTTTTCTGCTTTCATACTGGATGTCAAATTCAGACAGTTCTAGCAACCATTTGAGCATTCTGTTGGCCATGTCTGGTCACCCTAACAGCTGCTTCACGGGTTGATCTATCCGGACCATGATCGTTTGGTCCAGGAAGTAGTGTCTCAGTCTTCTGGTTGCGTTGATGAGGTCCAGTGCCACTTTTTCTATCTGTTGGTACCTCAGCTCTAGTCCTTGCAGTGCTTTGCTTGTGAAATATATGGGCTTCTGGCCGTTAGGTGTCTCACGGATAAGAGCGGCGCTCACTGCCTCGGTTGCTACTGCGAGATACATGTACAGAGTTTCGTCGTTGCCCGGGCGAGAAAGGACTGGCGGCTATGAGAGTGCTCGTTTCAGATGGAGGAGAGCCTGGTCACATTCCTCAGTCCATTTAAACGTTGCCTCCTTGCGGAGGAGTTTGAAGAAGGGTAGGGCGGATTTGGCCACGAAACGGGATAAAGACGCGAGCATCCCGTTGAGGGACTGGATGGATTTCTTCGATTTGGGCGTTGGAAACTCGGAGAATGCTCGGCACTTATCGGGGTTGGCCTCGATTCCTCGTTCTGTTAGGTAGAAGCTGAGGAACTTGCCTGCTCGTACACCGAACGTGCACTTCTCCGAGTTGAAGCGCATCTGGAATTTCCTGGCCTGTTCGAAGACCTTCCTTAAATGGGCAGTTTGATCGGTTTCCTCGTGGTATTTTACGATCATGTCATCCATATAGACTTCGAGCATGTCGCCTATTTCTCCCCGGAAGACCTTGTTCATCATCCTCTAATAGGTCGCGCCATCGTTTTTTAGGCCGAAGGGCATTACGTTGTAGTAATAGTTGCCTGATTCAGGCATGAAGGCCGTGTATTTTTTATCGCTCACGACCATTGGTATTTGATTATAGCCCAAGTAGGCATCCATGAATGATAATAGTTTAAAACTGGCAGAGTTATCAACAAGTTTATCAATGTTGGGGAGGGGGTAGGCATCCTTCGGGCATGCCTTGTTAAGATCGGTATAGTCAGTACACATTCGCCATTTTCCATTAGATTTTTTCACAAGTACAACGTTGGAAAGCCAAGTGGTGTACTTGCTTCCGAGATAAATTTTGCCTCGAGGAGGTCTTTTACATCTTGTTCTGCAGCCTCCGTTTTCTCCGAAGACTGCTTTCTCCTATGTTGTGCTACTGCTTTGACGGCTGGGTCAATTGTGATTTGATGGCAGGCGACGGACGGGTCCAAGCCGGGCATCTCGGCGGCGCTCCAAGCGAACATATCGGCGTTCTCACAGAGGCAGGCTTTGAGTTGCTTCCTTGCAATGTCGGGGAGATCTGCTTCAAGCTTTACTCCCCCTGGGGGTCATCGCCGAACAAGACAAGCTCAAATTCACCATTCGGGATGGGGCGTATCGGATGGGAGCTGCTGATGGTCGGGTGGACGAGCTGCTCGAAGATGTTTGGTCTTTCTTCTGGTCCTCTTCGGGGAAGCGGCTGTTGGGGTCGATGGATTCGACCTGAGGTAGTGGCTTGGTCTCCTCGGAGCTGCTTGGCAAGGTTGGCTTGTTGGATACCTTTGGCTTGGACGCGATGGAGTTGAGTCCCTTCGTGGCTGCTTTGAAGCATCGTCATTCGACTTCGATGTCGCCGTGGAGGGTGGCGACCATCCCCTTTGAAGTGTAGTACTTCATCTTGAGATGGACGGTAGAAGGCACAGCTACCAACTCGGCTAAGGTTAGTCTTTTGAAGATGCATTAATATATAGACGGGCAATCAATTACCAGAAACTGTACCTTAACGGATCTAGCCGTCTCCGTTGACCCAAAAGTTACGATCAGTTCTACGTACCCCCATGGTTTGGTCACCTACCCATTGAATCCTTGCAAGTCAGAACCCACATAGAGGGTGAGGTGCGACTCGTCCAGTTGGAGCGTTGAAAATAGCTGGGAGTACATGATGTCGATCGAGCTACCTTGATCGATGAGAATTCTGCGAATGTCAAAGATCGCCATCCGAGCTCTGACGAGCAGGGGAATTCTCGAGTTTGGAGATCCTCTGAGGAGCTCTTCCTAGTAGAAGGAAATAGGGATAGGGCCCATCTGGGCTTGATCGAGTGTGGTCACCTTGCTGGAGCTTGTACTGATCAGGTGCTCGAATTTCCTTTTCACGGAGCCCACCGTGATTTTATTGAAGCCTTCGCCCGAGGTGACCATGGCGGAGGGGAACGTTTCCCACGGGCTGTGGGCTGCGAAGTAAGCAGGAGCACTGAGCTCGTCTAGAACGTAGAAGTCTTCTGGACGTGATACGGACATGGCGACCTGGATGTGGCCTCTTCTGAGGAAGGCACCTCTTCCTCTACCTTCTTGGACTCCTGGGCGTCTTGCCGGGGAGCGTCTTTCTTTTTTGTGAACTGTTTCAGGTGGCCATCCCTGATCAGTATTTCGATAACATCTTTCAAATGGATGCAATCTTCGGTGGTGTGGCCGTGACTCTTATGGAAGCGGCAGTACTTTGATTTGTCGGCGTTGGGCTTGGCCGGTATTTTTTGGAGAAGCGGACCCCTGCTTGTTTGAATTCCGAATTCGCGCATTCGGACAGTATCTTCTCCCTGGAGACGGTCAAGGGGTGTAGTCATAAAATCGCCCAGAAGGTCCCTTGCTATCGCGGGAGTCCCGAGGACAGTCTTTGCGATTCCTTTCTCCTCGACGAGATATCGAGGGTTCTTCGCCTCTGGAGGCCCGGGCGTTCTCCTGGTGGCGGGAGGCTCGAGCGGAGTTGGCCGCTTCCTTTTCCTCGTACTGAATGTACGACTGCGCCTTAAGGAGGAAGGCGTCCAGGTTCCTCGGAGGTACGAGGCCGACGGCTTTAGAAAACTCTGAGCCTGGACGGAGTCCCTGTTCAAGCAGAAATTTTTTCATATCGTCCGTTGTAGGGACCTGCACTGCTTCTTTGTTAAACCTCTCGATGTACGCCCGGAGAGGTTCGTCCTTCCCTTGGATTATGGCCCAAAGGGAGGTTTCAGTCTTGGGGTGGCGGCGCGACGCCGTGAAATGCTGGGAGAACATTCTGCCTAGTTGCTTCCACGAAGTAATAGACTCTTCGGGCACTAAGTTATTGCTCTTTTTTGGAGTGTGGTCAGAAATAGCTGGCATTTTATGGCGCCCCGGACGCCACGGTAATCCAAGAGCGCATCGATGTTCTCGATGTGCTCGTCGGGGTCAGTAGTACCGTCGAACGTGCCCAATGTTGGGGGCTTCTCCAGGCCCTTGGGGAGACGTATTGCCAATATTTCTTGGGACAATGGGTCGTGAGGCTCATCATCGCTGCTGGAACTGGTTAGTGACGGAGACCGGACGACTCGCTTATGACGACGACTTCTTCGGGGGGAAGGTGTACGGGCCCGACCCTTTGACCTGACCAGGGGTGACTGTTTGTCCCTCCGGGTTCTTTTGTGACCAGGAGAGTGCTGGTTTCGCGGGGAAACTTGGTCGCGTTTCCGGACAGCATGAAATTTTGGCTCTTGGCGGAGCCTTCGGTCGATTTCTCGCAGGGGTTGCGGGCTCTTGGATCTTCGATGACCTTTCATCGGAGGGTGGATCTTGGACGGGCAGATTCCTCTAGTGCCCCGATCCTTTCGTTCTGCTCCAGAATTAGGAGGTTGGTTTTTTTTATCGCCTCAAGAAGGGCCACCACGGCCGGGTCGGCGTTGGGTGGAGTAGGGACGGGCTGGATTACCAGTGGGGGCTGATCGTTGTCGCAATCAGTAGGATTAGGAGAAAGAGAGGTTGTGGCTCCGTCTCTCAGAAAATGAGGGTCTCTGAGGAGAGATGAAGGACCGTCAATGTCAGTCTTGTTGACGGGGATGACAGCTGACTGGAGAACACCTTTGACGTGATCTTGAGAAGCCATGATGGTAATCTCGGACGAGAGTGTTTTTGTCTTAGTATCTGAGGTGGATGTTTAAGACGGGGAGAACAGTTTTCTCATAGACGGCGTCACTGATCGTGAAGGCTTGATCAGATCATGTGATGTGGGCCACCAAGTACGTCTGAAATGTTGGGCGTATGAAGAGGAGGAAGGGGTGTACCTGCAAGGCACTCTGACGCTCAAGTAAGAAAGGGTCAGAGAAAAGGGGCAAGTACAAAGTATGAGTTCTTAGGGTGATTATTGGATACCTGACCCTCTCAAGTGAGAGGGTTTATATAATGCCCCCAGCGTGTGACCAACAGTCCTATTTTCGGGGCAAAATAACTGTTTACCCGAAGAATAGGTAACTGCCCAAAACTAGCCGTTATTTCGGGCAGGGTGCCCAAAACTAGCCGTTATGTCAGGCATAGGCGTAGTTTCGGGTACGTGCCCTCAGTTGTTCGGGGACAGAAGAAGTCGTACGGAACGGGCAGCGGTTCCGAGGAGGAGCAATGTTGTCCTTGCCCGGTTGGAGGAGCAGAAAGGTAACTTTTTCCCCTTTGTGGATTGGACTTAGGCAATTGGGCCATTCTGGGAGTAGACGTGGATTGGGCCATGCCTAGCCATTGGTCCAGTCCATAACAGTTTTATACATAACAAAAATTTATAGGAACATCATGGTGTGGCATCTTAGGGCCCATTATTCCTTTAACACACATTACCACTTCTTATGTAAATAGCATTAAGGCCTATATTAGTTTATTTAATGTTTTAATTTCCAATGCCCCATCTTATATAAGAATATAAAAAAATGAATGAGGAATATGAAGAATCAGTAATGGTTTTTGAATTAAAGAAATAATAATGACTTTCAACTAAAACGATTAGATTTTCAATGTAAAGAAAAGATGAAAAATCAGAGAAATCGTTATAAATACGTTATTCCTCTTATTACCATCACAGAAGAAGCATCATTGAAGAGAAATAATCAAAATGAATTCCAACAATACAGTCCAAGAAGTTCAACAAACTGTAGATATTGAAGAAGAAGTTGTCCAAGAATTCCAACAAACTGTGTGTGTGGTTAAAGATGTTGTAGATGTTCAAGAAGTTACCCAGGTCATAGATGTTCAAGAAGTTATCCAGGTCGCAGAGGCTTCATAGGTCCAACCAGTTATCTAGCTCGAACAAGCTGTACAGACCCAACAGGCGGTCGCCTTGCAAGAAATATGAGCCAGGAGGAGAAGAATGACAGCTACGGTCGATTCAGATGATGAGGACGAAGCCCCGTTTGGTGGGAGTAATTTTATGTCAGCTAGGGCATTTAGATTTGATATTTAAAACTTAAAAGTTTCTTTGTTGTCTTCAATATTCAATATTTTAATTTTGTTATTTTAAATATAAACTTGCATTATGTTGGAGTTTACTTTATATGAAACTTGCATTTTGTTGTCTTATTCTTATTAAAAATATTTACATATATGGTAAACTCATTACATAACCTTGAATATATGAACTTGAATAAAAACTTTATCACATATGTGGTAAACTCATCACATAACCTTGAATATATTTTCTGCTGTGATATGATGAACAATAAATAGGTTAAAAAATGGGATTATATAGAAAAGCAGAATTATATATGTTAATCCAGCAGATATATAACAACGGTTATATATCATAACCGTTATAATATAACGCCCGTTATCTAGAAAAAAAAATATTAAAACGGCCCAGCTGGGAATCGAACCATGGTCCATTATATTTATCACAACGGTTAGTTTGTAAAACTGTTGTGATAGGGCGCGCTTTTTCCAGGTTATTACAACGGTTAATGGGCCGTCATAGTAAGTATCATTTTACAACAACACTCTACATAACAACGTCTACGCCTGCGTGATGGTACATCTTTCCCAACGGTTGTTAAATGGTTTTTACGTAGTAGTGCTATGTTCACTACTTCATATGTTTCCTCGCTTCTTTCTTCAGGAATGATGGTCGCCGATAGGGGACTCTTTGATTTTGCTTTCTACATATGGCGTGTTCCTCAAAGGTTAGCTTTGACTATAAGAGGCTTGTCAGGATCATTGTGGTATTTTATCTTCATGTGAACGGGGGAGGCCACGACATGTATAACCGCTAGGAATGGTCGGCCAAGAATGTTGTTGTAGATGCTTTCGCATGGAATCACTGAGAAACAAACGTTCACCAATAGCTTGTTATTTCCTTCTCCCAAAGAGATCTATAAGTATGTCTTTCCACACGAACGAATGGAAGAATCATTGAATTCCAGGAGGCTTTGGCCTTTGTACGACTTCAAATCTTGTTTCCTTAAGCCAAGCTCAATGAAAATTCTAAAGTAGATCAGATTGCAAAAACTTTGGTCATTTATGAGGATCCCTGAGACTGAATGAGTAATGACGGTATCGGTGATGATCGGTGTAACACCCTACTTACCTCGACGAACTTTTTTTCATTTTTATAAACAATAGTTATTTGGAATAAATAAAATTTAAGGTATTACACTTTTAAAAATCCATATATAAATCAAGGAAAGACAATAACAAGAATCTCAAATAAATAAGTAACTGAATCGAGTTGTGACAATAGCAATTAAAAATCTCTGCCCAATGTTACAATATCAGAGCTATGAGTAACTACATCTATTAGCCAACATAAAGGTTCGACAGAAAAGGAAATAACATGAAATCAAAAGAGAATCATCTACTAGAAATTAGTCACTTCTCAAACTCAATCTGAGAATCACTTGTATAAATTCGCAATTCCGACTGTTAGAAACACCAAAGGGGTGAGAAATATGTTCGATAATTAATGTTGGCATAATAACAGCAGGGGTACTACATCTCACACTTTTAGTCATAAAACATAATATAAGATATCATCATGTGATTATCATTTATATTTATAATATAACTATATCACTCAATAATGCACAATACTCATCATCATAGCACGCACAATAATGCAAATGTAATGCCTGTCTCCTCTGCTCCCATGCATGTGGTACCATCGTTGGATTCCATAGTTATATTACTAAAAATCTTATGTCGAAGTACCGAAGTCCATCATCACAAGGGCAATTCTATCACCGTAGGACCATCATCGAAAGGCCAAGTCCATCAGCGTAGGGTCATCATCGCAACCTAAAATCTGATATATATAATGCATAATAATGACAAGCAAGATACAATAAATTTGTCCAACCTCCTAATCCAATATTAAAGTATCAATCATAACACTAGACTGAAGTCCTACATCGTCAGGCCGAAGTCCATCATCATAAGGCCAAGTTCATCACCGTAGGACCACCATCGTCGGTTCTCATGAACGCGTCTCAACAAATTATTCTTAGGATGTAACCACACAATATCAATATTCATCAATTAATGGATATTCCCCAACTCTTATAAATAAGTAAATCAAATACATCATTTATGGACATTCGTCAACATCTTATAATTGAATACATCAAAGTTCATCGTGCAACATTTAGGATTATGCCCTCACTTGTAACTCTAGTCAATAAATTTGCCACGTATTACTAATACTCTTGTAAGTTTGATAGTACACAATTACAATAGTCCCTAATTTTACAACATTAGTACATGAAATTGACTCTTATCAACTTCTCACGCCGACATTTCTAAATTCATTGTTTAACCTTGGATTAAGTTCCAACTTACAACTTTATCCATACACCTTCATCAGAACGATAATTTATCACTTATAACTAGGGGTGGCAAAACGGGTCGGGCCCGTTGGGCATGCCCGTTTTACCCGCAATTTAGTGCGGGGTGGGCCAAGTATTTAGGCCCTCACCCTCTAATGTGTCCGCCCCGCCCCACCTCGTTTTCTTCGCGGGCTTTTGCGGGCACGAGCATTTATATAAAATTTTTCATTTTTAAGCTTAAAAGGTGCAGTGCCCGCGGATTTTCCCCGCCCCGCCTTCACTTTTTTATGGGGTGGTCCTAAGTTTTAGGCCCGCATCCTCAACTATGACCGCCCCGCCCCGCCCCGTTTTTTTGCGGGCATTATGGGGCGGGCCTAAACGGGGCGGGCATGCCCGTTTGCCGCCCCTACTTATAACGTCCACGACTGTAGTCACCCTAATACGTATCGAAAACTAGACCTACGTCTTGCATGATACCAACCACCCTACATAACACTAGTTACGACATTCGCAATGTTAATCACACATATGAACCTTATGAATCTATTATTACATGATAGTTATGTGTGATAACTTTCCAACGCTTCAAACCGCACCTTATTTAGAGTCACGAAACTCGAGTTATGGCTTTACGAAATAACTACCACCCGTAGAGCCTTGGCTATGCATCCGGCCTAAGATATTAGAGAAGTGATATTCATGTATCACTCTTAAATCCCATTTTACTATTCCAACAGAAGTATTATTGCGTTAGCTTTCCATCACAACAGACCGCACCTCAAGCAGGCTTACGAAACTCAAGATATGTGTAAAAATGACAACCAATACCAGTGGAGACACGACCACGCCTCTAGTATAAGAACTATAAAACAGTTAATGTTGAAACACTCTTAGACCCTATTTTCTCATTTCAACGGAAAGATAATTGTGTTAGCTTTCCAACGCCATTAACCGCCTCTCAATCAGACTTACAAAACTCAAGTTATGGGGTTTACAAATTCATTGTGTTCAAGATCATGCAAATGCCGCACTCAAAATAGTTAGTACAGCGACTCACTTACTCATCTCTACCTTATAAGAAGCTTATGGGCTAAATTACTCATCACACTCTCTCTATTCATCGCTTCTGACTTTTAAGGTGGTGGAAAAGATGTCAGAACAACATCGGTGCGAAAATTCAAATTAATCGTGAACCCGATACAAAAAAAATAACCATAGGCCTATTATGGTCGCTCGTAATAGGTCAAGCCTCGCTCCCCCAACATTTCATCTCTGGTAAAAAAAACAGAGGACTGCTACGGCCGCCCGTAACAGCTGTTACGGCATGTAGCAGCGCCCAGGACCCCATTTTTTCTTTTGCGATTTTTGACAATTTTATGCAATTTCAACCCCAAAACCCACACTTTTCATTAGTTAAACCTCTTAGTTACATCAGTTCATCACATACACGAATAATCATGTATTAACACATCAATATAACACAATTTTCACACATATAAACATGAATCATCACAATCATCATATTTTTTCATACCAACAATTAATGATCTAAAATGGGTTAAGGAATCCCCACTACCACATAGCTATAAGCCAATTACCAAATAGTTTCCCCCTTACCTCAATTAGCAGTGATTTTTTAGATTCTTAAGGATGAGAAAGCTTATTCCTTGCACTTGTTGTTTTTAGGTTTGCCTCCCTTCCTTTCTTTCACAAAATGATATGTGAATTCTCAACTTCTCTCTATATTGGGGTGGGTGGGATAGCTCAATTGACAATTGCTAGTTGAGTTAGTCGGGTGTAAGTTGTATGTCCAGGGTTCAACTTCTGGCAACAGCATTTATTTGTAATTTCAAGTTGTTGATAATTAAAAATAAAAAAAAATAAAAAAAACTTCTCTCTATTTCCTTTATACATTAAACCTATTTTCTTTAATTTAATTATTCCCACCATTTCACTTATTTTTTATTTAATTCTTTTTTCCTCTCATTCTATTTTACTAATACCAATAACAACTCAAAACCCAATAATTTGTAATTACCACTCATATTACTTTATAAACCACATATTTTTACATCAACTCCTCACTTATATTCAATTAAATTCTATTGTATTGCCCAAAACCACAATTTTTCACGTTCTCTACTAAATTGAATATTTAAACTATAATTAGATTCTTCAAATCCTCATTAATATATATAATAATAATAATAATTAATCAAATAAAATACACTCTACAAGCTCAAAATAAAAATATTAGAATAAAAATTTGAGCATTACAATCAGCGGAAGTGTCGCATTCGAAGTCTCGTCCACCTTCTAGTGATTTTGAAACCCTGGGATTGGTCTCTAATCTTTTTGCTTGTTTAAAGAGACTAATTTAACAAATCCTTGCATTGGAAGCTCTACTTGTTTGAATGGATCTTCACTAATCATGTCTATGGTGAAGATTGAAGAAGAATTTGATTTGGAGAATTTCAAAGGATCTTTAATGAGGAGATTCGAAGTTGTTTCCATTTTATTGTATCAATCAAAGTGTTTGAGGTTTGAATTAGAGGAAATATGATTGAATCAGAGATCTGATTGGGAAATTCGTACAAATTAGAAGTCATTTCCCACATATTAGACAATTGTTACATACAAGAATCAAAATTGTTGATGTAAATCCTTGATGTGATGGTGTGAGTTGCTTCAATGCGGTTGCGCATAATGAATTTGCAAGGTTAACAATGCCCAAATTATTTTTTAAATAAAAAGAATAAAATAGAATGAATATTGAACCAATGTAGTATCGGGCATCATATTGGTCTGTGTCTCAATTATGAATTTTAAAAGTACATCAATTCTGAATGAAAGAACAGGAATATCACCGTGTCTCAATTATGTTCAAATAAAAATTTGTTCTTGAGAAATTGACACATGTCTTATCGATCGTATTGATGTAGTAAATATTGTCTAGCCAAACATTAGTATTTGTCATTTGAGTTAGATTTTATGGACAAAGATTAGTTATAAGATTGTTATATAAAAAATGTATAGAAGTTGACAAAAGAATGAGAAGGATGCGAAAGGGAAATATGCAACCTTTGGGGATTTTCAAATAATTTAGTTACTACAGGATTGCCCTTTCTGTAATGCTATGGACACTGTAATCATTAAAATATCCAACTTATAGGTGAAGAAAGATTGGAAAAGAAGCCCAAGTTTATGAACTGCAAAATTGCATATCAAGTCATCAATGTCATCATCATGAGCTTGACATTCTTATTAGTTTGAAAAATCTTGAAATCGAAAGTGTTTATTTAACAAAATATATGCACAAAGTCACTATCGTTCATCATCAAATTTCAAGATCCTTAGTTAGATTATTGAAAATCTATAAATATTTATAAAACCACTCTACTAAATATACAAAATTTGTGACGTACTGACAACTACCATTACTGGTTAACTATATCATTTTGCAGAAAACTGTAAGATTCTCTTATGAATAAAATAAAGCAATTTGAGGATGCATTGCATGGCCAAGTTGCCGCAATATGGTCCACACCACAAGGTGCGGCAACAAGGAAAAGGAAAGTATTTATTTATTATTCAATTGTAAGGTGTAACATCTGGAAAAGTCTTCACCTAATGAAAGCAGAAAGTTTCAAAAATATTGTGTGGCCTTAACCTAACTAGTAACTGATAATCCATCATAGCTCCATTCCATGAGTTTTTTTTACTATTGAAATTTAAATATCAAAATACTCTAGTTTGAAAAAATAAAATTTAGATGTCTTTGTCTCGACTAATGAAGTGACGAGCAGATAAAGAATTCTCATGTACGTCAATGAAGTGGTGAGCACCTAAATATTTTATTAATTTTTTATTTTTTAATATTATTTTATTGTTTAAATAATTTAAAAATAATTTTATTTATTAAAAAACATATTTTATTAATTTAATAATATTATATTCATCAAAAATAAATTTTTATTATTTTGCTTAAATGTTTACTCCTAGGACAAGATAATAACAAGGGCATCTGGAAAAAAAAATCGTATTTTGGTATTTAAATTACAATAGTGAGTTACTACAGTAAAAAACTCCCATTCCATACATGGCAAGACAAAATTGGGGAAAATTTAACATGATTAACAATATTTTACATAACACAGGGTTATCATTAATTTGAATAATCATTTTTGTTACACTATATCTAACATACTTACCTCATATTTGACAGAACAAATCACCTGCTCCACATCAATTTATTTATTTACTTTTACAAGATAGCATCCATTTATTTAGTAAGATATCTTTTGATGCAGACAATGATCCTACTCTCATTATCTAAATAGAAGATATTACACTTGAGGTGAAAGTGAAACAGTTCTGTACGCATTAACCAATTTACTGTACAAAAATGGTAAATGCAAATGGTAAAGCATTCAAACATACTATAAGCATTATTATACTTATACTTATAAAGTTATGATTATTATAACTATAATAAAGGGAGTAACTATGGGCCCCTTTTTTTTTTTTTTTTTTTAAATAATTTTTATAATTTAACATAATTTTGTGAAAAAAAGAATTATAAAAAAATTTTCAACCAAAATTTGATTTGAATAATTATTTTTAAAATATGATTTTAGATATATTAATATTTTATCGAAAAAAGTTTTGAATATCAAAATTTCAAAAAATCATTTAATTTTGAAGCTATTTTAAATTCATTTTCATAAAAATCATTTTTGAGATATAATTTTTCAAAAATTGTGATTTCAACTATGTTTTTATCTTCAATAATGTATATTTATATTGTATGATGTCAAAATTAGTCTTACTATTTAAGAAAAACAAATATATAAAAATTTGTAATATTTTGAATAACCATTTTACAAATCTACTTTTAAAAATATAAAGAAAAATTCATGTAAAGCTAAAACAAACAGACCTATGTTTAATAATTCACCGTAAACAATGAATTTTACCTGTCTATTCACACTATAATATACCGATTATAAACACAAATTTTGATGTAAATTGGACATTTGAAAAGGTGCAATCTTAAAATCAATATTTACTATATTTCTTTAAGCCAAATGCATTGTACATGAACATGACAAACCACACTGAGGAGAGATGTAATATAGAATCTATACCAATTTTCTACTTTTTGGTGTGTCCTATTATCCTATTGGCCAATCAAATGTCTGGTAATTTAAACTAAGATATGTAACATCGAATTAAAACTTTCCTTTTACTTAAGAATGCTTGAATGATATGGATTGCATCTCTTCTAGCTTAACGATATGTCACGAGTTTGAACCCAGCCTTAAGAAGACAATTGTGTTAAAGCTCTTGAGAAAGAACTTTGTTGCTCATTGTTATACTATCATATTTGAGAGATTAATCTCAACCGATATAATGCAAGAGACCTAATTAACCATAAATAAGATAGTCGAATACATTATCGAACTGTCTTGACTTTGTTGTCTTGCCTCAGAAACTCCAGAAGCATTTGCAAGTAAAATTGGACTTTTCAACAGCTTGCATACGACAAACTCTCCCGTGATTTTTAATACTTTCAGAGATCAGTGTGTATGTGCCTGTGCTCTAGCTAGAGATAAAATGGAATTATGCCTCATGAGTCATGACACACTATCAAGGACAGTGTCTTGAAGCATGGGGAAACATAGACATTAAGCAATCCATTAATGATGTCCAAGCACATGTTGGATCAGGCAATCGCATTAGTCAACAAAGACTTCAACAAGTTCCTGGTCTTATCAAAGTCATCAATCTCACAATATATTCCCTTATTAGAATGTGAGAACTATATAAACTATAAAGTAAAGGAAAATGAATGAAAGAGGGAGAATTCAAGAGAATAGAATATTACATAAAGAGTACAAGTGGTGTACTTATAGTACTCCTAGATGTAACTAACTTCTAACTGAATTCATATTTGTGACTAATAGAATTATGACTTACGGAAAAGAAGAGGGTTGGGCTAAATCCCAACTCAAATACAAGATAGTAGCCCATTATATATTCCTAAGAGCTTGAGTTTCTAAAAGAGCACGAGTGTGTTTCGGACGGGAAAAAATATTGTTTTTTCCGGAAGAATACTTCTAAAATGACTTTGGAGGTGGAAAAAGAAGCTCTCTGTTCCTAATTAGGCAAACATAGAATATGAAAATGTAACAAATGGGTTTCTGTTTTCTACCGCCAATAAGCAACATAACTCTCTTTGAAAAAAAATAAAAAAAGACATAACTCATGAACTACACACATCACTCCATCCATAAAAAGTTTAAAACTGAATGTGTCTATTTACATGATATAAAGTTTACACATTAGAAAATTGGCAGGAAAGATGAAAGAAACCCGACTCAATCTGGATGGTTAGGACAATATTTTCCAACCATGTCACGAGTTTGGTATTATGATTGTATACTAATACTCACAAACTTACACTGTGCAGCTTCTCCAGCATTTACAAGCAAAACCGAGCGAAGGAAGCACACACAACGCTCAATTTTTCTCTGATTTAAGTTGTATACCAAGTAAAACAAGCCCTGCCGAAGTAAGTGCAGACAAGAATGTGGAGGCGTAAAAAAGAGCAAGCAATGTTCCCCTCAAAGACTGCGGCCAAATATTTACGCATTTTAGGCATCAGAAATAGGTAGTTAACAAAAGCAGGTTGAAGTGTTGTGATTAAGAAGTTATTTCAAAGCACCTTAGCAAGCATCAACGCATTGTCATTTGCATACTGCAAAGAATTCTCTGGAGTGCTTTGAACTCCCTGAGCTATCTCCCAGGTAAGAATCCTAATTCAAAGTTTATAGAAGAACTCAGTTTTCGAGGTCTCAATCTTCTTGCTGATAAAATTTTAACATGGAAAACTTACCCAAAAACTAATGCAATTGCAGCCCCTATATTGGCTTTAGTGGGAGTAATTTCAACTTGCAATGCTCCAAACTGCAGTCGGCAACCAGGTTATTAATTTTGCAGAATCCTAGTAGTTTCTCAATACAAGAAACTTCCCATAAATGGAGACAAATTAAATACAAACCTTCAGCGTCCTACTTTCCTCCTTGGGTTGTTCATCAATAACTGCAGATGTTGAATTAGCAGATAAAGCTCTCCCAGCCGCAATCATTGTCTTTGCAATCTATACAACATTTTCAGATTCAATGTTACAAAGATAAAAATCACCATTTTAAATATGGCAAAGTTGATTCTATGTATTAGTATAATTGTTTAGCCATGTTATTTTGTGCACAGGTGACCTAATGAGATTGCTAATCTGGTGTGTGTTTTTCTGACACTAAACAATAGTAATAGTCTTTAAAAAGATAATTGACTTGAAAATGCCAATGAATACTCTGACGGGAATTTGGATTTAAAGGATAATTCCTGTAAAAGCCAGTTCTCATGAGCAGGGACTCCAATAATTTAGAATAGAATTCAGCACATAAAGAAAATAAATGTAGAGCGCGTTAGACTTTGAGAGAGAAGATAGCTTTTCTGAAAATGATGAATGATTTCATTCATTGGACCCTCAGCTATAATAACATAGGATGAACCTTACAATTTAGAGTATTTTCTGACAATCTTACTCACTCACTAGTGCGATATCAGTTAAATGACGAGAAAAGTAAATGAATAAACATAATGAAGGAGGTGAGTAACACATGCTACACATAAAGGGAAACCGGAATGTAAAAAACAGGAATATAAACTATAGAGTGAACACATTAATTGTTCCGATATGTATTTTCTGTGACAGTTATTCAGAAGACTGATATGATCTATGTTAGCAATTAGTCATTGCAAAAGCATGTTATGTTTGGCATTCATGGCCCGACAATGAAAAATGATTCTAGTCAATTATAAACTGCATACAATGAAGTAAATATAACAAAAAATAATGTTTATACACAAATACTTTTGTGGTTCATTGTTTTCCACATTTGAACCTAATAAAGACTTGACATCCTAAAGTTGTTTCAATATAATGCATGTTTTCAAAGAGAAAAAAGAATTAGTAAATGACACGTAACGAACAAGATTAGGACCTAGTTTGAATTAGTTTCTAATTTACAAGGGGTCCTCAACTCAGATAATTATTTAGTTCTTATTTCTTAACTAATGAAAAAAAAAAATCTTTTATGATTATCGGTACAAAGAAGCGACATGATAGAGCGTCTGAAAAAGTTGATTGTAGAAGCTTATTTTAACTTCTCCAAGAAGCTACTATTTAACAAACTTATGGTCATTGAAGATGATTTCAACTTTCCTTTTCCTCCAAGTACTTGTTGAAAATTTTGTTCGAACTGATTCTAGTTAAATTATTAAAGTAATATACAACAAAGGAGCGTAACCCACCTTCATTCTATTTGGATATCAGTTAGCTATTCCCTAAAAACGCCAATAATTTTCTCGTTATACATTTACTTCACAGAAGCTAGAGACCTACCAACACATATTGAGTAGTGTAAATACCTTTTGTGTCTCACCTTGGCCATATTGTCCCATTGACTGAAACCTTCTTCCAGCGGCTACCAAACGCTTTCCAAGTGCTATGCAGCAAAGAGAACAAAGAGATCTTCAAGCTAAATCCCTCATAAATTTCAGAGACAGGTTTGTTCGAAGGAGTTCCCTATTATAAGCTCATCGACAATTTGCTCATGCAATTACCTGATTTGGCAGTGCCTGTCAAACTAGCCTCAATCAAAGGAAGCTTTGCCACTAAAGAGCGAGAGGATGATGTATCAGCAAGCTCCCATGCTCGAGAGAGGTTTAGCAGTGTCTCTCCTAACTCTTTGCCACACTAAGAAAATATACTCATTCCCATTAAACAAATTCTATTTTGGAATTGAAAATACTCCAGACACGCATATAGCAGAGGCGTTTTTTGGAGGCAACCAATGGATTAGCATAAAGTTACATACATATAAACCTTAAATGGCGCAACTTAATTTTTCATGAATACATTGATTGAAAATGAAAAGAAAAAAAAAAACATAAACATGTGAAATCACCTTATCAATGTATTACAACTAAGAAATCAGTTAGTTAAGAATGCTAATTTGGTCAACACTTAATTATCAATTAGTTTTGATGCAAATAACCAGAAATTGGATTGTTCTACAAGAAATCAAAGAAGATAAACCATTAGCATTGTAACAAGAATCTACATTGTGCTTGCATTGGAGGTAGCAAGCTATAAATTACTTGCCAAGACCGAAAACAAACACATAAACACTAATAATAATTTTAAAAAGTGAGTGATCGAATGCAACATGTATCAATCAGTATAGTATTGGTGTGGGTCGCATATACTTTTCATACATCAGACACACCTTCAACTTGAATTATGTACAACATACGCAAGTAAACAAATACTAACCTCGTCCAAGACAGGTCCATTTGAAAGGTCGAATGCAGCATCATTTAGCTTTTACAAATCAGAAACAAGATTAAAAAGTAAAGGAACACTATTAATTTTGGTATTTGTTAATAATAGAAACGATTAAATGAAAGTGCCGGATGTTAATCTACATATAGCAAAGGATTGCACTACACTAACATCTAATCGAAGATCGTTGGGAAACTTCGCAAAGTAATCAGAAGGAAGATCAAAACTGTCCTGCAACGTAAACCCGGCGTAAACTGTGAATTGGGATTTTTCAAATATAGAAAATAATAAGTTAAAAATTGAAATTTGAAACATAACCAAAATGAATGGCTTACGGCAATGTCTTGGAGAAGAGTTTTGGGGTCAGGTTGTGTTGAATTAGGCGAGTTGGATTCTGTTAGAGCGAAACACGGAGAGAGAGGTTTGGGAGTAAAAGTGATAGTGGAATTGGTAGAAGTGGATCTGAGTGAGGTTGTGGACGCGAATGGATGATGGGTGTGATGTTGGGAAAGAGGGGATATTGAAGACCGGAATTTGGAGAGAGATGGAAGAAGATGAAATTGAAGAGAAGGTGAAGCCATTGTTTTCATTTCAACTTTGATTGAATGGGGATTTGAAGCTATGCCATACCCTGTATCAGCCACGAAAACTCCCTCAGAAAATGTTAAATTTGCATGTCACTTGACTTATCCCAAACTAGATAACGTGTTTTTATTAGTAGTATTATTAATGGGAAAAAAACTCAATTTGCTACTTTACTTTTCTTTTTTAAAAATAAATTGCTATTTTTCCTTTGACTGATAAATTTGCCGAATATTGTTGTCTTCTCTAGATAAGCTTCGATATATTTGATTTTTTATTGTTAAAAAAGAATAATTTGATTTTTGTTTGTTAAAAAAAGAAGTTTGATTATTCAATCAGTTACTCAAGCCCGTACCCATAAGAACAAAGGAAAATATATAAATTTTCAATCTGTGAGAAATTTGATTTTGTTCAACATTGGAGTAAAAATCATGGCATTGGGATTAAGGCTCACAATGTTTGTTTGCTTTCCAGTCGTACACATTTCAACTTGGCCAGAGTAACAACAGAACTCCTTTGAGCAAGACGTGGTTTCTAAAACTTGTGGTCTTGCAAAAAGTATGAATATATACCTTTACATTCTCATAAACCTCATCATTTGGAAAAGGAAAAACAAAACAAAAATAATTTCATTCCGAGTTGATAATTGAAACATGTCTTACAATGCAATTAAACAGTATTGTATTAGTGCTTAGACTTTAATGAAGAAATGAAAAGTTAAATCCAGCTCACGATATGAAATAAATTAAATCATGCGTCAAGGCTGTCAATGCTATTTTGGAAGTAAAACAATTTGCAGTTTAAAAGAAAAAATTACAAGCTTGTTTTCTTGTATGACTACAAAACTGCTTGGATATAATTTCTCACTCTAACAACAAGGCGTGTGTAAGTAGATTTCTACAACTACAAGACCTTTTCAGCCGAAGGGGATAACAAATTCCAGCTTGATCTTTAGTAATCTTGTCAGCTTGCAACCTTTGCCACTTTTCGTTGTTCAATTTGACCAGATAGTGGACACTGCATCTCAGTCCAACTAATTGGAACCATAGTTGCACCTAAACAGAGAAAGTACAACTGGTTGAGGCACATGTGAATTTGACCGTGTATACAGTGTAGGAAACTAAAAAACAGTGTCCAGTCAGATAAGCTTAAAACAAAAACAGTTTTTTTCAGATTGCCTGCCAAATATGAAAATCCACAATTCTTAGGGGAATAGCACCTGCAACTGCAAGCTTGCAACTTATAATACAATTTGTTGTGGGAATGCATGAAAAGCCAAATTTCAAATCAGATACCTAGGGACTAAAGTACAAGCATTACACTTAAACTGATGTAAGCTAATCCACTCCCTCATTGATCTCAATCATGATGCATGTTTATATGCTGGGTGTGTAACAAACCCTCCCTCGAATACAAGTAACTCTAATAACTAACTCTAGAAAATTACTTTACATCAGTTTTTTTTTTGTGCCTAACAAAAGTAAAATATAAAACAAATCCAAGCTTATCTATCTAGTTACATTCTTTCAGTCATGAGTTATTGAGATTCAAAGTTAAATTAGCACATCAGTTCAAAGCTATAAATAAAACAGCAGTCCAAAGCCTACCCTTACCTCACCAACCCATTTCCATCGTACATACAAACTGAGTGTTATTATGCTAACTAGTTACTACTATCTGATAAATTGTTGTAACTCAAATCATATCAGATATATGATGAAAACAATGTTGTTAATAGCAGATCGCGGAACATAGCAGATCACCAAAAAACCGATGAGAAATATCTGATAGCGTAGTGGGCAAATAGCGGAAGCCGCAAAGTGGTTAACATAAATAATTATATATAAAATAAAACATGTTACACACAAATAAAAGCTACATAAACGGGTATCAAAAAATTGATTGACATTAAACTGAAAATCTCAAGTTCAGACAACTAAACAATGCTACAGAAAGCTAAAAAGAGAAATTGAAAATGACTTAAAACTCAAGTTTAGTAGGTCAAACTTCAAAACAACTAACAATTAGTAGTTCTTCTAAGTCTAACTAATAATTAGTAGTTCTTTTAAATCTAACTAGTGATAAAAGATGAAGGAAGAGCAACAAAGTGAAGGAGAAGAATGATCGAGCACGAAGAGAAGGTGATGAAACACATGGATTGTGAGAGTTGTGTGTTAGTTTACGTGAAGGTGGAGTATAGGGATCATGAGAGTTATAAGAGTTGTGTGTTTGTTTACCTAGGGGTAGAGGGGTAGTGGGTTTAGGTAATATTATACTATGTTGTCAAAAGCGCCGGTAGCGGCCGAGATAGCGGCGCACCGCGCCAGAAACGGCTTGGCCGCATCAAAGGAAATCGGTCGGCCGCGAAAGGGTAAAGCGGGTCGAAAGCGGGTATCGCGGTTGGAAAAGCGGGTGCGATGCGGTGCGGAGGCGTGGCGGAGGCGGACGGGTTTCCAACCCATTCCTTTAAAAACTAAAAAAAAACCCTAATTTTTTTAACGTTTTTCTTCTGCTTCCTTCAACGGCTCTCTCTCTGAGTTCTCTTTTTCTCCTTCCCTGCTACAACCAACGACTTGTTCTCTTCTCCAACGAACGTCGCTACAGCAACACCAACGACTTGTTCTCTTCTTCTCCTTCCCTGCTACGGTTCTTCCTCGCCCACTCTTCCTCGTCTTCTACAACGACACAAAACAGAGGTTGGAAATCTATTTTGCTATGTTCTGTCTTCATCTTCATCTCTGCTCTATTTTTATATTTTTACTTTTCTGTTCTTCATCTTCACCTTCTTTCTGTTTCTACTTTCTATATATTTCTTTTTATGTTCTTCAAGATTCATAAAATATATTTTGTTTTTGTTCTGTTATGTTTCTAAAATATATTTTTTTTATATTTTTTGTTTCATTTTCGGTTATTAAGGTTCGGTTTCTAAAATTTTTTGTTCTGTTTTTATATATATTTTACATAGAAACTCTGTATTCAAATGCCGAGATTAGATGCATAAATTATATATTTTTTTACATAGAAACTTTTACATATAAACTTTTACTTAGAAACTCTGTTTCTATATTTTTTTTTGTTCCTAAGGTTATATATTTTTTTTCCTAACAGCCATGACAACTCCAATACCTTCTACTGGTTCTATTCCACCATCATCATCCAATGATCAATCGGTTGCTTCTTCGGCTAAGCAACACAAACTATCAGGTGATATAGGATGGAAATTTAACCATTTAAAAGACTTGAATAATAAGAGGAGAGTTACGTGTGATTTTTGCAACGAAACGTCTACCGGAGGAATTTCTAGAGCTAAACAACATCAATTAGGGATTAAAGGAAATGTGAAGGCTTGCACTCAAACACCCGAAGACGTTAAGGCGATTCTGCAAGAGCATGAAGATAAGAAATTGGCCGCAAAGAAATCTATGTCAGGTGACGTGCATGAAGATGATGATGAGGCGGCACGGTTGTTAGAGATATCTAGGATTCGAAGTGGAAAAAGACCGGCTGAAGAGGGGAGTATGCCGGCTGCCAAGAAGAATACAAAAGGGCCATTGGATGTAATTTTCTATAGAAAACCCGAGGAAACTTTGAAAAAAGGAAAGCAAACAAGCTTGAATGATGCTTGTGATAAGCAAGCAAGAGCAAGTTGCCTCCAATACATAGCCCGTTTCTTTTATCGGAATGGAATTGCGTTCAATGTTGCAAATTCAAAAAGTTTCAAGTTGATGGTTGAAGCAATTGGTATGTATGGTGCACACTTGAAGCCTCCAAGTTATCATGAGTTGAGAGTTCTATTGCTTCAAGATGAGTTGAGACTTACGCATGAGATGTTGAGTACTAATAAGCAAGAACAAGCAAAGTATGGTTGTTCCATAATGTTTGATGGTTGGACTGATACAAAAGGAAGGTCATTGATTAATTTTTTGGTCAATTCTCCGGCAGAAACTATGTTTGTTAAGAGTGTTGATGCTTCTGCATACATGAAAACTGGACAAAAAGTGTTTGAACTATTGGATAGCTTTGTTGAAGAGATTGGTGAAAGTAATGTTATTCAGCTAGTTACCGATAATGGAAGCAACTATGTCTTGGCTGGTAAACATCTTCAAGTCTCGAGGCCAAAAATATTTTTAGACTCCATGTGCTGCTCATTGTCTAGACTTGATGCTAGAAGATATCGGAAAAATTCCTAAAGTCAAGAAGGTTATACAAAAAGGAATGCAACTCGTGGGCTTCATTTACAACCATTATTTGGTTTTAAACTTAATGAGGGAGAAATTAGAAAGTGAGTTGGTTAGAAGTGAAGTCACAAGGTTTGCCACAAACTTTCTTACTTTGCATAGGTTGCACATTTTAAAGGCAAAAATTAGAACCATGTTCACTTCTGAAGAATGGTTGAACTTGAATGCTAGTAAGGAGGTGAAAGGACAGAAGGCAGCTGCTATTGTACTTCAAGTCTCATTTTGGGAGGATGTTGTGTACACTCTTAAGGCTATGGGGCCTCTTGTAAAAGTCCTTAGGCTTGTTGATAATGAAAAGAAGCCGGCAATGGGTAACATCTATCATGCAATGTTGGAAGCCAAGGAGTTAATTACAAAAAACTTCAACAACAATGAAAGCAAGTACAAAGATATCATTGCTATTGTTGATAGAAGATGGAGTATTCAACTTCATCATCCGTTACACGCAGCTGGATATTATCTTAATCTGAGGTTCTTTTATAGCAATCCAATGATTGAAAATGATGATAAGTTGTTGGATGGTCTTTATGCATGCATTAATAAGCTTTCTGAAAGTGATAAGGTTGTTGATGCCATCCATGGAGAATTGTCAAAATATAAGATGGGTGTAGGCCACTTTGCATTGACGGAAGCGGTAAGGCAAATGAATGATGTAGCTCCTGGTAAGTAACTAAGTATATTTGACAATAATTCAATTACATAACAATTTTTATGTATATATGCTAATGCAAATAAGTCTTACATTGCAGCTGAGTAGTGGAGGTATGGAGCAAAAACACCAAATTTGCAACTCCTTGCTATTAAGATATTGAGTTTGACTTGTAGCTCATCGGGTTGTGAGCGGAATTGGAGTGCTTTTGAGCATGTAAGTACTTGGTATTAATTTATACATTCAAATTAATAGTTTATATTTATTATTTAAACTAACACTAAAATTATAATATAGATTCACTCCAAGAAGAGAAATAGACTTGAACATCAAATGTTGCAAGACTTGGTTTTCATCAAGTATAATCAAAACTTGAAAGAGCGTTTTGATAGTGATGATTTGATTGATCCTGTGGTTATGGATGATGATTTTGAGACCACTTACCTATGGTTGTTGGGAGGTGAAGAAGAAGCTCAACCTGATAATGATGATATGGTGTTTGATGGTGATGATTTATCTTGGCTAGATGTTGAAATTGCAAGTGGTGCTGCTGAGCCTGCAATCAACACTAGGAGCCAAGCGGCAATGCAAAAGAAGGCAGCTGCACCTCCACCACTTCCACCTTCTTCATCTAGATCTAAGGCAAAAGCAAAGGAAGTGGTAGTAGTAGATGATGAATTTGGTGATGAAGAGTATCTTGGAGAGGATGAAGAGATTGAAGAGGATGAAGACGATGCTAGTGTCGGAGGAAGTGACGATGAAGACTTTGACTTTAATGATTGTTGAAGTTTTTTTAGAGTTAGATTGTTTAAGTTATTTTAAGATTTAGATGTTAAGTGTTTATTTTCTTGAATTTTGGAAGTATGTTGCAATGTTTTTTTGCTTAAGACTTATGTCTTTTAATGATATTGGAATTGGAAGTAATGAATGCTATTAGGAATTTGAAGTAATATATACTATTATGAAGTTTGAGTTTTTTTTTTTAATATATTTATTAGTATATTTATTAGTATATTTTTAGTATATTTTCGCGCCTGCGTCGGAAAAATAGCCCCGCGCCGCTCCCATTTTCGGAGTGGCCGCGCCGCGCCGCTTTCCGAGATTAACAACATAGGCCAAGATAAATCATCACCATCAAACACCATATCATCATTATCAGGTTGAGCTTCTTCTTCACCTCCCAACAACCATAGGTAAGTGGTCTCAAAATCATCATCCATAACCACAGGATCAATCAAATCATCACTATCAAAACGCTCTTTCAAGTTTTGATTATACTTGATGAAAACCAAGTCTTGCAACATTTGATGTTCAAGTCTATTTCTCTTCTTGGAGTGAATCTATATTATAATTTTAGTGTTAGTTTAAATAATAAATATAAACTATTAATTTGAATGTATAAATTAATACCAAGTACTTACATGCTCAAAAGCACTCCAATTCCGCTCACAACCCAATGAGCTACAAGTCAAACTCAATATCTTAATAGCAAGGAGTTGCAAATTTGGTGTTTTTACTCCATACCTCCTCCACCACTCAGCTGCAATGTAAGACTTATTTGCATTAGCATATATACATAAAAATTGTTATGTAATTGAATTATTGTCAAATATACTTAGTTACTTACCAGGAGCTACATCATTCCTTTGCCTTACCGCTTCCGTCAATGCAAAGTGGCCTACACCCCTTATATTTTGACAATTCTCCATGGATGGCATCAACAACCTTATCACTTTCAAAAAGCTTATTAATGCATGCATAAAGACCATCCAACAACTTATCATCATTCTCAATCATTAGATTGCTATAAAAGAACCTCGGATTAAGATAATATCCAGCTGCGTGTAACGGGTGATGAAGTTGAATACTCCATCTTCTATCAACAATAGCAATGATATCTTTGTACTTGCTTTCATTGTTGTTGAAGTTTTTTGTAATTAACTCCTTGGCTTCCAACATTGCATGATAGATGTTACCTATTGTCGGCTTCTTTTCATTATCAACAAGCCTAAGGACTTTTACAAGAGGCCCCATAGCCTTAAGAGTGTACACAACATCCTCCCAATCCTCCCAAAATGAGACTTGAAGTACAATAGCAGCTGCCTTCTTTCCTTTCACCTCCTTACTAGCATTCAAGTTCAACCATTCTTCAGAAGTGAACATGGTTCTAATTTTTGCCTTTAAAATGTGCAACCTATGCAAAGTAAGAAAGTTTGTGGCAAACCTTGTGACTTCACTTCTAACCAACTCACTTTCTAATTTCTCCCTCATTAAGTTTAAAACCAAATAATGGTTGTAAATGAAGCCCACGAGTTGCATTCCTTTTTGTATAACCTTCTTGACTTTAGGAATTTTTCCGATATCTTCTAGCATCAAGTCTAGACAATGAGCAGCACATGGAGTCCAAAATATTTTTGGCCTCGAGACTTGAAGATGTTTACCAGCCAAGACATAGTTGCTTCCATTATCGGTAACTACCTGAATAACATTACTTTCACCAATCTCTTCAACAAAGCTATCCAATAGTTCAAACACTTTTTGTCCAGTTTTCATGTATGCAGAAGCATCAACACTCTTAACAAACATAGTTCCTGCAGGAGAATTGACCAAAAAATTAATCAATGTCCTTCCTTTTGTATCAGTCCAACCATCAGACATTATGGAACAACCATACTTTGCTTGTTCTTGCTTATTAGTACTCAACATCTCATGCGTAAGTCTCAACTCATCTTGAAGCAATGGAACTCTCAACTCATGATAACTTGGAGGCTTCAAGTGTAAACCATACATACCAATTGCTTCAACCATCAACTTGAAACTTTTTGAATTTGCAACATTGAACGCAATTCCATTCCGATAAAAGAAACGGGCTATGTATTGGAGGCAACTTGCTCTTGCTTGCTTATCACAAGCATCATTCAAGCTTGTTTGCTTTCCTTTTTTCAAAGTTTCCTCGGGTTTTCTATAGAAAATTACATCCAATGGCCCTTTTGTATTCTTCTTGGCAGCCGGCATACTCCCCTCTTCAGCCGGTCTTTTTCCACTTCGAATCCTAGATATCTCTAGCAATCGTGCCGCCTCATCATCATCTTCATGCACGTCACCTGACATAGATTTCTTTGCGGCTAATTTCTTATCTTCATGCTCTTGCAGAATCGCCTTAACGTCTTCGGGTGTTTGAGTGCAAGCCTTCACATTTCCTTTAATCCCTAATTGATGTTGTTTAGCTCTAGAAATTCCTCCGGTAGACGTTTCGTTGCAAAAATCACATGTAACTCTCCTCTTATTATTCAAGTCTTTTAAATGGTTAAATTTCCATCCTATATCACCTAATAGTTTGTGTTGCTTAGCCGAAGAAGCAACCGATTGATCATTGGATGATGATGGTGGAATAGAACCAGTAGAAGGTATTGGAGTTGTCATGGCTGTTAGGAAAAAAATATATAACCTTAGGAACAAAAAAAAATATAGAAACAGAGTTTCTAAGTAAAAGTTTATATGTAAAAGTTTCTATGTAAAAAAATATATAATTTCTGCATCTAATCTCTGCATTTGAATACAGAGTTTCAATGTAAAATATATATAAAAACAGAACAAAAAATTTTAGAAACCGAACCTTAATAACAGAAAATGAAACAAAAAATATAAAAAAAATATATATTTTAGAAACATAACAGAACAAGAACAAAATATATTTTATGAATCTTGAAGAACATAAAAAGAAATATATAGAAAGTAGAAACAGAAAGAAGGTGAAGATGAAGAACAGAAAAGTAAATATATAAAAACAGAGCAGAGATGAAGATGAAGACAGAACAGAGCAAAATAGATTTCCAACCTCTGTTTTGTGTCGTTGTAGAAGACGAGGAAGAGTGGGCGAGGAAGAACTGTAGCAGGGAAGGAGAAGAAGAGAACAAGTCGTTGGTGTTGCTGTAGCATCGTTCGTTGGAGAAGAGAACAAGTCGTTGATTGTAGCAGGGAAGGAGAAAAAGAGAACTCAGAGAGAGAGCCGTTGAAGGAAGCAGAAGAAAACGTTAAAAAAATTAGGGTTTCTTTTTAGTTTTTAAAGGAATGGGGTCGGACCCGACCCGTTGGAAACCCGGCCGCCTCCACCACGCATCCGCACCGCACCCGCTTTTCCAGCCGCGATACCCGCTTTCGACCCGCTTTACCCTTTCGCGGACCGACCGGTTTCCTTTGATGCGGCCAAGCCATTTCTGGCGCGGTGCGCCGCTATCTCGGCCGCTACTGGCGCTTTTGACAACATAGATCTTGGCTAGATGTTGAAATTGCAAGTGGTGCTGCTGAGCGTGCAATCAACACTAGGAGCCAAGCGGCAATGCAAAAGAAGGCAGCTGCACCTCCACCACTTCCACCTTCTTCATCTAGATCTAAGGCAAAAGCAAAGGAAGTGGTAGTAGTAGATGATGAATTTGGTGATGAAGAGTATCTTGGAGAGGATGAAGAGATTGAAGAGGATGAAGACGATGCTAGTGTCGGAGGAAGTGACGATGAAGACTTTGACTTTAATGATTGTTGAAGTTTTATTAGAGTTAGATTGTTTAAGTTATTTTAAGATTTAGATGTTAAGTGTTTATTTTCTTGAATTTTGGAAGTATGTTGCAATGCTTTTTTGCTTAAGACTTATGTCTTTTAATGATATTTGGAATTGGAAGTAATGAATGCTATTAGGAATTTGAAGTAATATATACTATTATGAAGTTTGAGTTTTTATTTTAATATATTTATTAGTATATTTATTAGTATATTTATTAGTATATTTTTAGTATATTTCCGCGCCCGCGTCGGAAAAATAGCGCCCGCGCCGCTCCCATTTTCGGAGTGACCGCGCCGCCCCGCTTTCCGAGATTAACAACATAGATATTATATATATTACCCACTCCGACTCATTAGCACTCCACCTCTTCCCATTCTATTTTTTAAATTTTTTAAATGTTTTTTAATATGGATACACCGCCTATTATAAAAAAAGTAATAGTAATAATATTGGTCTACCGCTAAAAAAGTCTCCAACATTAACCAATTCCGAAATCAATACATAACGGCTATACCGGTATACCGGAAAAAGCGCCGCTATTTTGAGCATAGCGGAATCGAAATGCAATACAGGCTCTCATATCGGATAGCCAAAATTCCAATACACAATACCGGTATATCTATACTAGATATTTAACAACACCGGATGAAAGTAGGCGAAACCTACTTAGAGGAGGGTTGTGGGGAAACCTACTTAGAGGAGGGTTGTTTGTTTGTGCCCCTGCTCAAGAGAAACTAGCAAAGGAAAAAAGACAACTAAAATATGTACATGAGAGTGAACCTCCCACAATTTGAACACAATCTCACCAGCAGTGCTTTCTGCAGAAACAACGCCAAGCTCATTCTTTGCAGTTGTTAGAAAGTACGCCCGTGCATCTCCAAGTGAAAGCTGATAAAGGAGGATTGAGTAAGTTAAAGTGTTTGTTATTCATGTAGTAACCAATTGATTTGAGAGCAATTTGGAAGTTTTGAAATTAACTTATAAAACTCTTAAAGCAGTAAATAGTACCACAAGAGCTTTAACAATGTCACCAGGACGAAAAGATAAGTGCATGTCTACTTTATCAATCTCAGTTGCCCTAACATCATGCTGCCTGCCAAAATAAGAATTATGAATACTCAATATATTAAAACAGGAATAATCATTAGAACTTCAAATGACAACTGCATGAAACTCATGATATAAAGATAGTCATGCACAAATAATAAAGTAAGTTTAACTGTTCCACCAAATCGATACAATTAAACGGACTACAATTCCTACAGCCCTTTTCTTCCTTTTTTTCAAGTAATTGCTGAAGTCCCTCTAAAACAAAAAATTACCATTTCAAAGCTATAGATTGTCTATGAAAGAATAACAACCTAGTTTAAAGAACGCACATAGTTAAACAAAATTTTACCAAGAAAAATATTCTAGCACTTAACAATACCTCCAGAAGTTCCAATACCAATGAGAAGTCATGCAAGCTACGTGAAAAACGTGTGCACACATAGAGATTATGGTCTTAGAAAATTTTCTTCTTTAATACTTTTTTCGTCTCATTACCACTGTCATTTTTACAATATTTTTTATGTTTCAAATTATATGTTCTTTTAGAATATCAATGCATCGTTTATTAGTTTTTCCACATATATCCTGATTTATTGTATTTCAACTCACCTAACTAATCCACTAACTACTAGTAATAAGCGTATTTTGGTATTCTAGTATATATAAAATTCATCATCAATAAACTATGTACCACCAACGTAGTCATCCACTTTAAGTGAACCTTACTAAAGCCAATGGGAAAGAATCAAAAGGAGGTAAAGATACACCATGCATAATACAACAACAAACTAGATTCCGCTAAGTAGGGTCGGTTACATAGATCAACTTTCCTCAGTATGTTCTATCCAGAACCATAATTATCAAATTGTAAATTTAAAGATCTTTCTTAATATCTTCTCTTATAAGACTATTTATGCAAAACAAAATTAAAAGATACTAATGGCATCCTATTTTATAATTTTACCTCTAATTTTAACAAACACTTCAACTAGCTTATATGCTATCACGTATAAGCTCATAGTTAACTTATCAGCTATTTTCTACTTAGGTAAGAGTATAGCATACCTAATAATGCCAGTAAATTTTTCGCGAACAGACTTTTGACCAACACACATAATATCAGCAAAAGCGGTTTTCGCCATCACTTTGGTAACCCTAGCAATGACAATAGATCCGGGTTCAGGAACGGGTCCATGAGCTTTATGGCCAGTTACTTCAATAGTAGGTCTCTGAATGTTGCAAACAAACAAACAACAGAATCAGTAATTGCGATGAAATTAGAATTGAGAAAATGAAACCCTAATTTAGGAGTGGGACTCGGAAGCTATTAGCTAACCTGGTCAGGAGAGTCCGAAGCGGGAGGTATGGTGTGGCGGAAGCCAGTTAAGGAGGCGTAAACGGTGTTGTTGTGAACCGCCGCGTATGTTCCTCTTCCGGCTTTGACGTCGGAGGTTTTGCCTACTACTTCTCCCGGTGTTACCATCTCTTCCACTGCTCCCATTAACGCTTCTTTCTCTTCTTCGCCGCTCGAAACCTTCACTTTGTTTTTTGTGCTGACCAACTCACTTTAGGCAATTTCATTATGAATTCATGAACGCCCGGCCCTTTCAAATATATTCTATTATTTAATTAAAAAATAAGCACAAATTATAAAGTGTACAATATTGATATGATCGAGTAAATCAATTAGAGTATCTATCTAAAAATATCGAAGAGATATGATCTACCAAAAATGTCCATAGTTCTCCTAACCAAAAAGCTTTAAATATAATGGCTAATGGTAACGTGTCCTATGTGTTAGGAATAATATAGTATGGATCTTCAATACTTATATTAAAAAGCTCTAAAGAAATTTTGTTGAACAATTATTTTTCTTGATATAATTATAATATTTTTCTTGATTTGTTTTTATCAAATTTCAAAAGTATTTGACAATGAGGAATTCATGAAGGATTGCATAAAAAAATGTTTTTCTTTATATTTTTAAGGATGTGTAATTTAAAAAAAAAAAAACAAATAAAGCATTACTAAAATATGGTCACAAATAACAAACATATGTAACATTTTTATTCTTGTTTTAAAATTAAAGGATTTATGATATTCTTCACGAACAACTATTCATTTAGAATTATAACATTTTGAATGATTGTTCTCTTAATAAATTTTTTTATCTCATCTATTTATGTAACAAAACTGTGTGTTCTTAAAAATAAATATTTGTTTCTTCTTTTTATTTATGTCACATGTCCCCTCATGAATTTAAGGGTATTTTGTGTCTAAATATTATTTTTTGCAATCAAAGCCTACAACCTCTTCACTATACTTACTATTTACATTGTTTTTTCTCTTATTCGGTCTTCTTCTTTTTTAATTAGACAACACGATTCTTCTTCTTCTCTTTTCAACCATGTAATCACTTCCCTTTCTGGTCATATCAATTGAATCACTACAAATACGGCTTATCCTTTCTCTTGTCACCATCGTGATGCCTAACATGTTCTGTAATACACCATTTCCTCACCATAAACCTCTTTCTCTCTATCAGATTCATTCATATATCTTTCAATTACATCCGCTTTCTTTCATCATTTTCATCTTTCTGATTTTCTTCTGACAATGGTGCGTCCTTGTGAGTCGATAAAAAGATATAACTGATAAGAATGAACTATGGAAACTTGTTGTGAAGGTTCATCATAGATGAACAGTCTTATATAACAATAAATATCACATTGAACTCGTCTTGATTGATAATGAAGTAAGTTGATTTTCAACTTTTTTAGTTTTAATAATTTAGGGTTTTGGAATACACTTAAATATCATTTGCAAATAATTTCTTCAAGTCATTTTTCAGATCTACTAGTTTTGTCTAGTTTGGCTTTTGTTTTTGTTTAGGTTTTCAAATATTAGCTTTTGATGGTTTTCGATTACCCTAACCTCAATTGTTGTTTTTTATTGTTTTGGTGTTTACGTTTTCAACATCTGGGTTGTAAATAGTTTTTTTATACATTTTGAGGTCTTTTGATTTTATTTGTAGTCTTTTAAATCATGTTTTTTCATTATGAATACCTTACATTTCTTATGCAACTTTTTAAATCTATAGAAAACTAATATTCATGTCATCATCCCAATGTAAATAAAAAAGAAGGCAATATGTGTCATTCTCTAACTCATAGCTACTGCGCGATACCTGTATCTGCAACATATACATAACGAGCCACACAACAACAACAAAAATGGTGAGAATAACTTTACAGAAAGTACTGGTGTATTAGTCAGCAATGATAGCATACATATACATAACATAATCATATACAAACAACAACAACAAATCACAATGCAAATGTATTAATGCAATGCACTCCTCCTCCAAAAATGCACGTGGTACGAAAAGTTTAGGTGTCCAAGTTATTTTATAGAATTATCCACATCTTTAATTCCTCTCTGGAAAGTCTTCTCTTTAAACAATGAGATTGTCACGGGCTCTCTCTGAGCACTGGACCTCGTCGAACCAAATTCTTACCTATTTCCAATGTATGTAACGTGAGTGCATAAACATATAATGATAATCACAACTCAAAATCAATCAACAAATGACATCTCATATCTCGCAATAATGTTCTCTCCGAATAAAGTCCTTTCTGTACAAGGTTCTCTCTTAATCAAAATTTTCCAAAATAAGGTTATCACTGTAATTCTCTCAGAATTACATAACTCAACAATATAACTAAATCTCTATAATTATATTAAAAGTAAAAGAATAAAATGATATTATTACTCAATAACTCAAAACACAAAACAACTCAATTTTCTTCATCAACTCATAAAATTACTCAAAAATATATCGACAGAGTAATAGTTATATTTCATACTCTCAACTCATCAAAAGGGTGACAACCTTTATCTTATACTCAACAACGTTCTCAAAGAAACTCTAAACAGTTTTACAACAATCTCAACAATTCCAATACAATTATAAAGTATTGTAAAGTGCTCAAAAGACAACTTTTGCATATAAATATAACTCTTATGAACTCTATTAGCTGGCAACCTGACTCGAATACTAATAAAACAACCCTAAGGTCACAATTGACTCTCAAACTTATCAAAAGGGTAGCGAAAGGTCCCTGAAATCAAAATTACTCGAAAATTCGCCCAACTGGACCACAAAACGTCGAATCACCTCCAAACATCTACGGCCTGCCAAATCGCAGCCCGAACCGCCAACACTGTCGCACGGTTGTAGCCGTCGCATGGATCGACAACGGCGACCCTGCGACCCGACAATGTCGGCACGACACCCGATTCTGGCAGGTACCGTCGCCGCGACTTCCAATTGCCACGCGACCCCAATTTTTTTCGGTCGTCGCCGTGGCTCTACTGCACATAAAGATTCTGATTTTTTTTTTACTTTTCGGAGAAAAAAATGATATTTTATGATTTTTCAAGAAAATTTGGCCATTTAAGATTTTGGTTATCGATCACTCAAAAGAAAATATCAATTATATACCACAAACAGAGCATACTCAGATTATCAACAAAAATCCCCAAAGGGGCACAACCACAGAACAATAACAACTATATCAATAGTGTCAACTATATCAATCATGTACTTAAACAATTCAATTCAATGTAATATAAACAAATTGTTAATTTAGAAGGGTTTGGGATAGACCCTTTTGGCCACAAACATACGATCAATCACCCTTACCTCGAAACTGATGATAGTTGATTTTTCCTGTCGTTGGGATTCTACATCACTTTCCTTCATACAAACGCTTTCCTTAAGTTTTTCTGTAGTTTTTCCACTTTTCAACAATTTCACATTCTGTCTAGAAATCCCTTATAACTTTTCTATTTAAATAACCTAAAAGTTCAATTACTTCTCTCACCCTAAAACTTTTTATACACCCTCACTAAACCTCTATTTATATTGCTTTTTTTAATTCAAATATTATCTAAATTATTTAAAATTATAATTATTTTAATTATTTCAACAATACAATTATTCACTTAAAATAATAATTTTATTATTCTCATTAATCCTCGCCACACTCTAGCTCTTACTCCAAACACCCCTCATTTTTTAATTTAATAAAAAACTATATTTTCTCTTAATTCTAGCATATCTCTAATTTTTTCTTAACATTAACCAAATCACCAAAATACCCATAAATCACACAAAGCACATAAATCACTCAATAACATATAATAAATTAATATAAATTTCAATTAAAATAATTAACTACAGTTGGGGTGTTACATTTATAAGGATGAAGCATCTAACAAGTCTTGAAGTATGAGAAAGCATGCCTCGACACGTATGGGTGAATACATAGTAAAGCATAAGGATATTCTCGTAAAAGTACATGGTTAAATCACACACACACACACACAAACTTGTTTTCAAACTTATTTTTCTTAAGAAAACAGTTTTAAAATTTTCTTGAAGTCATGCTAGATGAGTTAAGAGGTATCAAAATAGCTTTGGGCAAAATTTTGTTTGTGTCAATTGATTGGCACCTTATCCCAATCGATTGGGGGAGTTCAAAAATCCCCCCTAAGCGATTAGGACAACATCTTAATCATGGGTGATGACTATATATCTTTTCTTACTATTTTTAACTCAATAATCAATTAATTTGAAGGCAACCAATCGATTGGTGCATATTCCAATTGATCTAAAACTCATAAAAAGTCTTTAAAACTATTCCTTTTTTGTGCCAACCTCTAGTCTATAAACATATGTTAATTCCCACTCTTTTAAACATCCAGAAACGTCATTTCATTTCTCACATCTCACCCTCTCTCTGAAAAATTATTTTGTTTACTTTCTCTTACTAAAAGTTTAGGTGAAGTGCTTTTCAAGAAAGTCATTTTGCTAGCGAGGAAGTTGTAATTCATAAGGGTCGTTTTATAGGTTCACCAAGGAAGTTTTGTTCATACCTTGGTCGAACATCTTATCCATTTAGGGATTGTCTGTTTGGGTTAGAAGCTAGACTCTTAAAAATATTTTGTTTGGAGATTGTGCTATTAAGTCTTAATTTAGGTTTAAAAGTTCAGTTTGTTCAAAAACTTTCAGGGTTAGATCGATCACCAAATGATAAAATCTCATAGGTTCTTAGTTAACCTACGATAAAACCATGTTTCAGAGGTTTAAAAGTTCAGTTTGTTCAAAAGATTTCAGGGTTAGATCGATCACCCAGTGATAAAATCTCATAGGTTCTTAGTAGGGGTGGGAATAGGTTGGGCCGAACTAGGCTTTGCGAAGCCTGAGCCTGGCCTGCTAAAAAATTCAAAGCCTAAGTTTGGCCTGTAGCCTACCATAGGCTTATTTTTAGGCCTAAGTCTGGCCTTTTTGAAGGCCTGATTGACCTACTAGCCTATTTAAAAGGCTACTTCATTTAAACATTTGTAAATAAGAAATTCAACTAATGTTAAATAGACTAACAAATTATAAGATCAATAAGATTAAATGTTTGTTTTCATTATCTCATTCAAGTTTACCTATTAGCATAAGTTTTGTGATACTATTTATTGGAGAGAACTTATGAAAAAACTTATGACAACAACTTATGAAATTGTTTATAATGTTTTTTCAAATTATTTTCATAAGTTCTTCAAGATAACTAAGTTTTATTTTCGTATTTTAATTAAAAATACAAAATAGAATATAATAATAATAATAAATTTATTGAGTTTTTCTTAAATAGGTCAACCTAATAGGCTTAAAAGGTTTTTCTTACGGCATGTGGCCTAACCTCTTTATCTAAATAGGCTTACAAAAAAGCCTAGGTCTTTTCTATTTAAAAAAAAGCCTGGGCCTGGCTTAATGTAACACCCCAAATCTATCCCCCAATTAAATAAAGCGATAACAAATAAATCAGAGTATAATTAAAACATTCATGGCATAGACGGAGGCGTCACATCAATTGAAACAAAATACAACAACCTGCTTATATAGGTATACAACAATCAGGTAGCACACAACAGAGGAACTCAGTTCCTAACACCCACAATTCAGATACAGAATAAAAGCGGAAAATCTGCAACTGAATCTCATATACATATATAACATAAAAGTTTGTCTGTCATACACAGAGTCATACATGTACAATCCAAAAAGAACATATACATACACACATAGTCACAAGCGATCTCACCGACTACCCGGTGCTACATATCAGAGTCGACCGACAAAAGAATGAAGACTTAAGCTTCACAAAAAGACTTCCAGCATATAATCTGCAATGCCTCATAGAGCATTTAAAACAGCAAAAGGGTGAGAAACACAATTATAATATAATTGCATACAAATATATAATAATACGAAATACACATGTAAAACATTCTCACCGCAACTTACACCAGAATTCAAATACAAAACAACACAATTCTTATCTCGTACATCCATCACAATGGCATATCAATCATGCTCAATACATTTATCACCAACATATATATATATATATATATATATATATATATATATATATATATATATATATATATATATATATATATATATCAACTCATCAATTCCACTCACAATTCCACACATAATCAATTCATCCATGATTTATGCAAATGCACAGAGACCGACACAACGACTCTATGCAATGCAATGCGGTACCGTTCCATCCATCATTCTCATCATTAGTTCACTCGGGAACTATTGGAATCATCGCTTGTTACTTAGTGTAACTCCCCGTCGGGCAAACGATGTTCCCGTCGCTTTAGGTCCTCTTTGTATAAGGCACACGGCGTTTATGGATTGCCCTCAGGAGTGCCTCCCCACGTTACTTTCACAAGCGTAATATCCTTGCCTCTTAACCGCTTCAACTCGCGATCCAAAATTCTCACTGGTAATGCCTCAACCGTAAGGTTCTCCCTTACCTCAACCTCTTCCATCGGAATCACATGCGACGGATCCGGAACATACTTCTGAAGCTGTGAAACATGGAACACATCATGCAAATTCGAAAGACTAGGCGGCAATGCCACCTGATAAGCCACAACACCCACTCTCGCAGATATCTAGTAAGGACCAATAAACCGAGAAGTAAGCTTCTTCGACTTCAATGCACGACCAACACCCGTCACCGGTGTAACTCTAAAAAATACATGATCACCTTCTTAAAACTCAAGATCTTTCCGCCTTCGATCATGATAACTCTTCTGCCTACTCTGAGAAGCCTTCATTTTCTCACGAATAAGTTTCACCTTGTCCGTAGTTTGTTGCACTAACTCCGGTCCAACCACCGAACTCTCACCAGATTCATGCCAACACAAAGGTGTTCGACATCTCCTTCCATACAACGCTTCAAAAGGTGTCATTCCAATACTCGAATGGAAACTGTTGTTATACGTGAATTCCACCGACGAAAGATAACTATCCCAAGCACCACCTTGCTCAAGAACACAAGCTCTCAACAAATCTTCCAACGACTGAATAGTTCTCTCGGTCTGACCATCCGTCTGAGGATGATAAGCAGAACTCAATCTCAACTTGGAACCTAACGCCTTTTGCAAACTTTCCCAAAATCTGGAAGTAAACCTCGAATCTCGATCTGAAACAATACACAACGGAACACCATGTAGCTTCACAATCACACGGATATAAATCTCAGCCAACCTCTCCAAAGAAAAACTGATGTCAATTGGAATAAAATGCGCCGATTTAGTCAGTCTATCCACAATCACCCAAATGGCATTATGTCCCCTCTCTGTATTCGACAACCCTGTCACAAAATCCATAGAAATGTTGTCCCATTTCCACTCGGGAATATCCAACGATTGCAACAATCCACTAGGCTTCTGATGTTCTACCTTTGACTTCTGACACGTCAAACACGCATAAACAAACTGAGCCACATCCCTCTTCAATCCGGACCACCAAAAGATCTTCTTCAAATCTTGATACATCTTATTAGCTCCCGGATGTATACTCAAATTACTCTGGTGTCCTTCCTCTAAAATCATCTTTTTCAAGTCCGAATCACCAGGAATACAAATTCTCCCACGGAATCTCAAAACACCCTTATCATCCACTTTAAAGTCACCATTCATACTTTGATCTCCAACTGTCATCAAATCAACAAATTTCACATCCAACTTCTGTTTCTCGCTAACGATTAACAGAAAATCATTAGTGACCTTTAACATACCAAGCCTCACGCTATCAGATGTCAATTCACACACCAAACTCAAATCTCTAAACGCTTCCAAAAGTTCCCACTCTTTAACCATCAAAACAGACATATGCAAAGATTTCCGGCTTAACGCATCGGCTACCACATTAGCTTTACCGGGATGGTAATTCAAGCCAAAATCGTAGTCCTTAAAAAATTCCAACCATCTCCGTTGCCTCATATTTAACTCTTTATGATCAAACAAGTATTTCAAGCTCTTATGATCACTAAAGACTTCAAATCTTGCACCATAGAGATAATGCCTCCAAATTTTCAATACAAACACCACAACCGCTAATTCCAAATCATGAGTAGGGTAATTCTTCTCATGAACCCTCAATTGCCTCGAAGCATAAGCCACAACCTTACCTTCTTGCATCAACACTCCACATAAACCAATCAAAGACGCATCACAATACACCACAAACGGTTTAGTAGGATTCGGTAAGACCAAAATCGGAGCTGTAGTCAATCTTCTCTTCAGCTCACTAAAACTTTCCTCACACTAAATATCCCAAATGAACGTTTTACCTTTACAAGTCAGTTGGGTCAAAAGAAGTGCTAACTTGGAAAAACCTTCAATGAATCTTCGATAATATCCAGCTAAACCCAAAAAACTTCTAATTTCAATAACCGATCTAGGAGCCTCCCATTGTAGAACTGCATCTACTTTGGATGGATCCACAACAATACCATTACCTGAAATCACATGCCCAAGAAAACTCACTTCTGATAACCAGAACTCACACTTGGACAACTTGGCAAAAAGTCTCCTTTCCTTCAAAATTTGCAACACAACACGCAAATGTTCCGCATACTCCTCCCAGGACTTAGAATAAATCAAAATGTCATCAATAAACACAACAACAAATCGATCCAAATGCTCGTGGAAAATACGATTCATATACTCCATAAACACACCCGGCGCATTAGAAACCCCGAACAGCATCACAGAATATTCGTAATGTCCGTAGCGTGTCCTAAAAGCCGTCTTCTGAATATCTTCCTCTTTCACTATAATCTGATGATAACCTGACCTCAAATCAATTTTACTAAACACACACGCACCTACCAACTGGTCCATCAAATCATCAATTCTCAGAAGAGGATACTTATTCTTAATCGTCACCTTATTCAGTTGACGATAATCAATACACAATCGAATACTTCCATCTTTCTTTTTCACCAATAAAACTGGAGCACCCCAAGGCGATACACTTGGCCTCACAAACCTCTTCTCTAACAACTCATTCAACTGCTTCTTCAACTCAACCAACTCAGATGCCAACATACGATATGGTGCCATAGATACAGGTTTAGTACCAGGAACTAGATCTATAGTAAACTCCACTTCTCTTTCTGGTGGCACATCTGAAATATCCTCTGGAAATTCACACACAACTGGAAACACATCAATTGCAACTTGACTATCCACAGTCAACGACGCAAACAACCCAAACAACTGAGCTTCATCCGCCAAAAGCTTCTTCAACTCTTTGGTAGATAAGAAACTCGATTCCTCGTCTTTCTCAAGAGAAGGAAATCTTACCAACTTTTGATAACAATCAATATGAACCCGATTGAACTGCAACCAATTCATTCCCAGAACCACGTCTAAACCCTCCAACGGCAGACACAGCAAATCCATAGCAAAATCCTTACCATAAATGGTCAAAGGACAACTTAAACAAACCAAAGAAGTAGTTACCGACCCCATTGCTGGAGTATCAATAACCATCTCTCCACCCAACGAAGACAACAAAAGATTCAAACGCTTCACACACTTAGACGAAATAAACGAATGAATCGCTCCGGTATCAATATTAGCAACTAAAGACATACTATTAATAAAACAAGTACCTCTGATCAGATGGTCCACACTAGTAGTCTGAGTTCCTGCCAATGCAAATACTTTCCCTCCAGCTTGAGTTTGCTTTGGTTTCGGACACTTCGTACTAACATGACTAGGTTCACCACAGTTGAAACACTTCACCACATTCCTCTTACAATCAGCTGCGACATGTCCTAAACCTCCACAATTGGAACACTTCCTCATATCCTTTCTACATTCAAATTGACGATGTCCTAAGTCCCCACACTTAAAACATCTCGGAGGATTATACATACCTCCCCCACTTGGCCTTTTATCAAAATTACCCCTTTGCTTACCCTTGTCAGCTGGTGACACATAAGGACCACCACGAAACGGTTGCTTCCCTTTCCTTTTGTTCACACTTTTATAGTGAGTAGAACGAGCTTTGTTATCCTCCTCAAAAATTCTACAATAATCCACCAAATCTAAAAACCTTATAATCCTTTGATAACAAATTGCCTGCTTGATCTTAGGATGCAACCCATTCTCAAACTTCACACATTTGGAGAACTCCGCAGTTGCTTCAACATAGTGTGGATAAAACTGAACAAGCTCCACAAACTTAGCAGTGTAAGCCACAACAGACATGTTACCCTGTTTCAACTCCAAGAACTCTATCTATTTCTTTCCTCTAACATCTTCAGGAAAATACTTCCTCAAAAACTCCCTGCTAAACAAAGCCCAAGTGACCTCTTCACCTGTAGCTTCCCAAACATGACGCTTACTAACCCACCAATCATCAGTCTCCTTCTGCAACATGTGAGTACCCAATCTTACCTTATGTTCCTCAGCACAGTCCATCACTCGAAAGATTCTTTCAATCTCCTTAAGCCAAATCTGAGCACCATCAGGATCATGTCTCCCTTTGAAGACAGGCGGTTTGTTCTTCCTGAACTCATCATTCCCACCAGCATTAGGTGCACCCCGCACAACCTGAGCCATAACTTGCATAGCAGCAGCCAAAACAGCGTCATTTCTACCAGCCATATTATGTTCATATCCAATAACAACAACTATGGTTAAACAAATAGCTCACCCCAAACACAAAGACCGACACGGTCTGGCACGAACTGACACAAACTGGCAAAACTGGCTCTGATACCACTTTATGTAACACCCTCAATCTATCCCCCAATTAAATAAAGCGATAACAAATAAATCAGAGTATAATTAAAACATTCATGGGATAGACGGAGGCGTCACATCAATTGAAACAAAATACAACAACCTGCTCATATAGGTATGCAATAATCAGGTAGCACACAACAGAGGAACTCAATTCCTAACACCTACAATTCAGATACAGAATAAAAGCGGAAAATATGCAACTGAATCTCATATACATATATAACATAAAAGTTTGTCTGTCATACACAGAGTCATACATATACAATCCAAAAAGAACATATACATATACACATAGTCACAAACGATCTCCCCGACTACCCAGTGCTATATATCAGAGCCGATCGACAAAAGAATGAAGACCTAAGCTTCACAAGAAGACCTCCAACATCTAATCTACAATGCCTCATAGAGCATTTAAAATAGCAGAAGGGTGAGAAACACAATTATAATATAATTGCATACAAATATATAATAATACGAAATACACATGTAAAACATTCTCACCGCAACTTACACCAGAATTCAAATACAAAACAACACAATTCTTATCTCGTACATCCACCACAAAGGCATATCAATCATGCTCAATACATTTATCACCAACATATATATATATATATATATATATATATATATATATATATATATATATATATATATATATATATATATATATATATATATATATATATATATATATATATATATATATATATATATATATATATACATATCAACTCATCAATTCCACTCACAATTCCACACATAATCAATTCATCCATGATTTATGCAAATGCACAGAGACCGACACAACGACTCTATGCAATGCAATGCGGTACCGTTCCATCGATCATTCTCATCATTAGTTCACTCAGGAACTATTGGAATCATCGCTTGTTACTTAGTGTAACTCCCCGTCGGGCAAACGATGTTCCCCGTCGCTTTAGGTCCTATTTGTATAAGGCATACGACATTTATGGATCACTTTAGGTCCTCTTTGTATAAAGCACACGATCCGATCGCTTTAGGGCACACGATGTTATAGCGGATTCCCTCTGAAATCGTTTCGTCGCTCACACCCCACAAGGGCACACGACATCACAAGATGCATATCATGATGCTTGGCATACAATGACTCGTGACGATCCAATGCATACATATATACAACCATGTGAATCATCTCAACATCAATAATCATGCATATACAATCAACCACAACACAATGCATTTTCTTGCCCTTAGGCCACAAACCATCATCACAACATTTCATCACATGCATTCACATCATATAACATCACACAAGTCATACGATATATATCAAAAACATATTGCATGATAACACATCAATCGCACACAATTACGACGATAGAAGTCGACAAAACGACACATTTCCAAATTCTCGATATAATTAAATTGGCCAACAATCTCAGAACCATTATTATAATAAAGAACATCTCATTAGCTTTCCAACGATACTAGGAACGTCCTGATCCGACGTACGGATCAAAAGTTATGCATTTTCAAAGAAAACAAATTTATTGAAAATCCCCAGGAGCGCCCGGCGCAACAAATTGTCGCCCGAAGGTGCCCCCCTCGCCTCTGCTTCGCCCGGCGAAACAGAGGCATAAAACCCCATCCAAAACTTAAAAGAGTCAGGAGTGTGACATGCTGCGGCTCTTGGGCATCGCCTGGCGGAGCAGCGGCGCAACTCCTGCGTCACCCGGCGCTCAAAGCACCGTCCGGCGGTCTACACCAGAAACAGAAAATTCTGCTTGCATTTTACACTGTTCCACACCACCAAAATCCCACTTTCTCCAACCAAAATGTTTCCAATCAATCAAAACAAGTATCAACAATGTTCATACATATAATACGACCATTCAACACAGTTTATATCGATTTCCGACCGTGAAACCATCGATTCCGATTCATTTTTCTCATTTCGACCTATAATTGAAAAACTATGGAAAAGCAAGAGAACATTCAAACACACACATACATATTCATACACAAGCATAAGATAATCGAGTTTTACACCCTTACCCGATTAATCGTGCTTCGAAGTGTCGGTTGGATCGTTTTCTTACTCTCCAAGTTTTTCCTCTTTTTCTTCTTCTCACTCTCCTTTTCTCTTCTCTTATCTTAAACTTCTCTTTCTCTCTATTTTTCTCTCTAAGTTCTATTTTAAATGAAAAACATAATATTTACCCATCAAAAGACCAAAATACTCCTACACTCAAATATCTCGCAAACGCGATAAAACATAACAACAATGAAAAATAATATATTGCCAAATAAAAGTCAAGAATAAAATAATATAAAGACTAAAAATAATTAAATCGACTCAATTAAATAAATCTAACAAAAACTGGGGCGTTACAGCCCGGGCCTATGTAGGCTAGGCCGTAGGCCCCTGTTAGTTGGCCTGACCTATTCCCCTTAGTTCTTAGTTAACCTATGATAAAACCATGTTTCAGTTAAAGCTCAAACCGCACTAAAAGTTTGTTTCGGTTTGAGATCATTCTGGTGGTAGTATCTCACATGTTCTTGGTTAGCCCGATACAAAAAAAAGTTTCGGTTCGTGAGCTCAACCCGATGTTAAAAGGTTCAAATGTTTTATTGAAGCTTGAAGGCTAATCGCCCTAAGTTTCTTGTGGAAAGGAGACTAACTCCTTTGATCCATCATTTGGAAGGAAGACTCACTGCTTTTTCCCCGTGTTTGATCTTCAATTAGAAGTTAGCCATAAACTTCATTTTTCCCTGTATAAGAGGGTTGGAGAGTTCAGTCTACTAAAAACTCTTAAGTTTATTGGATACTTCTAAGATAAATTCTTGGGGGAAAAACTATGACATTTTTTACTGAACCTGTATAATTTCTAGTGTCTTCACTCTTCTCTTAAACTTTTTATTTTCGCATTTTATATTCAGAAAATCTAATTTCCACTTCATAACTTTATAACCTTTCTAAAAAAATGTTTTCAAACTCTAATTTTAATTCTGAAAATTTTTCAAATCCAAGTTTTTCTGAAACTCATAATTCACTTGCTCTTATGTGCGAAGTTACATGTTCAACAATATGTGTTGATACTCCTTTATTTGTTATGTATGTACATGAAACATGGTTAGCACCCTATAAAGAAAGATTTATTGCTGCATGGACTAATAAAGTCATTGATTTAGGGAACAAGATAATGAACAAGTACATCAATGTGACTTTTAATATATTCCATTACTAATTATCAAATTATGACATCTTTGTCTATTTATGGGTTTTATGGTTTAGTATGCTAATTAGAGACTAAAAACCATGTTGACTACTAGCCATGGAGATTTATGCAGAAGTTGGGATGGTGTGAACATCATGTTGAAGTTGCAACTAGGTTCAATCAGAGGATCATTTCAAAAAAGTATTGCCAACACTGAGCATTAGTATAACACTCCATTTTACTCCAGATTGCACAATTTCGTTTCAATACAATGTATATAACACATTAGAAAGGAGTTTGAAAGGGTAAAATTCGTTGGTTCTGACAAAGATGAATGTGGTTGCTTTATTACAATAACATATTGGTTACCTTGTGTGTGTCAACTTGTCGATTTTCAGATAAAGGTGAGTCTATTCCGCTAGAATTGATTCATGTGTCCTGGAAGAAATTATACATTGAAGAACATGAGGTCACTAAAGAAGATATTGAGACACAGTTGGATTTATAAGAAGAGTGTGAAAAGTTGAAGCGTTATTTCAATACACTGAATACTATTGGCCGGAGGGTGATAAATAAAAAAGTTCGGGAAGTAACACATTCATCAACAACTTCCATGCGTATACCACTAGTGAAGTACAAGCCAAATAAGGGGTTTAAGAAGAGTAAAATGGTCAAGAGAGTGACGTGAATCACGATCCTTCATAGTGAGAGTATGCTGAGGGCTCGTATAGAAGTTATAATACGAAGAAATTGCGTATAAACCTAACTAAAAGTCAACCGTCTAGCCAGTCTTCAAGACTTATTTACTTGTCTCAATTTCTTATTTTCTTACATAAGTATATTGATGATATTATTAATGTGGGTCAAGATGGAAATGTTGGTTTATGTGTTATTGTAGCTTTACTTGGATGAGGCGAAACGTCTTAGCTTTTTCTTTGGACGTAATTAGGTGCTGAAGTTTATCAACACCATCAAATGTATTCTAATGTGTTATATGACATAGTATATGAAGTTAAGAGTTCGTTATGAATAACCAGCTTGGGTGTGTAGGGCTGTGAGAAATGGATGACGATTCTTGATATGAGTTACTCTATTGCTTCTAGATACAATGTCATATTGGTCTCATTGCCTAGGACGTTTAACATCACTTTCTTCCCACTAGTGGTATCTGCATCCATAGTTGTAAGTATACATAAGCTTATTGCAGTTAGTTTTGTTAACAATAGTCATTGGGTTTAAGTGAAGTTGAAACCCAGTTGTCCATTGTCTCTCGCCAGTGAATGATGAAGACATGACTATAGTGAAGGTACAAGAGCATGGGAAACAACATATGCGGAACATATAAGACACTAGGAAGAAGATGTTAGGAACATAATTTGTTTTGTATTGATATTATAATATATTTTGCATTACATGTATATATTTTATCATGTTAATTGTTATATTGTCTAACTTTTTGTTAAAAATGTCAAAAACTTAAGTTAAATAACAAAAATTTTTAAAATACCACCGCCAACCAAAATTTTCAAATATTCATAAAATTAGGTATGCATCAGATTTTTTTAATATATCCGGTACGAAGTAGGTTTAACGATTTTTTGAAACATATGGTATAAATGAACCAAATATTTAAAATTTTTGATATTTAATCATACAATTTTCTGAAAACAAGTGCATTTTTTACCTGAAATTTTAGAAATATCCGATATTTTTTAAAATAAACTTAAAAAATTCGATATTTTTTACAATATCCAACTTTGTCAAAAAAAAAAAAAAAAAAAACCCAATGCTTGACAATATTTTTTTTAAAACCAAAAAAATATTAGACAAATAACATCACGGTAAAAACACAGCTCATGGGGTTACCAGGTTAAAGTGTAGGGTGGTAGGATAAATTCTCTAAATTCCAACCATGTTCTTTCTGTCTTAAGAAGAGGCCCATTCCGGTGTAAGCCCAATCACTGTCCGGATCATCTCCAGGCAGGTAGATCTCAGGCGCGACGTGTCTCCCAAATCTCATGTCAATGGCGATCACTGCATTAGTCTCTGTTTGATCTTCCTCACACTTGCTTCTTCTTCACATCACATGTTAATTTTTTCAAAATTGATCGAAATCAAAGAAACCGGCGAACAATTTCGGCACAATCAAGATGACTGATGTCACCGGAAGCTCAGTGGTACATACAACATAGCATAATCATTCCTTACTTGTTGATTTTTCTATTTCCCGTTACACTGAAATTTATCCTATCACCAACAAATTGCTGAAGCTAACAATTCGAATTTCATTTGGTGTTGCGCAGAGTCCTTCCAGTGCATTTGATCTGGGAGCATTCGTTGGCGACTTAACCATCGAAGAGGATCTAAACGGGTTAATATATTGCAGTTTCTAGTTGTAGTTAATCTTGCGACTAAGAATATTAATTTTAGATGTTTTTTGCTTACATTGTTATTGTTTTTGCAGTGATGATATATCGTTGGAAGGACTACAGCAAGAGCTTGAGGAATGTAAAAATGATGAAGTGAGTAAATATTTTATTTCAATTTGGTCCTTGTGTTGGAAACAATGCTATTTTAGATCCCGATGAAAATGGCTTAGTTGATCTTAGTTAGCATAATGTTGTATATTAAAGTTTCTGCCTGTAGCTTTATAAGGTTCTGATGCTGTTTTAGATTCTGATGAAATGGCTTAGTTGATCTTAGTTAGCTATTTTAGGAACAAATGTATTTTCTTTCTCTGCGTGCATCGTCAATGCTCACAAATCACATTCTCTATATTTTTCTTATTTTCATTGCCTTTTGAAAGTTATTAAGTCGTTTTTTTTCATCTGTGTAGGTAGTTGCAAATATACTATCTAAAGGTACAAAACTTAGAGATTATACCAAGGGAGTTGAGAATGATTTGCGCAAAGTGGAGTTGGATTCAATTCAGGTTTGTTGATAATATTGTGAATGTTTAAATAGCCACACCATTTTGTCTGCTTTGCTAGATTTGACGACATTGATGACGAGTAAGCATATGTATTTACTGTCTGGTTGTAGTACTGATCTTACAAGTAGCCTTGTTTTTCTGAATCTCTCCATCCTTCATGCAAAAGATTGGGAATAACCTTTTCTCTGACTTTTAGGAGAATGCTATTTTTCTACGATTTGTGGTCACTATATGTAAAAAATTGATTATATGGCATTCTCCTAAATGTAGTGAAGTATTCTGAAAGAGCCTCTTCCGCTTTATCATGAAATTTTGTTTGTCATGTCATGCTGTTCCTAGCATTAATCTTGCTTTTGTCTATTGTTGCGGAAAACATACTAATCAATTGATTTTACAACTGTTCCATTTATTGCAGGATTATATTAAAGAAAGTGATAATCTAGTCTCTCTTCATGATCAAATTCGAGATTGTGATAATATCTTGTCACATATGGAAACTCTGCTAAGTGGATTTCAGGTATGTTGGCTCTTTGAGCAATTTGAAAAAGCTTTCATTTATGAACACCTATAGTGATATAAAGCAGAACCAACCAATCAGTTCTTGGTTAAGTAGTATCATTTAAAAATGGTGCCAAGTGTGTTTTCCTGATATTTTGACAACCCAAGTAATGCAAGTATTTTACATTTGGATTGGCACCACAATCTTAACAATTACTTTTAAAAATAACTTTTATTCTAAAGCATGAATGTGAAATTTCTACACTGTTTAGTTTTGGAGGTATTATTTTCACATTACAATAATGAAATGCCTATTTATATTCCGAGGGTATATATATTGCTCAAATGTTACAATTACATTAATTTATATTCAATAGTTTGAAGGACTTATCAGACAATGTGAAATTCAATTTCCATGTTGATTTTGAATGTAAAATCACAAACTCTTGATTTTATTTATCAGGCTGAGATTGGTTCCATAAGTTCGGACATTAAAATTCTACAGGAGAAGTCTATGGATATGGGTTTGAGGCTTAAGAATCGCAAGGTATGACCATTTTATATGAACAGACTAATATTTCAAAGACATTCTTGAATTGTAGCCCCTTTTGGCGTTTTCTTAGTATTATATAGCTGTCAATTTGATCTTGGAAGCAGATTGCATCAAAAAGCTGTTTACATTTTGACAATTAGGTTAATTCATCAGAATTTCTTTAATTGTTGGACTTCTTTTCAATTTTGGATTGGGGGTATCACTTTCACTATCACATATTCAGTCTAAAATATTTTCCTCTGCAACCCCACCCAACCTACTTAGATTATGTCTTTCTTTCTGTATTTTGACTACATGTTGTATGTAATATAACTGGTCTTGTTTTTTCTTCTAAAAGGTGGCTGAATCGAAGTTGGCTAAATTTGTAGAAGACATAATTATCCCTCCGAGGATGGTGGACATCCTTATTGATGGAGAGGTATTATGCTTTTTCTATAATTTACTTCTCCCCTCTCCAATAATGTTTTGTTAATTACTTTTGTAGGTTGTATGAAAAACACATTTAACACTTCTAGTAGTATATGTTGAGAGTCCCACATCGATCTGAGATATGGCCTAGGTTGTGTTTATATAGTTTATGCAATCATCAGCTTACAAGTTAGTTTTGTGGGGTTGGGTTAGGCCCTAAGTTTACTAAATTTGAAGAGTATTGTTTGCATCTTATCTTCTTCATTTTCATCAGCTTTTCAGGCTTTGAAACAAGGGTCTGATCTTGAATCCGTAATATATGTTTTTTAATGACTTTTATATTTTGAACTTATGTTTGAAAGCAGTGTTGGTGTCGGGAAGGTCTGCCATCTGCATGTAACATTATAAACACTGGTTTCTTTTTATCTAAGATTGTGGCTTAGGTGAACAAGTGTCGTGGATCCTTAGGGAATTAGCTACACCAGACTCCAGGTCTTCTGGTTTTTATCACTTTTTTTCAGAAATCTGTTGTTTGGTTTTGTTTATTAGTTCTGATACACCCATGCAAATGTATGCATGCATTACATACACCATGCATACATATAAAAATGTATAATAGAATAATACTTAGACCGACAGTTTTCTGTTGCTGGTCATGTCTCTTCTTGCTCTTCTTTGGCATTTTTGCTAGAGTTATTGTGCTTTAAACATTGGGATATACTTTATGTACACCACACAATACTTGATATGTATACTGCTCCAAATGACATATCTTCCACCACTATATTCCCTTTTAGTTAGCTGTCTTGCTCACTTTGGATGTTTTTCAGGTCAATGAGGAATACTTGAGAACTCTTGAGATTCTGAGTAAGAAACTGAAGTTTGTAGAAGTGGACACAATGGTTAAAGCTTCAAAAGCTCTTAAAGATGTTCAGCCTGAGCTTGAAAAACTTCGGCAGAAAGCAGTCTCAAAGGTTGTCCACCTATAGTATTAGTGTGACATTTTATTTTCTTTTATAATTTCATTCAGAAGTTTTGTTCTATTCTAAGAGCTGTTTATAAGATAGACAAGTATTTATATTATTGTTATTCATCCATCTGCAGGTGTTTGACTTCATTGTTCAGAAACTCTATGCATTGAGAAAACCCAAAACAAATATCCAAATACTTCAGCAAAGTGTCCTTTTAAAGTACAAGTGAGTTTCTTTGATTAATCTCTAGAATGTGATGGGTTGATTGGTTGATAAGCTATATATTCTGAATTTCCAATTATTAAGTTCCGCTAGCACATAATTTTATTTGCTTGATAACAGGCAAAACACATATATTGAGTTTTTTCAATATACATTTTTTTAAAAACATAAGTGTGGTTCGTAACACAATCTCTTTTGAGTATTACTACACTCTGTCATTCACAAAGTTATTTTCAATAACTGTTTGTATTGAGCCTTCAATGTAAAGCTGCAGCTAAATCATCAGAGACCGTGCTTACAAACTGATCTATTGATCTGTAGAATTTATTTATCGAACTGCCATTGAAGGATTTCCTATTTGTAAATGCTATAGTTGTCATAATTAGCATTTAATCTGCCAACAGGAGAACTAGAGAAGGATCTGACATTTACCATTCTATGTCTCCTTGCTTTCACCGCCTTTAAATTGTGAAAGCATTTTGGTTAATTTTGTTAACTTTGGGTGCTTTATGAATCTAACAAATAGAAGTGCAAAAGTGTAGGTATGTTGTTAACTTCCTCAAGGAACATGGCAAGGAAGTATATAATGAAGTTCGTGCAGCTTATATTGATACAATGAATAAGGTAACTGCTAAAATCAGAGTCTTCCATCAAGATATTTGCGGATCAAAATGTTATCCTTCATATTAGTAAATGCTATGAGCAGTAGAAAAAATTTGTTTACTTTCACTTTTTTTTTGTCCATTTCTCGATTGATAGCATCTTTCTCAAAGTAAAATGAACTTCACATCAGCATCTCAGCACTATGTCAGCAAAGCTTTCTTAAAAAAAAAAACAAAGGTTTACTATTTCAAAGGAACTTAAGCTTACTATAACCTGTTGACAAAAGGCTCGTTTTGTATGATTATACATTCAGCCTAAGTGTACGTTCAATATAGAAGGAAAGCCCACACTAAAAATGCATATTTTTCTACCTAAATGAAACTTATTTGAGGTGTGGATGGTAGCATCTATAAATCTTTGCTAGCTTTATGTTGGCCTGACATATTTAGATAACTGCTGTACTGCTGTCTGGAAGATGTTGCTTTGGTTGCTTTGGTTCTATGTTGATTTGCTGGCTTTCATGTTTTATGATCGATTCACTTAAAGGACTTCTATTTTGGTTGTTATAACTTATAATGAATGAGCTAATCCATGTTACAATTATCAATTTTTAGCAGCTATCCCAATATGTGAACGTATACATATAGACTGAATAGAGCGTAATGAATTTGCATGGAAACAGTGCGTTTGAAAATTATTTCAGCATGTATCCTTATGCTCCTGTATATTTGCAGGTTCTCAGTGCTCATTTCCGTGCCTATATACAAGCATTGGAGAAACTGCAACTGGATATAGCAACATCCAATGATTTAATTGGTGTAGAGACAAGAAGCGGTGGTCTTTTTGCAAGAGCATGGGAACCGTTAAAGAATCGATCTGCTGTTTTTGCTCTTGGGGATAGGATTAATATATTAAAGGTATGACTCGACCTAGGAAAAAGGAGAAAGCTGTGCAGATTTTTCTTGTTTTCTTAATCAAACTAAATTGACCCAGGAATCCATGTATTTATTATCATTGGTGTTAGTTGTTCCTTTTGAGTAGTGAAGGTTATAGCCAAGACAAGGATTATAATTGTGGGAACAAGGAAAACATTTTTCCGGGGGGCAGGATTATGTTTCATGCCTATAGGGATCTGTTGCTGGTTTAAATATTGATTATTATTTATTATACTTTGAATTATTTGCATTAGAAAAGAAATAAAATTTCTTCCAAGAGTATTTGGTTTATACTGTACTTTTTATTTATGATAGTTTTATTTCTTGGTCCTTGGTATTGTTAATGTGAGTGGATTTAGCTCCTCTAAAGAAGGAGACACACTTTAGAGGATAAAAGTGAAATTATGACTGATGATTGAAAATTTAACAATTAAAATATCAACAATTTCATAACTTGTTATAAATGTGTATTATTCGTTCACAAATTCAACTGTTGATTGATTCTTTGATTGGCCATTGTTTTTACACTCTTCACATTAGAGGAGCCAAGTTCAATTGAAATTTATATGCCGTTAGTTGATTCTGATCTGCAGAGATTGTACAATCATTGGGTAATTGCCTTAGATTTGACATAATTTCAGGAAATTGATGAACCAGCATTGATTCCTCATATAGCTGAAGCCAGCTCCATTAAACATCCTTATGAGGTTCTGTTTAGGAGCTTGCAGAAGCTGCTTATGGATACGGCTACTTCAGAGTACTCTCCAGTTTGCTATGCTACTTAAATATTGTATTACAATATACTAATGTGTAGTTAAATGCATGTTGACATTATTTCCTTTCATCTGCAGATATAATTTCTGTGAAGAATTTTTTGGGGAACAGCATATGTTCTATGAAATTTTTTCAGGTATCTGTGATGGAGTTTTAAATTTTCTAATGCGTTTGCAGTCATTGTCCAACAGATTGTTATCAGGAGAAGTTTTTTAGCCCATTGATATATAAAATAAACTTAGATTAATTTAACATTGCTACTTTGTTAATTGCAAATTTTAAAATATGCTAACACGGAAACAAAAGTATTATGATGTTACAGAACATTTGGAAACACTATTGAAATTGGGGCTTGACAAAAAAATTGTAGAATTGACCATTCAAATTGGATTTGTATAGATCATAAACTAAGGATTAAGTCTTTAATGTTTGCACATATATTTTTTAGTGCTCAAATAAATAACCTTTGCATTTAATATGATATATAATTGCATGGTAACCAAAGCCATTTTCAGCAAAAAATAAAAAACATTTACCTTTTTGGTAAATAAACAAACACCAAAGTATCATTTTATGTATTCAATCTTTTCATTTCCAGAATCAACTGATATGCTTTTTGGTATACTCAGGTCCTTTTGGTGTCATGGATGAGCATTTCAATACAATACTTCCAAATTGCTATGATGCTATAGGTCTAATGCTTATGATTCGAATAATACACCAGCATCAGGTAAAGTTCTAACTTGTATTACTGATTCCAGTCTTCAGTAAGATGGACAACATATAAAAAAAAATCATATTGATGCTAATTGGACTATTGCGGCCTAAAGGTGTAATACCAACGAGTGATTTTCAACAATCCTATTATGGTTCCAATTTCCAAGAATCTGAATCTTAGCCACCCTCCTGGAATTCCCCTGTATTCTACTCGATGGTTTTGAGATGCAAACCATTTCTTGAGCAGCAATTACAAACTAATTGAATAATATACCTTATAAAACTGGTACCAAACTAGATAGATACATAACAACTGATTTTTATGGAAAATCTCTGGAGGAAAACAACTTCACAGAAATACAGAGTTATACAAGTAAACAAGGCAACACAAGAAAGAAAAGAAGTATGATGACACGGTTCTGCGGAGTTCAAGAGCCTTGGAACTCTCCCTTTCCGAATTCCACTCTGAATTTCTCATGTGATCTGCCCCTGTTCAATTTCTTTACTATTTATTATTACACACCACCTGAACTGAATAGACATATATAAATACATAACTAAGTTCACAGCAGTAACGCCCCATAACTAGCAACCACTGTCCCATAAAGTAACTGCCCCGTAACTAGCAGTAATTTTCAATAATTTTCTCATAACTGATATAATCAGTTTTGCCCTTTCCTCTTGTACTCATTTCAAATAAGGTCTAACAATAACAAGAACAAATTTCTTAGCACAGTTGAAATTCAAATAAGCGCCAATCTGCATTTCATGTTTCAGTTAAAAGCTAAAACCAAAAAGTAATGTGAATGTTGGCAAAGATTTGTGCATTTACAAATGTTTTATCCTTTAAACAATTTGAAACTGATAATCGTATTTATTTCAGCTCATTATGTCTCGGAGGCGGATTCCATGCTTGGATTCTTATTTAGACAAGGTCAGCTTGCTGGGCAATGCATTATTCATAGACAAGATTAGTTTTTTCTTGGCAGTGTGTTTATTTCCGGTAGATTTTGATATTATTCTCATATATGAATAAAATTCACCTGCTCACAAGTAGTAGCCCTACAATTCGTGTAGGGTTCTGAGTTTAGACAGTTATAACATTGAAGTTACTGGGGTGTTGGTTAGAAAACTATTTAACTGTTTATCTGGAACTTAAATCTGTTTGAAATAATTGAATAATCTAAATGATTGTCTATATCATACAAGGAATCTGTACAACCATATACATACATGGAAAACATAATCCCTCAAGATTGGGAGTAGCTAGCAGCGAATTAGTGATATGTCTCCCTGCAGCCAGCTAGCAGCTTGGTGAAGAAAGAATAGTTTTTAACACTTCATCACCATGAACTAGTGAATAAGCCATCTGCTACTCGGTCTACTCGGTTCTCCTCACTTCATAATTAGCTCCTTATAGCCGCAGTGTTTGACACCCAAAAATCTCTCATTTTGGCTATGAAATTCGAAAGCCATTCCTTCTCCTTCCTCATACGAGTTTCATTTTTCACCAAATCAGACTAACCTTAACTTTTTATCAGAGCATTGGCGAGGGGATTACATTTTTCTTCAAGTCCTTCTTTCCATCATTGCCTGATTTGTTAAATCTTTTGTCCCTTTTTTTCTGTGGAAATTCGATGTTCACCCTCTGTTCTACCCTAGGAAGTCATAGATGACTAGGATCCTACATTTCTTTGACAAGACTTTCTAGATAATGGGTCTCTATTTCCTTGGATCTGAAGTCTTGTGATATACAATCTCAGTTCTCTTACATTTCCCTCATTTATTCCAATATATTTTATGTACTGTCATTTATGAAATCCTTCTGCTGTTCAATGATGAAAATGGATAAAATTAGCAGATAATATTGAGTCAATGGGCCTCTTGAGTCATATTTGAAGCTAATTCATTATTTTGGCAGGTCAATATTTCCCTATGGCCTCGGTTTAAGATGGTATTTGACATGCATCTCTACAGTTTGCGAAATGCAAGTGTGAAGACATTGTGGGAAGATGACGTTCATCCTCATTATGTGATGAGGCGTTATGCTGAGTTTACTGCTTCACTTATCCACTTAAACTCCGAGTTTGGAGATGGTCAGGCAAGTATAATAAACCTATCAATCATCAACTCTTTTTTTGTAAATTTCTAATACAATTCATCTGTTTATTAATTGCAGCTTGACTTGAATCTGGAACGACTTAGAATGGCCATTGATGATTTACTTATCAAGCTTTCCAAGAACTTCACAAAGTCAAAACTACAGACGGTGTTTCTTATTAACAATTATGATATGACAATTGCTGTTCTTAAGGTAGGAATCTGCAAGTTGGCTCTTCATTTATTTTGTAAAGCTGTATATCTGCACCTAGAAAGTACTTGGTCAAAACTCCATTTCAAATTGCTTGCATGATTTATGTCAAAATTGATTATCACGGCATGCTCTATCAATTTGGAATATCCGGGATAACTTGAATTTTTCTCATATGCTTACTTCCAGGAAGCAGGTCCGGAAGCTGGAAAAATTCAAATGCACTTTGAGGAACTACTGAAAAGCAATACAGCATTATTTGTGGTAATTGCGTTCAATCCTTTCATACCCGGTTTTGTCGCAAATTAAAGTTTGTGTTTGAATTGTGCACACAGTATACCAGAACAAATTTCAGTTACTATTTCTTCGTATTCTTGGTTAAGAAATAGTGAAAAATGTTGCCCTAGTCTAACTTTAGTTTCTTCCGACTTGCCTTTTGATTGTCATATTTAAGACCAAACCTTTTTTAGGAAATTTTAGTGCTGTCGGTCCTAATCTGAAGGAAATGAATTCAAAATTAGACTAGCTTACTGAGAGTTCTGTGTCAAATAAATTATGGGAGAACTCAAGATATCACTTGTTGATAACAAACTATTTATGTGAAAACCACATAAATCAGAACTGTGGCCTCCATCTAAAAGAAAGAACCTCCAACAATTGTAAATGTGAACTTATAGAATTTTAAAAAAGAAGACGATTAGTGTACCCATTGACTAACTTTGAGGTATAACAGATAACTAATTTACCCTCTCGCATTCAATTGCAATTGCAATTATCTTTACGGTTTTGGTTTTCAATCCCTGCAGGAGGAACTGCTCCAAGAGCATTTTAATGATTTAATCAAGTTTGTAAAGGCCAAAGCCTGTAAGTATAAAAAAGATGACACTAATGTAGCTTCTGTTTTCCGTTTTATATTTGTTAAAACACGGGCTTGATTGCATGAAATTTATCAGCGGAGGATCCAACTTCGACTCCTGACAAACCTATAACTATTGCGGAAGTGGAACCACTAGTGAAGGATTTTGCAAGTAGGTGGAAGGCAGCGATAGAGCTGATGCACAAAGATGTCATCACGTCTTTCAGTAACTTCTTGTGTGGTATGGAAATCTTAAGAGCTGCATTGACCCAATTGTTACTGTACTATACAAGACTCTCGGATTCCATCAAGAGGATCCCTGGTGGGTCTGCATTGAACAAGGATCTTGTTTCCATATCGTCAATCATGTATGAGATTAGGAAATATTCGAGGACTTTCTAATTTTTTTCGAAGGAGTCTTAGTTATCTGTTGTGTCTAAATTCCAAATCCTTAATATCCGATATGTTGTAAAAAATACATTTTTGGACTCAGATTTTTTGCTGTTTTAGGTACATTTATAGTTACCGAATTGGTGCCCTTGGGCACACCATTGTTGGAGAATGGTGAATGCTTCGGTTGTAGTTAAATGCAACGAATATCAAATCCATGAATTTATACATAATGCAGAGACAGACATTATCGTGCAATTTTTATTTGGATAATGAACTTATTTTACTTTTTCCTGTGGATAAGATCATAGAGTTGATACTATCATGTTTGTTTGCTTTTCTTAATTATAATAGTTTGAGAAATTGGACTGGATTGTCAATTCGACTGAAAAGTTAGTGAACCAAATGAATACTTGGTCCTTCTAACTTGCAAATTTGGTAGATTACAAAATTGGCAAAAAGCAAATGTGAAGAAATAAGTCTTGTTTGGATAAACAACTTATAACACAAAATACAGAAGTTTCTCATTTTATGAGAAGAAGATCTTATAAGAGGACGAGGAGAAAAGGATGTCATAAAAATAACCATCAATCTTATGAGTAGTTCTTATAATCATATAATAAAGAGAACTACAATAAATAATTGTAACTCGCTATCAATGAATGTAGGAAGGAACAATGCCCAGACCCTTTCCAGGTATGACATTCAACATGTTTAAAGTTAGGATAAAAGTGGCATATCAACTTATGAGAATGCCTCAATCATAACAATCATCAGATCCTAATTCTACTAATAATAAGCAAACCTCTTTTAAGTGTATGTTTGGTTTACATTTTTTAAGCAAACCTCTTTTAAGGGTATGTTTGGTTTACATTTTTTAACAAAAATATGTTCGGATTCGAATCTTCAGATTAACCTTTTCCTGCATATTATTGTGTTTTTTTACAATGGGGGAAAACAATTTCAGATTCCAATATCCGAATTAATTCCATGATAGTATTTTACACCCTTAGACACTGTGTTAGGAGAAATTTGATATTTTTTAAAATAAATCTTATATTATAATAAATCAATCTCACAATAAATCATACACATTTGTTATTTAATAATAAACTTTAAATAGAAGAATTACTACATATATTTGAATGGCAAAATGTCAAATATAAAATGTTAAAATGTCATAATCAACCCCACAACAAACCATAATACAAAATGTCAAAATATCAAATTATACAAAGATGTTTCCTGTTCTGCAACGCATGACGCGCCTCTACTAAGATGGCATGTAAAGTGACCATGTGAGGAGTGTTTTCCTCAAACTTCTCTAGCTATGATCTCTTTCCTAATAACTACAATGTAGTGACATATCGACAACACATCAACGACATAGTCTGCCTTTGCCTGTTTCTCTTCTAAGATTTTTTGAGGAATAGAGGATCTCCTTCTGCATCTAGTGTCATGTAAGGATGTGACACCCTATAAAACTATTGGATATAGCCGTATACCGTACTCCAAGGACGAGGAGTTGTCACACGAGGTACATCCTCTAGGACCAGATTGGGCACAACAACAACTGGGACAACGAGGGCTTTTGGGATAGAAAAGGATACGTGAATTTGGAAAGAATACGTCAGAGACACATGAATCCGGGAAGACAATGCGCCAACATCGAAATAAGTTTCTTCAACTGGAAGTCATGAGGGTTTATCTTTATCCCTACGAACGGAAGTATGTTAGGTCACTCTACTATGTCTTAGTATTTCTTGGTTGTTAAATATTTTTTCTATAATTAAATAAGAAAAACCATGTCATAAACAAAGTAGCATTGTCAAATAGAATAAAAAAATACATGTAACTCCAGATTTTGTTATTCGAATTAATGGTCCGAAGATCAAAATCAGGATTGCATAAAACTAACAAAAACGAAATAGAGAAACAGAGCACGAACCTTAAGCTCCAATGTTGAAAATGGAGAAACTAGGTCGTTTAATGTGAGGGCTATGGTATCTCATCTACTTTGTTTTAATGATGTCAACAACTATGTAAGTTTTAGATTGTAATTTGAGTGGTATCACTTCACGTGTCGGGCATATTTCGTCTAATCATTATTGTTCATGTGTCTAGATGTATAGGACCTTGTCTTTCCCATAAACAAATGTTCATTACCATTTTAGTATAGTCTAGTATGTTTTTTCTGGACTTGGTCAGTTGAAAATGCGCAGAAAATTGTATTTCCAAAAATTTGCAGTTCATGCGCTAACCCTCCCAGCTCATGCGTTAACCTTCCAGTTTATGTGCTAACCTAGTGAAACCTGCGGGAAAGCGCATAACTTTGGATGACTCAAAAAACATCATCTGTGCGTCGACGCATGGTTCCTCTGAGTCGACGCATGACCTCCTGAACTGACTTTTTTCACTTAAATTCTTTTTCTGTTATATTTTTTTTGGGTCAATTATTTTTCTCTGTAAATAGTTTTGGTCATCTCATTATTCACAACAAGAAACGTGAAAATTTATGTCATTTCTCTCTTCATCTTCATCTTCTTCATTGAGTAAACAAACAATCACACATAATCATCTTTGTTTGTGTCGCCCATTGTTCGAAGTGATAACGTTCAGAATTTAGGAAGTGTGATCTTCATTCTCTGGGTTGAGAGCTTGGCAGGTGTTTCTTGAATAAAACCAGTTGGTTTTGTCCTCCAAGAATCGAGTAGATTTTGGGGGTTTTTGCACAAACCGTTTCGTTCTACAGGGATTCGGCTGGGCGAAGGTAACCGAAAATTGGCGCAATTGTTCGGTTTAGTAGCTGTAATCAGAGAATCGTGGAAGAGAGGTTTGGGTTCAAATTTTTGGTAGATCGCAATTGATCGAGTGAAGGTAACCGAAGAACGGTGAGTTCTTTCAGTTTAGTTGCGTGGGACGGTAATTGGATCAACCATATTCGAAGGACTTGATTCATCTTGAATCAAGGGGAGAGAAAATTTTGCATCAACGATCGAAGACGTTCGAGGGTTTGGATGTTCATAGTTTTCTCTTGTAATAAACAATTTGCAACAGCTACACACACACACACACACACACACACATATATATATATATATATATATATATATATATATATATATATATATATATATATATATATATATATCTCAATTCCAATTGTGGAGTTGGGGGCAGACGTACCCAAAGCGAGGACGATTGGGGAACTGCCTAATCAAATCTCGTTTGTTCTTTCTTTCCCTTAACTCTTTTACATTTCAGTTTGTTCGAATTTGTAAAGTCGCAATTTATCGAAATTTCTGTTGTAGTGTAATTCTGAGCTGAGAAACTATTTGTTAAATTGATACAACTCCTTGAATTGTATCTTAGAGCAGCTCTATATTACATTCCATAGAAATTCTGCACTTAGTGTGTTGACGTACACTAGGTGTTTGATAATTTGTTTCAAAGCAAAAATCGAATGCATTGCTTTTAATTGCTTATCATTTCACCTCATTGATTTGGATTAAACATCAAACAAGTGATAATTTGTTGACTGTGTTTTTAAGTGTAAAAATCAAACTGAATTTTTCTCTTCCATACTCATTCCCGATATATTCGTGCATATCCGATCCTTTTAGTAGAAGGTTGGTTGTAGATGTTCTATCCAGTGGTTGCTTCCGTTAAACAATTTTAAAACTAAATTTTTGGTAACCATTTGCGTGTAAAACTCAAGGGATATATTCAACCCCCCTTCTAGATCCATAGCCATCGTCTAACAAGTGGTATTACGAGCTCTGGTTAATTCTGGTGCTCCGGTAAAACTTATTGGATCATGGCGAACGAACCTAAAGGGCGGGGCTTATAATAGAGCTCCAGTTTTTACAGGCAAAAATTACAGCTACTGGAAGGATTGTATGCGCGTCCATATTAATTCCATAGGTCGGAAGGTTTGGAACGTTATTTTAAACGGTCCCATGGAAATTACTATGACTAACGCGGCAGGCATTGTCGTTCCTAAACCCGAAGCTCAATGGACTGAGGAGGACGAGAAAAAGTACAGCTATGATTGAAAGGCTCGTAATATGATCATCTCCTCCTTGGGAGTTGACGAGTATTATCGAGTCTCTCATTGTGAAACGGCCAAAGCCATGTGGGATGCTTTACAAGTAGCCCACGAAGGCACTAATGATGTTAAGATGGCTCATATTAATACACTAACGCAAGAGTTTGATTTGTTTTACATGAAGCAAGGTGAAACCATTGCGGATATGCAAAAACGATTTACTCACATTATCAACAAATTGCATGTTCTTGGTAAACCAATTCCAAATGAGGTTGCTACTAACAAGATTTTGAGGTGTTTAAACAGGGAATAGCAACTGAAGGTCACTACTATCAAGGAGGCCAACAATCTTGCTACACTAGACCTCACAACACTTTTTGGCAAACTCGATGAGCATGAGCAAGTGCTCATTGGCTTGGATAAACATGAAAAAAGTATCAAGAAAGAGAAGGCAAAAGATACGGAGAAGAAGTCGATAGCTCTTAAGGCTTCTTGTTCAAAGTCCACACATCAAGAGCTAAGTGATGATGAAACCAATAATGACAAAGATGAAGAATCCGGTGATGATATTGGCTTATTCGTGAAGAGGTACAATAGATACGTTCGTAAGAGCGAGATTCAACACTCGGACAGAAATCTAGTCAAGTTTAGGAAGCAATCTAGAAGCGAAGGAAATAAGAATGGCAAGGTAAAAGGGATGTGCTACAACTGTGGAAAATCTGGGCACTACAAGCCAGATTGTCCATCTCTAAAGAAAGACAAAGATAAGGATAATGACAAGAGTCTCTCAAACTAAAGGTCCAACAAGTATCGACGAGCATACATCGCTTGGGAAAGCGATAGTGAGTCGGAGAAAGATGATTCATCAAGCGATGAAAGTGAATCCGTTAACTTTTGTCTTACGGCATGCCACAACAAAGCAAAAGAGGTAAAGCATTCTAAATACGATCATGTTAATAAAATGTCACATTTAGAGTTACAAAAGGCTTTTGATATGTTACACTATGAGACTAAGGAAGCATTTCAACGCTTAGCCTCAAATAAAAAGATTTTCTCGTATTTGGAGAAGAAGGTTTCCGATTCTGAAAAGGAATTGGAAGCCCTCAAAAACTCTATAGTGGACACATCAAAAGCCAAGGTTGAAAAGGACCCTACCTCTTGGTTAAATTGGGGTTGTGACACTTGTCATATTTGGCAACGAGAGGTGAGAACCCTCAAGGCCAAATTGGACAAGGCTCTTAAGCCAAAAGTTACGTTTGCTATTGATTGATCACATTTTCGTGAAAGCATGAATAATCCATATCAAAAGTATACCTATGTGATTCGAGATAGTGATAGAAAAAGTAAATTCCAAATGAATCGTAGTTGTCTTTACTGTTGTAAGCCTGGTCATACTATTGCGAAATGCCGCTTCAAAAGGTTTCTTGTTCCGAAAGGCATCTACCAATGGTTGCCCAAGTGCGGTCTTGATTTCACTCACCTTAAAGGACCTAATGAGAATTGGGTACCTACTCTCCCTTGATTGTTTTTTGTAGGTACAAAGTCTTGAGACCACCGAAAGAAGATGGGTTCTGGATAGTGGCTGCTCGAGACACATGACCGGAGACATATCTCTTTTCATCGACTTCGTGGCGAAGAAAAAGGGGTTTGTCACCTACGGAGATAACAACAAGGGACATATTCTCGGCAAAGGTAGTGTAGGTAACCCCTCATCTACTACTATCTCTGATGTGCTGCTTGTGGAAGGCCTTAGACACAACCTTTTAAGCATTAGTCAACTATGTGACAAGAATTATAAAGTATATTTTTCAAAGGATTGTTGCATAGTTGAAGATAGCGGCAAAAGGAATGTGTTTAAGGGCTTGAGGGTGAACAACGTCTATATGCTAGACTTAAATGAGGTATCGTTGAATGGAGACAAATGTCTAGTCGCTATGAATGAAGATTCATGGTTGTGGCATCGACGGTTGGCTCACATCAACTTTGATCTGCTTAACAAAATAGTCTCTAAAGACCTAGTCATCGGTTTGCCCAAAATTAAATTCACAAAGGATCACTTTTGTGATGCGTGTCAAATGGGGAAGCAAACAAGGATCTCATTCAAATCTAAAAACATCGTTTCAACTATGAGACCCCTTGAGCTCCTCCATATGGACCTCTTTGGACCATCTAGGGCTAAAAGCCTAGGTGGTAACTATTATGGGTTTGTAATAGTCGATGATTTTTCTAGGTTTTGCTGGACTATTTTCTTAGCAAATAAGAGTGATACCTTTTCGGCCTTTGAATGATTTGCTAAGTTATCTCAGAACAAGTTAAATACAAACATTGGGTTAATTAGAAATGACCATGGGGGTGAGTTTGAAAATCATTTGTTTGAAGCATTTTGTGATTCCAACGGAATTGATCATAATTTTTCCGCACCACGTACCCCTCAACAAAATGGGGTAGTGGAACGTAAAAATAGAGTTTTGGAGGAACTTGGAAGGACTATGATCAATGATGGTGGATTACCAAAATACTTTTGGGCCGACGCCATAAGTACGGCTTGTTATGTTTTGAATAGGGTGCTCATCCGACCTATTCTAGACAAGACACCGTATGAGATTTTAAAAGGGCGTAAGCCAAATATCTCTCACCTTCATGTATTTGGTTGCAAATGATTTGTGTTAAACAATGGGAAAGAGACTCTTGGTAAGTTTGATGCCAAGGCCGACAAGGGTATTTTTCTTGGATACTCTCAGTCAAGTAAAGCGTATAGAATTTATAATAAAAGGTTACGTGTAGTTGAAGAGTCAGTTCATGTTACCTTTGACGAGTCTTATCTGAGAAATATCGGAGAAGGTTGTTCTTTTCATGGTGCAGGTGTACCTACTGAAGACATACTCAAGAACACTGATAAGGGAATTGATCAGCCTGAAGTAGTGCGTATTGAGGAGGAAAAGGATCACCAACTAGTGAAAAGTGAGGATGATCATCATGCTAATAAAGATGAACTTCTTCCAGCTTGGAAGTCTTCAAAAGACCATCCAATTGATAACATTCTCGGTGATATCTCTAAGGGAGTAACCACTCGCTCTAAACTTAGTAATTTTTGCTATTACTCTGCTTTTGTATCACAAGTTGAACCTAAAAACGCTAAGGAGGCGTTACTCGATGAGCATTGGTTTTTATCAATGCAAGATGAATTAAATCAATTCAGGAGAAATGAGGTTTGGGACCTTGTCCCCCCTCCGCGAGATCATCGAGTAATCGACACCCGATGGGTGTTTAGGAATAAACTTGATGAAAATGGAGTAATAACACGTAACAAAATGCGGCTTGTAGCGCAAGGCTATAACCAAGAGGAAGGAATCAACTATGAGGAAACTTATGCGCCGGTTGCCCGACTCGAGGCTATACGTCTTTTACTTGCTTATGCTTGCACTAAGAACTTCAAATTATTCCAGATGGACGTTAAAAGTGCATTCCTTAACGGATACATAAATGAAGAGGTTTATGTAGCCCAACCTCAGGGTTTTGAATCCCACGAATATCCTGATCATGTCTATAAACTTAAATGCGCTTTGTACGGACTTAAACAAGCCCATAGGGCTTGGTATGAACGTCTAAGAAAATTTCTACTTGATCAAGGGTATTCAAGAGGAAAGGTTGACACAACCCTCTTTATTAAACGTCAAGGAAAACACTTAATATTGGTACAAATTTATGTTGACGATATTATATTTGGGTCTACTAACATGACCTTGGTCAAGGAGTTTTCTAGTTTGATGCAGGGGGAGTTTGAAATGAGCATGATGGGGGAGCTCAACTATTTCCTCGGATTACAAATCAAACAACTCGAGGAGGGCACATTCGTGAGTCAAACGAAATATTGTCTTGAGTTACTTAAACGTTTTGATATGCTAAACTGCAAAGCAATAGACACTCATATGCCTACAAGTGTCAATCTTGATCGTGACGAAAAGGGTAAGGATGTTGAGGTAAAGAAGTATCGAGGTATGATTGGATCTCTTCTTTATCTTACCGCATCACGTCCCGATATAATGTTTAGTGTATGCATGTGTGCGAGGTATCAGGCACATCCCAAGGAATCCCACCTAAAGGCAGTTAAGCGCATACTTCGATACCTTTCTGGTACTCCAAAGTATGGGTTGTGGTATTCCAAAGGTAGTGTTTGTTCCTTAGTTGGCTACTCCGATTCCGACTTTGCCGGGTGCAAGTTGGACAGGAAAAGTACTAGTGGCACGTGTCACTTTTTCGCAAATTCCTTGGTGAGTTGGCATAGCAAGAAACAGGTTTCCGTTTCTTTGTCAACAGCCGAGGCGGAATATGTTGTCGCCGGTAGTTGTTGTGCTCAAGTCCTATGGCTTAAACAACAATTGCTTGATTTCAATTTAAAACTTGAGCGTATTCCAATTTTGTGTGATAACACTAGTGCGATTAATCTAACTAAGAATCCCGTATTGCATTCACGCACCAAGCATATCGAAATACGCCATCATTTTCTTAGGGATCATGTAGAGAAAGGTGATGTGATTTTTGAGCACATTGACACTTAAAATCAACTTGCTGATATTTTTACAAAACCATTAGCCACAGAGCCTTTCTTTCACATTCGTAGGGAACTTGGCATTCTCGATATCTCAGATCGTGCTTAATAATCTCATATATATATATATATATATATATATATATATATATATATATATATATATATATACATGCTTGTTTATTCTTTTAACTAACAATGCAAAGAGATATTTAGCTATATGTGAGGGCTCTTATCGTCATGGTGATCAAGGTAATATCGTTCTGATTTATAGATGTTTATCATACTTTGTGCCATATTAAGTACCTTAATCTTGATGTTTATTGTATTTTGAGCACATATCGTTCATGTGGATGTTTTGTTCTATATGTGTGCATGTCTATTTATCTGCTTGGAACTTAAAATTGCAAAAATTTTATTCTGGTACATTTTTATACTTTCATGCGTCGACTCATGATATGTGCGCCGACCTGGTGAAAAATTTGGGTTAGCGCATCACTGGCTTTTGAAAATTTTTAAGCAGCTTCAATCATCATGCGTCGATGCACAAGATACATAGGTCGACGCATAAATGCAGCGTTTAGAATTCCTCCTTTAGTGGGACGCGTGCGCCGACCTAGTGCTACCTAGTTTCACTACATATCTTCATTACACATTGATATATGTTCATTGCATGTCATCTCATTAGATTTAGTGGTCTCTCTCTCTATTTTCTTCCATTAAACCTCATCAATCCTCATTATTCTCCATCAAATCCTCATCAATAACCCTAAAAATAAAAAACCCACAAAGAGTGAATCCTCTATATTACAAATACAAGGGTTTCTAACGACTGAACATCTCTCCTATCCACTTTCTGCGAAAATCACTGTTCATCATTCTCTTTCAAACTCTTCATCAACCATGGCCTCAAGAAGCAACACTGGTAAAAGGACAACAAGAGCATCATCTTCACAACCAGTAATCGTTAATTCTTTAGTCTCTGATGCATTATCTAGTCCTTATGAGGCATTATTTAGTACTCGTGAAATTATACCACAACATGGTTTCTACGTATTGATGGGTGAAGATTATCACATTCCTGAGATAATCGAAATACTCAAGGTTTAGAATCTTGGTGATTTCCTGGAATGTGATGATAAATACAATAGTGATCTGATTCGAGTATTCTACTGTGGAATCAAGGATAAATTTAAGGGGGGATGAGTTTAAGTTTTCTATGAATAATGTTGTTCATGACGTGAACAATGATTTATGGGCTACTCTGTTTAGTTTGGACACAGATGAAGATCTACCCAAAGTAACTAATAAAACATTTGTTAACAACTTTAATTTCAACACTGCTCTAAACTCTATGCTACGGGAACCGTATCCTGACAATGTTGTGGCAAGGGACGTCTTTCCGAAAAATGTCACTACCGGTCATTTGAAATTCGAAGACCGCATTTTGCAATGGATTGTTTCTCGTATCTTGAGACCCAAGAAAGGTGGATACTCACGGGTTGAGAAGGCTGAAGTTCACCTCATGTATATTCTGAAAAATCAGATCAAAATCAACTGGCCATACTATTTTACATATCGGATGTTCGTCACCCGCAGCTCTCACAAATATCAAGCTCTAGGTTATGCATCCTGTATTCAGAACATCTTGAACAAGACTGGGATTTCAGTTCCGAATATTCCTTACATTGAAATTTCTTTTGAACAACAATTCCAACCAAAAACCCTCACCATGATGGGCTATCATTGGGATAAGGTCAATAAGAGATTCAATTACCGATACAGATCGACTCATCCTTTTCAACCTGAAGAACCTGTTCATTATGCAGGAAATATTGATGAGGATGTACACGAGGGTGATCATCAAGATGTGAATGATGTTGATGTGGTTATGCAAGAGAACGACAACTACGCATGGTTGGGCGATCAACATGAGGACGATTCTGAAAATCAGGGCTAGGGAGAGTGGCAAAACAACTGCTGGACTGCTCTTGGTAATGCCTATGTTCCTCCCACCTATGGCGAGGAGTATGGTTGGCAGCAACCTGATTACTCTGCACCTCCAACTCCACAACCTCAGTATGATTACCAGGCATCTGAATAAATTTTGGCAAGGTTAAATGAGATGAATCTTCAACATCAATAATTCCAAGCATTGTAAGAGAGTCGCTATAATGCTCAGGAAGAACGGCTCACAAACTTATCCGATCAAGTCTCGGCTCACATCACTAACTTTAACAGGTTTGCTGACGCGTCTATGACTCGCTTCAACCAAATGGACGAGAACTTGACTCAACAAAATCTGAATCTTGCCAATAGCCTTGGTACTCTAAATCGTGCCCTGATTGAACTCAACCTGCACTTAGAAGATTTACCACCACCAGGCCAGTATTATGGAGGAAGAGGTCATCCATATAGGGGGAGGAGACCATAAAGATTAGGGCATAGCATCATTTGTGTTTTGCATTTATGTTTTGCTATTTTGTTTTCATGTTTTCTCCTGCTGTTTAACGTTGACTTTTGATTCAGTTGGTTTGAATTCTTCCGAATTGAATGTATTGCTTTTATGTTTTTGTTCCGTATTTATCCATTTCTATTTTTACATTAGCTGTATCATATGTGGATGCGTCTTAATGTTTATGTGTTGCAAATATGTGATGATTCCTTACGTATTATAGTGTTTTATCTTGACCACCTTCTCTTCTTGTTTTTGATGTTGTCAAAGGGGGAGAAGAATAACAACAAGCAAAAATTTTAACAGAGATTAACCAAGTGTTAAAGACAGGGGGAGATTGTTCGCTCTCAAATTACAAATCACGTGACAGCTAAGACAGTGTTGCCATCATAAAAAAGGAGGAGTATGTGAGGGGTATGGTCTCTCATCTACTTTGTTTTAATGATGTCAACAACTATGTAAGTTTTAGATTGTAATTTGAGCAGTATCACTTCACGTGTCGGGCATATTGCGTCTAATCATTATTGTTCATGTGTCTAGATGTATAGGACCTTGTCTTTCCCATAAACAAATGTTCATTACCATTTTAGTATAGTCTAGTATGTTTTTTCTGGACTTGGTCAGTTGAAAATGCGCAGAAAATTGTATTTCCAAACATTTGCAGTTCATGCGCTAACCCTCCCAGCTCATGCGCTAACCTTCCAGTTTATGTGCTAACCTAGTGAAACCTGCGGGAAAGCGCATAACTTTGGATGACTCAAAAAACATCATCTGTGCGTCGACGCATGGTTCCTCTGAGTCGACGCATGACCTCCTGAACTGACTTTTTTCACTTAAATTCTTTTTCTGTTATTTCTGTTATATTTTTTTGGGTCAATTATTTTTCTCTATAAATAGTTTTGGTCATCTCATTATTCACTACAAGAAACGTGAAAATTTATGCCATTTCTCTCTTCATCTTCATCTTCTTCATTGAGTAAACAAACAATCACACATAATCATCTATGTTTATGTCGCCCATTGTTCGAAGTGATGACGTTCAGAATTTAGGAAGTGTGATCTTCATTCTATGGGTTGAGAGCTTGGCAGGTGTTTCTTGAATAAAACCAGTTGGTTTTGTCCTCCAAGAATCGAGTAGATTTTGGGGGGGTTTTGCACAAACCATTTCGTTCTACAGGGATTCGGCTGGGCGAAGGTAACCGAAAATTGGCGCAATTGTTTGGTTTAGTAGCTGTAATCAGAGGATCGTAGAAGAGAGGTGTGGGTTCAAATTTTTGGTAGATCGCAATTGATCGAGTGAAGGTAACCGAAGAACGGTGGGTTCTTTCGGTTTAGTAGCGTGGGACGGTAATTAGATCAACCATATTCGAAGGACTTGATTCATCTTGAATCAAGGGGAGAGAAAATTCTGCATCAACGATCGAAGACGTTCGAGGGTTTGGATGTTCATAGTTTTCTCTTGTAATAAACAATTTGCAACAACTATATATATATATATATATATATATCTCAATTCCAGTTATGGAGTTGGGGGCAGACGTACCCAAAGAGAGGACGATTGGGGAACTGCCTAATCAAATCTCGTTTGTTCTTTCTTTCCCTTAACTCTTTTACATTTCAGTTTGTTCGAATTTGTAAAGTCGCAATTTATCAAAATTTCTGTTGTAGTGTAATTCTGAGCTGAGAAACTATTTGTTAAATTGATACAACTCCTTGAATTGTATCTTAGAGCAGCTCTATATTACATTCCATAGAAATTCTGCACTTAGTGTGTTTACGCACACTATGTGTTTGATAATTTGTTTCACAGCAAAAATCGAACGCATTGCTTTTAATTGCTTATCATTTCACCTCATTGATTTGGATTAAATATCAAACAAGTGATAATTTGTTGACTGCTTTTTTTAAGTGTAAAAATCAAACTGAATTTTTCTCTTCCATACTCATTCCCGATATATTCGTGCATATCCGATCCTTTTAGTAGAAGGTTCGTTGTATACGTTCTATCCAGTGGTTGCTTCCGTTAAACAATTTTAAAACTAAATTTTTGGTAACCATTTGCGTGTAAAACTCAAGGGATCTATTCAACCCCCTTTCTAGATCCATAGCCATCGTCTAACAGTTTAAGACAAACAAGACACATAACCTATACATATAAACTATTCATGCATGTTAAATAAAAAAAGGAATAAGTAACTTACTAAATATTTGCTTTGTTTGATCTTGGATTAAATGTAGTGTAGTGGGGTAGAACTTCAAAGACCTGCTAAGCTTAAATGCAATATAGTAGAAAATCTAGAAATTCTTGAAAAATGACTGAACAAGAGTAAGCTCTGATTTACTTTGGATGACTATGGTTTTTCTCTGTTTGCAGAAATGAAAAAGATAAAGGATATGATAGGGAAAAATGCGAATATTTAAACAGAAACGTCTGAATTCCAATCTTCGTAGAAAAACCATACATTGAGCTCCAAAATAAGTCACTCGAATTCTTACTCTAACTCTCTGAGGACGAGCACCCCTGTGTCTTCTCAATAAGTGAGACATTCCCCTCTCTCTGAGGTGTCTTTGGTACAGTCTTTGTTGGAGTATGATTGGAATTCAGAGAAGGAGACAAATGTGTGCTCTTTGCCACTTGACCTTTCTTCCTCTTGAAAATTTCATGAACTAGCCACATGTTGTCTGTAAAACAAATAAAGAAGAATGTAAGGAAAAATACTAAGAACGTAACAAAGACAAACTAAAAAAAATTCCCTCCTCTCACCAATGATATCTTTTCTCTCCTGAGTAACAGTTGCTTCTACGACCCACCGAGTATCGATGTACCTCCTTTTCAACTGGGTAAGCGATACATTTGAATGGAAAACCCTATATCGGTAGCCCAAGCTCTCCCAAAAGGTATTTAAATCCTATTTATGTGGCTCATCTTCTATGATCATAGAGTTAGAAGCAAAGTCATGAATTTTTGAAGGCCATACGAAATGATATCGGGTCCAACATTTCTGAATCCTATTCTTATATTTTTTTGGCTTTAAAAAAGGGCTCCTGAAGAAGATGGACTATCTTTAGGAAGAAAGCAATAAGAATAATGAGCTTCTTGATTCCAGGGAGTAACCAAGAAGTAACGTTTGTTAAAATTTTTCCAACTTTAGCGATAAACATCAAACATATTCATCGGCTAACGGAGCGAGAGCAACCCTTGCCCTTGTTCCTCTATAGCAGAAGTACAAGTCATATTAAAGAGGTTGAAGAATAATTTCAAAGCTGGCACTGCTCTCTGATACTTAAAACCATATTGGAATACGTCTACAGAGTCCCAGGCTACCATGTGCAACTGGGATGAAGCATTTCTTAAATGATTTAATACTTATATCTTGCAACCATTGAAGGGAAATTAAACCTTATTCTGAAGAGTATACATTCATAGAGAGGCACTAAAAATCCCTCGAAAGAAATACACATTCTCTTGAAGGGGCATATGTGAGAAACATACCAATTAGAAGATGATCTCACATCCGAACAAGCATCCTCCATACTTCGAGCGCTACTAAAGATGAAAGACATCACCACTAGCCCTGTCTCGACCCAAAAATACCAAGTGAAGTTAGAAAGGCAATAGAAAACCTTGTCCACCCTTTCAAACCATATCTACCTCACTCTCAACAAAAAGATAATGTTTATCACGAATTCGAGAATGATCCCGGATGCTGAAATGCTCCCTAACCTCTTTGCAATGGGTTCTCGACCATTCAAAAATCAAAAATCTTGAATAAATGTATGAGTCTTCATCTGGTCATCACGATTCACCTTAACATATTAAAAATGCACTGTGGGAACGCTAAAGACGAGGAATCGATGCAAGTCTCCTCGACGATGAGACGATCCGTGTTCATCTCTAAGGCTCATTTCGCAAAAGAATTTGTATTTCCACCAAAGTGTTTGCTGACATCTTCAATGGAACCCTCATTAGCTTTAAAACTATCATTGGGAATAATAAAGTTTTAAAAGGGGTATGCGACTATAAAAAGAGCAACATTTAACATTTTTGGGTCTACTACCTTAGTGCAAGATGAATCATCGCTTATATAATCACAATTAGATATTTCTATGACATTTATAGGTCTGCTTCCTACATTGGCCATGTGTAAAATAAAGGAGGGAAAACAACAAATGTAAATGAGAAATATAGAAGTGGTACTTGAAATAAACTTGAAGTTTGAAGGAATGGATATGGCAAAAGCCTATTTTGAAGGTGCAATGAAACAAGGGTGTACAAAATCTAAAGAAGGAAATGAACAAGTAAAACAAGATTCATTGAAGCTCAACGAAAAAGAATCAAAGTTTGCGAAGAGAAGAGAAAAGTCACAATTTGTACAAAGAATGAAAGCATTGTCGGAAATATGAAATAACCTTTATATAGTGGAACGAGGTAAAAAAATCAACAACCTAAAATGAAGGAACACAAGTATGCGAAAAAAGAATGGTCAAATTTGCCTCTAAATTATTACAGTACTCGAGTATACTTGAGCACCCTAGAAGGGAGAGACACATCCTATTATAGGAACCTAGGTAGGCATGGTAAAAAAACCCGGGCCAGCTGAGGCCCGCCCGGACCTGGTCCGAAATTAACGGGGGAAACCCGATTTGATTGGGTTCGGGTGCGGGTGCGGGTGTAACACCCCACTTTCCCCATTTTGAAAATAAACAAAATATTAAAAATAAATCAGAGTTTGCACCAAAAAGTGGAATGCCACATCATCAACACAAACATAAATTCTTTATTGTATAAAATTGAATAAAGAATCAGCAGAATAATCATTTAGTTTCAAAATTCACGGGCATCTGCCCAAATACACCAATAGTTCCTTAAAACAAGGTTCTCCATAAAATCATTCAGCAAAATGGAATACATATCAAAGAATGTAATAAAATCAAAGCAACTACAAAAAAATATCCCGACATCCCGTGTTACGTATCAGAGCACTCCTATAGACTCGAACAGGCAACACGAACATCCAAGCAACCTAAGTACCTGGGTTATCTGTACTTCCGAAGAAGCACAGACACAACAACAACAACAACAAAGGGGTGAGAAATCACGTTCAATATATAACGGTGAATAAATACATGATAAGAAGGTAGCATTCACGTATTTAAATCAACAACACACCAACACGACCTACTATCCAATATCATCAACAACATTAATTAATAATGTAATACAACACGACACCATGCATGCAGTACCGACTCGTTCGTTCATTCAATCGAACCCCGGATAGATCACATACACCTCTACTTGGCAATGATCTATCCCCCACCATTCTCCATATAGGAGTACGGATGAATCGCATACACTCCTCCTGAGCAACGATCCATCCCACCAATCATCATGAATATGCAAGACTCAACTATGCACAACAAAACATGTATACAAGCGTAAATACATGCACACGATCCTCCTGATCACATCATACATATCATCAACACCATCGTCATGTAATTTACTTCATACACACCAAACACTCAATTAATTAATTAATTAATTAATTAAAAATTATTAAAATTAATATTTTCATCACCAACATCTTATTTCCCGGCACCTGGCACCTATTCCCAACCTCTCAAACCGAAAGAAACTGAATCGGACGCGAAAACGGGGAAGAAATCTCGAAACGGTAAAATTCTGCAACTTCTCTGGCCATACGCGTATTGCCCCCTGCCATACGCGTATTGCCAGCTCGCTCGCCCAACCCATACGCGTATTGACTCCCTTCATACGCGTATTCCCTCACAGTGCCCAAGTCCTTACGCGTATTGCCTTATACCGTACGCGTACGGACATAGACGTCCTCTCAATGAATTTCCCAAATTCCAACACCATACGCATATTGCCCTCCTATTACGCGTACTACCTAACTCCCATACGCGTATTGCTGCGTATCAAGCCATTCCATACGCGTATCGCCTTACCTGGTACGCGTATCGCCAGATCTATTACGCGATTCGCCAGAAGCCTCACTATTCTGCATTCTGCTACGATTTCCACACTTCTTCACTTCCAACCAGTCCTATAATCGTTTCTACATTGATTTTAGGTCCAATTTTCATCTTCACACTGGTATTTAGAATTACTACAGGTATTATAAGTCTATAATCTCAAGTCGTCCTCCTAACTCGAGTCAAAATCAACAGGTCTGCAACATATGTTCATACAACAGCAACAACCACAACAATTCATGAAAATACATATCAATTCATGCACGATTTTCAGAATCACAACAGACATATATAACAATCATCAATTCAACAATTTTGCATACAATGCCTACGGGGTTAAGGACTCCCCACTACCCTATCATAAATATATCACCAATATTAAACCCTTTCTCCCCCTTACCTCGAATTCTTGCTTAATTCCTGCGAAAATTGGTGAAGATCTTTGCCCTAGCACACCCTTGTTCTTCCTCTCCTTAGCTTTTTCCTCTTTCTATCTCTAAAATTCTGATTATTCTAAACCTTTACCAATTTCCACTAATTAATCTCCAATTACCAAACTACCCTCACTAATCCCATTAACCCAATATCTACTTAATTATATTAGGTCTCATTTTACTAAATAATCTTAGTAATAATAATAACCATAATGATAATGATAATAATAATAATAATAATAATAATAATATGAAATATACTATTAAAAGTACAAATAATAATAATAATATTTCCATATTACTAATATTACCCCCCACACACTCAAACACGTACCCTAAACAAGGTCACACAAATAAAATAACACAACACGTCTAAATAATTAAAATGGGGTGTTACAACTCTCCCCCACTTAAATTATTTTCGTCCTCGAAAATTACCTGATGGTAACAAATCTGGATACGACTCCCGCATCCTGCTTTCCAATTCCCAGGTCACACTGCCTCCTGCAGCACCTCCCCAAGCTACTCTCACCAGGGGTATCTCCTTCCCCCTGAGTTGCTTCATCTCACGATCTTCGATCCTCAACGGCATCATCTGTACTGTAAGATTCTCCCTGATCTGAACTTCGTCTCTCTGAATCACATGAGACGGATCTGAAACATACTTCCGAAGTTGCGACACATGAAATACGTCATGCAAGTTCGAAAGTTCCAGTGGCAACGCCACTCTGTAGGCAACTGCACCAACTCTCTGCAAATTCTGATACGGTCCAATAAATTTAGGATCCAACTTCTTAGATTTCAAAGCACGACCCACACCGGTCACTGGGTTAACTCTTAGGAACACGTGATCACCTTCACTTAATTCCAATTCCTTCCCCCGATTATCATGGTAACTTTTTTGTCTACTCTGAGACGTTTTTATCTTTTCACGGATCATTTGAATGGTCTCAGTAGTTTGTTGCACAATTTCAGGTCCAAGCACCACATTTTCACCTGTTTCATACCAACACAAAGGTGTTCTACACCTCCTACCATACAAAGCTTCAAAAGGTGCCATCCCAATGCTAGAATGGTGACTGTTATTATACGTGAACTCAATCAATGGCAAATGAGTATCCCACGCACCACCTTTTTCCAATACACAGGCTCTCAGCAAATCCTCCAGCGACTGAATAGTCCTCTCTGACTGACCATCGGTCTGTGGATGATAAGCTAAACTCAACTTCAATTTAGAACCCAAGGCTTCCTGCAGACTCCTCCAAAATTCTGAAGTAAACCTCGGATCTCTATCCGACACTATGCTCGACGGAACACCATGCAACTTCACAATTATCCTGATATAAATCTCCGCTAGCTTTGACAACGGGAAACTGATGTTAATTGGTATAAAATGTGCGGACTTCGTAAGTCGATCCACCACCACCCAAATAGCATCAAAGCCCCTCGCCATATTCGGCAAACCAGTCACGAAATCCATTGCAATACTATCCCATTTCCACTCAGGAATTTCCAACGGTTGCATCAATCCAGAAGGTTTCTGATGCTCCACTTTTGACTTCTGACATGTCAAACAAGCATAGACAAACTGAGCTATGTCCCTCTTCGTACCGGACCACTAAAATAGCTTCTTCAAATCATGATACATCTTTGTAGCTCCCGGATAAATACTCAAGCTACTTCGATGACTTTCCTCTAAGATTGCCTTTTTCAATTCCACATTATCCGGTACACAAATTCTGCCCCAGAATCTCAACACACCAACATTATCCATTTTAAAGTCACTATCAGGATTGTCTCCCTCTGTAGGCATCAAGTCTACTAATTTCACATCCAGTTTCTGATTTTCCTTAATTACATCCAAAAAGTCATTATTCACTTTCAGCATACCCAATCTGATACTTCCCTGTGTAGTTTCACAAACCATGCTCAAATCTCTGAACTGTTCAATCAATTCCATTTCCTTCACCATTAACGTAGACATATGGATTGTCTTCCGACTCAGAGCATCTGCCACAACATTAGCTTTTCCCGGATGGTAACTCAAATTAAAGTCATAGTATTTCAAGAATTCTAACCATCTTCTCTGCCTCATATTCAATTCCTTCTTATCGAACAAATATTTTAAACTCTTGTGATCACTAAATACTTCAAATCTTGATCCATATAAATAATGCCTCCAGATTTTTAACACGAACACCACTGCAGCTAATTCAAGATCATGAGTATGATAGTTCCTCTCATGCACCCTCAATTGTCTTGAAGCATAAGCCACTACCTTGCCATCTTGCATCAACACACCGCCTAATCCCATCTTAGACGCATCACAATACACTACAAAAGAATCATTTGGACTTGGTAAAATCAATACTGGTGTCGTAGTCAGTTTCTTCTTCAATTCCTCAAAACTTTCCTCACAAGTAGCATCCCAGACAAAAGCTTGATTATTCCTGGTTAACTGAGTCAACGGCAACGCCAATTTAGAAAACCCTTCAATGAATCTTCTATAGTAACCTGCTAAACCCAAAAAGCTTCTAATCTCCGTTGCTGTCTTCGGAGCTTCCCATTGAAGTACTGCGCTTACTTTAGATGGATCCACCGCGATACCATCACCAGAAATAACATGACCCAAGAAAATCACAGTCTTCAACCAAAATTCACACTTCGAGAACTTTGCAAACAGTTTATTATATTTCAACACCTGCAATGCAATTCTCAAGTGACCTGCATGCTCCTCGTCAGACTTAGAAAAAATCAGTATATCATCAATAAATACCACGATAAACTGATCCAGATAAGAATGGAAAATACGATTCATATATTCCATAAATACACCTGGCGCATTAGACACTCCGAAAGGCATCACTGCATATTCGTAATGTCCGTAGCGAGTCCTGAAAGCAGTCTTCTGAATATCACCTTCCTTTACTCTAATCTGATGGTAACTCGACCTCAGATCAATTTTGCTGAAGACTCGAGCTCTTACCAGTTGATCCATTAAGTCATCAATCCTAGGAAATGGATTCTTACTCCTAATGGTCACTTATTCAACTGACGGTAATCAATGCACAGATGCATACTACCATCTTTCTTTTTCACCAACAACACTGGAGCTCCCCATGGCGACACACTTGGTCTTATAAACTTCTTATTGAGCAATTCCCCGACTTGAGACTTCAACTCTGCCAACTCTGATGCAGACATCCTGTACGGTGCCATAGAGATAGGTCTGGTACCCGATACAAGATCAATAGCAAATTCAACTTCCCTTGTCGGAGGCAACTATGTGATGTCATCCGGAAACACTTCAGGAAATTCATTAACTACGGCAATTCATTAACTGAAGTCTTGCTTTCAACAGATAACGAGGCAAATACTGCAAACAGCTTCGCTTCATCTTCCAACAACGCCCTCAACTCCTTACTAGATAGCGAATCTGCTAATGCTTCCTCTTCAGGAGTAAGAAACAGTAACGTCTTCCTGAAGCAGTCAATATAAACCCGATTGAACTCCAACCAGTTCATTCCCAAAATAACATCAAGATTACCGAGTGGCAAACAAATCAAGTCCACTCTGAAATCTCTACCAAATATGGTCAGCGGACACTTCAAACAAACCAAAGAAGTAATCACAGAATCAATAGACGGGGTTTTAATCGTCATCCTCTACTCTAGAGTAGACGGCACAATCCCTAATCTCTTCACACAATCAATAGAAATAAACGAGTGTGTTGCACCCGTGTCAATGATAACAATCGAAGGAACATCATTAATAAAACAAGTACCTTTGACGGAACGCTCTTCATCAGTGGATTGAGCTCCCACCAAGGCAAACACTTTCCCACCAGTTTGAGACGCCTGAGACTTCTTCGGCTTCTCACAGTGAGTGCTGATGTGTCCCTTCTCTCCACAGTTATAACAAGTAGGCATAGTGGCTCTGCAATCAGCTATAACATGACCTACTTTGCCACATTTGAAACACTTCTTCACCTCATTCTGACAGTTGTTAGCACGGTGACCCGCGCCACCACTTCTGAAGCACTTGAGAGTATCAACACCTGCTCCCTCCTCCTTTGGCTTCTTTCTCACATCAGTTTTTTGTTTCCCCTTATCAGCTGGAGCACTGTAAGGAGTTCCTCCAAATCTCTGCTTATTTTTCTTCTCATTCACACCTTTGTAATGAGCAATTCTGGCCCTGTTGTCATTATCATAAATTCTGCTTCTGCTTACCAGCTCTGGATAGTTTCTTATCTTCTGACAAGCAATTCCCAATTTGATCTCGGGACGCAGCCCGTTCTCAAACTTCAAACACTTCGAAGTCATAGCTTCTTCAGTATTGTAATGAGCACAATACTGAACCAGCCCCTCAAACTTAGCAGCATACTCAGCAACGGTCTTATCACCCTGCTTCAGCTCCAAAAATTCCACCTCTTTCGCACTACGAATGTCTTCCGGAAAATACTTTTCCAGAAACTCAGCTTGAAACACAGCCCAAGTAATCTCAATACCTGCAACTTCCAATCTCTGACGACTGTTGTCCCACCAAGCCTCAGCCTCTCCTTCCAGCATATGAGTACCAAACCGTACCTTCTGAGCATCACTGCACTCCATGGTCCTGAAGATCTTCTCCATAGCTTTCAGCCATTTCTGTGCAGCCTCTGGGTCCAAGATACCTCCCTCATATGTAGGCGGCCTGTTGCTCTGAAACTGTGCTAAGTCACGAAACTGAGCACCTCCACCCTGGTTGGCATTCTCTACAGCTTGTGCCATGGATTGCATAGCAGCAGCAAGAGCATCATCATTCCTTCCTGCCATACTGGACAACAATCATTACAAGGTCAGAACACACAAACAACTCCTATGCTAAGGACAGACTCAACTACTATACCTGGCCGGACCGACCGACCTGCTCTGATACCTATTGTAACACCCCACTTTCCCCATTTTGAAAATAAACAAAATATTAATAATAAATCAGAGTTTGCACCAAAAAGTGGAATGCCACATCATCAACACAAACATAAACTCTTTATTGTATTAAATTGAATAAAGAATCAGCGGAATAATCATTTAGTTTCAAAATTCACGGCCATCTGCCCAAATACACCAATAGTTCCTTAAAATAAGGTTCTCCATAAAATCATTCAGCAAAATGGAATACGTAACAAAGAATGTAATAAAATCAAAGCGACTACAAAAAAATATCCCGACATCCCGTGTTACGTATCAGAGCACTCCTATAGACTCGAACAGGCAACACGAACATCCAAGCAACCTAAGTACCTGGGTTATCTGTACTTCCGAAGAAGCACAGACACAACAACAACAACAACAAAGGGGTGAGAAATCACGTTCAATATATAATGGTGAATAAATACATGATAAGAAGGTAGCATTCACGTATATAAATCAACAACACACCAACATGACCTACTGTCCAATATCATCAACAACATCAATTAATAATGTAATGCAACACGACACCATGCATGCGGTACCGACTCGTTGGTTCATTCAATTGAACCCCGGATAGATCACATACACCTTTACTTGGCAATGATCTATCCCCCACCATTCTCCATATAGGAGTACAGATGAATCGCATACACTCCTCCTGAGCAACGATCCATCCCACCAATCATCATGAATATGCAAAACTCAACTATGCACAACAAAACATGTATACAAGCGTAAATACATGCACACGATCCTCCTGATCACATCATACATATCATCAACACCATCGTCATGTAATTTACTTCATACACACCAAACACTCAATCAATTAAAAATTATTAAAATTAATATTTTCATCACCAACGTCTTATTTCCTGGCACCTATTCCCAACCTCTCAAACTGAAAAAAAACCGAATCGGACGCGAAACGGGGAAGAAATCGCGAAACGGTAAAATTATGTAACTTCTCTGGCCATACGCGTATTGCCCCCTGCCATACGCGTATTTCCAGCTCGCTCGCCCAACCCATACGCGTATTGACTCCCTTCATACGTGTATTCCCTCACAATGCCCAAGTCCTTACGCGTATTGCCTTATGCCGTACGCGTACGGACAGAGACGTCCTCTCAATGAATTTCCCAAATTCCAACACCATACGCGTATTGCCCTCCTATTACGCGTACTACCTAACTCCCATACGCGTATTGCTGAGTATTAGGCCATTCCATACGCGTACCGCCTTACCTGGTACACGTATCGCCAGATCTATTACGCGATTCGCCAGAAGCCTCACTATTCTGCATTCTGCTACGATTTCCACACTTCATCACTTCCAACCAGTCCTATAATCATTTCTACATTGATTTTAGGTCCAATTTTCATCTTCACACTGGTATTTAGAATTACTACAGGTATTATAAGTCTATAATCTCATGTCGTCCTCCTAACTCGAGTCAAAATCAACAGGTCTGCAACATATGTTCATACAACAGCAACAACCACAACAATTCATGAAAATACATATCAATTCATGCACGATTTTCAGAATCACAACAGACATATACAACAATCATCAATTCAACAGTTTTGCATACAATGCCTACGGGGTTAAGGACTCCCCACTACCCTATCATGAATATATCACCAATATTAAACCCTTTCTCCCCCTTACCTCGAATTCTTGCTTAATTCCTGCAAAAATTGGTGAAGATCTTTGCCCTAGCACACCCTTGTTCTTCCTCTCCTTAGCTTTTTCCTCTTTCTATCTCTAAAATTCTGATTATTCTAAACCTTTACCAATTTCCACTAATTAATCTCCAATTACCAAACTACCCTCACTAATTCCATTAACTCAATATCTACTTAATTATATTAGGTCTCATTTTACTAAATAATCTTAGTAATAATAATAACCATAATGATAATGATAATAATAATAATATGAAATATACTATTAAAAGTACTAATAATAATAATAATATTTCCATATTACTAATATTACCCCCCCCCTCCCCCCCACACGCACTCAAACACGTACCCTAAACAAGGTCACACAAATAAAATAACATAAGACGTCTAAATAAATAAAATGGGGTGTTACAACTCTCCCCCACCTAAATTATTTTCGTCCTCGAAAATTACCTGATGGAAACAAATCTGGATACGACTCCCGCGTCCTGCTTTCCAATTCCCAGGTCACACTGCCTCCTGCAGCACCTCCCCAAGCTACTCTCACCAGGGGTATCTCCTTCCCCCTGAGTTGCTTCATCTCATGATCTTCGATCCTCAAAGGCATCATCTCTACTGTAAGATTCTCCCTGATCTGAACTTCGTCTCTCTGAATCACATGAGACAGATCTGAAACATACTTCTGAAGTTGCGACACATGAAATACGTCATGCAAGTTCGAAAGTTCCGGTGGCAACGCCACTCTGTTGGCAACTGCACCAACTCTCTGCAAGATCTGATACGGTCCAATAAATTTAGGATCCAACTTCTTAGATTTCAAAGCACGACCCACACCGGTCACTGGGTTAACTCTTAAGAACACATGATCACCTTCACTGAATTCTAATTCCTTCCTCCGATTATCATGGTAACTTTTCTGTCTACTCTGAGACGCTTTCATCTTTTCACGGATCATTTGAATGGTCTCAGTAGTTTGTTGCACAATTTCAGGTCCAAGCACCACATTCTCACCTGTTTCATACCAACACAGAGGTGTTCTACACCTCCTACCATACAAAGCTTCAAAAGGTGCCATCCCGATGCTAGAATGGTGACTGTTATTATACGTGAACTCAATCAATGGCAAATGAGTATCCCACGCACCACCTTTTTCCAATACACAGACTCTCAGCAAATCCTCCAGCGACTGAATAGTCCTCTCTGACTGACCATCGGTCTGTGGATGATAAGCTGAACTCAACTTCAATTTAGAACCCAAGGCTTCCTGCAGACTCCTCCAAAATTCTGAAGCAAACCTCAGATCTCTATCCGACACTATGCTCGACGGAACACCATGCAACTTCACAATTATCCTGATATAAATCTCTGCTAGCTTTGACAATGGGAAACAGATGTTAATTGGTATAAAATATGCAGACTTCGTAAGTCGATCCACCACCACCCAAATAGCATCAAAGCCCCTCGCCGTATTCAGCAAACCAGTCATGAAATCCATTACAATACTGTCCCATTTCCACTCAGGAATTTCAAACGGTTGCATCAATCCAAAAGGTTTCTGATGCTCCATTTTTGACTTCTGACATGTCAAACAAGCATAGACAAACTGAGTTATGTCCCTCTTCATGCCGGACCACCAAAACAACTTCTTCAAATCATGATACATCTTTGTAGCTCCCGGATGAATACTCAAGCTACTTTGATGACTTTCCTCTAAGATTGCCTTTTTCAATTCCACATTATCCGGTACACAAATTCTGCCCCGGAATCTCAACACACCAACATTATCCACTTTAAAGTCACTATCAGGATTGTCTCCCTCTGTAGGCATCAAGTCTACTAATTTCACATCCAGTTTCTGATTTTCCTTAATTACATCCAAAAAGTCATTATTCACTTTCAGCATACCCAAGCTGATACTTCCCTGTGTAGTTTCACAAACCATGCTCAAATCTCTGAACTGTTCAATCAATTCCATTTCCTTCACCATTAACGCAGACATATGGATTGTCTTACGACTCAGAGCATCTGCCACAACATTAGCTTTTCCCGAATGGTAACTCAAATTAAAGTCATAGTCTTTCAAGAATTCTAACCATCTTCTCTGCCTCATATTCAATTCCTTCTGATCGAACAAATATTTCAAACTCTTGTGATCACTAAATAATTTAAATCTTGATCCATACAAATAATGCCTCTAGATTTTTAACACGAACACCACTGCGGCTAATTCAAGATCATGAGTATGATAGTTCCTCTCATGCACCCTCAATTGTCTTGAAGCATAAGCCACTACCTTGCCATCTTGCATCAACACACCGCCTAATCCCATCTTAGACGCATCACAATACACTATGAAAGAATCATTTGGACTTGGTAAAATCAATACTGGTGTCGTAGTCAGTTTCTTCTTCAGTTCCTCAAAACTTTCCTCACAAGCAGCATCCCAGACAAAAGCTTGATTCTTCTTGGTTAACTGAGTCAACGGCAACGCCAATTTAGAAAACCCTTCAATGAATCTTCTATAGTAACCTGCTAAACCCAAAAAGCTTTTAATATTCGTTGCTGTCTTTGGAGCTTCCCATTGAAGTACTGCGCTTACTTTAGATGGATCCACCGCGATACCATCACCAGAAATAACATGACCCAAGAAACTCACAGTCTTCAACCAAAATTCACACTTCGAGAACTTTGCAAACAGTTTATTATCTTTCAACACCTGCAATGCAATTCTTAAGTGACCTGCATGCTCCTCGTCAGACTTAGAATAAATTAGTATATCATCAATAAATACCACGATAAACTTATCCAGATAAGAATGGAAAATATGATTCATGTATTCCATAAATACACCGGGCGCATTAGACACTCCGAAAGGCATCACTGCATATTCGTAATGTCCGTAGCGAGTCCTGAAAGCAATCTTCTGAATATCACCTTCCTTTACTCTAATCTGATGGTAACCCGACCTCAGATCAATTTTGCTGAAGACTCGAGCTACTACCAGTTCATCCATTAAGTCATCAATCCTAGGAAGTGGATACTTATTCTTAATGGTCACTTTATTCAACTGACGGTAATCAATGCACAGACGCATACTACCATCTTTCTTTTTCACCAACAACACTGGAGCTCCCCACGGCGACACACTTGGTCTTATAAACTTCTTATCGAGCAATTCCCTGGCTTGAGACTTCAACTCTGCCAACTCTGATGTAGACATCCTGTACGGTGCCATAGAGATAGGTCTGGTACCCGGTACAAGATCAATAGTAAATTCAACTTCCCTTGTCGGAGGCAACTCTGTGCTGTCATCCGGAAACACTTCAGGAAATTCATTAACTACTGGCAATTCATTAACTGAAGTCTTGCTTTCAATAGACAACAAGGCAAATACTGCAAACAGCTTCGCTTCATCTTCCAACAACGCCCTCAACTCCTTTCTAGATAGTGAATCTGGTAATGCTTCCTCTTCAGGAGTAAGAAACAGTAAGGTCTTCCTGAAGCAGTCAATATAAACCCGATTGAACTCCAACCAGTTCATTCCCAAAATAACATCAAGATTACCGAGTGGCAAAAAAATCAAGTCCACTCTGAAATCTCTACCAAATATGGTTAGCGGACACTTCAAACACACCAAAGAAGTAATCACAGAATCAATAGACGGGGTTTCAATCGTCATCCTATGCTCTAGAGTAGACGGCACAATCCCTAATCTCTTTACACAATCAACAGAAATAAACGAGTGTGTTGCACCCGTGTCAATGATAGCAATCAAAGGAACATCATTAATAAAACAAGTACCTTTGACGGAACGCTCTTCATCAGTGGATTGAGCTCCCAACAAGGCAAACACTTTCCCACCAGTTTGAGACGCCTGAGACTTCTTCGGCTTCTCACAGTGAGTGTTGATATGACCCTTCTCTCCACAGCTATAACAAGTAGGCACAGTGGCTCTGCAATCAGCTATAACATGACCTGCTTTGCCACATTTGAAACACTTCTTCACCTCATTCTGATAGTTGTTAGCACGGTGACCCGTGTCACCACATCTGAAGCACTTGAGAGTATCAGCACCTGCTCCCTTCTCCTTTGGCTTCTTTCCCACATCAATTTTCTGTTTCCCCTTATCAGCTGGAGCACTGTAAGGAGTTCCTCCAAATCTCTGCTTATTTTTCTTCTCATTCACAGCTTTGTAATAAGCAATTCTGGCCCTGTTGTCATTATCATAAATTCTGCTTCTGCTTACCAGCTCTGGATAGTTTCTTATCTTCTGACAAGCAATTCCCAATTTGATCTCGGGATGCAGCCCGTTCTCAAACTTCAAACACTTCGAAGTCATATCTTTTTCAGTATTGAAATGAGCACAATACTGAACCAGCTCCTCAAACTTAGCAGCATACTCAGCAACGGTCTTATCACCCTGCTTCAGCTCCAAAAATTCCACCTCTTTCGCACTAAGAATGTCTTCCGGAAAATAATTTTCCAGAAACTCAGCTTGAAACACAGCCCAAGTAATCTCAGTACCTGCAGCTTCCAATCTCTGACGACTATTGTCCCACCAAGCCCCAGCCTCTCCTTCCAGCATATGAGTACCAAACCATACCTTCTGAGCATCACTGCACTCCATGGTCCTGAAGATCTTCTCCACAGCCTTCAGCCATTTCTATGCAGCCTCTGGGTCCAAGATACCTCCCTCGTATGTAGGCGGCCTGTTGCTCTGAAACTGTGCTAAGTCACGAAACTGAGCACCTTCACCCTGGTTGGAATTCTCTACAGCTTGTGCCATGGCTTGCATAGCAGCAGCAAGAGCATCATCATTCCTTTCTGCCATACTGGACAACAATCATTACAAGGTCAGAACACACAAACAACTCCTATGCTAAGGATAAACTCAACTACTATACCTGACCAGGCAGACTGACCTGCTCTGATACCAATTGTAACACCCCACTTTCCCCATTTTGAAAATAAACAAAATATTAAAAATAAATCAGAGTTTGCACTAAAAAGTGGAATGCCACATCATCAACACAAACATAAACTCTTTATTGTATTAAATTGAATAAAGAATCAGGGGAATAATCATTTAGTTTCAAAATTCACGACCATCTGCCTAAATACACCAATAGTTCCTTAAAACAAGGTTCTCCATAAAATCATTCAGCAAAATGGAATACGTAACAAAGAATGTAATAAAATCAAAGCAACTACAAAAAAATATCCCGACATCCCGTGTTACGTATCAGAGCACTCCTATAGACTCGAACAGGCAACACGAACATCCAAGCAACCTAAGTACCTGAGTTATCTGTACTTCCGAAGAAGCACATACACAACAACAACAACAACAACAAAGGGGTGAGAAATCACGTTCAATATATAACGGTGAATAAATACATGATAAGAAGGTAGCATTCACGTATATAAATCAACAACACACCAACACGACCTACTGTCCAATATCATCAACAACATTAATTAATAATGTAATGCAACACGACACCATGCATGTGGTACCGACTCGTTGGTTCATTAAATCGAACCCTGGATAGATCACATACACCTCTACTTGGCAATGATCTATCCTCCACCATTCTCCATATAGGAGTACGGATGAATCGCATACACTCCTCCTGAGCAAAGATCCATCCCACCAATCATCCTGAATATGCAAGACTCAACTTTGCACAACAAAACATGTATACAAGCGTAAATACATGCACACGATCCTTCTGATCACATCATACATATCATCAACACCATCGTCATGTAATTTACTTCATACACACCAAACACTCAATTAATTAATTAATTAATTAAAAATTATTAAAATTAATATTTTCATCACCAACGTCTTATTTCCCGGCACCTGACACCTATTCCCAACCTCTCAAACCGAAAGAAACCGAATCAGACGCGAAAACGGGGAAGAAATTGCGAAACGGTAAAATTCTGCAACTTCTCTGGCCATACGCGTATTGCCCCCTGCCATACGCATATTGCCAGCTCGCTCGCCCAACCCATACGAGTATTGACTCCCTTCATACGCGTATTCCCTCACAATGCCCAATTCCTTACGCGTATTGCCTTATGTCGTACGCGTACGGACAGAGACGTCCTCTCAATGAATTTCCCAAATTCCAACACCATACGCGTATTGCCCTCCTATTACGTGTACTACCTAACTCCCATAAGCGTATTGTTGCGTATCAGGCTATTCCATACGCGTATCGCCTTACCTGGTACGCGTATCGCCAGATATATTACGCGATTCGCCAAAAGCCTCACTATTCTGCATTCTGCTATGATTTCCACACTTCTTCACTTCCAACCAGTCCTATAATCGTTTCTACATTGATTTTAGGTCCAATTTTCATCTTGACACTGGTATTTAGAATTACTACAAGTATTATAAGTCTATAATCTCAAGTCGTCCTCCTAACTCGAGTCAAAATCAACAGGTCTGCAACATATGTTCATACAACAGCAACAACCATAACAATTCATGAAAATACATATCAATTCATGCACAATTTTCAGAATCACAACAGACATATACAACAATCATCAATTCAACAGTTTTGCATACAATGCCTACGGGATTAAGGACTCCCCACTACCCTATCATGAATATATCACCAATATTAAACCCGTTTCTCCCCCTTACCTCGAATTCTTGCTTAATTCCTGCGAAAATTGGTGAAGATCTTTGCCCTAGCACACCCTTGTTCTTCCTCTCCTTAGCTTTTTCCTCTTTCTATCTCTAAAATTCTGATTATTCTAAACCTTTACCAATTTCCACTAATTAATCTCCAATTACCAAACTACCCTCACTAATCCCATTAACCCAATATCTACTTAATTATATTAGGTCTCATTTTACTAAATAATCTTAGTAATATGATAATAATAATAATAATAATAATATGAAATATACTATTAAAAGTACTAATAATAATAATAATAATAATAATATTTCCATATTACTAATATTACCCCCCCCCCCCCCCCACGCACTCAAACACGTACCCTAAACAAGGTCACACAAATAAAATAACACAAGACGTCTAAATAATTAAAATGGGGTGTTACAGCGGGTGCGGGTAAAACTCAGTTTATAATTGCGGGTGCGGGTGTGGGGGCGGGTGGATGCTACTACCCGCCCGCATCCGCCCCCGCCCCCGGCCGGTCTTATAATATTTACTTTAATACACATATTTAAATTATTTTATATCACATTTTGTCACTTTTGAAGAAGTAATTAAAAATCCTCATTAGTCATTTCTCACCATTCACTCAAACTCACATCTTTAGAAACAAATTTATTATTAAAATGGTTAAGTTGTTATTAAAATTGTTAATTTTTATTACTATTTAAAAAAAATATTTTTTTGCGGGTGGGGGCGGGTGCGGGTGCAGGCAAACCGGTTTCTATCGAGGGCGGGTCTGGGTGGTAAATTTTCACCCCCGAATGAGTTTGGGGGCGGGGGCGGGTCTATAACAGGGAGGCGGGTGCGGGTGCGGGGCTAGCTAAACCCTCCCCCGACCCGCCCCGTTGCCATGCCTAAACCTAGGGCCACGTGTAAGGCAATTATGCAAAATGTCTCAATGATACGACTAACAATTAATGGGTCCGTTCTGAAGGTCATCTACTCCAACTTTTTAAATATTTCTTTTTCCACTTCTGCAAAACAAAGATCTCAGCCTAGAGCGACACTTACCTAGTGTTCTGAACTGGGCCAGTGCCTGCCCACTGTCGGCCAGGCCCAAGCCCATGACCAGCGAAGGCCCAACGAGGCTCAAAGTCGCCTCTGTGTCGGGCACGTGCCAATCCCCTTGGACGTCAAACACGTGGGGTAAAGACTGTCGAGTAGAGGCATATAGCCCGTGGACACACCTCTCCTCGACACCCACGTGCTCCTCCCTGCGAGAACACGTTCTCTTGTAACTTCCCACTCCCGAAGGAATCGGTCTGCCCTACTTCCAGAGATTTAGGGACCGTTACACCAGGGCGAAGACCACGTGCTGGTCTTCACTACGCCACGTAAGCCCTGGCAGTTGCTTGGATTGGGCTTTGCTATCCAGCCCAATGCAAGTGACCGTTGGCCCCGCGCTGGGGGCTCTCTATAAACACCCTCTCATTTGAGAGGGTCAGGTTACAAAATATTCTAAACTCACATCTCTGTATTTGCTTTTCTCTGACCTTACATGACTTGAGCGTCGGAGTACCTTGCAGGTACACCACCCCCTGCCGTATCATCATCACCGGAGCTGAAGCCCATACGACATTGCTGGCCACTGTATAACTGTCTGATCTAGGTACGATCAGTGATGCCGTCTGTGGGAACCACTGCTTCCCCGTTTTTCGTTCAACGATAAACCAAAGAAATTCCTCCGTTCATCACCAGCATGGCCAACAACCCGTCTGCGAACAAAGCTCTGGACACCGTCCTCGCGCAACTCGAGAACGGAAACCACCGTGAGGACAATACTGCCCTTAACATCGAAGAAGGCGACGTAAGAGATGGGCAGATCGCCTCCCCAGACTCCGAATACACGGCTTACGACGCCGCCCAGCAAGCCGCCTTTCAGCCAGTTGCTCCTCCGCCTAATGCAGATTCGAGCACCGTGGCCCTATTCGCCTTGGTCAACCAGACCAACCAGCTGATCATGCACCAGAATCTCAGAATTGAAGCACTCGAGCGAGGGTGAACATGGAGATCTTCCCCGCGAAGAAATCGTTGTCCACCCTCACCTCGTCGTTCTCCTTCCCCGCGAATGACTCCTCCAGAAGAATCTCGGACCCCCTCGCCGGTGCGCGAGGGCCGCCGGCCACGCCTCGAGCGCACCCAGCCAGAAACCTCCCAGAAGCGCCATCTTTCCCCACCTTGAAAGGAACCCATGCACTTCTCGACTACCAAGAGGAGCAAGACCGCTGAGAAGAGGCCGAGGAACCGTTCTAGGAACTCCCCTCCACGACAAGGACCTGGTCGACACCACCGATCCCCATCAAGGTCCCCAGCAGGAAGCGACGACGATGACCAGAGGACCCCCCTGTCATGGGAGATCATGGACGCCCCAATTGCTGCGGGCATGGAGAAAGCCCCGCCACTGGGGACCTACGACGGCCTAGCCGACCCCGACGATCACGTCGAAAGTTTTGAAGCCATGCTCAACTTCAGAAACGTCAGGGGAGCCATTAAGTGCAGACTTTTCCCCACCACCTTGCGGAAGGGCGCCATGACCTGGTACAAGAGTCTATCACCCGGGTCGATCACGTCCTGGAAGCAACTAAGAGAAGGCTTTACCAAACACTTCATGGCATCTCGTCGACACCCGAAGATGGAGGTCATACTAGAGAGCATCTTCCAGGGGAAGAATGAGTCTCTCAGGAACTACATTGAGAGGTTCAACAGAGAGGCTGTCGAGGTCCACACGATCGACGACGTGAAGAAGTTTTTAATTATCTGGGGACTACATTTTGGATCCGATTTTGCCAAGTCCGTGGGCTTCTGCAGACCTTTCCGTTTAGAGGAGCTCAGTCATACATCGAGTTCGAGGAGTCGGAGCCAGCACAGATCGCCCTCGACTCGAGGAGGAAGGAAGGCCCCCGCGGCCGCAGAGAAGAAGACTCTCCTCCCCGACGTGGAGGAGAAATAAAGAAGGAAAGCCGCCCCCGGGACTCTCGTGAACCGCGAGGACCAGCTGGCTGGTTCACAGAATACACGCCGCTCAACGCTCCCTGCGCGCGAATCCTCTCCGAGTGCTCCAAATCAGAATTTCTGAAAGGAGGCGTCCGCTTTCCGAAGCCAACGACCCCCAAATCAAACACGGACAGGTCCAAGTATTGCAAGTTCCACCGGAGCCACGGACATGTCACGGAGGACTGCATCTATCTCAAAGATGCAATTGAGATCCTAATCAAGGAAGGGCACTTAAAGAAGTACGCCCAGAAGAATGATGCCCCTCGTCCCAGTTCCTGGGAAGCCCAAAACATCGAGGAGACGACACCTCCTCCCGACGAGAGTCAGCTACAGGTCGCCCTCAGTGTCACTTGCCCCAAGACTTCTTCGTCCCCGAAGGCATCGAGGGCCGAGAAGCAGTTCGCAACATGTGGGCAAACTTCTCCCACGAAGACCCCGTCGCTGCCCGCAGCACGTGGGAAGGTTTCCCCAAGACAATGGTCATATCCAGGGGTGGTTACGAGAAGGTGTCCGTCGGGTTTATCAAGCGGAAATTTGACGAACTGGAGTCCGCAACATCGGCGAAGACCACCACTCTCGAGAAGGTGCAAGGGAAATCAAACCCTATCACCTTTTACCTTGAAGAGCTCCCAGACGAAGCGCCCAACGCCACTATCCCCTTCTTGATCAAGGCACAGATGGAGAATTTTGACGTTCGAAGGATCCTTGTCGACCAGGGAAGTTCGGTCGACATCATGTACGCTCACCTGTTCGGGACTCTCCAGCTCGACGAGAGACATCTGACCCATACGTCGGTTCAGACATGCAGGGGTTCAACGACATCACCACCAGACCATGGGGCTACGTTGAACTGATGGTCACATTCGGGGCCGAAGACATTGCCCGTCAAGTGAAGACCCGCTTCCTGGTGGTCGAATGTCCATCCCTCTACAACTGCATCCTCGGGAGGACCACCCTGGCCGAACTCACAGCGGTGCCATCAACAGTCCACCTCAAGATGAAGTACTACACGACCAGGGGACGAATAGTTATGATGCACGGGGACATAGACGCGGCCAGGAGGTGCTTCGACGCTGCGATCAAAGTCATGAGCTCCATTGGCACCAAACCAAAGACCGGAGCAAAGTCATCCCCGGACACCGTACAGAGGCCTCTCCCGTGCGTCAACACGGTCGACCTCGACAACAGGTTCCTGGGCGAGCATGAAGAGGACGGACCAGCGGACCTCGACCTCCAGGCGGAAAACAACGGGCAGCCTCTCCACCCAACGCGCCCCATCCCAGACGAAGACTTCGAGCTCGTCGCCCTCGGGGATGATCCATACCGTAACGTGAAGATTGACACCGGGCTCCCCGACCTGGCGAAGAAGCAGTTGAAGGCATGTCTCTAGAAGAACACTGATTTGTTCGCGTGGAGCACCTCCGAGATGCCCGACCTTGACCCCGAGGTGGCCTGCCATCAGCTCGCAGTGGATGCGGCCGCTAGGTCCATAGCTCAACGTAGGCGTAGGCAGTCTCCCGAAAAAGCAGAGGCTGCTGAAAAAGCTGTAAAAGACCTCCTAGGGGCGAATTTTATTTCAGAGGCCAGGTACACGACCTGGTTGTCCAACATTGTACTTGTAAAAAAGAATAATGGAAAATGGAGGATGTGTGTTGACTATACTGATCTTAACCGGGCATACCCGAAAGACTGTTAACCTTTGCCTAACATCGACCAGCTGGTCGACAATTCTGCAGGTTACAGACTGTTATCCTTCATGGACACCTACTCAGGGTACAACCAAATCCCCATGGATAAGACCGACAAACAGCACATGACCTTCATGACCGAGTCGGGCAATTACTACTACAACGTAAAGCCCTTCGGCCTGAAGAACGCCGGCGCGACCTACCAAAGGATGATGAACAAAGTTTTCCGGGGAGAAATCGGCGACATGCTCGAGGTCTATATGGACGACATAATCATCAAATCCGTAGAAGAAGTCGACCATGTCGCGTACCTCAAGAAGGTGTTCGACACAGCGAGGAGATGCTGCATGAGGTTCAATCCCGACAAATGCACCTTCGGCGTTCGGGCAGGTAAGTTCCTCGGCTTCTATCTCACAGAGTGAGGAATCGAGGCCAGCCCCGATAAGTGTAGGGCTTTCTCCGAGATCACGACTCCGAACTTGAAGAAGTCAATACAATCACTGAACGAGATGCTGACCGCCCTCTCCCGCTTCGTCGCCAAATCCGCACAATACGCACTCCCGTTTTTCAAGCTTCTCCGACAAAAGCCACGTTTCAATGAAGAGAGGAATGCGAGTAGGCTTTACTCCATCTCAAACAAGTCCTGTCACAACCTCTGGTCCTCTCACGGCCAGAGAACGGGGAGACAATCTTCTTGTATCTCGCCATCACGAGCGAAGCGGTCAGCGCTGTCATCATACGGGAAACCCCCGACGGGCAAAAACCGATTTACTTCACGAGCAAATCCCTTCAAGGTCCCGAGCTCAGGTATCAGCAGATCGAGAAAGTCACCCTGGACTTCGTCACCGCTGCCCGGAGGCTACGCCATTACTTCCTAGCCCACAATGTTGTCGTAAGAACCGAACAACCTATAAGGCAGCTCCTTGGACAACCAGATATGGCGGGAAGGATGCTCAGGTGGTCGATCGAACTCGCCGAGTTCGACATCCAATACGAGGGAAGGAAAGCCCTGAAGGCTCAGGTATTGGCCGACTTTGTGGCGGAGATGACCGTCCCGGAGCCTTCGACCAACGGATCCCAAAAGTGGACGATCTATGTCGACGGAGCATCCAGCACGAAGGGGAGCGGGGTGGGCATTATCCTCGAAAACGAGGAAGGCATCCTGATCGAGGTCTCCCTCGAACTATCCTTCCCGACGTCGAACAATCAGGCAGAATACGAGGCTTTCCTCGTCGGGCTTCGGTTGGCCGAGGACCTCGGCGCCAAGGAGGTCAAAATCATCACTGACTCCCAGCTCGTAGCCTCTCAAGTCCGAGGAGAGTATCAGGCCAAGAACGACTGCCTCATTGAATACCTAACCTTGGTAAAGGAAAAGATGAAGAATTTCGCCTCCGCGGAAGTGATCCACATCCCTCGCGAGCATAATACCCGATCAGACGTCTTATCCAAATTGGCGAGCACAAAGAAGAAAGGCGGAAACAAATCTGTCATACAAGAAGTGCTTTCCCGTCCGAGCATCGATAAACCCGTTTTGGCGGCAGACGTGAACGCCATTGGGGACAACAATTGCTGGATGACCCCGGTATACGAGTACCTCATGACTGGCAGACTGCCCGAAGACCCCAAGGAAGCGGGGATGGACAAGCGGCGGGCGTGCTCGTACACTATAGTCGAGGATAAGCTATACCGTCGCGGGTTTTATATCCCCCTCCTCAGGTGTGTCGAGGAGACCAAGGTCCCTGGTATACTCTAGGAAATCCATGAGGGAATCAATGCACAGCACCTCGGCGGGCGATCTTTAGCCCGCAAGGCACTTTGGGCAGGGTATTACTGGCCCACCATGCAACAGGACGCCAAGGTACACGTCAAGAAGTGCGATAGATGCCAGCGACACGGGGACATGCACCTCGCTCCTCCTAACGAGCTCAAAACATTGTCCTCCCCGTGGCCATTTATGTGGTGGGGAATGGATATCCTCGGACCTTTCGTCGTGGGATCGTATCAAAACAAATACCTCATCGTCGGGGTGGATTATTTTACGAAGTGGATCGAGGCGGAAGCATTGGCCAAAATCACGACCTTCAACATACTACGTTTCTACAAGAGGAACATCCTCGCCCGATTCGGCGTGCCCCAAGCTATTGTCACCGAGAACGGAAGACAGTTCACCGACAGGAACTTCCAAGACTTCGTCACCAAACTGGGCACGAAGCAACACTTCACGTCGGTCGAGTACCCTCAAACGAACGGGCAAGACGAAGTGGCGAACAGAGTGCTCCTCCGAGGATTGAAATGACGACTCGGCGACGCCAAACAACGGTGGGTCGAGGAGTTACATAGCGTCCTTTGGGCTTATCGAACGACCCCGCACTCCACGACCGGGGAGACCCCCTTTCGTCTAACCTACGGAACAGAGGCGGTGATCCCCGTAGAAATCAGGGAACCTTCGAGGAGGACAGAAGCCCCCTTCTACGGAGACGCGAACAACGAAGCCCTGAGGGAAGAGCTCGATTTCGTCTAGGAGACACGGTCGGGCGCTTCCCTCCGAGAAGCCTCACTAAAACAAAAAATAACTCTACGTTATAACAACAAAGTCATTAAGCGATATTTTCAGGTAGGCACCCTCGTCTTATGAAGGAACCAGAAAAATTCGTGCGAAGGCAAGGTCGCCGCGAACTGGGAGGGCCCGTACCGCGTCCACGCGAAGACGGGGACATGAGCCTACTTCCTCGAAAATCTGCACGGGGAAGAACTTGTTCGACCATGGAATGCTGAGAAGCTTAAACAGTACTACAGTTAAGCACTGCCCGCGACACACTAGCATCGCGGTTATGGGGATGCACTAGGGTACAAGAGCGACACCCCTATACAAAACACGATGATCAAGGGTCGCGTTGTGTGTGCGCGAGGACTTTTGATCCGACGAGGACACCTCGATCGAGCTCCGTCGTCATTGTACCAATTAGGCATAACACCCAGCTTGCGATGGGAAGTTCACGCCACGAAGCTAAGACCTCGACCCAGCTCTTAGCATCGTTGAAGGTCAGAATACACCTCCGACCACTCGGCTAGCTCTCCACGCAGTCGAGGATTTTCGAAGTCGAGCAAATTCCCAAAATCTCTATTACTTAGACAAAAATAAATAAAGTATAGCAAATACAATAACATCACACACAAGCGAAAACATTCAAACATCACACATGCAGATAAACAAAAATGCATTAAGTGGGCAGAAGCCCATTGTACAGGTATTACAAACAAGTATCAAAACCCCCCTGGCATGTAGGCCGGGCATAGGCATCAAAAAGTAAAATGGCTGGCAGGCCAAACAAAACGAGAAAGGAAAAACCTAGTTGGCGACGGTCCCCTCTGGCTGCTCGTGTTCGTCTGCCCCCCGCCGACCTCTTCCTCTTGCATCAGCTGCACGATCTGACCGTCGACCACCTCGTAGTCGGGGTCAGTCCCTTCAGTTATAAGGTCGGGGTTGAGAACCCGAAGCTGCTGCACGGCGTTCCTAAAAGAACAGCTAAAACGGATAAACGACGAAAAAGTTATGCAACTTTTAAAAAAACCAAATTTTTGAAAAAGAACAGCAGAGTGCAATCGATTTACACCTGTGTGCAATCGATTGCACGGCCCCAGAAATCACATTTTTTGCCCTTTTTTTCCATGTGCAATCGATTTGCATCCTGCTGCAATCGATTGCACCTGTTAAAAACCAGAAAAAACAGCTGCTGCCCAAACACAAAACCCTCCGGAAACCCGATCGATTCAATTACTTTCTTCCGAATAAATACATGGTAATCCTTACCAAATATATATCAACGTTTTAGGACCATAAAACGATAATTCTACGACGTTCGATTTTTCAACAAAATCTCACATTCTCAAAACCCAAAAATGTCAAAACTCACAATATCAACCGATTTCAACCAAACGAGTTTCTATAATCTCGGCCTAACCTCATACGACTAATCTACGCAATTTATTTAGAAATTCATCCGTGAAAACATCGATTTCTATCGATTTCCTACAATTTGACCTAAACGGAAAAATATGGAAAACCAACCAAAACATCCACACAAAACACATACATAATCATACACAAAGTTAGGATAACAATATTTCACACCCTTACCCGATTATTCGCGTTTGAAACAGAGCTTTTCCCGATTTTTCCCACTTTCTCCTCTTTTCTCTCTTCTTCCTCTTCTTTTCTCTTTCTCTTCTTTCTTCTTTTCTTCTTTCTCTCATTTTCTCTCTATTTCTTTCTATTTATATAAAAACATAAACTTACCCAAGCAAAAGACCAAAATACCCCTACACTCAAATATCTCGCAAACGCTCTCAAAACGCGATAAAACATAATCACGATGAAAAATAATATATTCTCAAATAAAAGTCAAGAATAAAATAATATAATAATAAAATAATAATCAAATAATCAAAACGACTCGATTAAATAAAACTCACACAAAACAGGGGCGTTACAACTCTCCCCCACTTAGACATTTTCGTTCTCGAAAATCTAACCCATACGAATAACTCCGGATACGACTCTCGCATCCGACTAACAAACCAACATGCCAACAAAAAGGCACACCACAAATAACACAACTGACAAACCACCGTGCTAACAGCAGATACAACAACGACACGACAACGACGACAACAACAACGACAAGATGCAAAGCCCATATAATGCACTTGACGACCAACTCACAACTCAAGGAAAACCACGATACCAACACACAGGTTCACTCTAGAACCGAAACACAACACGATCGTTACCATCACCGTAGATAACACTCCCCTAATTCTCCATCATAGGAATTAGCTACACACACTCGAACCATCACCATGGAAACGAGGCAATAACACAAACAAGAACACAAGTTCCACGACACAACATCAATTCCACAACCTCTACAAAACCAGAATACCAACATCCTTGTCACACAATCTTATTACAACAATGCTACGATTCCCAATCGAACATATAACCAAAACATCCATCTACATAGTAGCCCATGAATAATATTTAAACCTTTCACCTAACACTTCCATTCTGAAACGTCCAATGGTCTCATCATTCCTACATGTTCTCAATGTTCAACCTATGAACTCTTACAAGTCCCACACGTAAATACAAAATGTGCCACCTCACGCTTCCGCTGCACACTCTGATTACTCGCAACCATCAAAACTATCAATTTCACGTCCAAAGTCTAACTCTTTCTCATATTCGCCAAAAATCACTGTTCACTTTAATATTACCAACCTCACACTCTCCTGTGTTATCTCATACACCATACACAAGTCTCGGAATTGCTCAAATAATTCTAACTCCCTGACCATCAAAACAAACATGCATAGAAACTTCCGACTTAACTTTTTAGGCGCAACAACAACTTTTCCCTGAAGGATAATCCAAGCCAAATTCATAACTCATCACGAACTCTAACCATCCTTGTTGTCTCATACTCTATTCCTTTAGACCAAACAAGTACTCAATATCCTTGCGATTACCAAACACTTCGAACCTAGAACCATAAAGATAATACCTCCAAATATTCCAACTCAATACCACCGCAACCAATTCCAAATCCATAATAATACAGATCCTTTTATAAATCCTCAATTGTCGTAAAGCATAAGCCACGACTTCACCCTCTTGCATTACCACGTTGACTAAACTCATCAAAGACACATCACAATACCCCACATCCGGTTTATTAGGATCACACAAAATCAAAGCTGAAACCGTAGACAACTTCTACTCCAGCTCACCAAAACTTACTCACAACGAACATCCAAACAAACGACTCACCCTTTGTAAGTCAACTGAGATACCAGAAGTATGAACTTAACAGAGTCTTCCATAACCTGTAATAACAACCAACTGAGTCCAAAAGTTCCTAATCTCCTTAACTAACTTCGGAGCCTCTCATGTAGAACTACATCTACTTCCGATGGATCCATTAACCATACTCTCATCTGAAATAACATTTCCAAGAAACTAACCCTTTTCAACCAAAATTCTCACTCGAATAACTTAGCATAAAACTTCGTCTCTTTTCGACACTTGTAATTCGAATCTCAAACACTTTACTCATTCTTCCTCTGAGTTTATAACAAATCCAAATATCCTCAATCGAAACCACTACGAACTTATCCAAAAGATATAAATCCTTAAAGCTTTTGCAAAACTTTTCACTGGGTAACTGGTTACTCACATACAAACTTAACCGAGTAAATAACAACCTATTCCGAGGATAACAAATTTAACCAGTCACATTAAATCGATCAAAGCCTCAACTCACACAATTCACCACTCTTATCAAACATTCCAAACAATTGTAATTCACTCAAACTCAACCAAACCATTCTAGTCATCTGTTCATGAAAGTGGACACTTATTCTTAATCATTACCTTATTCAACTGTTAGTAATCCATACCCAATTTCTTCTCCTGACCGTCCAATTCCACAATTCCAACATGTATCAACAACCAACCAAAAATAATTCTCAAACACAATGTTACATCCACCCACAAGGGTTTCCTCACAATTTCCATTAATGCCTTAAAACTCCAAAGACTCCAAACCCACCAAAACTCTAAGTTTGCTGTCCATAGTCTCAATACCATTATACTTGTTATTCCATTCCATCATCATTCCTTTTGTTACCAACAATACTGGAGCTCTCTAAGACAACACCTTAATGTTCCATCCAAAAACACATCTGAAAACTATGCCCAACTGACGGCCCATCACTGCGACTTCCTGCCAATTCCCAGAACACTACCATCACAGACAAAACAAACATCTTATTCCCATCTACTAAGAGTTTCCTACTTACTTAGCAGATATAAACCTCAACTATTCACCTTCGTCCAATTAAGTTCAATCTCTACTCTCTGTGAAACAGTCCTTAAATAAAACCCAATCATTCTCTCTCAATGACTTCCCAACTGGACTAATATACCAAAACCTCTAATCTATTTCATCTTCCGATATTAGCATCTTCATCGACTCATCAAAACAATCTGTAATCATCTCCTTAAATTCCAAACAATTCATTTCACACAATATCAAAGCCGGAAAGACCCGCCTATTCCATCCAACATAATTTCCGTCTGCTATCAACAAGAGATTAAGGGTGATCAGTTCCTCAATTTGCCAATAGACAGTCGACAATCATGATGGGGCATAAACCGTCTTTACCAAACTATAATAGCCTTTCTTGCATCCCATACACAAAACTACCTAAGGCACAAATCCTTAGTTGACATAAACCTTATCTCCGCATTTCTTACGAAATTGGGAACAACACTGTCCAAACAACACTTACAATCTTGCAATTCACAACACACTGAGCCGGCGCTCCACACCTGAAGCAACATGGAGAAGTACCAGCTTCTCCCCCACTTATCTCATTCTAACTCCTGAAAACAAAGGATTAGAAAACCAGGAAGCACTGATAGTGTTTCACACACATATCACGTACTAAGGGGCAAACAACAACGACAGTATTCAACTGTCACACCAACAGACTCAACAACTGACTCAACACTGGCTCTGATACCACTTAATGTAACACCCCTTTCTATACCCCCAAATAATTAATTAAATCATTTAGGCACGTATTGAAAATTTGATCAGAGTATAATTAAAACAACATGGCATAAAAAGGTATGTCACATTATACTTGAAATTAAACACATACAACACCTGCTCACAAAGATATGCAACAGTGGGGTAACTTTCAAACAACAAAGGATCTCAGTCCTTATACCCACATCTCAATATTTAGAATAAAAGCGGAAACATCTAAAATATTGAATAACAACCACATATATACATCAACATATATATATATATACATCATGTTTATATACACAAATTCATCAGCAAGATACATATGCAAATGTATCACAAAAAGATCAAAACGTCCTAGCTACCCGGTGCTACATATCAGAGCCAACCGACCAACAAGGAAAATGAAGACACGCTTCACAAAAAGACCATCAGATACCTAATCTGCAATGCCTCATAGAGCATCATAAAACAACAGAAGGGTGAGAAATATTATCATAATAACAATGCATATAATTATATATCTCAACATAAAAATACACATATACCACATATTCTCACCATTCCATCATACCACATAAACATACATATTATGTTTACTATGTCACAATCATCACATCTCACTCAATATACATCGCAAGGCATATATATATAAAACCAAGCATATTCCTCATAACGCTTATCATTCAACACAAACACACATATTCATGTTTATCCATCCATGCACACCTGCACAATTCTACTCATTCCACAACAACGTATACATTATGCATAATTCACCAATCCAATCAAGACCCGACAATACCACGCATCACATAACTGGGAATGACAGCATAATCATTCTACCCCAATACATACCTCACTAGGAACGACAACATAGTCATTCTACCCTAGTGCACCTCTCATTAGGAATGACAACATCGTCATTCTACCCCAATGAATATCCCACTAGGAATGACAACATAGTCATTCTACCCTAGTGGACACCACACTAGGAACGACATCAACGTCATTCTACCCCAGTGCACACCTCATTAGGAATGACAACATAGTCATTCTACCCCAATGAGTATCCCACTAGGAACGACAACATAGTCATTCTACCCCAGTGGACACCACACTAGGAACGACATCAACGTCATTCTACCCCAGTGCACACCTCATTAGGAATGACAACATAGTCATTCTACCCCAATGAGTATCCCACTAGGAACGACAACATAGTCATTCTACCCCAGTGGACACCACACTAGGAACAACATACAGTCATTCTACCCTAATGTGTTTGACCAAAACATTAATACCTCACTAGGAATGACATATAAGCCATTCTACCCCAATGAGTATTCTAACACAATTGGAATCCATTCCACACACCAAATATTACTATTATAGCAATCCCATGATAATCAATACCTTACCATTCATCTTGCTGTGGATCTACGCCACAGAGGCAGCCATATCATACATTAATCATACGCTCGAAACCACATACATTGATACTTACTTAAATAATGTATTTATCACTAACCACAACCCACAACAAATAGCATTTCATCATTTACACCCATATCAATTCACATCAAGAATTACTCACCATCAACCACAACAATCCATCATCACAACGTCTCATCATATATTCACAATCAACATGCATTATCATTTAACTCAAACAATGCATATATTCACCAAAGATCCACAAATCACAAAGAATTCCCCAATCAAGGGTTCACTCCACAAGCATATCCACAACACATTCATAACCACACATTCATTTCATCAAAAACAACTATTCACGATTAATCGGTAAAGTCGGCCAAAAGTCGGCTAAAAATAATATTTCTTTTCACCAAATGATAGAACATATTTTTAGCTTCAGATCGATATAAAGAACAGCTAAAACGGATAAACGACAAAAAAGTTATGCAACTTTTAAAAAAACCAAATTTTTGAAAAAGAACAGCAGAGTGCAATCGATTTACACCTGTGTGCAATCGATTGCACGACCCCAGAAATCACATTTTTCGCCCTTTTTTTCCATGTGCAATCGATTTGCATCCTGCTGCAATCGATTGCACCTGTTAAAAACCAGAAAAAACAGCTGCTGCCCAAACACAAAACCCTCCGGAAACCCGATCGATTCAATTACTTTCTTCCGAATAAATACATGGTAATCCTTACCAAATATATATCAACGTTTTAGGACCATAAAACGATAATTCTACGACGTTCGATTTTTCACCAAAATCTCACATTCTCAAAACCCAAAAATGTCAAAACTCACAATATCAACCGATTTCAACCAAACGAGTTTCTATAATCTCGGCCTAACCTCATACGACTAATCTACGCAATTTATTTAGAAATTCATCCGTGAAAACATCGATTTCTATCGATTTCCTACAATTTGACCTAAACGGAAAAATATGAAAAACTAACCAAAACATCCACACAAAACACATACATAATCATACACAAAGTTAGGATAACAATATTTCACACCCTTACCCGATTATTCGCGCTTGAAACAGAGCTTTTCCCGATTTTTCCCACTTTCTCCTCTTTTCTCTCTTCTTCCTCTTCTTTTCTCTTTCTCTTCTTTCTTCTTTTCTTCTTTCTCTCATTTTCTCTCTATTTCTTTCTATTTATATAAAAACATAAATTTACCCAAGCAAAAGACCAAAATACCCCTACACTCAAATATCTCGCAAACGCTCTCAAAACGCGATAAAACATAATCACGATGAAAAATAATATATTCTCAAATAAAAGTCAAGAATAAAATAATATAATAATAAAATAATAATTAAATAATCAAAACGACTCGATTAAATAAAACTCACACAAAACTGGGGCGTTACAGCTGCCCGCGAAGTCAACAATTTGTCTTCCTCGGTTTCCTCCTCGGTCGGGCGAACAACTTCTTCCAGCTCGGCGTTCCTCGCCAAGAGACGTTTCCTCTCCTCCTCATCGTTCTTCAACCTCTCCTTCAACTTCTCTTGAAGCTCGACCTGGGCCTTGTTCTGGTTTTTGCAGTCAGTCAGCTCCTTGCCCACCTTCTCTATTTCAGTTGAGATGGACCTGAAACTCTCTTGCAGCATGTTCAGCTCGTCCGCTGGGCATGTCTCGTCATTCAGGACAAAGGCAGCAGCGCAAACCCGCATCACCGCAGACACGTCCTCCACCAGCGCCCTTCTCCGAGAAACCCTGTCAACACCCAAGATGGTCTGGACTTCGGGTGCACCAACGCATAGGGAATTGTTCCCCATAAAGAAGTTCGGCCTCGAGTGGCAAGGCGGGAGCACAAATTTCACATTGGGAGGGCTTTCGTTCTCAGTGAGGTCGACGTCCACCTGATCAACAAGCCGTTGTCTCTTCGGGGAGTTCTGAGTGCTGGGGGAGTCGCTGTCTTGGGGAGAGCCAGAAGAACCCCCGGTTGCTAGAGTGAGACTGGGGACCTGCGGTCGGAGTTGCTCGATACGGCCTTTTCCGCCCTTCTTCGAACTACGGGCTGCTTTCAGTTTCTTGATACGCTCCTCAGCACCCGACATCTTGTCTGTAAAGAAAATAAATATGTTAGTAAATCGGAAACCAGGGCGCGAAGAAAAAGCAAGTCGAAGAGGATTCCACCACCTAACAGCTCGAGGGCATCCTTGTCGGAAAACGTCTCGAGGAGGGCCCTCGTATTGATTAACCGGCGCTTCGTTAAGACCTGTCCGTCGTCACTCCGGACGAATTCTCCGTCCGACGTCACGAGCTTGGCCTTGTTAAAACCGTTGACGAAGGCGACTATTTTCTCATACGCCAGACGATCCCCCTCGCAAAGTCGGCCAGGGCTGACAATGTAGCTGTCCGTCCCCTTTTTGAAATGTTCTTCCGTCCAAAACAAGGGGAATCTCGGTTCAAGGACCTCCTCCTTCTGCCCGTCCACTTCACGGGAAACCCGGCGATACACCGAATTCACAACCTCAAGCGTGACCGACCTTACGATGTAATACCGATATTTAAAGTCCCGAACAGAGTCCAGGTAGGTGTGGAAGAGGCTGCTCACTTGTTTAAAAGAGACCCAGCCGTGTCTGCCGTCGGAGGCCTGTCGTTGGAGGTGGAAGATACGAAAGAAAAGAGGCACGGTTGCCTCGATATGGAGATATTTACAAACGAGCTCGAAGACTTAGATAAAAGCAAGGGAGTTAGGATGGAGCTGCGAGGGCGCCAGGCGAAGCCAAACGAACACCGCTTGTTGGAAATCCGTAAAGGGCAAACGCCACCCCGCCTGGTCGAACATGAATTCATAAAGGGGAAACCTCATCCCTCGATATGTCGAACAAATGCGATGGTGCGCCAGAGGCCGGAACACCTTCCACGTCTTTGGGGAGCCCACCAGCCGAGGCTCGACTGTACAAAAGATATCATCTTCGTCCCCATCGACGAACTGAGAGATCATGTTTAACGGCTCGTCGCTAACCCACTCCGCGAGGGGACGCTCCTCGGCGCTGGTGATCGACGCCATCGGAGAGTCGGGCTGATCGTCGACGTCTAACGATCCCACGACCACAGACACAGACAAAGCTTTCATGTACCTGAAAAGTAGAAGGAAACGGTGAATTCGATGATCCATATCAAATTCACCCCTCCACCGCTGTTCAAATGAAAGGGCGAAGAAGAAGCGTCAGGATCCCGAGACTGTCGTACTCGCCCACGTCCCCGTGACAACCGACGAGCGTCCCCGTGACCATCCTCAGGTCACCGGTGTACCGCTTTGGGAGGAATCCCTCCCACATAGGAGCTATTGTTGAGGACCTCGAGATTTTCATCTCGTGTCCTCGGGACATTCTTCTTGTCCCTGGGGTATTCATCCCTTCTCCTCGCGAGATTCAACAAAGAAACTAAGAAATTCCGCCGTTTTCGCCGGAGATTTCGTGATTTCCATGAGAACTTCATCAGTTCACCATGAAACCACCATATAAATGCAAACAAAAGGAGAAAAGTAGAGAGAAACTTACTTGAAATACATTTCCGGTAGGGTTCCGGCGCGGCAGTCGGTGGCGGCGAACGACGGCGAAATAGAGAAGGAAGGAAAAGAGAGTCTGAGCAAAGGGGGAGCGAAAGTGAAAATGAAGCGGGATGACCCTTATTTATAAGGGCCTCACGAGACTCGAGGATTTCCTAGGCAATCGATTACGCTACCCTAGTGTAACCGCCCTAGGCAATGATGAGGTGCGACACGTGGCACACGCTTCCCCACACACGTCTTTTCATTCCCCAACACGCGTCCTTCCTTTCGCCTCGCTTCAGACTTCTCGTAGCCCCGCGACGTCGCCCAGCCGTGGCCAGTCTAGCGCGAGCAGGTCGACTTATTTCGGCCCGGTTGACCAACTGCTCCTCGTTTAGAATCCCTTCCCCGACGGGATACATCCTCGACATAGTACTGGCCCTTAAGTCATTACTCTGATACCTCAGAGCAACGACTTGGGGGGCTCCTGTTCTGGACTGGGCCAGTGCCTTCCCACTGTCGGGCAGGCCCAAGCCCAATGACCAGCGAAGGCCCAACGAGGCTCAAAGTCGCCTCCGTGCCAATCCCCTTGGACGTCGGACACGCGTGGTAAAGACTGTCGAGCAGAGGCATATAGCCCGTGGACACACCTCTCCTCGACACCCACGTGCTCCTCCCCGGGAGGACACGTTCTCTTGTAACTTCCCACTCCCGAAGGAATCGGTCTGCCCTACTTCCGGAGATTTAGGGCCCGTTACACCAGGGCGAAGACCACGTGCTGGTCTTCACTACGCCACGTAAGCCCTGTCAGTTTCTTGGATTGGGCCTTGCTATCCAGCCCAATGCAAGTGACCGTTGGCCCCGCGCTGGGGGCTTTCTATAAATACCCTCTCATTTGAGAGGGTCAGGTTACGAAATATTCTAAACTCACATCTCTGTATTTGCTTTTCTCTGACCTTACCTGACTTGAGCGTCGGAGTACCTTGCAGGTATAAGAAATCTCATGCAAGTCTTGACGTATGTTTTAACCATAACTTACTTTATTTTACTTAATCTAAAAAGTTTATAATGAAAAATGAAATATTTAAAATAATATTTTAAAAATAACTATTTAAATAAATTTATTATTATTTTTTTATAAAATTCTATAATTTTGTTTAAGCAAAATTATTTAACACTATAAATTAAAAAAAAAAACCCTGAAGCAAATGTACATTTATTCACCATTCAACAAACACAATTGCTCATCCATTTGGTCTCATATGGCATAATGTGAATTTTTCTTTAAATTTTTTGAACAATATACTTTACAATTTCAATTTACTTGTCAATTCCAACGTAAGAGAAACTTTTTCTCTAGTACTATTATGTTTAGTTTGATGCATTTCCTTCTTATATATAAAAATAAATAAATCAGTTTTTACGACACGAAAACTTAAAAAAAAAAAAAAATCTAAAAAAAATAGTTTCCAATTTCTTCAAATAGACTTTTTCGAATTAAAAAAAAGGGTTAGTTGCCGTAAACCTAATTCAGACAACACCCCATAAAACACTGTCAATTACCAACACAGCACAAAACACTTAAATATATATATAAAGAAAAAACAGCCATCATATATTTTCCGACCTAAAAAATTATTACTATTTCCCCTTAAAGAATCATTAACCCTTGAGCTTTCTTCTTCTTTACCCTCCGTACTAAATGGAACCCAACAACGTCAACAGCACCAACCTACTCACCTCACTCTTCGAGCACCAAACCGTTACCCCCGTCACCGTCAACGCTTCTCCCGTTAACGGTTCGTTAGTAACTACCACCGATGGGTCCCACACTAACCTTCATTCCGTTACGGACAATAAGAAGAAGCGAGGTAGGCCCCGGAAGTACGAGTCTCCGCAAGAAGGTCTCGCCGCTAGGAAAGCCGCCGCCGCCGCCGCCGCCGCTGCAGCAGCCGCTGCTTCTCTTCCTCCTGCCGCGACGTCGTTTTCCTCTTTGAATCTCAATAAGCAGAAAAAGTTTCATTCCTCTTCTCTAGGTTTCTATCTTAACCTATTTTTTTGTTTTTTAATTTTGGAATCGTTTTTGTAGTGATTGTTGACTTAAACTAATTGCATGCATGATGATTATGATATGAAACCTTGGAATGTGAATTTGATTTTTTTTTTGTTGATGCAGGTAATTCGAGAGAGAACTTCAATCTTCACATTGTTACTGTTCCTGCTGGTGAGGTAAGCATTGTTCTTGATATGTTGATTTAGTTTATTGATTTTAGATGTGTGCATTTGCTTGCTCAATCTGGTTAATTTTTTTGAAATAATTACTGCCAATTAGTTTTATACTAACATTCAATAGGGAATCTATATTATATTCTTTCATTTCATACCATTAATTTTATAATGTACTCCCTCTAGGTTTAAATATAAGAAAAAGAATATACATGTAGTTGGAGGGTCAAGTACATGTACTTTTTTTTTCTTCTTTTATTTAAATTCGTAGTTTCACTTTTAGAAGGGTTTGATGTGGTGAAATAGTGGATTTTCGTCGGATTTCAGTGTAAAAATAATTTAGGCCGATAGTACAATCTAAAATTTGATCCATGTCTTAGAGATTTGACAAAGTTTTACGGTGGTTGTCGACTGCCTAACACTACCCTCTCTTTTTGTCCGGGCTTGGGACCGACTATATATAGCAAGGCTGACATAGGCAGGAATGTTATGTATGTATAAAATTAGAGTGCTAATGAATGAGGCTGCATTAGAATCTTAATTAAGTCTAATGTGTTTTCATAATACTTATGATAAAAGTTCAGATGAGACACAACACAAGGGTGTGCCGCATAGCTTTTTAACTAGCATCTATTTTAGAAGATATGATCATATCCTCATGTTGTTTACTTGTTTTAGAGTATTTTGGAATTTGGATTCTCTCATAGGGTTTGTTTATTATCTCAAATTGTTGCAGATTATTTTATCAGAAAGTTTTCATGTTTGTTTGTAATAGTAGTATAAATGAAAGTCAGGGTTTAGTCTTTTTGTATCATTATATAACAATTAATCAATCATATCAAACCATAATCTTAATTTAAATTTTTATTTTTTGCTTTTCCCTCTTTAACTTCAACTACCTGAATGAGTAATGTGATATGAGCTCACAGGGTCACTGAATAATATGTCTTGATTTATCTTTGGCATCTCATCATTTTGATCTTCACTTTTTTAAATAGCTTAAATTTCCTTTTTGTCTGGTATTTGAACATGTTTAGTTTGCCATTTGCTTAATGTTATTAAATTTGTCAGCCCTTTTACCTATCTGCTACTTCCCTAATTGTTTGCGCACATTTTCAATAGGATATTGGCCAAAATATCATGTCACTCATGCAAAAAAACAGCAGGTGTGAGATGTGCATTTTGTCTGCATCTGGTTCTATCTCTAGTGCTACTCTTCGTCAGCCGGCAACTGCTGGAGGCAATATTACATATGAGGTAAGCAAATACTTTCTTTTCTCCTTGCTCTTTATGTTTTATTTTGATCTATAAACTTTCAGCAACCTTGTAAAGGAAATGAGACTCGGCTGTAAGAAAACATAAGATTAAACATAGTAATTAAAATGATTTTTTTTTAAAGAAATTCTTGCAATACAAGTTATTATCTACATAACGCTTTTTTATGCTTGTATTGTTGTCGGCAATGTTTAACTATTTTTATTTTTGTCATTAGGGTCGGTTTGACATTATTTCCCTTACTGGATCCTATGTCCGTAATGAAAATGAAGGTCGTTCTGGTGGTCTCAGTGTATGCTTAGCTCATTCTGATGGGCAACTTGTAGGTGGAAGCATTGCCGGACCCCTCAAAGCCGCTAGTCAAGTTCAGGTAATTTCTAGCAACAACAGCCAAGCCTTATCCCACTAAGTGGGGCCAGCTACATGGATCATGATTTCTAACAATTTATGAATTCTAGTTGAACTTTAACTTGTGGGAACTATGACCTGTTGCCTGATCAATTTCTTAACGCAAAGTAGAAACTTACTTTTTGATATGATAACTTTCAAGTATACAAAACTGATCTAGTATACATAATTTGACTATATTAAAAATAGAGAAAACTATAGTCTACAAGTCAATTCCAAACTTAAATGTAGATAAGACTAAGAAGACACAAAGGCAATATCAGTTAATATTTAGAGTATTTTGATTTCAAAACTGCGTTGGTTTGAGTGCAAGAGATTTGAATCTCCCAAATATGTCTCTTGTTCAATCTTAGGATAGAAATAATAATTTGTTCAAAATCTAAGTGAGATTAATTAAATCCTAATAAATAAATACATATGTATTATTTGCCATGCATCAATTTATTTAAATAAATAGTCAAATTTCACTATTCTATTTTTGATATATTTATTTTTTGCTTATAGAAAACATGTCGCGGTACAACTTACAATATGAAATCACTTTGGATTTAATTCACACAGGTCATTGCTGGCACATTTTCTATTGAACCCAAGGACGCTGGTGCTGGTATAAAAGGCAATACTTCTACCAGCAAGTTACCATCACCGGTTGGTGAATCCACACCGAGTTTAGGTTCCCGCCCAGCACTTAACTCTTCAAATGGGAATACAATCCCAGGAAACAAAGAGCATCATCAAGCTATTGGGGGAGGTCATTTCATGTCTCAGCAATATGGAGTAAACGTGGTTCCTTTCCATCCCTTGGATTGGGGAAGTCGTCCAGATTCTAGGAATGCTGGTTTTGAACTGATTGGTATGAACTTCAGTGGTTTTTGAAATCCCCCACCCTTCCCTCCCAAACCAAATAATTCTTTTTTTATGGTCGGTTCAAAAGAAAGATCAACAAGACACTGAAGAATGATGTTTTTATGTATGCAGGAAGAACAGGTCATGAAGCTCACCAGTCTCCTGAGAATGGGTCCTATTCCTGATTAAGATAGCTTTTGGGCGGTGAGAAGATTAATCCTTGGTAGATAGGTTTATGATATCTCTTTGTAATACTAGTAGCCTTTGTCTTAAATCTTAATATGCCTCTAATAGTAGAAATACCTGATCATTCTAGAAAATCAGTTCAAGAGTCCTCTGTCCTATTACTTTTTTTGAGGCAATATGTTCTATTACTTTTTTGGGCCAACCATGTGTGAAATTTGGAATGCTTTTCTTTTCACTAGAAGTTGGTAGAAGTATCTTTTGTTATGCAGTTGTTCACCTCCAAGTTGCAAAATTGAGAAAAGCATCCATTAGTATCCATGTCTATTTTGTTTCTTTTTGTTTTTTTTACAGTACTAACTAATAGGGGAAAAACTGGGCCCTAGTGTTTTTGTTTTGTTTTAATTTACCCTAATACAGTTTCAGCCTATAGTGAATTTAGTATTGTATGATTTTTCAATTTCTTGAATTTCAATGAGAAAGATGGAAGCTACGAATTGTTATATTCATATCTATCATATCTATTAGATTTGTCAATTCTAATAAATTATAGCTGAAAGGGTGAACCTGAATTAACCCTGTCCAAAAAATTCCTTTAATTTGAGTTTATGTTCGGACACACTATGATTTAGAAGTTTATTTACAAACTCTAAGGTGGAAAATACATCTCCAAATTGTTCTCATATACATTCAAGTATAGTGGCAAAATCAAGATAAGATGTCTAAGTTGGAAAATACGTCTCCAAATTGTTCTCATATACATGCAAGTATAGTAGCAAAATCAAGATGTCTTGATGAACATCTTACTCTTTTATAGGATAGTGCTTGCATAAAAAATATTTCAACTTGTTTGTTCAGGACGACAAACAGCCTATAGTCAATTCGATAGCACCTGGATAAAGGTTAGTCGAATCAAAGCAAGATAAATAAAAGTATAGTCAATTCGATAAAACCTAGATAAAGGTTAGTCGAATCAAAGCAAGATAAATAGAAGTTAGACAGTCTTTCTCAAATCCATCAAAGCATGTTAGTCTAATTAAAGACTTGTGAAAAACGATGGCTTTGCACAAAGTATTAACGGTTTTTTGTTTGCAAGAAACACACAAGGGTTAGGGTTAACGGAGAAACAAGAAGAAAAACAACAAGGAATGGGACAAAATTTTCTGTTTACTATTCACTTTTTCATTTAGGGTTACAAATGATTACAAATGAATATCACAATTTGCCACACTCAACAAACTGAGTGTACTAGCCTATTTATAGACTAACTAGATAACTTGCAGCCCAAGCTACCTAAACAATTGGATCCATTACAAAGGCCCGATTCGACAAACATTTCGACAATACATATTAGAACAGACTTCGATTACAATATGTATCCTATAACTACAGCATGTGACCCAACTTCGACTTCATGTTTGTCTCCTGTCGAAACACATGAAAGCTTTCCCTCGACACAGCATGAGTTCGACCCAATAGTCTCACAAATCTCCACCTTGGATCTAACTCAACAACCAGGGAATCAACTAGCTTTCATCATGCAGCTTTATCAACTGCATACAGTGGAAAAACTTGCAACTCGGCAACGTCTTGGTGATCATATCAGCAACATTGTTTTCAGTCAAAACCTTCAACACAATGACTTCACCACGCTCGATTATCTCTCCGACGAAGTGCAACCTCACATCGATGTGCTTGGTTCGCTCATGATAGGTTGAATTCTTCGACAGGTGTATTGCACTTTGACTATCACATTTAACAGTGATACTTCGACCTTGAAGTTTCAGCTCATTTGCAAAACCTTCAAGCCACAATACTTCTTTCACAGCTTCAGTGAGGGCAATATACTCTGCTTCAGTAGTTGATAAGGCAATAACCTTCTGAAGCGTTGTTTTCCAACTGATTGTTGTGCCAAACATTGTGAACACATATCCAAAAATAGACTTTATGGAATCCATACAACCTGCATAATCAGAGTCGACAAATTCTTCGATTTCGACTATGCTATCACCACCACAGGCTCCACCATAAATCAAGACTCTTTTCAGAGACCCATTTATGTACCTGAGAATCCACTTTACAACTTGCCAGTGTGCCTTTCCAGGATTGGCCATATACCAGCTCACAAGGCTCACCCCATATGCTATGTCTGGCCTCGTACATACCATAGCATACATCAAAGAACCCACTACACTAGCATATGGAATGCTACTCATATAGATTCTCTCAGCTTCAGTACTCGGACTTTGAGTAGTACTAAGCTTAAACTGAGGATTTGTGGGTGTCACAACAGGCTTTGAATTCGACATACCAAACTTATCGAGAAGCTTCCGTAGGTATGTCTCTTGAGATAAGCACAACTTCGACTGCTTTCTATCTCTTCGGATGTCAATCCCAAGAATCCTGGAGGCAGCTCCCAAATCCTTCATTTCGAACTCCTTACTGAGTTCAACCTTCACCTCCATTACATCCTCAACATTGTTGCTAGCTATGAGGATATCATCCACATAAAGCAACAAAATAATAAGTGAGTTTCCAGGTCGAAATCTGAAGTAAACATAGTGATCGAACTGACTCCTAGTGAAACCAATGTGTGCCATGAACTTGTCGAATCTCCTGTTCCACTGTCGAGGAGATTGTTTCAGGCAATACAAAGACCTATTCAGCTTGCACACATAACCTTCTTTACCCTTTTCTGCATACCCTTCAGGTTGACGCATCAGGATCGTTTCATCTAGGTCACCATACAGAAATGTTGTCTTCACATCCATTTGCTCAAGTTCCAAATCGAACTTTTCCACCATGGCCAACAACATTCGAATGGATTTATGCTTTACAACAGGTGAGAACACGTCATTGAAGTCGACACCTTCTTTCTGAGTAAACCCCCTAGCAACCAGCCTTGCCTTAAAGCGCTTCGACATCACTCCTTCGATTCCTTCCTTGACCTTGAAAATCCAGTTACAACTGACTAACCTTGCTCCTGCAGGTTTCTCAATCAGCTCCCAAGTGTTATTATCATGAAGATATTTTATCTCGTCATCCATGGATTTTCGCCATTCAGTCTTGTTTCGACTCCTTATAGCTTCCTTGTAATCTCTAGGTTCTTCGTCAAGTACCTCACTTGCAGAGATTAAGGCAAACTCTATAAGATCTGCATAACCAAGTCTCTGAGGTGGCCTGCTGAATCTTCTCGACCTATCTCTTGCCAGTAGGTAGTCATCAACAGTTTCCTCAACCTCTTCAACATCTTGCTCTTCTTCTCCGACTTCATCTGGGCTATGCACTTCAGCATCAATATGCTCCACCTCAACAGGCATCTCTACCTATTCCAGCTCCTCTTCAGAGATTTCTGCACTTCGACCAACATCACCAGTTTTCTTGAACGCCATCTTGACCTCATTGAAAACTACATCACGACTTGTGATGCATCTTCTGTGGCCTGGTTCTAGGCACCACAGCCTATAACCCTTGACTCCTTCAGGATATCCAAGGAACATGCATCTCAGAGCTCTAGGTTCGACCTTGTCTTGCCTAATGTGAGCATAGGCTAAAAAGCCAAATAATCTCAGTTTGTCGAGATCTAGTGGATGACCCGACCAAACTTCTTCAGGTGTCTTCATTCCCAGGGAAATCGAGGGACATCTATTTATCAGATAAGCTGCTGTCGAAACAGTCTCTGCCCAAAACACCTTCTTCAATCCAGCACTAACCAACATGCATCTAACCCTTTCAAGGATTGTTCGATTGAATCTCTCAGCCAAGCCATTTTGTTGAGGAGTACCTGCTACAGTCTTATGCCTTGCAATCCCAGACTCAACACAGTAACTGTCGAACACTTCGTTGCAGAACTCAAGGCCATTGTCGGTTCTCAACCTCTTAACCTTTCTGCCAGCTTGAGTTTCGACCAGAACCTTCCAACTTTTGAAATTCTCAAAAGTTTCATCCTTCGTATTCTGAATGAATACCCATAACTTCCTGGAATAGTAATCTAGGGATCCATGTGTCCTTTGCTTGCCTTTGTTAAACTCCGCCCTACAGGATTTTCCAAGTACACAAGATTCACAAAACTCCAACTTTTCGACTTTGTCACCACCTAGCAGGTTCTGCTTCCCTAATTCGACCAGACCTCTTTCGCTGACATGACCCAATCTCATGTGCCATACTTCTGTCTTTGACACAGGTTTCGTGGATGCAATATTTGTCGAACCACTTACTGTAACACCCCAATTCCCATCGCGAATAAATAATACATAAATAAAATCAGAGTAACTAAAAATTTATTTTTCCGACAGAAACAAGGATGTCACATTTAAATAAACAAAACATCATCCCTGCTCATAAATTTGAAACATAGCGTAAACTAGATTACCCTCAATTGGGAAACTTTTCCATATAAAGGTAATACCAAATATATTAAACAATTATATACATAAATAACATAATCGTTTCCCCGACTCTCGTGCTACGTATCAGAGCAGACACCAAGACCGACAACAGAACGGAGGGCTAGTCTCCACAAAAGACCTCCAGCAACTCTAATCTGCAATGCCTCATAGAGCATCATAAAACAGCAGAAGGGTGAGAAATAACAACTAAATCATGATTGTATAATAATATGCAAACACACATTCAAACACATGTATAAATCATCTCACCGATACCATCACATACTAACACATATAGCATGCCACAAATACAACATATCACACATAATAAATCAAATCATGATTTTCCACACATAACGCATCCATTCACAATTCTCACCACAATTCATCACAACTCACTCATATACATCACAATGTATATATTTACAAAACCAACATATTCATCATGCACACTTCCACAATTCTTATCACTCCACATAAACATACATATTTATGTTTATTCATCAATGCACAAATACAGAGATGATAAATGCAAATCATAGAGGCCGACTCACGACTCTATGCAAATGCAATGCGGGTACCGACTCAATCATCACAAGTTCACTCAGGAACTTATTGGAACCATCACTCGTTACCAATGTAACTCCCCGTCGGGCATACGATGTTCCCCGTCGCTCACACCCCACACGGGCACACGACGTTTATGGATCGCTCACACCCCACACGGGCACACGACCCGATCGCTCACACCCCACATGGGCACACGATCGTCTATAATCATCGCTCACACCCCACACGGGCACGCGACCCGATCGCTCACACCCCACATGGGCACACGATCGTCTATAATCATCGCTCACACCCCACACGGGCACACGACGTTAACACGGATTCTCATTAGAATCACTCAACACAAGAATGTACATCATTATGTTTCACATACAAAATGACTCAAGACATTCTTGAAATGCATACATATTCACAATATATTCATGCATTCATCTCATACAATCACAATTCAACCATATGGATTAATCAACATCATCACACTCATGCATTGCAAACCATAAAGGCCACCAAATAACACACATTGAATTTCACATAAACAATGCATATCATCACAAACCACAACAATCATACAACCACAATTACCTCCACAAGGGATTCACACCACAAAGGCTATCCACAACACATCCTAACAACATACATTGATATTCAATCAAACAATGTATTTTACTACCCAACAACATCATTAAATTACGCATCGAAGTCTAATCCAAAACAATGCACATATCTGCCATAGGGCCACAACCCATCATCACAACATTTCATCACGTATATTCACATCATATAACGGTCTACAAGCTACCCGTTACATGTCACAAGCACATATCATGCTAACACATCAATCGCACACATTGTACGCGATAAAAACCCGACAACCCAACACTTTTCCAAAACCACGACCTAAATAAATCATCTACTGCTCTCCAAGCCATTTTTAATAGAAAGAGCTTTTCATAAGCTTTTCAACGCTTCGAACGGCGACCAAAACGGACTTACGGTTTGAAAATTATGAAGAAAACAAAATAGAAAAATATCACGTTCGCTCCAGTATTCGCTAGGCGAACCCTAGCGAACCAAGGCAGTGGAAAACAGTCATAAAGTTCGCTAGGCGAACCTCTAGGCGAACATTCTCCCGTTCCTTCGCTGGGGTTCGCTAGGCGAACCCGCGAAACCCAGAATTCGCAGCAGCGTCAACCTAGGTCATATGGGACCAAAATACATCATTTTTACCACCCAAACCCTTCTAATTCATACCGGAACAACCAAAACATGTTCGGACATAATCAACGAGTATTCTACGCGGTTTATATCGAATTTCATCCGTGAAAACATCGATTTCTATCAATTGCTCCTAATTTTAATCGATAAGAAAAAGTCGCGAAACCACCAAAACAATTACAACAAACAACACATATACATACACAAGCAAGATATAATTGAAACTTCTCACCCTTACCCGATTATTCGCGCTCGAAACGGGGTTCCCGCGATTTTCCTCTTTTCTCCTCTTTTCTCTCCTCTTCCTTTCCTTCCCTTCTCTTTCTTTCCTTTTTCTTTCCTTTCTCTCTTTTTCTTTCCACTTACTATTTATATAAAATATCTAAACCCCTAAAAGACTATTTTACCCCTCAACTCAAATATCTCGCAAACGCCCTCAAAATGCGATAAAACATAAACAGTGATGAAAAATAATATATTGCCAAATAAAAGTCAAGAATAAAATAATATAATAATAAAATAATCAAATAGACTCGATTAAATAAAACTGACAAAAACTGGGGCGTTACAATTCTCCCCCACTTAGACATTTTCGTCCTCGAAAATATAACCGATACGAACAACTCCGGATACGACTCTCGCACCCGACCAACAAACTAACATGCCATCAAAAGCACACCACGAGTAACACAAACTGACCAACCACCTCGCTAACAACGACTACAACAACTCCACGACAACGGCAACAACCACAACGACCAAATGCAATGCCCATACAATGCACTTGACCACCAACTCACAACTCAAAGAAAACCAAGATACCAACACACAGGTTCACTCTAGAACCGAAACACAACAAGATCGTTACCCTACCCTAGGTAACACTCCCCTAATTCCCCACACAGGAATTAGCTACACACACTCGAACCATCACCATGGAAACGAGGCAACAACACAAACAAGAACATAAAGTTCCACGACACCACAAGGTCTCAACAACATCAACAAAACCAGAACACCAACAACAATGCTACGATTCACCAATCGAACATGCAACCAAACATCCATCTACATAGTAGCCCATGGATAACATTTGAACCTTTCACCTAACACTTCCATTCTAAAACATCCAATGGTCTCTTCACTCCTACATGTTCCCAATGTTCAACCTATGAACTCTTACAAGTCCCACACGCAAATACAAATTGTGCCACACCACGCATCCGCTGCGCACTCTGATTACTCATAACCATCAAGATTACCAATTTCACGTCCAAAGTCTAACTCTTTCTCATTTTCACCAAAAATCACTGTTCACTGTTAATATACCCAACCGCACACTATCAGACGTCAATTCACACACCAACCCAAATTTCTAAATCCTCCCAAAAGTTCCCACTCTTTAACCATCAAAGCAGACATAAGTAAAACTTTCGACTTAACTCATCACGCACGACATAAACTTTACCAATAGGATAATTCGAGCCAAAGTCATAACTAATCAGGAATTCTAATCATCCGACCGTGCCTCAATCCGAGTCACCAATCAAAAGTTATAAAGGAAACAAAGTGGGACAACCTGCCATGTTCGCTAGGCGAACCTTCTAGCGAACCCTCGCCTTTCCGTTCGCTCCGCGAATCCCTTTGCGAACCAAGGCAGCAACCACCAACATCGAAAACACCCAAACTTCGCTAGGCGAACAACTCAGCGAACCTTCGCTAACTGGTTCGCTAGGCGAACCCGCGAAAACTCAGAATTACAACAGTCTTGTTACTCATCCAAAACCGTCAATTCCTCCATCCAAACACCTTGAACCTAAAACCCTTAAAATAATACCTCCAGATTCTCCAACACAATACAATCGCACCCAATTCTAAATCCTGCATAGTATCGATCCTTTTATGAATCCTCAATTGTCGTAAAGCATAAGCCACGACTTTACCCCCTTGCATTAACACACTGACTAAACTCATCAAAGACGCATCCCAATATCCTCACAAACGGTTCATCAAGATCACACAGAATCAAAACTAAAGCCGTAGACAAATCCTACTCCAGCTCTCTCCAACTTCCCCCACAATGAACATCCAAAACAAACGACTCACCCTTTGCAAGTCAATTGAGATAACCGAAGTACGAACTTAACAAAGTCTTCCATAGCCTGCAGTAACAACCAACTGAGCCCAAAAATTTCTAATCTCCTTAACCAACTTCGGAACCTCTCAATGTAGAACTGCATCTACTTCCGATGGATCCATAATCATACTCTCATCTGAAATAACATATCCAATAAACTAACCTTTTTCAACCCAAATTCTCACTCGAATAACTTGGCATAAAACTTCGTCTCTTTTTGACACTTGTAATTCAAATCCCAAACATTCTACCTGTTCTTCCTCTGAGTTTACAACAGGTCCGAATATCCTCAATCAAAGCCAATGCGAACTTATCCAAATAAATATGGAAGATACGATTCCTCTACTCCACAAACATTACAGACGCATTACTAACACCAAATAACATCACTGCACGTTGTAATGTCCAACCAAACTCCAAAAGATAAAAATTCCTAAAGCTTTTGCAAAACCTTGCACTGGGTAACTGGCTACTCACACACAAGCTTAACCGAGTAACTAACAGCCTATTCCGATGATAACAACATAACCAGTCACATCAAATCGATCAAAGCCTTAACTCACACCATCCACCACTCTTATCAAACATTCTAAACAATTGCAATTTCACTCCAACTCAACCAAACCATTCCAGTCACCTGTTCATGAAAGTGGACACTTATTCTCAATCGTTACCTTAATCAACTGCTAGTAATCCATATACAATTTCTTCTCTTAACAGTCCAAATTCCATAAATCCCCACGTGTAGCAACAACCATCCCAAAAGAACTCTCAAATAGTACATTCACACTTAAGGTTTTCTCAAAATTTCCATTAACGCTTTACAATTCCAAAGACTCCAAACCTCACCAGAACTCTAAGTTTCGCTTTCCATAGTCTCAATACCATTATACACATCATGCTTATTATTCCATTCAATCATCATTATCTTTTGTTACTAACAAAGTTGGAGCTCTCTAAGACAACACCTTAATGTTCCATCCAAAAACACATCCGAAAACCATGCACAACTGACGGCCCATCACTGTGACTTTCTGCCAATTCCTAGAAAACTATCGTCACAGACATAATAACATCTTAGTTTCATGTCCTAAAAGTTCTTTTACTTACTTAGCAGATTCAACCTCAAATCCTTACCTTCGTCCAATTTGAGTTCACACTCTACTCTCTGAGAACAACCTTTAACAATACCCAATCGTTCTCTCCCAATGACTTCCCAACTTGACCAACATACCAAAAACCTCTAATCCGTCTCATCTTCCAGTATAAGAGTCTTCATAAACTCATCGAAGCAATCCGTAATCATTTTCTCAATTCCAAACAATTCATGGCACACACTATCCAAGCCGGAAAGACCCGTCTATTCCATCCAATATAATTCCCGTCTACTATCAACAAGAGATTAAGGGTGATCAGTTCCTCAATTTGTCAATAGACAGCCGACAATCATGATGGGGCATAAACCGTCTTCACCAAACTATAATAGCATTTCTTGTATCTTATGCTCAAAACTACCTAAGGCACAAATCCTTAGTTGACATAAACCTTACCTCCGCATTCCCTCCAGAACCGGGAACAACACTATCCAAACAACACTTACACTCTTGCAACCAACGGCACACTGAGCCCATGCTCCACAACTGATGCAACTTGGAGAAGTTCCAGCTTCTCCCCCACTTATCTCATTCTCAATCCTGAAGACAAAGGATTAGAAAAACCAGAAAGCACTGACAGTGTTTCCCACACATATCACGTACTAAGGGACAAACAACAATGACAGTATTCAACTGTCACGCCAACTGACTCAACAACTTGGCCGGACGGACCGACCTGCTCTGATACCACAAATGTAACACCCTAATTCCCATCGTGAATAAATAATACATAAATAAAATCAGAGTAACTAACAATTTATTTTTCCGACAGAAACAAGGATGTCACATTTAAATAAACAAAACATCATCCCTGCTCATAAATTTGATACATAGCGTAAAATAGATTACCCTCAATTGGGAAACTTTTCCATATAAAGGTAATACCAAATATATTCAACAATTATATACATAAATAACATAATCGTTTCCCCGACTCTCGCGCTACGTATCAGAGCAGACACCAAGACCGACAACAGAACGGAGGGCTAGTCTCCACAAAAGACCTCCAGCAACTCTAATATGCAATGCCTCATAGAGCATCATAAAACAGCAGAAGGATGAGAAATAACAACTAAATCATGATTGTATAATAATATGCAAACACACATTCAAACACATGTATAAATCATCTCACCGATACCATCACATACTAACACATATAGCATGCCACAAATACAACATATCACACATAATAAATCAAATCATGATTTTCCACACATAACGCATCCATTCACAATTCTCACCACAATTCATCACAACTCACTCATATACATCACAATGTATATATGTACAAAACCAGCATATTCATCATGCACACTTCCACAATTCTTATCACTCCACATAAACATACATATTTATGTTTATTCATCAATGCACAAATACAGAGATGATAAATGCAAATCATAGAGGCCGACTCACGACTCTATGAAAATGTAATGCGGTACCGACTCAATCATCACAAGTTCACTCATGAACTTATTGGAACCATCGCTCGTTACCAATGTAACTCCCCGTCGGGCATACGATGTTCCCCGTCGCTCACACCCCACACGGGCACACGACGTTTATGGATCGCTCACACCCCACACGGGCACACGACCCGATCGCTCACACCCCACATGGGCACACGATCGTCTATAATCATCGCTCACACCCCACACGGCCACACGACCCGATCGCTCACACCCCACATGGGCACACGATCGTCTATAATCACCGCTCACACCCCACACGGGCACACGACGTTAACACAGATTCTCATTAGAATCACTCAACACAAGAATGTACATCATTATGTTTCACATACAAAATGACTCAAGACATTCTTGAAATGCATACATATTCACAATATATTCATGCATTCATCTCATACAATCACAATTCAACCATATGGATTAATCAACATCATCACACTCATGCATTGCAAACCATAAAGGCCACCAAATAACACACATTGAATTTCACATAAACAATGCATATCATCACAAACCACAACAATCATACAACCACAATTACCTCCACAAGGGATTCACACCACAAAGGCTACCCACAACACATCCTAACAACATACATTGATATTCAATCAAACAATGTATTTTACTACCCAACAACATCATTAAATTACGCATCGAAGTCTAATCCAAAACAATGCACATATCTGCCATAGGGTCACAACCCATCATCAAAACATTTCATCACGTATATTCACATTATATAACGGTCTACAAGCTACCCGTTACATGTCACAAGCACATATCATGCTAACACATCAATCGCACACATTGTACGCGATAAAAACCCGACAACCCAACACTTTTCCAAAAACACGACCTAAATAAATCATCTACTCCCCTCCAAGCCATTTTTAATAGAAAGAGCTTTTCATAAGCTTTCCAACGCTTCGAACGGCGACCAAAACGGACTTACGGTTTGAAAATTATGAAGAAAACAAAATAGAAAAATATCACGTTCGCTCCAGTATTCGCTAGGCGAACCCTAGCGAACCGAGGCAGTGGAAAACAGTCATAAAGTTCGCTAGGCGAACATTCGCCCGTTCCTTCGCTGGGGTTCGCTAGGCGAACCCGCGAAACCCAGAATTCGCAGCAGCGTCAACCTAGGTCATATGGGACCAAAATACATCATTTTTACCACCCAAACCCTTCTAATTCATACCGGAACAACCAAAACATGTTCGGACATAATCAACGAGTATTCTACGCGGTTTATATCGAATTTCATCCGTGAAAACATCGATTTCTATCAATTGCTCCTAATTTTAATCGATAAGAAAAAGTCGCGAAACCACCAAAACAATTACAACAAACAACACATATACATACACAAGCAAGATATAATTGAAACTTCTCACCCTTACCCGATTATTCGCGCTCGAAACGGGGTTCCCGCGATTTTCCTCTTTTCTCCTCTTTTCTCTCCTCTTCCTTTCCTTCCCTTCTCTTTCTTTCCTTTTTCTTTCCTTTCTCTCTTTTTCTTTCCACTTACTATTTATATAAAATATCTAAACCCCTAAAAGACTATTTTACCCCTCAACTCAAATATCTCGCAAACGCCCTCAAAATGCGATAAAACATAAACAGTGATGAAAAATAATATATTGCCAAATAAAAGTCAAGAATAAAATAATATAATAATAAAATAATCAAATAGACTCGATTAAATAAAACTGACAAAAACTGGGGCGTTACACTTACAACCGCAGCCTCAATGGTATACAAGCCTTGTTTCTTCACGCCTCTCAAGACTTCCTTCGACCCCTTCATGACTTTCAGGATACCTTGCTCTCCTTTGAAGACATATCCTTTCTTGTCGAATTCACCAAGAGAAATTAAATTCCTCTTAAGGTCAGGTACATACCTAACCCCAGTCAAAAACCTTATTGACTCATCATGGAGCTTGAATCTAACAGATCCAATACATGCAATCTTGCAAGCTTTATTGTTCCCCAGCAGCATTGATCCACCATCTTGATCACATAATTCTTCAAACACATTCTTGTTTGGAGTCATATGCCAAGTATATCCAGAATTCATAATCCACTCTTCGCAAGAGTTGCTGCTCGAAACTACAAGGACATCAGATGATTCATAAACATCTTGCACAATAGCTGCATTGTCATTGTCCTTACCTCCATGATTATTCAGGTGCTCAGGGCACACCTTTCTTGTGTGACCCTCGTTCTTACAGTGATAACATATAATACCAGACATATCACCACTACAAGACTTCTGCTGAGCCTTACCTTTCTTCTTGTCAAACCTACCATCTTTCTTTGACGATCTCCCCTTCACGGACAACCCTTCGCCAACTGATGATGATCTTCGAATACAAGGCTGCTTGAACTTCTTCAAAGGTCAGGGACTCTCTTCCATACATGAGGGTTTCTTTGAAGTGAGCATGCACTCTGGGCAAAGCACACAACGACAATAATGCTTGATCTTCACATCAATATTTTCAAGATCAAGAATCAGCTTGTTGAACGTATCCAGCTGCTTCGTCAACGCTTTATCTTCATTCATCTTGAATGAATACGACGCCTGCTTCAAGTACAAACGATTTACCAAAGATTTGGTCATGTACAAGCTTTCAAGCTTCACCCATAACCCCGATGTCGTCGTCTCCTTTGATACCTGTCGCAGAACTTTATCACCAAGGCTCAACAATATTGCGCTGTGTGCTTTCTCTATCATGGTAGTCTTTTGTTTTTCCGTTAACGCAGCGTCTATGGCTGCCATTCCCTTTAACGCTTCCAAACAACCCTGCTGAACCAGTAGGGCTTTCATCTTCAAGCGCCACAGACCGAAGTTGTTCACTCCGGTGAACTTTTCAATCTCATACTTTGTTGAAGACATCTTCTCCACGCTTACCGCACCAATTTGTTGTGAAAAACGATGCCTTTGCACAAAGTATTAACGGTTTCTTGTTTACAAGAAACACACAAGGGTTAGGGTTAACGGAGAAACAAGAAGAAAAACAACAAGGATTGGGGCAAAATTTTCTGTTTACTATTCACTTTCTCATTTAGGGTTATAAATGATTACAAATGAATATCACAATTTGCCACACTCAACAAACTGAGTGTACTAGCCTATTTATAGACTAACTAGATAACTTGCAGCCCAAGCTACCTAAACAATTGGATCCATTACAAAGGCCCAATTCGACAAACATTTCGACAATACACATTAGAACAGACTTCGACTACAATATGTATCCTACAACTACAGCATGTGACCCAGCTTCGACTTCATGCTTGTCTCCTGTCGAAACACATGAAAGTTTTTCCTCGGCACAACATGAGTTCGACCCAATAGTCTCACAAAGACAATCAAATAAAAGTTACTCTAATTAAAGACATAACCTAATTAAAGACAATCAAATACAAGTTAGTCTAATTAAATACAATCAAATAAAAGTTAGACGGATCTTTCTCTAATCCATCAAAGCTTGTGAAGGTCACATGAATCTCATAATTACAAAAACACAAATTTAAAAATTCAACAATATGACTCTTAAATCCATGTTTTTAGCTCTACTAACTTAAGTTTACTGAATTTCATGTTTTGGGGATGAGGTCTTCATTCATCTCCTCCAACCTTTAGGCGTTGTGTTAATCTTTCACGTACTTGTGTTAATCTTTCACGTACTCTATAAAATCATTCCCAATTGAAATTTTTTTGCTAATTCTAATAGGTGCCACTTACTTAAACACCAAGTTACATTATTTCATTCATTATGGTACCACTCGTGAGTTGTACCTCATGGAAACTCTTAGATTGACGACATATTCTTTAGTGTGAGCCATTTCACGTGGTTCGTCAATTAGATTCATATTAGTTGAGACCTGTCTCGTTTTCTCAATTTAACTACAGAAGATTAACATAAATATTCAGGTTGTAAGTTTATGGACCCTGAAAACATAAGAAAAGTTGAGACAACCTAGAGATGAGGATGAAGAGAAATACAACTCAAGGTTATACTTTTTTCGTTAAAGTTCTCATGTCGCCACCGTGTCTATGTCCACCTAAAATGTTGCATAAGAATGCTATATCATCTTAAATGTTGTCTCTTTTATGGTTTGAGTGAAGTGTCTTGTGATAAGACTATAGTATATATAACTCTCAATGAAGACATATTTAAATAATAATTTGAAGAACACAGGTCACCTAGATTATGAGTATCATTAAAATTCTCACATCGACTTTGATAATTGAACGTATGATCTTTTGAATGAGATAATAATTTTGTCGTAGCAATCATATTAATATAAATTAATATGAGCAAATTTTTTGTTTGTTTTCACCATTAGTATTCGGTCCACTAGACTGACTAATCCGGTTTAGGGGTTAATTCTGACTTAATAATATATATATATATATATATATATATATATATATATATATATATATATATATATATATATATATATATATATATATATATACTTCAAAAATAAAGTAATTACTCCCTCCATTTTCTATTATGAGTCGTTTTTAAAAAAATTTGTATCACAATATAAGGCGCTTTAAATTACTAATGAATTATTAATGTTATTTTTCCTATTATATCGTTAAAAATTTATTATTCTCTCTCATTTCAATTATATAAATTTATCTTTCTGTGTCATCAATAAAGGATAATTTTGTAAAAGTATTTATGATTTCTCATTTTTCATACAATAATCTCGGGTGAGAAATCGAAGATTTATTAGGTTAGATGGAATCTAGTGTGCAAACCTAAAGAGTCAGAAGATCTTGGAATTAAGAGCATTATAGAATTTAACTTGGCTCTTATCACTAAACGGAAGTGGAAATCTTGGTTGAAAAAGAGGTCGTTTGGAAGAAGATTCTCAAGCCTAGATACGAGGATTGCGAACATTAAATCTTTATGGATCAAAGATGCAACAACAGAATTTCGACAGCAACAGGTGGAAGGATTTCGCAAAAATATGAGCTTTTTCTACTAACTTGGGGTTTGATTTAACATGTTCGGTTTTTTATAAACTTGGAGAGGGATCTCAAATTCCTTTTTAGCTAAATGGTGTGGCGAGAGTCTTTTTTTCGGATAGCTTTCTAGATTTGTATTATCTTAGGAAGGCAAAAGGAAAATTTGTTTCTAACAACGATATTTGGAGTTGGGTGACTTTGGTATTCCGGCGAAGTTAAAAGCATTTGGTTGGAAGGCTTTCTTGAATAGATTAACTACTAAAGGTCAATTGAAAAAAAGAGGTTTATGTTTTTCGATTCATGAAGGTGTATGTGTTTTTATTTTCAATTGGATGAATATTTAAATCATATTTTGTCTGATTGTTCTATGTCTAAGAAAGTTTAGGATCTTGTGGGAAGTTGGATTGGTTTTTCTGAGTATTTCGCAGGTTCCCATTGGAAACGATTTTTATCTTGGTATAGGTTTTTTAAAAAGAAACACTAAAAGAGGAAAATACCAAATCATATGGTTGGCGGTTGTTTGATGTATGTCGAAAACTAGAAATGATATCCTCTTCAACGATATTGTTTTTAACCTGAATGATATTTTTTTATCAATCAAATTGTTCGCTTAGAGATGGTCTTTAATAGAAGAAATTTCTAATTTCAACGTTAAGTTTATAGATTTTAGCATGACTCTTATTGGTTGCTTATCTTAGTTTTTTTTGGTTTAAAATTTTTCTTTATTTTCAACTGACTTGTATTCGGATAAGAATATCTCTTTTACTCTATTTTAATGATATCTTGATTTAAGAAGAAAAAAAATTTGTGTGAAAAATCCATAACGATTTATAATAAAAATAAGTTCTTGATATAATCCGTGAAGGTTATGGGCCAGTTTGTTTTAACTTTAAAAAAATAGATTTTTTTTTTTGTATTTTTGAAAATGAATTCTACAAAAACGTTTTTCAAAATATTATAAGTTTTTCTAAATTTGTTTTTTATAAGTTAAAAGACAAATTTTGACATACAATAACATAAACATACATTATTGAAGATCAACTTCAAAACATAGTTAAAATCACAATTTTTTTTTCAAAAAGTTGTATTTCAAAAATGATTTTTACGAAAAGCTATTTGATATAACTTCAAAATTAAGTAATTTTTTGAAAATTTTGACATATAAAATTTTTTTCGATAGAATGATGAAATACATAAAATAATATTTTTAAGAATAACTATTCAAATGGGGCCTATATCTAAAAGTATTATTCGTCATATGCAGGATCGGAACTTGTATTTACTCAACAACACTTTCAATAATCCCACATTTGTTAAATTTTGATGTGTATTTCTTTTTTGGATTAATTCATCTTTTAGTCCCTTAAGTTAATTTATTGTTTCTAATTAGTCCCACAATTAAAAAATGTTACAATGTAATCCTTTAAGCCTACTCCGTTAGCGTAATCAATCATTTCTGTTAATTTTTTTAGGAAAACGTTAAGAGGCGCCTATGTGGCATAGTGAGATACTGATGTGGCATTGTGTTTTTTTTCAATTACTATTATACTGATGTGTCATAGTGACTTTAGTTTTCATTTTTAGTAACAAAAATCCTCAACTCTTAATCTTCTCCCTCAGTTTCATAGTTTCACTCCCATTGCCAAAAAAACCCTAGCAGTTGCGAAGAAGAAGACCTCAATGGTTGAAGAAGAGGATTCTTGGAACATAGCAGAAGACGATACCTCGCAACTCAACCATTGTCTCATTTCAATGTCAAGGTACGTGTGTGAACTTACTATTTTAAAAAGAAAACATTTAACAATTTCGTTTACTTCAACGTCTGATTTCTGAGTTATTTGGTGTTATTATGTCATGAGTGATAGGTTTGAGTGTATTATCCATCATGAGGGTGTGTTTGGTGAGTTTAACATATTAGGTTACAAGGGGTTAGAGGAGATTCGACAAGTTGACCCGAATTTTTAGAGTTATTTTGAGATCCTAGGTGGGTTGAAAGATTTAGGGCACCCAAAAGTTGAGAGCTTGTGGTATTATGATGCAATGGATGATAATGAGCTAGTGATGTTGCAAGATGACGCAAGAACAAATATAATAAAGACGATTGCACGGATCAATGGGAATGTTCATGTATATGTAATGCATCCAGTGTATGGAGAAGAGAAAATATTGCCTATTGAAAACAATGTAGGTCTCAATGGTGAAAATAATGTAGGTCCTAATGGTGTAGAAGATGACAGTTTGAAAGATGACACGTTGGATGAATTGAATAATGGTGTAAAAAGAAATTTTGATGACTTGGGGACCATTGAAGAAATGAATAATCTTGGTGACAAGTTTGATGAAGAAGGGCCCATAGGTTTAAAAGATTCAGTTGTAGTTGACCAAGAAGATTCATTTGAGGGTGTTAATGTGGATGAGATCACTAAGAGAAGTAACCAAAAAGAGTCATGTCAGGATGTTAACTTTGAGGGGGACAATTTGTCTAAAGATGCAATAATGGATATTACTTTAGATGGGACCACTGATCATATTGTATATGACCAAAAAGTTGATATTTTGGATGGCACACCTTATCTGGTAAGTGTCAAACGGATTCAATAGCTAAGGGACTTATTTGTAACCAAGATGATCACCAGGGACTAGAATGTAGCCAAGAAGACGGGGGGCTGAGATGCAACAAAAAACATGTTGGTGATAGTGAAAATGATAGTGTTTTGAATGTAAACTTTGAGGATTCTGGTGAGGATTCAATTGGAATTGCTGAAGAAATAGATGTTGATAAAGATGAAGGGAAATGAAAGATGAAGGACAAAGTAAAAGGTAAAGGAAATGGGAAGGGAAAGGGTAAAGGAAACGGGAAGGGAAAGGTAAAGGAAAAGATAAGGGGAAGGGGAAATCCAAGCCTGGCATACCAAAGAAACAAAGAGTGGTGGAAGAAGCAGTTGAGGGTAGTGGTGTATTTGATAATGTGAATGAATGTGAGGTTACAAAGGAAAGCTTTAGTTGTTTGAGTGACATTGAGGAATATGATAGTGATGAGTTACCACATGAATATGATAGTGAGGATGATGAGATTTTAAAAGATGATTTTATAACTTTCAAGCTTCCAAAAAGAATGGATGATTACAGGTGGGAATTAGAGACTTATTTTGCTACTGGGGAAGACTTAAAAGAGGCAATTAGAACTTATGTTATTTATTCAGGTAGAAACCTCAAATTTAAGAAACATGATAACATGAGGATGAGAGTCATATGTAAGAAAGGTTGTCCATGGGAGTCATACTGTGCAAAATTACAAGATTATAATACTTGGCAGTTGGGAAAAATTGTGGACAAGCACACATGCAATAAGGTTTATAAGGTCAGGTTCCTAAATTCCAAATTGTTGGGCAAAAAGATTCAAAGTAATTTAAGAGAGAATCCTAATTTGAAGTTGACTCATATAATAGAGAAAACAAAACAAAAGTGGAATGTAGGGATCAATAAGACACTTGCATACAAAGCTAAGTCACTTGCTATTGACATTGTTGATGGCTCATTTAGGGAGAAATATACAAGAATCCATGATTTTGCCCACGAGCTGTTAAGGAAAAACCCTAGTTCAACTGTGAAGATTACAAGTCAACCAAGTCCAGGTGGAGAGGAAAGTAGTGAGAATCCTGAGAGGTATTTGAATCCACTTTTCCAAAGGATTTATATATGCCTTAAAGCTTGCAAGGAGAGTTTCTTTAAGTGTAGGCCTATCATAGGATTAAATGGGTGCTTTTTGAAAGGCTATTATGGTGGACAAATTCTTGCAGCCATAGGGAGGGATCCTAATGACCAGATGCTGACAATAGCATTTGCTGCAGTTGAGGGAGAAACCAAATATTCATGGAGTTGGTTTTTGGATATATTGACAAATGATTTGGAAGGTGTCAGATTATGCAAGACATATACCTTTATAAATGATCAACAAAATGTGTGTATTGATATCTTTATAACTGTTTTGTTTTTTATTAGATTATGCAAGACATTTAAATTTGATTTGGTTTGCCTAAAATACAGGGGTTGTTGCCTGCACTTGATAAGTTGCTACCACAAGTTGACTAAAGGTTTTGTTTTAGGTAAACATTATTGTTAAGTTGACCAAAGATTTGTTATGTTTTATTCTTGTTACTGATGTGAATGTTTGACATATATTATTCTTGTTAAGCACTTATATAGCAATTTCAGGAAGAAGTTTCCTGGTGTCAAATTAAAGGAATTGATGTAGAAGGCTGCTAATCCAAGTCATTCAAAAGCTTGGGAAAATATTATGCGTGAGATAAAGAATGTTATGAAGAGGCATTCAAGCACATTTGGAAGATCCCACCAAGGTTCTGGAGCAATTCAAGGTTTACAATTGGTCCAAAGTGTGATACTTTGGTGAACAACATGTCAGAAGCCTTCATCTCAGTTTTTGTAGCTGCAAGAGGAAAACCTATTGTGACTATGCTTGAGGAGATAAGAGTGTACCTGATGCAAAGGTGGGAGTCTAACTAATAAAAGATTGTCAAATATGCTGATACCTTTCTGCCAAATACCATAAAGAGGTTGGAAAAGGAATCACAAAGAACTAACAGTCGAATATTAGGTAATATGTTGATACCATTATGTTACCAAATATGCTCATACTTGTTTGGATTGCTAGATAATATGTTGATACAATTCTGTATTTTAACAGGCGTGCATGTGAAGTAGACTATCAGGTTAGACATATATCACTCATAAAAGAAAAGTTTGTTAATCTGTCAAAGCATGGGTGTTCATGTAGTAGGTGGATGCTGACAGGGCTACCATGCTGTCATGCTATTTCATGTATGAAGGATCAACATTTACAAGTGGATGATTTCGTGCCTGATTATTACAAAAAGGAGTGCCATGAGGCTTGCTATGCACCAATGATTTATTCAGTTAATCTCTTTAGACCAAAACAGATGTTATTGATCTGCAACCACCCCCCATAAAAAGGATGCCTGGTAGACCCAAGAAGAAAAGGAACAAGGAGACTGGAGAACAAGTAAAAAATAAGACACAACTCTAAAAGGAAAAAATGGTTATCAAATGCAGTAGGTGCCATAAGGATGGTACCAATAAGGCCACTTGCAAGCTGCCTACAACTGTTATGACTTCAAGCCAACCACAACCATCTGCTAGCTCAGTCTAACCACAACCAGATGCTACCTCAGTCCAACCACAACCACCTGCTAGTTCAGGCCAACCACAACCATTTGCTACCTCAATCCAACCACAACCAGCTGCTACCTCAAGCCAACCAACACCGACTGCTACCTCAAGCCAACCAACACCAGATGGAGCTTCGACTCAACAACCACCAAAAAAGAAAAGGAAGCTTCGAAAGGGTCTAAAATAAGTTCTGAGCCAACCATGATCTTTATGTTGATCTTTGATGCGTACTACTTATGCCACTTTTGGCCTATTTTGTAGTTTATGTATTAGGCTTATTATCCCACTTTTATTGTGAGTTGTAATGGCTAGTAATGACTTGTAACAGATGGCATACAATGCACGTTTTCTACTTTATGACTTATGGCTAGTTATGCTTTGTTGTCATTTATAATGACCTATAATGTTACTTTTGGTATGACCTTTAATACAACTTCTGTTAAGGTTCTGTTACTATCACTCATAACCTATAATGTTACTTTTGGTATGACCTTTAGTACAACTTCTGTTAATGTTATGTTACTATTGTTATGAAAAAATTATGGTGTGCATTTGTTAAGGTTATGTTACTATTGTTATGACAAAATTATGGTGTCCATTTGTTCTGGTATATTATGGGAAACATTTGTTCGGGTATATGCTACTATGCTTATGTTACACCAAAAAAAAAGTTTATTTCTTCTGGTATATTATGGGAAACAAAATGTAAGATTTTTCGAAATACATTTCATTGATAACTATTGAATGACTTAAATAGTCTTTTGGTCCCTGTAAGTTAGCGAGTTTTTGAATTTAGTCCCTGTATCTTTTTTTTTCGGTCTGAGTCCTTATATCTTACTTTTGTGTTGCATTTAGTCCCATGACGTCAGAAATCTGTTAAAAAAAAGCTGACTGGACTAACGGTGATGACATGGAACTGCTGATGTGGTTCCTACCGCTGATGTGACAGGGTGTTTTTTTCGTTTCTTTTAATTCCACGTCAGCATTTATTATTATTATTTTTTGTGTTGATGTTAAAGGCTAAAATGCAAATTTTAAAAATGGTCCAAAGAAGAATTGAACCCATGACCATTAGGTTCACATGCTAGTACATAACCACTTAACCAACCAACACATTTACTTAATTCACTGTAACAAATATATATTTATTACATAAATGATTTTAGAATTATCTAAATAGTTTAATTATTTCATATCATTAAATAATTTACTTAGTATTTAAACTATTTAATATTTCAATTATTAATATTTCAACTATTTAATATTACAACTATTAATATTTCAACTAATAATTAGCTTAATAAATATTTCAACTATTAAATAATATAAATAATAATTATTTTATTAATTAGTTTATTAAATATTTAATTTATATTTAATAATATTGCTGCCACTTACTTATTTAAATAGTTAAAATATTGAATAAATTAATTAATTAATAAATTAAATAAGTTAGTTTAAACTATTTGATATAATAGTTGAAATAGTTATGTAAATAGTTATTTAATGATATTAATATTTTATTATTATTTAATAAAATAGTTAAAATATAAATATTAAATAAAATATTTTATCTATTTAATAAAAATTAAAATATAAATTAGTTAATAAACTATATTAAATAAACTATTTTATCTGTTTAATATAAGAGATTAATTGGAATACACTGTCAGTGTAAAACCACTTTACACTGACATCCAATTAGAATAAATTATTTTAACACATGAGAAGAGAAAAACATGGAAGAAGTGGTTATTAAAATAGTTTAATTATAATTTATTTATTTTTATTTATAATTTCTTAATTATGTGTCAAAATGATTCATTCTAATTGGATGTCAGTGTAAAGCAGTTTTACACTGACAGTGTATTCCAATTAATCTCTTAATATAAACTATTTTATCTATTTAAAATATAAATTAATTAATAAACTATTTAATATTTAATAACCTAATTAATATTTTAATAGTTGAAATTTAAATTACTTAATATCCTATTTAATATTTAAAAAACTATTTATCAAGTATTTTAAAAAAAACTATTTAATAAACTGTTAAAAAAGTTTTTTTAAAAACTGTATAAAACTATTTAATAATGTTAATTAACTAAATAGTTAAAATATATAATAAACTATTTAATAATATTAATATTATTTCATAAAATAAATTAAAATATAATTAAAATATAATAGTTAGAGTATGTAGTATTATTTCATAGTATTTCTCACAATATTATTTCATATTCGGCAAAATAACTTTTTTCGTCCCTTAACTTTGTCCCAGGATTCAGTTTGGTCCATTAACTTTAAAAAGCGGCAAGTTCGTCCCTTAACTTTTAAAATGTTGTCACGTTTATCCTTCCGTCTGGTTCTGTTAGTCAAAGGTTGAAAACAGGTGCCACGAATTTCCAGTATTTTCAGGTGAACGCGTTAAGGAATAAAGATATACGAATTATGAAAGAGAAAAGAGCAAGTATCACCTTTCATTACTGCATTGAAGTTACATAAATGTTTCTCTTTAGCTTCCAATGTCTTCATGCATACCAAAATATATAGTTCTAAAATGGAACAATCTGTGCAATGAAGAATACATCAATATTTTGCAAACTGAAATGCGACTTATCCTTTGTATCGCAGTTAATAAGTCGTCGTCAGGACCCCATTAAGTAATTTTTATCCAAGACTACCATTTCATATGCTACAACAGTTTTCTCTTCCTTAACATAAGGATTATATGAAAAAATTCATGTGTTAAAATTACAAGATTCGCATGTTAGGTCTTCTGCCTGGACATAAAGTCCTATAACAAAATAAATACACTACCAATTTTAAACTAAAAAAAAGTCATACTGAAACCCAGTCTGCAAATCCATATGAGAGACTGCATAGAACCTGAAAATTTAACAAACTCACTCACTTAAGTCTAGGAGGATAGTCTATTTGATATTGAAAAACTAATAGAGGTGTGAACAAAATACTTACAGGAACCTCAACAAATGTTTGACAGAGGAGTCAAAATTCAAATAGTTAGCGAAAATTTCTTTGAACTTTTTGTCTTCTATAATATTCTGTAATTTGTAAAGGATTTCTTGTCCAGGTTTGGAAGTGTAAATTTTCAATAATTAAAAAAATACAAAGGCGTAAATTTCCCTAAACAAATGATAATGTTTAGGTACGTGAAATAGTTGTTGTAGACGAACCAATTATCCATTGAAACACAAATACAATGAATGGGAAGAACTGAAAAGGATTGCAATAATAGTATATATGAACTTCGGACCAAAATGCAAAAACGTATGCAATATGGGTTAGAAACAAATTATTAAGTTTTCACAATTGTAGAATATAGCAAGCATACAAAATTCAATCCAAGCGCTTTGCAAAATGAATAAATTATACTGGATGGCCTTCTTGTTCATTCTGAAGGCCCTCTAACCAACTAGATTCAACATAAAAAACCTTTGGAATAAAAAGGATACTTTAACTTTTTTATTAAATTGAACAGCATAATCAGATGGAAGGCTGGAATCTATTGGCAGTGTCAGCAGCTTTGTGTGTGAAAAATGAGATCGTACTCTTTTCTCCAATAGCTGATCTGCATCCTGCACAGTCAATTGTCTTAATTTGTAAAAGTTATCTCAATATTTCTAAGCACCTTATGCAACGATAGATTTTCAAAATATATGAGTGAAACAAATTGAAAAACTCTCAACCAATAATTATACTTTGTAAATCACAAAACAATATCAAATTAAAGAAATCCTTTTATTTTTTAACCATGTATAAGTCATTCAGATTTGATGACATTCATAACTACTAGAAAAAAGGAAATTACTGTAAAGCACATACCAGGCGGCAGCTAATGCCTATTACTATAGCCTGTGATGATACCAACTGCATTGCATCTAGCAAGCTATAAAATAACCGCTGTTTACCCTGCAGAAAATTAGAAAGCACATAGAAGTAAATGTATGGTCAATGAAGTCAAACCCAAAAGCAAAATAGTGAAAATTTCACACTAAAATTAATTAATATAGTAAGAAGTTGAACATAACGATTAACTACAATCATAATGAGAATTTTACATTAAGCTTTCAGTAACGGTCAAACGGGAATAAAAAATAGAGCCTTACCTGAGCAAAAAGGTCAAACTCATCCAAAATAAAAATTACAGATTCATTTCAAATGATGCCTAACTTAGTTTTGAGAATGAAATATAAAATAGTCATGAAAAAGCGATAACGTGCGACGTCGATCCCTGTATCATTTCCAACCTTCCACAACAATATAAGACGACACTCTCTCCTCATCGTGTCTCTACTCCACCGTGCCGTGCCGTGCAACATCGATCTCTAACTCGTAACAACTTCAACAACGCTTCATGAGGCAGCGAAACAACCAAGGCATCCGATAGTCCATTTCGACATTTCCGACGCCGTGAATCACACCTCAAAAATTGTCGCAAACACAAGCAAAGGTATTGTGTCCGTTTTGTTAGCTTTAAAACTTGGTTTGAGTTCATTGCCATATTCTCATACGTCTCTTAGGAGAATCTGAGATTGAAAGTGGTGAAACAATATGACATGTATCTGAAGTTTCATTGCATTTAGAGGAACAAAGGAACATAGCTGGGAGAATATGCTACGAAAGAAGAAGATGATGTTCTAAATCCATTTCAGTTGCCACCTAACAAAAAATAAACGGACGCTTGAGCCAACTAACGGCAAGGACTACTTTGACACCATTTTAAAAGTTAAGGGACAAACATGTCACTTTTTAAAGTTAAGGGACCAAACTGGACCTTGGGGTAAAGTTAAGGGACGAAAAATGTTATTTTGCCTTCATATTCTTTCAACTATTCCAGAATATTAATAAATAATATTTCTCATAATATTATGAAATAAATATTTAATATGGTTGAAATATTTAATAGTTGAAATATTCATTAAATACTTATTTAAATAATTGAAATACTGAAGCAACAAACGAATAGCAAAAATACTGAGAGAATGAATCGGCCACCGCCGAAAAATATTCTGGCAATATTTCCAAACTGTGTGAAGGATGGGAATGCATTAGGAATGGACGAAAAGACGAACAATGAAGGCATATTAAACTCTATAGAGGGACTGCCAACCTTTTGTGAACAAGGGTTTAGGACAGGTGAATAACATCCGTTCTGCAGGAAATGGGTTGAAATCTTACAAAGAAACTATTGTGGGGAAAGGGAGTGGAGAAAAGTATGAAGGAGATATAGAGATGGAGGAGGATGAAGCAGATGTGAAAGATGGTGATAGTGCTTTGGGAGTCAAAGTGGAAGAGATGCAGGTGGGGGGATATGACTGTCCGATATTCATATTATCAAAAGCTGAGGAAAAGCGTATACGGCGGCCATGGAAAAGAGGGGTGATAGTAAAACTTCTTGGAAGGAAGATAGGGTATAAGGCCTTGGAAACAAGACTTAAACAAATGTGGCATCATTAATATAATTGATTTGGGAAATGATTATTTTTTGGTTGCTTTTTCTCATGAGGATGATAAGAATATAGCGCTGTCGGAGGGACCATGGTTCATTTACGACCATTACTTAATGATTAAAAATTGGAGTCTTGACTTTCATCCAGAGAAAGACACAATCAAAGAAGTAGCAGTTTGGATTAGAGTAGCAGGGCTGCCAATAGAATATTATGACAAAAGAATATTATCAACTATTGGCGACAGGGTTGGACGAACAGTGAAGGTGGATAAGAATACATTGCAGGTAGAGAAAGGAAAATATGCTAGAATATGTGTGGAAGTGGATCTCACAAAGCCTCTGTTGGCAATGTTTTCTATCAAGAATAGAATGTATAAAGTAGAGTATGAAGGTTTACATCTTCTCTGTTTATCGTGTGGAAGATTTGGTCATTACCGAGAAAGGTGCCCAGATTACAAACAAGTAGCAGAGATGGAGATGAAATTCATAGACGGAAAGCTAGTGATAAGAAATTGTATAATGGAGATCAAGGCCTTCTTTTTGGAGGCACTGCAGGACCATGGACCGTGGTTCAGAAATAGCGGAAAGGAAAGAAGACGATGAATGACCAGAAGGGACAACCGACGGGAGGAATTAATGACTATGATTATAATGTCGGATCCATATTTAATGCCTTAAATGATGAAAATATGTATTCAATTGAAATAGTTAATGGAATTCATGAGCCAATTATGAAGGATTCATTAGGTGTTAATGAGGTTGCTGATAATGAAATGAGTGGAGTAAGAGAGGACATCATAAATGTTGGATCCAACATAATTATAGAAAATGATCAATATGTTGGAAATGGGCAAGGAAAGAAGAAGTTGGTGGGTGGCCCGGTGAAATCTGTAAAGGAACTTATTGAAGGGATCAACCGTATGGGGAATGAATCTGATTTACATGATATTAATGAGGAGTACATAAAGGGCAAAAAAGGAAAGGTGTTTAAAAACTATAGGAAGAGCAGTGCTCATCGTGCTAAACAATTGGCTACACGTGGAAAGGTGGATTTCAAGAACAAAACAAGTGGACTGGCTAAGAGTAACTATGTAGGAATGGGCAAAAGTATAAAGGAAGCACGTGGAAGTTTTAAAAAAGAGGCAGAGAAAGGAATTAGCAAGAACAACATGGGGGAATATAGCAGTAAATTGCATAATATAGCTGGTTTGGCTAAAGTAAAAAGCATTGAAGACATGAATGGTTCAAACATTCAGGAAGGTATTAAGAATGCAGAACCTCCAGATAATATAGTAAATGGAATAAATATAAAGGAGGTAGATAGAGTTGAGTATGAGTCCAAAGAGTTTGAGGATGAGTTAGTTAATGAATCTTCCAAGGAGGACGAAAGTATGGAGGTGGGAAAGTGATCGAAACACCTGAATTATGAGGGGGCGGCTGAGGAATCTCGATTATTATGATTAGTAGTTTATGATGAATTTTCAACATAAAATTTTTGTCTGGAATTGTCGAGGAGCTGCTAGTAATGCGTTCTACAGGAATTGTAATCAATATGTCAAAAATTATTGTTAGTTCTTGTAGTTGGCTGGAATTTTGGTAAAACAATGTGGATGTCATGGTTGATGTTTCAACATGAGTTTCTAACATTCTGGTTGTGTCAAGTTGTAAATGGTTGCAGATTTTGTGCTGATGTCAAACCTAATGTTAAGACATCAGTTGATAAAACATCAGTCTGAGTTGTTTTATTAGGGCTGCGTGTTTCTGTTATTGAAGAGATATTCTGCTGAAGAGAGTGAGAGATTGTAGGCGAATATCTTGGTAAAGATATATTCAGTTGCAATCAGATTTGGAGCAGATCTTGTTGCTGTTTTTATGGCTAAAAGATATGAAGATTTAATTGAAGATTTAATTGAAGATTTGATTGAAGATTTAATTGAAGATCTATTTAGTAGCAGAATCTTCTGCAGATTTGTAGTAGTTAATATGCTGAGATTTAAAGCCCAAGTCCAGTTGGGAAAAAGGTTATAAATAGAAGCATTGTAACCTAGTTTAAGTTAAGTCAGCCATCATGTAAATTCTAAGGGCTGAGTTTGTGAGCCACTCTCTAGGAGAGTTGGTATGTGTGAACCACTCGAATTGTGAGATGGTCATTGTTCTTAGAGGAAGCTGTTAAGCAACTCTAAGTATTGTTCTTAGTCATGAGGGTCATGTCTATGTATTGTTATAGGAGTGTGTCTTCTACGTGTTTGGAGAGTTTTTGGAAATCAAGCTGTTGATGCAGTGATTGAGATGTTGACTGCTAGACATCATTGCGATGATTGGGAGTGAGATGGAGTCACTTATCTAGGGAGGACTTAGATAGAAGGGTCATTGAGTAGTGATTAAATTAGTGGATTGTCAACTGGTTTGTTGAGTCTGTAATTTGATACTGCTAATAGTGGACTTCCTTCCTGGCTTGGTATGCCCCCAGATGTAGGTTGTTAGACCGAACTGGGTGAACAAATTCTGTGTGCACTTTACTTTTCAACAACTTCTTTAAATATCTCTAATTGCCTTGCTGTTTATGTCAGACCAGATGTCTCGACATCATGTAGGACATCTGGGATCTGTTATACCAGAATTTCAATTGGTATCAGAGCAGACATCCTGTCTGTTTTTGGATGAGATATAGGGAAGATACTTTCTGGTTCATGAGCAAGGAAGATAGTTTTGCTGAGTTATGGACTTGGTCAGTTCATATAGTTGTTTGTATGATCCCTTAAAGTGAAGGATGGACTATTCATGATAGCGTATGTATTGGACATGTCTGTTGTTATCAGGAGAACTGTTGTTGTGAGTTTGATTTGTTGGCACTTGGTTTATGGTGATGGTGTGCAAGGATTATTGAGTAGTGCCTGAAGGTTGTTGAGGAGTTGTTGTGTGTTCCGCTGCATGGTATCTGATGTAACCCTGGTTGGTTCTTGTATCTCTGGTGGTGAGATTCTAGGAAGGTATTCTCTTGGAAAGACATTAGGGTTTGGTCTCCTTAGCAGGATATTCTATGATGTTGTAGTTTATGCAAGACAACTTCAACCGTTTGGTTAGAGATGCCAAAGATACTTGAGGATTATCTCATATCTTTGTTTTGGGAAAGAAGTGGTCAAAAGGTGAATGGATCTTATTAAATACTGTATGACATGGAAGTTTTAGTTTTTTTTTAAGAAGAATATATTTCAAATCAGGCATTGAAGACCAATTTGTCTAGAACATTGATTCCTTCTTTATCAATTTTCTTGATGGTGAAAGAAGAGGGTGGAGCCAAAGCAAAAGAGTATCACTGTCAAATCTTTCATGCGGGAGTGAAGATCTTGATAAGTTATCTCTTAAACTTAGTTGTGGTGACCTAATTAGGAGGATCTTCCTGGTTATGATGTCAAATGTAGTTCTGGTATATCTGAAGATGAATTCTCTTGTGAAGATACATGTTTCTGATTTTCAAAATCATGAACTGGAGGAAGTTTCATCAAGAAAGAAGCTGAGCTTAATATGTCAATTCTAATGTCTCGACATCGCGCTACACATCAGCAGTTTATGGTAAATGCTAAGTCAAAGACCTATTAGATTGTAGCTGTTTTGAAGGATCACTGAAGCTATGAAGTTGAACAATTTTTGAGATGTTGTTCATAATGTCATAGCATTTCAGTTGGAGCTGGTTGAAGAAAAGGTAGTTATCTTGATAGCAGAAGAGAAGAAAATGATCCTTGTTTAAGCTAAAATGTCTGAGGATAATTTTATAGGGAAAATGCATCCAAGAGTTTGTGTGAAGTAGCAGTGTAAATTAGCCAGTGGTCAATTGGTGTATGCATGAGCTCTTTCAATTTTGTGGCTTGAAGTAGCAGATTGTCTATGGTATGTTATCACTCTTAAGTTAGACAAGAGGTCTGAACCTTGTGCTTATAAGAAGAAGCTTTTGGAAGAGTGTGTTATGCAAGTTACTGCAGTTTTGTTGGTCTGATCTTGGAAGTTGATCAGATGTTGATATGTTCTCGTGTGTTCGCTGCAAGAGATATGTGTGGATTACTATGGTTGTGATCTCTAAATCCTAGTAGATGTTTAATGTGATTTAGACTGATGTCGGAACTTATGTTGAAACATCACTCCAGTTCTTTGCTCAGGGTGGAGTGAAAGATCAAGACACTGACCTAACCTGGAAGGCTTTTGTGGTATGAATGGTTGTCATAATGGTTGTCGTGAAGAAGATTCAGAAGATGCTAGAATCTGAAGAAGGGTTAAACCACAGGGATTTAAGATCAATTGCTATTTGTGATATTCACAAGTATTTAATTGATTATCCTTGAAAGACAATATTAAGGATGTTCTGTCTATTGTTTTAACATCTTTTCATCAGAGGTTTGGAGAATCATGGGAGGGGTTCTACATTCACTCACAAGTCGCCTAGGTGTTGACCTGGGATTATTGCTTAGCATTTGTTCCTAGAAAGTATTGTGAATGACTTGTCCATATGGTGGTGTTGTTGAAGATGAAGATGGAAGACTATGAAGACATCATAATCTTGATGGTTACATCTTGGATCAGTTTATTTCTGATCTAAGTGGTTTGGAGCATGGTGTTTGCTCTGGTTGTGAAGGTCGAGGATAAGTGGCAGTTATCTCTGGCTTTCTACTGACGGCTCTACTAAGGGAAGTGACTTTCTTTAGTATTGCTATGGGGTAGTCTTGGACTACTTATTTTCCGAAGATTCAGATGTGGTAGGTTTGAAGTCTTTGGAGTTTCTAAGCAGGATGGAGGTTGTCTACTCAAACTTGATTGTTGAATCAAGTCTATGAGAGCATGGAAATATGTTTCTGCAAAGGGAGAAGGTTCTTCTGAGTGGCAGAAGGTAGAGCTGAATTCAACAGTTGGATGACATAATGTTCTGACATCTAGCTTAACATCAGGAGTCTCAGCTGGTGATGTGGCACATCAGCTAATGATAGGGTGATCTACAGGAATAAACAATATGATGCTTTAAAAAGATCGTTCTCATGGTAGTTTGCGGGAGCTGTAGGAAGGAGAAGATGTTACATGACCATGGCTTAGGGAGTCTAAGTGTGTTTGCTTTTGAGCAAGTGGAACATGTGACTTGAAGATCAAGTTTCCTTGGTGGATCAAGATATCTTTGTGAGAGTTCTGACAAACGTGAAAAAGGTCAAAATGTGGCATTTGGTTGTTTTCATATGAGGATTCATGAATGAGTTGATCAAACTGTGGCATTTGGTTGATCTCAGAAGTGGATTCGAAGAATCAAGATAATCAGAGTGTTTCAGCTGGTTATTATTGAGGATTGTCTTGGAACAAGTTACTCTTGGGCAGAAGGGTGATGAGTTGAAGACTCAAGGAGATTATTCTTCTTGAAGGTGGATGAGAGTTTAATTCTCTAGTTCTTTGGATTAATATGCAATAGTAAGTCCAGTTGGTTGAGCATATCAAGAATCATGGTGATGATATCTTGGTGTGTGACAAATGTTCTAACTTGTGTTGGGACATTATCTGGTTGAATATCCTTGGTGAAGGATGATTTTGTTCTGGTTCTGAAGCTTGGTGCATACATTATGCCTAAGGAGCGTCTACATAGTCATATGGGAGAATGTTGAAGTAGAAGGTCTGCCTTGGATGGAGAATGTAGAGAAGACTGAAGTAGATCAGGTATTGATTGATTGAAGTTGAAGCTGAAGCTGAAAGAGAAAGGGATACTCATGTTGAAGATGAGGTTGATGTTGAACATGATGTTGGAGCATCACCTGCTAGGGATGTTACTCTTAGTCCCAGAGGGAAGAAGAATGCTGATGTGGTGGATGTTGTTGACTTATCTGATAATGATGCAATTGGTAATGTTGTTCCTGGTATTGCCAAAAGATTGAAGACTAGAAAAGGAAAGAATGTGGAATATTCTTCTAAGATGACAGCTGAAGGCAAGAAGAAAAAGACATCTGTTGTTGGTCCAACAAAATCTTGGAGCAAGGTTGTTGTGACTTCCAAAAAGAGAAAGGTTAGGGAAGAATCTGAATCTGAGTATGATGTTGAGGAAGATGTTCAAGACATCACCCCTGTCAGAAAGTTCATTTTGAAAAGAATTTCTGATAAGGTTCCTGAAGTGCCAGTGGACAACATATCCTTTCATTATGCTAGCAGTGCTCCAATGTGGAAATTTGTGTGTCAAAGGAGATTAGCTATGGAAAGAGAGCTTGGCAAAGATGCATTGGAGATGAAAGAAATTATGGAGCTCATTCATGTTGTTGGCCTGTGGAAAACTGTGAGTAAATTCTCTAAGTGTTATGGTGGACTTGTTAGGAAATTTGTTGTTAGCATTTCTATAGACATTTATGATAAAATAAGTGTGGACTCCATGAAGGTGTTTGTTAGGGGTAAATGTATTAATTTCTCTCCTAGTACCATCAATAAGTATTTGGGAAGAGATGATCAAGAGGGTTGTGAACTGGAAGTGACTGATAATGATGTGTGTAAAGAGATCACAGCCACTCAAGTGAAGGTTTGGCCACTGAAAGGAAAATTGACAGCTAGCAAACTCAGTATCAAGTATGCTATTTTGCACAGAATTGGAGCTGCTAACTGGGTACCTACTAATCACAAAACCACCATAGCTGTGGGATTAAGAAGGTTTATTTATGCTGTTGGGAAAAAGGTCAAGTTCAATTATGGAAATTACATATTTGATCAAGTTGTGAAGCATGGTGCCACTAATGCTATCAAGATGCCTATAACATTCCCTTCCCTGGTCTGTGGAATGATCTTAGATCAATATCCTGGAATTTTAACTAGTTCAGATGTAGCATGTAAGAGGGAGTCAGCTTTATCCTTGCATCCCAAGCTGTTTGTTGGGAATCATGTTCTAGACATTGTTGCAACATCAAGTTCTGGTGTTAAGAAGGCCAGTACTAAAACTGAGTTGATTGAAGAATTGAAGGCGACCTGCAAGGATCTTGATATGGTTATCAGTACTAGCACTGCTAGGAAGATGAAAATTGAGCAGATGATCAAATCCTTGGAACAGGGTGAAGATGATGTGAGTGTCAATACTGAAGATTCAGGTTCAGAGGAAGGTGAGGAGGATGATGCAGATGGTTCTGATGCTAATGAAGATTGAAGTGATGCTTTTGCTGTTTATTGCTTTTGTAGTTTGTAGTTTTTTTTTTGTTTCTGCACATTGTGTGCATGGTGTGTAACTTGGATAAAAGTACTTTTATGCTCTGGGTTTTGTTCTATGATTTGTCTTGTCTTGTGGTGCTGACTTTTGACTGACAAGGAAAGCTAGTAAGACTAACTTGTTGGTAGTTGGCCAATTGTGGCTAAAAAGGGGGAGAGTTAGCCTTTGTGCCTATGTGTTGCCTAGTTTTATTGGTATAGGCTTGAAGGGGAGTAATCGTGTTTGAACAGCTGGTATGATGGTTCTTGCTTTGAGGGGGAATTTGTTTTGTGCTGAGTTACTAGTTGTTGCAGCTGGTTGGTATTGTTGCAGGTTGTGCTGTGAATGTTAGTAAGTGTTTTTCCGCTGCAAGCTGAAAGTGTTTTAGCCAAAATTAGCCAAAAGGGGAGATTGTTAGTTCTTCTAGTTGGCTGGAATTTTGGTAAAACAATGTGGATGTCATGGTTGATGTTTCAACATGAGTTTCTAACATTCTGGTTGTGTCAAGTTGTAAATGGTTGCAATTTCTGTGCTGATGTTAAACCCGATGTTAAGACATCAGTTGATAAAACATCAGTCTGAGCTGTTTTATTAGGACTGCGTGTTTCTGTTATTGGAGAGATATTCTGCTGAAGAGAGTGAGAAATTGTAGGCGAATATCTTGGTAAAGATATATTCAGTTGCAATCAGATTTGTAGCAGATCTTGTTGCTGTTTTTAAGGCTAAAAGATATGAAGATTTAATTGAAGATCTATTTAGTAGCAGAATCTTCTGCAGATTTGTATCAGTTAATATGCTGAGATTTAAAGCCCAAATCCAGTTGGGAAAAAGGTTATAAATAGAAGCATTGTAACCTAGTTTAAGTTAAGCCAGCCATTATGTAAATTCGAAGGGCTGAGTTTGTGAGTCACTCTCTAGGAGAGTTGGTATGTGTGAACCACTCGGATTGTGAGATGGTCATTGTTCTTAGAGGAAGCTGTTAAGCAACTCTATGTATTATTCTTAGTCATGAGGGTCATGTCTAGGTATTGTTATAGGAGTGTGTCTTCTACGTGTTTGGAGAGTTTTTGGAAATCAAGTTGTTGATGCAGTGACTGAGATATTGACTGCTATCATGTAAATTCTAAGGGCTGAGTTTGTGAGCCACTCTCTAGAAGAGTTGGTATGTGTGAACCACTCGGATTGTGAGATGGTCATTATTCTTAGAGGAAGCTGTTAAGCAACTCTAAGTATTGTTCTTAGTTATGAGGGGCATGTCTAGGTATTGTTATAGGAGCGTGTCTTCTACGTGTTTGGAGAGTTTTTGGAAATCAAGCTGTTGATGCAGTGACTGAGATGTTGACTGCTAGACATCATTGCGATGATTGAGAGTGAGATGGAGTCTCTTATCTAGGGAGGACTTAGATAGAAGGGTCATTGGGTAGTGATTAAGTTAGTGGATTGTCAACTGGTTTGTTGAGTCTGTAATTTGATACTGCTAATAGTGGACTTCCTTCCTGGCTTGGTATGCCCCCAGATATAGGTTGTTAGACCGAACTGGGTGAACAAATTATGTGTGCACTTTACTTTTCAGCAACTTCTTTAAATGTCTCTAATTGCCTTGCTGTTTATGTCAGACCAGATATCTCGACATCATGTAGGACATCTGGGATCTGTTATACCAGAATTTCAATTATAAACTTGACATGGTGGTTATTATGGAAACAAGGTGTGATCCGCAAAAGTTGATTAAGAGTTTTATTAGAATGGGATTTGATGGTTATACTAATGCTGATAATGTAGGGTATGCAGGAGGAATGATAGTTGCTTGGAATAAGCAGAGCACTGCTGTTGATGTTTTGGATTCGAGCCAGCAATATATTCACATGCGAGTCAAGTTTGAAGAGGATAAGGATTGTTGTTTCACTGCAGTTTATGCAATTCCCATAGAGGAGAATAGGAAATTATGTGGGAGGACCTTAATAAAATTGCAGCAAATATTGCAGGTGCGTGGCTAGTAGCAGGCGATTTTAACGACATTATAAATGCTGCGGAGAAGAAAGGAGGAGCAAAGGTCACTGCTAGGAAGTGTAGAAGATTCATGGAAAATATAGAAGCATGTAATTTGATGGATGTAAACACTAAAGGCCCTCGTTTCACGTGGCGAAGACCTATTTTTCGTGGTGGCCAGAGGATTTATGAAAGGCTGCATAAGGCTCTTAGTAATGAGAATTGAAGCATGGAGTTTCCTGAGGGGCATGTCAAAGGTTTAACCAGAGTGGAGTTTTCGGATCATCACCCTCTGTTAATCAACTTAAAAAGGCTAACAATTCACATGTAAGGAAAAAGTTTCGGTTTGAAAGTGCGTGGGTGACAGGTGAAGAGTTTCATGATGAGTTAGACAAGGCTTGGAGGAATAATTATGGTTTGTTGGATAATTTGGCTTTGGTGAAGGAGGACATTGTCTCTTGGAAGAAGCACACTTTTGATAAGGTGGTGAATAATAAGAGAGAGCTGTTTGCTAGGATATCAGGAATTTAGAATGCCATTCAGCTGAGAAATAATAATGAAGGACTCAAGAAGCTTGAGAAGAAGTTGCAAAAAGAGTTGAGCGAAACTCTTCGAAAGGAGGAGTTTATGTGGTTTCAGAGGTCCAGAACTGATTGGCTCGTGGATGGGGACAAAAACATGAGATACTACCATATGAAGACGATGAATAAACGAAGGAAGAACAAAATTCTGATGCTAAAAAATAATGGTTCGTGGATAGAGGATGAAAAGGATCTAAAGATGCATGTGAATGAATATTATCAAAACCTTTTTACTCTTAAGGGAGTTTGGATAGATTGGAGGATAACAGATTTTTCTTTTCCTGATCTCAACAGTGATGACATAAATAGACTGAAGGCTCAAGTGATCAATGGGGAGATCAAGAAAGTTGTCTTTGCAATGAAGCCTTGGAAGGCCCCAGGGCCGGATGGATATCCTGTTGGCTTTTATAAAAAAATTTGGAATATAGTTGGTATGGCAGTCTGCAAGTATGTTAAGCAGGTCCGGAACAAACCGCATGAGATAGGGGCTGTTAACTAGACAGATATAGTTTTGATTCCGAAAGTGGAGTGCCCTCAAAGTATTATGCAATTTTGGCCTATTTTGCTTTGTAATGCTATATATAAAGTTATCAGCAAGATAATCGTAGAAAGATTAAAGCCTTGCATAGCCAAGATAATGTCTCCATATCAAACTGGTTTTGTTCCGGAGCAAAGTATTCATGAAAATATAATCATAGCCAAAGAAGTTCTGCATAGCATGAACATAACAAATAGTAGGAAGGGTTTTTTTGTGTGATAAAAGTCGATTTATCGAAAGCTTACGACAAACTGAATTGGGAGTTTATATGGAGGGTGTTACAAGAAGCGCATATACCAGAGAACATGATGAATTGTTATGCACTCTATCACTTGTGTGGAAACGAATGTGAATTGGAATGGTGCAAGAAATGACTATTTTAGACCGCAATGAGGTATTCGTCAAGGAGACCCGATATCTCCCTATGTGTTTGTTATGTGCATGGAAAAACTGTCACATATAATTATGGATGCAATGTATAACAAAAGATGGAAATCCCTCAAAATGGGGAAGAATGGTCCATGGATATCGCATCTTATGTTTGCCGACGACTTACTCTTGGTTGGTGAAGCAACAGAAAACCAAATGGAGTGTGTTATGGACATTTTGAGAATGTTTGGGGAAATGTCAGGTCAGGAGATCAGTGAGGAGAAAACTTGCATCCTTTTTTCAATGAAGGTGCCACGTAGAAATAAGGAGAAACTTGTTCATATGTTGAAGTTTCATGAAACTGCGGATTTGGGCAAGTACCTTGGAGTTCCTTTAAAAGGGAAGGCTTTAAAGAAAGAGGACTATAGATATATTATTGATCAGGTTGAGAGCAGATTATCGGGGTGGAAAGTAAAACATTTATCATTAGCAGGGAGGACTGTGCTTGCAAAAAGTGTTATAGAATCAATACCGGTGTATCCAATGATGACTGACATGATGCCAAAAGGGTGCATAGATGAAATTCAACGACTGCAGAGAAACTTTGTGTGGGGAGGCCTGGGTGATAAGAAAGGCTATCATGCTGTCATCTGGTCTAAAGTAACAAACAGTAAAGAACTTGGAGGGATTGGCTTGCGGGATTTAAAGAAAATTCCTGCAATTTGAAGTTGATTGGGAAATTATTTAATAATGATGATGCATTATGGTGTAAGGTTTTGAGAAACAAATACAATATTCAGAACATGACGGAGTGCAGTGCCAAGAAGACGGATTCCAAGCTTTAGAAAGATGTAGCTACTTTAACTCCTAAAATTTTGGATTATGCAACTTGGATTGTAGAAGACGGAGAAACTATAAAGTCGTGGATAGATTACTGGACTGGAGGAGAAGTGAGCATTATTGACATGGGGATAGCGGTTCTGCAAGATTTGATGAATATCAAATTAAAATCCTTGGTTGATGGGAATGGAGAATGGAATTGGGAGTTTATGAAAGCGTGGATGCCAAATGGGATTATGCAGGAAATTAAAGCCATATTACCTCCTAGAAGTGAATATGGCAAAGATGAGATGTCCATAACTGGGACTGGAAAGAGAGGGATATCAATTAAGTACTTTTATAATAACTTGAATAATACTGAAGAGGATGAGATTAGTGAGAATTGGAGGGTGATTTGGAATCTCAAGGTTCAAGAAAGAGTCAAGACCTTTATTTGGCTTCTTGGTCATGATAGATTATTGACAAATTATAATAAAAGCAGGAAAGGTTTGGGGAGTGCAGATTGTAACCTCTGTGGGAGTGTGTGTGAAGATACTTTGCATGTATTTCGAGAGTGTCAAAGGGCACATCAACTTTGGGATAACATAATTCTAGAAAGTATTAGATCCAATTTTTACAACTTGGATTTTAATCAATGGTTAACCTTTAATTTGAATCATAACGAGAAGTGGAGCAGATATTGGGCTGTGGGATGCCATTGTTTGTGGGAGTGGCACAATAGAGAGGTGCATGATGTTAATTTTGAGAGACCTTATTGCCAGAGTAAAATAGTCCATGATAGAATCGAGGAATTTGAGAAATGTTTGAGTTATAAAAAAGTTTTGTCAAAAGGAGAGATTATTAGTTCTTATGTTTTGTGGGAACCCCTTGATGTTGGTTGGGTTAAACTTAATTCAGATGAAGCTAGGAAAACTAATGGAAAGGCAGGTTGTGGAGGAATAATTTGGGATAGCAGAGGAAAGTGCCTTGGAGGTTTCTACAAATTTGTGGGAAGATGCAGTGTCTTTTGTGCGGAATTGTGAGGAGTGCTAGAAGAGCTTAAAATAACTAGAAGAGGTGGTTGGCAAACGATTGAAATTTGTGTGGATTCGGTTCCCATAGTGGAGGCCATTCATAGTTGCTCTAAAAAGGTGAAAGGATTTGCTCTAGTTAGACAAATTCGTAACTATCTTAGCTCGATAGAGGAAGTGAAGATTAAACATGCTTATAGAGAGACAAATTTGTGTGCTGATAAGCTTGCGAAAGCTGGGATGGAGAGTGAGATTGAGAAGGAATTCAGGATTAATAGTCCGGATTTCATTACGGAAATCCTCCATATGAATGTTAATGGGGTAGATAACAATAGTATTAGTGAGTAGTTGTTTTTCTTTTTGGGCTTAGGCCCTCATTGTAACAAAAAAAATTAATTGAAATACTTATTAAATACTTGAAATACTATTTAATGTTTTAAATATATCAATTACTATTTAATATTTCAACTATTAACATTTTAACTATCAATTAATAATAAAATAGTATATTAAATATTAATAATTGAAATATTAAATAGTTTACTAAACATTAATAGTTGAAATAGAAAATAGTTAAAATATATAAATTTATTGCAAAATATTAAATCAGTTTATATTAAAATATATAAATTTATTGCAAAATATTAAATCAATTTATATTAAAATATATATTACATAACTAATTCAGTATTACAAAAAGTATTTTATTAAATAGTTTAATTTTTTCATATTATTAAATAGTTTATATTAAAATACTTGATAAATAGTTTTTTTTTAAATATTTTTTAACCGTTTATTAAATAGTTTTTTAAAACACTTGATAAATAGTTATTTTGTAAAATATTATTTTAACAGTTTATTAAATAATTACTTTATTAAAATACTTGATAAACTACTTTATTTAATAATTAGTCTATTAATTAATAATATTAATATTTTATTAATATAAATATTAAATAAATAATTGTGTTACAATCATATATATTTGTGTTGCAATGATATAAACAAGATGTAAAGATAGTCTAGTGGTTAAAAAGTACTTTGTTATAGTAAAGGGTATGGGTTCAACTTTACTTGGGACCATTTTGTAAACTTTGTATTTTAATTTAAAAACAATTGAAAATTAGGAAATGTTGGAACTATGTTCCAAGAAAGATGAATGTTTGAGAGAAAGAAGAAGAAGAAGGAGAGAGAGAAGAAAAGGAATTAGGGTTTGCAAAACTTTCTAAACTTTATTATGTTAAATGCTGTATGTGCTGTGTGTAATTACAAATTACAAAGCCCTTTATATAGACTATCAAAGCCCAGGCCCAAACAAACATTTCGACTAACTCCTTAACAACTATATTCGACTTAGTCGAATACTGCTGACTACACAACACTACAACTAATTAGACTTCGACAAAAACCTATAAAGACTCTGACTTCGACTTCGACAGAGAACTTGAATTACTTCTAACACACCACCTAATTCATGTTCTTGAGACTTCTCATCCCAATGCTCTTCTTTAACTCGTCGAATCTGACTTTCTTCAAAGGTTTGGTAAGTATGTCGGCTAGTTAAAATTCAGTCTTGCAATATTCAAGATCAAGCTTCCCTCTGTTCACTTGATCCCTGAGAAAATGATACCTTCTTTCTATGTGCTTACTTCGACCATGACACATAGGATGATTGGCAAGATCAATAGCTGCCTTGTTGTCTACAAACAACTTCATCTTCCTAGGTTCCTTGATCTTGAGTTCTTCGAGCAACATATCTATCCATGCTGTCTGACATGCTGCATACGACGCAACTACGTACTCAGCTTCACATGATGACAAAGCCACAATGCTTTGTTTTCTCGAACTCCAAGAGATTGGAGCTCTTTCTATCATGAAAATGTAGCCTGCAGTACTCTTCTTCTCATCTTGGTCTCCACTGAAATCTGAATCAGTGTAACCATATACCTCCGCATCTTTCGACTTGGACCTATTTCGATATGGCATCAGCACACCATGATCAATCGTACCCTTAATGTATCTCAGTACTCTCTTTACTGCAATGAGATAACATTCTTGGGGTTTCTCCATGAATCGACTTAAAAATCCGACACTCTGACAAATGTCCGACCTTGTATTGCAAAGATACCTCAAGGATCCAATAATTTGTTTGTACAGTATCGAACTTACAAACTCATCATCAGTTACCTTCTTCAACTTTGCTTCTGTTTCCAATGGAGTTGTTGCAGCTTTACAGTCAGTCATCTTGAACCTCTTCAAGATGTCTTGAGCATACTTCTTCTGGTGCAGGAACACATCTTCAGATGTGTCTTTGAATTCCATCCCTAAGAAATATGACAAATTCTCTAGGTCGGACATTTCGAACTCTTGCATTAGCTTCGACTTAACTTTTCTTATCTCAGTTTCATTTGCACCTGTAATTAGCAAATCATCGACGTACAGGCATAAAATGATTCGACTATCATTATCGACATCATTTACATAAACTCCATGCTCAGACACACACTTTGTGAAACCTGCTTCGATTAGGAAACTATCTATTCTTTTGTTCCAAGCCCTCGGGGCTTGCTTCAATCCATAGAGAGCCTTCCTCAATCTGTACACCTTCGACTCATGCCCTTTGATCTTAAATCCTGGTGGTTGACTGACATAAACTTCTTCCTCCAAAGGTCCATTCAAAAATGCTGATTTTACATCCAACTGATGTATCTTCCATCCTCTATATGCTACTGTCAAAACAACAATCCTGATTGTTTCCAACCTAGCCACTGGTGCATAGACTTCGTCAAAATCAATACCAGGTTTCTGCAGAAAACCTCTTGCCACTAGTCTTGCCTTATGCTTGGCAATTTCACCATTTGGCCTTCGTTTCAGCTTGCAAACCCATTTCACATCAATAGGCTTCTTGCTGGCTTTTTCGACAAGTTCCCAGGTATTGTTCTTCTCGATTTCCCTGAGTTCTTCCTTCATGGCTTCACACCAATTCGAATCATTCATCGCTTCATCCAAGTTAATTGGTTCTGCTTCAGCCATCATCATGACTTCTTCTATTAGGTCACCATCTACATCGATTGCATTATTTGGAAATCTCTCATATCTAGCTAACCTTGTCGACTCAGCTTTTGTTCTAGTTGATCTTCTGACATTCTGCTCAGGAGGTTCTTCATTTCGAATTATTGTGGCCTCAGTTTGTCGGTCTTTTTCAAATACTGTCGGAACTGTCTCTTCCATCTATCGACCAGTTTCCTGTCGAACTGACCCATGACTCCACTACCATTTTTGATTTTCATCTACCAGAACATCTCGACTGATCACAGGTTTATCATCTTCTGGTGAATATAGTCGATATGCACCAGTTGAATGATAACCTATGAGCACCATGGTTTGACTTCGATCATCTAGTTTTGTTCTCAATTGCTCAGGAACACGCCTAAAACATATTGATCCAAAAACTCTAAGATGACTTACATTTGGCTTCTCACCTGTCCATGCTTCATAAGGAGTCTTCTCGACTAGCTTCTTGTTGGACATCTATTCATAATCTATACTGCTGTCGAAGCTGCTTCGGCCTAAAATCTCTTTGGCACCTCTTTAGCCTTCAACATACTTCTCGTCATATTCAGTATACTTCTATTCTTCCTCTCAGCTATTCCATTATGTTGAGGTGTATAGGGTGCAATAACCTTATGCTATATACCTTCCTTTTCACAAAATCTAGCAAACTCTCGAGAGATGTATTCACCACCACCATCAGTTCTCAGTTTCTTTAGCTTGTAGCCACTTTGCTTTTCGACAAGCAACTTAAAATTCTCGAACTTTGTGAATACTTCACTCTTACTTTCGATCATATAAATCCACATATATCTGGTGAATTCATCGATGAAAGTTAAGAAGTAACGCTTACCACCATTCAACCTAACTTTAAAAGGTCCACATATGTCAGAATGAACAAGCTCCAACTTTCCTTTTGACTTAATTGGCAGATCATGCTTGAATGCTTTTCTAGTCTGCTTTGCTTTGCAGCATTCTTCACACACATGATTTGGTTCCTTCACCTGAGGTAAACCATAAACCATCTTCTTCTGATTGAGCATACCCAAACTCCTGAAGTTTAGATTCCCATATCTATGATGCCATAGCCAATTCTTTTCTTCTTCTGTAGTTGACGCAAGACATTGATGATCAATCATGTTAATCTGAACTTTAAAGGTCTTGTTATCAGCCAATGGTGCTTTCAGTACCAACCTACCATCAGCATGATACACCTTCATTTGGTTCTTCTCCAGCTTCATATTATGTCCTTTGGCAAGTAATTGACCTATACTTATCAAGTTACTTGTCATAGAAGACACATACAACACATCAGTAATGCTGGCTTTTCTACCATCTCTTCTCATTACAGATATGTTTCCTCTTCCACCTGATGTGATATGTCTACCATCTGCAAACTTTATCACCTTCTTAACTGATTCATCAAGCTTGGTGAACCACTTCTTGTTACCGGTCATGTGGTTGCTGCAACCTGAATCAAGATACCACAAATCTGTTTCATCAGCGTTTGACTGAGTATCTGCCATTAGTAGCACATCATCAGAATCACTATCTTCTGCTTGTGCATACTGCGCTTTGTCACTTTCTTTTGCTCGTGCTTCCTTCTTCTTTCGATAGTCTCGAGCATAGTGACCAAAACCTTGACAATTGTAACACTGCACGTCTTTCATGTCAACTTTCTTCCCAGAATACTTGGTGCCCATGCATTTCTTTATTGAATCATCATGATTCTTTGAACTCTTGCTTGACTTCTCATCACTAGCAAGATTCCTTCCCTGCTTCCCCTTCCCAGACTTCTTGGTGAATTTCGCTTGTAGTGCTTGGTCCGATACCTTTTCTCTTTCTGAATCTCTTTGCTTTAATCTCATCTCATGAGCTTCCAAAGAAGCCTGTAGCTCTTCAACCTTCATCTCAGCAAGATTCTTGGACTCTTCAATGGACACTACATTGTAATCAAAATTTGTAGTCAAAGATCTTAGTACCTTCTCAATTTTCTGCAAATCTGTGATTGTTTCTCCACAAGACTTCATCTGGTTCCACAACATCACCAATCTTGAAAAGAACTCCGAAACTAATTCATCTTCCTTCATTTGAATCATTTCGTATTGTTTTCTCAAGGTTTGCAGCTTCACCCTCTTCAGTTTCTCATCACCTCCATACAAGTTCTTTAACTTGTCCCACGCTCCTTTTGCAGATTCTTCTTCAATAATTTTCTCAAACACATTCGGATCCACACACTGGTGAATCAAGAACAACGCTTTGCCATCTTTCTTCCGTTGATCCTTGTACACAGCTGTCTGTTCATCTGTCGCATTCGCCCCCAATTCAGTTACACCATCATTCACGATTTCAACCACATCTTGAAATCTGAAAATAACCCTCATCTGCGCAACCCACCGTTGGTAGTTTTTCCCTTTGAAAACCGGTAGATTCGCTGGGAATTGTGTGGACTTTGTTGTTCCGTTTGCCATTAGATTCTCTCTGAATCACAACCGTGCTCTGTTATACCAATTGTTGGAACTATGTTCCAAGAAAGATGAATGTTTGAGAGAAAGAAGAAGAAGAAGGAGAGAGAGAAGAAAAGGAATTAGGATTTGCAAAATTTTATAAACTTTATTGTGTTAAATGCTGTATGGGCTGTGTGTAATTACAAATTACAAAGCTCTTTATATAGACTATCAAAGCCCAGGCCCAAACAAACATTTCGACTAACTCCTTAACAGCTATATTCGACTCTGTCGAATACAGCTGACTACACAATACTACAACTAATTTGACTTCGACAAAAACCTATAAAGACTCTGACTTCGACTTCGACAAAGAACTTGAATTACTTCTAACAGAAAACTAAAACGAAGAGATAAAGGAAAGCAACCAGACAATTAGAACAAAGACATTATGAAAACAACCAAGAGTAAGAACAATTTTCCTCTACATCCTATCAACTTAAGAACTTAACATCAACCGTTTTCATTTTTGCAGTTTCTCATTTACTTCCTATTCCGATGACAATGGATAAAGACCCAACCAATTTGTCTCGCACCTTTAAATACCTTTTAGGCTTGCTTATTATTTTCAGCACACCCATTGCACATTATCATCATTTTTCATTTCTTTACATGTTCACACAAACATACAATTTCTGAAATTATCGAGTTCTAAAATCATATTCACTAGACATGGTTGAAATTTATTTATATTCTTTTACTGCTTAACTCTATTCAATAACAAGTTTAATGATTATGCATTGTCTCTTAGACCTTATCTCAGTTGTCTGAATTTGATTTTTTGGGGTAACATGAATCCAGCGACTCAGTTCTTGTCAAGAGGAATTCCATTTATATTCTATACATGGATTGTCAGGCATCTCACAGAAGAGGACTACGTGGTAATATTTTGTTCTTCCAGTTTTGATTTTCGTTACCAGCTTTTGACTGTATGATTGTAAACTTACTCCTTAAAATGTAATTTAGTTCATGTTAAGAGTCCTAAACATCCCATTTCTTTGGATATATATGGAATTGTCCTTTTGAACCTTTTGTCCACACTCTCTCACCAAAAGTGTCCTCAATTCGGTCCCATCAAAGTCATGGATGCCGTCAATATTGGGATTCAGGGCCCGAGCCTTGTGCAAGTAGTTTTGCAACACCAAAATTATCCTGTAAGAACCTCTTCTCTGCCATCCTTTTAGTCCTTAAGGATGAATCTTCGGAACAAGCCTAAGAAGTCCTTAACATAGAGGAATGAAGGATAATGAGAAATTGAAGTGAGCTTCTCACTTTAGACGAGTAATTTTCCTTAAAATGAAGTGTTTTCCACTTACTTTTCGAGTTGGGACGATTATTTTAATTTACTTGGGATTTGATATAGCATCAGCAATCTGTATACGTTTTTGTCGTCTGCTTTAATTATATACTTCTTTATTTGGATGTCATTTTTGGTGTGTGTATGTGCTTTGTTGTCGTTCTGTGTTGCATTGTAAACTTAATTGATAAAAAACAATTTGCCATGATGCTATCTTTTGTCATGCAGACGTATGCAGTGCAATTTCATCTATTTGTCACATGTGTTTTATTTCTTAGCCGGGAGGGATTCCGACGAGCATGCATGCGGATGGATATAAAACGGTGATCCCTTATATTTTGCTAATTCTATCATATAGGAATAACTGTGTTTAGGAAACTGTGTTCTACCCTGTTTTGTCAAGTTAGTTTGCCTATTAGGAATATATGTTGGTGTGCTTTCATTGTTCATTGGGCCATGGGCCTACAATCTTGCATATAGTTTACTCTATTGTACCGGGCCTTGGTTTGTGATGAGCTTGTACATTTCAACAGAATAGTTAACGGGCCTTAGTTTCTGTAGAGCTTGCATTCAGCTTGCATATTTCAACAGAATAACTAATTCTGTTAGAGTCAGTTTCATGCAGTTATAACCGCACAGTAGTATGAAAGAAGCTCTTTGTATTCTAAAATTGTTTTTCTTGCTGGATGCATCACTAGTGACTTGGCTTCTTCCATACAGGACAATGAGGGGGTTTGATAGCTCTTTTAGTACTCTTTGTTATCCTTATCTAATCTATGTTTTTGAACTACTCATTTATGACACGCTTCAGCATAAAATGAGTTTAGTGTTTGGTTTAGATCTATAGCATCATAGGTGAGTAATTATTATTCTATAAAATTTTAGATAAACTATGTTATTGTTCAATCCGAAGAATTATTACAATTCTGTTTTGAGTCTCTCAGTTATTGGTTATACTATGTCTATATCGATATTGAATGTCTTAGAATTTTGAGTTTGGCCTAACTCAACTATCAAAACCGGTTTGTAAGGCGGTGAGGATTTCCGCCCACTTATAAACATATTTTCAGCCCATATCTCATTTGATTTAAGACTCTTATTACCCATTCAAGCCTAATAGTGTTGGGCTTGGTGCGTGTATAATACATGGTGGATGACCCGATAGCAGAAATCTGATAGCATGTGGTCCAACAAATTTTGGATAGACTCCAATACATACCATCTTAGAATTTGAGTTGGGTCCACACACCCTTACTAAACGACTTGTAAGGTGGAGATTGCCCCCACTTATAAATATATTTTCAGGCCATATCTCATCCGTTGTGAGACTCTTAACAGAATGAACTAGTACACAATGTATTTTAAATCCCTCAGAGATTGTTTATATCTACAACTCTTTGATGGATCAGAATATTATGATTCCAAAATTTTTCAGATGATTGGAATTAAAGGTTATTAACTCGTTAGTTTTCAAAATTGAATTTTCCCAAGCTCTTACCCGAGCTCCATTAAAATATATATTTTTCATATTATAGTGATGGTACTTCAATGGAAGAAGATGTCGTGAAGCTAATGAAAGTAGCGTGGATGAGTGTCCCACTTGGCATATTTGTTACCATTGTAGCATGCCTTTTTGTCTTCTGGTGGCAACAAATAAGTTATTTTAGTCCTTATGGGCAAGCTGTCTTGTTCAATGGTAATCCACCTAAGCTTATTGTCATATATTTTCCTTTTCTTATACTTTAATGGGTGATTAGATGTATTTTCTATAATATTGCCCCTATTAAAAAATATTAATGTACCAAGCATCATGGATTAACTGTTCAAAGTATCACAATTTGATTTTTTATCAATGAGGTTCTCTTGTTATGCCAGGTTGTGCGTGCATTTTGGAGCTGCTGGCCGAGCCTTTGTATATTCTTTCCCAGAACCTGGTCTTGCTTGAATTACGGTTGATGGTTGAGACAGTAGCTACATTCTCACAGTGCTTGACGATGTACTTTTTAATTGTCAAGCTAACTGGAATGGTAAGAGCTTAGCTATACCGAGCATATATTTCAGTCTTTACTTTCCTTATCATTAAGCAAATATTAAATGCGTTTTCTACTATTCTTGTGACATACCAATGACAGGTTAGTTATTGGACAAGTTTCTTTTTTGTTAGCTACTATTGTCTTTACAAACTACTTGCTGTTGTTTTTCTCTGTCTACGAACATTTTTTCTAATTTATTAAAAGTGAGACCATTAGACTGAGTATTCTCTTAATTTTTGCTTCTATAAATAATTCATTTGTTACATTCTTGATGAACCGAAAGCTGTTCAGATGAATCAGAAATGCAATCCAATAAGCAGGAGCAATTATAGAAACTGGAAGTTAGAGAAGTTAAACTACAATAAAAAATAGATTATTTGCTGATGATTTAATCTGAGATAAAAAAAGGTCTTATTGAAAGACTTCTACAGAAGAGTTCTTTACATTAGATGTCAAAACGCACAAATTCTAGCCCTTTGACTCTTTAATTGTCGAATTTTGGCAGTTTAATGTCCAAGCAAAAGGAACTTCTAGTGCTTCACTCTTGCATTATGGACAGTCGGCAACAGTGTTGCTTCTTTCAAGTAATTTATTTCATTAATTTCTGGAAACATGTTGCATTTAAAAAAAAATCATATTTGTTTGTTTCATTTCCCTATCCTGCATTTTATAAGAACTAGTTTATCAAAGTGCATTGGATTTTGATGTACTTATAATCCAGTGTTTACACAATAGTGTGGTGGACTTTGGTAATCTCCATGCAACAACTGATTTCTGAGGTGAATGATAATTTTCAGGAAAAATCAATCATATTTGCGCTGTCACAGTCTGCTTATGGAGCCAGCTTATTTCTTGGTTATTGGGGCTATCTGCTTCTTTTTCGGAAACTTAGATATTCTTACCTTTTCCCATTCAGGTACAGTTTTTTGTTTGACATAAATTTCTGCTCATGGTTGATACCTGTTACTTCTATTCCTTTCTCATCTAGAAGATGAAGGAAATTTAAAAAGTAGGACTTTTCATAAATTTAGAACTAGGCAGCGATAGCTCAAGGAAAGGGTTGTGTGCTTCTGCTTCAAGCAGTGGTCTGACAAGCTTATATAGGAATATAATAGGCTAGATCTTCTCAAGTCATTACATAGGGATCATATTTGCCAGAAGCTACTCCTTGTAATCTTTTTTGATCAATTATTTTTCTGTTTTTATATGTGGATGTAAGCCTTTAATTTGCTGTCAGTTGAACAATGTCGAATTCCATGTCTAGTTATCTTCTCTTGTTTCTTGTGGGGTGCATGATAGGCCCATTAAGCATATGAAAATGGGTCCACGAATCAGGCTTGCAACCATATGAAAATGGGAAAATCTTGGTACAAATGTAGGAATGGAGAGGAAAGAGTGATGACAAAAAAGGAACATGTGGAAGGAAGGGATTGAAGGGGAGAATCTGGGAGAATCACGAGAAGGGTATTAGGGAGGGGAGGAGTAACCGTAGTGGGCAGTTTTTGAGATATTTGGTATGGTTTTGATATAGAGAGTAAGGATCCATGCTTTCTCTCTGCGCATATTTCCTTTACCTTTTCCTCTTTTCTTTCTGTTAAATCCATCTCAAACGAAGTAGTAATCTACTCCATTTCATTTTTCCTTTCATTACTATTTACTAATTTCATTCGTTTCAGAACCATTGTAAGCGGATATCTCTTTTGTTTCAATTCAATATAGCAACAAATTACTTCTTGGTTTTTTAGCTCAATCCTAACTGTACACTTCCCTGTATCAGTCTGTTGTGTTGTGTCAGAATGATAGTCTTAACCTATCTTGTCTTCTGATTACACACAATTTTCTCTTGATTTAATTTCTGATATATTGAATATGCTTTGCAAGGAAATAGTGGAAACTTGATAATTTTGTTTTGTACGATGTATGCTTATTTATATTATCAGTGTGCAGTTTATAACTAACAAATTTTTGCAGAGAAGGAAATTTTTTTGGATTTGACCAGAAGCTTTTGAATATGTGCACGCTGTTTACCTTTCAATCGTTTCGAAAGCTGATCCTTTAGGAAGGAGAGAAGATAGTGTTTGTGTGGTTTGATACACCATATAATCAAGCTGTATACGGCCTCGTGGATAAATTAGGTCAGTATATGGTTTAGATAATTTGGGCTAGAAAGCTTAACTATTGTTTTTCTAAATCTTCTAATTGCATTATGAGTACTTATTTATTTATTTTATTCAGAAGCACTATTGTGTTTCTAAATCTTCTAATTGCATTAAGCTTAAATCTTTTGTCTAAACATGATTGTCTTTTTTAAAAAATATCACCTTTCAGGTAGCTTTAGTGGTGAGACTTGTCTTTTTACCATTGGAAGAAAGTTCATATACAACATTTGCAAGGTCTGCTTCAGGTTCTATTTCTTTCTTGCTTTCTTGATGTTTGAACTTTAAAGCTGTCTTGCTCTCGTTTCAATTACTACTATTATTTACTTCTACTTCGCTCTCCCTCATTATGATTTTCCGCCTCTTTAGAAATCACAATACATATAGGTTTTGGTGTTCACACGCTTCTTGTTTATTATCTCTCGCTTTCTCATTCACTGCAGTGTGTTAGGTTTAATTTACTACCAGTTAATTATTATTGTTATTGCTGGTTAATCATAAAGCTTAATGTTTTAGCCGGTGATTGGTAAATTAGTACGTGTACTAATCTGTCAATATAGTAATAAAAGGGGAAATCTCCAGTGTCGATCTCAAGAACGACTTGACGATACAAAATTCTAGTTATACTTTAGTTAAACAAATAATTTGGGGGTTTTGGATTGGGGTTTTGCAAAGTAGAAAGTAAAATGCAATAAAAAGTAAATGAAACAGTTGAACAGTTTAAAAGTGATTAAGAGTGAACATGTTAGGGAAGGTGTGCGATTGGATTCATCAACAACAGTAATCTGATCTTGTAACGACTTAATTCAATAACATTGAGTACCAGTCCTTAAGGGTGTTTACTCCTAAGTCCTTAGTGAGAAAACCTTTAACCATTCAAATTAATCCCTATGGCCATAGTGAATTACAGGTGAAATTAAGCATTATTTTAATCAAGAATATTCCGATTTCCATAGGGTATCCCTAGGCCTAGGTGATATCTACTAGGAAATGCTCATAATTAAGGATTAACACCGATTTTATCGACCTAAATGTTAACCACAGATCAAACTCAATTTTGTCGAAAGAGAAAGCATTAAGCACAAGAAGTAAGCAACTCAAATATAATCAAAATAAGGTCATTACAAGGTTCAAATCAGAATTGTATCATAAATTCGAATCAGGGACACCCCCTAGCATTGGGGGGTTTAGCTACTCATAATAATAAAGAAAAACATGGGTAAAGTTCGTAAACATTACAGATCTAGAGATGAAATAAGTCTTCAATCACTAAAAGCTCATGAAAATCTTGATCCACCTTGAAAATCTGAGTTTTCCAGCCTTGTACACTTGTTTGTGCTGTCAAAATTCCTTCCCAAATCAGTTTAAACCTCAAAAAATCACTTTTTGGCTTTAAATACTCGAAATTGGACTTTTTTTTTTTGCAATTCTGGACGCCCATACGCGTATGGGGGGTGCCATACGCGAATGGGGCAGCTAAAACGTGCATTTTAGGTGTTTCATACGCGTATAGGGCGTATGGGGGGCAGGCCATACGCGTATGGACATAAACATGCATTTTTCAGATCTGATACGCATATGGGTAAGTTGATACACGTATAGGCATACAATTTCGAATTAGCCTTTGGTGTCTTCATGAAAGTTGTAGCTCTTGATGGTAGCTTTCATTTGCCGCCGGTCCCACGTCATTTGATTTACGACGTTCTAGTTATGATCAAAATACTACAGCCTATCATGGTGTAAAACGTGCTCAAAATAGATTTTGTGAATCTTTTTGAAAATTCGTCGCGTTCCTTTTCTGGCCATTTTTCTTTGACTTCCTCCGACCTACAAAACACGTTAACCTTCCCAAAAAGATAAAAAAAATACCAGGAATAATTAAAACACAGAGAAATACGAAAGTTAAAGAAACTGACATATAAATGCTCAAACTTTATGGAAAATACAAATAACTCGCATACTTTCACCTGTTAAAATGATAATAACTATAGCAGAAATGGTGACTGATTCAGCCGGGGCATACAGCTTCAGTGAAATTGTTTTCAGTTTCACAAACTGAATAATGTTTTTGTTATGCTTGACAGGAGAATACCCAGGAAAACACAAGAAATTAGGAAATTGCCTGACAGAATCCCTCAAGTTGGTTTTGTTGATTGGTATGTCTTTTCATTTCATTTCAAATTTTGTGCTGGACAAATATTTATTATTTTTCCGATTTCTCAGTACCAACAAATTAACTGGTTCTTTAAAAATCGTAAAGTCGCATAAACAGATGCAGTCAATGTAAATTACTGTTTAAACCATTTGGGATGCTGCCTGATATGATATAGGATGTATGCTCCTATTCTCTTATCTTGTGTAGTAAGCAAACTTAACTAATGTATTTTTCCCTCCATATGAATGTCTTTTATTCAAAAAAAGAAAAGAAAGGAAACTTGAATCTTACAATTTATGAGGCTGTGACTCTTCATGTAGGGTAAATAAATAAGATAGAAAAATATATATGTAATCCCGAGTGAAGTTTTCTAACAGATAGACCTCAGTTACCTAGGGCCAGTATTAAGTGCCACAAGAAAGAACATTTTTATGAAAAACCAACGATTATGTTGTCGGCTTGGTAAGTATGTCGACATACATTTTAATAGACAACAATACTGTGTTGTCTCTATCCTAACCAGATGGTCTGCCTAAACTTTTCACTCTTAAGCACAAATTTAGTCACTTGTACTGCCGTGATTACGAATTGTGCGTATAGCCTTGTTCATTTTTCATTTAGGAGGAAATTTGGAAATGCTTTGCATTAAATTTTATATTCTACTGTTTCTTCTGTTTCTTCTGCGGTATAGTATCCAGCTATGTGCTTTGCAGGCGTTGTTTTCATGGCATTTGGTCCAAGTTATTCGTATTCCCTCATTAGATTGTTGTATGGAAAAAAATGGAGTGATGGAGAAGCATCAATTGTTCTCCGCTATTATTTCTTTTATGTCATCGTTTTGGCTATGAATGGTAATTCACCTTGTCTCTTGTTGCTAAATTTCTTAATTGTTAAATATAATAATTTTTTTTGTTACAATGGTTCTTGGGGCTTTATGCTGTAGATGAAGTAGGAATTAGTAAATTGAATGTTAGTTTTATTGTCATCATGACTCTTCATAGTTAAGTACAGCAGAAGACTAGCCAACAGAATATTATAATTTTTAAGCATATTCCATATATTATTAGCAACTACCAAATAGGGTAATCTAGGGGATTTCCCCACACAACATGTTACATAATGTACAATTTGAGTATATGATGAAAATTAGGAAATAATTCCTTTTTTGAGTAGGAAATAATTCCCAGAACAAAACAGTATTGAGTAATGACAAGAATGAAGATTGCAAAAGAAAGACTAGAATTCTTAATTTAACAGCAAAAGGATAAGAAAAGTATATACTATTAACAAGCAGAACAACCTCATAACAGTATACCCACAAACTAACTGTTGAGATATTGATTATTACCGCTGTTCCGAAATAGGGTCCTGTTGACTAAATCACATGAGTTAAGAAAGTTGGTAGTAGTAGTAAATTTGTTAATAGTGGATGTTTTTTTACAAATTTCTTCTTCTTCTTCTTCTTCAAGAGAGAGAGTTTATTCACATTCCCATCATAGTATGTGTTATAAGTTGTAGAAAAAGAGTTAAAATAATTAAGGATATGTTGATAAAGAAATAACTAATGTAGTTTAAAATTCAAAAAGGGTCTTATAAAAAGAGACATTTTCTTAAGAGAGTCCTATATTTAAGGACAGAGGCTGGGTATTAAGATTTGTTAGTATCCGTTGAAAATTCCGTCTTCGTTGCGGTTCACCCCTAGTCTTCTAGTTGCGGTATTTGGCTTGTCTTTATTGTAGCCTCCAATACCTTCATTGTGTTGGGATTGTGTTAGGTTTGAAGAGGCGGATTTAGTCTCACATTGCTTAAAGATATGGCTTGCGTAGTGTTTATAAAGCTTGAGCAGTCTTCATCTTACAAACCGGTTTTGTAGGTTTGATTTAGGCCCAACCCAAATTCTAATATGGTGTTAGAGCCTATCCTTGATCCATTGTTGGGCTTCCCCATCGTACATGCTTTTGTCTCATTGAGACCTAAGTGTCAGGAGGTGTGTTGGAAATTCTGCCTTCGTTGTGGAATGCCCCTAGTCGTCTAATTACTCATTTGGCTTGTCTTCGTTGCAGCCGCCAACACCTTCATTGTGATGAATTGTGTTGGGTTTGAAGGGGTGAGTCTAGTCTCACATTGCTTAGGGGTATGAGCTGCGTAGTGTTTATAAAGCTTGGGCAACTCTCACGTTTCAAGTAGGTTTTGTAGAATTGAGTTAGGCCCGACCCAAATTCTACACTAACGCATGCGCCACTATTGGAATCAGTGGGTACCAATCTGTCGATTACTGAAGCGCCGCCGCCATACTTCAAGCCACACACAGCCCCAAAGCTTTGCGCATTCCAGCATGTGAGCCACACCCGCCTTCTTGCCGCTTCACCAAATCAATGGACAGGTTGATCGATTAAAGGCCTGGCTAGTGTAAAAGGATATACTCAATTCTATGGTTAGGATTACAGTGGTACCCTCTCCGCAGCTGTGAATATGACATTTGTCCCTCTCTTTACAGCTATGGCTGCCCTGAAACTTAGACCCTTATTTCAGTTAGATATCAAAAACGCTTTCTTGCATGACGATTCGGAAGTGGAGATTTGTATGAAGCAACCTCCTGGATTTGTTGCTTAAAGCGGGCGTAGTTTGGTATGCAAATTGAGGAGTCCCTTGTATGGCTTGAAACAATCCCCTCCAGCTCGGTTTGGTCAATTTGGCAAAGTTCTATAGCAGTTTGGGATGACTAGTTGCTAATCAAATCACTCGATGCTAATCAGTTTACATTTTTGTGAGGTTGGTATTATGGAACTCATAGATTTGATTCATTCGAATGCCTAATGCATAATGATGCATTAACATAGTTAAGGATTGTTATGAATCCTCAATGGATGAGATATAGTTTAGATAGACCTAACCCAAATTCAAAGAGGTATGAACCAACTACCCTGGTGGATTACATTCTTCATCTGTTTATGATGTTTATGTTTCTTTCCTCGATTCAGGAACAACTGAAGCCTTTATGCATGCAGTTGCAACAGAGAGCCAACTCAAGCGTTCAAATGATTCACTACTTGTATTCTCTTTGATCTCTGTAGTTCTGAATGTCCTACTAATAAAGCTATATGGTTCAGTTGGCTGGATCATGGCAAATTCTCTTAGTATCCTTTCTATAATCTGGTTACCTGTGCACCAATCCTGACAGTTGCTTGTTTTATGCTATTCACTGTTTTCTTTCCTTACGGAAACCACGACGACCACTCACTGATGAACTCCGGAGCAGACAACATAAATTTTGGTACATGCATAATACTACTTGATCCAGATTTTTTTAAATTAAACTTAACTTAATTAATAGATAATGAAAGTGCATTATAAGTTTTCAATTAACTTATAATGATAATTGAAAATCTTGAAAACAGTATAAGATTTATGAGTGACTTATTCTGCTAGTGATTCTGTTTACTGTGTGAGGCAGAAATGTTAAAAGTCAAAACCAATCCACAAAAAGCAAAAAGCTAATCGGTTGGCCTCCAATATCACTAGAAAGACCAACAATGGTAATAATAATCTTTGAAAAGCTTAAAAAAAGTAGAAAAGAAGAAAAAACAGGAAGCTTATGATTAAAATGTAGACCATGATTTAAAACCAGTATCCAATTAAGAGCGTGCATAAAGTGTATCCATTTTCTAAAACAAAATGATGCCATTTGTTGAGTTTTGCTCGAATTCCTTGATGGATGGATTTCATACAACTTTTTGGATTTTTGCTTTAAATTGCAGCATTGCATGGCTGCCTCTTGTACATGTTCAATGAAGAAGATACAATTTACAAACATGAAGATCCAAATCAAACATATAAATGAGATTGTTACCAGTTATTGTTTTAACATAAGACAAAATAAGACCTGCATTTCTAATGAAGTTGTACAAATAAAAACCACTTCAAATTAAATTATACTATAACTTGATCAATTTTATAAAATTAATGTCACCGAGCAAGCTACCCGATTAATAAGGAGTTGACTCACACATTGAAAAGACGCGAGTTCAATTTTTTGTTGTTGATGCAAGAACATATTTAGTGAGTAATCCGTACATATCCCTGTTACCATCCCTGAGACATTGGCGAACCTTCAATTTACCTAAATTTTTTTGTCATTTTTTTTAAATTTAGTTAAAAATTATACAAAGAATTGTGCTAGGATGAAAATTTAGTTAAAAATTACAGAAAGAATTGTGTTAGGGTGAAAATTATACACTGAATTATAAATCAAACTTGCTCTTAAAAATAAAAAAATTCAAACAAATTACTTCAAAATAGGCACATTTGAAATAAAATAGATAAAATTTATTAACTATTTGTGACCAATCACATTATTGATTTAACATATCTTTGGTAAAGTATTCTTTTGCAACAAACACCATAAAAATATAATAAAACATGGCATGTAATGATTATTTATGGGACTCTATAATCTTAAATTCTCTTGATTAACTTGCTTTTAATTAAATTCGCTTAAGATCTAATAAAGGATCACCAACAACCAAAGCTTAAAGTTTTTGAATTTCTTATCATTAAGACTATTTGATCACATATGGATCTATCTATAAGTACCTATCTCTCAATTATCTTATCTTTAAACATTTTTTTTAGTAAAAAAGTTAAATAGAAATACATTGTCAAAATTAAAACAACTTTATAATGACATTTATTAAGACCACCATTTTTATGTCATTTTTTGTTTTGTTTCGTAAATGATAAATAGTTTGTCTTAAATTATTAGTATTATATTTAAACATATGTGGCTCTTTCTTATCTCTTGTTAAAACTAACCCACACCACACTAAAAGTGAAGACGGGACGAATCCACAAGCAATGCACATTTTAATTTTTAAAATATAAAATTTATGTTAATATTTGTGTTTGCAAAAGTTCATAACAAATAGAGGGAGACCGAGCAGACACATTAAAGAATGCATGTTTAAATTGTTGATCTGCCCCACACTAAAATGCAGATAAAACGAACATGTCCAATCGAATCAGACTCATTTTACCACCCAATATTTAACATACATATTCTCACACTTTTGCTAATATTTAAAATTTACTATTAAATTTATATAAGACTTGTATAATTTGATGGGCTTGGCTTTTATTAATTTTTTCAATCCTTTTTAGATTATTATTTCAAGTTGAGTTGGTGGAGCCTAAACAAGTTTATATATAAACAAAATTTTAACTATTCACGATAATTAATTGGGTATTGATATCTTTAATTAAAATTGATTTAAAATTGTTGGTTGCGGAATAGGGCAAGCAAGCAAAAAGATTTGGAAGTATTTTTTCGGAAATTTATCGTGTTCACAGAGATCGGTGCTATTGAACTGCCGTTCGACAATTTCTAAGTTTATGAGTTTGGGTTTAAATGGTTTAAAGCGTAAATGCGAAAAAGTAAATAAAAACATAAAAACAATTCATTCTTCAACAAGACGAACTTATCAAGCATACATATAATCCACTCGTCACAAACATAAATTTACCGACCAATTATACTCCACCTGCAATACTCGTCAAAATCATCCAGCATCACTCACAACAGTGTCCATCTCTGGCACACTGAGCTGAGAGATAACCGTATTACTCTCTTCGTGACTCTCGCGCACGAAGCCTCGAAACACGGAAGACATTAAGTTCCGACACCAAAAACATTATCATCTAAATCTATCTCTAGCATCTAGACAATAGATATTCATCCCTAATCAAGATTTGTGATGTTTATCTCTAACACAACACAAATCCAAACATAAATGCAAAAAGATCAAGGAAGACATCGATAATGATTTGTAAAGCAAATTTCATATAATATTAAGATCAACAAAGATACATATGTTCATAGTAACTATACAATACCTAACAAAAAGAAATTACAAAGAGAAAAGAGAAGAGGAACTAAACATTTCTTGGTTTGTCAACACCAATCGACGAGAGATTCGACTCTGGATCATCCAAATGCAAGCTCTAATGATGTTTTCTAAGCTAATCTACAAAAAAAATGAAGTTTGATGGAGTTGGGAGCAAAAAATACCCAAAACCATCCCTAAAAATGTGTTTTTAACCCATATTTATTGTTGTCATCATCGCAGACCGCGCTCAGCACGCTATGGGCGCTCAGCGCGCTCTTTTTAAAATTAAACCGCCTTACAAGCGCGCTCAGCGGGCTCGGAGCGCGCTCAGCGGGCTACCAGCTGACTTGAAAAATGTTTCAGCCATAACTTGAGAACCGTAACTCCGTTTTTCGCCCGGTTCGAAGCGTTGGAAAACTTATTCAATTTCCTATCTAACAATGAATAAATATCAACCAAATTGGTGATTTATATTATCCTCATTTTGAGCCTTATTCGTTGATGAGTTGCTCAAAATCGCGCGTTAGAAGCCGTGTCTTCGACACTTTATTGCTCATGCTCCAAATACACCTCAATACCTACAAAATGAGTAGAAAACTATCAAACAGTACACAAATACATTAAAACTTGATTATACACTAAATATACACATTTACATACAAAGTGGGGTTTATTCGAACGATATTTAACAAAAAGTATAGATAAGTGCAACAAAACTTATATACAAAAATAGGTACATTTTGCACTTATCAACTCTCCCCAACTTACATAATTGTTTGTCCTCAAACAAAGCCAACAACTAAAGGAACAAACGCAATAACCAAAGAATCATGAATCAACAAGTTTTGAAAACGGAAAACAAATGCAATGGTTCAATCGAAAATGGTACACACAAAGTAAATACTTACCACTAAACTACAACGATAACATAATCACGAAACAAATGCTAAATACAAAAATCATGCAAAACAGTCTAAAACAACACAAGTTCAAATGTGAATCACACCTAGCAAAAACAATCATTGGTAGGTGAAAAACATAAAATGAGGTACTTTCACTCACACAACAATCTTGCAAACAAAAGACTAAATTATGCATCCATCCAAAAATTCACATTGAACATACAAAGGCAAGAATCACAAGGACTTTAAAGGTTGTAATGTGGTCGGACAAACAAACAAGGGGCAATTCCTAAAGCTAATCGAAACAAAAACTTACCTAAACCTAAGGGAGTGATCAACTCACAAAAGTTCAAACACAAAATTTCAATCAAACTTCTTCCAAAATCCCAAGTGTTACACCAAACACATAGAACTTATTAGCACAATTATTGGAACTTTTTTTGTTTCCTTTCTCAAGGATTTTTTTTTCTTTCATTTTTCTTTTTCTTTTCTCTTGTCATATTTTTCTCTTTTTTCTTTTCTTTTTCAACCTCATAGCAACCAATAACATAAGTGAGAAAACATTGCTCTCCCCAACTTGAATTCAACCACATCATCATGTGAATACTCCCTACTTTCTAAGGTAAGGTAAAAATTCATACAACAACACAAAGTTGAGGGTTCAAGAAAAAACAACAATCAAGATCCACACAAAAAATGAATTTGACACTCATAGACAAGAATCAAACTCAAACAACATGGATAATGACCAAAGGCTCAAAGGATTTACAAACGATCACACACTCACAAGGTGAATTGACTATTTGGCTTAGGTAGTTGTGCTCAAAATGAAACAAAATGCCTTGATCCTTTTCATGCATTTATATAAGCAATACAAACAACAGATTCAACATAATAAAATCCAGTAAAACAAAATTGTCGGTACTCCGAGCATATATGAACAATGAAAAGTCACCTCACAAAAAGGTGGGAACTAAAGTGATTCACAATAAGAACAAGTATACGAAAGAATGAATGGCATAGAAGTTGTAAAAAGCCTAAGTATCATGAATATGCTAAAGTCAAGAAAGAGATAAACACATACCTTGAACGTGTACAAAACTTTAAACACTATCATTACCACGCATTCGCAAGTTGAAACACTCAAAATCGGAAAAATCACCGAATGCGATTTCAAGCAATCGAGCCAAAATTTGAGTCCAAACAATCAACAAAAGAATTAGAAAAATTACTAATAATTACTAATATATAAGACCTTGGTGGAAGTGGGAAGAAGGGGGAACCAAGTGAACAATTAAAAGAATTCACTGGTTCAGCACAACAGAGCGCGCTGAGCGCGCAGGCCCGCGCTAAGCGCGCTACACCAGAAGCAGAAAAACCAGTACAGCAATAAGGTTCTGGTGTAGGCCTCCACTTAACACCTACACAATCTCATATACAATGAAAAAGTAATAACGGAAAAAAAAATGATAAAACACGCTTGTTTTACGTCGTAAGCTCGACGCCTTTTATTTATACACACTTCTCCAAGTTGCCTCTTTACAGGTTAGCGCTCACCGACGATGAAACCTAACCAAACACTTAGCAAACGTGAAGAGAAACAAACATATACACTAAATTTACAAGTATGCAAAACATGTAAAATTCACAAATATGGTAAACATATACAAGTATCAATATCAACAAGTGAAAATAGATAATATATACGATATCTACAAAACTCAAAAATAAAGAAACTATCGCAATGCGATCCAATAAAAATACCGATCCTCGGCAACGACACCATTTTGTTGGTTGCGGAATAGGGCAAGCAAGCAAAAAGATTTGGAAGTATTTTTCCGGGAATTTATCGTGTCCACAGAGATCGGTGCTACTGAACTGCCGTTCTACAATCTCTAAGTTTATGAGTTTGGGTTTAAATGGTTTAAAGCGTAAATGCGGAAAAGTAAATAAAAACATAAAAACAATTCATTCTTCAACAAGACGAACTTATCAAGCATACATATAATCCACTCGTCACAAACATAAATTTACCGACCAATTATACTCCACCTGCAATACTCGTCAAAATCATCCAGCATCACTCACAACAGTGTCTATCTCTGGCACACTGAGCTGAGAGACAACCGTATTACTCTCTTCGTCACTCTTGCGCACGAAGCCTCGAAACACAGAAGACATTAAGTTCCGACACCAAAAACATTATCATCTAAATCTATCTCTAGCATCTAGACAATAGATATCCATCCCTAATCAAGATTTGTGATGTTTATCTCTAACACAACACAAATCCAAACATAAATGCAAAAAGATCAAGGAAGACATCGATAATGATTTGTAAAGCAAATTTCATATAATATTAAGATCAACAAAGATACATATGTTCATAGTAACTATACAATACCCAACAAAAAGAAATTACAAAGAGAAGAGAGAAGAGGAACCAAACATTTCTTGGTTTGTCAACACCAATCGACGAGATATTCGACTCTGGATCATCCAAATACAAGCTCCAATGATGTTTTCTAAGCTAATCTACAAGAAAAATGAAGTTTGATGGAGTTGGGAGCAAAAAATACCCAAAACCATCCCTAAAAATGTGTTTTTAACCCATATTTATTGCTGTCATCATCGCAGACCGCGCTCAGCACGCTATGGGCGCTCAGCGCGCTCTTTTTAAAGTTAAACTGCCTTATAAGCGCGCTCAGCGGGCTCGGAGCGCGCTCAGCGGGCTACCAGCTGACTTGAAAAATGTTTCAGCCATAACTTGAGAACCGTAACTCCGTTTTTCGCCCGGTTCGAAGCGTTGGAAAACTTATTCAATTTCCTATCTAATAATGAATAAATATCAACCAAATTGGTGATTTATATTATCCTCATTTTGAGCCTTATTCGTTGATGAGTTGCTCAAAATCGCGCGTTTGAAGCTGTGTCTTCGACACTTTATTGCTCATGCTCCAAATACACCTCAATAGTTACAAAATGAGTAGAAAACTATCAAACGGTACACAAATACATTAAAACTTGATTATACACTAAATATACACATTTACATACAAAATGGAGTTTATTCGAACGATATTTAACAAAAAGTATAGATAAGTGTAACAAAACTTATATACAAAAATAGGTACATTTTGCACTTATCAAAAATATTAATTTATTTTTAAATAAAATATATATAAAAGTGACATTCTAATTGTTTTATTGGATGAAAATATCGATATCCAACTTTTAAATAACGTCTGTTTAAAATACTTTAAAATAGTAATAATAACTTCTCATTTGTTTTATTTATGACAAATAATAGTAACATACCACCTTTGCCATTAATATAGGTCTTTTTTGAAGAAAAAATTGTTCATAAAATATAAGTCATTTTTTAAATTGTTTGTTCTATTAACTAGTTTTACATAAAACACCCTTTAGTAATTTACTATATATTTGCATTACTTTTTATTAACTAAAATATTAAGTAGTCTATGAACAATTTTAGAACGTCATTAACCAAATAAAAAAAGTTAATATTTTTAATATATGTAATAAAATTATTGAATGATGCTTATAATAAGAAATAAAGATAGGGTTTATGTGAATCAAATGGAACCTTTACTACCATAATTTACTAATTAGTGATAATAGGCTATTATGTCAATCAAATGGAACAATATTAGTACTCTTCAATTTACTACCATAATTGACTAATTAGTCATAATAGGCTATTATGACAATCAATTCTTAATATTTTAAAAATAAAAAGAAGGAAAGAGAAAAATGTCATATATTCTATGTAATCTTTTGAATATTTTTTTTTAACTTTGGCCATTCACAATTAAAATTCTAGAAAAAAAAATTGATTTTTTTTGTAATTAAAGATGTAATCATAGTTATGCATGATTGAATTTGCAGACACTTTCCCAAAGGGTGTATAAATAGCAATTATAAACTTGAGTTAAATTAAGTAATTTGGTAAAATCTTGACTTATAGGAAAAGTGTCACATGCTCTCACTTCAATCTTCTTCAAAAACCATCATAATTCTGTCTCCACTATCATTACAAAAAATAGCTAAAATTAAAAAACTATAGGAGTAATACAAATTCAAATCAAAAGAGACAAAATGTGAGAAAGTGAAGAGCTAAAACAACTATTATAAGTGAAAAAAATAATAAATATTAATAATATTTATTCTCTGCAAAAAGAATGTGGGTGGACCCCAATACCATCAAGTCTTTACTTTTATCACCCACCTCATATTCCTTTCAAGTATACTTTTTCATCATTCCTTTGTGGGCCTCTCTCTATTTTCTTTCTTTTATGCAACTATTTCCATAACACACTCCATTTTGTTTATATCTCTTCTTTTGCATATGTTGTTTTTTCTTTTTACAGCTTTAACCTTCTTTTCTTGCCTCTCATACTCATAGGTAGCCTTAGCCCTTAGTTTTCACATCCTCTCTTACTTACTAGGCATGGATTTTTGTAGTAGGATCAGTTACTTTCAAAATATTTCAAAATAGTGATGTACTATCTCTCGTTAAATCAACTTAGTTGATGTGGATTTGATCTACGATATCTTATGATATCTCATTTATTTATTTTTAAAAGATAAATTTCATTTATTAAACTATTTTACAAAAGAATTGATACATTAATGAAATACTAATACATAAGTAACAGTCAGATTTACATCAAATAATCACGTTAAGGCGTTAAAACAACTTATTTAATAGATGTGCATAGACATCAATTACAGTTGTACGAATTTAAATTTATGATATTTTGCTTATTTATTTTTTATGAGGTGAAATTTCAATTATTAAATTATTAAAAAAAATTCAGATCAAACAATTTAAATCTTAAGATTATTTAATTCCCATGCTTTATATTTTATTTTTTCAACCTAGGAACGTGCATGATTCTCTATGCATTCAATACACTTATCACTGAAAAATCACATTTTGAATTGTACCATGTGAGAGGGAAAAAAAAGAATGTAGGGTTAATTATAGGTTGTATTTATGTGAATATGGTTCTATGGGATATGGTACTACATTACTTAGCCATACAATAAATTATTGGAGACATATTAGTCCCAAATATAATGACATTTTTTGCTTTGTTAATTACTATAAATGATTATGGGACTGTAGTTTTAGCTTTTAACCTATAATAATTCAATGCATTTCTCAGGTGATATAGTAATATTTATTAAAGTTCCCTTTCTTGTTGCCTCTCTCCTAATGGCATCCTAAAGTGAGGATATTCAAAGCAGTAGTATAGGACACTTGTCTGCTGATTATATGTCTAGTATTCTGAAGTAGATTTTCATGACAAAGAAACTTTTTTTGGGGTATAAAATATGGTATTTAAGTTTCAAAATAATTCTAATAAAAAGAAGTTTCTAATTGTCTATTCTAACTTGAAATCTACACAACCGTTGTTTATTTACTATTTAAAAAGAGTTAAGAGACCTTAGGACATGTTTTCTTAAACATTGCTATCTTAAGATTTTGTTAGATAAGATATTTAACTTCTACTAATTTGATATTATATTTTTTATTTAATTATTTTAAAATAAACTTAAAACTTAAATTACTTTGCATTAAAAAATATATATCTAACCAAATTCTAAGAATGTGTTGTTAAATTTTGTGTTGGAGATTTGCTATAAAAATATGAATAAGAAGAAGATGAAAATTGTATAATATAAATTTTTAAATGTGTGTTTATATTAAATTTTATGTTCGATTCGTCCCTATCAATTTAGGTAAATTGGATGCAAATAAGTAATCAAACGAATCTCCTTCAAGATACTTTAAAAACCTTAACATGAATCACACGTTCACATTAAGCATATCGATCAACGATATTTTACGGAATAAAGTTTCTTCACTTATTCTCATGCATTAGAAAAATAAAGGAATAACTTAGATATATATTTTAACTCTTGAAAGAGTATTTTCATGTGTATTTTAAATTTGGACAATATAATTACGTCACGTAGTGAAGGGAAACAACCTTTAAATTATATACTTTGGCGTTCAAACTCATAACCAAACATTACAATTGTCTAGTGGTGCACCATTTGAACTCGCGCACCCTCCTGTACTCTAAGATGCCCAGTTTGATTCTAAGAGGTGCATTCTTTGGCTATAATTTTTGACATTTTTTTAAGTCACAAATAATTTTAAAGAATTATCTAAACCAAAATTTGAACGCGTGATCTTTGAATACATACAAAAATCAACAACCACTACACCACCATAACAGTCTATAATAATTAAAGGAATTTAACTTTTATCATTTAATAAATATGTTAGAAATTCACCAACAATTCCTCACCATTTTTAAAATATATCTAAATTCGTTATACAGGAAATTTCATGGTTTCAGATAATGGTATCTTACAATTTGAACCAATACTTAGTAAGTCAAGTTTTCACTCATCCCCAAATATATTTGTAGACAAGCTTTTGACCAATTATTCATTAGAACAAACGTGCATAACTCACAAATGAAATATCGGTACTATTGATCGAATTATCAATATATGACACATTTAATAAAGCCTTGTGTCTCATATCCTTTTCATGAGAATTTAAGAGTTAAGCCCTTGAACTCTATAAGGCAGCACCACTTCATTATTATATAGGTAAACTATATCAGAAATGCACCCATAATTATGCATTTCAGCAAACATATGCTATATGTCTATTAAGAGAAAAACCTTATCCTACCACGCTTATTCTTATGACCCAAGTATTTTTACCTCATGAGATGTATCTATCATTAAGTAATTCAATCACTATAATAGTGTACTTTGATCATTTAACTCAAAACTTAATGTTAATAAAGTGTGAGTTGAGTTTATACTATTGATGATTAATTAGATACATGCTTGTTCAACATCTCTGATGATGTCTTCATTGTATTCAATTATATTCAATGATATCATATCTTTGTTAATTCTTTCGTCAAATAATTGCAATTTTTTTTCAAACTTTAATAAATTCGGAATATTCAATTTTTCAAGTAATTATGCATATGATTACTTTATGTACTCTTGATAGTATTTACCACCTATAATCAAATCATGACACTTTTGTCATATTAGTACAATTATCATATACAACATGTATTCTATATTCTTGATAGTTCGATAAACTATCCTCATAAAACTTTTGTCATTCATTTTGTCATATACACAAATTTTATGTCATTCTTCATTTGCTAACCTTTTTAACTTGAAATTTTACTTCCACTTAAATATATACAAAATATATTTAATGCATTAAACATTTATATCAATCGACAACCACGATCAAACAAATTTGTCATGACTAACTTTTATTTCATGAAGTGATTTCAAACATGTAATTCATAAACTCCATATAAATACAACACCATCGAATTCATTTCTATTCTTTTAAAATAAACAATTTTCTTGCATAACTAATATGCACAACAAATTCTATGTGATAAATTCACGTTTTATATTTAACAATGTTATATGATATATCCAAATAAAAATCACAATACAAAGTAAACAATGAATTCGCATAATTAATATTTTCTATAACTTTTCTCCATAAATATTTGTCAAATTCCAATAATCTAAAATATACCAAAATTATTTTTAATATCAAGACGAACAAAAAATAATATTTTCATATTATGGTACACATATAATATGAGATAAATTATTTTAAATTTTATAAATTCTTGCACAAATTAAAATATAATTTAAACATGTCCTTGATATTTTTATTATTTTATTTACATTATTTTATGTTACAATATATGCACCACTAATTCAAATTCATGATTTTTTTTTATTTAATTTTATACTAAATCATTTCATCTAGAAATAATGTATTATTAATTAAAATAAAGGCAAAATACCCTTTTTAATTCTTTAACTTTACCTCGGAGTCCATTTTGATCCCTTAATTTTAAAAAATTCTAAATTGATCCTTTTATTATTCAAATAATGTCACAGTCATCATTTCTGTTTTCCCCGTTAGTCATATGCTCATCACCAAAATAATTAAAATTCAACAAAAAAAAAGCTTTAGACTTGGATTCGAACCAATCACATGTTGGTTACTAGACAAGATACTTTACCACTGGGGCATTTTTCCTTTTTTGAATAAGTTAACAAATTAGATATATTAATTCTCTTTTTTCCCGGGTTTCTTCAAACTTCTTTAACCTAGGTTTCTTCACATTGTTATCCATCTACTGTAAGTTGATTAGTAAATCCCAAAATCTATCTTCTCATGTGAAGCTAGCGGGATTATACCTGAGTGAAATCGCACAATCAAAGATACAACAGAGTCGCCACCGAACTTTATTTAGTCCCAAAGGACAGGGAAAATATCGATAAAACCCAAGGGGAAGATAAACGGGTCAGGGGGTCGGTTATGCGAAACGAAGGTACTAGCACCTTACGCATCCGTCGTACTCGACGGGAACCATTTCGCTTGCTTCTAGGCTTGGATGGGTTATCTATCTAAGGGCTTCTAGCTAAAAAGAAAGGAGAGAAAGGAGAAAAAGAAAAAAGAAAGAAAGTGCTCGCGGAGGATTAGGGCCCTCGTGCCTACGTACCCTCATAGTGCAATGAGAAAATTAGAGCGTCGTAGTTCATGGAACCAAGGAAAAGAAGGGAAGAAGGTGGAAGTGTGCTCGCCAAGATCATCACAATCTTGTGCCTACGTATCTTACATTCGAATGAATGAAGAATCAGAGCGTCCGTAGTTCGTGGAACCAAGACGGAAAAAGAAAAGGAAAACGGTGTCAAAACCAAGAGCAAAAAAAGTAGAGAAAGATTCGCTGGGGATACAAAAAATTTGTGTCAAAACCAAGAAAGAAGGGCAAAGGAAAAGATAGTAATTGTGCTGAGAATAAAGTGCAAGAGTGATGTCAAAACCAAGAAGATATAAGAGCGAAAGGATAACAGAGACTTCACTAGGGAGTAAGAGAATACAATGACCATGCTGGGGATCAGCGGGTTAGTGACCCTACTGGGGAACAAACAAAGGAAATATACGGGTTCGGTATGTTAACTGACGGGCAGTGGTTAACCGAAGAGATAACGACTCTGGTGGGGAGAAAGATTTTAATAGATAGACTGTGATCAACCAAAAGAACGGGTGTAGAACTAAGCGAAGGTTATGACCTAAAGGACGGGTGTGAAACCAAGCAAAGGTTGTGACCCACTGGGGATGTTGGTACTGACTGAACAAGCAATACTTGACCAATGAAAAGGGTATTTGAACCAAAAGAAAGTTACTAACCCAAGGTGCGAGTATTCGAACCAAGAGAAGGTTGATAACTCACAGGAGTATTGGTTTTAATAGAAAGAATGTGATTAACCAAAGAAAAGGGGTTGAGACTCTTCTGGGGAATCAATAGGCAATGATTGACCACAAGAAAGGGGTACTGAGGCAAGAGACGGGTGTTAACCCAAAAGATAATGATCTTTAAGAGAATGATGATTGATCAAAAGGTGGATTGAAAAGGAGATGAGTGATCAAGGATCGACTCGACTGAGGATTGAGAGACACTACAGCTTGGAGATAGAGACTATTATTCCAGGCACAGGTTCATTCATACCCTACCCAAAATAATCAAGATGAGTGTAGGAATTCTCCACTCTCATCCCTTCCCTAGCACCAAAATATAGTGCGGAAATTGAAACGGGCAGCATTACAACGCCAATTTGTACAGTGCTCCAGTACGTCGTGCGAATCTCTGACTCGGCGGGGGATCAAGAGAACAAGACTCTAAAGAAAGCCTAAAGTGAAAAGCAAAGGAAGGATCAACTAATCAAAACAAGGTTTCAATTAATCAATCAAAGGGAATTGATGTGCTAATAATTTTCCAAAGAGAATGAAAAATCATTAAAGCAAGAGTGTGTATTATTGATTGTACAAGATTAAGTTCATTCTTTGAAGAACAAACTTAATGCAAAACTTGAACGAAAGTGCAAAACAGTACCAAATGATAATTAGTATGCATTACAAATCATATATCATGTGATCAAAGAAAGTGCAAGAATGATCATGTTCATACAATGCCAAGAATGTAAATAATTGCATAATCGAAATCGTGCATCGAAAATTCATGAGCATGCTTCAAACAGGAGTTAAATGACTCATAAAACATTCATAAAAATCAATCCTATTAATCTATGGAAGTTGAATGGGGAAAGCATAGCAAACACACTTGAAAGAGCATGAAAATGGCAATCTGGAGCAGTGTTAATCGATTAACACTTTTGCACTGCAAAGTGTTAATCGATTAACACTTGCAAAACAACGAAAAAACTGAAAAAACAGAGTGTTAATCGGTTAACACTTTTGAACTGTAAAGTGTTAATCGATTAACACTGGAGCAGTGGCTGAAATTTGATTTTTCAAAAGCACTTTTGGCCACTTATTGATTGTGCAATCACTCCTATGCTAGGGCAAGCAATTATGCACGAAAAATAAAGTCTAACAACAGCAAATAATCGGCAATGGAATCAATTAACTCATCAAGATCATGGATCAAGTAATGGCATAATCAATTCACACACAAAAAGTATCAAAACTACATCGCAAATGATACGAAAACGTTCGAAACAGCAAAATGAGTTAAGAATGACCAACCTAGAAGGCTGAGATGTGCCTTGGATGTTGTTGCAAATGAATCTCGATGAAGATAATCAAAGAAAATCAGAGGAATCTTCAATTGTAGTCGAATCGTATCGAAATCGAGCAAATTGCGACGAAAACTCCAAAATGCGAATTCACACCATAGAATGTTGAAGCAATCACTTGTGATGAATCAAAAGCTAATAAAACTCCAAAGAATCAAGTAGAGTGGCAAGGTGATGAAGGTTAAGCTCAAGAAATAATCACTTCCAAGGTGAAAGCGATTATTCTTCAATGGTGAAGAGGAGCAATAGTGAGGTTTGGGAAGAAATGGAGATGAAGATGAAGAAGTTGCAGAAAATTTCAGAGAGAATGTGAGAGAATTAAGAGTGAAGAGAGTGAAGAATTGTGAAAATGATTGTGTATGGTTGAGGGTCCTTTGTGCAATGGTGAAGCTTTGTTTATACAGAGGCTAGGTATGGAGTGTGATTGGCTTGGAATGTGCTTTGGGATTAGCTTTGGAGCTAGGTTGGGAGTTAGTTACACTTGACTCACCGAGTCAGCGGTTAACTCAGTTAGTTAGGTAGTTAACTCAGTGGAGCAATCCCAATGCAAGTCTAGATCAATGGCTCATATGCTTGAAAGTTAAGGAACATGGTGCACTTAATTCAAAGTGATGCATTGAAGTAAATGTAAGTGGAGTGTCTTGAATGGTCTTGAAATGTCTAGAGATGCTTAGAATGATCAACATACTGCTAGAACCAATTGGAACCCCAAAATGTGGATAAAAAGTTGATGTCATGAAAAAGCCGCAGATTCTGCCTATTTTACATGGGTTAATCGATTAACCCATTTGCACTGCAAATGGTTAATCGATTAACCAGGCCAAAATATGCCCAGTTTGCTTGAAAAATTATGTTGTGGCCACGGTTCTGATTTTTTTCCCTCTTGCTTTGATGAATAGGCATATAAACCCTTGTTTTGTGTTTGTGTTGATGATGTGATGACTTTGTGAGAATGCGATTAATCGGGCTTAGAAAACCTGAATATTCCTGCAACAAAAACACAGAGAAAAAGCATGCGAGTACGTATGCCAGCGATGCGAATTCACATGCTTATGCAAAAGGCAAAAGGGGAGGTCAAATTTTGGGTTACGGCAACTGCCCCTATTTAATCCTCTTGGACCTGAATGTTTGAATTACGCCAGCTTTTCGATGATTCGAGGTAGAAGGGGATTAAATAAAAGAGTAGCTCGAAAATTTGGCCGACGAAGACAAGAGAAAAGGTGCAAGTGTAGAGACTTTAATTAGGTGAGAAGTTGGCTGAATATCTGCTGGGGAGATGAATCAGGAAAAAGGATATGCTAGATGCATATGCTATGTATGTGTTGTTCTACATGATGCTTGATATCATGTTATGCAACGATGCAGGTTAAGGTATCGTGTTGCAAGTAGGTTCTGGACGGACCAGAGAATTGAAAAAGTTCTGGAAAAAAATTGCCAGGCGAGAACTGGACTCTGGAAAAGTTTTCCTGACGAGAACCAGGCTTTTAAAAGGTGTGTCAGACGAGAACTGGACTTTGAATAAGTTTTCCAGATGAAAACTGAACTTTGAAGAAGTTTGTCAGACGAGAACTGGACGTTGAAAGGTTTGCCAGACGAGAACTGGATTTCGAAAGGATAGGTCAGCTGAGAACTGACCACCAAACGAGAACTAGATTTTGATATGACAAGTCAGATGAGAACTGACTACCAGACTAGAACTGGATTTGAAAGAGATAAAGTCAAGCGAGCATTGACTACCAGACAAGAACTGGGTTTGAAGGAGACAAAGTCAAATGAGAATTGACTACCAGACGAGAACTAGAAAAGTTTTCCAGACGAGAATTGGACTTTGAAAAAGGTTGCCAGACGAGAACTGAGATTTGCAAGGACATGTCAGACGGGAACTGGTTCATGGTTTAAGAAAGAAAGGATATAAGGCTCAAAATTTATTTTAACCCACCCATTCTCCTTGATGTTCTCCAGTCTTACGTTCAGCTAGTTTGACACAAGCGTTCATCTTTCAAAAAGGGCTTTGAATGATGGAAGTGACGGTAAAGGAACTGACAACTATTTTGGAGCGGCAGTCACTCACCTTTTATTTTTGTCACATGTGATCACACGAACTTGTTCTTAATCTCTTTGATTCTTCTTTTTGTTCTTTTTTGTTTTCCCTACTTTTTGTGTAGGCTGATTATTTTAGATTTGCAGTCTACTGGGATACCCTAATTTTTTCCTAAGTCATTTGCTTTTGACTTAGTAGGCTTTTTGTCTTTGCTTTTGCGATTTTGCATTTTTTTTTTGAAAAAATCGTGTGGCATGTGTTTGTTTGATTTGTAAGGGTGAGTTGTGACTGCCTCATTCCTTTGGTTGGTGAGGGACAACCAATGTGGATTCGTGATTTTTCTGACCTCTTGCGAGGGATAGGATGTGGTTGATCCGCAGATGGGATACTCCTCTTTTGAAATTTGAACGCATGGTAAAATTAGATGAAGACTACCCTGCCCCTGGTTAAAGATTTAGGATTTTTTGAATACAGAAAGAAACTCCTACTTCAAGGCCCAAAGGGGTTGACTAGGGATTATCTTCCTTATAACTCCAGTGTTTGGGGGATTTGAACAAATTCCTAACATCGTCAGTAAGGTTTTATTTAAAAGCATACAGACAATGATCTCATGTCCTTTTGATTTCATCATTCTCTTTTTTATTTTGCTTGATCAAATGTTTGATAATGATAAAAAGTATGAGTGAACACGAATGAATTTATTTAAAACATGCATATTCATTTCATTATTATTATCATCTGAAAGCAAACAAGTTTTACAAATGAACAGTGCTTAACAAACAAGAAGATTACAAAATGGAAATGATGGAATGACATGATGATTGCCGATATTGAGGAAGTGCTCTCAGGCTTGATCAATTATTTCAAGGGATGCCTTTGTAATCTTGGCCTCTATACGAACAAGGGATTCCCGCTCACCCATAGTTTCTCACCTTGAACAGTTAAGTGCTTCTTATAGATCAATTGTTGGACCTTAGCTTTGAAAGCGTTGCAATCCTCAATCAAATGTCCAGGTGACCCAGCATGATATCCGCATTGCACATTGGGATCATACCTAGGTGGGAATGGTTCAGGTGGAGGTTTTAGAGCTTTGGGAACCACCAACGAGTTCTGAATCAGATGTGGGAGAAGTTGACTGTAGGTCACATGAATTAGATCTAGAGGAGCATTCCTTCATTCTAGATTGTTCTGGGGCTTGCGCTGGTTCTGGCGCTCTCGTCCTGGGGCTTGATGATTATGAGCCTAAGGAGGTTGTTGATATGGTGGTTGTTGATATTGGGCATCAACAACATATGGGTATGGACAGTACGACATAGGAGCCATGGGAGTTTGCGCTTGAAGGTGGACACTTGCCATGACAACATTTGTTTCCTCTTCCTTTTCTTTAAAGAACCCACCTTGTGGCTTATCGACCCCTGATTGTTAATTCACAGTGCCAACAATTTTCCCTATTTTGAGCCCATTCTCAATGCGTTCCCCAATGGTCACAACATCAACAAAATTGGAGGATGAGCTACCAACCATCTTCTCATAGTACAAACCTTGAAGAGTGCCCATGAATATGTCAACCAATTCTGTATCAGATATAGCAGGCCGGACTCGTGAAGCCATCTCATGCCACCTCTGAGCGTATTCTTTGAATGATTCACCGGTTTTCTGAGCTTGATTTTACAGTTGCAACTTGGTGGGAACCATATCCAAGTTGTACTTGTATTGCTTCAAGAATGCTTCAGATAGATCTTTCCAGGTTCTGATCTTACCTTGCTCAAGGTCCATGTACCAATCCAGGGAAGATCTAGATAGGTTATCCTGGAAACAGTGGATAAGCAGATCATTATTGTCAATGTAGGAAGCCATTTTTCTGCAGTACATAGTGATGTGGCTTCGTGGACAACTCAACCCCTTGTACTTAGGTAAATTGGGCACCTTGAATTTCTGGGGTAGCACAACATTTGGAACCAAGCACAAGTCTTTGGCATCCATGTCAAAGGTAGAGAAATGCTCAATAGCTCTGATTCTATCCTCTAATAGCTTGTAGTCTGTAGGTTTGTTCTGATCAACATGTTTGACAAGAATCTGAGGACTTGAAAGTTGAGACGCGGCTGATGCAAGTACTTGAGGAGAAGCAAACCGAGATGGATGAACCAACCCAGAATTAACCATCTAACCAGAAGTCTAACCCATCTGAACACCATATGAATAACCAGGAAGAAGTGCCATAGTAGCTGTAGATGCCCCAGGGTAAGGCATTCCAAAATGAAAATTGTGAACAACAGTTTGAGCAGATTGAGACAAAACCAGAACCTGAATTGAAGGGCCTCTGTAAACATGCTCGTCCTCATCAAGGGTCTCAACATCATTTGGCACAGGAGTCTGACGATTCTATGCCTGAGGAATCTCATGATCATTCGGGTTCACCATAGAAGGTAAAACAGGGGTAGGCATGCCCTATGGATAAGCAACAAAATTCTCATTAGGCACAAGCACGACAAAAGTTTGATATGGTGTGAAGGAACCACCATTGGCAATCTGATGAGTGAAATTCAGGGGAATTCCCCAAGGATAGGCAACAAGCATCCTATTCGGCGCGGCCCGAGAACTTGGCAAATCGACAGTAGGTTGAACAACTGTCTCAACTAGCACTTCAACAACAACAAGAGAAGAAGTAACAACATAAGTGACAACATTCGCATCAATGACAGTTGCAACATCAGCAGAGGTAACAATGGCATCCCTCCGAGTACGAAGAAGTTCCATGATGACATCCATGTTATCCTGGAATTGACCCATCCTACCCTGGAACTAAGTCAAGGTTTCCGTGTAAGCGCTATTCTCAAAATCAGCCATGATTCTTGATCTGTTGGATCTGATGAAGTACCGGTGTCGGGTCGTTGTTGTCTTCTGGCTGATGAAGGGAAGAAAGTGAGCCTTTGCTGGTTTGGATGTATGCAATGCAAATGTATGTATGCATATGTCGTTCATGCGGGTGAAATGCAAATGAGACATGCAACACCCATTGATGCAAAGGTTAGTAGATGATGCAAAAGTTCAACACACATATGATGATACAATAACTCAAATTTAAAAGTTCGGACTACATGATGATGCAATAACAGTATGTAATAATGCAAGTTAGAGATGCAACGTCTTCTGGATAATCTGCATATGTAATCTTGTGTAGGTGCAAAGATCTGATGTGCGCGAGAGAACAAAGGTATAAAGTGGCTTAGTTTCCTACAAAAACCCATATCCCCCTCACAGGTGTGATCTAGACACAACAAGGTGGTCCCTAGAAAGGCCGCCCAAACCATAGGACTCAAAATGAAAACCCCTCGCTGTAGCAAATTCTCACAGGACAGAAGTATTCTCAAGCGAATCACGATCTGGGATGTGGCTCTCGTGGTAACTCAACGTGCAAAACGCAGGCCTCATGATTATCCACGTTCTAGCCTATGTGTATGCTAAGCCCGCGGTTAGGACTTTTCTCTCCAATAATATCTACCCATCCCAACAACAGCAGAAAATACAACAGATATCCAGAATATACATCATATGAATATTCAAAGCAGTAAAGAAATGCAGTAAATAAACATAAAGCAAAGTAAAGCGCAAAGATAATTCTAGTAAAACGCAAAATATAAACACCCAAATAAGCAAGAAAAGCAAGCAAAACTAGGCGAGACCCCAACTTGCAAGAGCAAGGACTCCCAAGCAGAGTCACCAACTGAAGCTAGCGGGATTATACCCGAGTGAATCGCACACTCAAAGATATAATAGAGTCGCCACCGAACTTCATTTAGTCCCAAAGGACAGGGAAAATATCGATAAAACCCAAGGGGATGAGAAACGGGTCAGGGGGTCAATTATGTGAAAGGAAGGTACTAGCACATTACGCATCCGTCGTACTCGACGGGAACTAATTCACTTGCTTCTAGGCTTGGATGGGTTATCTATCTAAAGGCTTCTAGCTAAAAAGAAAGGAGAGAGAGGTTGTATCCCAAAGGACGGGTGTGGAACCAAGCAAAGGTCGTGACCCACTGGGGATGTTGGTACTACTGAACAAGCAATACTTGACCAACGAAAAGGGTATTTGAACCAAAATAAAGTTACTAACCCAAGGGTGCGAGTATTCGAACCAAGAGAAGGTTTCTAACTCACAGGAGTATTGGTTTTAACATAAAGACTATGATTAACCAAAGAAAAGGGGTTGAGATTCTTCTGGGGAATCAATAGGCAATGATTGACCACAAGAAAGGGGTATTGAGGCAAGAGACGAGTGTTAACCCAAAAGACAATGATCTTTAAGAGAATGATGATTGATCAAAAGGTAGATTAAAAAGGATAGGAGTGATCAAGGATCGACTCGACTAATGATTGAGAGACACTACAGCTTGGAGATAGAGACGATTATTCCAGGCACAGGGTCATTTATCCCCTACCCAAAATAATCAAGATGAGTGTAGGAATTCTCCACTCTCATCCCTTCCCTAGCACTAAAGTATAGTGCAGAAATTGAAACGGGCAGCATAACAACGCCAATTTGTACAGTGCTCCAGTGCGTCGTGCGAATCTCCGACTCGGCGGGGGATCAAGAGAACAAGACTCTAAAGGAAGCCTAAAGAGAAAATCAAAGGAAGGATCAACTAATCGAAGCAAGGTTTCAATTAATCAATCAAAGGGAATTGATGTGCTAATAATTTTCCAAAGAGAATGAAAAATAATTAAAGCAAGAGTGTGGATTATTGATTATACAGGATTAAGTTCATTCTTTGAAGAACAAACTTAATGCAAAACATGAAAGAAAGTGCAAAACAGTACCAAATGACAATTAGTATACATTACAAATCATATATCATGTGATCAAAGAAAGTGCAAGAATGATCATGTTCATACAATGCTAAGAATGTAATCAATTACATAATCTAAATCGTGCATCGAAAGTTCATGAGCATGCTTCAAACAGGAGTTAAATGACTCACAAAACATTCATAAAAATCAATCTTATCAATCCATGGAAGTTGAATGGGGAAAGCATAGAAAACACACGTGAAAGAGCATGAAAATGGAAATCTGGAGCAGTATTAATCGATTAACACTTTTGCACGGAAAAGTGTTAATCGGTTAACACTTGCAAAACAACGAAAAAATAGAAAAAACAGAGTGTTAATCGATTAACACTTTTGAACTGCAAAATGTTAATCGATTAACACTGGAGTAGTGGCTGAAATTTGATTTTTCAAAAGCACTTTTGGCCACTTATTGATTGTGCAATCACTCCTATGCTAGGGCAAGCAATTATGCACGAAAAATCAAGTCTAACAACAACAAATAATCAGCAATGGAATCAATTAACTCATCAAGATCATGGATCAAGTAATGGAATAATCAATTCACACACAAAAAGTATCGAAACTACATCGCAAATGATACGAAAACGTTCGAAATAGCAAAATGAGTTAAGAATGACCTACCTACAAGACTGAGATGTGCCTTGGATGTTGTTGCAAATGAATCTCGATGAAGATAATCAAAGAAAACTAGAGGAATCTTCAATTATAGTTGAATCGTATCGAAACCGAGCAAATTGCGACGAAAACTCCAAAACGCGAATTCACACCATAGAATTTTGAAGCAATCACTTGTGATGAATCAAAAGCTAATAAAACTCCAGAGAATCAAGTAGAGTGGCAAGGTGATGAAGTTTAAGCTCAAGAAATAATCACTTCCAAGGTGAAAGTGATTATTCTTCAATGGTGAAGAGGAGCTATAGTGAGGTTTGGGAAGAAATGGAGATGAATATGAAGAAGTTGCAGAAAATTTCAGAGAGAATTGAGAGAATTGAGAGTGAAGAGAGTGAAGAATTGTGAAAATGATTGTGTATGGTTGAGGGTCCTTTGTGCAATGGTGAAACTTTGTTGATATAGAGGCTAGGTATGGAGTATGATTGGTTTGGAATGTGCTTTGGGATTTGCTTTGGAGCTAGGTTGGGAGTTAGTTACACTTGACTCACCGAGTTAGCGGTTAACTCAGTTAGTTAGGTAGTTAACTCAATGGAGCAATCCAATGCAAGTCTAGATCAATGGCTCACATGCTTGGAAGTTAAGAAACATGGTGCACTTAATTCAAAGTGATGCATTGGAGTAAATGTAAGTGGAGTGCCTTGAATGGTCTTGAAATGTCTAGAATGTTCCACATACTGCTAGAACCAAGTGGAACCCCAAAATGTGGAGAAAAAGTTGTTGTCATCAAAAAGTAGCAGATTCTACCTATTTTACATGGGTTAATCGATTAACTCATTTGCACTGCAAATGGTTAATCGATTAACCAGGCCAAAATATACCCAGTTTGCTTGAAAAATGGTGTTGTGGCCACGATTCCGATTATTTGCCCTCTTACTTTGATGAATAGGCATAGAAACCCTTGTTTTGTGCTTATGTTGATGATGTGATGACTTTGTGAGGATGCGATTAATCGGGCTTAGAAAGTCATCACATCATTTAAAATTATATGAATTAATCGCATCCTCACATAAATCATAAAAATTATATGAATTAATTTTGTACCTTTCACCATCATTTAAAATTGTTACCATCTTATTTGAACTTGCATACTTTAATATTAATTAATATGAAGTATGGATCAAAATTGAAAAATCGAACCTAAATATTGTTAGATCTTGTGTTGGAGATTTGTTGTAAAACATGAACATGAAGAATGATATGATGAAATTTGTACAAAATTAATTTCAAAGTGTGTGTTTACACTGAGCTTTAGGTTCGATTCACTCCCACCAATTTAGGAAAATTGGATGCAAATGGGCAATCCAGTGAATCCCCTTCAAGATACTTTGGAAACCTTAACATGAATCACACTTTCACATTAAGCATATCGATCAACGATATTTTATGGAATAAAGTTCCTCCACTTATTCTCGTGCACTAGAAAAATAAAGGAATAACACACACACACACACACACACACATATATATATATATATATATATATATATATATATATACTCTTGAAACAATATTTCCGTATGTATTTTAAGTTTGCACAATATCTCTATTTATAGAGAAAATCGTGTCACTTGGTGAAGGAAAACAACCTTTAAATTACTGGTCATCTGTAACTTTTGTATACTTTGGCGTTCAAATTCATAACCAAACATTGTAATGGTCTAGTGGTGCACCATTTGAACTTGCGCATCCTCTTTCGCTCTTGGACGCCGATTTAATTCTAGGAGGCGCATTCTTTGGTTATAATTTTTTACATTTATTTATTTATTTTAGTCACAAATAATTTTCAAAAATTATTTAAATCAAGATTTGAACTCGTGACCTTTGAATACATACAAAAAATCAATAGCCACTGCACCACCATAATAATCTATGATTAATTTAATGAATTTAACTGTTATCAATTATTAAATATTTTGGAAATAAGATATTTAACTTCTACTCATTTAATATTATATTTTTATTTAGTTATATTAAAATAAACTTAAAATTTAAATTAATTTGCATTAAAAAAATATATATCTAATCAAATTCTAAGAATGTGTTTGATTGAGAATATGTAATATTCCATATGATTTTAAGTATTGTCGACTAATCTCACAAATAAATGAGTTTTTGCACTATATTTTGTCCTCACTCGTAAACTATTTGAGAAACATTTTAGAATGTCACCCTATAAAGAGTGTTATAAGCCAAACATATTTAAATATCGAGTTCTTATGGTAAGGGCTATCGAAAAAAGATGAATCTGATTGGTATAGGTATTACAAATAAATTTTATAAGCTTTCTATCAATTATGTAGTCCCATAATTTCACATCTTCGAAACCCTCTCATTTCGTTGTGAATTTGGTTCAATCAATTTTTCCCTTTTGTTGAGAGAGAGAGAGAGAGAGAGAGAGAGAGAGAGTCATTGTGTCAGACTCAATGGAAAGTGCAGTGATTGTGGTTGTCACTGAGATGGCAGCGGTGCAGTGCAGTTCCTGACGCAAGGGTGGCGAGGGTTCGACGGTGAAAAGCTAAAAGGGAGATAAAAATGTGAAAATGTATTGAGGAAGGAGATGTGAATTTTATATTGGCATCGATGCAATCAAATCAAATCAATGTATTGAGTTAGAGAGTGTTGCACAAAAACAGTTGTTGAACACTTCCACAAATGATAATGAACCATATCTTATCATAAAAATTTGATAATAAATGACATGGTCGTATGATGATTTTAAAATATTTAATTATAAATGGTATTAAAATTTATACAAAAATTTGAAATACAATAAAAAATTATAATAAATAATTATCAAGAACAAAGCTTGACTTGATGGTCCATTATCAATTTCAAAAGATTATATTAAAAACTAATTTGTAATTGGAGATATAAAATGAAATTAATGCATTAAATTTCGTAAAATTATAAAATGAAAATATAATCAGTCAAGAACAAAGCTTGACTTGAGAGCCCATTATGAATTTTGAGGTCCCATTATGAATTTCAAAAAATTATATATGAAAAAATCATTTGTAATTTGAGGTATAAAATGAATGAAAAAACTAAAATGTACCCTAACAAGAGTTGAACTAAGTGCCTTTTTATTCAAACACCAATGCCTTAACCACTTAACTACTGCATGTGAAGTGTTAAGTGTCCAACAAACACTTTATATATTATATATATATATATATATATATATATATATAACTCTTCTCCCAAGTTTGAGGTCGCCTATTTTTTGAGACCCTGGGCAGTGAGCATGCTTGCCTTGGCCCAAGCTCGACCCTACTCCTCGCTGTCGTCAACATCAGGCATCACATGCCCACCAACTTCCGTCTGTTTGGTCTATGATACCATTTATAGCATCCAAGACGACTTTAAGTATTGTCGAATGATCTCATAAACAAACACGAGTTTTCTAGTATATTTTGTCCTCACTCACAATTTTTTTTAGGAAACTTCATAGAAGGCTGCCCATCCAAAGAGTAGTGTAAATCAATTATAGGTGGACTGCTAAAAGGAAGATGCATCTTATTGTTATAGGTAGTGTAAATCAATTATTATAAGCATTTCTTCAACCATGCAACCTCATTCTTCTATATCCTCTAGATGCCTCTTATTATGGTGTGAATTTAGTATATTAATGAATCCATTTTTCCTAAAAATTTATAGGAAACATTCACTGTATATGTCTTTTCTATGGTAGTCCATACTGTCATGACGCAAAAAATACCACGAGCGCTCGCACGTTCGAGATGATAATATAGTCACAATCGAAGTTTATTTATTCCAAGAGGAAATGGAAAATATCGATAAAACCCTTAAAGAAAGAGAAAATGGTCGCCGCAACCAAATTCAGGTTTGAGAGTTAGTTATGCAAGGGCAACCGAATTCGAGCAGAAAACATTGCCTGCTACCCAAAACATGGACAAGTGAACATTGATATCGCGTCAGAGTGGACAACATAACTTGGAATCTCACAGAGTTATGTTTTCATCGCATTTGAGCAGAAATCATTCTAACTTCTTGCACATCGTAGGAGTGAAGCTTTGTTTGCATCGTCTTGGAATGGACGAGCATATTTCGTTTAAAAAAGATTTTGACATCGCGCTAAGGTGGAAAAGAGGTTTAAAGGGTTGGATTTATTTTATGTGGATGACGAATACTCGAACGAGAGGCTAATTATGACCATCATCCAAATACTTGGGGACTAGGAAGGACAATTACGTCCAACTAATCCTTTTTCACCCATGTTACTCATGAAATTTGTGAGGCGAATTAAGTCACGTTTCTTTAACGGAAGACGAGTATTCGCATGGGAGGCTAAGTACGACCATTACAGAAATACCCGGGACTATGGAAGACAATTACATCCAACTAATCTTTTTCATCCATGAAAGAGTGAACTAGATTCGATTATTTAATGTGTTTTGAATGAAGGATGAATACTCGAATGGTAGGCTAAGTACAACCATAATCCAAGTATTCGGAGACTAAGAAGGACAAATACGTCCAACTAAATCCTTTTTCATCCGATTGATTATTGCGAAAATTTTTATTGAAACGATAAAATTTGGAAAGAATTCGACGATGTCAAACATTTTGATTCGCGTTAATTAAAAAAATATTTGATGTGGAAATATGTTTGAATTTAATTTTTGACAAGGGCTTGATATTAATCAAGAGTTTTTCGTTTTTGAAATATTAATTTTATTTATTAAAACATTTTTTATGATTTAATCAAATAATGAAAGAAAATTTAACAAAATAATAAGGAGAGGGGATGCATGGCATGTGATTGGTGTAGTGGATAAAAAAAATGGGCTAGGCCCATAAAAAACAACACAATAAATATATGAGAAAAAAGACAACAAAAACTCATCAAATAAAAGGTGAGGGTTGTGTTGGTTGCGACTGAACCAAGGTTGGTAAGCCCAAAGGAACATGGCCACGATAAAACACTTGGTCGAACAAACTTCTTCTCAAGTAGGTCCTCCAAATATTTCTTCAGGTGACTCAGCTCTGAAGCAGACATCCTATACGACGCCAATGATACAGGACTAGTACCAAGTACTAAGTTTATAACAAACTCCACCACACGCTCTGGCGGAAAATCATTAATATCACCTGGAAACACTTCTGGAAACTCGCACACCACTGGAAATTCATCAATCACAACTTTGCTTTTAACCTTCTTAGAAGATAATACAATAAACACCTCAACATCATTCTTCATGAATTCATCCACTTGCTTAGAAGACACAAACAACTCGTCACTTACATCAAACTCTAGAAATGACAGTGACTTGTCGAAACAATAGATATTAAAATGGTTGAACTCCAACCAATTCATTCCAAGGATAACATCAATTTGATTCAACACTAGACAAACTAAGTTTATCCCAAAACTCTTACCATAAATAATCAGCAGACAATTCAAATACACCCACAAAGTAATCACTGAACCATTTATTGGGGTATCAATAACCATACTCCTAACCATAGAAGACAAATTTAAACCAACCTATAATCATAATCAAGTGAAACAAAAGAATATATTGCACTGGTGTTAATAATAGCAATCAACATAATACTATTAATAAAACACGTACCTCAAATCAATATGTCTGAGCTAGTAGTCTCTAACCCAGTAAGAGCAAAAACTTTCCATCTAGACTGAACCTTCTTGGGTTTCTGGAATTTAGTACTAATGTAACCTGGCTCCCCATAGTTGAAGCAAGTCAGACTATTACTCTTACAATCAACAATAAGATATCCAGTCTTTCTGCACTTAGAGCACCTCTTATTAGAATTCTTCCAGCCATTGGCACGATGACCCGTGACCCCACACTTAAAGCACTTGATAGAGTTAGAAGTCTCTCCCCCACTTGGCCATTTATCATCGAAATCCTTCTGATTCTCTTTGTTAGCTGGAGCACTGTACGACTTTCCACGATAATAATTCTTCACTTTCTTCTCACAAAGACTCCTATAGTGAGCAGAATGGGTCATGCTATCCTCATCACATATCATACACATGTTCACCAGCATAGGAAATTGGAAAATCTTCTGATACCCAATAACCTACTTGATCTCGGGATGCAATCCGCTTTCAAACTTGATACACTTTTATCCTTCAGCAGCAACACCATTGGAGTGTGAACAAAACTTTACATATTTTTCGAACTTAGCAGCATACTCAACAACTATCATATTTCCTTGCTTGAGGTTGAGGAACTCGATTTTCTTATTTCTTCCATGTCCTTAGGAAATTACCTCTCCAGAAAATGAGCTCTGGACACAACCCAAGTAATCTCAATACCAACAACCTCTAGTCTCTGACATGTATTATCCCATCAGTCTTCAGCCTCCTCTGACATTATATGAGTATCGAACTGCACCTTCTGAACTTCACTGCAATCCATCACTCTAAAAATCTTCTCAATCTCTCTAAGCCATGTATGTGCATCCTCTGTATCATATCTGTCCTTGAAGGTTGGCAGATTGTTTCTTTGAAATTTCCCCATTCCACAGAACTCGTCGCCAACCTGATTATGTTGACCCTGCAGCGCCTGAGACACCGACTCCAATGCATTAAAAATCATCTGGTAGCTTCTTCCAACCATTATTCTATACACCAGCAAATAGACATTAGAAGAAACAATGTATCGACAATGTATACACACATGTCACATGCTAAGCAACAATTAACATGTCGAGAACTTGGCTGAATGGACCGGCCATCTCTGATACCATTAATGTAACACCCTAAACACTGAAACTTATATAGAAAGAATTAATCGACAATTTAAGGTGTCACTACGACAATCGTTCAAAAGTTTTTGAAAACATTTAACAACATGTAGCGAACATTATCATTATATCAACTTAAAAATTCAATTTCACAAATAAAGTATTAGACTTTAAACCACATAACTGAGTATTAAATCAAAACATAATAAAAGCGGCCATTCTCGATGTTACAAATAAGAGCATTTGACCGACTAAAAGTGATAAACAATAAAATAAATGAAGGTAAGCTCTAAGAAGCTATCTTCCACTCACAATAACAAAAATTTACACCTGATTATCTACAAAATGTCCATGGTGGACAACACTAAGCAAATGAGTGAGAAATATATTTCAATATAAACGGTGTAAAGAATGCAAAGGTAGAGAGATATACAACAACATCACACCCACTCACAACAATATGTAAATATATGTAATGTAACTCACGACATGACGTGACACTATACATATGGTATCAGCTCAACATTTAGTTCTTGAACAAAGCCCAAACGCTTGAGCTCCAAGCCCCCACTCTGAGCTTGCGACAAATTACAAGTCTCAACATCTAAAGTCGTGACTCACCTCTTTGGCTATTCATACGAACCAAGTCTCAACATATGAACCCCAAGCCCTAACATATGAGCTTGAAGTCCTAACTTCTGAGCTTAGGACAAGTCACTAGTCCCAACTTCTGAACTAGTGGACATGTCTCTTTTACAACAACGACAACATATGATGCATGCCATAGATAATGTAATGAAAAAACACAATAATTGTGAGGGGAAGTTGTCTCTATACTCGGTTTTAATGATGTCAAAACATCTGCATGTAGAATACCATATATAATGCATACTATGTGGCTTTAAATGTGTTTGATCATATTGATAATGTTGTATGTGCATTAGGTATGGTTAGGACACTTTAGGAATGTCAAAATAATGAATTTTGCAAGTTTCAAGGGTTTTAGTTGACTCACAACCATGTTCTGGTCGAATCAAATACGTTGCATGTCTTAGAGTGGACAGGTGGAGTGCTCACGTCGACCCTCCGGTCGACTCATACTGTCTGCATTTAAGATTGTCGAAAACTGGAAGGCATGCATCGACGCATGTCCTGTTCCGGTCGATGTAAACGTGAATTTTCTGCATAGTATAGTTGAGTGCCTTGCTCAAGTCGACCCTCCCACATGCATAGGTCGACCGTTCGCTGTCTTGCACCATTTTTCTGCTGTGTTGTTTATTTCAAAATTCTGTTATTCCTGTTACTTTTCTTAGCATAGTATATATATTGTTTTGGCTCATTTTTTACACATAGAACAAGAAACGTGAAATAAGAACTAATTTTTCTCTTCATCTTCATCTTCAACCTTACATTCTCTAACATCTACACATAACCATTTTTGTTAATGTTGTGTATTTTTGAGGTGATAACGTTCAGACTTAGGTGTGTGGATCCTTCGTGCTGGGTTAAGAATCAGTGGGTGTTTCTTGAATAAAACCCTAGGTTTTATCCTCCAAGAATCCGGGTGATCTCAGGGGTTTTTGCACAAATCAGTTTCTCTACAAGGATTCAGCGGTGCGAAGGTGATTGAAGAACGGAGTGTTCGGGCAGTCTAGTAGCAACAATCGGAGGATCGTACGAGAAAGATTTGGGATTGAATTGTGGAAGATCGAAATCGACCGAGTGAAAGGGATTGAAGAGATACGGGTTCTTGTAATTGAGTAGCGTGAGACGGTGATTTGTTCAACCAAATTTGAGGCACTCGATTCAGCTTGAATCAAGGGGAGAGAAGACTTTGTATCGACATCAAAGACGTTTGAGGGTTTGATTATTCAATTTTCTCTTGTAAAAACAATTGCAACCGTAATATATACATATCTCAATTCCATGTTCGGAATTAGGGGCAGAGGTACCCTTAGCGAGGACAGTAGGGGAACTGCCTAAACAAATCGTGTTTGTTCTCTCTTTCCCTACTCTTTTACATTTTGATATTGTTTAAACTTGTGAATTATCAATTGTCTAAAATTTCTGGTGTAGTGTAGTATAGAGCTGAATAATCAATTTGCAAAAACAATACAATCCCTTGGATTGCATTTGAAATTAGTTCTACATTCACAATACTTAGAAATTCACACTTGGAGTGCCGCGCATGCCAAGTGTTTGATAAATTGATTAAGCACAAGTTCTAAAGCACATTGTGATTAAAGTTTGTCATTTTCACTCGTTGGTGATTGGATAATTTCAAGTAAATATAATTGAGTTGATTATATTGTGTTTTTGTTGATTCGTCTATTTTTCTCTTCCGTCGCATCATTATTAGCGGCTTTACGCATATCCGATTTTTCTGGTAGTGGTTCGTTGTAGACGAATTGATTCAGTGGTTGCTTCCGCATTAATTTTTTAAAACCAATTTTTGAAACACCATTAGCGTGTAATAAATTGTGGGATCTATTCAACCCCCCTTCTAGATCCAAGCCATCGTCTAACAAGTGGTATCACGAGCTCCGGTTTATCTGGTGCTTCGATATAATTTCTTAGAAAATGGCAAACGAACCTAAATGGGCTTATAATAGAGCTCCAGTTTTTACAGGCGAGAATTATAGCTACTGGAAAGATTGTATACGCATGCATATAAATTCCATTGATCGGAAGGTTTGGAATGTTATTTTAAACGGTCCTATGGAAATAACCATGACAAATGAAAATGGCGTTGTCATTCCCAAGCCCGAAGCACAATGGAATGATGAGGATGAGAAAAAGTACAACTATGACTAGAAGGCTCGGAATATTTCGATCTCCTCCTTGGGAGTTGACGAATATTATCGAGTCTCTCATTGTGAAACGGCCAAAGCCATGTGGTATGCTTTACAAGTAGCCCACGAAGGCACTAATGATGTGAAAATGGCCCGAATAAACACATTAACGCAAGAGTTCGATCTTTTTTACATGAAGCAAGGGGAAACCATTGCCGACATGCAAAAACGATTCACTCATATAATCAACAAATTACATACACTTGGTAAACCGGTTCCCAACGAGGTTGCTACTAATAAGATCTTGAGGTGTCTTAACAGGGAATGGCAACCGAAGGTCACCGTGATCAAGGAGGCCAATGATTTAACTACTCTAGACCTCACGACATTATTTGGAAAACTCGTTGAACATGAGCAAGTGCTCATCAACTTGGAAAAACATGAGAAAAGTGTAAAGAAAGAGAAAATAAAGGAAACGGAAAAGAAGTCGATTACTCTTAAGGCTTCTTGTTCAAAGTCCACATCTCAAGAGCAAAGTGACAATGAAACTAACAATGATGAAGATGATGATTCGAGTGATGACATGGGGCTATTTGTGAAAATATACAATAGGTACATTCGAAATAATGAAATTCAGCACTCGGATAAAAATCTCGTCAAATTTAGAAGGCAATCAAAAAATGAAGGCAACAAGAGTGACAAGTCGAGAGGATCTTGTTACAGTTGTGGAAAGTCCGGGCACTACAAGCCGGACTGTCTATCACTCAAGAAAGACAAGGATAAGGATAAGAGTCGTCAACACAAGAAGTCAAATAAATCTAGACGAGCATACATCGCTTGGGAGAGCGATAACGATTCGGAAAAAGGTGACAACTCAAGTGACGAAGGTGAATTCGTCAATCTATGTCTTATGGCACATTGAAACAAGAAGAAAGAGGTAAAACACTCTAAATACGATCACTCTAATAATATGTCTCATTTAGAATTACAAAAAGCTTTTGATATGTTGCACCATGAGGCCTCGAACAAAAAGATTTTTTCATATTTGGAGAAAAAGATCTCCGATTCCGAAAAGAAATCGGAAGCTCTTAAAAACTCTATGGTGGATACATCAAAAGCTGAGATTGATGAGAACAAGTCTCCATGGTTCAATTGGGGCTGTGATACTTGTCATATTTAGCAAAAAGAGGTGAGAACCCTTAAGGCCAAATTAGATAAGGCTCTAAAGCCTAAAGTTACTTTTGCTATTGATCGATCACATTATCGAGAAAGTATGAATAATCCGTATCAAAGGTATACGTATGTGATTCGAGATAGAGATAGCAAAGGTAAACCTCAAATGAACCGTAATTGCCTATATTGTTGCAAACCGGGTCATACTATTGCTAAATGTCATTTTAGAAGATTTCTTGTTCCAAAGGGCATTTATCAATGGTTGCCCAAATGCAATCTTGGTTTCACTCACCATAAAGGACCCAATAAGAATTTGGTACCTACTTTCCCTTGATTGACTATGTAGGTACAAAGTCTTGAGACCACCGAAAGAAGATGGATTCTGGATAGTGGTTGCTCAAGACATATGACAGGAGACATATCTCTTTTCATCGACTTTGTGGCAAAGAAAAAGGGGTTTGTTACCTACGGAGACAACAATAAGGGACAGATTCTCGGCAAAGGTAGTGTAGGTAACCCCTCATCTACTACTATCTCTGATGTGCTTCTTGTGGAAGGCCTTAAACATAACCTTTTAAGCATTAGTCAACTATGTGACAAGAATTATAAAGTATCTTTTTCAAAGGATTGTTGCATAATTGAAAATAGTGACAAAAGGATGTGTTTAAGGGCTTGAGGGTGAATAATGTCTATATTCTAGACTTAAATGAGGTATCATTGAATGGAGACAAGTGTCTAGTCACCACGAATGAAGATTCATGGTTATGGCATAGACGGTTGGTGCATATCAATTTTGATTTGCTTAATAAAATAGTCTCTAAGGACCTAGTCATCGGGTTACCCAAAATCAAATTCACAAAGGATCACCTTTGTGATGCTTGCCAAATGGGGAAGCAAACAAGGATCTCATTCAAATCTAAAAATATTGTTTCAACTATGAGACCCCTTGAGCTCCTCCATATGGACCTCTTTGGACCATCTAGGATCAAAAGCCTAGGTGGTAACTATTATGATTTTGTAATAGTTGATGACTTTTCTCGGTTTTACTGGACTATTTTCTTAGCAAACAAGAGTGATACCTTTTCGGCCTTTGAAAGATTTGCTAAGTTATCTCAAAACAAGTTAAACATGAACATTGTGTCAATTAGAAGTGATCATGGGGGTGAGTTCGAAAATCATTTGTTTGAAGCATTTTGTGAAACCCATGGAATTGATCATAATTTTTCCGCACCACGTACCCCTCAACAAAACGGGGTTGTGGAACGTAAAAATAGAATTTTGGAAGAATTAGGAATGACTATGATCAATGAGAGTGGACTTCCAAAATACTTTTGGGCCGACGCCATAAGTACGGCTTATTACGTTTTGAATAGGGTGCTCATCCGGCCTATTCTAAACAAGACACCGTATGAGCTTTTAAAAGGGAGAAAGCTCAATGTCCCTCACCTTCACGCTTTTGGGTGCAAGTGTTTCGTGTTGAACAATGGTAAATAGACACTTGGTAAGTTTGATGCTAAGGCCGACGAGGGTATTTTTCTTGGATACTCTTAGTCAAGTAAGGCATATAGGATTTATAATAAGAGGTTACGTATTGTTGAGGAATCAGTACACGTTACTTTTGATGAGTCTTATCCGAAAAATGTCGGAGAAGGTAGTTCTTTTCATGGTGCAGGTGTATCTTCAGAAGATATACTCAAGGACACTGATAAAGGAATTGATCAACCTGAAGCAGTGCGTATTAAGGAAGAAAAGGATCACCAACCTATGAAGAGTGAGGAGGATCATCAGTCTAATAAGGATGACCTTCCTCTAGCTTGGAAGTCTTCCAAAGACCATCCCATCGACAACATTCTCGGTGACATCTCTAAGGGAATAACAACCCGCTCTAAGCTAAGTAACTTCTGTTATTACTCCGCTTTCGTTTTACAAGTTGAGCCTAAAAACGCAAATGAGGCATTACTCGATGAGCATTGGTTTTTATCAATGCAAGATGAACTAAATCAATTCAGGAGAAATGAGTTTTGGGACCTTGTCCCCCCTCCGCGAGGTTATCGAGTAATCGACACCCGATGGGTGTTTAGGAACAAGCTCGACGAAAATGGAGTTATAACTCAAAACAAATCGCGGCTTGTAGCGCAAGGGTATAACCAAGAGGAAGGAATCTACTATGAGGAAACTTATGCGCCAGTTGCTCGACTCGAGGCTATACACCTTTTACTTGCTTATGCTTGCGCTAAAAATTTCAAACTATTTCAAATGGACGTTAAGAGTGCTTTCCTTAACGGATACATTAATGAAGAGGTTTATGTAGCCCAACCTCCAGGGTTTGAATCCCATGAATATCCCGATCATGTTTACAAACTTAAACGTGCTTTGTACGGACTTAAACAAACCCCTAGGGCTTGGTATGAACGTCTAAGCAAATTTTTACTTGATCATGTGTATTCAAAAGGCAAGGTTGACACAATTCTCTTTATTAAGCGTCAAGGAAAACATTTAATTTTGGTACAAATTTATGTTGATGATATCATTTTCGGGTCTACTAACGTGACCTTGGTCAAGGAGTTTTCTAGTTTGATGCAGGGGGAGTTTGAAATGAGCATGATGGGGGAGCTCAATTATTTCCTCGGATTGCAAATCAAACAACTCGAAGAGGGCACATTTGTGAGTCAGACGAAATACTGTCTTGAGCTTCTCAAACATTTTGACATGGTAAACTGCATGGTAATTGATACTCCGATGCCTACTTGTGCTAATGTTGATCGTGACGAAAATGGTAAGGATGTAGAGGTAAGGAAGTATAGAGGTATAATTGGATATCTCCTTTATCTTACCGCATCACGACCCGACATTATGTTCAGTGTATGCATGTGTGCGAGGTATCAAGCACGTCCCAAGAAATCTCACTTAAAAGTTGTTAAGCGCATACTTCGATACCTCTCTGGTACTCCAAAGTATGGGGTTTTGTATTCCAAGGGTGGTGGTTGTTCCTTAGTTGGCTATTCCGATTTCGACTTTGCCAGGTGCAAATCGGATAGGAAAAGCACTAGTGGCACGTGTCACTTTTTCGCAAATTCCTTGGTGAGTTGGCATAGCAAAAAGTAGGTTTCCGTGGCTTTGTCAACAGCCGAGGCGGAATACGTTGCCGCCGGGAGTTGTTCTGCTCAAGTCCTATGGCTTAAGCAACAATTCCTCGACTTCAATTTAAAACTTGAGTGTATTCCTATTTTATGCGATAACACAAGTGCCATTAACCTAACTAAGAACCCCGTATTGCATTCACGCACCAAGCATATCGAAATACGTCATCACTTCCTTAGTGATCATGTAGAGAAAGGTGATGTGGTCTTTGAGCATGTTGACACTAAAAATCAACTTACTGATATTTTTACAAAACCATTCGCTACAGAGCCTTTCTTTCACATCCGTGGGGAACTAGGCGTTCTTGACATCTCGGATCGTGCATGATAATTCTTCAATACACTGGCTCTCCACATAAATATTTGTGCTTGTTTATTTTTACTAACAATATAAAGAATTAGTAAGCTACATGTGAGGGCATTCACCGTCAATCATGGTCAAGGTAATAACATTCCTCTTCATAAGTCTCTTTTAAGTATATGTACCATGTTGAGTGTTAAAAATGATGTTTATTGCACATTTAAGCATATTTTATCCATTTAAATGTTTGATGTTTGTGTTGGCTTCTTATTTATTCAAAATTGGTGCCTAAATGACACATTTATATGGTTTTTGCATTATTTCACTGGTTGAGTCGACCTAAACATGACTCCGATGGACTCACCATAATGGTTTTTGTTCACGTTTAGTGGCTGGGATGCTCAGGTCGACCCTTTGGTCGACTCAAAACTTTGTTTTTTTGTTATTGTAGACAATATTCAAGTATGCGTCGACGCACACAGACCAAGCGGTTGACGCGTCGCTGACATATTCCGAAAAAGAATTCTTGGGTTTTGCGCCTCTCTTTGACCCATTTAATTATTTTTATGCTTTTTATGATTCTTTTAAGTGTCATTAACATATTATGTTCATTGTATCAAGTCATTGCATCATTCTCCTCATCTTCTCATCTTCCCTAAATCCTCTATAAACAAACCCTAACCCCAAATCTCTCAACAATCACATTTAGGTTTCTCATCAAATTAAAATAAATCAGTTACTGTTCATCCTTCTCAAGCATCAATATCAATGGCTTCTCGAAGAATCACCCGCAAGAGAGTTACAAGAGACTCATCATCTCAAGCTGGTACTTCTCAACCTCCTCTTAATCAACCGGTAACACTTTTCTCTCTTGTATCTGATGAATTTACTGATCTATATGAGAAAAAGTTAAGTAAACGATCTATTGTAAAGCAATATGTTTAGTACCGTCGTGCGGCAGAAATAATGCATATAGAGGAAGTTATGGAGTTGTTGGATACAAAGTACAATGAGGACCTTGTTCGAATTTTCTATACTGGATTGATGGGCAAGTTTGAGGGTTACATGTTTAATTGCAAGCTAGGGAATAAGGTTGTTGCTATCAAGGACTCTACTTGGAGAGATTTGTTTAGCACGCCTGTGCTGAATGCTGAACCGGCAGAACATGCCACTGATACGAAGACTGTTGAGGGCTATAACTTTAAGAAAGCTTTGATTCCATGTTGAAGAAACCTTATTCGGATCAGGTTGTGTAGAGTGATCTGTTTCTGAAATCGGTAACAACCAGGAAATTAAATCCCATGGACAGGATCCTGCAGTGGATTATTTCACATATTCTTCGACCAAGAAGGGCAAATATTCCAGGGTTGATAAGCCTATGGTCCACTTGATGTACATTCTAAAAAATAAAATCAGGATCAGTTGGCCTTATTATTTTACAAGCAGGATGTACGATCTGCGTAACTCTGGTAGAGGGACCGTGTTGTCTTACGCCTCCTTCTCCAAACTGTGCTCAACCATGCAGAAATCCGTGTTCCTGGCGTCCCGTACAAATCTCTCACCTCCGATCAAGAATTTAGCCAGAAGACGTTGACTATGATGGGGCATCTCTAGGATATTAAAGAAAAGAGGTATAAGTATATTGTGAAATCAAACACCGCTGTTTTGCAGGAATCTGATGAGAGTACTGAAGAAGAAGACGAGGAAGACGAAGAAGAACAAAGTGAAGATGAAGAAGAAAATCAGATGAATACTAGTGTTGAGGATAATAGTGCTTGGATGCCTCACTCATCTGCCATGGAATCTGAGGAAGACCAAGGCTGGAGTCAATAGCAACATACAGGTACATGGATGCCTCACTCATCTACCATGGAAGCTGAGATTGACCAAGGCTGGGGTCAATGGCAATATACTGGTTGGACCACTCTTGGTTCTAATTATATGCCATCAACTCAAGGATTGGACTACCAAGACTCCTATTTTACATCTCCATCACCTCCGCGTTCGCAACAAAATAATGAGGAAATTCTTGAACTAATGAGGAACATGCAACTCCAACAACAGCAGTTTGCCTCAGCTCAAGAGGAACGTTTCACGACTCTACACGAGGAGATTCAAGCGCACACCAATAATTTTGATTCTTTTGCCACCAATGTAATGGGAAGATTCAACACCATGCCTGAGACATCTGCTAACCAACACCGTGCTCTTACAAATAGTTTCAACATTTTAAACCAAACTGTGTTAGAGTTGACTGAGCAATTGGACTTACAACCTCCACCACCACCTTGTAATCATCATTTTCGCGGAAGAGGCCATCATTTTAGAGGGATGAGGCCTTGACGATTCTCTATTTCATGTCATATCATCTATGTTTATGTCTTATTTGTCACATTTAATCGTAATGACTTTATTATGTGTTTTTAGTAGTCTTGTACTTTTGCTTTCCAGCTTTCCTATTCCGTTACAATGTACTGCAATATATTTTGTGTTCATTAAGCATTTTGGTTTGTTATGTTTTATTGTCATTTTTATATTTATCTTACTATACTTACCATTAACTAGCATTTTATGTGGATGTGCGTTAATAGTTACGTGTTGCAATTATGTAAACAAATGCCAAATTCAATATCTTTAATATGTTATGTCTCTCTTTCTTTTTTATGTTGTCAAAGGGGGAGAAGAACTTGCAAGCAATACCAGCTATTGAGATTGATCAAACAATAATGGATGCATGAAGTTAGGGGGATGCTTGACCTTTTTCTACTATTTTTCCATCATCAAAAAGGGGGAGTATGTGAGGGGAAGTTGTCTCTATACTCGGTTTTAATGAGGTCAAAACATCTGCATGTAGAATAGCATATACAATGCATACTATGTGGCTTTAAATATGTTTGATCATGTTGATAATGTTGTATGTGCATTAGGTATGGTTAGTACCCTTTAGGAATGTCAAAATAATGAATTTTGCAAGTTTCAAGGGTTTGAGTCGACTCACAACCCTGTTCTGGTCGACTCAAATAGGTTGCATGTCTTAGAGTTGGCAGTTGGAGTGCTTGCGTCGACCCTCCGGTCGACTCATACTGTCTGCATTTAAGATTGTCAAAAATTGGAAAGCATGCGTCGACGCATATCCTGTTTCGGTCGATGCAAACGTGAATTTTCTACGCAGTGTAGTTGACTGCCTTGCTCAGGTCGACAGTTCACTGTCTTGTACCATTTTTCTGCTGTGTTGTTTATTTCAAAATTCTGTTATTCCTGTTACTTTTCTTAGCATAGTATATATATATATATATATATATATATATATATATATATATATATATATTATTTTGGCTCATTTTTTACACATAGAACAAGAAACGTGAAATAGGCACTGATTTTTCTCTTCATCTTCAACCTTACATTCTCTAACATCTACACATAACCATTTTTGTTAGTGTTGTGTATTTTTGAGGTGATAACGTTCAGACTTAGGTGTGTGGATCCTTCGTACTGGGTTGAGAATCAGTGGGTGTTTCTTGAATAAAACCCTAGGTTTTATCCTCCAAGAATCCAGGTGATCTTGGGGGTTTTTGCACAAATCGGTTTCTCTACAAGGATTCAGCCGTGCGAAGGTGATTGAAGAACGAAGTGTTCGGTCAGTCTAGTAGCAACAATCAGAGGATCGTACGAGAAAATTTTGGGATCGAATTGTGGAAGATCGAAATCGACCGAGTGAAGGGGATTGAAGAGCTGCGGGTTCTTGCAATCGAGTAGCGTGAGACGATGATTTGTTCAACCAAATTCGAGGCACTTGATTCATCTTAAATCAAGGGGAGAGAAGACTCTGCATCGACATCAAAGACGTTTGAGGGTTTTATTGTTCGGTTTTCTCTAGTAAAAACAATTGCAACCGTAATATATACATATCTCAATTCCATGTTCGGAATTGGGGGCAGAGATACCCTTAGCGAGGACGGTAGGGGAACTGCCTAAACAAATCGTGTTTGTTCTCTCTTTCCTTACTCTTTTACGTTTTGATATTGTTTAAACTTGTGAATTATCAATTGTCTAAAATTTCTGGTGTAGTGTAGTATAGAGCTGAATAATCAATTTGCAAAAACAATACAATCCCTTGGATTGCATTTGAAATTAGCTCTACATTCACAATACTTAGAAATTCATACTTGGAGTGCCGCGCACGCCAAGTGTTTGATAAATTGATTAAGCACAAGTTCTAAAGCACATTGTGATTAAAGTTTGTCATTTTCACTCGTTGGTGATTGGATAATTTCAAGTAAATATAATTGAGTTGATTATATTGTGTTTTTGTTGATTCGTCTATTTTTCTCTTCCGTCGCATCATTCTTAGCGGCTTTACGCATATCCGATTTTTCTGGTAGTGGTTCGTTGTAGACGAATTGATTCAGTGGTTGCTTCCGCATTAATTTTTTAAAACCAATTTTTGGAACACCATTAGTGTGTAATAAATTGTGGGATCTATTCAACCCCCCTTCTAGATCCTAGCCATCGTCTAACAATAATGATTATAGACCACCATCTGACTGTAAGCAATCATGCATCTCAACACATCAACAATAGTTCTAACTCCAAACTATGCACCTCAACAATCATCAACAAGTATTTACAATAATTCACATAATTATACGTGCATTTCACGCCATATATTCAGACATCGTATAAACATCCACATAACACTCAATTATGTTAAATCATCTTAACATCATTCCATCATTGATTAATTCATTTATGATGATTAACCATTCGTTCTCTAACATTAACCATTACACAACAAGTAAAACTAGTAAATTTCAAAATACCACTTACCAATAGAGTAATTCATATTATAACTTATGTCAGACAACCAACAGGGTAAAACAACAACTATTCAAGGCAACTCCAGCCTTATCAAAACAACTCTAAATAGTCAAATTGCTCACATCCCAACTCAACTCAATAATATCATTAACAATTCCTCAACAACTCAGTTTTAACTCTTTTGCCTGAACAACCTTAAATAAATAAAGTATTACTTAAAAGGTAACTTTATAATGTCAACAATGCTCAAAATTCAACTCAAATGTATCCTATACTTTGATCTCTAATTTTAAACAAATCAAAAGCAACTCTTACAACTCTATAAAGACTAAAAAAAATATGACTCTTAAAATTTCCAAAAAGGCAACGAAAGGTCATCACACTCAAAATTGCTCAAAATTCTGGATCTAACTTTAAAATTGTGTCACTTCAAAATAACTCTAAATATTTTAGACTCGTGATAAAGTTATAATACTCTCTAGTCTAAAAGATATGTAAACCCTCTTTCCAACGCACTTAACAGCACCTCAAAAAGAGTTACAAAACTGCAGTTCTATTTGTTTCAATTCAGCCTTATCACAATAATTTATGCATAAACTCTAAAACAGAGTGTCTGACTTCAAAACAGCATGAAAAATTATATATATTCATGATGAAATTATGAAACTCTCCAGTTTGAAATATCATTAAATTCTATTTCTAACGCAACCGATATCACGCCAAAAGGATTTACGAGACTTGAGTTACGCGTGAAACATGATGACCAACGTAGGACTAGAATCGACTACGCCTCTGGTATAAAAACCAGAAAACTGCTACTGTTGTAGTTCCTCTATACCCTATTTATCCACTTCAAAATAAATGTTATCGCGTTAGCTTTCCAACACAACTGACAACACGTCAAAGCGACTTACGAAACTCAAGTTATGCCTTAAATAAGACGATCAATCCCCTTTTATGTCTACTTGCAATTTTCTGTGTTTTTCTCCCAATTGAACAAATTTGAAACTCGCATATTTCGCATAACCACCCCAAAAACACATAAATATATACAACAGTGATCAATATGGCTCAAACATCATAGATCTAACATGGTATCACAACAACATCATGGATTCAACCATTTAAGGATGATAACTCTAATGTCCGCCTTATCATAAGGCATCAACAGTGAGAAGGTCAAATTCAACCTTCTCCTAATCACAAGGCTTCCACATAATATATTTTCACTTAAATTCACACATGTCAACCATGGATAATATAAGTCAACAAACATCATACATAAGCAGCCATAACAACTAGGGTACAACTATTCCAATTTTATATTTTTGCCTCATGGCATCAACATGGTTATCACATTAACCATGCCTTATCAAAAAACATCAACAAGGCTATCACACTAACCTTCTCTTATTAAAGGCATCAACATATATATATCGAATCAAAATACAAGAATGCACACAGATCGCTCAATAGAGTACAAAAATCATACAACAGCAACACAACAAAACAAAATTTACACAATCCCTAATGAGAGTAAGAGTATATCTTCTCTGCCCTTTCAAGCTAAACCCCCACATAGAAGCTCTTTCTCCCCCTTACCTCAGGTTTCTTGCTAAAATTCTAAATTGGTTTAGGTTGATGTTCTCCCCTCTTCAAGCCCTACCCTTCTTTTCTCTCAAAACTCCAATTTCGCGTATTGACTCCTCAAAAGTCCCACTAATCTTTTTGTCAATTACACTAAGGCCCGACCATTTTTTAAAATATTCACTACTTCCCTTATTTCTTCTAAATTTCTACTTTCCACCCAAAAATCTATTTCCTTATTTATTTTAATTAATTAATTAAAATAATTATCAATTTTAAATATTTCCAATTAATTAATTATTCTACCCACCAACACCATACACCACATACATTTACAACTCAATATATAATTTTAATAAAAATCACACCACACACTAATTAATTAAATAAAACACAAATAATTTGATTTAATAAATTAATAAAATTTCAGGGTGTTACATGTAGTCTTTGAGATTGTAATCAGTTTGATTATTGGATTAAGTCCTGTTGAGAAGACAAAATCACTCTGGCGAGTGGACTGAATTAACCTCGTTAACGATGAAGGATATTAAGATCTTGTTTGTATCATTGTTGTTATTGTTTTTGAGATTATGAAAAAATTGTTATATTTGAAATCCAATTCAATCCCCTATTTCTTGTGTTTCCTGAATCTTCAAAGAGTTGATGTTGAAAAGAGATTATGGAATTTGAGTTTTGATGAAAATTACCTAGGATTTTTGTTAAGAAAATGATGATGAAACGGGATGAGCAAATGAAAAGTTAGAGTCTAATTCTGTGAAGTATTCATGCAAAAGAACAAACATGTCAGTTTTTAGTCAAAATCGAGGGAATAGATCAATTAAAAAAAAAGCATATTCTAAAAATTCATATAAAATAACTATTACGTCAGTTTTTAGACAAAACTGAAAGAATACATTATTTAATAACTAAAATAATAAAAAATAAAAAATATTTGAACATATTGATTTAAAACTATTAATACAAAAGAGAGAAATAATACAAATTAAACTATCACCCATGAAACAGAGGAATAATACAAATAAAAAATAAATAAAAAATTAGTAAATAAAAAAGAAATTTAAAATTTTTAATTAAATAAATAAATATAAAAAAGAAAAGAAAATGCACCAAATAGAAATTAAAAAAAACAATAAATAAAATATTTAAGATTGAACCGATGTCCATGGTATGAGAAATCAAGAATATAGATTGTATATTTTCTTTAAAAAAAATTTAAACTCATTACCCTCAAAATAAATACTCAATTTTAAATTGTTGGAGTTGAAAACTTTGTCATAAATCATAATAGCGAATATACAACATTTGTAATATTTGAAAAGAGAACAATTTAGTCAAACACTTTGGCTTGAGTGGTAAATGAACTCCTGTTAAAAGACGAAGATTTCTAAAACCCCTTCCTCCTAGGAGAAATCAGAGGGTGAAAACTAGAAAAGAAAAGAGAGAAATTTTTATCACACAAATTCTCTTAAACGCAATGAGTGAAGTGAACTTTAATTTAAATGCTGTTTTATAAGTTTTATCACTTTTATAGAACAAATTTCATATTCTCTCTTTTCAAAACTATCGGAGGATTTCTTATCACACCACCCTTGTTTCTTAGGCACCATCTGAATTTTCGGTTTTGCCCCCTGATTCTGGATGTGCACATCCGGACGCACAATTTTTTTTAAAAAACACTGATGCGTTCCGGAAGTGCACATCCAGAAACATTCCTGATCTGCAGATCTGGAAAACAGCAGAACTTAATTTTTTTTTTTAAATCGGTTTTGTTGCTTGGTCGCATATGTTAATATATCGTCGCAACTTAATATACATTTGACAACATCAATATATAAAATAAAATGATATATATATATATATATATATATATATATATATATATATATATATATATATATATATATATAAACCTCTGTCAAAATACAGTGCAACATCTAATATAAATATAATACATCAAACAAAAACTACTGTGTATGGCGAAGGATGTCTCCTGGCTCCCCTGCTCCTTTGCCCCTACCCGCTATCCTGGATTGATGTCTATGGTACTGAAGTGCCCCCCGAGCAATCACAATAATCCTGTCCACGACAAGTCTGGCACCAGAGCCCTCAGGGAGGTGACCGTCTACAATGGCCTGCTGCGCAATCTGCTCTATCTGACGACAGTGTGGTAGGACATCCTGAGTGTGGTCCAGCTGAGACTGCCGCTCCTCTAATATCTCCTGATGAGTAGGTCTGGGTGGCGATCCCTCAGCAGTGGGCACCATGCATGGGTGTGAGACGGTGTAGAACCACACGATGTACCCGGCAGCAACGCTCCAGTCTCTCTCCGCTCTGGTCGCCCGAGCCTCTTCCGGTACCAAGTGGGACTGGAAGTCAGCATATATGTCATCTATCTGCCTGCGGGTCAAGCCTAGAGGAGCAGACTCATGAGGCATCCTGGGGATCGTCTGCGTGTAACCGAACTGACGCAAGACGCGCTCCAGCAGGTATCGGGCAGTAACAGTCGAACTGCATGCCAACCATCCTGAGAACAAACAAACCTCATCAAACGGGCGCGTCACACGGTGAACGTCATAGGTGTCATACAAAACGTCCTCAGCAGCCATCCGATCAAGATACACTCTGTAGGGGTCCGGCACCTGGTTCCCTCTGAGCAGGACAAATGCAGCAGCACGTGACATATCCTCAGTGTACCCGTCGACACCCCCCAACCAGTAATGTTGGGAAAGTGCTGTAAAATCCACGTCTGAAATTAACATGGGTGTCAAACATTATAATGAATATAGAAAGAAAAGAAATGAAAAAATCACTTAGAATATTAGATTGTTACCACGCATAACGTACAACTGCCTGCCACAGTCTTGGCTGCCCAGCGACAGCCATCAGAGAGCCTGGAATAGGTGTATGCCAGCGCAGCCGCCCCCCAGTTGTACCCGTGGATCTCTGTCTGATCCGAAAGGTACCTGAGGTAGACGACATCAACATAATAAGCACTGGTGTCCACAAACACCCGCTTGCCGAGCAAAAATAAGTAGTAGCATCTCAGGGCACGCTGCCTGTGGATCGCCATCTCAGCTGGATCACCTGATACCCATCCTGCCTCTACAAGCGCCGCAGTAAATCTACGTGTCAGAAAGGAGAACCGGACGTGTGCGCCTCTCAACTGCGTCACCTCCGCAAGTGCCTCCTCTGGGGTAGCCCCAAGCTCCTTAATCAGCATCTTCATCGCATCCTCCTTCGACATCCTACCGTGATGGAGAAGGGTACCCGTGATCGGTAGATGTAAAAGGCACGAGATGTCATCGAGTGTGATCATGATCTCGCCGTACGGTAGATGGAATGAGGATGTCTCATGGTGCTATCTCTCAACAAAGGCCATCAGCATACCGTACATGATCTGGGGATACCCAATCCTAGACAGACCTCAAAGATCAGAGGTAGCAAGTGCTGACGTGAACCACTTATCCCCTGGCAGCACCGCAAGCATGTCCATAACCTTGCCCCCATGGTTATAGAACTTCTGTGAATCCTTCTCCTGAAAATTTCCAAATAAAACAATGTTACAAATGAACATATTTTCAACGAATACAATTCTATAAATAAACCGAGAAAGGTTACCTGCCCTAGCCAGACATATCTGGCAGTATACTCAGAGTACCCCACGAGTAGGGACATATCAGACGGTCCCCCGGGGTAACCGCCCAGCTCATCGAAATCGTCATCAGCGTTAACACCCTCATGTGCTGGGTGATCACCCTCTGGAACAGGAACAGGAACAGGGGAACGAGGAGGAGCAGCTGATGGAGCTGGAGTCTCCCGACGACGCCTGCGTGCGGGCTGGGACCCTGATGAACTAGCAGTAGAATCCCGACGCCTCTGAGATGTAGAATCGGCGGCTGAAGGGAGAGTGGCCTGTACCTGAGATGTGGAAGTGGCCTGAACCTGTGATGTGGATGGCTGTGGTGTAGGATGTCCCTCAGCTGTAGGGGCTACCCCAACTCCCTTTGCGCCGGAAGCCTCGGCTGTAGACTGCATCCGCTCACGTCAGACAGATGCGTGCTGAATTGTCCGTCCATGTATGGTACGATTGTCTCTGCCAGCCATCTAATCTGCAAAGCATAATAAATAAATTAGATTTTTTTAAAATAATTAAACAAAAACAAACAAACAAACAAAATAAAAAATAATAATAGTCTTCCGGATGTGCAGATCCGGAAGGACACAGAATTTTTAACGTTGAGTACTTCTGGATGTGCACATCCGAAAACACCCAGAATAATAAACGTTACATTATTTCCGGATCTGCACATCCGGTACGTTTTTTGAAGTTTAAAAATGGCAGCCATGGCCACTGTAACATGTAAAAGGGCATTTTAATGCCCTGATCGTCCGTTTGAAGCAGTAAAAAAGACCTACATTGTCTCTAACCTATGTTATTCATACAACCTAACAATTTCTACACCTAAATGTCTACTCTAAATCGATTACTCGAAAATAACTCAGAAACTCTAAAATTTGAAAACTTACCGATTAAAATGAGATATGGAGGATTTGGAGTGTCTTGATCGTTGTAGAAGTTGCTCTGCGCCGAACTCGAGTGAAAAAAAATCGAGATTTGTGGGATTGAAAATTTGAGAGTTTAAGAGAGTTTGGAAAATGGAAAATTGAAGAATGAGGGAGAGGAAGAAGGTCTGGCGCGAACTAATAAGAAATTCTCCTGGAAGTGCACATCAGAATTGTTTCCGGATATGTATATCCGGAACACTTCAGTTTTTTTTTAAAATTTGGTGCGTCCGGATGTGTACATCCGAAATCAGGGGGCAAAAAAAATAATTTCACGTGGTGTCTAAGAAACTTGGGTGGTGCATTAAGAAACCCTCAACTATCGGGTAAAAATTCAAATACTTTTTATTCAAAATTTGTGATTCTTTTAAAAAAATTGGCTTCAAAGGATTTAAGGCCCGTTTGTTTTAGTTTTTTTTAAATGATTTTTATAGCTTAATATAGTTTTGTGTAAAAAAAATTTATAAAGAAATTTTTCATAAAAACTTCAAATGAAAATTTAGTTTGAATAGTTATTTTTAAAGTTATTTCAAATATATTTTCATAAAAATCATTTTTGAGATACAACTTTTTAAAAAAGTTGCGATTTCGACTATTTTTTGATCTTCAATAATGTATGTTTATGTTATAAGATGTTAAAATTAATCTTTCAATTTAGCAAAAACAAATATAAAAAAATTTGTAATATTTTAAAAGTGTAATTTTGTAAAATCTATTTTCAAAAATACAAAAAAAAAATCTATTTTTTAAACCTAAAACAAACTGACCCTTAGTTGAAGAAACGGAGAGAATCCATTTCCGATTTTAATAAATTTTAATACAATGTTAAAATTTTATTCAAGAAACATCTCTTATTAAAAATATTCTATTATTATTATTATTCTACTTTAATATTTATTTTCCATGGTGTATATATATCTCACCCTAAAACAAATTCTATTTAACTTTGATTGACATCAAGTGTGCTAATAAAATAGAGAACCTGTCGTTGATGTCAGGGTTGTAAAGAGTAAAGACTGTTCCATTTCATAAGTGTGGCTCTAACCCACCTATACAGTTTGTACTTTGTACACCTCAGGAGATAGATACATATATGGGTTTATTGTAGCTCTTTTTGCATGCGAATGGAATGGATAATTAAGTTAACTATAGAGGAGAGAAAACACGTGACTCTCGTGTAGAAAAACTAAGAATGAAAATATTTTTTAAATCAGTTCGAGCAAATTTAAAGCCACTGACATTAAAAAAATTATTAAAATGTGATGATTTTACACTAGGTAATTTTATAATTTGTATAATACAAAAAATGAAAATTTTATTAAAATTATAATATTTAGAAGTAAATGTACTACTTAAAATTATAAAAAAAACACATGAATATGAATTTAAATTTTCAATAAATTAAATATAACTTTTAACGCGTAGTTTTCTCTCACACACACATATTTATTTAATTTGTTTAAAAAGTATTAAATTAATTATGATTGTAAAAAGAAATTGAATTTTTTTTTTAGTAATTTAGTGAATTTTCATAAAATTATTATTATTATTTTAATAGTTTTGATAAATTTACAAAATTAATAAATTTTCCATTTAATTTTATCAAATATATATATATATATATATATATATATATATATATATATATATATATATATATATATATATATATATATATATATATATGGGTTTAATGATAGTGCACTGTCAGTGTAAAAAAATATTACACATACATCCAATCAAAATAGTGTCAAATCATTTAAATAATTAAAATTTTACAGGCTGACTTGGCGGGATACATGGTTGTCATTGGTTGACAGTGTAAAAATAATTTACACTGTCAGTGCACCATCTTTTCTCTCTCTCTCTCTCTAAATATATATATATATATATATATATATATATATATATATATATATATATATATATATATATATGTTTTTATAAAGTTTATATTTTTTTTCTTATCATTTGAGCATCTAACACAACATATGATAGATGATATCATAATTTTATCCTTTTTTATATTATATCACTTGTTAAGATACTTGTGCTCCTGCACGGATAAAATTATTTGATACGATATATTATATATTTAAATCTCTATATAAATTTGATACGATATAAAATGTATTTATATATGTATTTAAATTTGAAATTAGTTATTAATTTTAAAATGAACAATAATTATGTAAATTCAATTAAATTAAAATATATAAAAAAGGGACTCGTGAGATGAAAAAAATGAAATATTTAATATTTAAAAATAAGGATTTTATCTTTCAAATTAAGGTAATTATAGATTAAAATAAAATATGTAGTATGTTTATAATGACCCGTAAAATAAAAAATTTATTTGATCCAATGTAAAATTTATTTATATACAGATAAAAATTTAAATTAGTTATTTAATTATAAAATTAAAAATAATTATGCAATCTCAATTGTATTAAACAATCATGTAAAAAGAAAAAAATGACTCGTGAGATGAAGAAAGACATAAAAGAAAATTTTGATGCGATAATGATCTGTGAGATAAAAACTTATTTGATACGATATAAATGTATTTAGATAGAAATGCAAAATTTAAAATGATTTTCTTAATTGTAAATTGAATAATAATAATAATATATAAATTTAATTGTATTAAATAATTATATAAAAAAAAGAAGAAAAAAAAAGAATCGTGAGATGGAAAAAGAAAAAAAAATTATTTAAAAATATGAATTTTGTCTCTCAAATTAAGATAATAGTTGATTAAAATAAAATAAATATTGTATTGATGGTGACTCGTGAGATAAATATATTGTGTTATTTTATTAAAATTTAAAATAGATTATTAATATTTTTAATGATAAAAAATAAATAAAGAAAAAAATTTAAAATGAAAGTGAAAAAGTGTAAGAAAAAGAAATGTTAGAGAGATTTAAAATTTGAATGAAGCGAGAGAATGAATGCATATAATATTTAATTGTGATTTAATTGATGAAGATTTATAAATGAATGTCATTTATCATAATTTAATAGGATAAGTGAATGAAGAATAGATATTAGTTGATTACTAAAATATTTTTTTGTTAATATAAATAATTTGTGATAAAAGAATAATTTTAGAAATTCATACAATTTAATTGTTATAGATTGTAGATGTCTCAATTATACTCTTATCTATCAAATATACCTCAATTGTTTAATACGTGCATTTTATAAAATAGTATTATAGCTCTTTCACTTATATGTTATTTCATCAAATCATTATATGGAGGGAGTAGTAATTTATTTGCTAACAGAACCATGATGGCACATGAGACAATCCAAATATTATGTAGGGTCACATACACTAGTCATGCTAGCTTTTATTTGCTTATGAACTATAGCTTTATCACTCCTATACTCATAAATACACATATTCCCCCATTTCTTTTTCTGCATAGCACTAGAGTGTGGACCTCATAGGCTACTACCTATAAGCTTTGGCATTTGGCACCATTGAGTGTGTTACATTCACACGCCTCACTCTTCATTTGTCCAAACCATGCCTACTCAAAATGTATTTCAAATTGAGTGCTCATGAGTTCAATTTTCTTACTTTACAGATACACTAACACTAGCTTTATATTGGCATGCTGCCTGCAAACTTTTGAAGTGTAATTCAACATAATATAAAATAAGCTATACATTAATTTGTATCAAAGAATCTATCAATATGTGGATTTTGGATTGAAAAAAGATGCATTGAAGGAAAGTATGGAGGGTATAAGGGAGATAAAAATAAAGAAGATGATGTGCCCATGAGAGCACCCACCATAAGACTAATTTCCCACTGTTGAGCGTGTTGTGGTGTTGGATAATCCTGTAGTTAAACCCCACACTCTTCACTGTGTCATGTGCTTCTCTAAACATTATTTTCTGTAATGTGTTTTGTGGTGTGGCAAGTATCGCTTCGCTCAGGTGCATTTGAGTTTTCAGTGTGGTGGAGATGAGTATATATATATATATATATATATATATATGGGTTATGCTAATGCACACCTACACCCATGTAGGTGTGCATTAGCAACATACACCTTAGTGTATTTTTGTGTGGGGTCTACCAATTTTTGGTGAGACCCACATTAGAAAGATGAAGAAAAAAAATAGAATGAAAATAAATGTAGTGTATTTTTGTGTGGGGCCCACCAATTTTAAGTGTATGTTAGTATTTCCATATATATATATATATATATACCATGAGAGAGAGAGAGAGAATCATAATTTTATCTTATTTAGTATTTGACAGACACAAAATCATTTCTTTGGATGATTTCATTAAATTTTTTTTATAAGCAAAAACATTATATTCAAAAGGAATACATGAAGTATTCTAAATCAACCGTTACAATACAATTATGAAATCTACACATAAAAAATGACACTCCCACCAAACAATTATCCCTTTACCGAAAATCAGTAGGTTGTTTTGCCCATTCATAATAATTACATGAAATTCTAGTACTAGACCCCATAGCCAACCACCGCCAAGAAGTGTGAATAATTTTATGGACTAAATCTTCTACGCAACCAATGTCATCTGTCGCGGTGAGAATCGGATACCAAAGCTATCGGATCAGCTTGGCTCACAAAATAAAGATATCACCACCGAACTTTTATTTTTCCAAGGGAAGGGAGAAAAGATCGAACAAAAATCCTAAGTAAAATGCAAAGCAAAAAGCAAGGCTTAAAGCTAAGCAAAGATAGATCAAAGGTACGGGGGTTGGTTATACTAAGGGAAAATACTAACACCTTAAGCATCTGTAGTACTCTACAGGAACCTCTTGAAATATTTGTGTTTTTGCTTAAATTGTTTGCTAAAGGTAAGGATGGGTAAAAGTAAAAAAGAAAGGTGGAAAAAGAAAAAGGTAGCTCGATAGGATCATCGCAATCCTATGCCTACATATCCTATACAGGAAGTCAGAGCAATCGTAGTTCGGAACTACGATGTAAAAAGGAAAAAGAGTGAAAAAAGAAAAGGCTGCTCGCCAAGGATCTGGGCTTTGTGCCTACGTATTCTCAAGAGGAACTTGAGAAATCAGAGAGTCTGTAGTTCGTGGAACTACGAGTTGCCAGGTTCTAAGAGCCAATAACAACAAAGAAAAGTAAATAACAAACGAAGGACATGCACAATGACAATAAGTCAACATACAGTTTCTCTCCTTGGATTAAGTCAACAAGGATAGAAAACAAAGCAACAGATACATGGAAGAATATCATGTAAATGGCAAGCAGATAAGGCACAGACACAGTACACGGAAAAATATCACGTATGGTGAAATAGACAAAATAGCACAGAATATGCATGGCAAAACATCATGGTAATCATACAATGAAAAGTTAACAGAAGTACACGGAAAAACATTGTGTAAAATAAACAGTCACGACAAAACATCGTGATAAATCGTCAGCACATAAAATCAACAGACAGTCAAAACACACACGAAAAAACATTGTTCAACAAAGTCTTCACGGTCTTCACCCTGAGCACTGGCAGCATTGTACTCATATAGAGGGTTCTCAAAGGGAGCTCGGGCAGTCTAGGTAACAGTGTGGACCACAGGTCTTGGCTTGGCAAAAACTGGAGCTTAAAAAACTGGTATAGCAGTCTGACCAATCATAGCAGTAGATGCAAGAGGTGGAGAGTAGTTATGGGGCAAACCAAACTCTGGCCAAGTTGAAGGTGGCATCTGAACAGGTGGAGGATCATCACTTGAAACTTCCTGGATGACACTTCTCTGAGGTTGCTCTCCTCTGGCAATCAGGACTTGGAGCATCTCAGTGAGTTTAGTGATGCTTGACTTAAGATTGTCGATTTCCATCCTGATCTCTGCGTTGAGCACTTCTTGCTCTGACATCCTGCGTCTATAGTTAGCTCTAGTCATGTATCTGTGTCGAGTGGCACTAGAAGATAGAGACAACTGGATATGAGTCACTAGACAAACAGACGCATGCAATGAATCACATGATATGCAATGCGATGCAAGATAGGATGCAAATCACACGTAGAAGGATCAAAGGTTCGAGATTACAACATGGAGTCTGGGTAAATAACCAACCAACAGGGTGTGTACTAGGGGTAAAGCTCCTGCACAACGGGTTCTAACAAAGTTCCCAGAGTCATTGATCCATCTTTTGGATATTACCGACACTCCGATTACTCGAGAATCAGTAATATTCTCAAGAGAATATCGTCTGAGTGTAGCATCATGTATCAACTACTTCGGGACTACTCCCTCATAGTCACCGCACTACATCCTAAGAGGCCAAGTGGGATAAATGGGTTCTAAAGGTCCTCATTGTCACGGGCCCTAGGTCGAAAGTAGTAATGCTTTCACGAATACTCGTTCAATAATACTACTCCCAAAAGGGCCTCAACTGAGTGGTGATTTCTCAAGTTAGCTTGGTCGGGAATCAACTCCCTATATGCCTCCTTGAATATATCACCTTCCTATCATAAGTGCGCTCAAGTCCGAGTTAAGACTTATCTCACCACTCAAGGTAACCACCCTGCTTACTGAAAAACCCAAGCAGATATAGATATATACAAATATACGAATACACAAGTATTCAAGCAATAACAAACAATAATAACAACATAAATATAACAAGTTAGGCTCAACCCACTGAACGGTGTCCCCAGTGAAGTCACAATTTTCTGCCGCGGTGAGAATTAGATACCAAAGCTATCGGATCAGCTTGGCTCGCAAAATAAAGATATCACCACCGAACTTTTATTTTTCCGAGGAATGGAGAAAAGATCGAACAAAAACCCTAAGTAAAATGCAAAGCAAAAAGCAAGGCCTAAAGCTAAGCAAATAGAGATCAAAGGTACGGGGGTTGGTTATACTATGGGAAGGTACTAGCACCCTAAGCATCTGTAGTACTCTACAGGAACCTCTTGAAATATTTGTGTTTTTGCTAAAATTGTTTGCTAAAGGTAAGGATGGATAAAAGTAAAAAGAAAGGTGGAAAAAGAAAAAGGTAGCTCGCTAGGATCATCACAATCCTATGCCTACGTATCCTATACAAGAAGTCAGAGAAATCGTAGTTCAGAACTACGATGTAAAAAGGAAAAAGAGTGAAAAAAGAAAAGGTTGCTCGCCAGGGATCGGGGTCTTGTGCCTACGTATTCTCAAGAGGAACTTGAGAAATCAGAGCGTCTGTAGTTCGTGGAACTACGAGTTATCAGGTTCTAAGAACCAAGAACAACAAAGAAAAGTAAAGAACAAATAAGGGACATGCACAATGACAATAAGTCAACATACAGTCCCTCCCCTTGGACTAAGTCAACAAGGATAGAAAACAAAGCAACAGATACATAGAAGAACATCTTGTAAATAGCAAGCAGATAAGGCACACACATAGTACACGGAAAAACATCATGTATGGTCAGACAGACAAAATAGCACAGAATACGCATGGAAAAACATCATGGTAATCAGACAATGAAAAGTCAACAGAAGTACACGGAAAAGCATCGTGTAAAAGAAACAGTTACGGCAAAACGTCGTGACAAATCGTCAGCACATAAAATCAACAGACAGTCAAAACACACACGGAAAAGCATCGTGAATAAAAGTAACAGATAAAATCAACAATTAATCAAGGTAAAAATATCAGGGATTAACCAGATAGAACTAGCTCAGAAAAAGAGACACAGACAAGTCATGACAATCGAATCGGATGACAAGGAATTTTTAATTAATTTAAATATAAATACTTAATAAGATTAACTAATAATTTAATTAATCAAATTAAATAAATATATTTAAAACAAATAATAATTATCACACTTATATTTTTTACATTTTTAGATATTTAAATAAAAGTAACTAAAATCAAATTTTTATAATTCAAAGAAAACTAACTAACTAAAAAAAATAACAATATAAACATTGTTTTTTACTTATGCCAATTAATTAGAACATAAAACAAACAACTAAAAACACAAAAAAGGAATGGATCATCTATGGTAAACAAAACAAATTTTATTTATAACATTTGTTGATTAAGTGTTACCAGAAAAGGAAAACAAACAAAATTTAAATATTAAATATTAAAAAATAAAAATAATAAAAGGAAATAAAATATCAGCTATTAAAAAATAAAATCTAAAGTAAAAAAACTGACTAATAAAAATAATTATTAAATTAAAAACAAAAATAAAACGGTAAAAAACGAGAAATTGAACCGGTATCGAAGTTCTCATAAAAATAAAATGAATACACAAAAATGATCAGCAAAAAATATACGACTCGGAAAAATACAGCGTTTTGTCAAATTTCGAAATAAATTTTACCCGATTAAATGACTTAAACTGTCCATAAATGCAACCGTAAAGTGATCGAAAAATTAAAAAGAACACGTCAGGTTAAACTACGCAAAACGTAGATTAATATTACTGACGTTTGCATGCTCGATTTTAAAATTTTTCGTCCACTGATTTTGCGCACAATTGACTTTTAGTTTGACCGATTCAGCTGTAAATTCAACAAGTTTATTTCAGCTGATAAATTGGACATTATGCAAGATGACAGATATGATATGTTATACAGATGATGCAAAAAGACGTGGGATCTTAGCGTAAAAAATTAGAGTATGACAGATTCCCCTATTTAAGTTTCTTCAATCCGGAGGTATGAAGATTGAAATATTAGTCTCGACAAGATCGGAGAGACTTAAAAACAAACATGCACAATTTTTGGTCCTAAGATACCACAAAAATGCTTATGATATGATATGAATGCAAGACTCGAAATTCTATGGGAAATGAAACCACAGAAGACAAACTACTGCAAGCAGAAAACAAAGGGAAAAACTACAAGTGAATAAATAACAGAAAGACACAATTGAGGAAAACAAGATATTACGAAAATCCGTCGAGGTGACAAAGAGATTCCAGTAATACTTGAAAAGAGGGGGATAAACCTTAAACAGAGACACGGACATCCGGAAAAGCATCAGATGCTGAAAGGTAACACATTCTGGAAACAAATCAAAAACATCTAGAAAAGCACTAGGTGTGGAATGAGACCAAAAATTTGAGAATATAATAGAGATTTCCAAGAAAGCATATAACTTTACTGTGGAATAACAGGAACATCCAGATGCAGAAACAACTTTGCTGGGAAAGGGTCACGGCCATCAGAAGTTTTATCAGAAATGCATTGAACAAAACTCTGGAAAGAAATAGTTACAACCATCAAAGTCATTCAGAAGAACGTTGAATGAACCTTGGAACATAAACAGTTATCTGAGATATACAGGCAATCGACGAAGATATTTAGAATAACGTTGAATAAGCTCCACTGGGGAATTAACAGTCATCATCCATGAACAAAACTAGATGGAAAAGAGTCACAACATTCAGAAGATCATTGAATGAGGTGAGGAGAAAATCTGGGAAATACATGAGAGACAATCTAGAAAACATTGGAGGAATTCAAAAAAGCATTGAACGAACACCAAAAAATAACAGACATCAGAGACATTCAGAAAAGCACTAAATGAACTCTGCAAAATAACAGACATCAGAGACATTCAAAAAAGCATTAAATAGACTCTGGAGAATATAACAAACATCAGAGACATTCAGAAAAGAATTGAATAGACCCTGGAGAATATAACAAACATCAGAGACATTCAGAAAAGCATTGAACGAAGTCTGGAAAACATCAGAGATATTCAGAAGAGTGTTGAATAAACTCCGGAACACATAAGAGATATTCAGAAAAACATCAAATAAACTCCGGAAAACTTAAGAGATATTTGGAAAAACATCGAATAAACTCCGAAAGACCTAAGAGATATTTGGAAAAATATCGAATAAACTCTGGAACACGTCCAAAAAAGCAGTGGATGGAAAAATGGAAACAGACTTGAAAACAATCAACAACTGTTAACCACAGTCAGAAGTAAATTGAAGACATCTAGAAGAGCATTAGACGAAGACAGCGATTCTGAAGATACATCCAAAACATTTAGAAAAGCATTAAATGTACGGGAAAAGATTTTGAAGACATATCTGGAAGAACACCAGATAAGCAACATCACATCTGGAAGAACATCAGATAAACAAGGTCGTATCTGGAAGCACGTCAGATAGACACAAAGAAGTTATGGAAAAAAACGTCGGAACAACGGACACATCTAGAAAAACATCAGACGACAAAAAAAATGAAATTCTGGAAAAACATCAGAATTACAGACACATCTAGAAAAACATCAGACAGTAAAAGAAATAAATTCTGGAAAAGCATCAGAATAGGGGAGTCATATCTGGAAAAAACATCAGACGGTAAAAGAAATGAGATTCTGGAAAAAGCATCAGAATTACGCAGACACAACTGGAAAAACATCAGACGATAAAAGAAATGAAATTCTGGAAAAGCATCAGAATTACAGACATGTCTGGAAAAACATCAGACGGTAAAACAAATAAAATTCTGGAAAAGCATCAAAATTACAGAGATATTTATCTGAAAACTCATTGGGGGGTGAAATAAATTCTGGAAGGGTATTAGAATCACAATAGAAATATCTGGAAAAACATCATATAGGTTCTGGAAAAACATCAGAACAAAAGACTCAATCTGATAAAACATCAGAGAGAGAAACATATCTGGTAAAACCTTGGATAGATTCTGGAAAAGCATCAGAATCAAAGGGAATACCTGGAAAAACATCAAATAGATAAACATATCCGATAAAACCTCAGATAAATTCTGGAAAAACATCAGATAGACAAACATATCCGATAAAACCTCAGATAAATTCTGGAAAAACATCAGAATCAAAAAGGAATATCTGGAAAAACATCAGATAGGTTCTGGAAGAACATCAGAACAAAAACTCAATCTGGAAAAACATCGGATAGTCATAACAATATCTATCTGGTAGGTGCCAAGTAAGTTAGACTTTGACCACGAGGTGAGACGTTGATAACAACACGACCTCTGGAGAATGCAAACAAGGTGAAACACTTATGCTATGCAATGGTATTTGAGTTTTGTAATGATATATGATCAAATGCAAATGCAGATGCAGATGTCGACGACAAGACTCGACTCTTTTAGGGAGAAGACAAGACTAGAGGATTGATTCCTCAACACGGATATCACTACCATTCCTTAGGAACTAGAAAGGCTACTACTGAGCACAGTTCTACCACACTGGTAAATTGTATTAGGTTGATGATCCTTGTAGGAAGGATGGAGAGCTACCTGGCGATTCTTCAAGTAAACTGCCCTAGATTAGTAAGCTGTTGTAGATGAACTGATCATTGCTTCAGCTTGTCTGATTCTGTAAATGACTGTTTTTACTATGCTCTTGGAAAGGCTTGCCCCAGTATGAGTCTTGAAAAATCTTATGGATAAACCAATTCTTAAGAAGGACTTGCCCCTGATAGGATCACCGACCAAGTTTCCAACTGTTTGAAAATTCCTTGAGAGGAAGCCAGTTTGCAAACAAAAGTATATGTACAAACATGGTAATTTTAAAGCAAAGTCATGCAACTTTTGAAATCAAAATTATTTTTGGAAGATGCAAAACAAAATGAGTCACTGGTCAGAACACGGTAGTTCAAGACATTAAAGTGAAAGATAAAGCAAAGGCGTGGTGCCATAACAAATGATTTGCAAAGATCTTTTGGAGTCAGATTACGCAACCTTGTTTTAGTATGCTTTCAAAATAACCTTGCTTCAGCTAGGTCTTTTGAGGGTTGTAACGTGGATTGGTTCATGGTTTATGAAACAAAGGATAAAGGCTCAAAGTTCATTTACACCCACCCAATCTACTTGATGATCTTCAGTCCTACGCTTAGTTAGCTCAGACTATGCACTCAGGTTCCCAATAGGTTGGAAATCGCACTGATGATAGTGATGATGATGGTTCAGAAGTCAAGGGACTCTTGAGGTGGCAGTCACTGCTTCCTTACAACATTGAGTTGTTGTATCCATTGAGGAATTTTATGGTAAGAATTTAAGGATCTCCTCTATTATTATCCCTAACTTTTGCTTGAACTGTTTCTTTTGAAGCTTACATTCAGCGGGATGTGAGAACAAGATTTGGTTATGCAATATTATCTCTAAGTTTTGATGATAACAGATGAATATTTGTATGAACAATTTTGTGCAACTAATGTTGTTATTTGTGAGAATCTAGCAAACAGGCTCTGCTTCCGTGAATTGGCGCAATGCTTAATGAAAGATGCTTCGAAGAACTGAACTCAATTCGAAGATAAGACAAGATTCACATAACTCTGATACGAAAGGAAAAGAGAATGAATTCTGAAGGTTAAAAGACAAGGGTTCTGATGGAACGAAGTCCAGATGCTGAAGCCTCACGATTTTCGATCAAGGTTCTGAAGACCTACCCAAAGTCGACTCTCATGCTTCAATCAAATATTATCATAAGCCTCTGAAGATATGAAGAAAGTGGATTAAGAGAATAAGGTTTTAAAGACAAGTTCTGAAGATTCTGGAAGCGCAGAGCTGATGATTCGAAGACTTGATAATCTCAAGAACCGAGCAATGTTTTCCCTTCTTACTCACGCTCACAAAAATCCTCTGAAGTTGAGAAGCCAAGAAAACCTGCCACACTGTACAGCTGTACCACATTACAACGTTAATATTCTTGAAGACTGTGCGAAATATAAATTAGACAATCTGACACAGACTGGACGCGCAACATGTAGAAGATTTTGTACCTGTCCTCACGCTTCTAGCCATAAGCCTACCTAGCCTTCATGATTCCATCTCAACGACTCTTTTCACTCGGCTATAAAAGGAAGCTCAAAGACTTGAAGAAAGACACACATGCGAACAACGACAACACTTTCTAACTCTATTCTTTCTTAAGTCATTCTTGGTCTAAAAACTTGTTTACATTATCAGCTTGATAAGAAGCAATTCTCTGTAAACCCGTTGTATTTGAACTAAAAGTTATATTCCTTAAGAGAGTCTTAGTGACCAGATCTCTTGAGAAGTCTAGGATGTGTGTCTTAGGGGATGTGCCTTAAGTAAGACCTATGTGGTTGGATTACTTGAGAAGTTTAGAACGTGTGAGTTCTAGAGGTTGTTGTTAGTCACCAGTTGTGTAGCTCGTGCAGTGTACTATTTTGTTGAATAGTGGATTAAGACCTCGTTGAGAGAGGCAAAATCACCTTGGCGGGTGGACTAGATTAACTTGAGAGATTCTCAAGTGAACTAGTATAAACATAACGTGTTTATATCTCTTTGTTTAACTAAGCTGTTGTTCTTTAAAAAAGGGTAAAAGTTTTAACAAGAAAGTTATTTAAAAGAAACGATTATTTTGAAAAACCAATTCAAACCCCCCTTTCTTGCGTTTTTCACACCTTCAATTGGCATCAGAGCTCCGGTCCTGAGGTGATAAAAAGATTGAATTTTTATCAAGCACTTAACAGTGTTCAATACCGATCCAAGTGTGAAAAACAATGACTACACCACCACCAACAACTTCTTAAACAAATGTTATTGAAAGAGAATCTTATACTGCAAAACCTCCTATATTTGATGGCGAAAAGTTTGATTATTGGAAAGATAGAATTGAAAGTTATTTCTTATCATTTGATCTAGATCTATGGGATCTAGTACTTGATGGCTATAGTCATCCTGTAGATTATGTAGGTAAAAAGATTGAAATAAGTGAGTTTACAGATGCTCAGAAGAAAACTTACAAAAATCATCACAAAGCAAGAACCATTCTGTTGAACGCAATTTCTTATACCGAGTATGAGAAAATCACAAACAAAGAAACTGCAAAGTCCATCTTTGGCTCTCTTCGTATGACTCACGAAGGAAATGCTCAAGTAAAGGAGACGAAGGCTCTTGCGCTAATCCAAAAATATGAAGTCTTCAAAATGGAAGAAGATGAGTCTGTTGAAACCATGTTCTCAAGGTTTCAAATGCTTGTTGTCGGACTCAGAGTTCTGAACAAAGGCTATTCTACTGCTGATCATGTAAAGAAAATCATCAAAAGTCCGACAAAATGGAGACCAATGGTGACTGCCTTGAAACTTGCAAAGGATTTGAATAATATCAGTCTTGAAGAACTTATCAGTTCTTTAAGAAGTCATGAAATAGAGCTTCAAGGAGATGAACCTCAGAAGAAAAACAAATCCATTGCACTAAAGGCAAAGCCAGAAAAGAAGAAGGCGTATCAGGCAGAAGAAGAAATGGAAGAATCTGAAGAAGATTCAGAAGAAGATGATATATCACTCATATCAAGAAAGATAAGTCAACTTTGGAAATACAGAAGGAACAAGTTCAAAGGACCAAGGAGAAGATTCGAATCTACATCTGGTCAAAGAAGAAACTATGGAAAAGATGTTACGTGCTTTGAATGCAAAGAACCTGGACATCTCAAATATGACTGTCCAAAGGCCAAGAAAGAAGAAAGACCTAGGAAAACCAAAAAGGGTCTCATGGTAACCTGGGATGATTCGGAATCTGAAGATGATGCTGATGAAGGTCGGGTCAACATGGTTTTCATGGCAGAAACCAGAAGTGACTCGTCAGAGGAAGAACTATCAGACTCTGACGATGAAAGAGATGTACTTTCCTCCTTATCACGATCTGAACTTGAATTAGGATTAACTGAACTTATAAAAAGATATCAAAACCTTCAAAGCAAATTCAAAATCTTGAAAAAGAGTTTTATAGTTTCTTCAGATGATCTTACTAAAAACAAGAAAACCATTTCTGAACAAAATGAGAAAATATTTGTCTTAGAAAATTCAAACACTGTCCTGAAATGTAAATTATCTAAGTTAGAAGAAGAAATTGTTTCAAACTCAACTAACACTAGTAAAGAAGACAAATATGATAACGCATTTAAAAATTTTCTTGCCAAAAGCGTAGATATAATAAAAATGGCTTCACTAATCTATGGAGTCAGTAGAAATGGCAGTAGAGGTCTAGGATATTCAGGACCATCTCAACCATATGATGAAACCAGAAACATCAAAATAATACCTCTATTCAAATAGTTTTTTCACTCTGGTACCGACCTTAAGCATTCAGAACCAAAAGGCTCAAACACTGGGATTACACAAACACACACACTAAGGAAATATCCTAAACACGAACACTATGCACAAACTCCACACCGTTTCACTAACGTACGGAAATCTGAAGGGACCAGAACCTTTAGAAGAACTAATGTGAAAGGACCCACAAAATGGGTACCTAAAAACAAGATAATCTATGTTGCAGATATCCTTAATAGCTCCATTGAAACACCAGTCATGGTACCTGGACAGTGGGTGCTCGCGACACATGACGGGAGAAAGACTTATGTTCCAAGATCTGAAACTTAAACCTGGAGGCGTCGTCGGTTTCGGAGGAAATCAGAAAGGAAGAATCATTGGCTCCGAAACTGTTGGAAATGGTAAGCTTCCTTCCATTAAAAATGTTCTATTAGTAGAAGGTCTAATGCATAATCTGTTGTCAATAAGCCAACTTAACGACAGTGGCTATGATCTCATTTTTAATCAAACGTCTTGTAAAGCTGTAAGTCAGAAGGATGGATCTGTCCTATTCAACGGAAAGAGGAAAAATAACACTTACAAAATTAAGTTATCTGATTTAAAACATCAAAATGTAAAATGTCTTCTTTCTGTAAACGAAGAGCAATGGGTCTGGCACAGACGTCTTGGCTATGTCAGTTTGAGAAGAATCTCTCAGCTTAACAAGCTTGGTCTTGTTAGAGGCTTGCCAAATCTGAAATATTCGTCAGACGCTCTTTGTGAAGCATGTCAGAAAGGAAAGTTTTCAAAAAACCTCTTTCAAAACTAAAAATGTTGTTTCTACCTCTAGACAGTTGGAACTTCTTCACATTGATCTGTTTGGCCCTGTAAAAACGGCCTCTCTCAATGGTAAGAAATATGGACTAGTCATCGTTGATGACTACAGCAGATTAACATGGGTAAAATTCTTAAAACACAAGGATGAATCACATTTTGTGTTTGCTTCCTTCTGCACTCAAGTACAAAATGAGAAAAATTGTAAAATAGTCAGAGTAAGAAGTGATCATGGTGGAGAATTTGAAGATAAAAACTTTGAAGAACTTTTTGATTCACATGGAATATCTCACGATTTTTCTTGCCCTAGAACTCCACAACAAAACAGAGTTGTAGAAAGAAAGAATCGAACTTTACAAGAAATGGCTCGCACCATGATCCAAGAAACTAACATTGCTAAGCACTTCTGGGCAGAAGCAATTAACACAACATGTTATATTCAAAATAGAATCTCTATAAGACCTATCTTGAATAAAACTCCATATGAATTGTGGAAGAATAAATTACCCAACATCTCTTATTTTCATCCATTTGGATGTGTCTGTTTTATGCTTAACACTAAAGAGAATCTTAGCAAGTTTGATTCCAAAGCATAGAAGTGTCTGTTATTGGGATACTCTGAACGCTCGAAAGGCTACAGAGTTTACAACACAGAATCAAGAATTGTGGAGGAATTCATTCATGTTAGATTCAATGATAAGCCTGACTCAGAAAAGTCAGAGCTAGTTGAGAAACTTGCAGATTTGGAAATCAGATTCTCCGAACCTAAGGAAAAGATAGATGAAGTTAAAGAACAACAAGATCCTACACAAGAAACCACTGAAGTAACTTCAAATACCCCATCTCAACGAAGAAGAAGACTGTCCACATCACATCCTGAGGAACTGATTCTGGGTAAAAAGATGCTCCTATCAGAACCAGATCAGCCTTTAGACCATCAGAAGAAACACTTGTAGGACTAGTATCATTGATAGAACCAACTACAATTGAAGAAGCCCTCATGGACAAAGACTGGGTTCTGGCTATGGAAGAAGAACTCAACCAGTTCTCCAAAAACGATGTTTGGGATCTAGTTCCTAAGCCCAAGAATGTTCATGTAATAGGAACCAAGTGGGAATTTAGGAACAAGCTAAATGAAAAGGGATAAGTTGTCAGAAACAAAGCACGACTTGTTGCTCAAGGATACGGTCAACAAGAAGGAATTGACTACAATGATAAATTTGCTCCAGTTGCAAGACTTGAAGAAATACGTTTGGTAATATCCTTTTCAGTAAATCATGACATCACTCTATATCAAATGGATGTTAAGAGTGCATTCTTAAATGGTTATATATCAGAAGAAGTTTATGTCAAACAACCTCCTGGTTTTGAAAATTCAGAAAAATCAGACTTTGTTTTTAAACTTAAAAAATCACTCTATGGTTTAAAACAAGCTCCCAGAGCTTGGTATGAAAGATTGAGCAAGTTTTTACTAGAAAACAATTTCACCAGAGGAAAGGTTGACACAACTCTTTTCTGCAAGACATATAAGAATGACATTCTCATTGTTCAAATCTATGTTGATGACATTATTTTTGGTCCTGCTAACTCTTCTCTATGTTAAGAATTTTCAAAGTTAATGCAGGCCGAATTTGAAATGAGCCTCATGGGAGAACTGAAAATCTTCCTTGGAATTCAGATTGATTAAAGATCAGAGGCCACTTACATCCATCAAACCAAATACATAAAAGAACTTCTGAAGAAGTTCAATATGACGGATTGCAACATTGCTAAAATACCCATGCATCCAACGTGTGTCATGGGAAAGGAAGAAACAGGAGTTAAGGTTTGTCAAAAACTCTATCGTGGTACGATAGGTTCTCTCTTATATCTAACTGCTTCTAGACCTGATATATTATTCAGTGTACATCTATGTGCTAGATTCCAATCAGATCCAAGAGAATCACATTTAACCGCTGTCAAGCGAATTCTAAGGTATCTGAAAGGAACAACTAACCTTGGCCTGATGTATAAGAAAACATCAGAGTATACTCTTTTTGGTTACTGCGATGCAGATTATGCCGGAGACAGATTAGAAAGAAATAGCACATCGGGGAACTGTCAGTTCTTAGGAAGCAATCTAATCTCATGGTCAAGCAAGAGACAATCTACAATTGCTCTCTCAACAGCTAAAGCAGAATACATATCGGCTTCCCTATGCAATACTCAAATGCTATGGATGAAAAATCAGCTGGAAAACTATCAGATATATGAGAGTAACATTCCAATCTTCTGTGATAATACTGCTGCTATCTGCTTAAGTAAAAATCCAATTTTGCATTCTAGGGCTAAACTCATTGAAATAAAACATCACTTTATTAGGGACTATGTTCAGAAGGGAACTCTATGCTTAAAATTCATTGATACAGACCATCAGTGGGCTGACATTTTCACAAAACCCTTAGCTGAAGATAGATTTATAATCATTTTAAAACACCTGAATATGAAGTAATGTTCAGAATAAAACATTTTCAGAACCTCATGTGTTTAATCAGAGAAAATTATTTTTCAAATCATCAGAGCCATTTTCTTAACGCATCTCAAGTTCTGATAATTATGTGACATGTCATATATTCGGAAAATTATTTTTGCACGTGATTTAAATAAAATTAAGTCACTTTAACTATTCAAATTAAACGAACAACATTCTCTCGAGATTGACTCAACTTTATCACATTTATTAGCTTATCCCCTCAAGAAGTTATCTGTCCTTTAAACCCTCGAGAATTTTTTTTCTCTCTCACAAACCCTAAAAGGTTAATCGACTCTCATCTATTTCTCTCTCTATCTATCACTCCCTCAAAATCAACTCAAAGTTCAATCGTCATTCCTTCTTACCACCGTAAGGATGAACACTCATCAACAAGATACTGTTCAAATCTCCCAAGAACTACCATCCTCATCCATCACACCCACTACTACTATCTCAACGGCTGAACCAGTTGTTTCAGATCCATTAAATCTTCCCTCAATTGATGCAAACCATGTCACCCAGAAAACTCGCTCTGTGGCATGTGTGACACAAGCAAACGATCTAACTGTTCTGAAAGAGCTAGATGTTGATTTCAACAACCTCTCTGATAATGGGTTTAACCTAATTGATCAATTTGGTGCTCAAGAATGGAAGAATTACTTTGATAGAATAAGAGGTCCATGCTTTGATGATCTAGTGAAAGAATTCTGGAGACATGCAGATACAGACGAATTCCATGTGGTATCTTTTGTTCTGGAGCAGAAGATTATCATCACTGAGAGATCTATTTCCGAATTGCTAGGAATGAAGTTCTTGGAAGGAAAGAGGCTGTACGGAAAAACTGAGAAATCTGAGTCAGTCATCAACAAAGCTATCTTCAAAAGCTGTCAATCAGGAACAACGGACTACAAAAGCAAAAACTTGCGTGACAACCTAAGGATCTGGCACACGATCATTCTTGGTTGCATCAATCCAAGACAGGTAAAGAGTGCTACAGATTTTGCCAACGCAAATAAAAAACACATGCTGTACTACTTGCACAAGCATGAGAAAATGTGCCTTCCCTCTATTCTGTTCTACTATTTAAGGGATATGGTGCGCAAAACAAGAACAACGGCCACACCAGAAAAGAAGATTGTTAACTACATCCCTTTTGGAAGGCTGATCTCTGACATTCTGGTTGAATGTGGTTTAGTGGATTATCTGACCAAGGAAGCAAAGTTCACGGAATATCTGAATGAAAAAGTTGGAGAAGCTTTCAATGCTGTAAATCTTAAACATATGAAGATGATTGCAAGTGTAGAGGTGAAACCAACACTTATTTCTCCCGACACGGTGAAAAAGATCAGGAATCCAGTGGAAAACTATCCATTCTACCGCAAAGAAGATAATCCAACAGCAATAGCCTCTTACATTGCCATAATGAGAGAAGCAGAATCTAGAGTTAAAGAAGTTGTCCCTCAGTCAAAGCACATTACCAGGAGTAAGAGGAAGCTTGTTGAAGAGGATGCGGAGTGTAAAAAAAGAAAAAGGATGAAACTGAAATCTCCAGAAAAGAAGCTCTTCTTTTTGAGAAAATCAATAAAGTTGATGCAAATCCATCTGTTGATGCACCATCTTCATCAATCACCTCTACCTCCATTCCACAAGTAAGGTTTAAACCTCCATCTTTCTCCATTCCTTTACCAACCACTGATCAATCAACCAACAATCCATCAATAACTACCCCAATCCTGTCTGAGAGTGTTTTTACCTATATTTCAACAACAACTACCTCAACAATTCAGCCAAATGAACTAAAAACAACAAATCAAATCTCTGAATCTCAAGCTCCCAATACTGAATCTAGTTCTGAGGGACCTCCTATGAATCTCTAGAAATTGTCCTACCTGAAAACCTCATGAGCTCTGACAATCTAGAAGTAATCTCTCCTAACAATCAACAACAACCACCTGAACCTGCTGCTACTGAGATTAACTTATCTCAGCAAACACCACCAGAAACCAACTCTGCCGAATCTAATCTCGCTCTGGTTATCTACAATGCTCCACCTCCAACATCCTTTGAAGAATGTACAAGTCAATTTCATAACAAAGCACTTGAGATGTTTGCTAAGCTAAGAGCGGAACTTTGTACAAGCACGAAGCTCAAGGAACTTGAGAGTGCCTGTCAAAGTTTTCAAAAATGGCTGGACATGGAACTTACAAGAATTGTAAGTTTCTCAAACACAACCATAACTACTGAACTAGCAAAAGCTAAGGAGAGAGCTGAAGCTGAAGCAAGAGTCAGAGTACTCAAGTTCTTAGCTACTAAGCAGAGAGAAGCTGAAGAAAAGGCTGCTAAAGAAGCAGAAGAGCAAGCTGCTAGAAAGGCACAAGAAGCTGCAGAGGCTGAAAGAGCTAAAGAAAGTGCTATGATTGCTTCCACCTCTGACCCTGTTATCAAGCGTCTGGGAGATGCCGTTGATGAAATCAGAACTGAACAGAAGAACTTCAGAGAAAGGTTTGACAAGCAAGACACTGTCAATGAAAATCTTCAGATCATGATGAAGAAAATCTGGGATAAACTGTCCTCTGACAGCAAATAAACCTCTGTTTGTCTTTTAAGTTTTAGTTATGTGTTTTTCACCCTTGGACTATGCTGTTTATCTTTTTGATTCATGACAAAAAGGGGGAGAAAGTATATGAATGTGATAATTTTGATCCTATAGTCATTCTCCGAAAAACAATGTTGCTTACATGCTAACAGATAAATCCATCATCTCTATTAGATTGTTTTTCTGTATTTTTTTCTCTGTGCAGATAACTCAGAATTCTGATGATGAAGAAATACTCAAAAGGTTAATGAAGTAAGGGGGAGCCCAAGCAAGAACCTTAATCTAATACTCAGGGGGAGCACTTCATAAAAAGGATAAGTTATCCTAAAAACCTTTTCATTTTCCCTATGTTATATATATCAAAATTGTGTCATCAAAATATATAGTTTTGTCATCAACAAAAAGGGGGAGATTGTGAGAACAAGATTTGGTTATGCAATATTATCTCTAAGTTTTGATGATAACAGATGAATATTTGTATGAACAATTTTATGCAACTAATGTTGTTATTTGTGAGAACCTAGAAAACAGGTTCTGCTTCCGTGAATTGGCGCAATGCTTAATGAAAGATGCTTCGAAGAACTGAACTCAATTCGAAGATAAGACAAGATTCACATAACTCTGATACGAAAGGAAAAGAGAATGAATTCTGAAGGTCAAAAGACAAGGGTTCTGATGGAACGAAGTCCAGATGCTGAAGCCTCACGATTTTCGATCAAGGTTCTGAAGACCTACCCAAAGTCGACTCTCATGCTTCAATCAAATATTATCAGAAGCTTATGAAGATATGAAGAAAGTGGATTAAGAGAACAAGGTTTTAAAGACAAGTTCTGAAGATTCTGGAAGCGCAGAGCTGATGATTCGAAGACTTGATAATCTCAAGAACCGAGCAATGTTTTCCCTTCTTACTCACGCTCACAAAAAGCCTCTAAAGTTGAGAAGCCAAGAAAACCTGCCACACTGTACAGCTGTACCACATTACAACGTTAATATTCTTGAAGACTGTGCGAAATATAAACTAGACAATCTGACACAGACAGGACGCGCAACATGCAGAAGATTTTGTGCCTGTCCTCACGCTTCTAGCCGTAAACCTACCTAGCCTTCATGATTCCATCTCAATGGCTCTTTTCACTCGGCTATAAAAGGAAGCTCAAAGACTTGAAGAAAGACACACATGCGAACAACGACAACACTTTCTAACTCTATTCTTTCTTAAGTCATTCTTGGTCTAAAAACTTGTTTACATTATCAGCTTGATAAGAAGCAATTCTCTGTAAACCCGTTGTATTTGAACTAAAAGTTGTATTCCTTAAGAGAGTCTAAGTGACCAGATCTCTTGAGAAGTTTAGGACGTGTGTCTTAGAGGTTGTGCCTTAAGCAAGACCTGTGTGGTTGGATTACTTGAGAAGTCTAGAACGTGTGAGTTCTAGAGGTTGTTGTTAGTCACCAGCTGTGTAGCTCGTGCAGTGTACTATTTTGTTAAATAGTGGATTAAGACCTCGTTGAGAGAGGCGAAATCGCCTTGGCGGGTGGACTAGATTAACTTGAGAGATTCTCAAGTGAACTAGTATAAACATAACGTGTTTATATCTCTTTGTTTAACTAAGTTGTTGTTCTTTAGAAAAGGGTAAAAGTTTTAACAAGAAAGTTATTTAAAAGAAACGATTATTTTCAAAAACCATTTCAAACCCCCCTTTCTTGCGTTTTTCACACCTTCACGGGATGCCCCAGTTTTTGCCTAAGTCTCCTTCATAGGTTTTGACTTAGCGAGCCTTTTTTTTTATTCTTTTTTTATTTTGAGAAGGAAAGTGAATGTCTGGATTAATGATTACGGTGAACCATAATTCACTTTTTGACTTGAAAAATATCTTCGACACTTGCTTGCTGTGTACGAAGGAAAATTGTGAATGCAACCTTTATATGAAAGGTGTCTTGCATGAACACACAACCAAGTTAACTGAGAACTACCCATCCCAAGGTTAAGATTGCGGGTTTTTTTTTTGTAAAGAAATAAACTCCTGCTTCTGGGCTGAAGGGTTTGACAAGGGAATAACTTCCTTATTTCTTCAGTGTTTGGGAATTGAAACAATGCCTTACATTGTCAGCAAAGTTTATTTGAAAGCATATAAGCAATTATGGGTATAACATTTTCGTCATCCTCCCTCCAATCTTTGCACAGTCAAAAAGAAAGTGGGAAAGAGATAAAATATATTTTTTTTAAAAGAAAGCATAAAGATGTAAATATTGGACAAAATGAATTGAATCAAAAGTTACAATGCTCATTTCATTGATTACGGAAGTACAAACATAATTTGAATACAAACAACTAGTACAAAATAAAGGAAAATGCAAACAACAAGAAACATGGCCTAGTGACTAGTTAAACACAAGGATGAGTTGTCCTGTCTTTAGGAAGTAGCTGGGCTGAAGTCGACTGAAGCTTCACTTGGTATGCCCTGGCAGAGGATTGTTCTGGACATTAGGATTATTGTCATGAAAGCTAAGGATTTCAGCCTTAATCAAATCACGCACTTTAGCCTTTAGTGCATAATAATTTTCCAAGTCGTGGCCCGCGGCGCCTTCATGGAATACACAGTGGATATCAGATCTGAATCCATCTGGAAGAGAGGAGGAGGCAGAGTCCTTGTGGTAATCAAACGTTTCTGAACCAAACCAGGATAAAGTTTGGTGTACGTCATGGGAATAGGATCAAATTGATTCCTATTACGGTATTGGTTTTGTCCTAAAACCAGATGTTGAGGAGCTTGAGCTAGTTGTGAAGCAGTAACAGCAACAATAGTAGCAACAGTAGGGGGATTAACGCACTGAGGTCTAGGACGAGGCCTTCTAACTTCAACCATAATAACATTAGTCTGATCTTCCATCTTCTTTTGAAAGTTCCCATAGGATTTCTTCGCACTATTGGAAGATTCAGTAGCCTTAGATACTTTACCATTCTTGAGTTCTTCCTCGGGTCTTTGGCCAATAGTTACCAAATCAGTGAAATTGGAGGAAACACTGTCAATCATCTTCTCCTAATATAATGGAGACAAGGTGTCCATGAACATTCCAGTCAGTTCCTTTTCGGCCAAAGGAGGTTCAACTTGGGAAGCCAACTCTCTCCACTGCTGAGCATACTCTTTGAAGGATTCCTTCTCATTTTGAGTTATATTTTGAAGCTGGCGACGGTCCGGAGCCATGTCGAGGTTGCACTTATACTGCTTCATGATAACATTTGTAAGATCTTGGAAGCAATGGATGGAGCTTTGTTCAAGACTCATGTACCATTTGAGTGAGGCTCCACTCAGGCTGTCTTGAAAGCAGTGGATGAGCAACTTTTGATTGTTGGTATAAGAAGCCATTTTTCGGATGTACATAACCAAATGGGCTCTTGGACATGAGTGACCCTTGTACTTCACAAACTCTAGCATTTTGAACTTAGCAGGCATAACAAGGTCGGAAACTAAGCACATGTTTTCTGCATCCACACTAAAGAAGTCAGTACTCTAAATGGCCCAGAGTCTATTGTCTATGGTATGAAACTGTTCACGGATAACCTCAGGTTCAACAAAGTCTTCACGGTCTTCACCCTGAGCACTGGCAGCATTGTACTCATAGAGAGGGTTCTCAAAGGGAGCTCAGGCAGTCTGGGTAACAGTGTGGACCACAGGTCTGGGCTTGCCAAAAACTGGAGCTTGAAAAACTGGTATTGCAGTCTGACCAATCATAGCAGTAGAAGTAAGAGGTGGAGAGTAGTTGTGGGGTAAACCAAACTCTGGCCAAGTTGAAGGTGACATATGAACAGGTGGAGGATCAGCACTTGAAACTTCCTGGATGACACTTCTCTGAGGTTGTTCTCCTCTGGCAATCAGGACTTGGAGCATCTCAGTGAGTTTAGTCATGCTTGACCTAAGATTGTCGATTTCCATCCTGATCTCTGTGTTGTGCACTTTTTGCTCTAACATCCTGCGTCTATAGTTAGCTTTTGTCCTGTATCTCTGTCGAGGAATCAGCTTGAAGACTGACAGGTGACACTAGAAGATAAAGACAGCTAGATATGAGTCACTGGACAAATAGACGCATGCAATGAATCATGCCAATGATGCAAATGATATGCAATGCGATGCAAATCACACATAGAAGGATCAAAGGTTCGAGATCCCAACATGGAGTCTGGGTAAATAACCAACAAACAAGGTGTGTACTAGGGGTAAAGCTCCTGTACAATGGGTTCTAACAAAGATTCCGGAGTCATCGATCCATGTTTCGGATATTACCGACACTCCAATTACTCGGGAATCAGTAATATTCTCAAGAGAATCTCGTCTGAGTGTAGCATCGCGTATCAACTACTTCGGGACTACTCCCTCATAGTCACCGCACTACATCCTAAGAGGCCAATTGGGATAAATGGGTTCTAAAGGTCCTCAATGTCACGGGCCCTAGGTCGAAAGTAATAATGCTTTCACGAATACTCGTTCAATAATACTACTCCCAAAAGGGCCTCAACTGAGTGGTGATTTCTCAAGTTAGCTTGGTCGGGAATCAACTCCCTATATGCCTCCTTGAATATATCACCTTCCTATCATAAGTGCGCTCAAGTCCGGGTTAGGACTTATCTCACCACTCAAGGTAACCACCCTGCATACTGAAAAACCCAAGCAGATACAGATATATAAAAATATACAAATACACAAGTATTCAAGCAATAACAAACAATAATAGCAACACAAATATAACAAGTTAGGCTCAACCCACTGAACGGTGTCCTAAGTGAAGTCGCCATTTTCTGTCGCGGTGAGAATCAGATACCAAAGCTATCGGATAAGCTTGGCTCGCAAAATAAAGATATCACCACCGAACTTTTATTTTTCCAAGGAATGGAGAAAAGATCGAACAAAAACCCTAAGTGAAATGCAAAGCAAAAAGCAAGGCCTAAAGCTAAGCAAATAGAGATCAAAGGTACGGGGGTTGGTTATACTAAGGGAAGGTACTAGCACCCTAAGCATCTGTAGTACTTTACAGGAACCTCTTGAAATATTTGTGTTTTTGCTAAAATTGTTTGCTAAAGGTAAGGATGGATAAAAGTAAAAAGAAAGGTGGAAAAAGAAAAAGGTAGCTCGCTAGGATCATCACAATGCTATGCCTACGTATCCTATACAAGAAGTCAGAGAAATCGTAGTTCAGAACTACAATGTAAAAAGGAAAAAGAGTGAAAAAAGAAAAGGTTGCTCGCCAGGGATCTGGGCCTTGTGCCTACGTATTCTCAAGAAGAACTTGAGAAATCAGAGTGTCTGTAGTTCGTGGAAGTACGAGTTGCCAGGTTCTAAGAACCAAGAACAACAAAGAAAAGTAAAGAACAAACAAGGGACATGCACAATGACAATAAGTCAACATACAGTCCCTCCCCTTGGATTAAGTTAACAAGGATAGAAAACAAAGCAACAGATACATGGAAGAACATCATGTAAATGGCAAGCAAATAAGGCACACACACAGTACACAGAAAAACATCATGTATGGTCAGACAGATAAAATAGCACAGAATACGAATGGAAAAACATCATGGTAATCAGACAATGAAAAGTCAACAGAAGTACACGGAAAAGCATCGTGTAAAAGAAACAGTTACTTCAAAACGTCGTGACAAATCGTCAGCACATAAAATCAATAGACAATCAAAACACACACGGAAAAGCATCGTGAATAAAAGTAACAGATAAAATCAACAATTAATCAAGGCAAAAATATCAGGGATTAACCAGATAGAACCAGCTCAGAAAAAGAGACACAGACAAGTCATGACAATCGAATCGGATGACAAGGAATTATTAATTAATTTAAATATAAATACTTAATAAGATTAACTAATAATTTAATTAATCAAATTAAATAAATATATTTAAAACAAATAATAATTATCACACTTATATTTTTTACATTTTTAGATATTTAAATAAAAGTAACTAAAATCAAATTTTTATAATTCAAAGAAAACTAACTAACTAAAAAAAAATAACAATATAAACATTGTTTTTTACTTATGCCAATTAATTAGAACATAAAACAAACAACTAAAAACACAAAAAAAGGAATGGATCATCTAGGGTAAACAAAACAAATTTTATTTATAACACTTGTTGATTAAGTGTTACCAGAAACGGAAAACAAATAAAATTTAAATATTAAATATTAAAAAATAAAAATAATAAAAGGAAATAAAATATCAGCTATTAAAAAATAAAATCTAAAGTAAAAAAACTGACTAATAAAAATAATTATTAAATTAAAAACAAAAATAAAACGGTAAAAAACGAGAAATTGAACCGATATCGAAGTGCTCATAAAAATAAAATGAATACACAAAAATGATCAGCAAAAAATATACGACTCGGAAAAATACAGCGTTTTGTCAAATTTCGAAATAAATTTTACCCGATTAAATGACTTAAACTGTCCAAAAATGCGACCGTAAAGTGATCGAAAAATTAAAAAGAACACGTCAGGTTAAACTACGCAAAACGTAGATTAATATTACTGACGTTTGCAAGCTCGATTTTAAAATTTTCCGTCCACTGATTTTGCGCACAATTGACTTTTAGTTTGACCGATTCGGCTGTAAATTCAACAAGTTTATTTCCGCTGATAAATTGGGTATTATGTAAGATAACAGACATGATATGCTATACAGATGATGCAAAAAGACGTGGGATCTTAGCGTCAAAAATTAGGGTATGACACCATCATTAAAAATTATTTGGTTTCTAACCCACCAAATGCACCAACGAGTGCAAAACCAGATCAAAGACGTCGTTTTCTTCGACGTGTTATGAATCAACCAAATAAACCACTCCATAAAATGTTCACCACAATTGTCTCTTTCATACCAAGGTATTCTAACCCATTCCGAAATCTCCTTCCAAACTAAACGAATCTTTGGACATGTAATCATAACATGATATAATGTTTCTATAGCATTGAAACAAAAAACACAAACAATATCATGAGAATTATAAATTATCCCCCTGGCTGCCACAATTGATCGTGTTCGTAATCTATCCAAGAACAATTTTCAACCGAGCATTTTGACATTCATCTGAATCATTGATTGCCACATTATATCTATAGTAGTCTTGGAAGAAATTTCCAACAACTCGAACCCATTGACTTGTTGAATGAAGTCGTAACAAGACTTAACAGAGAATTGGTTATTAATTGAACCGGTTTCCAAAAGTTAGTCCTTCTATGATTTCCACCAACCTGCAGCCCAAGAAATTTAAAAGGTAGAATTCCTTGTTTACACGATAAGAAGTGTGCAACATCTGTCATGAAAGCATCCTTTACTCCCACATTATAAAGGAAACTCTTCCAAAAATTAATTCTCAATCCTGATACTAACTTGAAACCTTTCAAAATAGATTTAATTCCCCACAAATTATTCCAATCTTCTTCACAAATTAATATTGCGTTGTCTGCAAATTAGATAAGATTGGCAACATCATTCGTGTTTAATCTAAAACCACTAAAAATACCACCATTGCTGGCCCTTTTCACCAAATAAGCCAAACCCTCTGCCACAATAGAAAACAAGAAAGGAGACAAGGGGCCACCTTGTCTTAGCCCCCTTGAACCCTTGAAGTCTTTAGTAGTTCCTCCATTCACCAAGACCGACATGTAATTATTTAATACTCTTCCTTAAGCCATTGCATCCATTTATCACTGAAATTCATAGCCAACATAACCTTTACCAAAAATTCTCACTTTACGCAATCATATGCTTGCGCGAAATAAACTTTGAACATTAAACATCTTCGTTTCCTCTTTTAGCTAGATCAACTACCTCATTAGTCACCAATACACCATCAAGAATCTGCCTCCCCAAAAAAAATATCGTTTGTGACTTTGAAATCAACCTGCCAATCACCTTACTTAGCCTAGATGTCAAAATCTTCAAGATTACCTTATAGATGCAACCCATAAGACTGTTAGGACGATATTCTTCTAAACCATAGGGATTAAGGTTCTTAGGAATTAACACAATAAAGGATGAAAGCAAAGACTTTGGAAGTGCAGCAGTGCCATGAAACTCTTGAATACAGCTAATCACTTCCGCCACAACCACACCCCAACATCTTTTTAGGAACTCTAGGTTGAAACCGTTGGGGCCTGGACTTTTGTTCCCATCGCAATCACAAATAGCCTAAAAAATATCCTCAGATGAGAATGACTCGTGCAGTATCTCTCTTTCATCTACCGTAAGCCTAGGAAAATCATACATATCCAAATTAGGCCTCTTACCTCCAATTTTCTGAAACCTAGTAGTAAAAACTTCCTTGATAGTATGCTTCACATATGAAACATCCTCTAGTCAGCTAGATCCTATCTTGACTTATGAAATGAAATTTCTCCTAGCTCTAGAATTCATAACGGCATGGAAATACCTCGAATTTGTGTGCAAGTCGGTGTCCATAACTACCCGAAACATGAATAGTGTTCCAAGTGATTTTGAAAAATTCTATAAAGCCTAGGTGTTAGAATCAAGACATCTAAACTAGATAGTATCCAAATTCAGGGAAAAAAAAGATATTCGCGAACATACCAAGTTTAATTGCGCTGGAAAAGGTACAATCTTAAAACCACATGTTGGGAAGCCTGTGAGTAATGGTAGTGGTATGCATCCTCATAGTAAGCAATGGTATAACGGAAACAATGGTAGATCATATGCTCAGGTGGTGGGTGATGTAAGTAAGAGGAATTAATTCTTGGAGAAACCATCATTTGCTCATCTCCAGTTCAATGTTGATGAAAAAGATATAGAGAGGTTTAAGAAGGATTTTGTTGGGGTAGTAAAAAAAGCAGGGGATAATTATAATATACAAGAAACACTTAATGGAGAGGGATATTTCATGATCAAAGCTATACCACTTGGAGCTAACTTATGCTTATTAAAAGAAACTATTACGGGAGACATCAACTCTATGGTTAGGAATGACGAAGTATGGGTGAAGAGGTGGTTTAATGATATTCATTCATGGACTCCAGATGATGTTGACAAGGAAAGGCTTACATGGATGAAATGTTTTGGACTACCATGTCATGCTTGGACCTCTAAATTCTTCAAATTCATATCAGGCTGTGTGGGAGAATTTGTTACATGTGATGTCAACATTGAGAGCATAAATTCTTTGATGTGGCTAGATTTCTTATCAAAACTAAGTTTGCGTTGAACCTTAATGAGGTATTTAATGTGGAGATTAATGATAAAATATACAAAATCAAGTTAATAGAGGATTTCCATGGTCCCAAACAAATCACAATTCGAAAAGAAGATGAGAGGGATAGTGAATCAGATGATTCTAATTCTGGTGGGGAGGATGGAGTTTCAAAGACGTCAACGGAAGAGGAAGAAGATATTAACCATAATGAGCATGGAAGTGAGATTCTCTTGATAGGAATGAAGAGGAGTCTAGCCCCCATAATGAGGCGGATAGGGATCCGGCGGAGCAGAGAAATCTATCTACATCAAAGCCTGTGGAACAACTGAAAGGCTACGAGGTGGCGTTATTTGAAGGGACTGTCATAGCAGGCATAAAGGTATCAATTGGAGGGAGTGAACAAGTTAATGATACTTGTGAGGGTTCCAATGCACTTAGCAGAAAAAGTTGGAATGGAGATGGGACAAGTAAGTATAACATGCACCATTGATAAGGGAGTGGAAAATGCATCTGGTTGTCAGCCTCATGGCATTAAACAAATGGGCATAAGGGATCTTGAATCGTGTCCTTCTGACCCAATAACCTGCACCCCTTTTGGGCCTATTGGACTGGTTTTGGGCTCTAGAATGAAAAAGACAAAATTGATGAAGGAGATATATGAAAACATAAAAATACCTTTCTCCCTTTCCTATTTTTCTGCTCTGATTCACTCGGTGAATAAAAAAACTATGTCTCAACGTATGCCGGAGTCTGACACAAGCAACTCAAATGATCGCGTCGAGGTAAATTATTCAAGTTCAATTATTCTGGAGGATCTATTCTTTGCTACGATTTTATCGGTGATGGTGATGTGAACCAAGGTAACTAGCGAATAAGGAAGTCCTTGGAGGACGTTCCAGCAAAGGTATGGCAAATTATCAAGGAAATGGATGTTGAAGGAGAAAATAGTGATGAATTTTTTGAACGTACTGTCAGAGATTTGGAATCAGGGGACCGCAAATTATTTGAAGATAAGAAGGGGATTGAGACTGGGGTTCCATGAATATAGTCTCATTCAATATAAGACGGTGTGGCTCCTCAATTAAAAAGAGGAGAGTTTGTCAAATGATTGCGGAAGGGAAAACGGACATTTGTTTCATTCAAGAATCAAAACTTCAGGTTATTAATGATAGGGTGGTGAGGAGCATATGGGGAAAGGATAATTTTGGGTGGTCTGCGATTAATTAAATTGTACAATCGGGGGGCATATTATCAATGTGACGCAAATATGTAATTGAGATGAAATTTAGTTTTAGAGGAGATGAATTTTTGGGGATTAACTGTCAATGGAAGGGCATTAACTACTATTTTGTAAATATGTATTCTTCGTGTCGTATCATGGAGAAAAGAAAACTGTGGTCAGACTTGATTAAGACTAAGAATAAATTTTCTCTTGGAGAACGGCTTGTGGGGGCGATTTTAACTCTGTTAAGATCGAGGAAGAAAGGAAAGGGAAAGGCAAGGCGAATGCGGCCGAGATGAATGATTTTTCATCTTTTATAGATGCCATGGAGCTCATTGATCTACCAGTGGTGGTAACAAATTTACTCGATTCAATTTAAATGGAGGTTGCACAAGTAGATTGGATAGAATACTTTTGACTGAGGTTCTGATTAGGGAATGACATGTAGTGGCGCAACAAGTTGGCAACTAAGACATCTCAAAGGGATTGAGTTGCGCCAAAGCCTAAAGTCCTGACTCTAACTTCACCCCTCTCCAATCAGTCGAGTGGCATTAGCCCCTCTCCCAACAAGAGGATGCATGAACCTCAAAGTCAAGTGTGCTTTACCAAAACTTTCTCTGATAGGGGCTCGAACGCCGACCGTTGCTTGTTTGGTCCGAGATTACAGACCAATTTAGTTGAAGAATAATAACATCAAAAATCAAATGGGGACCTAAAGCTTTTAAGATGTTTAGGTGAATTAATTCTTTATACTCATTTATAAAATTTTAATGTTAATATGTTGACAACTTAGGTATATTATTAACGCGGCATGTATAAAACTCAAGGAATAAAAATAATGGAACATAAAATTTAGAGGAAGAAAAAGATGTTAGATGGCATGATGCACATGTTGGGATGAAGATGATTATGGTTGAAGCTTTATTCATATCTTAATATATACTTTAACAACACTAATGATACAAAGTTGTTATTGCTCATCATAGTATTGCTTTAACTTAGTGACCTCAAAACGGTGTTAACAAAAGAACCAAAATTTAGGCATATTCGGTATTTGATATAGATTAAGCATCAACAATCAAAACATCACAAATGCTTTGAAATTAATTAAGTAATTGATAAATAAAAAACATATATTATTGAATTTCAAACAACCGCGCCAGTTTAGGTAAGACTATATGTTTAAGTTGTTTTTTCTTCGCTTATAATTTTATTTTCTTTTAAAGCAAAATTATTTGTTACGTTGAATTATAGAAAACCATCACCAAGTACTTATTAAGACTACACCATGATGTGGTTGGTGCAAAAGACAAACATTTTTACTATAATAAACCAGTAAGATACGGGAGCACGAGTAAAATTATTTGATACAATATTAAATATGTTTAAATGTAAATTTGAATTTATATATGTATTTAATTTTAAAATTAGTTATTAATTTTAAAATGAACAATGATTATATAAATACGATTGTAATTAAATACAAAGAGAAAAAAGAACTTGTAAAATAAAATAAAAAATTAATATTTGATAATAAGGATTTTATCTTTCAAATTAAGGTAATTATTGATTAAAATAAAATATGTATTGTTTTTTTAGTGACCCGTGAAATATAAAATTTATTTGATAGATATTAAAATGTATTTATATACATATGTAAATAATCATGCAAAAAGAAGAAAAAAAAGATTCATAAGATAAAAAAAAGACAAAAAAAGGAAATTTTGATGCGATAATGACCCGTGAGAGAAAAAAATTATTTGATGCAATTTAAAATGTATTTAGATACAAATGCAAAATTTAAAATGATATACTTAATTGTAAAATGAACAATAATCATATAAATTAAATTGTATTAAATAATTATATAAAATGAAAAAAAAGGAATCATGAGATGAAGAAAGAAAAAAATTAACATTTAATTTTGTCTCTCAAATTAATGGTAGATTAAAATAAAATAGATATTGTGTTGATAGTGACCCGTGAGATAAATAAATTTTTAATTTTATTAAAATTAAAAAATAGATTTTTGATATTTTTAGTGATAATAATTAAATAGAGAAAAAAATTAAAATGAAAGTGAGAAAGTGTGAGAAAAAGAAATGTGAGAGATATTTGAAATTTAAATGAAGAGAGAGAATGAGTGTATGTAATATTTAATTGTGATTTTATTGATAGAGATTGATAAATGAATGTCACTTGTCATGATATAATAGGAGTTGAGATTGAAAAAAAGTAAACATTAGTTGATTACTAAAATGTCTTTTTATTAGTGTAAATGAATTGTGATAAAAGGGTAATTTTGAGAGTTCATGCAATTGAATTATAATAGATAGATAGTAGATTTGAGTATCTTGAAGAAATAGTTAGACACGTGGACTTTTACAGCTGTATATAGAAGAATCTACTCACTACAAAAAAACTAGTGTGGAACCCGTGCGTTCGCACGGGGACCCGTCGTAGTCGCGCGTTTGTTTCAGAATGTATTTGTTGTCATATTATTTATTTTTTTTAAAAATATAGAAATAAAAAAAATTACAATTAGTTGAAATATTTATAAATTAATTAACGTAAATTAATTAATTTGAAAGAGTTGTTGTAATATTTGAATAAACACGATTAAAATAGAAACTAATAATTATTTGAAGTAAATAAAGACTAAAAATAATTTAATCAAAAATTAAATAAATTATTCAAAATTTAATTTGAATTTAAACATCATTAATAGAATATATCAATTAATTAAATGAAAAACTAATTAATTAGAAAATGGTATACAAACTAATAATTATTTGAAGTAAATAAAGAATAAAAAAATTTTAATCGAAAATTAAATAAATTATTCAAAATTTAATTTGAATTTAAACATGATTAATAGAATATATCAATTAATTAAATAAAAAACTAATTAATTAGAAAATTGTATACATAATAATAAATAAATAAATAGACAAAGTATATTTTAAAAAATTAAAAAAAGGAATAAATATATTTTCAAAGTAGATGAAGAGGTGTGCATGCACTTCAAAGAAAATATTGGGAAGGGTGAGGGAACGTTACTGTTTTCAATCACCTTTTTGAAACCACAAAATATCAACGCCATAACAGTTGAAACATGGATCGGAGAAGCAAATGGGCTGAGTGTAGCAGCGAGGTCATCGGCCGTCAGTTAAAGGAAAGAAGCGAGGTTCTGCGTGCATGGAAATCGTATTTTGAGATGAGTCGGGCTTCCTCGACTGCTGCTGAGAGGTTTAAACGAAAACATAATTTGCATGCAAATCTTTCCTAAATAGATGTATTATGTTCGGTAACAAATGTATTTTCATGCAGATGTCAAGCATTACCCACATCTGGGATGGATATGGAGGTGCTGGACTTTGAAAATTCTGATAAAAACACATGAATGTTAGTGTATTTTTTATATTCTCACATTCTTGTTGTTTCTGGTTTGTGTATACAACGCTTATGCAAAGGGGAAGAAAAAGTCTTCGGGGTCTGTTAAAGCGGGACAACAAAGCCCTCATAATAGGATAAGGTAAATTAGTTTTTCTATAAGTTTGCTGACATTCACAGGTTAAATAGGATGTATGAATATAGTGGATTTATAATGTTTTAAAGGTTTAGGTGGTTGTTCAGTCGGATGTTGTTAGTTTCTTAGATTTGTGGTCACTTTGGTGCGGATTGTTAGTTCTGACATTCTTTTGTTTCTGGTTTTTCGGAGAAGCAAATGGGATGAGTGTAGCAGCGAGGTCATCGGCCATCAGTCAAAGGAAAGGAGCGAGCTCCTGCGTGCATGGAAATCGTATTTTGAGATGGTCCGGTCTTCCTCGACTGCTGCTGAGAGGTTTAAACGAATACATGATTCTGAACTGGTTGCATGCAAATCTTTCATTAATAGGTCTATTATGTTCGGTAACAAATGCATTTCCATGCAGATGTCACTGTGAAATAGTTAGGTTTCCTTTTTTAGATTAAATGACTTCTACAATAACGTTATTTCCAAAAATGTTTGTGGTCCAATCTTTATATCTGTGTTGAGGATCATTAGATCTCACAGAAATTCTGATAAAAACACATAAAAGTGTTAGTGTATTTTTGATATTGTCACATTCCTGTTGTTTCTGGTTTGTGTATACAGCGCTGATGCAAAGGGGAAGAAAAAGTCTTTGGGGTCTGTTAAAGCGGGACGACAAAGGCCTCATAATAGGATAAGGTAAATTAGTTTTTCTAGAAGTTTGCTGACATTCACAGGTTTAATGGGTTGTATGAATATAGTGGATTTATAATGTTTTAAAGGTTTAGGTGTTTATTTAGTCGGATGTTGTTAGTTTCTTACATTTTGTTTGGTTCTGACCGTGTGTGCAGTGCTAATGTAAAGGATATACAAAAGGCAGCAGGGTCTGTTAAAGAGGGAGGGCAACGACCCGGAAAAAGGATAAGGTAAGTGTGAGTCAAACATGTTAGCTATTAAAAGTAGTTATTAGATTTGCTTGTAGAGTCTAACATGTCTAATGGGTTGTGAAAGACGCGAAAGCGCTGCGGTCGAATGTATATGTAAGCTATGTAGCAGAATGTTTGTTATTATAATAGGATTGAATACATTGGTTGTTTCTAAATTATTGCCTATGTGATGTGCAGCAAATACCGCGCCATGTGATCAAGAGGTGCCAAGTCAAACCACAAGACTCCATCATTCTATATGACACTGACAAGTCACATTCCTATGACTGTGAATTGAGAAAGAGGCCTGAAATAATGGAGATGTATCTTCTCGGTGGATGGTACGCTTTTGCTAAAGACAAGAATATTAAGGAAGGAGACGTGTTGTAGTTCTGCATTAGATACCAGTCTGTTAGCGAAATATTGGTGTCCGTGAAGTGGAGAAATGCGAGACGCTGATTGCTCAAACAGTGTCATTAAGAAAGTCATGTGTGTTTCAAGTATTTTCTGTGATGTTTTGTTAAGTTTTGTGAAAGTTATGTTTGTAACACCGTATTCCAACTGGCGCAATGAATTTTTTTGTAATGTTCACAGTGAAACAAACCTAGCTTTATGAAATTGTGAAATGCAATGATTTCCATGCAGTCACATGCATCAATCTCGCAAGAAAACTCTATGCTTTTAGCAGCGTTTGTTTAATGTTTGTTAATGCAGAAATGCTTCTCTGATATTCGTTCGTAGATTAAGTGTTTTATGTTATTTCAACTGCGTAGCAACTAATGAACCGAGATAAGTATGTTGTTTCATATTAGACATGGGGATGCATCTCTGACTTTGTAAAAAATACATCATCAATGGAGTATATGCATAATAGCTACAAATATTTAATGGTTGTTAGTGATTGTAACTGTTGGGTAGTGGGGTCACATGTGGGGTTAATATGTTTAAACTTTGAGTGGTGTGTTGAATTATTGAGTTGTGGAGATAATGGTAATTTACATATGGATACTTTATGATACTTTACACGTGCATTTACTCAGTGACCACCAACATAAAGTGGTCATAAAGAATGGTTAGAAAAAATAAAAAAGGTTGGTGGTTGCCATCAAGTCCTACAGTTAGCAAGCATATATTTCATTCACAGTGCTGGTTATACGAAATTACCAATTGAATCTGGTGTGCACAACCATCAGCGCTGTAACTACCTCATAAGTTGGGTTATTTGTTTTGTGTTCAGCATCAATGGCAACCAGTGCAGGCTTGGGAGATGCAGATCTGGTGGATACTTTTGAAATTGCAAAGTTGGACATTCAAGTAAGTTTTCTATTAATTAAACTGAATGTGTAGCCCAAAATTATTAGTATTTATATAAAAATAAGCATGTAAAATCATAATAATTATATATGTAATATAGCCTTATCCGGAGAACGACCCAAAATTTGTTAGAAGTCATATAGAAGATCTTGCAAAAACATGGAGGATAATAAACAACGATGGTACTGTTTCCGAAATTGTTTTTAACGTAAATGAGGATGTTCCACTTGTTGTTGCCGGTTGGATGGAGTTACAACAGTTGTACGAACTACCAAATAATGTAGCAGTGTTTTTTGCCTTTTATGGCAACGATAAATTTGAAGTTGCTGCGTTCAAAGAGATATCCGATTATGAGGAGTTACCAATGTTCCATAGTAGGTACATAAACCAGAAGGGGATATACACATTCGATGTTGATCTTTCAGAGGAAAGTGTGTCCAGACCAAAATTAGTTGAGTTCAGATTTCCTATGTTATTAATATTTATGATAGATTGATTTATTTTACATCTATCACTGATTGAGGTGTATATTTTCTTTGCATGATAGAAATTGCTTGCCGAATTTGGAAGAGTTCTGAAAGATTATGATTATGAGGTTATTACACTGTGTGGAGACAATGGCTGGACTCAAATGCAATTGGTCCTAAACATAGATGACCCTCACCGCACCAAAATAGGATATGAATGGGATACATTCTGTGAGTCAAACCAGCTAAGGGTGGGAGACCGAATCAGATTTAGGTTGGATGTAAACGATGCAAACAAAAGATGCAATGTATATAAAAATGTAAATTTCTAAGCTTCATGTAATACATAAATTCTGCCATCAACTATTATGTATCGGCACGAACAAATGGTTTCTAGCTTATCATGCATTTAGTTTAAAGATGTATATGCTTTTGACTTGTTTTAGTGTTACCGTGATATTAAAACGGAATGATACACAACCTTCTTTTGAAACATCTAATGATGCTCCGTCTGCTACCTTCTGGACTTATTTTGTTGCAACTCGGTGAAATGCTTATTAGGAGGCCATTGTGAGTCCATTGCGAGAGTTCGAAATGAGAAAGCTAAAAGGTATCTTAATAGTATGCGGAAAAAGCATCATGTTCCACACTCCCAGAAATTTCCACATATAGATCCTTTGGCTCTTCGTATACTGGAGCGCTTACTTGTAGTTGATCCTAAAAAAACCGTCCATCAGCTGAAGAGGATTTGTATGATCATTATTTCCATGGCTTATCAAACATTGATCGTGAGCCACCCAATAACCCCATTTCAAAACATAAGTTTGAATTCAAGAAAAAGATAGCAGCAAAAGAAGAGGGTCTATAGTAGAAATAGAATTTCATAACTGGTATAAATAATTACAATTATACATTCTGAAACAATCTTTAAAGATAGCAGGAGTACATAGTAAGGGGAAAAAGAATTACATAACAGAATAAAAAAGCCTAACAGAATTACAAGAAGGAGGATATAACAGAACTCATAACAGAATTACAAACTTATAACAGAAGCTCATTCACAGTTGCTCAAAAACAGGAAAAAAGATCAATAACTAAATTCAAAAATTCATAACAGAATTCTAAAAAACATCATCTTGAATCTCCCCTATAAATTCATCTTCACCATTCACACGCAAGAGGAGCTTCTTTACTTTCAATCTTCTGCAAGATTCTCCTTGGAATCTTCAATCTCTTCCCCTCTTCATTTCATCTTCTTCACCAAATTCTGCAATGTTATATATGAAAGTAACACAACAGAAAGAAACTATAATAACATAGAGCAGAAAAAAGAAATACAAAAGGCAGTATGCAAGTTATATAGATTACACTATATAATTTACACATTATTGAACACTTCTTTATAAACCACATTAGTCGTCGTATTTTTTTTATTTGTTTTCTTCGTTGTGTATCAATATTTTGATACCTTTTTTGGTTGTAACTCTTGATAGTGCGACATATATTTGACCGTGCGTAAAAACATCTTGAGGTGGGTAAAGACCGACATGATCCACAGATTGACCCTGTGATTTATTTATTGTCATCGCATATGAAACAATAATTGGGAATTGACGTCTGGTAAGTTTAAAAGGCCATGGAGATTGTTTTGGGGACATATCCATTCTAGGAATATAAACCAATTTCCCAAAACCTTTTCCAGCCATAATCGCTGCCTCGAGAGCATGATTTGCCATCCTTGTTATTATGAGCCTTGTTCTATTACATAAACCTTCTGATTGATCAATATTGCGCATAAGCATGATAGATGTACCAATATTTAATTTAATGTGATGATTAGGCAATCCTGAGGTTGCAAGGGAACTTAGAAACTCGGGAGTTAGGATATTGATCACTCCCCCGTCATGAATTTCAGACTGATCAACAGAGTTGGAGCTGTAATAATCTCGTATGTCCCCTGTGAGATAAGCCGAATGGAAACATAAATAGAATAAATCGAAAAAGGAAAAATCAAAACCAAAACTTAGCAAAAAATGCAAACCTGGCATCAATGTGAAGATCCGATTATTAATTTGATCAATAACTTCCAAAGTCAAAGCTAGTATAGCCCTATTCTTTAGGTAGTCATTCGATTGATAGTTTGATAGAAAATTCGGGTATGTGCTTTCAATAATTGCATCAATCGGGTCAGCATAGCCAGTAATCAAAAGGTCTTCTGGAATCTCAATGCTGGCATATCCATCATTAGGTTCGGAAACTTTACCTTCACCAATTTTCAAAATCCAATTGGAGAAATCTCGTATTTCAGCTTGTTCAAGTTCATTTTCACCACACTGTAGGCGCATATTTTTGGTCAAAGTTAAGACCTCCACAGAATGCCATATATACGATGCATTTATTATAGAATGAATTATATCCGAACGGCTACCCCTTGGTACCACCGGCAAAATTTGTCTAAAATCCCCACCTAATACAACAACCTTGCCACCGAAAACACTATCAGAATTACTAAAACTACTCATGACATCTTGCAATGTTCTGTCCAGCGCTTCAAAGATATGTCTGTGTGCCATTGGGGCCTCATCCCAAATGATCAATTTTGTTTGCCTTAGCAACTCAGCAACGTCATCACCGTAATCAATCTTACAAGTTAAATTTTCCAAAGTAGGCACAGGTATTTTGAATTTTGAATGTGCCGTTCTCCCGCCGGGCAATAATAGAGATGCTATACCGCTAGTTGCAACTGTCAAACAGATATTATGCCTCGATCTCAAAGCACTTGCAAGTGTTCGCCAAATATATGTTTTTCTTGTACCGCCATACCCATGCAAAAAGAAAATCCCACCTGTTTGATCCGAGACAGCCTTCATGATTTTTTCATAAATCAGACCCTGTTCATCTAAACGAAATACGGAGGTTTAAAATTGGACATGAATAGAATAATTAAATGAAAATGCATTGAGACATTTATACAGACCTGTCAGACCAACAAACAGAATAGCGAATTCTTCTTTCAGTGCAGGGATATCATAATTCCTTTCATCGTATATAAACCTATTACCTAACTGCTGCAGAACATAATCATCCGGATACGGCATTGGTCCAAAACGTTTAAGACTACTTCGATTCGCTTGGAGCAGTCTTTCAATTTCGGTTAATGTTAAAGTCTGTAATTCGCATTCTGATAATATTAAATCTGTTATATAAATCAGAAAAGGTGTTAAGCACAATCATCCATGTGTGAGAAAATATGTGTAAGGGAAAACAAATTATAAAAACAATGAGTAATGAATTGAGAACCAAGCAATATATACCTGAATTATAAGCCAAACGTCTCTGTTCATGCAAGATACCATCGGATAAGAACTTAAATGACTCGTTCCAAACATATTCCGGTCTATTGACGGCTCCGAACAACAACATGACAACAAATAGTCTCCTAAGAAAATTCCCAGAACCCCATTAACTTGCTTCTTGAATAGCACCAATATACTCTTTATCGTCTCCGACAAAGCCCATTGCAAAGCAGGCATCTCTGAAAGTATCATATTGAACATCTTCAATCCTGCATATTTGTTCATAAGAGGTTGGTCCAGTAACCACCGTCAACATCATTCGCAAGTAAAACAATTCTTCCGTGGTCGGTGGAACCCATATTAAACGGCCAATTGTGAATCCCTTTTTCCTAGGCCGCCACAAACGTTTTTTCTTCACATAAACAAATTTGGATACAAATTGTCCATATGTCAACGACTTTGCCTCATCATATTTAGCATTAGCTACCAACCATGCAGTAAACATTGATTCGGTCACACTTGCTTTTTCCAAAATATTTTCCATGCGTGCAAAATCAGTATAGTAAATAGGTTTTTCACCTATCAAATGATAAAACATCCTTTCCACAGCTGGTTTCCGACCATGTATATCATAAGAAAATATTCGCCAGCATGCCTCACTTGGGGAAACATATCGGAAATCCAAATACTGTTTTATTTCCTCCACCGATTTTGTCCCATTTCGTGCATTTGATTTTGAATTAACAATTGTAGTTGTTATTCTATCATATCCCTTGTGTATATATTTAAAAAGATATTTTATTGATGTACTCTGGTTACACCATTCTATGTTGATATGAGCTCGATATTTCAGTAGCAATCTCGTATTGTATGGAACAACATGTCGGTTGTCCAATGAAACTCCGTATTTTAAGATGGCGTGAACGTGTGATCTTCTCCTATATAGCGGATAACCTTCTGCATCAATCACCGTGTTTTCATTGTTTTTTTTTGGGAAAAACTTTGAACATCTTTGATTTTTCATGCAGGGAGATTTGGGTCGGGCTAGACCACACGGACCATGCATCATGTTCTGTGCAACCAAATTGTACAAAGCAGGATGGAGAACTGGGTATGGAATCTCAGCACATATTATGGCATCGATATCAGCTGGTGTCGAAAATTTGCTCTGAGGATGTAAGAATAATAATATATGAGCGTGCGGCAGTCCCCGTTTTTGGAATTCAATTGTGTACATAACTGAAAAAACCATATAAACGCATAGTTAAGAAAGGACTAAATGAACTGCGTACAAGACACATGAAGACATAAAAATAATTCTAAAAACGCGTACATGCCAACTTTGCCCAGGACATGATTCCTCGTTAAATCTATCATCAATTCGTCAAATTTGATTTTGAAGACCCTAGAAATTATATCTGGTCTGTCATGTGCTTTAAGAGTAGTATCGGCTAAGAACGGCGAGATTTCAGGCCAAGCTGGATTGCAGGTAAACGTCACGAACAAATCGGGAAATCCTAACTTGCTTGAAATGGCCATGCCATCAAAATACAGTTGGTCAATGTATCTCTTGCTACCCACATACGATGATGGAAGTACAACTCTTTTCCCTTTCTTGCCAGGTTCTTGCTGGGAACCATCACCATATTGGTCATTTAATTGTCTATATTTCCCTACTCGTAATTTGGATTGATTCTTACGCAACCAATTTAGTCTTCGGGACTCCATCATTGCATAACCGTCTACCAAAAACTGCTGAAAAAGTCGGCATGAGTGGAGCAGAGTTGCAGACACATTCTTCATGTGTTGTAATCAGAAACATAACCAATCTTTAATTCTTTGTCTATTTTTCTTTGTAACTAAATATTCATAGCGGTATTTGTGAAGTATATCATCTCTAACACCGTCCTCACCGTACGCAAAAATTAGAGGGTACTGGTATGCAAGGTATGCCGGATGAAATTCATCTATTCTTTGCAGTTTACCATCCTTTGACTGCACAATAATGTCTCTCTGAGATGCTGAATCTATATCACCGACAATGAGTGCAGCAACTTCTGAAATAGTAGGTGTGTTGTACAGTCGACCATCTTGCTGACGATCATGAATCAACTGTAACTTTACGTCTAAAAATGAATTACCTTCCAATAGGTCTCTTGCCATTCTAAAAGCTTTTGCATGAACGTTACAACCATCTAACATAATCTTCAACTTCACAACTATTTCCCTCGTTATAACTTTATTATCCCTTTTTAATGGAGAATAACATTCTGTTAGGAGAAATCACACAATGTGAAATAAATATTCAAATTAGAATGAGGAGAAATACCTGAAACAATCCATTCTGTTTTCAATTTCATTAGCGGTATCATAAATATACAACTGAGCATATTGAGGGGGTTTGCCGCTTTCTGGCAGTAAGCCACCAATTCTATGACATGTTTGTCCATGAAGCCTCAACGTCGGTGGGCCTCTACCATTTGAGTGAGTTTTGTCAAATTGCATACCCGGGGACGTGAAGGAAAACATAGCATTGTATGTCCTAATGTTATCTTGGTAGTTCCTACTCTCCGAAGACGTTTCATATAGCAGTGTGCGCAAAAGAAGCGGCGGTTCTTTAAGGATAGGCAGGACAATCTTGCCGACTTTGCAGCAGACAGTGAACTTAGGGACAGTGGTATGCCTTGATTTTGTTTTATGTTGCTGGTACCACATACAAGCATGACAAAACTGACATTCCCATACCTGTTCTCCAATATCTGAATAGCCTGCATAAAATAATATTTCAGGTCATAATACGAAAAATGCATGATTTAGTTAAAAGTGGTGAATTCTAATAAGTACACATACATTCTAGATTTGAATCAATCATTGGTTCATGATTGGTCTCTTCATTGGAATCTGAATTGTCCGTTGCTGTTTGATCATCATCGAAATCAGATTGATGTTCATCAGTTGAATACGTAGCAGCATCTACAAAAGGAGTTATATAATTTGCATTCATAGGAGTAGATGATTGAGGATCATGATTTATGGGAGGATGAATAGTTACATTCACAGCTTTTGATGATTGGGGATCATGCGAATTATGTGTCCCAACAAGCATCGTTGCATTAAATATATTGCGACCTCCCACCACACTTTTGGCCTTTGATTTTGATACAGTTCTGGTTTTGCCACAGTTACGTGAACGGGACCTGGCATTTAATATTAGTCTTCTTCTTTTTCTTGCAACCCAATCAGGTTTGGCATTAGAACCAGAAACAGGTACATCAGTTTCAGGGGCATGAGAAAAACCCGGGCCAGAAAAATCTGCATTGTTTAGATTTCTCAGGGCACTATTGCACTGCGATAATGTCAGAGTTTCAGATTGGTCACAGGTATGTGAGGCTAACTTGTCATTTATTATTAGTCTTCTTCTTGTTCCTGCAACTAAATTAGCTTGAGGACTGTGATTAGTAACAGGTGTGCAATCGTTAACATGATCTGGGAGCCGAACTGGGCGATTAAAAATGGGAAGAAGGTTGATTCGCGGAGCAGCATGAAACCTTCGACGTGGAAAACTGTTTTTGTCCTGGTAATGTTGCTGCATCGACGGAGTGCAACAGATGTTTTAAGGATCATCCGGAGTGCATGAAACAGGAGGATGCAAGACATCTCCAAGTTCATTATCAGCCTGTTTATTTTTTCTCAAATTAATTATCAGTCTCCTTCTTTTTCATGCAACAGAACTATTCTTTTTCTCAAATTAAATAACTTTATCAAAGGTGAAGAAAGATATTTAAACCTCTGGTTGAAGGTTTCACAGGACTCACAAATATGGGGAGTATTCAGAAAAATTACAACCACGCGATTATAAAATGAATATCTGTGTAGATAGGTGAGTTTCATGGTGTTTATGTGGCAAAAGTGCAGCTAAGTAAATGGATATCATCATCCTCAACTTCCGAAAACTAATGCATGTTAAATATCCAAAAAGTGAATTATTAAAATATCTGTTTAACCTGTCAAATCGGGACACACATAAAGTAACAGGGATGGCATGGAACTGTGGGTGTAGATTATCAGCCTTAAACGAATAGAATACACTTTAATTTCTAAGGAAAAGTAGGATAAATTAGGTTCACACTTTTGTATTTTTTCAGCATAGATACATCACAGCATACAATAACTAATGTGCACTCACTCGCCCAATCGATATTTAAGATCTTTTCTGTAGGAAAATATATTGTAATATTAAACTGTCTGAATGTATAAACCCAACATTTAGAATTTTAGGATGTTAACTATTTGACTTTTAAATACACATTGTGATTACTATTGTATATTCCATTGATATAATTATTAATAGTTGCCCTTTGTATTAGTAAACTCGAAAATCTGTCATATCAGAAACATGTTTATCAATATGCACATAATCAGTTATGTTTTGTTAATTGATCAGTTAGAAGGTTTCCAATGACATTTGAACAGCCAGAGGTGTTAATTATTGAAATAAAAGCAAAGAATATAACACAAGGTGATAGATAGCATGATCAAGACAGGATCTGGGAATACTTCAAAAGATAATATACAATAGGCATCGTAGCCAGAGAGAATCACATTGTTTGTAATTTACATGTGGCATCCTAGATGACCACCAAAATTTTAAAACAAACTAAAAATCAGTTAGACAGCATCACATGAGCTGCAATTTACATATACCATTCTAGATTGGTACCAAAATGAAAATATCAGTTCCAAATACACCTTGACGATAAAAAACCTAAAATCAGCATCTAGTCCAGCTTCTCCAACTTAATAATTTTTTTGAGTTTCTTGTCAGTTTTGGTCGAAGAAATATCTGAGTCACAGGCATTCTGCCTCTTTGAGGTTGCTGTGAGAGGTCCAGGTTCACAAATGGATGTAATTTCTATGGCCTAGGACCATAAAAAAAAGTTAGCATCAAAGAAACCTTGTTGCAATAATTGTTTACAAATTGTATGAGTCCAGTTTATATGCATACCGCATCCATGGCCGAGTCCTCCGCGGAATCAAAACCAACCTCATCAACAGAATCTGCATTATCACTCTTTGAAATGGGAAGCATAGGTCCATGGTAAAAAACAATATAAATAAAAAGGAAAATACAGTAGATAAAAATACAGACATGCATACCAGAGACATAGCAGAATCCTCCAAGGAATCGGATCCAACCTCATCAATAGGATCAACGCTCTTCATCTTTGGAATCAGCACTTAGGGTTCAGCCAACAAACAGACTGTATTTCCACTTCCTGGGACCATAGAAACATTGAGAAGAAATTGAAAATGTAACCGAGAATAAGTAAATTAATAGAAATTTGTAGCGTAATTGGCATGCATACCACAGGATCATATTCGGATGCATTTTGTATATCCTACGACCACAGAAAAAGCGATAACAATTGAAAAATCAGCCCCAATCGATTAGCAATATATTTCGGAAACTGAATAATCTAAAAAATTCATCTAAGGGATTATATTTAACCTCATAAATAACAGCAGCATGCGTCTTCCTTGAAACTGGGAGCTCAGGTTCCGTGGCACAAATCGATTGAATCTCAACATCCTGCCTCTTTGAAGTTGGTGTAACAGGTTCAACATCAGTCTTGGACGTAACAGGTCCAGGATCAATCTGGAATATAAAAAAGGCAGCAATAAGGAGGGTTATAAATTTTCAAACGCTGTCTGACATGCATATAATAAAAACAGCAACAATAACCACACTAAACTTGTGTAGCCAGGTTGAGATGCATACCACAGGCAGAGGCGAGACAACAACTTCGACTGAGATGGCATCATCAAGAGTCTTTATAATCTGCACAAGAAAACTGATATTAGCGGGGAAAGGTCAATTCTTTGAAGGAAACATAAATTAGATATAATGATACAAAGCAAAGGAAAAATAACCTGCAATGGCTTGGACGGAGTTGTCGGACAAGAAGTTGTAGATAACTGTGATGGAGTCGTCGGCTGAGACGCTGAAGCTGATTGAGATGCTGTTGCCTTCACATTGAAAGAAAAGGAAAATGTGGAAAATGGGTGAAGTGAAGAAGCATTGACGATGAAATGAAATGTATGGTACCTGAGTTCCTTCCCAAGGAGATTTGAGTTGTTTCACATAAGTGGGATCCTGAAGAAGCATGACAACTGAGCAACTCTTCCAATACGGCTGCCACTTAACCTTAAAAGCAATTTCTAAATCCAACATTTCATCAAGTGCCAATGGGAAATCCAGTGGATCCACAACTCCTTTCTGCAGAATGGGATATAAATATCAGGACCAATAATAGTACGCTATGACATTTATGCAGAATGAACTTTAACCAAAGATGAAAACCTTCACAAGTTCGTCATGCATTTGAGCGGCTGACACTCCCAACAGCTGCATACATTCTCTGTCCCAGAAAAAATATTTACAGTGCTGACCATCATAAGCAACCTCTATTTCAATCTTGTACCTAACATACAGAAAGGAAAAAATCAACACCAGATCAAAGGACTGCCATACATTATAATTTACAAAACCTTAAAGGAATAGACCTATAAATCGCAGTGTCAGTGGAATGTCCATCCTCACACATAAAAGGTGCGCTATCCCCGCGCGCAGTCTTTGGGCATTCATGGCACGCCAGATAATACCAGCCATGCTGAGAGGCAAGAATTTTTCCCGTTCTTGCGACAGTTGCACAAAAGGTATCCTACAATAGAATAAAAAAACTATTAATGTTAAAAACTATCAAGGGAGTGTCAACGAAACTGCCCAAGCGATTTAGATTATTAGGCGAGACACACCATACCCTAGAAAGTTTACAGATTTCATTCAGAGGCAACACATTAGCCCTGGAACACAATTTTTTTAAGGGAGTGTCCTGGGAACTGTCTGCATTTTGGGAACACTGGGAAGATGTCTGTCCAGAAAGCATGACAATAGAATCAGAAGGGACACTGCAGGAAAAGACAAAGAAAAATAAGATTCATGCAATACGAATAAAGCATCATTAAATACAAAGATGTGGCAGAGAATAACCTTTTAATAAAGCTGTTGATAGGGGAAACATCAGCATTGATCAACATTTTTGTCACATTAAAAGTATTAGAAACAACCAATGGATATTTTCCTGCATCACACGCAGGGAACAAAAATAAAAAATAAAACCAGAAAAATGTTATTTAACTGAACATTCACCACACAACATGAGAACACAATAACCAAGTGAACAACCTTCTTCTTTGACTTTTGTGTACTACAACAGAACAACAATCGGTCCAGACACACCAGTATGGTCCTTGTTAAATTTCATGAACTACACCGCATATGTCTCCCACAAAGTACAGTTAATTGTGTTGTTCCTGGAAGAAGCAAAAATATCTAATAAGAAACACCGCGGGCAGAAAAAAGGGAAAACAAACATAAAAGGCTGTGACAATAGCAAAACCCACGCATTGTCCCTAAGCATCATATTAATCTGTTGTTTCCTTCCCCCACTATGCGCCTGAGTGAATCCTATGCTCTCCGCCATACCGACAATATCTGAAATAGGAAAAACCAGAAAATGAACGGGCATAAAAGTAATGCGCTGGTAAATTGATAACATGTATTGAGTGAAAGATCATAACTGATCAGCATATCCCTTTTATAGTTTCCACTCATTATATCCCCAAAACTCGTAAGACGGATCAGGATCGGCGGGATTTGATGTTTGCCTACATCAGCGACACAGGTCCCTCCAGTGAATTTAACCATAAATCGGTGTGAGGTCGGCTTGAAGACCAAAGCATTCGGTACAACCTGAAAATTGGATATAGTATACGTGACATCCACCCTCAAGATGGCATCAAACATCTCCTCCACGACCGGTGGCATGACAACATGAATTTCGGTTGCCTTGCAAATGAACAAACACGAAAAACAACATAAAAGACATTCGCAAAACACAAGTTAAAAGACCATCAACCAGCTAAAGAACACCAAATCATAATTAACTTACCTAGCAAAACAAAGAACAAAAATAAGGAAAGCAAAATAGAACAAACAACAACAACACTAAACCAAAGAACTTGCATAGACAAATATAGGAAAAAGGATAACTCCCATTCTCATCAAACACAACCATTTCAAGTCACCCACAACCAAGCTTATCAAACACAACCATGAACCGGATAAAGGACACAAAATAACAATCAAGTCACCCAGCAAAAATAAGGCAGAAATGAAATCAGATTTATCAAATAGTGAAAATTCTGGTGTCAGATACGAGATGTCGAATACAATGTTACGACACTAATATCTGTTTTGGTTTTGAGAACGAACAAAATAAATAACGCAAACAATTATAAAAAACACAAGTAATTGTTAACCCAGTTCGGTGCAAAACACACCTACGTCTGGGGGCTACCAAGCCAGGGAGGAACTCCACTATTAGTAGTATCAATTCAGGATCAAACCACACAGTTTACAACCTTCACTTAATCCCTACCCAATGCAATTACAAACTCCCCCTCAATCACAGCAGTGATAATAACAGACACAAATAAACGAGACAGAAGAACACTCTTCAAGGACACAACTTGATTTTGCTTAAAAGCTTCAATCAAGCACAATGATACTCTTTGCTTAAAAGCTTAAGAGTAAAAACTTACAACTCAATAAACCTATTCCAAAACAATCATCAAAACAATAATTGCTTTGGTTCACAAGAAAACTATGACCACACTTCAAACTCTTAAAAACCGTGACACAAACAAATGATAGCAGCTGTTTATTTATAGATCCCACAGCCGCAGCAGCTCCCCAGAAGCTTTTAACCTAATTAGGTTAATTACCAACAATCAAGGAGAGAAAATAGAAACAAATGAATACTTTCTGGAAATAGCAAATCACACGATTAGAAGAATCTTCCAAAATAAAAGCGCCTAAAAAATCTCAACAGAAACACACTGCAAAACCCAAAGCGCGCGTACACAATCCAAGGCCCAACGAGCTGCTCAGAAACAAACATGTCACGACATCAATTTTGACATCCTGATGAAAGCTGCTTACAGGCAGTACTTCATACCTGCAGAGAGGCTACCCAAGCATGTCGTGACATCAGCCTTGACAGGTATGTTTTACCAAAAATTGCTGCCAATTAAAAACACTTACAAACTCCCCCTTTGGCGAAATTTTTTGGCTAAAACATAATAATCGAACAACAATCAGAAATAGCAGCAGCAGAAAAAGAAACAGCAGATCCAAGGAAGTAAGCAGCATAGCATCAGAAATAGCAACTTCCAAAGTTAAGAGAAACAGGAATATCCAGTGCTCCCCCTTTTTAGCCATAAAGAGAGCCAAACCAACCAAAAAAAAAACACATAGTCTTTACAACCAAAAAGCCAAAATAACCAAAAAGAAACTAACACAAGGTGCAGAAGCACATCAAACCAAAAGAACTTCCACAAGAACCAATATGGAAACATATGGCAAAAAAAAACTTAATCTTCATCAGAACCAGAAACATCTTCAGCTTCTTTACCAGACCCAGATTCATCTTCAGCCTCTCCACCAGCATCAGCCTCATTGTCACTCCCACCAGAGTCTTCACCCTCATTGTCAGCTTCAGTCTTTGCATTATCACCATCCTCACGTTCCTCCTTCTCAAGTATTCTGATAAGAGTTTCAAGCTTCAACTTTCTGCTTTCTAGCTCTTTGCAAGTCTCCTTGAGCTCAGAAATGATGGTAGACTTATTCACAGGTCTACTGCTAGAGGATGTCTCAGCAGATGTTACAACAATATCAGGGACATGGGTCCCCTGAAACAGCTTGTAATGAAAAGACAAGACACTTTCTCTTTTGCAAGCAGTGTCTGACTCAGTTAAAATTCCAGGATATTGTTTAAGGATAATGCCACAAATGACAGAGGGAAAAGCTATGGGAAGCTTCACAGCCATCGTACCTGCATGCTTCAATGTCTGTTCAAAGATGTACGTCCCATAATCAAATTTTGCCTTGGTTCCAACAGCAAAAATGAATCTGCCCAGACCAGTAGCAATGGTAGATGTGTGGTTAGTGGGAACCCAATTAGCAGCTCCAATTCTGTGCAGCATCGCATACTTGACACTTAGTAAGCTAGCAGATAATTTTCCCTTTAGAGGCCATTTCTTGACTTGATTCGCTGTAATGGTCGTGCAGACTTGATTATCAGACACCTCCAACTCAGGTTGAGGCTCACCAGTCCTTCCTAGGTAAAAATTTATCACATCAGGGGAGAAATTGACACATCTTCCTCTAACAAACACTTTTCTGAACTCCTTAGATTTACCATCAGCACAATTTTCAGAAAGATTAACAATAAACTCTTTAACCAGTGTCTCGTAGCACTTTGAGAAGCGAGTCACAGTCTTTAACAGGCCAGCAAAGTAGATTAAATCCATTACTTCCTTACACTCCATAGCATTTTCACCCAGCTCTCTTTCTAACGCCAACCTCCGCTGATACACATATTTCCATTTGTTAACACTCTCAGCAGAATGAAAAGAGATATTGTCTAGAGGAGCATCAGGTATTCTGGTAGCCAGTTTGCTAGCAGAGGATTTCTTTTTGAGACGGATGTCAGGAACATCACTTTCAACATCATCTTCAGAATCAGAAGAGACTCTAATCTTTCTCTTCTTGACAACCACTTTGCTCCAACCCTTGGGGGGACCAGAACCAACCTTCTTGATGTTGCGCTTGGAAGGACTTGGACTAGCTACATTCTTGTGCTTGGGAGAACTTTGCTTAGCACCCTTGTTTCCTTTCCTAGTAACAAGTCTATTAGCTATGCTGGCAAGGAGAGCGTTGTCGTCAATCTCATCAAGATCCACAACATCATCAGCCATGACATCTTTGGTTTTAGAGGGTTTACTCCCAGCATCCTTCACACTTTCAAAGGTATCTTCAGCAACAGAGGTCTTAACATCACATGCAACATCTTGAATATCTTCTAGATTTATATCACCATCTTTTTGATGCTTCTGACTAGTTTGAGGGGCTGAAAGTTGCCTCAAAGGGATAGAAATCCCAGCCACAGCATGATCTTCATTAATGATACGAGTAACGATGCTATCAACAGTCTTATGAACATACTCAGATCCTTCCCTTGCCATAGCAGAAAGATCAACAGAAGACGATGTGGGAATGTTACCTGAAGGACTTTCTTTAGGTCTTCTTGCATGTTGAGTTCTATGCCTTTGAACATGAGGCACATCAGCAAGCACCATATTTAACGGGACAGCATCAACCACATCCTTGGGAGAATGATCCATATCTTGTGCCCTAGAATCAGAAGACGAAACAGTCTTAGGAGACACCGGCTTAGAGGGGGACGAAGCTTGTTGGTGAGACATGTTATTCACAGGCAAAGTGATAGACGAAAATCTGAAATGAGGGTTGGCAGTGACAGAATGTTTGGAGAGAAGAAGATAAACAGTATGGCGTGTATGAGTGGGAATGGAGAGCGTTTGATAATGATGCAAAAGAGGGGGGAAAGGATTTATATATTTTGATGGTACAAATTCTTGGAAAACTAAGATGTGCCGGACAATGTTTCCACATGTGATTAATTGCTATAAGCCTTCATAAAGACAAATTCCTAACTTACCCCTTAGGTTCTCAAATTGACTTGCATCCAAAGCCTTTGTAAAAATGTCAGCCAGCTGCATCTCAGTGGCAACATGCTCCAAGGTAATTACTTTGTCTTCCACAAGATCCCTAATGAAATGATGCCTAATGTCTATATGCTTGGTACGGCTGTGCTGGATAGGATTCTTGGAGATATTGATAGCACTTAGGTTGTCACAATATAGTGTCATGACATCTTGTGTGACATTATACTCTGTTAGCATTTGTTTCATCCATACTAGCTGTGAACAACTACTTCCAGCTGCAATGTATTCAGCCTCTGCCGTGGATAAGGAGACACAATTTTGCTTTTTGCTGAACCATGAAATGAGATTGTTTCCTAAGAAGAAGCATCCTCCTGATGTGCTCTTTCTATCATCAGCACTTCCAGCCCAATCAGCATCACAATATCCAGATAAAATAGGATTACACCCATGAGAGTACAGCATACCAAAGTCACAAGTTCCATTCACATATTTGAGAATCCTCTTGACTTGATTTATGTGACTAACTTTGGGATCTGCTTGATATCTGGCACACACTCCAACTGCAAAAGCAATATCAGGCCTGCTAGCTGTGAGATACAGTAAGCTACCTATCATGCTTCTATATAGACTTTGATCAACATTAATCCCCTTTTCATCTTTAGATAATTTCAAATGAGTAGGTGCAGGTGTTCTTTTATGGCTTGCATTCTCCATTCCAAATTTTTTGACTATGTTTCTTGCGTACTTACTTTGACTGAGGAAGATTGAATCTTCCATCTGTTTTACTTGTAACCCAAGAAAATAAGTCAGTTCTCCAACAAGACTCATTTCAAATTCAGACTGCATTTGTTGAACAAAGTGTTTCACCATCCTATCTGACATTCCACCAAACACTATATCATCCACATAAATCTGAGCAATCATGATTTTTCCTCCTTCATCTTTAACAAAAAGAGTCTTATCTAACCCTCCTTTTCTGTATCCATTATTAATGAGGAACTCTGTCAATCTCTCATACCAAGCTCTAGGAGCTTGTTTCAGTCCATAAAGAGCCCTTTTTAATTTGTACACATGGTCTGGGAAGGTTGGGTCAATGAAGCCTTTAGGCTGCTCTACATAAACTTCCTCATGCAAATAGCCATTCAAAAAGGCACTTTTCACATCCATCTGGAACAGCTTGAATTTTAGAATGCAAGCCACTCCTAATAGCAATCTGATGGATTCAAGTCTAGCAACAGGGGCAAATGTCTCATCAAAATCAACCCCTTCAACTTGAGTGTATCCTTGAGCTACAAGCCTTGCTTTATTCCTGGTTACAACTCCCTGCTCATCTGACTTGTTCTTGTACACCCACTTTGTACCAATAACATTTGTCCCTTCAGGTCTTGGAACAAGCTCCCACACCTCATTCCTTTTAAACTGACTTAATTCCTCTTGCATTGCATTAATCCAAAACTCATCAGTCAGAGCTTCTTTGATATTTTTAGGTTCAATTCTTGACACAAAGCAAGAGCTTGAGATGAGTTCTCTTGATCTTGTAGTCACTCCACTGTTGAGATCTCCTATGATAAGTTCTTTAGGATGATCTTTCTGCACTCTGGTGGAGGGTCCCTTGTTGATAGGTTCACCCTCAGATTCTGTGGTAGTAGGATTGGAGTCAACTTCTTTATTTGATGTACCAGCAGGAATATCCAAGAATGTTCTGACATCATCTGTGACATTTGCTTCCTCATGCAAATCATCAACCACCACATTTATTGATTCCATCATCGTTCTTGTTCTAGAGTTGAAAACCCTATAGGCTCTGCTGTTTGTAGAGTAACCTAAAAAGATTCCTTCATCACTTTTGGGGTCCATCTTCCTTCTTTGTTCACGATCTGTTAGTATGTAACACTTACTACCAAACACATGAAAATATTTGACAGTTGGTTTTCTTCCTTTCCAGATTTCATACAAGGTAGTGGAGGTTCCCTTTCTCAAGGTCACTCTATTATGAACATAGCAAGCGGTATTCATAGCTTCAGCCCAGAAGTGGATAGGGAGTTTCTTGGCATGAATCATAGCTCTGGCTGATTCTTGAAGTGTCCTGTTTTTTCTTTCCACAACCCCATTTTGTTGAGGAGTAATGGGAGATGAAAATTCATGACTGATTCCTTCAGATGAACAGAACTCTGCAAATCTTTGATTTTCAAACTCTTTTCCATGATCACTTCTAATTCTAACAACACAGCCTTCCTTCTCTCTTTGAACCTTTTGACAGAGGTCTTTGAAGACATCAAAAACATCTGATTTCTCTCTGATGAAATTTATCCAGGTATATCTAGAATAATCATCAACAACCACATAGGCATATTTCTTCCCACCAAGACTTTCCACTTGCATAGGTCCCATTAAATCCATGTGTAACAATTCCAAAACTTTAGATGTGGTAAGATGTTTAATCTTTGGATGTGACATCTTGGTTTGTTTGCCAACCTGACATTCACCACACACTCTTTCTTCATTAATCTGTAGTTTTGGAATCCCTCTTACAGCTTCCATAGAGATAATCCTTTTCATACCCCTTAAATGAAGATGACCAAGTTTTTAATGCCATAGCTTTACTTCATTTTCTTTGGTTTCAGAACAAAATGATGAGTAACTAGGTTCATGAGATATCCACAAATAACAGTTATCCTTAGACCTGACACCCCTCATAATCACTTCTTTTTCTTCATTTGTGACCATACATTCAGATTTTGTAAAGTTGACATGATAACCTTGATCACAGAGTTGACTGATGCTGATGAGATTGGCAGTCAATCCTTTTACCAGTAGAACACCATCCAGATTTGGAACTCCTGAACACTCCAGTTTTCCAACACCTTTGATTTCACCTTTGGCTCCATCACCAAAAGTCACATACCTGGTAGCATGAGGTTTGACATCAACTAACAGATTTTTTATTCCAGTCATATGCTTTGAACACCCACTGTCAAAGTACCAATCTTCTTTGGCTGATACTCTGAGGGACGTATGAGCTATTAAGGCAACAACTTTGGGACTCCATTGCTGCTTCTTAATGAGCTGATTCTGTTTAGGTCTGAAATATGGAGTTTGATCAGGGTATCCATACAGTCTAAAGCAGAATGGCTTTATGTGCCCATATCTACCACAATAATGACATCTCCATCTTTGGAATTTCTTTCTTGTGTGATTCATTTTACCCTTATCATGATGTTGAAACATAGGTTTTGACATCTGATTCATCATACTAGATTCAGGTTCTGGTTGACTGTTTCCTGAAGACGATTTCTTTGTTCCTGCAAATCCTATACCAGACATATCTCCTGCACTCTGTCCAGTCTGAAGAATCTCATCCAGTGTGTCAGTTCCACTGTTCAACATTCTGATAGACTTGGTCATCTGATCAAGTTTTGAATTCAGCAAGGTGACTTTATTGTTTAACTGAGATATTGTTCCAAGATGTTCTTTATTCTCAGCTTCCAGCTTGATTATAAGTTTCTTCTGCTTTTCCCCTTGTTGACAAACTTCTGCACTTCTGATACATAGCTTTTTGTAGGATGCTGCAAGCTCTTCAAAAGTTAACTCATCTTCACTTGAGTCTCCATCTGAAGTACAAACACCAGTTAGTGCAGTGACAAGTTTGGCAGATTCATCATCAAAGTCACTCTCAGAATCTTCATCAGACCATGTAACAGTTAACCCTTTCTTTTGCTTCTTGAGATAAGTAGGACACTCAGCCCTAATATGCCCATACCCTTCGCATCCATGACACTGAATCCCTTTGCCTTGGTTAGACTTTTCTTCAGGTTTTGTTTTCCTATTGGAATCATAGGACCTGCTAATGTCAGAAGAATTGTTCCTGACATTTGACCTTGACTTATGATCCATTCTTTTCATAATTTTGTTGAATTGTCTTCCAAGCATAGCCAAGGCATCTGATAAGTTCTCTTCATTACTAATATCATTTTCTTCTGCCTCTTCTTCAGTATTAGACACAAGAGCTATACCTTTGTTCTTCTTTTCAGAGTTGTCATTTATTCCCATCTCAAAGGTTTGAAGAGAGCCAATGAGTTCTTCAACTTTCATATTGCTGATATCCTGAGCCTCTTCTATAGCAGTGACTTTCATGGCAAACCTCTTGGGCAAGGATCTGAGAATTTTCCTCACCAGTTTTTCATCAGACATTTTTTCTCCTAATGCTCCTGACGTGTTGGCAATCTCAAGAATATTCATGTGAAAGTCATGAATACTCTCATCCTCTTTCATCCTCAGATTCTCAAACTTGGTAGTAAGCAGCTGGAGCCTTGACATCTTCACCTTGGATGTACCTTCATGGGTGGTTCTGAGAGTATCCCAAACATCTTTGGCTAATTCACAGTGATGCACCAGTCTGAATATATTTCTATCAATCCCATTAAACAAGGCGTTTAAAGCTTTAGAGTTGCCAAGAGCCAACTCATCCTCCTCTTTGCTCCATTCTTCCTCAGGTTTAGGAATTGTCTTTCCATCCTTTCCAACAGTGACAGGATGTTCCCATCCTTTGTTTGCTGCTCTCCATGCCTTGCTATCCAAGGATTTCAAGAAGGCTATCATACGAGGTTTCCAGTAGTCATAATTAGAACCATCCAGAACAGGTGGTCTGTTCACAAACCCTCCTCCTTCCATAAAACCAGAATATAATGTCCCTAGATCTCACCCAGAGTAACAGGCAGGGTGCCTGCTCTGATGCCAATTGAAAATTCTGGTGTCAGATACGAGATGTCGAATACAATGTTACGACACTAATATCTGTTTTGGTTTTGAGAACGAACAAAATAAATAACGCAAACAATTATAAAAAACACAAGTAATTGTTAACCCAGTTCGGTGCAAAACACACCTACGTCTGGGGGCTACCAAGCCAGGGAGGAACTCCACTATTAGTAGTATCAATTCAGGATCAAACCACACAGTTTACAACCTTCACTTAATCCCTACCCAATGCAATTACAAACTCCCCCTCAATCACAGCAGTGATAATAACAGACACAAATAAACGAGACAGAAGAACACTCTTCAAGGACACAACTTGATTTTGCTTAAAAGCTTCAATCAAGCACAATGATACTCTTTGCTTAAAAGCTTAAGAGTAAAAACTTACAACTCAATAAACCTATTCCAAAACAATCATCAAAACAATAATTGCTTTGGTTCACAAGAAAACTATGACCACACTTCAAACTCTTAAAAACCGTGACACAAACAAATGATAGCAGCTGTTTATTTATAGATCCCACAGCCGCAGCAGCTCCCCAGAAGCTTTTAACCTAATTAGGTTAATTACCAACAATCAAGGAGAGAAAATAGAAACAAATGAATACTTTCTGGAAATAGCAAATCACACGATTAGAAGAATCTTCCAAAATAAAAGCGCCTAAAAAATCTCAACAGAAACACACTGCAAAACCCAAAGCGCGCGTACACAATCCAAGGCCCAACGAGCTGCTCAGAAACAAACATGTCACGACATCAATTTTGACATCCTGATGAAAGCTGCTTACAGGCAGTACTTCATACCTGCAGAGAGGCTACCCAAGCATGTCGTGACATCAGCCTTGACAGGTATGTTTTACCAAAAATTGCTGCCAATTAAAAACACTTACAAATAGGATAAACAACACCAAGACTAAACCAAAGAACTCGCAAAGTCACATCCTTATCAACCACAACCATTTCAAGTCACCCACAACCATTCCTATACACCACAACCATGGATAAAGGGACAAAATAACAACAAAGTTGCTCAACAAAAACAACTCAGAAATTAAATCAGAAAATGCAAATAGTATAAACCACACTAAGACTATACCAAAAAAATAATAAAAATAAAACGACGATCGAAACAACGAAACAGATAACGGTGCTAGTAAAGCAAAGAAAGAACCAGAGAAAGCAACTCACATTCTCATCAACCATAACCATTTCAAAATGTTTTTTGCTGTTTGTCACAACAGACCATCGATGATGAACGCGGACCGCAACCTTCCATAAATCTTTGGATTCATCAAGGTCGGCAAGAGCAGTGGACGGACGAGACATCGTTGGTAGAGGTACGGAGGAGAAAACTGATGTACGGCGGAGAAAAATGAGGAGCAGAGAAGGAGGGAAAAGGTGGAAAATGAATGTGTGTTGTTGAGTGGATAAGAAGGAAGGGAAGATAATCCATATGTATGTATGATGATGGGAAATCGCCGGACTGGACAGACGGGGATAGGAAGCATGGGAAACGCGGCCGTGAACAGTGCAACATTCAATGCATATTCAGAAGCGACAACGCAACAGATGCTCGGTGGCGAAGGGAGAAAGCAACGACGTGGAAGCTTGTTGGACCAGAGGGGCAAAATTAGTATTTCCACAGCCATCTAAATTCTTATATGTTAGATTTACATTGTGTTCGATTTTTCTTTAATAAAAATTAGTCATTTATATATCTTTTAAGTTATTTTTTATAATAGATTGGTCCTTTAAATTTTTTTAACAATTTAGTCTTTAATGATGATTTCTTTTTTCTTTTCTTTTTTGCATTTTAAACATTTAAAAATGTGTGACTATTATATTTTTGATAGTACTTCATCATTTTTATACCACTCAAAATAATTGTATCTACAATTAGCACATTTACACGGTTAGAAATGGATAATAGTGCACACGTTTGATAACTTAAAGTACTAAGTTGTTACAAAAAAAAAGTTAAGGGGCCAACCTATTACAAAAAAAAAAGAAATTAATGATATGCTTGGATTGGTGGTATGAGATGAAATGGAATGTAGTGGATGTTAGGGGAGATTTTCACTAGGGAACATTGAACATTGTGAGTCTTTCCTTTCTAGAGCAACACCTTTGAAAGAGACACACCACATACTCACCCAAAACCTTAAGGTGATAGATGTATGAGTTCTCCCACTTATAAATGCTCAAGTCACCACATTTCTATCCAATGTGGGACTATTATCCACACTACTCACACTTATTAATACTTAACACTCCCCCTCACACTGTGTGAGTCTGTCCACAATACTTCCACAATGCCCCCTTTAAGCGGAAGCTTCAACCGTGCAACTACACTTTCTGTTGTGTGTTTCTTACTCACCACCCTTGTACCGCCGTTGACACTCTTCAACGGGACACCTCCTAACCACCACCTGTGGGGAGTACTTTCGATACAAGTGAGTCGGTCCTTCACTCGAACTAGGGGTTCATGATACCACTGTTAGGAGAGAATTTCACTAGGGAGCATTGAACATTTGCGGGACTTCCTTTCTAGAGCAACACCTTTGTGAGAGACACACCACATACTCACCCAAAATCTTAAGGTGATAGGTGTATGAGTTCTCCCACTTATAAATGCTCAAGTCACCACATTCCTATCCAATGTGAGACTATTATCCACACTACTCACACTTGTTAATACTTAGCAAGATTATATTAGATATTTTTGGGCTTTTATAGTTTGGGCTTTAGCTTGAGATGCAAGTTAACCTAAATCTATAAATATGGAGGAACCCTTATCATTGTAATAATCAAGTTTGATAATTACAGTTTTGCAGTTGCAAAGTGATAATAAAATTCCACAGTTGTGGGCAGAGAGTTACTTTGCAGTTCATACTCATCTTCTTTAAACGTGTTCTTGTTTTTGTTCATTGTCATTACATAACAATCTTGAGATCAAGATTGAGAAGAATTTACCATAGATCGTGGTTGAATTCCATTCCAGCCCATTCCATCCAATTTCTCATTTTTTGTTCCGCCTAATTTGGGATGTATGTGATGGAATGTGATATTTTTAATAAAATACCAAATAATGAAGTGAGATCTATATTTCATTCCGCTCTGCTCCGCTTTGTTATGTTCCATCAATCCAAACATAGCCTAAAGGAACTCTGATGTAATTTTACCAACTTATTTATAACTCTGAAATTCAATTTACAACATTGAAATTCAATTTGCCAAGAGATAAAATATCACATACAATATTGATTCATTATGTGGGAAATGATCTTCTAAAATAATAGATGAACAATTAAATATTGTAATAAATGAAAGACATAAGTTCAGTGTAATTGTCACATCGTGGAGGGAAATACCCTTATGATCCTTTATCTTTACGTCAGATCCCATTTTAGTCCATCAACTTTTAAAAAGATCGGTTTCATTCCTTATCTCTCTAAACTGAACCACTTAAGTCCTTTTCGTCCATTTGTTTCTAATGACGTCAATATGTGTGCTCGTGGCAGCTAATTTGGCACCGACTAGTTATCTTCTTCATGTTATTCATCAATTTTTCTAAAAAATGTTCATTTTTGCAGAATCTATAGAACCCTAATAGATTTGTTGTTGAATTCAACTTTCATAAACACACACATGTAAGTGAAGCATGTGGTGGTTTCCAAAAATCAGAAGGTAACAACTGTTACACAAATGTAGAAAATTTTCAATTTTGGAGCATCATTGGCATTATACCCCATTTCCCCTTCCTTGTCATCAAAGCCATCACTCGCCATTATTATTTCTACTCAACCACCCAACTTTTCTTCTCCAATCATCTCTCTTCTCTATAATCCATCACATTCAATTTTCCCGTTTACTAGATAGGGTTTATGCGTTTTGCTAATCTCAATTAGGGAAGAGACCTTGGCCAGAATATGGGTACTGGTTCTGATTTTCTTCTATGTTATCGCTTTCTTTTGTAGTGTTGGAGCCATCACTTCAGTGATTCTTTATATTTACAAACATATTCTCAATTACACTAAACCCACTTACCAGCGTTACATTGTTCGAGATTTTGTTTATGAATTGTTCATGTTTTTCATTGTTTATGAATTATTCAAGACTAAATTTCCTTTAACTCTTTCATCGAACCCTTCAAATAAAATTTCTTTAATAAATTCAAATATTCAACGATAACCTTTTTTTGCTCTTCGTGTTCTTCTTCAACTCTGTGGCGACATCACTCTCTAGTGGTTATCCTTTACTCAAAATTGAAACTTTTAACAAAGTGGTGTTATTCTTGTTGGGAAAATGAATCCAAGGTGAAGTTGGTCTTGCATGTTCTTCTTCATTCTTGTAAACAAAACCAACAAAACACTTATAAAGTTTTTGTTAAAATGTCGCAATGAAAACCTTCACCACCAGAGGAAGACGAAAGAGGTTATGATGAAGCTTTGTTTTTTTCTCCAACAAATAATATTTTGTTTTCCACTTGCATCAATGGAGCAAAAGACTTCATATTTACCGAATGAAGCTGAGATTGATTTGTTCATGGTGATAGAAATCTGGAAGAAAAGTTGGCTTGTTCAAAGAAATTGGGGGGGGGGGGGGGGGGGGGGGGTTGACACCATGCTTTTGCAGCGAAAGAAAAGGTTTTTTATATTTGTTTTTGTTTATTTTATTGTTTTTAATCCACCTAAGCGCCATGTGTATGTCAAGTGGTCACTTTTTTTTAGACTAACGGACCTAATAAAATGGATTAACGTGACGCTGTTTGAAGAGATAAAGGATCAAACCGGTCTTTTTAAAAGTTGAGGGGCCAAAATGAAACATTAGATAAAGATACGAGACACAAAATTATTTTTCCTAAAAATATAGTCAATAGTACACATGAATCTTATCTTATAATCCCTAATTCACAGTCATTTGTTTGTTACTACTGTAAATTTCAATTCAAATTATCTGAATTTGAGATCTCTCGCTTCACTCAAACACTCACCTACGTGTTTGCAAGTCTCAGCAACAATAATATGATAAACTTCACAAATATAAATACAAACTCTAATAATAAATAACGTAAGATATAGTTTAACACAAACAATACACACTTTATTTCTCAATCCGCAAACATCCAAGTCTAAGAATCCAAAATGCGCATATAATTGTCCATACTAAAGATAAATACATCTTTTTATTGTGGTCAATACTGCTAAAAGATCCATTAAGATTTCTAAAACCTTTATTAGGGTTTTTAAAACCATTCTACAAAAATAAGAAATAAAAAAAACTTTTTAAGTTTTAGAATAGAGAAGGCAAAAAAGTCTCAATAACTTACATTACAAGACAGAAGACATCGTGATTAATTTGTTCGAATAAAATTAAGTCAATTCACATGTAATAACAAACATAATTAAACTTTTAATTATTTTGAACAATATTTTCTTTTAATATACATAAATATCAAATTATTTAAATATAAAATAAAATATGTATTTCTTGTGAATCTAACTTAATTGATAGATGTATAAACATTTGTGAATCTAACTTAATTGATAGATGAATAAACATTTGATTGCAGGAGTGGAGGTTGGAATTTGTGATATCTCCACTTATTTGCTTTCAAATTAAGTAATTAGGTTCCTAGACAAAACAAAACTTTCTTATTTTTATTAATTATTCCTTTTTTATTTATAAAAGTACTTTTTATTGTATTATTTTATATATGTGGTACAAAACAATTAAGTGAACTGATTTTCTTACTATATAGTAAAAAAAATATAACATTTATCACTCTATATCATTTTGTTAAATAAAATTTACTTTTAAATAAATATCATTTTCACTTTTTAATTGTTATTTTTTAATTGTATTTTCTAATTATTGCTGTATATATTATTTTCAACGTGTTAATATAATTAAGAGTTTTTTTTTTTATATAATTTGATTATATTTCTTAATTTATGTGGAAAAAGTCTTAAAGGCTAACCATTTTATAACATAGAGTATATGAATTGGACTACGGTGGAGCATGAGAAAGTTAAACTTTGTTTTGGATAAAATTATCTCTAAATTTTGACATGAAGTCCACATCCATAAATTGACAAAATAATAATGTGTTATTGTGATTTTGATAAAAACATACATTTTTAAACTTCAACTACATGTCCTTACCAGGATTACACTCCAGGGATAATAAAATATATGATTGCATAAAAAGTTAAATTTTGGAAAAAGGCAATGTAATTTATTTTTGACCCTGCTGTTAAAACAAATTATATTTATCTATGAGAAAATGGTTTACTTGTTGAAACCAAAATTATAAGGGCAGGAAAGAGAATTGAGCTATAGGATCAACTTGTTACTTGTCATTTTTTGTCTTGTTTGAGATCTTCATGTTTTCTTTTTTTAAGTTAAAATATTTAGGTAAAGTTATTTTTCTCGTATCCAACAGGTCCAAATATATAGGTGAGTTGATTTGTATTGGTATACATAGGACATTGCATTCTTTGATTGGGATTATGCAGACATATTTGTATCAACCCCTTTAGAATATATGTGGTCCATACTTCTCTATAGGACAAGGTTTATACATAAAATCTCCATGGTGGAGCCAAGGAATGAAAGAATAAAGATAGAGCCAAATCCCCAAAATGTTACCATAAAGAAAAAAAGAGAAAATAAACTAAAGCACAAAAATATAGATATATACTATTTGCATAAAATGGAGGAGGAAGCAATAAAAGGAAAAGAAAATGAGTTGATTTTTAAATAGTGAGATAAGTAAATTGGTGGGAAATTGAGACGAGAATATGAGATGGCTTTCTTGGATCCTGTGAGAGACATTAAATTTAAATGTCACTTTTACACACAAATAGGGTGGCATTTAGCATGACAAATGTTAAATCTGTCCATCATGGTTCTATAAAAAAAAATGGCAAATGGAATTTACAATAAAAAAAAAATTACTTTGTAGATTTATTGATGGATATGTAGTCTAAATACATAAATAATTTTTTTTTGTTATATTAATAACTAGAAGAAATATTATTTAAAAAAATTGAGTAAAATTTGTAAATATATAAACTTAGAAACTGGCTACTGTATGTCAAAAGACTGATGTACCATGGTCCATGGTGGACAAATTTAACATTTACCCAGGGTAAATGCCACCCACAAATAGTTACTATCAATTTATAGCCAGAGATAAAGGAAAAACAAGGGAATGATGAAAAGTAGTGGCAAAAGAAAAGGTAAAAAGAATTCCAAGAAAATTAAAAGTATGAATGAAATAGGAATAGATCAGACAAAAGTATAATACGCATGTAAGAGAAAGTAAGAGATGGTAGAACTAGAGTTTTTCACATTCTCTCTTCCTCTCCCTCTCTCTCTCTCTCTACTCTCTATCATTCATATCCACCACCAAAAAGAACCACTTACGCAAATTATCATGATGAAACTCCCTCTGCACCCAGCACTCCAAAAAAGTGATTACCTTCCTCATGAAAACCTTCTTACCCTTAAATTTACCTCATTGAACACCACCTTCTTCTCATTCACAATCCCCACCATTCCAAAACAATGAAACCTTTTCTTTTCTTTCTCATCACATTCTCTTTCTTTTTCCAAACACAGTTACCACTAGTTTCTTCTGCTACAACTCTTCCCTTTCAACTCATCACTCTCCTCTCAATAAAATCAGCCCTCATTGACCCTCTTAATCATCTCAATGACTGGAAAATCAACCCTTCTAATTCTTCCTCTGCTTTCTCAAACTCCAATAACTCCCAAGACCCAATTTGGTGTTTTTGGAGAGGCATCACTTGTCACCCAAAAACAGCACAAATTACTTCTCTAAACCTCTCTCACCTTAATCTTTCAGGCACAATCTCACCTCAAATCCGCTACTTAACCAGCTTAACCCACTTGAACATAAGTGGAAATGATTTCAATGGAACTTTTCAAACAGCAATTTTCCAACTCACTGAGCTTAGAACACTAGACATTAGCCATAACTCCTTCAACTCAACTTTCCCACCTGGAATATCAAAGTTAAGATTCTTAAGAATCTTCAATGCTTTCAGCAACAACTTCACAGGCCCTCTTCCTGAAGAACTAATCAGGCTTCCATTTCTAGAACAACTTAACCTTGGTGGAAGCTATTTCAGTGGCAGAATCCCACCAAGCTATGGAACTTTCAAAAGACTCAAAGTCTTATTATTTCATGGTAATGCATTGGAAGGTTCACTACCACGTGAATTAGGCTTATTATCAGAGCTACAACACTTGGAAATTGGATACAACCCATTCTCAGGAACAATACCAGTGGAATTAACAATGTTGTCTAATCTCAAATATTTAGACATCTCATTCACAAACATTTCAGGTCAAGTGATTCCTGAACTAGGAAACTTAACCATGCTTGAAAACTTGTTTCTCTTTGCGAATCGGTTAAGCGGAGAAATCCCATCAAGCATAGGTAAGTTGAAATCACTAAAAGATCTTGATTTATCAGACAACGAACTCACAGGTTCAATTCCACCAGAAATAACAATGTTGAAGGAGCTAACAAGGATGAATCTTATGATTAACAAGCTAAAAGGTGAAATTCCACAAGGAATTGGTGAGCTGCCAAAACTCAACAGGTTCTATGTTTTCAACAACTCACTCAATGGTACACTACCACCAAAACTTGGTTCCAATGGGCTACTACAATTACTAGATGTTTCCACAAACTCACTTCAAGGTCCGATCCCTATGAACATTTGCAAAGGAAACAATCTTGTTAAGTTCAATCTCTTTGACAACAAATTCACCAATAGTCTTCCATTATCACTCGCGAACTGCGCCTCACTTGCTAGGGTTCGGATACAAAACAACAAACTCACTGGTTCAATTCCACAAACACTTACAATGCTTCCCAATTTGACATACCTTGATTTGAGCAACAACAATTTCTACGGGGAAATTCCTAAAGAATTAGGCAACCTCCAATACCTAAACATCACAGGAAACTCGTTTGAAAGCAATTTACCTAGCAACATTTGGAACGCAAGTAATCTACAAATTTTCTCAGCTTCAAATTCGAAAATCACCGGCCAAATTCCCGAATTCATTGGATGCGAATCGATTTACAGGATTGAATTGCAAGGGAACTTAATCAACGGTAGCATTCCTTGGAATATCGGTCATTGCGAGAAATTGATTATGTTGAACCTAAGTAGAAACCATCTCACCGGAATCATCCCTTGGGAAATCTCAACTCTTCCTTCAATCACCGACGTTGATCTATCACAAAATTCACTCACCGGAACAATACCTTCAAGCTTCAACAATTGCTCCACTCTCCTGAATTTCAACATCAGCTTCAACTCCCTCACCGGTCCAATTCCTTCCTCCGGCATCTTCCAAAGTCTCCATCCTTCTTCGTACTCCGGCAACAAAAACCTCTGTGGTGATCTTTTAGCCAAACCCTGCGCCTCTTCCGGAGAAAACGAACTTGAAGTTCAACGCCAGGAACCGAAGAAAACCGCCGGCGCAATCATTTGGATAATCGCGGCGGCTTTCGGGATCGGACTCTTCGTTATCGTCGCCGGAACACGTTGCTTCCACGCGAATTATAACCGTGGATTCAACGGAAACGAGAATAACGGCGAAATCGGACCGTGGAAGTTAACGGCGTTTCAACGGTTAAATTTTACGGCGGAGGATGTACTCGAGTGCGTCTCAATGTCTGATAAGATATTAGGAATGGGGGCCACAGGAACGGTTTATAAAGCAGAAATGCCAGGTGGAGAAAGCATAGCCGTTAAAAAGCTATGGGGAAAACAAAAGGAAAATAACAGTAATCTAATCAGACGGAGGAGAGGCGTTTTAGCTGAAGTTGATGTATTAGGAAACGTGAGACACAGGAATATTGTGAGATTGTTAGGGTGTTGCAGCAATAAGGAAATTACCATGTTGCTCTACGAGTACATGCCAAACGGTAACCTTGATGATTTACTACATAGAGAGAATAAAGGGGACAATATGGTAATTTCTGATTGGTTTACCAGGTATAAGATAGCATTGGGTGTGGCTCAGGGAATTTGTTATCTACACCATGATTGTGATCCTGTGATTGTGCATAGGGATCTTAAACCTAGTAACATTTTATTGGACGGTGAGATGGAAGCTAGAGTCGCTGATTTTGGTGTTGCTAAGTTGATTCAAGCTGATGAATCTATGTCTGTTATTGCTGGATCATATGGTTACATTGCTCCAGGTCAGCACCATATTCTTGCTCTCTACTTTTATTTTTATTTATCAAAAAAATATTTCTTGTTATTTCATGTTCTTTATCTGCATTATAATTTATGACATGTATATTTGTGTAAATATCAAATACGGATAATAAGTGTCTTGAGTAAAAAGTTGATTCAATTGATAAAAAGTTAATTCACACATCAAAAAGTTGTAAGTTTAATTCCTACTGATGTGAGAATATTTTAGCAGAGTAATATACTCATCGAATCCAGAGATCTGCCATGATCCTAATAAACCCGAGATTCCGCTCACGTAAAATTTGTTGTAAAAAAATAAAATAAAATACTAGTAGCATGTATCATACAATTTGTGTGTATCTAAGAGGGAGGAGGCAATGGGGATTTTAAATTTTGGGACCAATTTCGGTGCATGGGTTAGGTGTACTATTGCGCATGGACCTTTATTTTTCACTTTCACAAATTGCTTTTTTGCCCATTGGCCCCATTAAGAATATTGTCAATTATCACAACTACTTTGAATCATTAGGATATTGACTTTGAATTTGGTTAATCCATTAAAGTGAAATAAGTGGAATGATTTTTAATGCTAGTGTATGTGTTTGTTTGGTCTTATTATAGTACTCAACTAATTATTAATCGTAGAAGATTATAATAGTAAATTATATTGTTTGATTTTTGTAGAGTATGCTTATACACTCCAAGTTGATGAGAAGAGTGACATTTACAGTTATGGAGTGGTGTTGATGGAAATTTTAAGTGGAAAACGTTCGGTGGATCAAGAATTTGGTGATGGGAATAGTATTGTGGATTGGGTTAAGTCAAAAATAAAGACGAAAGATGGAATTGAAGGTATATTGGACAAGAATGCAGGGCCAGGGTGTGGTTCAGTGAGAGAAGAAATGATACAGATGCTTAGAATTGCACTGCTTTGTACAAGCAGAAATCCAGCTGATAGGCCTTCAATGAGAGATGTTGTGTTGATGCTTCAAGCGGCTAAACCTAAGAGAAAGTTGCTTGGTGGAGGTGGTGATGTTCCATTGGTTCAAAAGCCAGTTACCAATGAAAGCTAGGTTCATTAGTTAATGTGTTTATAAGATTTAAAATGTTTTTTTTTTTTTGTTTCTCTTTTGAAAATTTGTCTTATTGTGGGGGATTGGTATAGGAGACAAAGTGATTTTCTGTTTTTATTTTCAATGGAATGTCAAGTGTTATTTGTCCTAGTTTGTCATGACTCTTGTTTGTTAATGTTTATATATGAAGAAGTGTGTGGGAAAAAAAAACTAACTATGCCTTTGTGTATATTAATTAAATTTGTCCAGTATGTGCATTTAGGTTCAGATTTTGGATATATATATATATATATATATATATATATATATATTCCTGATTTTATAATCGATTAAACTTACAAAACAAATAAGTATAAACTTTTATTTCTGAAAATTATTGGTGTTACTTCGAAGTATATGACTTTTTTCAATCAATTTGTTTTTTAAAATTCGAAAAAAAGGACAATGTTACATGAGATTTGAAAATGTGCAAGACTATTTTAAAAGACCAAGAAAACATGTCAAACATAATTGTCACCTATCACAACACGACACTGATGAATTGAGCGGCAACGGTGTGTTGCAACTGCGAAAATCAACTGGAAGAAAAGACAAAAGAGTCGCCACCGAACGTTATTTATCCTGACACAGGGAAAGGAAACGATCAAAGAAAACCTGAAGAAGGGAAAGACATAATCATCGCAACCATAGTCTGAGTTCGGGAGTAAGTTACGCGAGAGGAAGGTATTAGCACCCCTTCGCGTCCATCGTACTCGATGGGATCCACGCTTGTTATTCACTCAAAGGGTGTAGGTATCTGAAGCTCCACTGCTAACTGGAAATGAATAGAATGAGAAACGGAGAAACGGGGAAAGAAAAGAAAAGGAGACTCGATAGGACATCGCTGTCCTAGGCCTACGTATTCTCTCAGGAATGGAAAAGTCAGAGTCAACGTAGTTCGAAGGACTACGAGGTTGTGGGGGAAGGCTGCTCGCCAAGACATCGTCGTCTTGTGCCTACGTATCCTCAATCGGACGAGAGAGAAAATCAGAGCAGTCGTAGTTCGACCTACCACGAGGTCTTTGCTTGTTTGGTGTTTTTTAGGTGGACGATGCTAACGTTCAAGTTCTAGTAGTTTAGGTGTTGTCGCTTGTTGCGTGGAGACTTACGCGTTACCTGTTTGCGGTAGAACGGAAATAGCGTGTCCTTACGATTAGAGTCAGTGAGATGAGAAAAAAATCCTGAAGGAAAGATGATTGATTTGTTTATGTTTTCTAGGAGAAGTGTTTTGATTTGTTTTTTTTGTAACTCGTATTGCACTAAAGTCTATGACATAGGATCGAATGCGTTGCAAAATCAACCCAAGACGGGACATATGCAAAACATCCTAGACAAGGTAAGGAGGGACTCCCGCTTATCACTTCCCATGTGCTTAAGGCTCGTGGCGTACAATACTCGTATGTATTAAGTGTTTTTGCTTTTGTTTTGAGATGAGAGAGACTCAAATGGCTAAGAGAAAATCTAAGGGGATCTCCATCCTAAAAGTTGCCATGCAATGATTGATCCTATAGTTGAAGTTAGGAAAGGGAATCTCTACCTATGTTAGCATGCTTGGATTTATAACCTAATGTCTTCCCTACTTTGAACCTAATCCAAAATTAGATTCAAGCTAGGAATCATAAGGGAACATGTGATCATACACAAGTAAATATTAGATGATTCAATCACCATTCAAAGGAGTAAAGAAGAAGTGAGATGAAAGAGGTCACATAAGAGTGGACAACAATGTAAAGTAATACAAGTACTTATAAACTTCAAACCAAGCTCAACTATTGAATAGTTGAAAGAAGTATGCAAAACAATGCACTAATGCTCATGCAAACGTCCTAAGACTATACTAGGAGTAATGTCAATCACTAACAAAGAGAAATGAGTCCTAAAAGGATGGTAACCTACCTAGGTCAATAGCTAAGTCCTACTATATCACATCTATGTTATTGTCCTAAAAATGATAAAAAAGATTCAAGTTATGTACCATATCTTAACTCAAGCAAATGTCATCACAAAAAGTCATGTAAGATACACTTTAAAAGCTCAAACATGTAAACTTGGAGGAAGAAACCACATGGGGTAGTAGAATTACACATCATAATCAATTCAAAGTAAGGTTTAAAATGTCAAGAAGTTATCATGAAACCCACATCAAGTCATGTTCAAAAGATTAGGCAATTCTAAACAAAGATGTCACCTATATGAGGCATTATTCACTTATGAACATATAATGAACAAGTAAGCATGAAGTTGACATTTGAAGGACCTAAGTCAGAAGCTAAAGAATGTGTTTAATGTCTAAAAGTAACCTCAAAGTATCACAAAAATTTCATGTCAAGGTACTCTTGGAAGATAGAACAAACAATGATCCAAGCAAAGTCTAAACATTCCCTAAAAGCATGTGAATTGTCAATCAACAAAAAGAAGTCAAAGAAGCGTGGCAAAGTAGTATCCAACCATCTAAGTCAGAGGAAAATGACCTATAATAACTCATGTTTAAGTCTCACAAGTGTTGAATAAAGGTTGGATACAAATGGCTCAAAGGAAGTTGACAAAGTTGATGGCATACATGGTCAAGTTCACACAAAAGTAACATCAAATAGAGGTCACCAAAAAGGGCCTATAAAATGTGATTAGAAGGCTTTACCTCATGCTATAACAAGTGCAAATCAATGATCAAAATATCCCAAAAAGGGTTGCATAAATTCATCATCAAATCCAATCACTTAGGTAAGCATTGAACAAAAATCGGGTATGCATTTAGGGTTCAAAGAAAGCATATAAATCATGATCAAAAATCAACATCCAGGCATCATAATGGTATACAAAATATCATCATGAATGTGCTTAAACATGTCAAGGAAAATGGCTCAATAAAGATCACACATTATCATTAAGTTTACCCTAATTCTAGGCACACATCAAAATACTAAGCATGAAATGATCCACTCATGAAAAATAGTTAGAGACCTTGAAAAAGTATGGGAATTTAACCCTAACATGATGAAGTCAGAAGCTCAACATGTCCAAAAAAATATGGTCAAAATTATACACAAAAGGTGCTCAAACAATATCACACATAAGGGAAGTCATCCAACAATGATCATTCAAAACAATTCACAAAAAGGCATTCAAAGTGAACCAGAAATTAATGGAAAAATCCCAGATGATCATCAACATACCCTATAATCATGTACCTAAGGGTATGTAAAAATTGAGGTCCAAACTAGTTGGGAAAAAATGATTTCAAGTCATTATGTGCAAGCTATGTTAATTTGAACACATTCCAAACAAAATTCCAAAACAAATATTAAAGATATTCAAAATTGGAATTAAAAAATATTTAAAATTAATTAATGACCTAAGGATCATACTTGAATTTTTTTAGAATTTTTGAATGATGGAAACTACTTTTAAAATATAAAAAAATACACGTGTATGAAAAAAAATAAAAAGAAAGAATGTAAAGTCTAGGGGTGCGCAGTTAGTAAGTTCCTAGTTCACAATTCCAATGGGCCAAAAACTGGGGGTGTACCTAGCAAGCGTGCAGGCCCATATCACTAAAATCCTTTTCTGATCTTCAATTCTTTTTTCATAAAAAAAAAATTAAAAAAAATAGAATGGGATTAAGCACGCGTGTTTTACATGTCAGCTTCATTAATGTGTTGGAATGAGGTCATTGGCTGATTTAAAAAAAAAAAACTCACACGCGGGCTATTCAGTTACATGCTGGATATGAGAAACTTACATGGCCCAATCAATACACGACACGCACTCGCCTGGGGACTAGGGTTTGAAACTTGCAGACGCTGGAGCTGAGCTTCAGTCGTCTTCTCCGGTGGGGCAACCACCGTGAGTCAATATGACATTGCCCAGAAAGAAAAAGGAAGGACATGGTTCGACTCGTATTTTCACACTGGTCATGAATATGCCCTTAGAATTCTCATTCAACGTCTCTATAAAGCAAAACGAGCAGAATAATTTATGCCCTAGCATTTTGAAACCTCACATCTTGGCCCTAAGTCTAACCAAAAACATTGCCTATGTCCATAGGACTTCAGATGCAGCAATCTTGCATGATTCTAACCACATAACTTGCCCTAACATGATGATGCAAAATTCAAGAAATCTAACCTGGATTGAGCTTCAAAACACGTGTAGAGAAACCCTAAAACTACCTGCAAGATCTTGGAATCTTCTTTGGAGCAAAATAAATGCTCCAAACTCCCTTGAATCTTGATTGAAATGCAATTGAATGGCGATGAAATGTGAACTCGTGAATGGGGTTGTGATGCTTCCAGCTTAAGAATGATGCATACAGAAGTTAGAGGGAATTATGGTGATGATGATTGTGGAAAGAAAATGGAGAAAGCTTCCAAAATGAGTGTATTTCGAAGCTCTGAAGTTTAGAGCTTCAATGGTGGATTTTTGGAGTTTTTGGATCTGTTTGTGTGAGAATGGAGTAACTGAATTCTGTTAGAGTATTAGAAGCTTTTATACATGTGGTTAGAGGATGGTTAGTAATGTGAATCATAGTTAAAGTTCAATTAAAGGTGAGTTAGTAAAAATGAACATGAGAAAGTGAGGTTATGCTTGGCACGAGTTATATGGTTTTTATGGTGCATTGTATTGTTGTTATGGCAGTGTATGATGATGAGGATGTGTGATGGATGGTGGTGATGCATTGGTACAAGTTAGAATAGGAATGCTTGTTCACTAAGTATTGGTTTCCTTTCATGGCCATTTGAAGTAAGGTTAGTGTATGTATAGGTTATGTAAGGATTTTGCATGGCTATTTGTAGTAATATGTGGACAATATGCGCATGGCTTGAGCAACAACAATGACATTGGCTTGGTAATGATAATAATGACATGGTTTGGAACCCTTGACAAACATATTAATGGTAGTGACTTTGGAGGATCATATCTTGGTGAATGTGGAACCAAATTGAAGCTCTCATTTGATACAACAAGTTTGATGTTAAAAAGAATTGGATTTGAGGTCTTGAACATGATGGAAAATGGTGTTAAAGTCATGGGCACAAAACTGATGTTTAGGACTAAGAAAAATTCTAAGTTTTTCTCATGTTGAACAACTTTGGAACCATGCTTTCAAGTGACCATAACTTTTGATTTAGGAACCCAAATGGGACATTCTTTATATGGTTGGAAAGATGAAAGATCACTCTACAACTTTCATTTGAAAAAGATTTCCAAATGAGGCTTGGAAGTTACTCAAAAATGAGGTTGAACATGGGCACAAAACCGGACCCTTGAACACTTAGAAAATTTTCTAAGTGTTGGAAATGCAAGTATATAAATCTCCAACTTCCAACAACCATAACTTGCTAAAAAATGTTCCAATAGAGATGAATTACATATGGTTGGAAAGCTTGTCATGAGTAATACAACTTTCATGTCAGACAAAAATTGAAATGAAGTCTTGATCATGGAGAAAAATGGCCTTGAAAGTGGCTGCATGGCATGAAGAACTTTCCCAAAATGGAAAGTTTCTAAAAGCCTAATTTGCCAAATTTGGTAACTTTCCACACAAGCTTGATTTTGATGATTCCTTTTACATTTCTTGATAAAATTCCATCCATCGATCATATTTAACATGATGAACACAAAGTTGACCTCAAAAAGTTAGGAGTAGACTTTTTCACTGCTCAGTTAACTTTATTCCCAATTTGGTTGATTCTCAATCATCTGGCCAATTGAAATCCTTCTGGATGAAATTGATGGTCAATAATCCACTCCTAGATGCTTGGGAACATATAGAATACCATGGAATCAAGTCTTGCCCAAAGAATCGGAAATAAATTGATTTTAGGCAAAACCCTAGTTTTGGCCCCAAAAGTTAGGAGATGTTGACTGATGGTCAAAACCCTAATTCCTCTGGAGAGAATGGAGAATACTTTGAACCAAGATGTTCTATGTGATAAGATGATGTTGAAGCTTCAAGATCCTTTCCCATGAGGATGTCATATGCACAGATGCACAAACCCCTAATTTGATGATCAAGAGATAGGAGGAGGTAATTCTCTTCAAATTTCTTGCAAGTTCTAATCTTCTGATGAAATGGTGATCCAAATATGATGTCTTGAGGCATGAAAAGCCTTTGTATCTTGAGTGATTGAGTAAATCTCATTCTCTTTGCTTTGAACAACCAATACCATGGAAACCTCTGATCCCATGCCTTGGGAAGACCAATGATGCATGTGTGATTCTCATGACCTAAATACATATGTATGTGAAGCATAAGCTATCTATTGATGGTATAAATAGGAGGGAAAATTTTGGGGTGTTTGTAGCACGGTTTTCGTGACCGCCCGCATCCTGTCTTCGGATGGGATTGGGTGCTACTTTTTTATTTCTTATTTATCCTATGAAGCTGAAAAGGAAAGGGAAGTTATCTCAAACTAACCTTGCACGCAAATGTTTTCTTTAACAAATGCTAAGAGATTGGGGAGTTCGGGGTCAGGTTATACAATGGGGAGTTGTCAATTACCCATCCTATACATGGTTATCCATGGGTTGTTAGCAATTTTCCTTACTGATTTCTACTTACTGGTGTTTATCTGTTGTAAATGGGAAAGTTTCTCCTTTGGGAAGGTTGAGAGATGTTGAAAAAATATTTTTGTTGTTTTCGGGTTTTCCGGTGTTTTTGGTAAGGTACTGGACCTAGGGTTATTGATTAGTGTGCTCGCTAAGATTTCACAATCTTATGCCTACATATTCCCGTTAAAGAAAACAGAGAAATCAGAGCAATCGTAGTTCCTCCTATTCTATGGGAGGAAAAGAGATATTTGGGTATCTTGTTCAAAGCCCAAGATATGAAGCTAAAGGTGATTTGTATCTTGTTCAAAGCCCAAGATATGAAGCTAAAGGGTTGAGTATTTTGTGTCTTGTTCAAAGCCCAAGATTGAAGCTAAAAGGGTGTTTGTCGGAATTGATTGAAAGAGTGGAGAGATTAAAGATTGAGATATGAATATCCTGGAAAAACATCGGATGAAAATAGAAGGAATATCCCGGAAAACGTCGGATGAAAATAAAAGGAATATCCGAGAAAGTGTCAGATGAAAATAAAAGGAATATCCAGGAAAATATCGGATGTTAAAAAGAGGAAAGGGTTTTTCCTGTGTTTTTTAGGAAAACTTGAGGGTTTCTGGAGATCCAAAAGGAGGTGAGACTGTCCAAGTCTGGAGTTTTATCTTTTGTACTATGCCTAAGAAAAAGTACGCTTTCGAGATCAAGATCTAGACTTAATTGAAAGACTGCTCTAGTAAGATGACTAATTTTTGTTCCTATACCTTTAAGAGGTCGTCGGGACAATTTGTACAAAGCCCAAGAGAAGGCGAGAAAAAATTTTAAGAAGCCGAAGGGATAATTTGTACAAAGCCCAAGAGGAGGCTATCTTCGCTGAGGAAGAATCATTATACGAAGCCTAAGAGGAGGCTGTGAAAACTTCTAAGAAGCCGAAGGGTCCTTGTACAACGCCCAAGAGGAGGCGGGGGTGCTTTTAAGAAGCCTGTGGGTCCCCAAACCCCGAGAAGTTCAAGACATGCTATTCACCGAGAATAGATCAAGCCAGGAAAGTCTGAGAATTTGGAAGAAACTCAAGAGATGTCATTCATGGAGAAAAGATTATCTCTGGGGAGTAGAGTTTCTTAGACAATTTCTAAGGGTGACAGTCTGAGAAAAGGTTCATCGAGAATACTGCCTTTCTCTATTCCATATTGTTTAACCCCAAGAGGAGGGGAGACTGTGTCTGGTAATCCCATGGGGGATCTAGTTTTGTTTGTATTTAAGAGTGACAAACAGGGCTTTACCTAGTTCTAGACGTAGTTGGCGGGAAAACTCTAAATAACTATACTAGTATATATACAGTTGATATATGACAAGTATATTAAAAAGGTATGAAAGGAGACTAACCATGCGCAGCTTCCCACAATACAGTTATATATATGAAAGCAGTAAATGAAAGCGGATAAACACTTACTCGGTCGTAGAGCTTCCATGCTATTTGGTTAGTTGTTCAACAAAGAGAAATTGAAAACAAAAGTATATCTCAAAATCAAAAGAGAAAGTATTTTGAAAGTAAACTGGAACTTACAGCTCAAGGAGAGGCCTATAAAATCAGAGTCAATTATACATGGAAGAACATCATGTGAAATAAAACATACACGGAAGAACATCGTGTTGATAAAGGCATATACACGGCAAAACATCGTGTGTGAAACTGAATACATGGAAAAACATCATGTGATAAAATATACACGGAAGAACATCGTGATATCATGGCAATTGAAAACATACACGGAAAAGCATCGTGTGAATAAAGCATGGATAATGAGTTCGAAAACTTACCTATTGGAGCAAGGTATAATGCCTCTTCTCAAGCTTCCAGAAGCGAGATAATGATCCTCAAAGTATCATATAAGAACTCCTGCGTCAAGTGAAAGACAAAGCAGAGAAAACCAGAGATCATAGAGAAATTCCCTAAGTCTTATCAAGTGGTTAAAATCGAATTTGAACATTTAATTAATTATTTACAAAAGTTTTACTTGAAAATAATCCTAAGAATAAACTACCAAATAATTGAATAAAACAATTTAAACAATTAAATGATTAATTACAAATTAATTAAATCAAATTTAATAACTTAGAAATTGTTAACATATTTTAGAATATTTAATCAAGATTAACTAAACTAAAAAAAATAAAGTTGTATTAAAAAGAAAAAATGTGCCACAAGAAGAATTATCAATTAATTTAAATAAGATTAATTAATAATTTAATTAATCAATATTAAATAAAAATATCTAAATTAATTAATAATTAAACAATACTTACCTAATTAAAACTAGAAATAAGAAAATTAAAAAAAATAATAATAATGAAAGAGAGAAATATATGTGGGAGAGAGTTGAGAAAACAATGTGAGAAATTGTTTTGGTGTGATTTTGAAAGTGAATTTGATGTGGTATTTATAGGAAAAAATTTGCTTGGAGAACAAGATAACAAGCTTAAAAATTAAGCTAACTTAGTTTTTAAGCTAGCTTAATTTTTAAGCTAACTTAAATATCTATATAATATATAATATAAAAACAAAATTGTATTAAAAACAAAAGTTTTTTAGAACAAAATATATTAAAAAACAAAATATATGAATTTTAAAAATAATATAAATATATATATATATATATATATATATATATATATATATATATATATATATATATATATATATATATATATATATATATAATGTATATATACATATAAAAATTATGAAAAATACATAAAAAAATAAAAAAAATAAAAAGACAAATATATATATATATATATATATATATATATATATATATATATATATATATATATATATATATATATATGAATACATAAAAAAATAAAAAAAATAAAAAGACAAATATATATATATATATATATATATATATATATATATATTATTATATTATTATATTATTATTATTATTTTTCATTTATTTTTATTTTTATTTTTATTTTTTATATGTAAAAATAAAATAAAAATGAGAAATCGATTAAATCGTGCGAAAGATAGATGTATAATGAACATTTTTAAATTTAATTGAAAAAAACGTCCGTTCATTGATTTTTCGCATAATTAACCAAAAAAGACAGAGTTTTTAACGTATATATTCTGACTGAAAATTCAAACAATGCGCATAACAAAAATAGATGATATGATGTGCAGATGACACGAAGTGGAACACAATCAGATAAACAAAAATTTTTACAATGAGTGGTCAAAATTTGGGGTATGACAGATGCCCCTATTTAATCTTCTTAGACCTGAAGGTATGAATAGCAAAGAGTTTTAGACATTCGAGGTATAAGAGGATTAAATATCAGAGTACCTTGAATTTTGATCGTGAATACAGATGAAATGATATGTGATGAATGGAAGACTTTTGAACACTGTGGGGAATGATGCCACAGGAGACATATCAACAGAATTTTCTTGGGATATAAGATATTGTGGAAATTTGCCAATGCGACAAAGGTATCCAACAATATTTAGAAAGAGAGGGATAAACCCTGAAACAAAGATACAGACATCCGAAAAAACATCAGATGCGAAAGAAGTGTCATACTTTGGGAAACATATCTGCAACATCTAGAAAAGCGTTAGATGTATTAAAAATAACTTTGAGGGTAAATCCGAAACATTTAAAAAAGCGTTAAATGTACGGAAAATTTTTTTTAGAAGACTGGCTGAATGATTGACATATCCGGAAAAACATCAGATAAGCACATCAAAACAAAAGTTACATCTGGAAAAACATCAGATGAGAAAAAGTCATATCCGGGAGAGCATCAGATAGACATGTAAAGAGTTTCTGGAAGAGCATCAGAATAAAAGAGACATATCCGGAAGAACGTCGGACAGAAACAAAGAAAGTTCTGAAAAAACATCAGAACGAGTTTTGGAAAAACTTCAAAACCAAAAGGTACATCCGGAAGAACATCGGGTAGACACAGAGAAACATTCTGGAAAAGCATCAGAACAGATAGACATATCCGGAAAAAAACATCGGATATAAACACAAAAAAGTTATGGAAAAGCATCAGAACAAGTAGACATATCCGGAAAGACATCGGATAGAAACAGAGAATTTTTTTGGAAAAGCATCAAAACAGATAGACATATCCGGAAGAACATCGTATAGAAACAAAGTTATATCTTGAAGAACATCAAATAAGACATAAAAGTATAGGTTCCAGATAAGTTGGACTTTGTAGAAAGGTAAGATGTTGATAATGACACGACCACTGATGAATGTAAATGAGGATTAAAACACTCTTGAATGCATAGTATATGAAAATGTTATGATGTATGATTAAATGTATGTGATGCAAATGAAAATGCTGACAACAAGTTTAGACTCTTTGAGGAGTGACAACCAATAAGTTTATACTGTTTTGGGGAGTGACAGACAAAACTAATTCCTCAACACAGAGATCACTGCCATTGCTTAGGGACTAAAAATGTTGTTTGTTAAACACCTCTTTGTCATACTGATAAACTGTATCAAGTTTATAATCCTTGGAGGAAGGCTGGATAGCTTGCTTGGGGATTTTTCCAAATAAATTTCCCCAGACTTACAGACTGTTGTAGATGAACTGATTATTGCTTCAGCTTGAATGATAACGACTGTATGCTGCATACTAGGAAGGTTTGCCCCAGTAATAAGTCTTGAAAGTTTTTCTGAATAAACCAATTCTGAGAAGGACTTGCACTGAACAAATCTTGAACTGATTCTTAACAGGCTCTGGAAAGAACTTGCCCCTGATAGGATCACTGACCAAGTTTCTAAACTGTTTTGAAAATTCCTTGAGAGGAAAGCTAGTTTGCAATAAAAAATATTTATTTAAACATGGCAAATTCAATGCAAAGTTCATGTAAGAATTTTGAAAACAAAATCATGGTTTAGAAAAAAGTACAGTAATATGGATTACTGGTTAGAAACACGGTGGTTTAAAACATTCAGAACGAAAAGTAAAACAGAGGTATGATACCAAAACAAATGATTTACAAAAAATAATTTTGGATTCAATTTACGCAACCTTGCTGTAGTATGATCTCAAAATAACCTTACTTCAATTAGGTCTTTTGAGGGTTATAACGTGGCCTGGTTCACGGTTTATGAAAGAAAGATAAAGGCTCAAAGTTTGTTTGTGCCCACCCCAACTTCGTGATGTTCTCCAGTCCTATGCTCAGTTAAACTTAGATTGTGCATTCAGATTCCAAAAGGTTTCAGAATTGTACAGATGATAGTGATAACGATGGTCCAGAAGTCTTGAGACAGCAGCTACTGCTTCTTTACAATATTTAATTGTTTTTCATCTTTGTGGACCTTTTTAAAGATCGAGGATTTAAGGATCTCTTCTCTGTGTTATCCATAACTTTTGCCTGACCTATTTTTTTTTTAATTTATAGTCAGCGGGATGCCCTAGTTTTTGCCTAAGTTTTTTTTTACTTAGCGGGCTTTTTCTTTTTGATTTCCTCTTAGAAAGAAAGTGACTGCTAGATTTGATGATTACAATGGACCATCACCGACTTTTGATTTGAAAGACGTTTTTCAACATCTGCTGGTTGTATGTAAACTTTTGAACTTGAATGCACAACCCAAATTAAACTGAGAACTACCCACCCCCTGGTTAAAATTGTGGGTTTTTTTATGAAGAAAGAAACTCCTGCTTCAAGGCTCAAAGGGGTTAACGAGGGATTATCTTCCTTATATCTCCAGTGTTTGGGAATTGAAAAAAATGCCTTACATCGTCAGCAAAGTTTTTTATTTGAAAGCATACCGACAACAATTATGGGTATTATGTTTTTATCATCCTCCCACAAATATTTGCATAGTCAAAAATTTGAAAAAGAGGTGCTTTTTTTTTTTAAAGTTTTTGTTTTTTGAAAGAGAAAGCATAAAGATGCAAATAAACAGATGATTTGAATCAAACTACTGTACATGCTCATTTCATTAAAACTGACATTTAAAGATAAACAAGCTGAAAACAACTATGATACAAACAAGGAAAATGAAAAATAGACAAAAACAAGGTCAGTGACTAATCAAACACAAGAATGAGCTCTCCTGTCTTTGGGAAGTAACCGAGTTGAAGTTGATTGAAGTTTCAGTTCTTGTGTTCAGGCAGAGGATTGCGCTGGACATTAGGACTAGTGTCACGAAAGCTGAGGAGGTTGTCTTTAATCAGATCCCGCACTCTAGCCTTTAGTGCATAACATCTTTCTAAATCGTGACCCGCGGCTCCTTCATGGAATGCGCAATGAAGGTCAGATCTGAATCCAGGTGGAAGTGGATTTGGAGGAAGAGGTGTTGCCTTAGTAGTAATTGCTCCTTTCTAAACCAAAATAGGGTACAGTTCAGTGTACGTAATAGGAATAGGATCAAAGTGAGTCATATTATAGTTCTGGTTTTGTCCAACAGTCAGACGTTGAGGAGCTGGAGCTGGTCGAACAGCCAACAAAGGAGTGATATCAGCAATATGAGCTTGATTAGGCTGCTGAGGTCTGTAATGAGGTTTCATATCCTCAACCAAGACAGAATTAGTCTAATCTTCCCTCTTCTTTTGGAAGTTTCCATAGGGTTTCTTTACAGCGTTAGAAGATTCAGCAGTTTTAGAGACCTTTCCATTCTTTATACCTTCTTCAAGTCTTTGGCCAATGATGACCAAGTCTGTACAGTTTGATGAAACACTGCCAATCATCTTTTCCCAAAAGATGGGAGATAAAGTGTCTAAGAATATTCCGGTAAGCTCTTTCTCAGCCAAAGGGGGTTCGACCTGAGAAGCCAACTCTCTCCAGCGTTGAGCATACTCTTTGAAAGATTCCTTCTCATTCTGAGTCGTGTTCTGGAGTTGACGACGGTCTGGAGTCATGTCCAGGTTATACTTGTACTGATTCATGAAAGCATTGATAAGATCCTGCAAGCAATGAATGTTGCTTCGTACAAGGCTCATGTACCACTTGAGTGAAGCTCCACTTAAGCTATCTTGAAAGCAGCGGATGAGCAGCTTCTGGTTTTTGGTGTAGGCAGCCATCTTACGAAAGAACAAAACCAAATGAGCCTTTGGGCAAGAGTCACCTTTGTACTTTATAAACTTAGGGATCTTAAATTTGGCTGGCATGACGAGGTTAGACACAAGACACATGTTGTCTGCATCAACGTTGAAGAAGTCATTTCCTTCTACAGCTCTGAGTCTTTTCTCCAAAGTTTGATATTGTTCATTGGCATCTTCAGGCTCAATGTCCACATTGTCCTCACTTTGAGCACTAGCATTGTAATCAAAGTTAGGATTCTCGAAGGGAATTCTGGCAGTCCGTATCAGAAGTCTGGGTTCTGAGACAATAGGGATTTGAAACTCTGGTCTTGGACCTTGACCGACCAAAGTGGTAGTGACCTGTTGTGGAATGAAGTCGTGAGGCAATCCAAATTTCGGCCATGTAGATGGTGGCATCTAATAGGCGGAGGCTCAATAGCAGCACTTGTGATTTCTTGGATGACAGTCCTCTGAGGTGGCTCTCCTCTGGCAATTAGGACCTAAAGCATTTCCGTTAAATTAGTCATGCTTAACTTCAGATCGTCTATTTCCATCCTAATCTCTGCATTGTGCACTTCTTGCTCTGGCATTTTGGGCCTGACGTTAGCTCTAGTCCCGTATCGGTGATGAGGAATCAGTTTGACGACTTACAGATGACTGAAAGAAAGAAGGTTGGAATGAATTGACGATGACCAGGACGTATGTATGAAATATGCAAGGGATGCAAATGCAATGCATGGATGCAGCACACAAAAACATAGAAAAAACATGGGGTCAAAGGTTCGGTGTCATGAAGTCAAGGCTCTACCCATCCCAAAGGTTTATACTAGCGATTTTTGTACCTGTCTCTCAAAATCATTTATTCTTGTCGAGGTAACATCAGCGGGCCGGAAACCGTGCTAGGTGATTTATTTTGAAGAATCTCAGAAGAGGGTAGTATCACGTGACAACTATTTCCGATAGCTTCCACACTACTAAAATAGGTTTTTCCTAGGTGTATACTCAATCTTTCCATATGCGGCATCACGCGCAGTCCCATAAGCAGAAAAATAAACACGACTATCAATTAGGAAAAGCGATATATATATATAGTATATAGTATATAGAAAAATTTCTAACAACCTAGACCTCTTAGGAATTCTAATCCTAACAAATGTCCCCAGCAGAGTCGCCATTTTTCTGTAGCGCGGTTTTCGTGACCGCCCGCATCCTGTCTGCGGATGGGATTGGGTGCTACTTTCTGATTTCTTATTTATCCTATGAAGCTAGAAAGGAAAGGGGAGTTATCTCAAACTAACCTTGCACACAAATGTTTTCTTTAACAAATGCTAAGAGATTGGGGAGTTCGGGGTCAGGTTATACAATGGGGAGTTGTCAATTACCCATCCTATACATGGTTATCCATGGGTTGCTAGCAATTTTCCTTACTGCTTTCTACTTACTGGTGTTTATCTGTTGTAAATGGGAAAGTTTCTCCTTTGGGAAGGTTGAGAGATGTTGAAAAGATATTTTTGTTGTTTTCGAGTTTTCCGGTGTTTTTGGTAAGGTACTGGACCTAGGGTTATTGATTAGTGTGCTCGCTAAGATTTCGCAATCTTATGCCTACGTATTCCCGTTAAAGAAAACAGGGAAATCAGAGCAATCATAGTTCCTCCTATTCTATGGGAGGAAAAGAGATATTTGGGTATCTTGTTCAAAGCCCAAGATATGAAGCTAAAGGTGATTTGTATCTTGTTCAAAGCCCAAGATATGAAGCTAAAGGGTTGAGTATTTTGTGTCTTGTTCAAAGCCCAAGATTGAAGCTAAAAGGATGTTTGTGGGTATTGATTGAAAGAGTGAAGAGATTAAAGATTGAGATATGACTATCCGAGAAAAACATCGGATGAAAATAGAAGGAATATCTGGGAAAGCGTCGGATGAAAATAAAAGGAATATCCGGGAAAGCGTCGGATGAAAATAAAAGGAATATCCGGGAAAGCATCAGATGTTAAAAAGAGGAAAGGGTTTTTCCTGTGTTTTTTAGGAAAACTTGAGGGTTTCTGGAGATCCAAAAGGAGGTGAGACTGTCCAAGTTTGGAGTTTTATCTTTTGTACTATTCATCGGGACAATTTGTACAAAGCCCAAGAGAAGGCGAGAAAAACTTTTAAGAAGCCGAAGGGACAATTTGTATGAAGCCCAAGAGGAGGCTATCTTCGCTGAGGAAGAATCATTATACGAAGACTAAGAGGAGGCTGTGAAAACTTCTAAGAAGCCGAAGGGTCCTTGTACAACGTCCAAGAGGAGGTGGGGGTGCTTTTAAGAAGCCTGTGGGTCCCCAAACCACAAGAAGTTCAAGATATCCTATTCACCGAGAATAGATCAAGCCAGGAAAGTCCGAGAATTTGGAAGAAACTCAAGAGATGCCATTCACGGAGAATAGATCATCTCAGGGGAGTAGAGTTTCTTTGACAATTTCTAAGGGTGACAGTCTGAGAAAAGGTTAACCGAGAATACTGCCTTTCTCTGTTCCGTATTGTTTAACCCCAAGAGGAGGGAAGATTGTGTCTGGTAATCCTATGAGGGATCTAGTTTTGTTTGTATTTAAGAGTGACCAACAGAGCTTTACCTAGTTCTAGACGTAGTTGTCGGAGAAAACTCTAAATAACTATACTAGTATATATACAGTTGATATATGACAAGTATATTAAAAAGGTATGAAAGGAGACTAACCATGCGCAGCTTCCCACAATACAGTTATATATATGAAAGCAGTAAATGAAAGCGGATAAACACTTACTCGGTTGTAGAGCTTCCATGTTGTTTGGTTAGTTGTTCAACAAAGAGAAATTGAAAACAACAGTATATCTCAAAATCAAAAGAGAAAATATTTTGAAAGTAAACTGGGGCTTACAGCTCAAGGAGAGCCCCATAAAATCAGAGTCAATTATACATGGAAGAATGTCATGTGAAATAAAACATACACGGAAGAACATCGTGTTTATAAAGGCATATACACGGCAAAACATCGTGTGTGAAACTGAATACATGGAAAAACATCATGTGATAAAATATACACGGAAGAACATCGTGATATCATGGCAATTGAAAACATACACGGAAAAGCATCGTGTGAATAAAACATGGATAATGAGTTCGAAAACTTACCTATTGGAGCAAGGTCCAATGCCTCTTCTCAAGCTTCCAGAAGCGAGATAATGATCCTCAAAGTATCATATAAGAACTCCTGCGTCAGGTGAAAGACAAAGCAGAGAAAACCAGAGATCATAGAGAAATTCCCTAAGTCTTATCAAGTGGTTAGAATCGAATTTGAACATTTAATTAATTATTTACAAAAGTTTTACTTGAAAATAATCCTAAGAATAAACTACCAAATAATTGAATAAAACAATTTAAACAATTAAATGATTAATTACAAATTAATTAAATCAAATTTAATAACTTAGAAATTATTAACATATTTTAGAATATTTAATCAAGATTAACTAAACTTAAAAAAATAAAGTTGTATTAAAAAGAAAAAATGGGCCACAAGAAGAATTATCAATTAATTTAAATATTAATATTTAATAAGATTAATTAATAATTTAATTAATCAATATTAAATAAAAATATCTAAATTAATTAATAATTAAACAATACTTACCTAATTAAAACTAGAAATAAGAAAATAAATAAAAAATAAATAATGAAAGAGAGAAATATATGTGGGAGAGAGTTGAGAAAACAATGAGAGAAATTGTTTTGGTGTGATTTTGAAAGTGAATTTGATGTGGTATTTATAGAAAAAAAATTGCTTGGAGAACAAGATAACAAGCTTAAAAATTAAGCTAACTTAGTTTTTAAGCTAGCTTAATTTTTAAGCTAACTTAAATATCTATATAATATATAATATAAAAACAAAATTGTATTAAAAACAAAAGTTTTTTAGAACAAAATATATTAAAAAACAAAAATTCATCAAAAAAAACAAAATATATATAAAAAAACAAATTATATGAATTTTAAAAATTATATATATATATATTGTAATACCCCGTATTTTTATAAACGCTCTGGATAATATTAGTGGAGACCAGTGAGTTCCAGTGTGCTTTGAGTATTTATCTGATAAGATAATTAGAGCAACTGATGGACTCAGAGCTGATCAGATTAATATTATCTAACTCTAAGGTTTTATCAGTTGGTGCAATTAAACAATTTTTGGACAATTAGTAGTATTACTAACAATGATATTTTCTATATCATTTCTTTTTCCTCTCATTTCCAAACATAGAAACTTTTGAGAAGAGAAGGAAAGAAAGGAAATGAAAGGAAAAGAAGAGAAAAAGAGGAAAAAGTCCAAGAGCTCAAGATCATCAACCATCATCAACTCTTCATCATTTCATCTCAGCTTCTTCATCATCTTCTTCTAATCTAGGTGGGTTCTAGATAGAGACTTTAGTGTAGAATTTCTTGAGGTTTAGAGTTAGGATTGGTTTTGTGAGAAAATGAACAATTTTACAAATCAACGAAATCTAACGGATAAAATGAGGTATAAATTGTGTGGCATGATTGATATATATATATATATATATATATATATATATATATATATATGTATGATCATCTGTTGATGTTTGTTAATGTGTTGGAATTGTTTTAATTGAGATTGGAATGGAAAAGAGTTCTTGAAAAACCAGAAAATTCAATTCTGCAGCTTGAGTAATCGATTACTCATTTGGAGTAACCGATTACTCTGTAGAAAAAATGAGAATTTACGTAAGTTTTGATGGAGTAATCGACTAACAGAATAGGGTAATCGATTACGAAATGTGCCTCTAACTCTCAATTTGATTCTGCATGAATAGTAAAGCTTGAGTAATCGATTACTCACTTTGAGTAACCGATTACCACTGTAAGTTATGGAAAAATATTTATTTGAAAAATTCATAACTTTTTAACCATGATTCCGTTTTAGACGTTCTTTATATCGATGTAAAGCTCTGAAAATGCTCTATCTGATGGAAGTGAAAAATACTAGTTTTGCTGCCGATTAAATAAATCGGAGGAAATCGGAATTTGGTGTAACTTATGTTATGTGAATTATAATTGAACTTTTGGAATTTAAAAGCTTCAAGAGGTAAGTTCGTGAGGAAACCTTAGTACACTAGCATGACTTAGAGAATTATTGCGGCAATGCTTACATTGATACTTGAGGAGTATCTTTGTTAAGTGGTTGTCAAGGGGCGGAGGGAACCGTATTTCCTCCGGTTTGTTTGTTTTCCTTAATAAATATTAGTGACCCGTGTTTAATCCTCTAGTGTAGGATGGTCGGGGAAAGTATTTATTAAGTAGGTACCGTGGCCCGTGTTTAATCTCTTTGATGAGGGATGGTCGGGGAAAGTACATTGGTAGTAACCGTGACCCGTGTTTAATCTCTTTGATGAGGGATGGCCGGGGAGAAGTTACTTATCGGTTGGTATCGTGACCCGTGTTTAGTCCTTGGAGGGGATGGCCGGGGAGAAATACCAATTGTAGATTACCGTGACCCGTGTTTAATCCATTGTGTCGGATGGCCGGGGAGAAGTTATCTACATTAGGAATCCGTGACCCGTGTTTAATCCCTTGGAGGGGATGGCCGGGGAGAAGGTTTCCTGTCTGTTTGGTGGATAACCGTGACCCGTGTTTAATCCTTGTGTAGGATGGCCGGGGAGAAGTTATCTACGTTAAGGATCCGTGACTCGTGTTTAATCCCCTGTGTGGGATGGTCGAGGAGAAGATTCATTAACCCGTTGTCATTTTTGTGGGTTGTGCGTGTTTGTTCTCTAGGTGAGAATGTTTGAACTCAAGGTCTAGTTCCTTTTCCCCCGACTTGAGTTAGGTTTTGGTAGAACCTTGTAAAGCCGAGAGAATCCATAAGATAGAGAACTCACTGAGATTTGATGTATCTCACCCCACTATTGTTGAATATTTTCAGGTACTTCAGGTTCCGCGAAGGGTAAGGATAAAGCTGTGTGATTATCCTTATTTGGTTGGTGGCTTAGCTTCCATTGTGGTTTTTTTTAGATCGTTGTCGATCTAGTTCTTAGTTTTATCGTTGGAACATCTTGTATATATATTTATGCCATAGTTTTTTTGTAATAGGTTTTTGGGCATGTATATGTATAATGTGTTACTAGGGACTTATTGGTATTTCAGTACCAAACATGGAATTCATGTATAATATATGCCTTTGTTGTATGTATTTATATATGGGCGTTACAGTTGGTATCAGAGCGGGTCGTATCCTCGACCTAGCCATGAAATAGAATAAGTGTTTTTTTTCCGTTTCATATGCGTTGTGTCGCCATTGGTCTTAAGTGTTATATTTATGGTATTGAGCCTGATCAACTTAATTCTATCTGTATGACTTTTAGGAACATGGTCGACGGGCGCAGAAACAACCGTGGTAGGCCCAAAACTACTCCAACTGGGACAAATCCACCAGGTGGCGATGAGAATGCTCCTTTGTATCAGTTTATGCAACAGATGTAACAGCAACAGAATGAGTTTATGCAGCAAATGATACAACAAATGAATGGAGGTCTTCATCCTCAGGTGGTCGTTCCCGAAGCTGTAGGTGGGACTTTTTGGGATTTTTTCCGCATGAATCCTCCAGAATTTCATGGCGGGTTAGATCTTGTGAAGACTCGCGAATGAATAGCCGGTATGGAAAAGATTTTCTTGATAGTGCATTGTAGTGAAGAGAATAAGGTGGTTTTTGCTTCGCATTCGTTAAAGGGTCCTGCCATGAGGTGGTGGGAAGGTGCTTCGGTTCTTATGACCATTCAGGGTGTGCCCCAGGTCTGGGAACGATTCAAGGCAAATTTCATGGAGAAATATTTTCCTAGCTCCTTGAGGACTCAGAAAGAGTTTGAATTTCAACAGTTAAGGCAGGGTAGTATAACAGTGGCCAGTTATGCGGAAAAGTTTGAGGACATGGCCGCTTATTCTAGGCAGACTATGTATGCTCCAGATGAACGGCGGAAAATAGATCAGTTTCTTTTTGGACTAAAAGCTGAAATCTCACATAGTGTGTCTCAGAGAGAGTTCACCACTTATGCCGAAGTTCTAAGGCAATGCTATGTGGCCGAGCATAGTTTGAAGAAAGTCCAAGCTGAGAGTGTTGCAAGTAGGGGGAGTTCGAGTGATCGTGGGAGATCCAGTCAACAGTTTGGGCCTATATCACAAGCTTTCAAGGGAAAGCAGGTTGCTAGACCTAATGTTGTTCCTTTGTGTAAAGTGTGCAACCAACGCCATTTCGGGAAGTGTGCCGGTGGGAGTTTTAGGTGTTATAATTGTAATGGAATAGGACATGTGGCTAGAGAGTGTCCTCAAAATAGAAACCAAGTGCAAGGAAGGAATACCGGAAGGGTTTATACCTTGGATGCGAGGAAGAAGAAAAGTGATAACTCTTTAATTGCGGGTACGTGTTTCATAAATGGACATCCTTGTTTTGTTTTATTTGTTTGTGGGGCAACACATTCTTTTGTGTCAATGCGATGTGTAATGAGACTTGGGTTGCAAGCTATTCCTTTGTCTCCTCCTATGGTGGTCACTACCGCCATGGATGAAATGGTTGAGACACCCTTGATGTGTGAAAACTGTGTTCTGTCAGTGAATGATAGAGCTTTTCAAATTGACCTTATATGTTTACCGCTTAAGAAAGTTGATGTCGTGTTGGGGATGGATTGGCTTTCTGCTAATTCGGTGTTTATTGGGTGTGAGGAAAAGCTAATCATCATTCCATTTGTTGAGGCTACCCCGAAGAATGTGTTAGCGACTATTTTAGAAGGTACGGTGGGAATGATAAATTTCTTGTTTGAAAATGAGAAATTTGTGTTACTGGTTCTTACTAAGGAGGGGAGTAGTGACCAGCAGGTGTTGAGTATTCCTATAGTCTGTGAGTTTCCCGAAGTGTTTCCTGAGGACGTCACTTCCCTTCCTCCTGAGAGAGAGGTCGAGTTCTCTATTGACCTGGTACTGGGAACGACTGCTATATCCGTTTCTCCTTATCGGCTGGCACCACTTGAATTAAGAGAATTAAAGGACCAATTGGAGGACTTAATGGCTAAGCATTTTGTTAGACCCAGTGTTTCACCGTGGGGAGCCCCGGTGTTATTGGTAAAGAAGAAAGATGGTGGAATGCATCTGTGCATCGATTATCGTAAGTTCAATAAAGTCACCATTAAGAACAAATACCCTTTACCCAGAATAGACGACCTGTTGGATCAATTGAAGGGAGCCTGTGTGTTCTCGAAGATTGATTTACGGTCGGGTTATCATCAGATCCGTGTGAAGAGTTCCGATGTGCCTAAGACTGCATTCAGGACCCGTTACGACCATTATGAATTCTTGGTGATGCCTTTCGGTGTGACTAATGCTCTGGCTATTTTTATGGATTACATGAACAGAATATTTCAAGCTTACTTGGACCAATTTGTCGTAATTTTTATTGACGACATTCTTATTTATTCTCGTACTCCACAAGAGCACGGGGAACATCTGAGAATTGTCTTACCGGTATTACAAGAGAAGCAACTTTTTGCTAAGTTAAGCAAGTGTGAGTTTTGGATGTCGGAAGTTAATTTTCTTGGACATGTTATATCTCAAGGTGGAGTGGCAGTGGATCCGTCAAAGGTAGAGGCAGTGATTAATTGGGAGAGACCGAGGAATGCTTCGGAAGTTAGAAGTTTCCTGGGATTGGTGGGTTACTATAGAAGGTTCATCAAAGGGTTTTCTCAGTTGGCCTTACCAATGACAAAACTTACTCAAAAAGATTTTGTTTATGAGTGGGATTCGGGTTGTGAACAAAGTTTTATGAAATTGAAGGAAAGTTTGACGACGGCTCCAATATTAATTATTCCTGATCCTAACAACTCTTATGAAGTATTTTGTGATGCTTCTAAGATGGGATTAGGAGGTGTTCTGATGCAAGGCGGTCAAGTGGTAGCTTATGCTTCTCGACAATTGAAAGTTCATGAGAAGAATTATCCAACTCATGATTTGGAGCTAGCGGCGGTTGTTTTTGCACTGAAGGTGTGGCGTCATTATTTATATTGTGTGCGTTTTGAAATGTTCAGTGATCATAAAAGTTTAAAGTATTTGTTTGATCAAAAGGAGCTGAATATGCGACAAAGAAGGTGGATGGAGTACTTAAAGGATTATGACTTAGAATTAAAGTATCATCCAGGAAAAGCAAATAAAGTAGCAGATGCCTTAAGTCGGAAAATAGTTCATAGTGCCGAATTGATGATTTTGGAGTATACTTTGTTGGAAAAGTTTAGGGATCTTAATCTTCAGTTTGTGTGGACTCCGAATGGTGTAATTATGGGAAATTTGAATGTCAATTCTATTTTAAGAGAAAAGATTCAACAAGAACAAGTGCTAGAGGAGAAGTTTCAAGAGATGTTATTTCAACCGGGTTTTTGGCGAGCAGCGGATGGGATTGTCCTATTTAACCAAAGGATTTGTGTTCCGGATGACTCGGTATTAAAAAGAAAGATTTTAGATAAAGCCCATAAAGGTACTTTTACGATACATCCTGGTTCTTCGAAGATGTATCAGGACTTAAAGAAGTATTATTGGTAGTCCGGAATGAAAAGGGATATTGCGGTGTATGTGTCAGAATATGCGGTGTGTCAACAAGTAAAGATTGAACACCAGAGACCGGGCGGTCTATTGCAACCTTTGGATATTCCAATTTGGAAGTGGGATAGTATTTCTATGGACTTTGCAGTAGGTTTACCCCGTACGCAAGGTGGTTATGGTTCTATTTGGGTGATTATGGATCGACTAACGAAATCTACACATTTCTTAGCCGTGAAGACCACTTTCAAGGCAAGTCATCTTGCAAGGTTGTTTATTGCAGAAATTGTGAGATTGCATGGCATTCTCTCTAGCATTGTGTCTGATAGAGATCCAAAGTTTACTTCAAGGTTTTGGAAGGTTTTTCAACAAGCTATGGGTACGAGATTGCATTTGAGTACGTCTAATCATCCTCAGACGGATGGTCAGACTGAACGAACAATACAGACGATGGAAGATATGTTAAGAGCTCGTGTGCTAGAAAGTAGAGGAAATTGGAAAGAACTTTTGTCATTGATTGAGTTTTCTTATAACAATAGTTACCATGCGAGCATCGGTATGGCTCCTTACGAAGCTTTGTATGGGAGGAAATGTAGAACACCTTTGTGTTGGGCAGAAGTGGGTGACGATAGAATTTTGGGACTCGAAATTATTCAAGAGACTACGGAAAAGATTCAAATGATCCGTGAGAAAGTGAAACAAGCACAAGATCATCAAAAGAGTTATGCAGACAATCGAAGGAGACCTTTAGAATTTGAGGAAGGTGATCATGTGTTTTGAAAGTTACCCCGAGGTTGAGATTGAAAGGACCATTTAAGTCACGCAAGTTAAGTCCGAGATACGTGGGACCGTATCAGATCTTAGAAAGGATTGGTGAAGTCGCTTACAGAATAGCCTTACCACCCTCTATGTTAGAAATGCATGATGTTTTTCATGTATCTCACCTCCGAAAGTTTATTCCTGATCCTCTTCAGCCAATTTTGTCGGAATCAGTGGAAATAGAAGCAGACTTGACTTTTGAGCCTCAACTGAGTCATATTGTGGGAAGAGAAACGAAGGTATTACGAAATAAAGGCATTCCTCTTGTTAAGGTACAATGGGATGTGACACATCCGGGTGATGCTACTTGGGAATTAGAATCGGAAATGCGGGATGCGTATCCTCATCTATTCAGGTAATCTTTTAAATTCGAGGGCGAAATTCTATTCAAGGAGGGGAGGATGTAATACCCCGTATTTTTATAAACGCTCTGGATAATATTAGTGGAGACCAATGAGTTTCAGTGTGCTCTGAGTATTTATCTGATAAGATAATTAGAGCAACTTATGGACTCAGAGATGATCAGATTAATATTATCTAACTCTAAGGTTTTATCAGTTGGTGCAATTGAGCTATTTTTGGACGATTAATAGTATTACTAACAATGATATTTTCTATATCATTTCTTTTTCCTCTCATTTCCAAGCATAGAAACTTTTGAGAAGAGAAGGAAAGAAAGGAAAGGAAAGGAAAGGAAGAGAAAAAGAGGAAAAAGTCCAAGAGCTCAAGATCATCAACCATCATCAACTCTTCATCATTTCATCTCAGCTTCTTCATCATCATCTTCTAATCCAGGTGGGTTCTAGATAGAGACTTTAGTGTAGAATTTCTTGAGGTTTAGAGTTAGGATTGGTTTTGTGAGAAAATGAACAATTTTACAAATCAACAAAATCTAACGGATAAAATGAGGTATAAATTGTGTGGCATGATATATATATATATATATATATATATATGTATGATCATCTGTTGATGTTTGTTAGTGTGTTGGAATTGTTTTAATTGAGAATGGAATGGAAAAGCGTTCTTGAAAAACTAGAAAATTCAATTCTGCAGCTTGAGTAATCAATTACTCATTTGGAGTAACCGATTACTCTGTAGAAAAAATGAGAATTTACGTAAGTTTTGATGGAGTAATCGATTAACAGAATAGGGTAATCGATTACGAAATGTGCCTCTAACTCTCAATTTGATTATGCATGAATAGTAAAGCTTGAGTAATCGATTACTCACTTTGAGTAACCGATTACCACTGTAAGTTATGGAAAAATATTTATTTGAAAAATTCATAACTTTTTAACCGTGATTCCATTTTGGACGTTCTTTATATCGATGTAAAGCTCTAAAAATGCTCTATTTGATGGAAGTGAAAAATACTAGTTTTGCAGCTAATTAAATAAATCGGAGGAAATCGGAATTTGGTGTAACTTATGTTATGTGAATTATAATTGAACTTTTGGAATTTAAAAGCTTCAAGAGGTAAGTTCGTGAGGAAACCTTAGTACACTAGCATGACTTTGAGAATTATTGCGGCAATGCTTACATCGATACTTGAGGAGTATCTTTGTTAAGTGGTTGTCAAGGGGCGGAGGGAACCGTATTTCCTCCGATTTGTTCGTTTTCCTTAATAAATGTTAGTGACCCGTGTTTAATCCTCTGGTGTAGGATGGTCGGGGAAAGTATTTATTAAGTAGGTACCGTGACCCGTGTTTAATCTCTTTGATGAGGGATGGCCGGGGAAAGTACATTAGTAGTAACCGTGACACGTGTTTAATCTCTTTGATGAGGGATGGTCGGGGAGAAGTTACTTATCGGTTGGTATCGTGACCCGTGTTTAATCCTTGGAGGGGATGGCCGGGGAGAAATACCAATTGTAGATAACCGTGACCCGTGTTTAATCCGTTGTGTCAGATGGCCATGGAGAAGTTATCTACATTAGGAATCTGTGACCCGTGTTTAATCCCTTGGAGGGGATGGCCGGGGAGAAGATTTCCTATCTGTTTGGTGGATAACCGTGACCCGTGTTTAATCCTTGTGTAGGATGGCCGGGGAGAAATTATCTACGTTAAGGATCTGTGACCCGTGTTTAATCCCCTGTGTGGGATGGCCGGGGAGACGATTCCTTAACCCGTTGTCGTTTTTGTGGGTTGTGCGTGTTTGTTCTCTAGGTGAGAATGTTTGAACTCAAGGTCTAGTTCCTTTTCCCCCGACTTGAGTTAGGTTTTGGTAGAACCTTGTAAATCCGAGAGAATCCATAAGATAGAGAACTCACTAAGATTTGATGTATCTCACCCCACTATTGTTGAATATTTTCAGGTACTTCAGGTTCCGCGAAGGGTAAGGATAAAGCTGTGTGATTATCCTTATTTGGTTGGTGGCTTAGCTTCCGTTGTGGTTTTTTTTAGATCGTTGTCGATCTAGTTCTTAGTTTTATCATTGGAACATCTTGTATATATATTTATGCCATAGTTTTTTTGTAATAGGTTTTTGGGCATGTATATGTATAATGTGTTACTAGGAACTTATTGGTATTTCAGTACCAAACGTGGAATTCATGTATAATATATGCCTTTGTTGTATGTATTTATATATGGGCGATACATATATATTTTCGATATATTATATATATAAAATGTATATATACATATAAAAAATATGAAAAATACATAAAAAATATATAAAAAATAAAAAGACAAAAAAACAAAATATATATATATATATATATATATATATATATATATAAATACGGAAATATATATACATATATATATATATATATATATATATATATATATATATATATATATATATATTCATTTTTATTTTATATATGTAAAAATAAAATAAAAATGAGAAATCGATTAAATCGTGCGAAAGATTGATGAATAATGAACATTTGTAAATTTAATTGAAAAACACGTCCGTTCATTGATTTTTCGCTTAATTAACCAAAAAAGACAAAGATTTTATCGTATATATTCTGACTGAAAATTCAAACAATGCGCATAACAAAAATAGATGATATGATGTGCAGATGACACGAAGTGAATCACAATCAGATAAACAAAAATGTTTACAATGAGTGGTCAAAATTTGGGGTATGACAGTGTTACACGGTGTTTCCTACTTCGTATGAATTACTTTATAAGTATCACATAACTAAAAATGTGAGCAGTAGACCAAAACTTGCGGTTGGCACCAAACAAATCAAGAGTGGAGATGGAAAATTAGGCAAACTTTGTGTGGTGGTGGGAGCAAGATATCCAGATTTCCTGAAATATGTTGAGAGCACTATTTTGGATTAGGTTATAGAGAAAACTGTTTGTGCTTGCACCATTCAGGTTAGACACTTTGACAATACAACAACTAACAAAGTTGAATTTGCAATTCTAAACTGAAGAATTAATTGGGAAACATTAAAGAGTGTGTCCCTTATGTATATCCAGAAATTCCCTTATTATGTAAAAAACAAGGGCATGTCCGGAGATGTATATCCGAAATATGCCCTTATGAAAGGATATTGTTTCTAAGGTCCAAATTGATCTAAAATTTCTATAAGGCTTAATACCCTTTTTGATCCTCTAACTATAGGCCAGGGTCCAATTTGGTCCTCTTCCTTTTAAAAGTTTCAAATTGGTCCCATACGTTATTAAAATGGTCCACGTTGATCCAAACCATTAAATATATGCTAACGGTGTTAAAAATGATGATGTGGAATCTGATGTGTACTCTGGAAATGTACACTCAGCATCCTTCTGTCTTCCTTCCCCAATTTGCTTCGCCATCTTTTATAAACCTAAACCTAGGTAAAAAATTTCCATCCCCAATCTGAAAGGATTCTATCTTCCTCAAATTGAAACGCAATTTGACCTCCAACATGAGTTCTGGGCGCGATTCTTCTTCTTCCTCAAGAACTGGGTTCGAGCAAGATGTGTACACAAATTTTGGGAAGGTTATTTGTGCTTGTGGAGACCGAGCTGTTCTTCGAAGAGCAAGAACACCCACTAACAATGGTAGGCTGTTTTGGGGCTGTAAACATTTTAAGGTAATATTTTGTTTTCCTAACCTAGTATGAAATTCTTCTCTTCTTAATTCTGAACGCGAGTCTTTGTTGTACAGGGAATCACAAATTCTGGGTGTGACTACTTTGAATGGTTTTATAATGGTTCTAGTTCTAATGGTGAAATGGTAGAAAGCATCAGGAATATGCAATGGAAAGTAGAAATGCAATACAAAGAGATAGATGAATTCAAAATAGAATTGGTTGAGGCAAAAAAATTTGTGGAAGTTTTGAGGCTAGAGAATCTGTAGTTGGTTGATGGCTTGAAGAACACTAACAAATAGAAGATTGTATGGAAGGGCCTGTGTTACATACTGTTGTTTGTCTTAGTGGTTATCAAGTTATGAAAACTAGGTCTAGTTTTTGTTGATCTTATGTAGTTGAGATGTAGTTGAGTTGTATTTTGTTGGTCTGAATGCTTTGTTTGGATTTCGTCTTCTTTTTCCTCTTGAATGCTCCGTGTTCTTCCTCTTGAATGCTCTGTGTTCTTCGTCTACTGCTTCGTGTTTTTCTTTTTCCTCTAACAGTGTGATGATTCGTCTTCTCCAAGCTGGGCTATGAATGTGAACGCTGAAGACTAAAAAGTAAACGCTTTATCAAGTCAACAATGCCACATCACCACTCAATATATTACACATCAGCCAGCTAATGCCACGTATTCAACTTTTTTAGTCAAATTTTAACTTTTTTAACGGAATGGACAAACGTGAACCATTTTAATAACGTATGGGACTAATTTGAAACTTTTAAAAGGAAGAGGACCACAATGGACCCTGACCTATAGTTAGAGGACCAAAAAGGGTATTAAGCCTTTCTATAAATATAAGGTCTTTCATTCATGTGTTTCACAAAACACAACAAACCAGAATGAATGCATATACATATCCTGCATTTGTGTATTTCAATAGCAAAAACTGCCATTTCAATTTAGGGTCTTCGAGGACATATCTCTCGTCGATCTGAAATCAAAACTGAATACTCTCATGCGATATTCAAAAAATTAAAGAGTTGTCAAGATAGAGTATCGTTCACCCTCGATTGACGACGAAGCGAAGATATAATTCACTAACTTTGAATTGGAGACATGTGAGAATTTAACGGTTATGTGGAGTATATTTTATTGTTACTTATTAAAAGGTCTAATTGAAGCGGATGCAATGATTTCAAGATTAAGCAAAGACATTCTAAGGATGTTGCAATGTCCTGAACCATCAGTTTTTAATGAAATCTAATGTTAAATTTATGCTAACGGTTATTTATGCATTGTTAAGTATTTCGATGTTGATTTATTTTGTTTTTCAAACATTCTGTCATTGTTCCTGGTTTGGCCTAACAAAGCATATTCCGCATATACATCTCTGGAATACTCATTGGACATTAAAGTAAGGTAGTTACGGAGATACAACTCCGGGCACAATCTAATTTTGATACAGAGATGCATCTTCGGACTAAAATTTAATAAAATAAAGGTTCCTCACAATATGAACTAACATGTGTGTAAAAAGGTGCATTCGGAGATGTATCTTTGAATTCTTTTTTTTTTTACTTTTCACAATGGTGAATAAGCAATGGGGTGGAATGAGCATTTGTCGTTGTTTTATTGACTTTCAAGCTTTTGTTTGGATTTTTGTATCTCTTGTAATATTTGTGAGTGCATTATCCTCTTGGAGGTTTTGAATGATGTCAAAAATAAGTATTTAGTATTTGTACATTGGACCTTATCTATCTATGTCTTGGTTGCATCTTCATCTTAGGACACTTATAAAACATGTCAAAAGCATTTGGACAAGTAAAAAATATGAAATTTTATGAAAAACCATGTTAGGAGTCGACACATCCATGTTAAGAGTTGACTCCCTCTGAAGCAAAATGAAATTAAATATCTCTGTTGAAAAGGAGTCCAGACATGTGCCTTTGGAGTTGACACACGACACAAATGGGTCAACTTCCTTGAGCTATGGGTCGACTCTACTTGGAATCGACTCCCAGACAGCATGGATCAACCCCTAGCTCCTATGAGTCAACTCCCTTTTTGAATAGGGTGTCTCCCTCTATTTAAAATGTCCAATTTTGATATTTTGCAAACCTGATTTTTTCTGTTTTTTGTTTTACACGCACACACACACACACACTTATATATAGTAATTCATGCATTATTTCATAGTATTAAAACCAAGAATACACAAAAAACTTTTCATCAACTTCATCATCTCTCACTATATTCATACAACAAATACATATAATCATTTTTATTGTCTGATCAAAAGATAGTTTAATAAGGTCCAATTAGGATTGGTTGTAATCAATTGGGTTGTATATTCTTTGGGGGTTTCAAGATAAATCCATTTGGGGTTTTCTTCCAAGATCAAGGATTGATTTAGGAGTTTTTCATAATAGTTCGCAATTTGGATTCACCCGAGTGAAAGCTTTGAAGAACGGTAGTTTTGTCAAAGGAGTAGCGGTAACCGGAGGATTAAATTAGAAATACCGAGGTACTTGATTGAGCTCAAGATCAAGGGAAGATAAGAAAAAGGATCAACATCAAACATATGGTTTAGAGGGTTGGATTGTTATTTTTTCTCTTGTACACTACATTTGCAAAGGTTAATTTTTATTATCTCAATCCCGTTGGAATTGAGGGCAAACATACTTATAGCGAGGCCGATTGGGGAACTGCCTAAACAAATCCTGGTTTCTCTCTCTCTCTCTCTCTCTCTTTCTCTCTCTCTCTCTCTCTATATATATATATATATATATATATATATATATATATATATATATATATATATATATATATATATATATATATATATATATATATATATATATATATATATATATAGATATCTTGCTTTCATAGCAAATTTTTAATCCATTGATTGTGCAATCGATACATTGAGATAATTTGTTTGTCTAATATTTCAAACTATTTTGTTGATTTGATTGCAAACTATTAGATTGTAATTGGTTTTTCATATCAACAAAGTCAAAGAAAAATCCATTTAGAATTCATTGCACACCAAGTGTTCGACAAATTACTTAAGTCAAGTTTTGCTCAAGATTTCATTGGAAATCGATGATCATTGTGTGGTTTTATTCAAACGTTATAAGTGAAAATATATTAATTATCTTTCTCATCTATCGAATGCGTTCTATATGGTTTAAAGCATATCTGATATTTTCGATAACAGTTAGAGATAGGCGATTGTCGATCTGGGATTGTTTCCGCTAGCCATTGTTAAACAATTATTTAAAATAGATTTTAAAAAATAAAATTTTTATTTGCGATCCATTCACTCCCCCTATAGATCGTAGCTTATCATCTAACAATATTGTTACGATTTTTCTTCTTAATATATATATATATATATATATATATATATATATATATTGATCGTGAAGGTTGGGTCAGATCCTGTAGAATCAGGCCGCCAAGTGCGTCAGGGATGCTGGTCGTATGGAGAGGAGGGGGTGTATCTTCAAGGCACTCCGACGCTCAAGTGAGAAAGGGTCAGAGAAAAGGGGCAAGTACAAAGTATGAATTCTTAGGGTGAATATTGGATACCTGACCCTCTCAAGCGAGAGGGTTTATATAGAGCCCCCAGCGCGTGGCCAACGGTCCTATTTTCGGGGCGAAATAACCGTTTTCCCCAAAGAATAGGTAACTACCCAAACTAGCCGTTATGTCAGGCAAGGTGCCCAAAATTAGCTGTTATGTCGGGCATAGGCGTAATTCCGGGCACCTGCTCATGGCTGTTCAGGGAGCAGTGAAGTCGTGCGTGACGGGCAGCAAATCCGGGGAGGAATATTGCATTCCTTGCCCGGTAGGAGAGGCAGAAAGGTAACTTTTCCCCTCTGTGGATTGGACTTAGGCAATCTGGGCCGCTTTGGAGCAGAGGCGGATTGGGCCAATTATAGCCATTGGTCCAGTCCAGAACAGGAGCCCCCCAAGTCGTTGCTCCCGAGCATGGGAGTGATGACTTAAGGACTGCTCGTCGCTCCGGGGAGCTAGTATAGAGTCGTAGTTTGAAGACGAGGAGGGTTGTCTCAGAGTGCTCGTGACCCTAGGTGTTCGCGAGATTCTTGGTCGTGACCTTGTTGCCCGGTATTCGGGGAGACTAATGGTCAGACAAAATTGGAAACGTTGGGACGCCACGTGTGCCTAGAGCCCCGTGTAGCAGTTAATAGGCAATGATGGCTAGTGGGTAGTCATGATGGCCCACGGGCGCGTGTTTGCACGTGCCCCTCTGTATAAAAGGGGGAAGACTGTCCCATTTTGCACTTTTTCATTCTGATTTCTCTTCGCCTCTTCTAAGCTCTTGCCCGTCACCGTCTTCAGTGCTTCCGACCACCACATCAAGCTTCGAGCAACCTCTTTCTTCTACTCAAATCAAGTAAGTTTTCTGATCTGGGACTTGTTTTACTCCTTTTCGTTGTTAGTGGTAGATTTGCATGCGGTTAGGGCTAGTTTAGAGGACGAAATGTGTGATTTTCCGGCGATTGTTGGTGGTGGACGGTGGTTGTGCCATTTTCACGCTTCCAACATGTCGCTGGACCTGTTATTGCGTTTGGTGAGGAGGGTGGTTCACGGCGAGGTTGCATGTGTAACCACCTCGTTTGTTCATCTTCTGGTAGAGCGATGAGTTTTCCGGTGGAACATTTCCAGATTCCGGTGAAGCTTCTCGATTTCCGGTGGAGCTTCAAACGGAAACTGGGTGTGAACGCGGGGAAGCTCCTCGTTCTGGGATGATAGTTTCGAGCATCTCCTCGCGAGGAGGTTTCAGCTTTTCTTTTGATGTTAGGGCTTAGGCCGGGAACGTTGTCCTCAGCCATTACGCGCCCTTTCACTTGACTTAGCAGTGGAAGAGTGGATTTGATTTGCTGTCGAATTCACTTTCTTCTCTGCTTTTCAGGTGATCGTGATGGCGATGGGGCCAGAAAGAGAAGTTATTCTAGATACGTCCGAGGAAGAGTCGGGCTTTGAAGATAGGAGCAGCTCGACGACCTCCAGTTCGACGACTTCGAGTTCCTCGAGCAATGTCGGGGAGGAGGAAGAGTTGGACGTCATGGAGGAAAATGTCGACGGGTTCTCCGCGGAGGAGTGGGAGGTGGCCGAGCCTTCCGAGCATGTGTCCACGTTTGCCAAGTCTTTGGTGGACGTTTTCACGGAGGTAGGAGCGGAAGGGGAGTGGAAGGTGTATTTTCCTACTTTGGACAAGCGGGTCTGCACGGACTTCGGGGACCGCTTCACAATGTATGAGTACGCCTTCAAAGAGCTGGGATTGAGGCTACCTTTTACTGATTTCCAGCAATCGATGTTCGAGCATCTGAAGTTGGCCCCTACACAGCTGCACCCTAATTCGTTGGCTTTCATCCGGGCTTTCGAGTTGGTGTGCGAGCATCTCTCTTTGGGGGCTACTCTCCCTCTGTTCTTTGCTGTTTTCCATCTTCAAAGGCAACTGACGGGGAGGAAGTATGGTTGGGTTTCTCTGAAGCAGCCTCGCAAGCTGTTCAAGCCGTTTTCGGAGTCAATCTGAACATTCAAGGAACGGTACTTCGTCGTTGAACCCGTGTCCGAGGTTGCCCAGGACAACACATATGTCTGAGAGATAGAGGTTGACGAGGACGGAAATGAGCTGCTCAACGAGGAGGGGAAGTATATTGGGCGGAGGCTGTACAAGTTCCCAATTCACTGGGCACCTGACCATTTTGCTAAGAAGCCCAGTGACTACGTCTTTCAGCCAGGTAATCTGCGCGGGCAGGACGCCGTGGCTTATGAGGTGCTGGTGAAGTGGGAAACTCCTTCAGCCTTGCTGAATGCTGGACGAGCAAGGGCAGTTCCATCTTCGAGGAGGATGGGAGCCAGAGGGTTGAACGCCGATTTATCAATGTTAAGGCACTGCTGGAGTGCAAGACTCCTGTGGATGCCCAGAAACTGCTCGGTAGTCTTTAGTTATTTAGATTTGTTCATGTTATTTCCTTCCCTCGTATCTAACATGTTCATGTTTTGCTTGTGCAAGTGAGATGCCTCAGGCTCATGATCGGGTTGTGAGGAACGCTCTGGCGAGGAATAAAGCTGGAACGGCTCCTCCAAAATCTCGGTTTCCCGGTGCCCGTGTCCTCCTCTGTCTCAGTCTGCTGCGGGGACCTCTACTTCTCCGACTCCTACTCCCCAGGGATTTCCCCTGCATTTGGCCGGGCGACCCAAGCGGCAAAGGATTATTGATGCCGTGGACTTTACTCGGGTAGCGGAGAAAGGGAAGTTCGAGCTTTCTCCTTGCATCCTCGATAGGAGATTCTTCGAAGGCAACTCTCTGGTTATTCCACGGGCGGAATCTCTTCGCTTGGAAGGCATGGATCGCCCGAGCAAGAGGGCGCTGGTGGCCCAAGATGCTTCAGCCTTGGTCCGGATGCTAGAGATGGCGGCTGTTTATGCTGAAGGGGACTCTGCTACTGAGTGTGAACTCAACGCTGCACGTGCTTCTGTGGTATCCCTTAAGGAGGAGGTCAAGGGTGCTGATGAGGCTCAGAAGAAGGCTGAAGAGGAAGCGGCCAGGCTGAAGGAGGAGAACTCTACGCTGGCGGTGAAGAAAAGAGATGCCGAGGAGCTGATCAGGGAGCTGAGGGCGGTGAATACCCTTGGTGCCGACGAGCCGGATGATGTAAAAAAGTTGAAGACTAGGTCCGAGCTGGTTGCTCATCTATTGCTGGCCGAAGATGATGGCATCGGCGTTGCGGAGGAGTCCTTTAGAAACGTTGTGGCTCAGCTGCGCGTGGTGAACCCTGGGCTTGAAATTTCTGCCGAGGGTACTCACTACCTGGCGCATGCTGAGGATGGACGTATCATCGTGCCCGAAGGTCTCCTCGTCGAAACCCCCGAGGATCAGCCCGAGGACCAGCCCGCGGAGGACCAGAGACCCGAGCCAGAGTTAACCGAGCACGCTGATGAATGAGGAATTTGTTATTTTTTGATGTTGTTGTAATATGTCTGGCCTGCGTGCCGTCAAATCATTGTAATTTATTTCTGGGGGGGCGTGGCCCCCGTTTTATGTAACAACGTACAATAGTGGTGCTCGTGGCTACCTACTATGTTAACTTATTTTATTTCTGGCTTTGCATGATTTTACTTGCGTTTATTTTTGCTAAGTGTTGTATGCATGCTCGCTGTGAATGTATGTCTGCCCGTGATCGGGAGTATTTAACTTGTGCGAATATTTTGGGGGGATTGCTCGTAATAGATGTGTTTGGCAGTGTGGGGAGCTGGTCGAACGGTCGGGGAATATCCTGGTCGGGGAGCGGAGCTCAGGTCGGGTTTGAGGCCTAAGTTCGCGGCGTGAACGTCCCATCGCGAGCTGGGGTTCTGCCAATCATGGTACTTTGACGATGGTGATGCTCGGTCGAGGACCGCTGTCGAGCAGTTACCTGGCTCGTTACTGAGCGAGGTTCTGCTTTATTCGTATGCGCGCTTGTACCTAGACGTGCATAGTGGTCGGTAGCTGACGTTCGTCGTTGCGACGAGTCGAACCGAGGATTTAGATGTAGTATTGTTTTAGCTTTTCGGCGTTCCATGGTCGAGCAAGTTCTTCCCCGGTGAGATGTTCTAGGTAATAGGCCCCATTTTCCGTTTTTGCCCGGACGCGATAGGGTCCTTCCCAGTTGGCTGCTAGTTTGCCTTCACGAGAGTCTTTGTGGTTTCTTCTTAGAACGAGGCTCCCCACGTTGAACTCTCGTCGTATTACCTTGGCGTTGTGCCTGATGGTAATTTTTTTCTTTAGTGATGCTTCGCGGAGGGATGCCCCGGTTCGGATTTCCTCGACGAGGTCTAGCTCTTCTCTCAACGATTCTTCGTTTATATCCTCGTCTAGGGGCGACTCTGTCCGCCTAGAGGGCACGTGAACCTCGACGGGGATTACAGCCTCGGTCTCGTATGCTAGACGGAAAGGTGTTTCCCCGGTCGTTGAGTGTTGAGTTGTGCGGTATGCCCATAGTACGCTGTGCAGTTCCTCGACCCATGCCTTCTTTGTTTCGTCTAGCCGTCATTTGAGGCCTCGAAGGATGACTCGGTTAGCTGCCTCATCCTGGCCGTTTGTTTGAGGGTGCTCCATGGATGCGAAGTGCTGCTTCGTGCCCAGTTTTGCGACGAAGTCTTGGAACTTCCTGTACGTGAATTGCGTCCCGTTGTCCGTTACTATCGCTTGGGGAATACCGAAGCGTGCGAGGATGTTTCGTTTGTAGAAACGCAGGATGTTGAGGGCAGTTATTTTGGCTAGAGCTTCTGCCTCTATCCATTTTGTGAAATAATCCACGCCCACTATGAGATATTTGTTCTGATTTGATCCTACCACGAAGGGTCCTAGGATGTCTAGGCCCCACCAGGCGAATGGCCATGGGGAGGACATAGCCTTGAGCTCGTTAGGTGGAGCCAGGTGCATGTCCCCATGCCGTTGGCGTTTGTCGCATTTCTTCACGTGTTCTTTTGCGTCGTTTTGCATGGTCGGCCAGTAGTATCCTGCTCGGAGAGCCTTGCGAGCAAGGGACCTTCCTCTGAGATGGTGGGCGTTGATTCCCTCGTGGATTTCGCGCAGGATGTGTGCGACCATTTCCTCCTCGACGCATTTGAGCAGTGGAATGGAGAATCCCCGCCTGTAAAGTTTACCTTCGACCAATACATACGAGCAAGCTCGTCACCTAATCGTGCTGGCCTCCTTTGGGTCGGACGGGAGTTCGTCTTTGGCGAGATAGTTGTAGACTAGGGTCATCCAGCAGTTGTTGTCACTGATCACTTGCACGTCGAGTGTCAGGGAAGCTTTCTCGATGCTGGGCCGAGGAAGTACTTCCTGTATGAAGGATTTGTTTCCGCCTTTCTGCTTTGTGCTGGCTAGTTTAGACAGCACGTCTGCTCATACGTTATGTTCGCAGGGAACGTGTTTCACTTCCACTGTTGTGAATTTCACCATTTCCTTCTTTACCAGGGCCAAGTATTCGGTCAAGTTTTCGTTTTTAGCTTGGTATTCTCCCCGGACCTGGAGGACCACGAGTTGTGAATCTGTGCAAATACCGACTTCTTCTACGCCCAGGTCCTCGGCAAGGCGTAGCCCAGCGAGGAAGGCTTCGTATTCAGCCTGGTTATTGGAGGTTGGGAAAGACAGTGTGAGTGATACCTCGACGATAATTCCTTTGTCGCTTTCCAGTATGATGCCCACGCCGCTTCCTGCCGAGCTTGAGGCACCGTCGTCGAAGATGGTCCATTTGCGTGCTTCGCTTGCGGGGGAGTCTCCGAATGTCATCTCTGCGACGAAGTCGGCCAGAGCTTGGGCCTTGAGGGCTTTTCTGCCTTCGTATTGAATGTCAAATTCGGACAGTTCTAGCGACCATTTGAGCATTTGGCCGGCCATATTTGGACGACCGAGCAGCTGCTTTATGGGCTGATCTGTTCGAACCACGATCATGTGAGCCAGGAAGAAATGTCTTAATCTTCTGGTAGCATTGATGAGGGCCAATACCACTTTCTCTATCTGCTGGTATCGTAACTCTGGTCCTTGCAGTGCTTTGCTCGTGAAATATATGGGCTTCTGCCCGTCGGGTGTTTCGCGGATGAGAGCGGCGCTCACTGCTTTGGATGCTACGGCTAGGTATAGGTACAACGTTTTGCCATTGTCCGGGCGAGAGAGGACCGGTGGCTCTGAGAGTGCTCGTTTCAGGTGGAGAAGGGCCTTGTCGCACTCCTTGGTCCATTCGAATACTGCCTCTTTACGGAGAAGTTTGAAGAATGGTAGGGCGTGATGGGCAGACTTGACCACGAAACGAGATAGTGACGCGAGCATCCCGTTGAGGGACTGGATGGATTTCTTGGACTTGGGCGTAGGAAACTCAGAGAATGTCTGGCATTTATCAGGATTGGCTTTGATTCCTTGTTCCGTTAAGTAGAAGCAGAGGAACTTGCCTGCTCGGACACCGAACGTGCACTTCTCCAGATTAAAATGCATTTTGTATTTTCTCGCCTGTTCGAAGACCTTTCGTAAATGGGCAGTATGATCAGTTTCCTCGTGGGATTTTACGATCATGTCGTCCATGTAGACTTCGATCATGTCGCCTATTTCTCCCCGGAACACTTTGTTCATCATTCGTTGGTACGTTGCTCCGGCGTTCTTCAGGCCGAAGGGCATTAGGTTGTAGTAATAGTTGCCCAATTCGGTCATGAAGGCCGTGTATTTTTTGTCGGACATTGCCATTGGGATTTGATTGTAGCCCGAGTAGGCATCCATGAACGATAAAAGTTTAAAACCAGCGGAATTATCAACAAGTTTATCAATATTGGGGAGGGGTAGGCATCCTTCGGGCATGCCTTGTTGAGATCGGTATAATTAATGCACATGCGCCATTTTCCATTAGATATTTTAACCAATACAACGTTGGACAGCCAAGTGGTGTACTTGGCTTCCGAAATAAATTTGGCCTCGAGGAGGTCCTTTACAGCTTTTTCAACAGCCTCCGTTTTCTCCGGAGATTGCTTTCTCCTACGTTGTGCTACGGCCTTGATGGTCGGGTCAATAGTCAGCTGGTGATAGGCGGTGGACGGATCCAAACTGGGCATTTCCGCGGTGCTCCATGCGAAGAGGTCGGCGTTCTCCCGGAGGCATACTTTGAGCTGCTTCCTCGCGATGTCAGGTAGGTTTGCTCATATCTTCACTCCCCGTTGGGGGTCTTCGCCGAACAGAACTATCTCGAAGTTGCCATCCGGAATTGGGCGCATTGGATGGGAGCTGCTGCTGGATGATGTGGATGGGTCAGCTGAAGCTGCTCGTTCCTCCTGTTGGTCGTCGGGGAAGCGACTGTCGAGGTCGATAGATTCGACCTGGGGCAGAGGCTTGGCCTCCTCAGAGCTACTTGGCAGTGATGGCTTGCTCGACACCTTTGGCTTGGGCGCAATGGCGTTGAGCCCCTTTGTAACTGCTTCGAAACACCGTTGGACAGCTTCTATATCACCGTTGAGGGTGGCGATCTTCCCTTTTGAAGTGTAATACTTCATCTTCATGTGGACGGTTGAGGGCACCGCTACCAACTCGGCCAGAGTTGGTCTTTCAAAAATGCATTGGTAAAGCGACGAGCAGTCAATTACCAGAAATTGCACCTTGATGGATCTGGTCGTTTCAGTTGCGCCGAAGGTCACGATCAGCTCGACGTACCCCCACGGCTTGGTCACAGACCCATTGAATCCTTGCAAATCGGACCCTACGTAGGGGGTAAGGTGCGATTCGTCCAACTGAAGTGTTGAAAATAGCTGGGAGTACATGATGTCGACCGAGCTGCCCTGGTCGACGAGTATTCTGCGAACGTCGAAGTTCGCCATCTGGGCTCTGACGAGCAAGGGTATGCTTGAGTTCGGAGAGCCGCCGAGGAGTTCCTCCTTGTAAAAGGAGATGGGAACGGAGCCCTTCGGGGCCTGATCAAGCGTGGTCACTTTGTTGGAACTTGTGTTGATCAGGTGTTCGAACTTCCGTTTCACGGAGCCCACAGTGACTTTGTTGAAACCCCCGCCAGAGATAACCATGGCGGAGGGAAAAGTCTCCCACAGGTTATGGGTTGCGAAATATGCAGGGGTGCTGAGCCCGTCTGGGACGTGGAAGTCCTCTGGCCGCGATATGGACATAACGACCTGTATATTAGCGTCCTCCAAGGAAGGTACCTCTTCCTCGATCTTCTTAGACTCCTGGGCGTCCTGCCGAGGAGTGTCCTTCTTCTTAGCGAACTATTTCAGGTGGCCGTCCCTGATCAGTATTTCAATGGCATCCTTCAGATGGATGTAGTCCTCCGTTTTATGGCTATGACTTTTGTGGAAGCGGAAATATTTCGACTTGTCCACGTTTGGTCTGTCGGCAGCTGTTTGGGGAAGCGGACCCCAGCTTGTTTGAACTCTGAATTTGCACATTCGGACAAAATCTTTTCCTTGGAAACGGTCAGGGGAGTGTAGTCATGAAAGCTCCCGGAGGGTTCCTTGCTATCGCGGGAGTCCCTCGGGCGGTCCTCGTGTCTCCGTTCACCCCGACGAGATATCGAGGCTTCTTCTCCTTTAGAGGCCCGGGCGTTCTCCTGGTGGCGAGACGCTCGGACGTTGCAGGCCGCAATCTTCTCCTCGTACTGAATATGAGATTGGGCTTGGAGGAGGAGGGCGTCTAAGCTCCTCGGTGGTGCGAGGCCGATGGCTTTAGAGAACTCGGAGTCCGGGAAGACCCCTTATTCGAGCAGGAACTTCTTCATTTTATCTGTCGTCGAGACCTGCACTGCTTCCTTGTTGAACCTCTTGATGTATGCTCGGAGAGGTTCGTCTTTCCTCTGGATTATGGCTCCGAGGGAGACCTCAGTTTTGGGGTGGCGGCGAGATGTTGTGAAGTGCCGCGAGAACATCCTGCCGAGTTGTCCCCGCGAGGTAATGGACTCCTCGGGCAATTGTTTATACGATGTCATTGCTCATTTTCGGAGCGTGGTCGGGAACAGCCTGCACTTGATGGCGTCCCGTACGCCACGGTAGTCTAAGAGCGCATCGATGTTTTCGATGGCTCATCTGGGTCAGTGGTCCTGTCGTACGTGCCAAGTGACGGGGGTTTCTCCAAGCCTTTCGGGAGACGGGTGGCCAGGATCTCTTGAGACAATAGGTTGTGAGGCTCGTCGTCACTGCTAGAACTGGTGTATGATGGGGACCGGATGGGGTGCTCGCGTCGGCGGTTCCTTCGCGGGGAAGGTGGGCGGTTCCTTCGAGGAGAAGGTGAGCGGTTCCTTCGAGGGGAAGGTGAGCGGTTCCTTCATGGAGAAGGTGAGCGTGCCCGTCCTTTGGACTTGATTGAAGGAGATTCTTCATTCCTTCGAGTCCGTTTGTGGTCATTAACGTGCTGGTCACGCGGGGAGATCTGGTCGCGCTTTTGGGCTACGCAAGGATCAGACCCTTGGCGCAGTCTTCGGTCGATTTCTCTCCGTGGCTGCGGGCTTCTTGATCGTCGAGGGTTCCTCCGCGTAGAAGGGGATCTTAGAAGGTGAGACTCTTCCAGTGCCCCGATCCTCTCGTTCTGCTGCAGGATCAGGGTGTTAGTTTTGTTGAGCGCCTCCAGGAGAGCTGCCACGGTCGGGTCGGCGTTGGGCGGAATAGGAACGGCCTGGACATCAAGTGACAGTTGATCGTTGTTGTGATCAGCAGGGGGAGGGGAAGGAGAAGCAATGGCTCCATCCCTGAGGAAACGGGCATCTCGGAAAAGAGATGACTGGCCGTCAACGTCAGATTTGTTGACGGGGAGGATGGTGGGTTGAAGAGCATCCTTGGCGCGATCTTGGGTGGCCATGATCGTGATGATGTTCGAGAGTTATTTTGATCTTCGGTTAAATAAAGAAGGGGAGAACAAAGTTTCCCACAGACGGCGCCACTGATCATGAAGGCTGGATCAGATCCTGTAGAATCAGGCCGCCAAGTGCGTCAGGGATGCTGGTCGTATGGAGAGGAGGAGGGTGTACCTGCAAGGCATTCTGACGCTCAAGTGAGAAAGGGTCAGAGAAAAGAGGCAAGTACAAAGTATGAATTTTTAGGGTGAATATTGGATACCTGACCCTCTCAAGCGAGAAGGTTTATATAGAGCCCCCAGCGCGTGGCCAACGGTCCTATTTTCGGGGCGAAATAACGGTTTTCCCCAAAGAATAGGTAACTACCCAAGCTAGCCGTTATGTCGGGCAGGGTGCCCAAAATTAGCCGTTATGTCGGGCATAGGCGTAATTCCGGGCACCTGCTCATGGCTGTTCGAGGAGCAGTGAAGCCGTGCGTGACGGGCAGCAAATTCGGGGAGGAATATTGCATTCTTTACCCGGTAGGAGGGGCAGAAAGGTAACTTTTGTCCCTCTGTGGATTGGACTTAGGCAATCTGGGCCGCTCTGGAGCAGAGGCGGATTGGGTCAATTCTAGCCATTGGTCCAGTCCAGAACATATATATATATATATATATTATGTTGAGTTGTAATTCCATGTGCCGAAGCAGTGTAGCTCGACAGAAACAAGGAGTAGTCGAATTGTTATAATGTGTGTGTGTGTGTGTCGATTTGTATTAGTGTGTCGAAGTGTCGAAGCAGGTTGCTTCACACAGGATTTCGACTTAGGCCTATTTTAGTAATGTTATATATTTTGGGCTTTTATAGTTTTGGGCTTTGGCTTGGGGTGCAAGCTAACCTAAATTAATAAATAGGGAGAAACCCTTATTTTGTAAACAAATCAGAATTGAGAACTTGTAATCACATACAGTTGCAATATTAACAAGGTTTCCACAGTTTAAGGGCAGAGAGAAACTCTGCAGAAAATATTCATCTTCTTCTCCGACACTATTTTTTCTTTCTTTCTCAACCTTCTCTTTTCATTGTCATTGCGTGAGTGAAAAAATCTTGAGATCAAGATTAAGTGAAATTCTCCATAGGTTGTGGTTGAATTCCAACATCTAGTATCTAGAGCTCCGGTTGCGATTCAAGGAAGTAAAATCGTGATGGCGATGAATCATCCAAACAGGCACTTTCTGGCGAACCTTTTGATTCTCAAGAAAGATAATTATGAGAATTGGTGCAAGCAGATTAAGGTGGTTTTCTGTTATCAAGATCTTTGGGATTTTGTGAAGGAAGAAGTATCACCGCTTGCAAAGAATGCGACAGATCAAGAAAAGGCTACACACAAATAATTGAAGAAGAAAGATTATAAAGCTCTCTTTATAATCCATCAATGTGTTGATCCAGATAATTTTGAAAATGTTAGTGATGTAGAATCAGCAAAAGAAGCTTGGGAGATTCTTGAAAAATCGTTTGGAGGTGCAGAGAAGGTGAAAGAGGTGAGGTTTCAAACTCACAAAAGGACTTATGAATTGCTTCAGATGGAAGACAATGAAAGCATAATAGATTTCTTCACTAGGGTTACAAAACCGGTGAATCAAATCAAGGTATGTGGAGAAATGTTGACATCAAGATCAGTTGTTGCAAAGATCTTAAGGTCATTGGCTCCAAAGTTCGACCACGTGGTAGTAGCCATTGAAGAGTCGAAAGACTTGTCAACATTGACAAAGGAAGAGCTTCAAGGGAAGCGAGATCTCTCTCCGAGTCATGCAGTCCCCTGCTCGACGATGGTGGGATCTGGATGTGCCTGACGAGGGAGAGGATTGAGCCTTAATGGGTTGCTTAGCTTAACATTGGGTTGGGCCTGCCCGACAGGTGGGCAGGCGCCGGCCCAGTCCAGAACAAAAGTGATGATAGAAGAACTAGAAGCATTGAATCAAATTCTATCTATTAAAGAGCGAGAGAAGGATAATGATTTGCAGGAAGCTCAAAAGTTATTGATTAGTGTAAGTTATTCTTTCAATATAACTTAATGCATTAGATTATTATTTTTTAAATCACCTCGATTAAAATCCATAACAGTGGTAAAATGTAGTGATTCTCCATTAAAATATGTCAAAATACTATTGTTGGGTATTAAATCCATGTCATGCCATTCTTCATTATGGTTGGAACTTTTAACCGTGGAAAAGTATGACACGATATCCTGCTTTTTACAACGGCCGTTAGTTTGTGGTGGAAAATAGAACATTTCCTATCATACCTTTTGGTTACCACTTACCACAGACCTCAAATTATGATGAAATCTTTCTTTCAACTGTGATGATGTATAGTTTTTGTAGTAATGGAGAATTTATTAGATTGAGATTTTAAATTATTTTTTTAATAAATTTTTCAATAATTTTTTTTTGTAAAACTCAAATAAAAAAAAGATTTGATATTAAAAAATGTAGAAGACCAATCTTGAAGAATTAGAGTATCCATTGGACATATTGAAAAATGAATTTAAAAATATTGTGTAGATGAAAACTATGAAGTTTTTGGTGATTTATTTAATAATTATATAAAAGTTTTTGGTAATTTATTTAGTAATCATATAAAAGTTTTTGGTAATTGATCGTGAAGGGTGGATCAGATCTTGTTGAAGTGGGCCACCAAGTACGTCTGGGATGCTATGCGTATGGAGAAGAGGATGAGGGTGTACCTGCAAGGCACTCCGACGCTCAAGTAAGAAAGGGTAAGAGAAAAGGGGCACGTACAAAGTATGAGTTTCAAGGGTGATTATTGGATACCTGACCCCTTAAGTGAGAGGGTTTATATAATACCCCCAGCGCGTGGCTAACGATCCTATTTTCGGGGCGAAATAACCGTTTTCCCGAAGAATAGGTAACTGCCCAAAACTAGTCGTTATATCGGGCAGGGTGCCCAAAACTAGTCGTTATGTCGGGCATAGGCATAGTGTCGGGCACATGCCCTTAGCTGTTCGGGAAGTGAAGAAGTCGTGCGGAACAGACAGCATTTCCGGGGAGGAGCGATGCAGTCCTTGCCCGGTTAGAGGGGCAGAAAGGTAACTTTTTCCCCTTGGTAGATTGGACTTAGGCAATTGGGCCGTTCTGGGAGCAGAGGTGGATTGGGCCATGTCTAGCCATTGGTCCAGTCCAGAACAGGAGGTCCCTAAGTTGTTGCTCCTGAGCATGGGAGTGATGACTTAAGGACAGCTCGTGGCTCCGGGGAGCTAGCGTGGAGTCGTCGTTTGGTGACGAGAAAGGTCGTCTCGTGGTGCCCGTGACCCCTGGTGTCTGTGACATTCATGACCGTGACATGGTTGCTCGTCGTACGGGGAGACTAATGGTTAGTTAGAATTGGAAACGTTCGGGCGCCACGTGTGCCTAGAGCCCTGTGTAGCAGTTACTAGGCAATGATGGCTAGTTAGTAGCCATCATGACCTACGAGGGCGTGCCAGTGCACGTGCATCTCTGTATAAAAGGGGAAGGCCCGTTTCATTCTGAACTTTTCGCTCTTGTTTCTCTTCGTCTTCTTCAGAGCTCTTGCCCGTCACCACCGTTTGCTACTCTGGCCACCGCATCAACTTCTGAGCAACCGCTTTTTCATCTTCTTAACCAAGTAAGTTTGCTAATTTTGCACTTTTTATCCCTTTTGATGGTAGTTCATAGATTGCATGCGGTTAGGTTTAGGTTTGGAAGATGAAATACATTAATTTTCGACGATTGTTGGTGGTGGACGGTGGTAGTGCCACTTTCCGCCGCCGACGGGACCGCAAGGTTTTAGGATATGCTTGTGAGTCAGGAGGTTTCCGGCGTCATTGCGATGATGATGCATGCGTAACCGCCGTGATTGCCCAGATTCCGGAGTAATGATGAAGTTCCCGACGAGCCTTTACAGTTTCCGGTGAAGCTTTGCAGTTTCCGGTGGAGCTTCAAATGGAAACTGGGAAGTGACTTGGGGAGGTTCCTCGCATGGGAGTAGCTTACTCCGGGCATCTCCTCATCGGAGATTCTTAGAGTTTTTTGTTCGATGTTAGGGCTTAGGCCGGGGACGTGGTCCTCAGCCCTTTGCGTGCCCTTTCACTTGACTAGCGGTGGAAGGGTGGATTTGATTCTTCGTCGAATTCACTTTTTTCTCTGCTTTTCAGGTGATTGACATAGCGACAGGGCCAGATGGGGAGATAATAATAGATTCGTCTGAGGAGAGCTCCTCGGGGAGCTCCTCGGAGAGCAGTAGTACTGAAGCTTCAACTGTCCCCAGCGAAGTCGGGGAGGAGCTTGAAGAGAACCCTGCTGAGGAGTGGTCGGTGACTGAGCCTACCGAGCACGAATCCATATTTTCTACTTTCACCGGGGATGTCTTCACGGATGTTAGACCATAGGGGGAATGAAAGGTGCATTTCCCCTCCCAAGATGATCGGATCTGTTCAGTCTTCGGGGAGAGATTTGCTATGTATGAATATGCCTTTAAGGAGTTAGGGTTGAGGCTGCCCTTCACCGATTTTCAGCGGTCGGTCTTCGTGCACTTGGACCTTGCTCCATCGCAGTTGCATCCCAATTCGCTGGCATTCATTCGTGCCTTTGAGTTGAAGTGCGAGCATTTGATGATAGGGGCTACTATTCCTCTGTTCTTCACTGTCTTTCATCTTCAGCGGCAGCTGACGGGGAGGAAGTATGGTTGGGTCTCGTTGAAACAGCCCCGCAAGCTGTTCAAGCCCTTCTCAAAGTCAATCCGGACGTTCAAGGAAAGGTTCTACATCATAGAGCCTGTGTCGGAGGCTGCCAAGGATAGCACTTATGCCTGGGAGATCGAGGTTGACGAGGAGGGTAACGACCTGCGCGATGAGGCAGGGAGGTTTATCGGGGATAGAGTATACAAGTTCTCCATCCACTGGGGACCTGACCATTTCACCAAGGAGCCCAATGAGTACGTCCTCCAGCCGAATAACCTAGACGGGGAGGATGTCGTTGCTTACGAGACGCTGGTGAAATATGTCAACTGCTTCTGGCTTGCTTAATGCTGGACGAAGAAGGGTGACCCCATCTTCAAGAAGGATGGAAGCCAGAGGGTGGAGTACCGCTTCATTAACGTCAAGGCGCTTTTGGAGTTCAAGACTCCCACGGAAGCTAATAAATTGCTAGGTAGTCTTATTTGTTTTAACTTGTCCGACTTATTTTTACTTCGTCGTCTAATGTTCTTATTCTGTTTGTGCGGGTGAGATGCCTCAAGCTCATGAGAGGATGGTGAAGAATGCTCTTGCGAGGAACAAACCCGGAACGGCTCCTCCCGAGTCTCGATTCGCCAATGCGCGTGCTCCCACTCCTCCTCAGCCTGTTGCAGGGACCTCTTCTCCTACTCCTGCTCCCCGGGGATCTCCTCTGTCGTTGACCTCACAAACTAAGTGGCCGAGGGCCAATGACGCCGTGGATCTCAGCAGGGCCTCGGAGAAAGGGAAGTTCGAGCTTCCTCCTTGCATACTCGACAGAAGATTCTTCGAGGGGACATCCTTGGTTGTGCCGCGGGTAGAATCTCTTCGGCTGGAAAGTATGAATCGCCCGAGCAAGAGGGTGTTGGTGGCCCAAGATGCCTCTGCACTGGTCAGAGTTTTGGAGATGGCGGCCATCTACCCCGAAGGGGATTCTGCAACTGAGTCTGAACTAAAGGTTGATCAAGCTACCATAGCGTCTCTTAAGGAAGAGGTTAAGAATGCTGACGATGCCTGAAAGAAGGCTGACGAGGAGGTGGCCAGGCTAAAGAAGGAGAATTCTACGCTGGCTGCGGAGAAGAAGGCGGCTAAGGAGCTGGTCCAGCAGTTGTGGGCGGTAAATGCTCCGAGTAAAGATGAACCCTAGGATGTGAAGGAGTTAAAGACAAGGTCTGAGCTGGTTGCCCGTATGTTGGCAGTCGAGGATGACAACATCGTCATTGCAGACGAATCCTTCACGAACGCCGTGTCTTAATTGCGAGTGGTGAACCCCGAACTCGACTTCTCCACCGAGGGTACCCACTATCTGGCGCACGTTGAAGATGGCCGAATTGTGAGGGCTATGGTCTTTCATCTATTTTGTTTTAATGATGTCAACAAATATACTGAGTATTAGATTGTAATTTGATCGGTATCACTTCTCTTGTCGGGCAAATTGCATCTAGTCATTGTTGTTCTTGTGTCTAGACATATAGGACTTTGTCTTATCCATAAATTTATGTGCATGATCATTATACTAGTGTCTAGTTTGTTTGTCTGGGTCCTGGTCAGTTACAATGTGCAAAAAATGCATTTTATGTAAAAATACAGGTTATGCGCTGACCTACCACATGCATGAGTCGACGCATGCTTACTGGTGCAAGACTTATGAAATAAACAGGAAAGCGCATGATTCTGAGAATACAAAAATTGTATTCATGCGTCGACGCATGATGACCTTGGGTCGACGCATACTGGTCAAATTTTCATAGTATTTTCCACGGGTCATCGCACGCCGACCCTCATTAAAGTGAGGATGATCATCATTCTGATAAAGATGAGCTTCCTCCAGCTTGGAAGTCTTCAAAAGACCATCCAATTGACAACATTCTCGGTGATATCTCTAAGGGAGTAACCACTCGCTCTAAACTTAGTAACTTTTGTTATTACTCTGCTTTTGTCTCCCAAGTTGAACCTAAAAACGCAAAGGAGGCGTTACTCGATGAGCATTGGTTTTTGTCAATGCAAGATAAACTAAACCAATTCAGGAGAAATGAGGTTTGGAACCTTGACCCCCTCCCCGAGATCATCGAGTAATCGGCACCCGATGGGTGTTTAGGAATAAACTTGATGAAAATGGAGTAATAACACATAACAAAGCGCGGCTTGTAGCGCAAGGCTATAACCAGAGGAAGGAATCGACTATGAGGAAACTTATGCGCCGGTTGCCCGACTCGAGGCTATACGCCTTTTACTTGCTTATGCTTGCACTAAGAACTTCAAATTATTCCAAATGGACGTTAAAAGTGCTTTCCTTAATGGATATATAAATGAAGAGGTTTATGTTGCCCAACCTCCGGGTTTTGAATCCTATGAATATCCTGATCATGTCTACAAACTTAAACGTGCTTTGTACGGACTTAAACATGCCCCTAGGGCTTGGTATGAACGTCTAAGCAAATTTTTACTTGATCAAGGGTATTCAAGAGGGAAGGTTGACACAGTCCTCTTTATTAAACGTCAAGGAAAACATTTAATCTTGGTAAAAATTTATGTTGATGATATTATCTTTGGGTCTACTGACATGACCTTGGTTAAGGAGTTTTCTAGTTTGATACAGGGGGAGTTTGAAATGAGCATGATGGGGGAGCTCAACTATTTCCTCGGATTGCAAATCAAAAAACTCGAAGAGGGCACATTCATGAGTCAAACGAAATATTGTCTTGAGATACTTAAACGTTTTGATATGCTAAACTGCAAAGCAATAGATACTCTAATGCCTACTTGTCCCAATCTTAATCGTGACGAAAATGGTAAGGATGTAGAGGTAAAGAAGTATCGAGGTATGATTGGATCTCTTCTTTATCTTACCGCATCACGACCCGACATTATGTTCAGTGTATGCATGTGTGCGAGGTATCAAGCACGTCCCAAGGAATCCCACTTTAAAGCAGTTAAGCGCATACTTTGATACCTCTCCGGTACTCTAAAGTATGGGCTGTGGTATTCCAAAGGTAGTGTTTGTTCCTTAGTTGGTTTTTCCAATTTCGACTTTGTCGGGTGCAAGCTGGATAGGAAAAGTACTAGTGGCATGTGTCACCTTTTTGCAAATTCCTTGGTGAGTTGGCATAGCAAGAAAGAGGTTTCGGCTGCTTTGTCAAGAGCCGAGGCGGAATATGTTGCCGCAGGCAGTTGTTGTGCTTAAGTCTTATGGCTTAAATAAGAATTGCTTGATTTCAATTTAAAACTTGAGCGTATTCCCATTTTGTGTGATAACACTAGTGCAATAAACCTAACTAAGAACCCCGTATTACATTCACGCACCAAGCATATCAAAATACGCCATCATTTTCTTAGGGATCATGTAGAGAAAGGTGATGTGATTTTTTAGCACGTTGACACTAAAAATCAACTTGCTGATATTTTTACAAAACCATTAGCTACAGAGCCTTTCTTTCACATCCGTAGGGAACTTGACATTCTCGATATCTCGGATCGTGTTTAATAATTTTTTATGATAGTGATCTTCACATATATACATGCTTGTTTATTCTTTTAACTAACAATGCAAAAAGACATTTAGCTATATGTGAGGGCTCTTATTGTCATGGTGATCAAGGTAATATCGTTCCGATTTATAGATGTTTAACATATTTTGTGCCATATTAAGTACCTTAAAATTGATGTTTATTGCATTTTGAGCACATATTGTTCATATGGATGTTTGTTCTATGTGTGTGCATGCTTATTTATCTTTTTGGAACTTATATTCGCAAAATTTCAATTTTTTTTCATTTTTGCCTTGCATGCGTCGACCGGACCATATCACGGGTCGACTCATAAACTGATGCATTTGTTAAGGGAAACAAGCAGATTAGCGCAGGATAACATGCCGTCGGCGCATCCTTATATGTTTAAAAATTTTCCAGTTCCAGTACTTGTGCGTCGACGCACCCTGTACATAGGTCGACGCATAACTGTCACGTTCAAAATTCCTGCATTAATTAGGATGTGTGCGTCAACCTAATGCTACCTATTCCCACTACATAACTTCACTACTCTTAAATTCTTGTTCATTGCATGTAATCATATCAGATTTTACGGTCTCCCTCTCTCTATTTCTTTCATTAAACCTCATCAAAACCCATTAATCTCTATCAAAACCCATTAATCTCTATCAAAACCCATTAATCTCTATCAAAACCTCACTTAAATCCCTAAAAATCAAAAACCCACAAAGAGTGAATCCTCAAGGTTTCAACAACAAGGGTTTCTGATGGCTGTTCGTCATCCTCTCTACTTTTGCGCACTGTTCATCATCCTCTCTACCACTGTGTGCACTGTTAATCTTCTTCAACCCTTCATAAAAAATGGCTTCCAGACGAACAACCGGTAAAAGAACAACCAGAGCTTCATCTACCGGAACCTCTTTACAACCGGTAACTGTTAACTCTTTAATTTCTGATGCACTGTCTGGTCCTTATGAGGCATTGTTTAGTAATCGTGATGTTATACCACAACATGGTTTCTATGTATTGATGGGTCAAGATTATCACATTCCTGAGATAACTGAAATGCTCAATGTTCAGAATCTTGGTGAGTTCCTGGAATGTGATGATAAGTACAATAATGATCTGGTTCGAGTGTTCTACTGTGGAATCAATGGTAAATTTAAGGGGGCTGAGTTTAAGTTTTCTATGAATAATGCACTTCATGATGTGAACAATGATTTACGGGCTACTTTGTTTAGCTTGGACACAAATGACAACCGGCCCAAAGTAACCGACAAAACGTTTGTTCAAAACTTTGAGTTTAAGACTGCTCTGAACTCTATGTTACGGGAACCATATACTGACGATGTTGTGGCAAGTGACGTCTTTCCGAGAAATGTCACTACCGGTCATTTAAAATTTGAAGACCGTATTTTGCAATGGATTGCTCGTATTTTGAGACCTAAGAAAGGTGGATACTCACGAGTTGAGGAGGCAGAAGTTCATCTCATGTATATTCTGAAAAATCGGATCAAAATCAACTGGCCATACTATTTTGCATATCGGATGTTCGTTACCCGCAGCTCCCACAAATTTCAGGCTCTCGGTTATGCACCCTGCATTCAGAACATTTTGAACAAGGCTGGGATTTCGGTTCCAAATATTCCTTACATTGAGATTACATCTGAACAACAATTTCAACCAAAAACCCTCACCATGATGGGCTACAATTGGGATTCCGTTAATAAGAAATTCAATTACCGACACAGATCGACTCATCCTTTTCAACCTGAACCTGAAGAACCTATTCATTATGAAGGAAATGATGATGAGGACGTACATGATGGTGATCATCAAGATGTTAACAATGCTGATGTGGTTATGCAAGAGGAAGACAACGAAGCATGGATGGGCGATCAACATGAGGACAATTCTGAGAATCAGGGCTAGAGAGATTGGCAAAACATCTGCTGGTCTACTCTTGGTGACGCATATGTTCCTCCCACCTATGGCGAGGAGTATGGTTGGCAGCAACCTGATTATTCGGCACCTCCAACTCCACAGCCTCAGTATGATTTCCAGGCATTTGAAGAGATTCTGGCAAGGTTAAATGAGATGAATCTTCAACAGCAAGAATTCCAAGCATTGTAAGAGAGCCGCTACAATGCTCAGGAAGAAAGGTTCACAAACTTATCCGATCAAGTCTCGGCTCACATCACTAACTTCAACAGGTTTGCTGACGCGTCTATGACTCGCTTCAACCAAATGGACGAGAATTTGACTCAACAGAATCTGAATCTTGCCAACAGTCTTGGTACTCTAAATCGCACCCTGATCGAACTCAACCTGCACCTAGAGGATTTGCCACCACCAGGCCAGTACTATGGGGGAAGAGGTCGTCCATATAGGGGGAGGAGATCATAGAGATTAGGGCATCATATTACTAGTGTTTTGCATATATGTTTTGTTATTTTCTTTGCATGTTTTCTCCTATTGTTCAACTTTGACTTTTGCTTCAGTTTGTTTTGGAATTCTTACGTATGGAATGAATTGTCTTTGCAATTTATGTTCCGTATTTATCCGTTTCCAATTTTACATTAACTGTATCATATGTGGATGCATGTTAATGTTGTTGTGTTGCAAATATGTGATGGATCCTTACGTGTTATAGTTTTATTTTGACCACCTTCTTCTCTTCTTTTTGATGTTGACAAAGGGGGAGAAGGATAGCAAGCAGAAAATTAGCAGGAAATTAATCAAGTGTTAAAGACAGGGGGAGCTTGTTCGTTCACAAATTACAAATCACGTGAAAGCTAAAACAGTGTTGCCATCATAAAAAAGGGGGAGTATGTGAGGGTTATGGTCTTTCATCTATTTCGTTTTAATGATGTCAACAAATATGCTGAGAATTAGATTGTAATTTGAGCGGTATCACTTCTCTTGTCGGCAAATTGCATCTAGTCATTGTTGTTCATGTGTCTAGACATATAGGACTTTGTCTTATCCATAAATATATGTGCATGATCATTATACTGGTGTCTAGTTTGTTTGTCTGGGTCCTGTTCAGTTACAATGTGCAAAAAATGCATTTTATGTAAAAATACAGGTTATATGCTGACCTACCACATGCATGAGTCGACGCATGCTTACTGGTGCAAGACTTATGAAATAAATGGGAAAGCGCATGATTCTGAGAATGCAGAAATTGCATTCATGCGTCGACGCATGATGACCTTGGGTCGACGCATACTGGTCAAATTTTCATAGTATTTTCCACGGGTCATCGCACGCCGACCCTCATTAAAGTATGAGTCGACCCAAAACTTGCCTGAACTGATTTTTTCACTTAAATTTTTTTTTCTGTTATTTCTGTTATATCTTTTTGTGGGTCAATTTATTCTCTATAAATAGTTTGGTCATCTCATTATCCGCATAATAATAAACGTGAAAATAGATACCATTTTCTCTTCATCTTCATCTTCTTCATTGAGTAAACAAACAATCACACATAATCATCTTTGTTTGTGTCGCCCATTGATCGAAGTGATAACATTCAAAATTTAGGAAGTGTGTGATCTTCATTTTCTGGGTTGAGAGCTTGGTAGGTGTTTCTTGAATAAAACCTGTTGGTTTTATCCTCCAAGAATCAAAGAGATTTTGGGGGTTTTTGCACAAACTGTTTCGTTCTACAGGGATTCAGCCGGGCGAAGGTAACCGAAGATTGGAGCAATTGTTTGGTTTAGTAGCTGTAATCGGAGGATCGTAAAAGAGAGGTTTGGGTTAGAATTTTTGGTAAATCGCAATTGATCGAGTGAAGGTAACCGAAGAACGGTGGGTTCTTTCGGTTTAGTAGCGTGGGACGGTAATTGGATCAACCATATTTGAAGCACTTGATTCATCTTGAATCAAGGGGAGAGAAGACTATGCATCAGCGATCGAAGACGTTCGAGGGTTTGGATGTTCATTGTTCTTCTTTTATAATAAACAATTTGTAACAGCTACATATATATATATATATATATCTCAATTCCAATTGTGGAATTGGGGGCAGACGTACCTAAATCGAGGACGATTGGGGAACTGCCTAATCAAATCTCGTTTGTTCTCTCTTTCCCTTAACTCTTTTTACATTTCAGTTTATTCGAATTTGTGAAGTCGTAATTTATCGAAATTTCTTTCGTAGTGTAATCGTAAGCTGAGAAACTGTTTTGTTAAATTGATACAATTCCTTGAATTGTATCTTGGAGCAGCTTTACATTACATTCTATAGAAATTCTGCACTTAGTGTGTTTACGCACACCAAGTGTTTGATAATTTGTTTCAAAGCAAAAATCGAACGCATTACTTTTAATTGTTTATCGTTTTACCTCATCTGTTTGGATTAAACATCAAGCAAGCGATATTTTGTTGATTGCATTTTAAGTGTAGTAATCAAACTGAATTTTTCTCTTCCGTACTCATTCTCTATATATTCGTGCATATCCAATCCTTTTAGTAGAAGTCTCGTGGTAGACGTACAATCCAGTGGTTTCTTCCGTTAAACATTTTTAAAACTAAATTTTTGGCAACCATTTGCGTGTAAAATTCAAGGGATCTATTCAACCCCCATTCTAGATCCATAGCCATCGTCTAACACGAATCATTATGCCAGAATCTCTCCTTGAAGAGCATGCCGAGGATTTGCCCACGGAGAACCAGAAGCCTCAGCCCAACTCTGAGCAGGTTGATCGGATGGATGAGTGAAGGATTCTCTTGTTGTTGTAATTTTGTCCGTCCTGCGTGCCGAGTAATTTGTTGTAATTTATTTTGAATGGGGAGTGGCCCCCGGTTTATGTAACCAAGTACAATTGTGGTCCTTACGGCCACTTATTATTTTTAATTATGTGTCTGGTCCTTGTGGCCGGTTTTGTGATTTGCATGGCTTTATCTGCTTTAAATTTTGCTAAGTGTTGTTACTTATGCTCGTTTATGTATGTATGCCCGTAATAGGGATTACTTTGATTTGCTTTAAGTTTCAGGGAATTGCTCGTTGTAGATGTGATCGGCAGTGAGGGGTACTGGTCGAACGGTCGGGGAATATCCGGGCTAGGTTGCGGAGCTCAGGTCGCGTTCGAGGCCTGAGTTCGCGGCGTGAACCTCCCATCGCGAGCTGGGTGTTCTTCCTGTCGTGGTACTTTGACGACGGCGGTACTCGATTGAGGGACCGCTGTCGAGCAGAGACCCGGCTCGTTCCTGAGCGGAGTTCTGCTTCACTGGCATGCGACGCTTGTACCTATGTGTGCATCATGGTCGGTAGGTGATGCTCGTTGTCGTGATGGATCGAACTGATAGTTAAGGTCTCAGCTGTAGTATTGTTTCAGCTTTTCGGCGTTCCATGGTCGAGCAAGTTCTTCCCCGTTGAGTTGTTCTAGGTAATAGGCCCAATTCTCTGTTTTTGTGCGGACACGATAGGGCCCTTCCCAGTTAGCGGCTAATTTGGCTTCGGGAGAGTCTTTATGGTTTCTTCTTAGGACAAGGCTTCCTACGTCGAACTCTCATCGTATCACCTTGGTGTTATGCCTGATGGTAATTTTTTGTTTTAACGAGGCTTCGCGGAGGGCTGTCCCAGATCGGACTTCCTCGACGAGGTCGAGTTCCTCTCTTAATGATTTGTCGTTCATCTCCTCGTCTAAGGGCGACTCTGTCCGCCTGGAGGGTACGTGAACTTCGATGGGGATCATAGCCTCGGTCCCGTATGCCAGGCGAAAGGGTGTCTCCCCAGTTGAAGAGTGTGGAGTTGTGCGGTATGCCCATAAGACACTGTGCAGTTCCTCGACCCAAGCTTTCTTCGTTTCATCCAACCTTCATTTGAGGCCCCGAAGGATGACTCAGTTCACCGCTTCAGCTTGCCCGTGTCTGGGGATGTTCGACGGATGCAAAGTGTTGCTTCGTGCCCAGTTGGGCGACGAAGTCTTGGAACTTCATGTCCGTGAACTGTGTCCCATTGTCCATGACTATCGCTTGGGGGATGCCAAAACGTTCAAGGTTGTTTCGTTTGTAGAAACGCGGTATGTTAACGGCAGTTATCTTGGCCAGGTCCTCCGCTTCTATCCATTTTGTGAAGTAGTCCACGCCTACTATTAAGTATTTGTTCTGACTTGATCCTACCACGATGGTCCCAGGATGTCCAGGCCCCACCAGGCAAATGGCCATGGGGAGGACATAGATTTGAGCTTGTTAGGTGGAGCTAGGTGCATATCCCCGTGCCGTTGGCATTTATCGCATCTCTTCACGTGCTCTTTAGCGTCATGTTGCATGGTTGGCCAGTAATATCCTGCTCGGAGGGCCTTTCGGGCAAGGGACCTCCCTCCGAGATGTTGGGCGTTGATTCCCTCGTGGATTTCGCGCAAGATATGGGCGACCATCTCTTCCTCGACACACTTGAGCAGCGGGATGGAGAATCCTTGCCTGTAGAGTTTATCTTCGACCAGGACGTAGGAGCAAGCTCTTCGCCTAACTACGCTGGCTTCTTTAGGGTCGGACGAGAGTTCGTCTTTAGCGAGGCAGTTGTAAACGGGGGTCATCCAGCAATTGATATCATCGATCACTTGTACGTCGAGCATCGGGGAAGCTTTCTCAATGCTGGGTCGAGGAAGTAATTCTTGTATGACGGACTTATTTCCGCCTTTCTTCTTCGTGCTGGCTAGTTTGGACAAAACATATGCCTGGACGTTGTGTTCGCAGGGAACATGCTTTACCTCTACCGCTGCGAACTTCGCCATCTTCTTCCTTACCAAGGCTAAGTATTCGGTCAGGTTGTCGTTCTTGGCTTGATATTCTCCTCGGACTTGAAGGGTCACGAGTTGTGAATCTGTGCAAATAACGATTTCTTCAGCGCCAAGGTCTTCGGCCAAGCGTAACCTGGCGAGGAAGGCTCCGTACTCAACCTAGTTGTTAGAGGTGGGGAAGGACAGGGTGAGTGATACTTCAATGATGATTCCCTCATCGCTTTCTCGTATGATGCCTGCCCCGCTCCCTGCCGAACTGGAGGCCCCGTCCACGAAAATGGTCCATTTGTGCGCTCCGCAAGTGGGGGAGTCTGAGAACGTCATCTCTGCGACGAAGTCGGCCAGGGCCTGGGTTTTGAGGGATTTCCTGCCCTCATACCGGATGTCGAATTCAGACAGCTCGAGCAACTATTTGAGCATTCTTCCGGCCATGTCTGGTCGTCCCAATAGCTATTTTACGGGTTGATCTGTTCGAACAATAATTGTGTGGGCTAGGAAGTAGTGTCTTAGTCTTCTAGCTGTGTTGATGAGAGCCAGCGCCACTTTTTCAATCTGTTGGTATCTTAACTCTGACCCCTGCAGTGCTTTGCTCGTGAAGTATATGGGCTTCTGCCCGTCAGGTGTTTCACGAATAAGAGCGGCCCTTACTGCCTCGGTCGCAACGGTGAGATATAGGTACAAAGTTTCGCCGTTGTCCGGGCGAGAGAGAACTGGAGGTTATGAGAGTGCTCGTTTCAGGTGGAGAAGAGTCTTATCACATTCCTCGGTCCATTCAAACGCTACTTCCTTGCGGAGGAGTTTGAAAAATGGTAACGCGTGTTAGGCAGACTTAGCCACGAAACGGGACAATGACGCGAGCATCCCGTTGAGGGGCTGAATGGATTTCTTTGACTTGGGCGTCGGAAACTCGGAGAATGCTCAGGACTTATCGGGGTTGGCCTCGATTCCTTGTTCCGTTAAGTAGAAGCCGAGGAACTTGCCTGCCCGGACACCGAACGTGCACTTCTCCGGGTTGAAACGCATTTTGTACTTTCTGGCCTGTTCGAAGACCTTCCTTAGATAGGCGGTGTGATCGGTTTCCTCGTGGGATTTTACGATCATGTCGTCCATCTAGACTTCGAGCATGTCGCCTATCTCTCCCAGGAAGACCTTGTGCATCATTCTTTGATAGGTCGCGTCGGCGTTCTTCAGGCCGAAGAGCATTACGTTGTAGTAATAGTTTCCCGATTCGGTCATGAAGGCCGTGTATTTTTTATCGCTCATTTCCATTGGAATTTGGTTATAGCCCAAGTAGGCGTCCATGAATGATAAAAGTTTAAAACCGGCATAATTATCAACAAGTTTATCAATATTGGGGAGGGGGTAGGCATCCTTCGGGTATGCCTTATTAAGATCAGTGTAGTCAACGCTCGCCATTTTCCATTAGATTTTTTCACAAGTACAACGTTGGACAGCCAAGTGGTGTACTTGGCCTCCGAAATAAATTTGACCTCGAGGAGGTCCTTTACAGCTTTTTCTGCAGCCTCCGTTTTCTCCGGAGACTGCTTTCTCCTACGTTGTGCTACTGCTTTGACGGTCGGGTCAATCGTGAGTTGATGGCAGACGACGGACGGGTCCAATCCGGGCATCTCGACGGCGCTCTAGGCGAAGAGATCGGCGTTCTCACGGAGGCAGGCTTTGAGTTACTTCCTTGCGATGTCGGGGAGGTCCTTTACAAATTTGATGTCGCCGTGGAGGGTGGCGACCATCCCCTTTGAAGTGTAATACTTCATCTTCAGGTGAACGGTTGAGGGCACAGCTACCAACTCAGCAAATGTTGGTCTTTCGAAGATACACTGATATTGTGACGGGCAATCGATCACCAAAAACTACACTTTGACGGATCTGGCCATCTCTGCTGATCCAAAAGTGACGATCAGTTCGATGTATCCCCAGGGTTTGGTCACTGATCCGTTGAATCCTTGCAAATCAGACCCCACATAGGGGGTGAGGTGTGATTCGTCCAGCTGAAGTGTTGAGAACAGCTGGGAGTACATAATGTCGAACGAGCTACCTTGGTCGACGAGGATTCTGTGAATGTCAAAGTTCGCCATTCGAGTGCTGACGAGCAAAGGTATGCTCGAGTTTGGAGATCCTCCGAGGAGCTCTTCCCGTTAGAAGGAGATGGGGACAGAGCCCTTCTGGGCTTGGTCGAGCGTGGTCACCTTATTGGAGCTCGTGTTGATTAGATGCTCAAATTTTCTTTTCACAGAGTCCACCGTGACTTTGTTGAAACCTCCGCCTGAGATGACCATGGCGGATGGGAACGTCTCCCACAGGCTATGGGCCACGAAGTAGGCAGGAACGTTGAGGTCATCTGGGACGTAGAAGTCCTCTGGTCGCGATACGGACATGGCGACCTGGATGTTGGTCTCTTCCGAGGAAGGCACCTCTTCCTCTACCTTTTTGGACTCCTGGGCGTCTTGTCGGGGAGCGTCTTTCTTCTTAGTGAACTGTTTCAGGTGGCCATCCCTGATCAGTATCTCGATAGCATCCTTCAAATGGATGCAGTCTTCGGTAGTGTGGTCGTGACTCTTATGGAAATGACAGTACTTCGATTTGTCGACGTTGGGTTTGGCCGGTATTTGTTTGGGGAAGCGGACCCCTGCTTACTTGAATTCTGAATTCTTGCATTCTGACAGTATCTTCTCCCTGGAGATGGTCAGGGGGTGTAGTCGTGGAATCGTCTGGAGGGTCCTTTGCTGTCGCGGGAGTCCCGAGGACGGTCTTCGCGTTTCCTTTCTCCTCGACGGGATGTCGAGGCTTCCTCGCCTCTGGAGGCCCGAGCGTTCTCCTGGTAACGAGAAACTCGGACTGAGTTAGCCGCTTCCTTCTCCTCGTACTGGATGTGCGACTGTGCCTTTAGGAGGAGGGCATCCAGATTCCTCGGAAGTGCTAGGCCGACGGCTTTAGAAAATTCTGAGCCAGGGCGGAGTCCTTGCTCGAGGAGAAACTTTTTCATTTCGTCCGTTGTAGGGACCTGCACTGCTTCTTGTTGAACCTCTCGATGTATGCCCGGAGAGGTTCGTCATTTCCTTGGATTATGGCCCCAAGGGAGGCTTCAGTCTTGGGGTGGCGGCGCGACGCTGTGAAGTGCCGGGAGAACATTCTGCCCAGTTGCTTCCACGACGTAATAGACTCTTCGGGCAGCTGCTTGTACCAAGTCATTGCTCCTTTTCGGAGTGTGGTTGGAAATAGTCGGCACTTGATGGCGCCCCGGACGCCGCGGTAATCCAAAGTGCATCGATGTTTTCGATGTGCTCGTCAGGGTCAGTCGTGTCGTCGTACGTGCCCAGTGCTGGGGGCTTCTCCAGACCCTTGGGGAGGGGTGTTGCCAAGATCTCTTGGGATAATGGGCCGTGTGGCTCATCATCGCTGTTGGAACTGGATGGTGATGGGGACCGGATGACTCGCTCGTGTCGTCGACTTCTTCGAGGAGAAGGTGAACGGGCCCGACCCTTTGACCTGATCGAAGGTGGCTGCTTGTCTCTTCGGGTCCTCTTGTGGCCGGGAGAGTGCTGGTTCCGCGGGGAAACCTGGTTGCGTTTTCGATTAGCGCGAGCTTCTGGCTCTTGGCGCAGCCTTCGGTCGACTTCTCGCTGAGGTTGTGGGCTCTTGGATCGCCGATGGTTCTTCCTTGGAGGTGGGGATCTTGGACGGGCGGATTTCTCCAAAGCCCCAATCCTTTCGTTCTGCTGAAGGATCAGGAGGTTGGTCTGGTTGAGCGCCTCCAGAAGGGCCACCACGGCCGAGTCGACGTTGGGTGGAACAGGGACGGGCTGGGCGGCCAGCGAGGGCTGGTCGCCCTCGCGATCAGCAGGAGTAGGGGAAGGAAAGGTTGTGGCCCCGTCTCTCAGAAAACGGGGATCTCCGAGGAGAGAAGATGGACCGTCAGCGTCAGACTTGTTGACAGGGAGGACGGCGGATTGGTGAGCTCCTTTGACGTGATCTTGAGAGGCCATGATGATGATATTGGAAATTCGCTTTGATCTTTGGTTTCATGGGAAAGAAAGAAGGGGAGAACAAGAGTTCCCACAGACAGCGCCACTGATCGTGAAGGCTGGATCAGATCCTGTTGAAGTGGGCCACCAAGTACGTCTGGGATGCTGTGCGTATGGAGAGGAGGAAGGGGTGTACCTGCAAGGCACTCCGACGCTCAAGTAAGAAAGGGTCAGAGAAAAGGGGCAAGTACAAAGTATGAGTTTCAAGGGTGATTATTGGATACCTGACCCCCTCAAGTGAGAGGGTTTATATAATGCCCCCAACGCGTGGCTAACGGTCCTATTTTCGGGGCGAAATAACCGTTTTCTTGAAGAATATGTAACTGCCCAAAACTAGCCGTTATGTCGGGCAAGGTGCCCAAAACTAGTCGTTATGTCGGGCATAGGCATAGTGTCGAGCACATGCCCTTAGCTGCTCGGGAAGTGAAGAAGCTGTGTGGAACGGGCAGCATTTCCGGGGATGAGCGATGCAGTCTTTGTCCGGTTGGAGGGGCAGAAAGGTAACTTTTGCCTCTTGGTGGATTGGACTTAGACAATTAGACCGTTCTGAGAGTAGAGGTAGATTGGATCATGTCTAGCCATTGGTTCAATATAGAACAGTAATTTATTTAAGGGTTAAATATGTTTTTAGTCCCTATAAAGTTTGAAATTTCATTTTTAGTCCTTCCCTACCTTTTGGCAACTGTTTTTACAAAAAAACCGTTGCCAAAACCAGCTAAAACCGTTGCCAAAACCCAGGAGAAACTAAAAATAAAATTTCAAACTTTATAGGGACTAAAAACATATTTAACCATTTATTTAATAATCATATAAAAGTTTAGTATTATATATATTTTCGACGTTCAAATATTTTTAAATTGGAATTAGTTTTTAGCAAATAGTTATCCAACTTTTAAAATGTCATACGTTTTCCCTAACAATAAGTAGGATATCAAACAATAAAATATATTTTAAATAGAAAAAAGTGATGCACTATCAAAATTTTTTTATACTATCAATCAATGCCGATTATTTATTCCGCCAAGTCATATTGAAAATTTTAAATTAATTATATGACATAACAGAATCATATATTTCTATTGAATGATAGTGTAAAATATTTTTATACTATCAGTGCATAACAATTAAACTTTTTTAAATAATAGAAAATAAAAAATAGTATATTTTAAAAAATAAGGACAAATTCAGTTTTAAAAAATTGCTAGTATTACATACTTAGTGCCGCGAGAAGTCGACAATGTAGATTTAAAAAAATTGTCACTTCTGTAATTAGATTTAGATTTTAATTTTAAATTCATTCATTAATCAAAACAGCCGTTCTAATATTTTAAGTTATTTAAAATCTAGTCCACTTAAAGACATTTATTGATTCTATATTGACCAATATTGTTTACTCATGCATAATCCATGAGAGACTAGGCAGTGCTAGAAGAAGAGTCTATCCTTCTTCCTTTTTCATTATATAATTGCATGAGTAACATCATAATGAAAAGAGGGAAATTAAAAAATTGGGCAAAGTTATTCTTAAATCAAATTATTTTGAAAATCTTCCAAATTTAACAATTAATTGGGAGTTATCCATAAATCCACAAATTAAATTATTTTGAAAATTTCTCAAATTTAAACAATTAAATATAATAAAATTAAATGACATCAAGTAATTAATTAGTTTTAGGGGTAAACCGGCCAAACTTAAAATATACCGAATTTCCTTAAATATATTAGAATTTAAATCAATAGAATGATTTAGTAAATGGCGTTTATAGTTAGAGGAATCCAATTATCCAAATCAACAAATAGCCTAACTTCTATTTCTTTATGCCAAAATTGTAGTACATTCCCATCTTTATTTCCAGTCACCCATCTCTCCTCACACTAGGATGTTGCCATTCCACATTTCGATCCACTGAAACATTATGGTCACCTTGGACACTAACTAAAAACTCCACAGGTGCGTGCTCAACTACCCAGACATCAGTCTTCAGGGAACCTGTCCAAAAGTAGTAGATAGATAGAAGTTGTAAGAATTAGAAGATAAGGGATGAGATAAAAGTTGAGAGTGATTCATTACATAATAGATGAAATATATATATATATAGGTGTGGGAGATAAATTAACACAGTAGGTTTGTCAATGACTACTATTCAGAATAATACCTTTTCACCATAACGGATGATAACAGGGCAATCACAGAGAGAAATGTAGATAGCCTTTTTTGTATGGAAGTTGGCAAGGGTTGGAGAATGTGAAATGACATGGTCTATGAATGGAATATCGGACTCGAGAAATTTATTCCAGACAGTGTCGGAGTCGGCCACAGAACGGAAAGTTTTAGAAACGAGGGAGAGTCGCCATGCATCAATGGGTGTAGTATGAGAGAGTATGGACGCAATGCACACTTCTGGTAATTTTTTTTTTTTTTTGAAAAAGACAAAATGTATTCCACAAATCACAAGAAGTGCCATACCAAAATTAATACAAAGGTACAAAGCAGACACTGCAACACCTAAAACTGCGCAACAATGACGAACTAGGTGAAGCTACTGTGCTGCTTCACCAAAACAAATCGCCAGAAGCAGCAAGAAACACCCTAAACTGGAAGAGACTACAGCAAATCTCCCAATAAAAACCAGATACTCCAGGCAAACCCCCCAAAGGAAGCCAACTATATCACCCTTAGCCTTGAAAATGAGACGCCTAAGAACTCAGGCTATGCCTAATCGAGCAATAACGAAGCCAAGCTCCGCGATACAAAACTACACAGACAAAAAGCTAACTCCGGAACAACTACACAAACCCAAAGAAAAGATCGCCAAAATTTTACCGATCCACCAACGATACGAGAACTGATACCTGCCTCTCTCCATCCAACTGATCCAGCAGCACTCTATACAATCCTTTGAATCTGATTACAAAGATTGAATCATTCCACAACCAAGCCGAACTCTACTAAACACTACCTGCAAAGCGCGCCAGAAGATGCAAATAGATAGCCTCTCCAAGAACCTGCAAAGCTCTCCTCCTCGGATGCTGACACCCTCATCACTGGCACAGGGGCTACACCTCTAAGTTAAACAGGAGAACTATGAATTCCTGCAAGATGAACTCCACAACAATTCTGTTGAAAACCTTTCAAACTTGCAATACAAACCCTCCTCAACATCACAAACAGTCCGAGATATGCAACGCCGAAACTCTACGCAACAAAACAACTGCGACTCTAATTCAAAGACAAACGCTACGTATTACAGGTATCTCTTAGCTTCCAATCCTATTGACTTGGAACTCCCATAACTAGCAGCACAGATTCCACAAGCACCTCTGTGAATAATAGAGCGCTCTACTAATTCTTTTAATTTTCAGCCAAATACACTCTAACTATTTAACCTCCTCTGACTGAATTTCTACCTTGACTTCTTTATTTTTGTGGAGTTTTTCATCCGTTGCTTATTACCAAATCTAGACGCAGCCGACCGAAATCACTTCAGTCTGAATTGATGCGATGGACTTCCTCCAACCTCCAAACTATCCCAGCCAAAACATGATATAATAAGAGTAGGCGCCGGTTTATATATCCATCCACAAACCGCGATCCAGGAGCACACCACTGAGCTGGAAATCTGGAGAAAAACTCAAGCTACTAGAAATTCTGCAGGACCAAACTATCCCAGCTAAAACAAGTTATCACTGAGAATAGCCACTAGATATATATCCAACCACTATCCGCAAACCAGGAATGCACCACTGAGATAAAAGACTGAAGGAAAACTCATGCTACAAGAAAATCTGCAAGACCAAACCTACTGGGCTACCACATCTCAGATTCTACACAGCTGACAACCACCGCAGATCTCTTGGACATGCGAGCTGACAAGGACCTAACTCTATAGGCATGCTATCTTCCCTTCATTCTACTATAAGGCCTAAGGTTGCCCTTGGATTCGAATACCATGATGATATATTAGACGACAAATCCATTCCTTTAACTATCAGCCATTTCCATGCGAGAATTTTTACCTTTTCCAACAACTGCTCAGAATCTATAATCTTATTTTGGAATAGTTTTCATTTCTTGCTTTCCAAATACTCCAAATACAAGCAAACCATATTATTTGAAGCTTTGATACTATGACTTCCCAGCAGACCTTCAAAATGTTGCCGATGCGCGATGCCTTCATTGTGCATAGCCGAATAAACATTTAGCCAACGACAGATCAAGTACCACACTCTCGCCACTACCGGACATTCGAAGAAAATATGGGGTACTGACTCTACTTTACCACATTCACCTACGCATCCATTGAGGCTGTTGCGGATCGCCCCTCTCTTTATCAAGTTATCTCTAGTAGCCAATCTGTTTTGGAACATTCTCCATACGAGACAAGAAACTTTCGCCGGTACCGCCTTATTCCAAGCTTTGGCACACTTCGGACTGGCAGGGTTTTCACTTTTAGACATTATTCCTTTATAAGTCTCACTAACAGAATAAGAAGCATCTTGTAGCCACTCTTTAAGGTTGAGGTTGATAATGCTATTCCACCAAACTGAGCCCAGAGTTACCAATTTCTATTCTGTCGTCACCCACCCCATACCTGTTGGCTAATACCTTGAACCACAAACCAGTCTTCTCAAATTTAATTTTCCACACCCATTTACCAAGTAGGGCCATGTTGAACTCCCTCAACTTTCGTATGCCTAGACCTCCCTCGTCTACCGACCTGCATACCTTATCCCAATGAACCCAGTTGATTTTTCTCTCGTCCTCGCTCCCTCCCCATAGAAACTGTTTAAAGAGAGATTCTATTTTGGAGATAATGCCTTTAGGAGCCTTAAAGAATGAGAGAAAGTAAACTGGAAGGGTCTTCAATACTGATTTGATTATCACCACTCTCCCCCCGATCGATATATATTTCCTTTTCCACCTAGATAATCTGCCTCTGACCGTATCAATTACCGGTTGCCAAGTTTCTAATCTGTTAGGATTTGCACCTATCGGTAGACCTAAGTAATTGAATGGCACCCTTCCTACTTTACATTGGAACATATTGGCAGCCACCTCTAACCAGTTTTGTGATACATTGAGGCCCACCAATACACTTTTGTGGTAATTCACCTTCAACCCAGACATTAATTCAAACAACAGCAGATTTGTTTTAATTATCCTAATGTTCGACCACCTCTTTTCACCTATTATCAACGTGTCGTCCGCGTATTGCAAGTGCGAATACCGATCTTCTCCATTATCAAACTTATTTGAAACTCTGTCATGACCTATTTTCTATGTCTCAGTAGAATCATTTCTTTCTGGTTTGACCTCTTTTATACTCATTCCTTATACATATCTAAGACAAGGGCTTTAAATGCAATTAATCAATATAATTTAATCACTATAATTCACATTCATAGTTATTTATTCGGTTATACAAATGCCATATAATATTTGATGGAGTATCTAATAAATATTATAAAAATTAATAAACAGTTGCAAACAAAAAAGAGAAAAATATTAGACACGCGGTATATCATTAGAGTTATTCCAAATATTGATGGTCTACAAGAAAATCATTAAACAGTGACACGTTTACATAGCTACCATATAACTATGGCTGTGTTTGTCCATGATTACAAACAAAAGTTAAAACCATTTTAAATCCAATAATATGGAGATAAAGAGAAAATCATCCCAACCCCTAAACTAGCTCCAATCACAGTCTCTTCCAAATAAATTTCAAATCAAATATGGAACAACAATACAGTAAAGCTCAAATACCTGAAAATCTAATCATGATATGCAAGATTGAGTTTCTCCTCGTACAAGTTTAATAGATAAGACGACTCTTTCTCAAAAGGTTTTATAAACCTATCAAGAAACCTCTTCTCAGGCATTACAAATGGAGTAGTTAAGCTTGCGTTGTTACTTCTCAAACCATTATTCAGAAGAAATTGCACAACCGAGGCCCTTGGAATGATCCTTTTTTCCAAACTTAATGAAAAAACCGAGGGTTGTTTGGTAAGGGCCAGAACATCCCAGCCCAATTGGTTTACCCAGAAATTCATCACTAAATTAATCTTATAAATGGATGTTAACATACAATTAGGTTGCTTTCTAAATGCTTCAATGACATCTTCATCAGACCAACCCCACTTCTTAAAGGCATCAACTTTCTCCTTCCACCTGGTTTTGGGTCCTTTTGTTTTCGCAATCAATGCTACACCAAACGTTGTTTTTGAAGGATTAAACCCCAAATCCTTTAATTCACCCAGTAAATTCACCATGTCACGCGCCTGCAATGTCGGATTCCTCGTTCGAAGAATTAATGCAATGTTTGCGTCGGCTACTCCATTCTCAACGAGCAATCTGATAGTTTCTGGCACTTTTGTGTCTAGAAAGACATATGAATTGTGAAGTGCACAAGCAATAGTGTCCTTGTGAGATTGCAAGAATCTATAAACCAATTCATAGGTTGGGGCTATATGATTCTCCAAGCTTGGATACAAGATTGCAGGGTTCTTGCTGACAAGGTTAACCATGTCAGAGTTAGAAGCACCTTTGGAAAGAAAAAATTCAAACTTCGGTAACACCCTTTTGGAGAGGTTGCAGGAAAGAAGCCATGGTGCCTTGGTAATCATGCGGCGTAACTGGGAATCAGAGAAGCCGTAGTTTGTGAAGAAGTTGATAACAGAGTCAGGTTTTTGGGTGGAGCAAAGTTTGGAAGCGGTTTGTGGGGAGAAATCTAAATTGTTGATGAGGTGGGAGACTTGGAATGAAGTTGAATCTGAATGCAGAGAGGATGGTGATGATTGTGGGGAAGCTAAGCACTTGAAATGGGTTAGGGTTGTGTTGCGCCATGTAAAGGGATACGAAATTAGTTTTGTTACCGGCGGTCGGAATGCTTCCCTCAAGTTCATCAATGGGATGGACACATCTATTGGGATTACCATTCTAATGCAACACCCTAAGGATTAAAGATTGGTGAGAAGAGAGATGAAGCAATGGAGGTTGATTACAACTATTTGGATAAGGTTAAGCTTCTGAAAGTTAAACGTAAATCTAGACACAAAGAAGCTTATCAAACCATTATTGTACATTGGGAGTTCAACCAGTGAATTAAAAATTTTACATAAAAGAATTATGTAGGTATAAAGAGATTTGTTACTTTACATACTTTATTTATGAAAAATATAGAAAATTTTATCAAAATCATTCAATTTTTTTTTAAAAATTCTCAAAATACTCCGCATTTCAAATTATTTTCTAAAGTACATCACTTTGGGGCGGGCTTGAGAGGTGTCGCTAATTGGATTGGAGACATCTCATGGTGTCTTCAATCCAATTGGCGACTGGGTGTTAAACCTACAAGGTGTCTTCATCTCAATTGACGACACCCTTATAAGTTTAACACTTAGTCGTCAATTGGATTGGAGACACCATAAAATATCTCCAATCTAATTTGTGACACCTCTCAAGCCCACCTTAAAGTGGGGTATTTTAAGAAATAATTTGAAATGTGGAGTATTTTGAGATTTTTTTTTTTTAAATTGAGTTATTTGAGTAAAAATTTCTGTATTTTTTAATCAAATTATATTTTAATAATATATAAAATACTCAAATTTATTTACTCATATTTTTTTTATAAATTTTAAATTATATAATTTCCCTTCCCTCGGTATCGATAACAACTTCAACAAGAGTTTTTTTCCCTCGCTATGTCGTATGATTTTACGTGTTTTAATGAGTTGCACAAACGATTTGAAAATTAATTTGCAGGTTAATTTATTTTATTATTAAATATCATATTCATCATTTCCATTATGATGTTAAATACATTATATGCTTTTACAAGTTTTGTTAAAATAAGATATTGCAAGCAGTTGGCTTTAGAACAAGTTCATGCAATAGATTTGAGGAAAAGTGTCAAACTTTTAGATAAAATTCCTAGAGTCTCAAGAACAGATGCTAAAATTGTAAGATATTAACGTAAATGTGATTTACTCGTATACACAGAGGAAAGGAAATTCATGCACAGATAAATTGGCAAACCATGGACATATCCTACGAACTTTTATGTGGTGGGACACATTACCGCATTTCATTAGAGATGATTTCTTAAAGAACGGTCTACCGGATTTTAGATTGTCCTAATTTAATCTATTTTTTTCAAAATGAGTGTTCATTAGAGAGAAATGATAAATAAGAGTGATCTCTCCAATTTTTTGACATTCATAATATAGGGTGGAATTTACCTTTTTACCCTTGCCACTGCCTCTAATTTAACCACTAATTTAATTGCATCACTATTAATCTGCCAAATAGTGAATGTTAAATATGCTTAGAGGAAAAGGGGTGTAGTGTTATATTTGTGAGTATCCTAAACAAAGGCGCCCTCGCCCAAGAGTTATGTCGCCTAAGCAATATCCAAACAAAAAGAGAAGGCTCACCCTTGGCACTGATGATGTGCGTAATGTCGTTAGTTAGAAGAAAAAGAGTCTGCCACTACCCATTAAAGATTATGTGGTCAACAACTTCCCTTAAACATGAGGGAGCATTTGCTGCCTCTAAGGGTTAGCCAAACCCTAGGCCCAGAAAGCCTCTATAAATATCTACCCCCTAAGGGAGACATGGGACAAATCTTAACCCATACATATCACATAAAGGACAAGACTATGTTCGAGATGGTACGTAAGGTGACGGAGAACTTCACGCACTTGAATACTCACCGTGGGAAGATCCGGCGTGAGGTTCTACACCTTCACAACATCACTACGCCGCCTGCTCTCAAGGCGAATGTAATAAGTCCTGAACCGAGAAGATGATGCAACGTCCATAAAGTCAGAGGCATCACACATAAGATTTTTACCAACTTAAGAAGGAAACTGAGAGACTAATCCATGAGGGACACCTCAAGAAGCATGTGAAGAGCGACTATTCCCATGTGCCAATAAAGCAAAAGAGGTATCATAAAGCGTGTGAGGGCTAAGGTCTTTCATCTATTTCTGTTTTAATGATGTCAACAAGTAGGATAATCTTTAGATTGTAATTTGGGCGGTATCCCTTCATTATCGGGCAAGTTGCATTTAATCATTATATTTCATGTGTCTAAACATATAGAAAGAGGTCTACACAAATTTTTACATGTGCATAATCATGATATTAATATTTGGTATACAAGATTCAAGTCTTTGTCAGCAAAAATGTGCAGAAAAATGATTTTCTGAAAATTTGCACGTCTTGGGTCGACCCAAGGTAAGCATGAGTCGACTCATGCTATTTTGAACATTTCTTGTGAAACCTTCGGGTTAGCTCACGCTGACCTCCCTGATGCATGCGGTCGACGCATGCTTCTGGGCCTTTGAATTTCTGCAAAATCAGCGGTCAACGCATGGTCACTTAATTTGCGTAGATGCTTCCACGGGTTGGCTCACGCCGACCCTCATTTATTGGGAGGTCGACCGCTCGCTGCCTGAGCTATTTTTTCTGCATTTTATTTTTTCTGTTATTTCTGTTATTTCGGGTATTTCACATAGTTGGTTATTCTTACATTATATATAGTTGGAGCATCTCATTTCATAAAATAACTAGAAACATGAAAATATATACCAATCTTTCTCTTCATCTTCATCTTCAACCTTGAGTAAACAAACAATTACACATAATCATTCTTGTTTGTGTCGCCCATTGTTTTGAAGTGATAACGTTCAGAATTAGGAGTGTTATGATCTTCCGTTCTGGGTTGAGAATTGGTAGGTGTTTCTGGAATAAAATCTCAGGTTTTGTCCTCCAAGAATCAAGGAGATTTTGGGGGGTTTTTGTACAAATCATGTCATTCTATAAAGGATTCAGCCGTGCGAAGGTAACCGAAGAACAGGGTGTTCGTTCGGTTTAGTAGCTACAGTCGAAGGATCGTAGAAGAAAGATTTGGGATCGAATTATGGAAGATCGAAATCGACCGAGTGAAGGTAACTGAAGAGCGATGGGTTCTTGTAGTTTAGTAGCGTGAGACGGTGATTTGTTCAACCAGATTCGAGGCACTTGATTCATCTTGAATCAAGGGGAGAGAAGACTCTGCATCAACAATCAAAGACGTTTGAGGGTTTAGATGTTCATTGTTCTTCTCTTGTATAAACAATTTGCAAACGTCAATTTATATATATCTCAATTCCATTTGTAGAATTGGGGGCAGAGGTACCCATAGCGAGGAAGGTTGGGGAACTGCCTAATCAAATCGTGTTTGTCCTCTCTTTCCCTACTCTTTTACGTTTCGATATTATTCGAATTTGTGAAGCATCAATTGATCGAAATTTCTGAGATAGTGTAATTTTGAGCTGATAAACTATTTTGTAAAATTGATACAATCCCTTGGATTGTATTTAGAATCATCTTAACATTCACATTATTTGGAAATCTGCACTTAGTGTGTTTGTACACACCAAGTGTTCGATAATTTGATTCAACGCAAAATCAAACGCATTTGCTATTAATTTTTTGTCAACCTATCTCGTTGGAATTCGATTAACATCAAGCAAACAAAACACGGTTGATTGCGTTTAAACTTTGTTAATTATCTGAATTTTTCTCATCCGTTATTTCATTCCCAATATTATCGTGCATATCCGATCCTTTTATTAGAGGTTCGTTGTAGACGTGTGATTCAGTGGTTGCTTCCGTAAAAACTTTTAAAACCAATTTTTGGAAACCATTTGCATGTATAAAATTGTGGGATCTATTCAACCCCCCTTCTAGATCCTAGCCATCGTCTAACAAGTGGTATCACGAGCTCCGGTTTATCTGGTGCTTTGGTAAAACTTCTTGGAATATGGCGAACGAACCTAAAGGGGCTTATAATAGAGCTCCAGTTTTTACAGGCGAGAATTACAGCTACTAGAAGGATTGTATGCGCGTCCATATAAATTCCATAGATCGGAAGGTTTGGAACGTTATTTTAAACGGTCCTATAGAAATTACAATGACCAACGCTGAAGGCGTTGTCATTCCCAAACCCGAAGCTCAATGGAATGAGGAAGACGAGAAAAAGTACAGCTATGACTGGAAGGCTCGAAATATTTTGATCTCCTCTTTGGGAGTTGACAAATATTATCGAGTCTCTCATTGTGAAATGGCCAAAGCCATATGGGATGCTTTACAAGTAGCCCACGAAGGCACTAATGATGTTAAAATAGCCCGTATCAACACACTAACGCAAGAGTTCGATCTTTTTTACATGAAGCAAGGGGAAACCATTGCGGATATGCAAAAACAATTTACTCACATAATCAACAAATTGCATGTACTTGGTAAACCAATTCCTAATGAGGTTGCTACTAATAAAATCTTGTGGTGTCTTAACAGGGAATGGCAGCCGAAGGTCACCACGATCAAGGAGGCAAATAATCTAGCTACTCTAGACCTCACGACATTATTTGGCAAACTCGATGAACATGAGCAAGTGCTCATTAGCTTGGATAAACATGAGAAGAGTATAAAGAAGGAGAAAACAAAAGATACAGAGAAGAAGTCGATTGCTCTTAAGGCTTTTTGTTCAAAGTCCACTTCTCAAGAGCAAAGTGATAATGAAACCAACAATGACGAAGATGATGAATCTGGTGATGACATGGGCCTATTTGTGAAGAGATACAATAGATATGTTCGGAAGAATGAGATTCAACACTTGGATAAAAATCTAGTCAAATTTAGGAGGCAATCTAGAAATGAAGGCAATAAGAATGGCAAGGTTAAAGGAACGTGTTACAACTGTGGAAAAACCGGGCACTACAAGCCGTATTGTCCATCACTTAAGAAAGACAGGGATAAGGATAAGGATAAGAGTCGTCAACGCAAAAAGTCAAACAAATCTAGACTAGCATACATCGCTTGGGAGAGCGATAACGAGTCGAAAAAAGATGACAGCTCAAGTGACGAAAGTGAATCCGTTAATCTATGTCTTATGGCACGTCAAAACAAGAAGAAAGAGGTAAAACACTCTAAATATGGCCATTCTAATAGTATGTCTCATTTAGAATTACAAAAGGCTTTTGATATGTTGCACCACGAGGCTAAGGAAGCTTTTCAACGCTTAGCCTCGAACAAAAAGATTTTTTCACATTTGGAGAAAAAGGTTTCCGATTCCGAAAAGGAATTGGAAGCTCTTAAAAACTCCATGGTGGATGCATCAAAAGCTAAGATTGATGAGAATAAGTCTCCATGGTTCAAGTTTGGGGGCTGTGACACTTGTCATATTTGGCAAAAGGAGGTGAGAACCCTTAAGGCCAAATTAGACAAGGCTCTTAAGCCTAGAGTTGTGTTTGCTATTGATCGATCACATTATCGAGAAAGTATGAATAATCCGTATCAAAAGTATACGTATGTAATTCGAGATAGAGATAGCAAAGGTAAATTCCAAATGAACCGTAATTTCCTATATTGTAGCAAGCCTGGTCATACTATTGCTAAATGTCGTTTTAGAAGATTTCTTGTTCCAAAAGACATTTATCAATGGTTGCCCAAGTGCGATCTTGGTTTCACTCACCGTAAAGGACCCAATGAGAATTGGGTACCTACTCTCCCTTGATTGTTTTGTAGGTACAAAGTCTTGAGACCACCGAAAGAAGATGGGTTCTGGATAGTGGATGCTCAAGACATATGACAGGAGACATATCTCTTTTCATCGACTTTATGGCGAAGAAAAAGGGGTTTGTCACCTACGGAGATAACAATAAGGGACAGATTCTCGACAAAGGTAGTGTAGGTAACCCCTCATCTACTACTATCTCTGATGTGCTGCTTGTGGAAGGCCTTAGACACAACCTTTTAAGTATTAGTCAACTATGTGACAAGAATTATAAAGTATCATTTTCAAAAGATTGTTGCATAGTTGAAGATAGTGACAAAAAAGATGTGTTTAAGGGCTTGAGGGTGAATAATGTCTATATGCTATACTTAAATGAGGTATCGTTGAATGGAGACAAGTGTCTGGTCACTATGAATGAAGATTCATGGTTGTGGCATAGACGGTTGGCTCATATGAATTTTGATTTACTTAACAAAATAGTCTCTAAAGATCTAGTCATCGGTTTGCCCAAAACCAAATTCACAAAGGATCACCTTTGTGATGCTTGTCAAATAGGGAAGCAAACAAGGATCTCATTCAAATCTAAAAACATCGTTTCAACTATGAGACCCCTTGAGCTCCTCCATATGGACCTATTTGGATCATCTAGGGTTAAAAGCCTAGGTGGTAACTATTATGGTTTTGTAATAGTCGGTGACTTTTCTAAGTTTTGCTGGACTATTTTCTTAGTAAATAAGAGTGATACCTTTTCGGCCTTTGAAAAATTTACTAAGTTATCTCAAAACAAGTTAAACACGAACATTGTGTCAATTCGAAGTGATCATGGGGGTGAGTTTGAAAATCATTTGTTTGAAGCATTTTGTGAATCCCATGGAATTGATCATAATTTTTCCGCACCACGTACCCCTCAACAAAATGGGGTGGTGGAACGTAAAAATAGAATTTTGGAGGAACTCGGAAGGACTATGATCAATGAAAGTGGACTTCCAAAATACTTTTGGGCCTACGGCATTAGTACGGCTTGTTACATTTTGAATAGGGTGCTCATCTGATCTATTCTAAACAAGACATCGTATGAGCTTTTAAAAGGGCGTAAGCCAAATATCTCTCACCTTCACATATTTGGTTGCAAGTGTTTCGTGTTAAACAATGGAAAAGAGGCATTTGGTAAGTTTGATGCCAAGGCCAACAAGGGTATTTTTCTTGGATACTCTCAGTCAAGTAAAGCTTATAGAATTTATAATAAAAGGTTACGAATTGTTAAAGAGTCGGTACACGTTACTTTTGATGGGTCTTATCTGAAAAATGTCGGAGAAGGTAGTTCTTTTTATGGTGCAGGTGTATCTTTAGAAGACATACTCAAGGACACTGATAAAGGAACGATCAGCCTGAAGCAGTGCGTATTGAGGAGGAAAAGGATCACCAACCTATGAAGAGTGAGGAGGATCATCCAACTAATGAAGACGACCTTCCTCTAGCATGGAAGTCTTCTAAAGACCATCCAATTGATAACATCATTGGTGACATCTCTAAGGGAGTAACCACCCGCTCTAAACTTAGTAACTTTTGTTATTACTCCGCTTTTGTGTCACAAGTTAAACCTAAAAACAAAAAGGAGGCGTTACTCGATGAGCATTGGTTTTTATCAATGCAAGATGAACTAAATCAATTCAGGAGAAATGAGGTTTGGGACCTTGTCCCCCCTCCGCGAGGTCATCGAGTAATCGGCATCAGATGGGTATTTAGGAATAAACTTGATGAAAATGGAGTTATAACACGAAACAAAGTGCGGCTTGTAGCGCAATGCTATAACCAAGAGGAAGGAATCGACTATGAGGAAACTTATGCGCCGGTTGCCCGACTCGAGGCTATACGCCTTTTACTTGCTTATGCTTGCACTAAAAATTTCAAACTATTTCAGATGGACGTTAAAAGTCCTTTCTTTAACGGATACATCAATGAAGAGGTTTATGTAGCCCAACCTCCGGGTTTTGAATCCCATGAATATCCTGATCATGTCTACAAACTTAAATGTGCTTTGTACAGACTTAAACAAGCTCCTAGGGATCTGTATGAACGTCTAAGCAAATTTTTACTTGATCAAGGGTATTCAAGAGGCAAGGTTGACACAACCCTCTTTATTAAACGTCAAGGTAAACACTTAATTTTGGTACAAATTTATGTTGACGATATCATCTTTGGATCTACTAACATGTCTTTGGTCAAGGAGTTTTCTAGTTTGATGCAGGGGGAGTTTGAAATAAGCATGATGGGGGAGCTCAACTACTTCCTCGGATTGCAAATCAAACAACTCGAAGAGGGCACGTTTATAAGTCAAACAAAATATTGTCTTGAGCTTCTCAAACGCTTTGACATGATCAACTGCAAGGTAATAGATACTCCTATGCCTACTTGTGCTAATCTTAATCGTGACGAAAATGTTAAGGATGTAGAGGTAAAGAAGTATCGAGGTATGATTGGATCTCTTCTTTATCTTACCGCATCACGACCCGACATTATGTTCAGTGTATGCATGTGTGCGAGGTATCAAGCACGTCCCAAGGAATCCCACTTAAAAGCAGTTAAGCGCATACTTCGATACCTTTCCGGTACTCCAAAGTATGAGCTGTGGTATTCTAAAGGTAGTGTTTGTTCCTTAGTTGGCTATTCCCATTCCGACTTTGCCAGGTGCAAATCGGATAGGAAAAGCACTAGTGGCACGTGTCACTTTTTCGCAAATTCCTTGGTGAGTTGGCATAGCAAGAAACAGGTTTTCGTTGCCTTGTCAACAGCCGAGGCGGAATACGTTGCCGCCGGCAGTTGTTGTGCTCAAGTCCTATGGCTTAAGCAACAATTGCTTGATTTTAATTTAAAACTTGAGCGTATTCCTATTTTGTGCGATAACACTAGTGCTATTAACCTAACTAAGAACCCTGTGTTACATTCACACACCAAGCATATCGAAATACGTCATCATTTCCTTAGGGATCATGTAGAGAAAGGTGATGTGGTCTTTGAGCATGTTGATACTAAAAATCAACTTGCTGATATCTTTACAAAACCACTAGCTATAGAACCTTTCTTTCACATCCGTAGGGAACTAGGCATTCTCGACATCTCGGATCGTGTTTAATAATCCTTTAAGATAGTAGCTCTTCACATATATATATATGCTTGTTTATGGTTTTGACTAATTATGCCGAGAGTTATTGAGCTACATGTGAGGGCTCTCATCATCAATCATGATCAAGGTAATATCGTTCCGCTTTATAAGTTTTCTTTAATATATGTACCATGTTGAGTGTTTAAATGATGTTTATTACACGTTTAAGCATATATTATTCATTTGGATGTTTGATTTATGTGTTAGCATGTTTATTTATCCTATTTTGGGGATTTTGTGTGCAAAAATATGAATTTTTCCATTTTTCACTTGGATGAGTCGACCAAAGAATGCCATGGGTCGACTCATGAACTGATAATTTTTTCAAGGAAAAGAACCTGGTTAGCGCGCGCCTACCATAGGTCGACGCATGGTCGGCGAACCCATAATCTTCTTTTCTTGGGAACGCGTACGCCACCTGGGTGTCTCAAAAAGTCACTGCAGCATATCAATACACTTTAATTTTTTATGTTTGCATGTCATTAAGTCTAGTTTAGGGTCTTCTCCTCTCCTACCCTTTCAAACCCTCTCACTCAAACTCCATCAAAACCCATAAGAATTGAAACCCATATTAATTGGATTAAGGTCTTTAAGAAAGGGGTTTCAGAAGGTATTTGGAAGCAAGAGTTGTGTTATTCTTCATCATTCGCACACTGTTTATTGTGAACTGTTCATCTTCTTTCACCTTCTTCAACAATGGCTTCTCAACGTGCAACTGGTAAACGGACTACAAGAGCTTCAACATCAAGAGCCGGAACTTCTTCAATTCCGGTAAATGCTCTGGATATGCTATCTGATGAATTGTCTGAGTCATACCAAGAAGATTTTCGAATCCGTTCTGTCATTCGACAATAAGCATACTACCCATTGATGGCTCCAAATTATCATCTCACGGAGATTAGTGGAATTCTGGCTATTCAGAAATTTGGTGAATTTCTGGAATGCGATGATAAGTACAATACTGATTTGGTTCGATTTTTCTATACCGGCATTCAGGATAAGTTCCAAGGTACAGATTTTACTTATTCTATGAATAACAAATCTTATTCTATGAATGATGTTGTCTGGCATAGTTTGTTCAAATTGGAAACCCAAAATCTTCCTGAAGTAACTAACACAAAATTTGTCCATGGATATGAGTTTAAAACAGCTTTGAATTCCATGTTACGTGAGCCGTATTCGGATGTTGTTGTGGCAAGTGATTTGTTTCCCAAAAGCGGCACAACGGGCCATCTGAACTTTGTTGAGCGCATCTTACAATGGATTGTCGCACACATATTGCGACCTAAGAAAGGTGGATTTTCTAGAGTTGATCAAGTCGAGGTTCACCTAATATATTTGCTGAGGGAGCGAATTCCTATCAACTGGCCCTATTACTTCACATATCATATGTTTACAATGCGAGACTCTACAAGGGGTATGTCTTTATGCTATGCCTCGTGTATTCAAAATATTCTGAATAAGGCTGGGATTCAGGTTCAAAATATTCGCTATCTCAATATTTCAACTGAGCATCAATTTCAACAAAAGACTCTATCCATGATGGGGTATATTTGGGATCCGATTGCAAATGAGTACAAATACAGAGCTAAAGCAACTTAGCCTCTTCATAATGTTCCTGACGACCAAGATATTGCGGAAGGACATGTGAATGAAAACCAAGTTGGTAACAATGCTGATGTGAATATGGTAGACGAAGATAATGAGGCATGGATGGGTTATTCTCAACCAGAGGAGACTTATGATAATCAGGGTTGGGGACAATGGTAATACAATAGTTGGACTGCTATTGGGGATGCATATGTACCTCCTACCTATGGTGATTATGACTGGCATCAGCCTGACTATTCCCCACCTCCAACTCCTCAACCACGGCCACAGCAAGCCTTCCAAGACACTGAAGAAATTCTTGCCATGTTGAATCAGATGCAATTAGAACAAGAGGAATTCCGGGAATTACAAGAACAAAGGTACACTGCTCAGAAGGAGAGGCTTACTTCCCTTTCTGATCAGTTGGCTACTCACACCCAGAACTTTAATAGGTTTGCTGATGCCTCAATGGCCAGATTTACCAATTTGGATAATGCTATGGAACTTCAGACCCGGAATATCACCAACAGTCTAGGTATCCTCAACACCGTTGTGATCGAATTGAATCAGTATCTCGAGGAACAGTCGCTCTAACCACCACCAGGCCACCATTACCGGGGACGAGGTCATCCATTCAGGGGGAGGAGACCATAAGGATTAAGATCATTTTGAGTGCATATCATCAGTTGTGTTTTGGTTGTATGTTTTTTTTTTCTTGAATGATGTTTCAGTTTGCTTTCCTTTTTTGAATTATGTTCTTTTATTTTGAACTATTATGGAATCAATTATGTTTGCTTCTCGTGCTCCGTATTTATCCATTTTTCTTATCACATTAACTTCATTGTATGTGGATGAGTGTTACTCTTTATGTTTGCAAATTGTTGAATAAGTGTTTCCATATTATAATGCTTTCTCTTTGACCGTCTTCTATTCTACTTTTTGATGTTGTCAAAGGGGGAGAAGGATACTAGTAGTAGCAGCAGCAGAAAATATTAAAGCAGTAGATATTACAGTGTTAATAATCGCACAAATACAGGGGGAGTCTTCCGTCCTTAAATTACAAATCAAGAGAAAGACCGACAGTGTTGCCATCATCAAAAAGGGGGAGTATGTGAGGGCTAAGGTCTTTCATCTATTTCTGTTTTAATGATGTCAACAAGTAGGATAGTCTTTAGATTGTAATTTGGGCGGTATCACTTTATTGTCGGGCAAGTTGCATCTAATAATTATGTTTCATGTGTCTAAACATATAGAAAGAGGTCTACACAAATTTCTACATGTGCATGATCATGATATTAATATTTGGTATACATGATTCAAGTCTTTGTCAGCAAAAATGTGCAGAAAAATGATTTTCTAAAAATTTTCAGGTCTTGGGTCGACCCAAGGTAAGCATGAGTCGACTCATGCTATTTTGAACATTTCTTGTGAAACCTTCGGGTTAGCGCACACTGACCTCCCTGATGCATGCGGTCGACGCATGCTTCTGGGCCTTTGAATTTCTGCAAAATCAGCATGTTTGCGTCGACGCAAAGTGTTGAGCGATCGGCGCATGGTCACTTAATTTGCGTAGATACTTCCACGGGTTGGCTCACGCCGACCCTCATTTATTGGGAGGTCGACCGCTCGCTGCCTGAGCTATTTTTTCTGCATTTTATTTTTTCTGTTATTTCTGTTATTTCACATAGTTGGTTATTCTTGCATTATATATAGTTGGAGCATCTCATTTCATAAAATAACTAGAAACGTGAAAATATATACCAATCTTTCTCTTCATCTTCATCTTCAAACTTGAGTAAACAAACAATTACACATGATCATTCTTGTTTGTGTCGCCCATTGTTTTGAAGTGATAACGTTCAGAATAAGGAGTGTTGTGATCTTCCGTTCTGAGTTAAGAATTGGTAGGTGTTTCTGGAATAAAATCTCAGGTTTTGTCCTCCAAGAATCAAGGAGATTTTGGAGGGTTTTGCACAAATCATTTTATTCTACAAAGGATTCAGTCGTGCAAAGGTAACCGAAGAACAGGGTGTTCGTTCGGTTTAGTAGCTACAGTCGAAGGATCGTAAAAGAAAGATTTGGGATCGAATTGTGGAAGATCGAAATTGACCGAGTGAAGGTAACTGAAGAACGGTGGGTTCTTGCAGTTTAGTAGCGTGAGACGGTGATTTGTTCAACCAGATTCGAGGCACTTGATTCATCTTGAATCAAGGGGAGAGAAGACTCTGCATCAACAATCAAATACGTTTGAGGGTTTGGATGTTCATTATTCTTCTCTTATATAAACAATTGCAAACGACAATTTATATATATCTCAATTCCATTTGTGGAATTGGGGGCAGAGGTACCCATAGCGAGGACGATTGGGGAACTGCCTAATCAAATCGTGTTTGTCCTCTCTTTCCCTACTCTTTTACGTTTTGATATTATTCGAATTTGTGAAGCATCAATTGATCAAAATTTCTGAGATAGTGTAATTTTGAGCTGATAAACGATTTTGTAAAATTGATACAATCCCTTGGATTGTATTTAGAATCAGCTTAACATTCACATTATTTGGAAATCTGCACTTAGTGTGTTTGCACACACCAAGTGTTTGATAATTTGATTCAACGCAAAATCAAACGCATTTGCTATTAATTTTTTGTCAACCTATCTCGTTGGAATTGGATTAACATCAAGCAAACAAAACACGGTTGATTGCATTTAAACTTTATTGATTAATTTGAATTTTTATCATCCGTTATTTCATTCCTAATATTGTCGTGCATATCCGATCCTTTTAGTAGAGGTTCGTTGTAGACGTGTGATTCAATGGTTGCTTCCGTAAAAAAATTTAAAACCAATTTTTGGAAACCATTTACGTGTATAAAATTGTGGGATCTATCCAACCCCCATTCTAGATCCTAGCCATCGTCTAACAATGCGATGGTAGTAAAGATGTGTGGCACATGCTTAACACAATATCAGGAGGATTCGTCGGGGTCGGGGAAACTAGCTTTGTCTATAGAAGGTATACTCGCTAGATCCTGAGTATAGAATACCTCTTGAAAGTCAAGGCTGAAGGCGAACCCCAAGCACCAGAAACCACAATCTCATTCTCTAAGAAAAATTTAGCTGACATTCATCCTCACAATGATGACCTCGTGTTCATTAACGTCAAATGCGACGAATGAGAGATTAAAAGAGTTCTCTTTGTCCAAGAGAGTTCTGCAAACATTATGTACTGGGAGGCGTTTGAAATACTTCACCCTAACCTACAAGACTTGAAACATCTCAAAGGATCATTGGGTGGATTCTCTGGAGAACAGGTACAAGTAAAATCATACATCGCCTTGAAGACCACTTTTGGAGAGTAGGATCAAGCCAAAGTAATAAAGATCAGGTATTTGGTTATTGATGCCCCCATTCCTACAATATGATTATAGTGAAACCAACTTTTAACCATTTGGGTGCCACCTTGTCCACTCTGTATTTATACATGAAGTACCCGCTCCATAATGGGCGATTAAGTGTTATCCAAGAAGATCAGAAGATCACCAGAATATGTTATGTGGAGATCCAGTAACTGAAAAGGATATGCACTATGTGCGTAAAAGCTAGGAAGGTGGGCTCAAGAATAAAGCCACCAGGAGGAACCTTCAAAGGCGGGGATACTTCCCCCTAACTAGTGAAGAGATCGAAGATTGAAGGATCAGAGAGGATGCCCTTTGGAGACATCTGCATAGCTATCGTTTATTTCTCTACTACTTGAGTACTTTGTTGTTAATTTTTATAGACGAGTATTGCATCTTTGCTGATTGTTAGGACAGTGCATTTCACGGGGTGAACATTTTTCTCTCTTCGCTTTTTCAGAGGGTGTTATACCCCAATTGAGGTGAACATTTTTCTCTCTTCGCTTTTTCAGAGGGTGTTATACCCCAATTTTGTCCTACCTATTTTGCATTGAATTATTCCTTTTTTTTAATTTATTTCCATCTGCACCAGCATAACTATTTCATCTGGTCATGTATGGTCATTAGTGAAGGTGTGAAAAACACAAGAAATAAGGGGTTTGAATTGGGTTTTAGAAACAAAAGTTTTTACCAACTCAAAAATTCAACAATCAAAAGATTGAACAATGAGAGAGACACAAGGATTTTTATCCTGTTTCGCTTGAAATTCAAAGCTAATCCAGTCCACTCGCCAAGGTGATTTCGCCTTATACACAAGGACTTAATCCACTATAATCAACTGATTACAAGTGTACTAGCAACAACTAGTGACTAACAAATCACAAATGCAAACAGTCAATGTCTTCTCAAGGATACTGACCAAACTGGTCCCTTAAGAAACTACAAACAAACAGTTTGAATAAAGATTGTGTGTTTACAAATTGCTTCTACACAAGTAGATTTACATAAATGAAATGCAGAAAATACTCAAAGAAAAGTGTGTGAAGCCCCTCATAGTCTCTACCATTTTGGATAACATGTTGAATGCCTTAAAGCCTGCATATAAGATGTTTTTTGAGTCTTCGAACACTATTAATAGTATGCAGATTCCACTTCTTAGCAGTGTCGCACCCTAATTTTGACCCTAAGATCCCCGCTTTGCTCTTTGCATAACATATTAGGTCAATCATCCGTGCATAAATAACCGCTTTATCTAGATTTTGCTTGTTTGTTTCATTTGTGAACACAGGTGCTGCTGCAGAAGATTCAAGGTCCTAAAGGTTGTGTTGTGTGTGTGATTGTGGAGGTTCTATGATCCTGTGAGATTGTACCCTAACCCTTTTTGATCCCTAAACCACCACCAAGCTTTCTTCCTTCAGATTGCTCAGAAGCCTTCTCTCCACAGAAGATTAGGTCTTTCTACCTTAGATAGGGAATTTAGTCCCTAGAGACTGGTCACTGATTGTGTGGTAAAGTTATATTACAAGATGACATCTTCCCCCCTCCTCTGTAAGCTCTGCAAGGTTAAGAAGTGTGTCTGCTATGTGTTTTAAATGATGGTCCATCAGGGAAAGTTCAATTCAGAAGGAATTGGAAGTTCGGAATTCAAAGTAAAAAACCAAGTCCATTGTGTCATAGGTTTACAAGATTAACTTAAAGCCCCTGTATCATCTCCCTCTTATAGCGCCAAGTTTTATTAGAATTGTGATCGAGAGAGTTTCATTTGGAATCTATCACCAAAGGCTTAAGCTTCTGAGTTTATAGTCAAGGCATGCAAGGCTCAATTTGAGTTCAATTTATATTGAATTTCCAAGGTTATATCCATCATAAGAGTTTAAGGTATTGCCAATTGGCTTCCATTTGATTTTAAGTCATTTTCGAACGATTCAAGATTATTCCGAGCCCATTTAGGAGACGTGATTAGAATGATGTACTTAAGTTGATACTTGGTTTCAAATAAGAATTATTACCAAACCTTATTGGTCTTAGGCTTTGAGTTTGTATTTGCTTCCAATCTCCTCATTTCTAAATACACCCTATCTCAAGTTCTATTTCTACCTAAGGCCCAAAGAAATATGAGTATTTTAAAAGTTCGTTTGGATTTTTTTTTTATATGTCACTTCGTATTGCTATTGGATGATGCTACTAAAGGCATGATGGAGATTATGCTAGAAGCATTGAAATTCATTAAATAAGCATAAACAAAGATAAGATCTTTACGACAGGCAAAATTATATCATGCCATTGGAGTCACGGCTTCATCATACCAAGTTTCTTTCATCATGGAGCATGAGTCTTTCTTTCAGAACAAACTTTCGCGTTAAAATTTTAATATTCTACTGCTACAAAACTGAGGGGCTCGATGCAAGCATTATACAAGTTATCATCCAAGAAACATACATGAATAGATTTTGAAAAATTCAATGAAAGTAACTATTGTAAAAGAGGAGGAGATTGGAATTGCTGCTGGACTTGTGGTGTGACGCTTCGGTACTCCTCGGATCAACGTGCCTCCAACCTGCAGAATCACCCAAATGATAGAAAAGAAGTATTAGTGAAAGTGCACACTGCGAAAACACGTCAAGGTTTCGAACTACATGAGATCCTTAAAATATATATATGAGGCACCACTTGCCTGAGCATATTATGCTAGATGAAAAGGTGTTGATGTTAGCAACACCGGGGACAGTTCCGATTAAATGATGGTGGTGACAACATTACTTGATTCAAGAAATCGACACCTACTCGACAATGTCGTTCGCAGGTTCCTCAAATAGACTTTCAAGAAAGTCGCGTGATGATTGCATTAATGCTGCTAATACTGAAAATAGTGAACCTCACATTAGTAACATCATCATTTGATCATTTCACATAAGCTAGTACACACCCTTGAGACACACACCAAACATGCTAAACTTAAAGAAGAAAAAAAACAGACATGTTCAAACAAAGTCTCAGCATCAGAGCCATAAAATGTGAAACTAAATTCATAATCACAATTAAATTCATTCCTAAAACGGTTATGATCAACATTGACTGATTGAATCAAATAGAGAATTCATTGGGAAGTTTTAATAGGCTATGGCAAGAGTCATAACAGCAACAAGTAATAAGTGACCGATACGGCATTAATCTTGAATGGTTATTTGCAAATTGTCCTAATGTCACGCAGATCCGAAATAAGCACCCGTCATGAAAAGTGACGGTTTGGCTTGAATTCTAACAACATAAAATAGACCAGGAACATGAATCTGATACCTCACAACCGTTGTCGAACTAGCAGAAGCTGCAGCCTTTACACCAGAGATGTTCATGGAATTCCAGGTCCAAGGTACAATTTACTCTACAATGTCAAAGTTGGAAAGTTTCCATTAATCGACTTCAAAAGGCAACAAGGACATGAAAACTCCAAAATTCAAAACAAGGAATATAAGAGTGATACAAAATTATAAAGTTCTCTACATTGCTTGAGAATTTAGAGTTCGAATGTTAAAGTTCTTTGCTTACTCATGCCAATATACCGCCAAGCCAGCATTCCAAGTAGCTCAACAATTGCAGTACCATTGCCTATAAAAGTTCCAGAAGGGCCAGAAATCATGATAAATAATAGTAATGAATTATTAAATATAAGGAAAGGAAGAGGGCATAGAACTGCAAACTACAGTTCAGAAATGGAGTGAAGAGAATTGGACAGAAGTAGCCTGAACTCGCGATTCAACACCCTCCAAAACAGTCTTCAAGACATTGTCCAACACAATCAAATACCATCAAAACCAATCCTGAATTGTCAAAGCAAGGACTTGAAACCTTTCCAAAATCATTACAAACATCATCAAAACCTGTCAAACACAATTCCAAACTTGGATAAAGTCAAAAGATTCCTAGGGCTTCGTTCAGAATATCACATTGTTATCGGCTCTAAAACCAAGTTCTCTACTCAAAGTCAACAAGCTTTGTCATAAAAGAAACTTTACCTTCGTAGCTCCAGGTGCCATTACTAAGATTTCAATTATATACCAGGCTGACATCAGGTCCATTTACTCCAAAGATGTGCGCATGAAAAGAGAAAAATAAGGAAGTCAGAAACATTGAATGTACATGCGAGAATTACCCTAAGCAATTGTTAGCAGCGAATCAGGAATGAAATCGAGGGAATTTATCACAAATCACACATTTTCAAGGTTGGAAATAGAAAGATTTAACACACAATCAAATCCATGATCAACTTCCAAATAGAATCATTGACATTTATGGCAAGGCTGAGACAAATATCACACGAATCAAGTCTAAATCAGCGGTCATATTTCTTTTCCAAAACAACATCAGACAAGATCAAACCAGGAAGGAAATAATTCATTACCATTTAACAACTTGTTTCAATACAAAGACACCAACCAATTCAGACAAGTTTTGGATGGAAATGGAAGCATCATAGTCATGTATCAATTCAAAATTAGGGTTGAGACTATAAAAAGGGAGAGATTCACAAGCAGAAGGGGCAGACAAAAACCACCAATCTCATATCAGGACACTAAGAAAATTTACAACACTAACCCACACATTTAGAACAATAAATTTACACCATCACATACTCACACACATCAGGGAGGGGGAGGAGGAGCAGAAATTCAAACCTTCGCACAACCAAAATTCAAAACATATCCTGTACGACCAAATTCACCAAGCCAAAACCACTCCCAGAAACATACAAAATTTCAAAAAACCGGCATAAACCAAATATATACACAACCAGAAACTCGACCAAATTCATAAAAACATTCACAAACCATACACAAGCAGAGCCACAAAACCATCAATCCATACCATTTTCAGAAAGAGTCATATACATATCAGAGGACTTCACCACACACACAACGCAAAGAGGAGAAAGAGAGGAATTTTCAACTTATCTGTGAGAAGCCGTTCGTCAACGACCACCTCACCCCGCCATCGCTGCAAGCCTCTCCCTTTTTGCTCCATTGCTTTCGTTTTCTTATTTTGCCTTTACTTGTAACATGTAATATGTAAATCGTGAAATTATAGTGAAATTGGGGTATCGGGCTTGCTGGGATTAGGGTTATTGTTTGTTGATCGAGAGAGACGAGAGAGCGGCGACGCAAATTAGGGTTGCAAGAACCCTATTTTTGTTTAAGAGGAGGATAAAACGAGAGAGAAGGCTGAGAGAGAGAGAAGTGTTGCGCTTTGTTTAGTTTATTTTCTGAGCTTTTTTTGTTCCATAATCATGTACGCACGCACACACATGCACTATCGTGCACCCTTGGCACGTTTACGTTAGATCATAGCCTGGTTTGATCGTGTGGCAGTGATCTAAGGGTCCGCGATAGACCCTCTTCCCAGTGTAGCCCACCGGATCCCTTCGTTTCCTTCTTCTTTTTATTTCAACCTTTTTTTTATAATAATCAAAGTCTAGATCTTATTTCTTTTTTCATCATAATCACTTCAATCTAAAATAAATATAACTTTTATCTTATTAATATATCTTTTAATATAACTAAATAAATAATTTAAAAAACCTTTTTTAATTAGTAAAAAACCTTTAATAAAAACTATTATCTATTAAAATATTAGAATAAAAATCTTTTTAATTAATAGGAATTTCTTTTAATAACTTTTTCTTTTTTAATATAACTTTAAACTAAAAAATAATAATAAGAATTCTTTTATAATAAAAAACTCTTTTTTATAAGAAAAACTCTATTAACTTTTTAGTATAACTTTAAAATTAAATAATAATAAAAAATTTTATTTATAAAAATATTAAAATTAAAACCTTTTCTAAATTAATTTGAAAACTCTTTAATAATTTTTTTCTAATTAACTTTTTTAACATAACTTAAAAACTTTAAAATAATTAAAACCTTTTATAAATAAGAAATCCTTAACTTTTTCAAATTAAAACATAAAATCCTCAAAATAATAAACCTTAAAAGTTCAAAACTCTTTTCTCAATAAACCGCTCCCCGTTAGAATCTCTCGCGATAAATCGTACGCTTGTGTGACATAGGTTTAGAACTTTTGCTTGATATCATGTTGTGCTTATGCATTTGTTCGCTTACCATTGTGTTTAATGTATGTGTGCATCTTATTTGCTCTAAACCCCTTTCAAAACAGTAAAAATTCTCGATCCAACGTCGAGCCATTTTCCACCTATGTAAGTCGATCTCCTTTGGGCATCGCTACCAACCTTTGGTCACTAGACACAAGACTAGTACCACTTTGCTAGCACTCTCGTTTAAACGTTAATATAATTGATTGCATTAATATCCAAGGGAAAATCCCATGCATGATAATCAAATTATTGTGCATGGTGCATTTCATTTGCATCATACCTCCCCATAGGTTTTACACTCTTAAGATAAGTTTATTAGACAACTTTAGGATATACTTCCTAAGTTAGTCCCCCCCTAATTTTGATTCCACAATCAAAATTTAGCTCACCTAATTCTCCACACAAGAGAATTAGATGTGAATCATCTCAAAGAAGGGACATACAATCCCATACCCCACAAATACAAATAAATTTCAAAAAACTGTGGTGGTTTCTTAAGATGATGACTCATCTCTTCTCCTAGACCTTTTTTCAAACTTTAGTATCCTTTAAGAGGAACTACATGAGCTCTGATTCCTTCCCGACGGGATATGTAGGCACAAGATGTGATATCTTGTCGAGCACGCTTAGGAATAGAATCTTAGGGCTTCATACCCTTAAACCCTTAGCAAACAAACAAAAAAAATAACATAATAAAATAAGAGGTTCCTGTGGAGTACTACAGATATCTAGGATGCTAGTACCTTCCCTAGGTATAACCAACCCCCGAACATTAGAATCTTAGTTTGCATTTGCATTGCATACTGTGGGTATTCGATCTTTCTCCCTTCCCTTGGATAAATCAAAGACGGTGGTGAATAAAAGAAATGCAATGCAAGTTAATATAATCGCTTGGTATCCAATTCTCACCGCGACAGAAATGGTGACTTCACTGGGGACAGATGTAAGAGGGTTCCCCCTAACTTATTTCTTTTATGTTATTTGTTTACACTTGTATATATTTGTATACTTGTTTATCTGTTTGCTTGGATTTTCTATTTGGCAGGGTTGTTACACTTGAGTGGTGAGATATGTCCTAACCCAGACTTTAGAGCACATATAAGATAGGATCGTGGATATAGTCGAGGAGATTTCGGGGAGTAATCCCAAAGAAGTCAATTTGAGATTCCACACTCAGTTGAGGCCCTCTCGAAGGTGTTATTTGTTGAACGAGCTATCATGAATACATTACTACTTTTGACCTAGGAGCCCGGGATATTGAGGACCGTAGTTACCTTTAACCCAACTTGGCCTTTTAGGATGCAGTGCGATGACTATGAGGGAGTAATTCCGAAATGGTTGATACGCGATACTACACTCAGACGAGATTCTCTTGAGAATATTGTTGACTACCAAGTAATTAGGAAATCGATAATATCCAAAAGATGGGTTGTAGACTCTAGGAACTTTTTAGAACCCGTTTGGCAGGTAGATTGAAACCATAGTACACACCTATTGGGATGGTTAGACCTTGGCTCCATGCTCAAGACCTTTTAAACCTAGGACTCTTTGTCTGTTTGATTGCTTGTGTGTGCTTTGTGCTTTGTGCGTTTGCATACATGAATTCATAAGCATCATTTCATAAAGTTTCATGGAACTTAGTTTTGTTTGTAAACATCATAGGATATCATGGACTCTGGAAAAAAAAAAGGAAACGCTGAAGTACCCTTACAAGAGTCATGATCTGGACGATCTAAGGAGACTGGAGACCTTGTTAACAGATAAAGAGGAGCTCAAGACCAGATATGGGAAGCTTGATAAGGAACCTCTATCAACTCTATTGCAGTTTATGACCCAGCCTATCACTGTTGGTGCCGACCCTTGAAGAATAATCTCAACTAATGGAGTTACTTATTCAAGACAAGTACCCATTTCCTATCTTCGGTTAATATTCGAGCAAATATGACTACAAAAAGGGAAATTTTGGAAAAAAGCTACTTCTTGTAAGAATAAGAAAATCATCAGAAGACTTAACCTACTCTAGTCCTCAGACAATACCTTGGAAGCTCAATTGGAAGAAGAAGTCAAACGACTCAAGACCAGACCGTTGGAAGAGTCTCCTTAGATCCATCATCACTAGCTTTTATTTAGCTTTTATGTCATGATTCTTGTAAGGCGTACAAATGCGTTTGTAATTAATTTTGTAATAAATCAACCCTTTAGTATTCCGATATTAATGGTTGTAATCATTTTTAATAAAAACAAGTCTTTTGATATTCCTTGATGATTATAAATAGCTGAGTCCCGTGAAACTTGCTGCATTCGCATTGTATCTTTAGCATTGCATCATTTTGTATACATCTTTTCTCTACCTCGGCTTATTCGGTCTCTTATCCTTGTGTCGCTCAGCTGATCTTCTGGCATTCGTATCAAACTTGAGAGATAATGGATAGGACACAAAGTGTGGATCCCATGTCAAGCTTCAGAGTGGTGACTAATCCGACGTTTGGTTTTTCTTCTGACAACGATGCTCCACAAGTGGACGTTCCTACTCGATCTCAGCCTGTGCAAGATAACCTGTTTGGTCAAGTTAATGACAGAGATTACTGCTTTCTGAGGTATATGCCAAATCCCCATAACATCCGTCCTATGATAACTGTGAATGATCCTAGATTGGGAGAAATTGAACAAGGATTTCGGGACCTCCAAGAACAATTGAAGATGTTGAAAAGACCTAACGCATATGGTCTTAAGGCTCCTGATTTGTGTCTAGTTCCGGGCGTGGTTTTTCCCCCCGAAGTTCAAAATGCCTGTCTTTGAAGTATACAAGGGTGTTAGTTGTCCAAGGTACCATTTGACAATGTTTTGTCGAAAGATGACTACTTATGCCGACAATGACAAGCTGATGATTCACTGCTTTCAAGAAAGTTTAAGTGGGGCATCCTTGGTATGGTATATGAAGCTAGAAAGGAACTGTATTCAGTCTTGGGAAGACTTAGCTAATGCTTTTATGAAGCAATATGATTACAATGTGGACATGGCTCCAGACAGTGACCAATTGATGAACATGAGTCAGAAAGACAGCGAGTCCTTCCGGGAATATGTACAACGGTGGAAAGAATTGGCAGCCCAAGTTCAGCCACCACTTCAAGAGAAGGAGTTAGCCAAGATGTTTCTAAAAACATTGTCGGACTCTTATTATGTCAGAATGATAGGCGTTGTGCCATTAAAGTTCCCTAAAATTGTGGAAGTCGGAGTAAACATCGAGAACACATTCAAAAGTGGGAAAATTAAAGACGTCTCGAATAGACAAGCTAATGAAGATAAGTCTGTTAGTGATTCCCAAGGAGAAAAGAGTGTTGAAGTTAATGCAATTTTGGACTTTCCTCAGACTTTAGAAGCTCCAATTCCGGAGCCTTACCACAAATGTTGGTTTGCAGCGCCTGTTCAGTGCCAACAATCACTACCTCATGGACGTCTGTACAAACGACGAAGGTTGACTCCTCATAATCAATGTCAAAATCCACGAATTCAGAACGTGAATCACCAGAATCAGCGTCTAGCTCAGCAGAGACCCCTGAATAATCCAGAAGAAAAGACTCATTGGTTTGACCTAATCCCAATGACTTACAGTCAATTGTGGTCTTACTTTACCCGAAACTCAGTGATGGCACCCAGAAAGACCAGAGCCATGAAATCTCGCCCTCCTTGGTTCAATCCAGATACCAGTTGTGAATTTCATGACTGAGTGTTGAGGCATTCGATTGAAGATTGTAAGGTTTTCCAAGAAAAGGTCCAAGAAATGATCAACGATGAAGTGCTGACCTTCAAGAGAGGAGACCCAGTGGTGAATGGGGCACCTTTATGCTGATGGACGTGAAGACTCGAGAAGTTCCTTCCAAGCCAATGGAATCAAGAGCAGAGCTCACTCCCAGGATCATTAAGTTGTTTATTCATTTGCTCGCATTTGTTGTTATTTCTTTGATTATAAGCATGTTTTGCGTGTAAGAACTTATTATTCTGAATAATTGATGCAATGAATAATGCTTGTCTTGAAGAAATCCATTCGTTTCACTCATTTTAAATTTTCTTTCTATTTTATAATGCCAATACTACCCAAATCTCTCGCCTTGGCAGAGAATTGGATGGAGGATGAAGAAATCAAACACAATCTCTCGTGTTGTATGCTTTGGAACAAAACTCTGCTAGTGATGTAAGGCATTGTTTCAAATCCCCAAATGTAACACCCCCTATCTATACCCTCAAGCAATTAAAGCGATAACAAATAATCAGAGTATAATTAAAACATTCATGGCATAGACGGGAGCATCACATCAAAATGATGAAATATAACAACCCGCTCATATAGATATGCAACAATCAGGTAGCAACAAAAATAGAGGAACTCAGTTCCTAACACCCACAATTCAGATACAGAATAAAAGCGGAAAATCTGCAACTGAAATCTCATATATATAAACATAGAAGTTTGTTTGTTACATACAGAGTCGTATATGTAAATTCCAAAAAGATATATATATATATATATATATATATATATATATATATATATATATATATATATATATATATATATATATATATATATATATATATCTTTAACCATCAAAGCAGACATATGCAAAGATTTCCGGCTTAACGCATCGGCTACCACATTAGCTTTACTAGGATGGTAATTCAAGCTAAAACCGTAGTCCTTCAAAAATTCCAACCATCTCCGTTGCCTCATATTCAACTCTTTCTGATCAAACAAGTATTTCAAACTCCTATGATCACTAAAGACATCGAATCTTGCACCATAGAGATAATGTCTCCAAATTTTCAATACAAAAACCACCGCAGCTAATTCCAAATCGTGAGTAGGATAATTCTTCTCATGATCCTTCAATTGCCTCGAAGCATAAGTCACAACCTTACCTTCTTGCATCAACACTCCACCTAAACCACTCAAAGACACATCGCAAAACACCACAAACGGTTCACTAGGATTCGGTAAAATCAAAATCGGAGCTGTAGTCAATCTTCTCTTCAGCTCACAAAAACTCTCCTCACACTAAATATCCCAAATAAACGCTTTACCTTTACAAGTCAGCTGGGTCAAAGAAAGTGCTAACTTGGAAAAGCCTTCAATGAATCTCCGATAATATCCAGCTAAACCCAAAAAGCTTCTAATTTCAGTAACAGATCTAGGAGCCTCCCATTGTAGAACTGCATCTACTTTAGATGGATCCACAGCAATACCATTACCTGAAATCACATGCCCAAGAAAACTCACTTCTGACAACCATAACTCGCACTTGGACAACTTAGCATAAAGTTTCCTCGCCTTCAAAATTTGCAATACAATACGCAAATGCTCCTCATGTTCCTCCCGAGACTTGGAATAAATCAAGATGTCATCAATAAACACAACAATAAATCGATCCAAATGCTCATGGAAAATGCGATTCATATACTCCATAAACACTCCCGACGCATTAGAAACCCCGAATGACATCACGAAATATTCGTAATGTTCGTATCGTGTCCTAAAAGCCGTCTTCTAAATATCTTCCTCCTTCACTCTAATCTGATGATAACCTGACCTCAAATTAATTTTACTAAACACACACGCACCTACCAACTGGTCCATCAGATCATCAATTCTCGGAAGAGGATACTTATTCTTAATCGTCACCTTATTTAGCTGGCGATAATCAATACACAATCGCATACTTCCATCTTTCTTCTTCACCAATAAAACTGGAGCACCCCAAGGCGATACACTCGGCCTCACAAACCTCTTTTCCAACAATTCATTCAATTGCTTCTTCAACTCAACCAACTCAGATGCCGATATACGATATGGTGCCATAGATACAGGTCTAGTACCAGGAACTAGATCTATAGAAAACTCCACCTCTCTCTCTGGCGAGACATCAGAAATATCCTCCGAAAACACCTCCGGAAAATCACACACGACTGGAAACACATCAATTGCAACTTGGCTATCCACCGTCAACGATGCAAACAACCCGAACAACTGAGCTTCATCCGCCAAAAGTTTCTTCAACTCTTTGGTAGACAAGAAACTCGATTCCTCGTCTTCTTCAAGAGAAGAAAATCTTACCAACTTATGATAACAATCGATATGGACTCGATTAAACTGCAACCAATTCATTCCCAGCACTACGTCTAAACCCTCCAACGGCAGACACACCAAATCCATAACAAAATCCTTACCATAAATGGTCAAAGGACAACTTAAACAAACCAGAGAAGTAGTTACCGGCCCCAATACTGGAGTATCGATGACCATCTCTCCACCCAATGAAGACAACAAAAGATTCAAACGTCGCGCACACTCTGACGAAATAAATGAATGAGTCGCTCTGGTATCAATAATAGCAACTAAAGGTGTACTATTAATAAAACAAGTACCTTTGATCAGACGATCTGCACTAGTAGGCTGAGTTCCTGCCAATGCAAACACTTTCCCTCCAGCTTGAGCTTGCTTTGGTTTCAGACACCTCGTACTAATATGACCAGATTCCCCACAGTTGAAACACTTCACCACATTCCTCTTGCACTCAGCTGTTACATGTCCTATACCTCCATAATTGGAACACTTCCTCATATCCTTTCTACATTCAAACTGACGATGTCCTAAGTCACCACACCTAAAACATCTCAGAGGATTATACACACCTCCCCCACTTGGCCTTTTATCAAAATTAGCCCTTTGCTTTCCCTTGTCAGCTGGTGACACATAAGGACCACCATGAAACGGTTACTTTCCTCTCTTTTCGTTCACACTCTTATAATGAATAGAACGAGCTTTGCTATCCTCCTCATGAATTCTACAACTATCCACCAAATCTGAAAACCTCCTAATTCTTTGATAACCAATTGCCTGCTTGATCTCGGGACGCAACCCGTTCTCAAACTTCACACATTTGGAAAACTCCGCAATTGCTTTAGCATAATGTGGATAAAACTGAACAAGCTCCACAAACTTAGCAGTGTAATCAGTAACAGACATGTTACCCTGTTTCAACTCCAAAAACTCTATTTCCTTATTTCCTCTAACATCTTAAGGAAAATACTTCCTCAAAAACTCACTGCTAAACAAAGCCCAAGTGACCACTTCACCTGCAGCTTCCCACACATGACGCGTATTAACCCACCAATCATCAACCTCCTCATGCAACATGTGAGTACCCAGTCTCACCTTCTGTTCCTCAGCACAGTCCATCACTCGAAAGATTCTTTCAATCTCCTTAAGCCAAATATGAGCACCATCAGGATCATATCTTCCTTTGAAAATAGGCGGTTTGTTCTTCCTGAACTCATCATTCCCACCAGGATTAGGTACATTTCGCACAGCCTGAGCCATAGCTTACATAGCAGCAGCAAGAGCAGCATCATACCTACCAGCCATATTCTGTTCATACCCAATAACAGTAACTATGGTTAAACAAACAGCTCGCCAGAACACAACAGACGCACAACAACCAACTTGGTCACAATGACCGACATGGACTGACACGAACTGGCTCTGATACCATTTAATGTAACACCCCCAATCTATACTCCCAAACAATTAAAGCGATAACAAATAATCAGAGTATAATTAAAACATTCATGGCATAGACGGGAGCGTCACATCAAAATGATGAAATATAACAACCTGCTCATATAGATATGCAACAATCAGGTAGCAACAAAAACAGAGGAACTCAGTTCCTAACACCCACAATTCAGATACAGAATAAAAGCGGAAAATCTGCAACTGAAATCTCATATATATAAACATAAAAGTTTGTCTGTTACATACAGAGTCGTACATGTAAATTCCAAAAAGATATATATATATATATATATATATATATATATATATATATATACATAATCACACAACGATCTCCCCGACTACCCGGTGCTACATATCAGAGCTAACCGACAAAAGAATGAAGACATAATCTTCCCAAAAAGACCTCCAGCATCTAATCTGCAATGCCTCATAGAGCATTCAAAACAGTAGAAGGGTGAGAAACACAAGTATAATATAGTTGCATACAATTATGTAATAACACGTAATACGCACTCAAAACATTCTCACCACAACGTATACCATAATTCAAACACAAAACAACACAATCCATAATTCATGCATCCATCACAAAGGCATATCAATCATGCTCAATACATTTATCACCAATGTACATATAAACTCATCAATCACATTCACAAATTCCACACATAATCAATCCATTCATGATTTATGCAAATGCATAGAGACCGACACAACGACTCTATGCAATGCAATGTGGTACCATTCCATCCATCATTCTCATCATTAATTCACTCAGGAATTATTGGAATCATCGCTTGTTACTTAGTGTAAATCCCCGTCGGGTAAACAATGTTCCCCGTCGCTTTAGATCCTCTTTGTATAAGGCTCACGACGTTTATGAATCGCTTTAGGTCCTCTTTGTATAAGGCTCACAATCTGATAGCTTTAGGTCCTCTTTGTATAAGGCTCATGATCATCTATAACATCCCATTAGGTCTTCTTTGTATAAGGCTCACGACCGTTATAGCAGATTCCCTCTGGAATCGTTTCGTCGCTCACACCCACTAGGGCACACGACATTACAAGAATGCATATCATGATGCTTGGCATACAACGACTCATGACAATCAAATGCATACATATATACAACCATGTGAACCATCTCAACATCAATAATCATGCATTGAAATCAAACCCAAAACAATGCATTTATTTGCCATAAGGCCACAAACCAACATCACAACATTTCATCACATGCATTCACATCATATAACATCACACAAGCTATACGTTATATATCAAAAGCATATCACATGATAACACATTAATCACACGCAATTACGACGGTAAAAGTCGACAAAATGACACGTTTCCATTTCCCGACACAATTAAATCGGCCACTAGTCTCAAAACCATTTTATAAGAAAGATTATCTTATTAGCTTTCCAACGTATCCGACCGCGCCTCAATCCGAGTTACGACCCAAAAGTTATGACAATAACAAAATGGAAAATCTGTCATGTTCACTTTCCTATTCGCAATACGAACCCCTAGCGAACCAAGTCAGAAGAAAAAGGGCATAAAGTTCGCAGTGCGAACACCCAGCGAACCTTCGCTTTCCCCTTTGCAATTTGAATCCCCTGCGAACCACCGCAGAGAAAAAACAGCAGAAAGTTCGCAATGCGAACCTCCCGCGAACCTTCGCTTTCCCCTTCGCTTCTTATTCGCAATGCGAACCAGTGAACCGAGAAAATCTCAGCAGCGCTGTTGTTCACTCCAACCAAACATTTCCTCCACCAAAACACTTCCAAACCATAACATAACAACCAGAACATATCCCAATCATAACAACAAGTATTCTACAACATTTATATCGCATTTCAACCGCGAAAACATCGATTTCGATTCATTTTCATCATTTCAACCTAAATGTAAACTATATGAACCAATCCACACAGTCCAAGAAAACATGCACATATTCATACACAATGATAAGATAATCTAGTTTCACACCCTTATCCGATTAATCGCGCTTCGAAGTGTCGGTTGAATCGGTTTCTTACACTCCAAGTTTTCCTCTTTTTCTTTTTCTCCTTCTCTATTTCTCTTAACTTCTTTTTCTCTCTTTCTAACCTCTATATTCTATTTTAAAAGAAAAACAATAATATCTAACCAAGCAAAAAACCAAAATACCCCTACACTCAATTTTCTCGCAAACGCTCTCAAACGCGATAAAACATAATAACGATAAACATAACATATTTACCACATAAAAACCAATAATAAAATAATATAAAAACAAAAACAATTAAATCGACTCGATTAAATAAATCTAACAAAACAGGGCGTTACACCAAACACCGGAGATATAAGAGAGATAGACCCTCGTTAACCCTTTTGAGCCTTTGAAGTAGGAGTTTTCTTCTTCCAAATCAAAAACCCTCATTTTTAACCTGGGGCAGGGAAATTTTTCAATTAACAAAAATGGAGTAAAATATCAAGGAGATTGGGTGGGCACAAACAAACTTTGAGCCTTATATCCTTTGTCTCTTAAACAGTGAACCAAGCCATTATACAACCCTCAAAAGACCTTAGTGAACAAGGTTTATCTCAAAAGCATACTCATTGAGATATCGTTTCCTGACTCCCATGAGTTATGCTCAAATTCGTGTTGGCATTATAAAATCGGTAATTCAACCACAAATATTTTTAAATAAATTTTCAAGACAGACATGGTGTTGCATTAGCAATTTCAGAATTAACATTTTCTACTTGCTAACATTGCTTGACATCATAGAAATTAACATACGTGTGGCAATGATGAGCTAAAAGTTAGTACTATTTTAAGGAGATGATAGTATCCAGGGGCATGCTACCTGAAGACTTTGTTGAGCAAGGGCAAGCTGTTTCCCAGTTGTTTCTTTCACAGTTTGACCCAAGGGGCAAGTTTAAAGACTCAGAACACCGTCAATCTGGGGCAGTTACGTCGAGATTTGGAAAAATCTCTCAAAGTTCGAAGACTCGGTGTGTAGAATACCGTCAATCTGGGGCAGTTATGTCGAGATTTGATAAATCTCTCCAAATTCGAAGACTCAGTCACAGGACACAGTCAATCTGGGACAGTTAAGTCGAGATTTGATAAATCTCTCCAAGTTTGAAGATTCAGTTGTACAGAACACAGTCGATCTGGGCCTGTTACGTCGAGATTCGACAAATCTCTCAAAGAGTTGGAAGACATTGGAACGTCTTAGATACCAAGTTTTCTGTAAAATCCTCTTGAGATGACTTCTTCTCATAAACCATGTGATCTGGGGCATTTTGAGAAGTAAAGATCACTCTTCATCCATTCACGGCAACTGTTGTTCAGAATGGCGACTACCATGCAGGTCATCAATGCAGAGTTACATCGGCCTCACGGTACTATTCACTCATACCTCAAAGGGTTTCTTTCCCAAGTAACGTGACGACTCCCCAGTAATTCTTTTCTTCAGGTAGTCACGACTATTCCCCAGTAAATCTCTACTTCAAGAAGTTATGGCACATTTGACGCAAGATTTCTCCAGTCGGCAGCCTAAGAATCCTTAGGGATTTTCTTTGGTTTCAACCTTCCCCAGCGAAGCGAGTGTTTATTTCACTCCTCATTGGACTTTCTCACTATCTCAATCTTCTCCAGTGAAGGCGGATGTTTATTTAATCCCCTCGAAATTTTTATCTCCGGCGTTTTCAACTACTATTGATCCAAGCTTCCTCGATGAAGTGGATATTTATTTTATCCAGTTACGACTTTCATTCAGACTACTTCGGTTTGCAGTGGATATTTATTTTATCCCCCACGAAGTCTTTTTGATCATGAGTTTGATTCATTCCCAGTGAATCTTTCTCATCCCCAACGGAATCACAAGGTTCATATTGACAATCCCAAGTGAAGTCATGATATTCATCCCCAAGTGAAGTGCTCTCTTTTCCCCGGAGAAAGTTTGAAGCCTTGAAGCAGGACATATTTCCATATATAACTCTACATTCATCCCCAACGATGCCTCTTATCTTGCGAGGATCAGTCGAGTATCCGTATCGAGATGCTTTTTTTCATCTCCAGTTTGCTTCTTGTCGTTGTTTTGTCAGCATAAGCATAGCATGGCATTCTTTCATGTAGATTCATGGCATCTGTGCATTTTGCATTTTTGTGTTTGTTTGTTTGTTCTTTCACTTTGGCTGCGTTTATCCCCAAGTGACTGGGTTTCGTCTGCTCCCTCCAAGTAGAATCGTCAGCCCTAGGCAGAAAGAACACATCCTTTCTAAACTCCCCATTGAGTTCGATCCTCGTGGAAGATGGTTGTTTCAGTTTTCTTTTCCATTTTCGGATAAAGATAAACCCGTTGAGTTCAGTCCTCAACGGATGGAGTCTTGCTTGGCCGCTTCTCTCCAGCTATTTCCTGGATTGAATTTTGGTCCCTGACAATCACATTTTTGGATATCTCTAGGTTGTTTAACCTAGATCGAGCGTGCATTTATTTTGTACTTTGTCTCCCCAGGAAGAGTTTATTTGAAGATCTCTATGGAAGACAGAAATTATATCCCCTACAGTATTATTACAACATTTTCATGGGATTTAAACCCCGCACAACAAGTGGTAGCTCTTTATTTGAGCTCAGTTCTCTATTCGGATGATAAATGGCAGTCTCCTCAAGATAGTTCGTCAATTCCCGGTGAAGTTATCGAGATTATCAACTCATTCTCCATCAAATGTTATCTCACCGAAAATCCGTCAGAAAGGTTCATTGAAGACCTTCCAGGTGTTTCTCTTTATTTGAGAATCCCTATTACAAGAATTTTTATTGCTTCAACGAGTTTTAACTACAACAATATTGCTCCATAGTGATGTTCTCCCCAGCGAGTCCACTATTCAAGTTACTTCTATCAAATGGTATTTTCTTCGAAATTTTTTTATGAAGATTCAGACGGTCTTTCTCTTTATTTGAGAAGACATGTTTACAAGACAGTCGGCCCACATCTCTTTTGAAGATCCCCGGTGAAACTTCCAAATCTCCAACAAGTTATGGATTCCAACTGAAGTCATAAGATCTCAGTGAAATCCCAATCCCCTGTGAAGTTACTTTTCAACAAGTATTCACCTTTCCAGGAGGATTTCAAGACTTTGCGAGACAGACAACCTCGTAGCAGTTTATTTCAAGACTTGTGTTTGAGGCAGACAACCTCGCAACAATGATTTATTTTCTACCCTTTCAAGTGAAATACTTGATCGAAGACCTCAGGAGTAGGTATTTCCCTGGTTATTCTCGACAGAAGATTTCCAGAAGACCTCGGCAGTTGGTATTTCCCTGGTTATTCTCGGCAGAAGATTTCCAGAAGACCTCGGCAGTAGGTATTTCCCTGGTTATTCTCGGCAGAAGATTTCCAGTAGACCTCGGCAGTAGGTATTTCTCTGGTTATTCTCAGCAGTAGATCTCCAGAAAACTTCGACAAACAGTCGTTTCTTTCCAGGATCTCGGCAGTAGATTCCTTGGTTAATTTAAAACTTCAACAAACAGTCATTTCTTTCTAGGATCTCGGCAGTAGATTCCCTGGTTAATTTCAAACTTCGACAAACAGTCGTTTCTTTCCAGGATTTTGGCAGTAAATTCCCTGGTTAACTTCAAACTTTGACAGACAGTCATTTATTTTCTCAGCAGATTCCCCAGTATCTTTGACAGTAGACACATTTTCATTAAAACCTTCGAAGAAGGTATTCTCAGAAGAGGTTCTAAGTCTCAACAATAGACTCCTCCAGTTGATATCTCTTAAAGATTCCTCCGGTTGACCACGATAACAAGTTCCTCAAGTGGATTTTGTTAGAAGATTTCGCCACAAGTTCATCACTCTATGTTTAAGATACATTGTGATTGTCAGTTTGAGTCTCGCCCCCAGTGGAGTTAGATCTTTCCCCGTGGAGTCTTGTTTTGCTGAGTTGTTCCTCGTCGGGTCTTTCTTTCTTTGGCTGTGTTTCAGCGTTTCAACCTCAGTTATCCCCTGTGACATTATTCCTCATAGGATCTCTGTCTTGCATATCATATCATTTCATTTCATACCATATCATGTGCATCTTGTGGCATCTTAGGGCCAAAAATTGTGCATGTTTGTATTTAAGTCCCTCCTATCTCGTCGAGACGAAGATTTCAATCTCCATATCTCCGGATAGAAGAAACTTAAATAGGGGCACCTGTCGCACCCTAATTTTTGACCCTAAGATCCCCGCTTTTCTCTTTGCATAACATATTGGGTCAATCATCCGTGCATAACTAACCGCTTTATCTAGATTTTGCTTGTTTGTTTCATTTGTGAACACAGGTCCTGCTGCAGAAGATTCAAGGTCCTGAAGGCTGTGTTGTGTGTGTGATTGTGGAGGTTCTATGGTCCTGGGAGATTGTGCCCTAACCCTTTTTGATCCCTAAACCACCACCAAGCCTTTCTTCCTTCAGATTGCTCAAAAGCCTTCTCCCCACAGAAGATTAGGTCTTTTTACCCTAGATAGGGAATTTAGTCCCTAGAGACTGCTCACTGATTGTGTGGTAAATTTATATTATAAGATGGCATCTTTCCCCCCTTTGTAAGCTCTTCAAGGTTAAGAAGTGTGTCTGCTCTGTGTTTTAAATGATGGTCTATCAGGGAAAGTTCAATTCGGAAGGAATTAGAAGTTCAGAATTCAAAGTAAAAAACCAAGTCCATTGTGTCATAGGTTTACAAGATTAACTTAAAGCCCCTGTATCATCTCCCTCTTAAAGCGCCAAGTTTTATTAGAATTGTGATCGAGAGAGTTTCATTTGGAATCTATCACCAAAGGCTTAAGGTTATGAGTTTATAGTCAAGGCATGCAAGGCTCAATTTGAGTTCAATTTATATTGATTTTCCAAGGTTATATCCATCATAAGAGTTTAAGGTATTGCCATTTGGCTTCCATTTGATTTTAAGTCATTTTCTAACGATTCAAGATTATTCCGAGCCCATTGAGGAGACGTGATTAGAATGATGTGCTTAAGTTGATACTTGGTTTCAAATAAGAATTATTGCCAAACCTTATTTGGTCTTAGGCATTGAGTTTGTATTTGCTTCTAATCTTCTCATTTCTAAATACATCCTATCTCAAGTTCTATTTCTACCTAAGGCCCAAAGAAAGATGAGTATTTTAAAAGTTCGTTTAGATTTTTTTTATATGTCACTTCGTATTGCTATTGGATGATGCTACTAAAGGCATGATGGAGATTGTGCTAGAAGCATTGAAAATCATTAAATAAGCATAAACGAAGAGAAGATCTTTGCGACAGGCAAAATTATATCATGCCATTGGAGTCACGACTCCATCATACCAAGTTTCTTTCATCATGGAGCATGAGTCTTTCTTTCAGAACAAAATTTCGCATTAAAATTTTAATATTCTACTGCTACAAAACTGAGGGGCTCGACGCAAGCATTATACAAGTTATCATCCAAGAAACATACATGAATAGATTTTGAAAAATTCAATGAAAGTAACTATTGTAAAAGAGGAGGAGCTTGGAATTGCTGCTGGACTTGTGGTGTGACGCTTCGGTATTCCTCGGATCAACGTGCCTCTAACTTGCAGAATCACCCAAATGATAGAAAAGAAGTATTAGTGAAAGTGCACACTGCGAAAACACGTCAAGGTTTTGAACTACATGAGATCCTCAAAATATATATATGAGGCACCACTTGCCTGAGCATATTATGCTAGATGAAAGGGTGTTGACGTTAGCAACACCACAGACAGTTCCGATTAAATGATGGTGGCGACAACATCACTTGATTCAAGAAATTGGCTCCTACTCGACAATCTCTTTCGCAGGTTCCTCAAATGGACTTTCAAGAAAGTCGCGTGATGATTGCGTTAATGCTGCTAATACTGAAAACAGTGAACCTCACATTAGTAATGTCATCATTTGATCATTTCACATAAGCTAATACACACCCTTGAGACACACACCAAACATGCTAAACTTAAAGAGGGAAAAAACAGACATGTTCAAACAAAGTCTCAGCATCAGAGCCATAAAATGTGAAACTAAATTCATAATCACAATTTAATTCATTCCTAAAACGGTTATGATCAACATTGACTGATTGAATCAAATAGAGAATTCGTTGGGAAGTTTTAACAGGCTATGGCAAGAGTCATAACAACAACAAGTAATAAGTGACCGATACGACATTAATCTTGAATAGTTACTTGCAAATTGTCCTAATGTCACGCAGATCTGAAATAAGCACACATCATGAAAAATGACTGTTTGGCTTGAATTCTTACAACATAAAATAGACCAGGAACATGAATCCGATACCTCACAACCGTTGTCGAACTAGCACAAGCTGCAGGCCTTTACACCAGAGATGTTCATGGAATTCCAGGTCTAAGGTATAATTTACTCTACAATGTCAAAGTTGGAAAGTTTCCATTAATCGACTTCAAAAGGCAACAAGGACATGAAAACTCCAAAATTCAAAACAAGGAATATAAGAGTGATACCAAATTATAAAGTTCTCTACATTGCTTGAAAATTTAGAGTTCGAATGTTGAAGTTCTTTGCTTACTCATGCCAATATACCGCCAAGCCAGCATTCCAAGTAGCTCAACAATTGCAGTACCATTGCCTATAAAAGTTCTAGAAGAGCCAGAAATCAGGATAAATAATAGTAATGAATTATTACATATAAGGAAAGGAAGAGGGCATAGAACTGCAAACTGCAGTTTAGAAATGGAGTGAAGAGAATTGTACAGAAGTAGCCATAACTCGCGATTCAACACCCTCCAAAACAGTCTTCAAGACATTGTCCAACACAATCAAATACCATCAAAACTAATCCTGAATTGTCAAAGCAAGGACTTGAAACCTTTCCAAAATCGTTACAAACATCATCAAAACCTATCAAACACAATTCCAAACTTGGATAAAGTCAAAAGATTCCTATGGCTTCGTTCAAAATATCACATTGTTATCGGCTCTAAAACCAAGTTCTCTACTCAAAGTCAACAAGCTTTGTCGTAAAAGAAACTTTACCTTCGTAGCTCCAGGTGCTATTACTAAGATTTCAATTCCATACCAGGCTGACATCAGGTCCATTTACTCCAAAGATGTGCGCATGAAAAGAGAAAAACAAGGAAGTCAGAAACATTGAATGTACATGTGAGAATTACCCTAAGTAATTGTTAGCAGCGAATCAGGAAAGAAATCGAAGGCATTTATCACAAATCACACATTTTTAAGGTTGGAAATAGAAAGATTTAACACACAATCAAATCCATGATCAACTTCCAAATAGAATCATTGACATTTATGGCAAGGATGAGACAAATACCACACGAATCAAGTCTACATCAGCGGTCATATTTCTTTTCCAAAACATCATCAGACAAGATCAAACCAGGAAGGAAATAATTCATTACCATTTAACAACTTGTTTCAATACAAAGACACCAACCAATTCAGACAAGTTTTGGATGGAAATGGAAGCATCATAATCATGTATCAATTCAAAATTAGGGCTGAGACTATAAAAAGGGAGAGATTCACAAGCAAAAGGGGCAGACAAAAACCCCTAATCTCATATCAGGACACCAAGAAAATTCACAACACTAACCCACACATTTAGAACAAGAAATTTACACCATCACATACTCACACGCATCAGGGAGAGGGAGGAGGAGCAGCAATTCAAACCTTCGCACAACCAAAATTCAAAACATATCCTGTACGGCCAAATTCACCAAGCCAAAACCACTCCCAGAAACATACAAAATTTCAAAAAACCAGCATAAACCAAATCAATACACAACCAAAAACTCGACCAAATTCATAAAAACATTCACAAATCATACACAAGCAGAGCCACATAACCATCAATCCATACCATTTTCAAAAAGATTCATATACATATCAGAGGACTTCACCACACACACAACGCAAAGAGGAGAAAGAGAGGAATTTTCAACTTATCTGTGAGAAGCCGCTCATCAACGACCACCTCACCCTGCCATCGCTGCAAGCCTCTCCCTTTTTGTTCCATTGCTTTCGTTTTCTTATTTTGCCTTTATTTGTAACATGTAATATGTAAATCGTGAAATCATAGTGAAATTGGGGTATCGGGCTTGTTGGGATTAGGGTTATTGTTTATTGATCGAGAGAGACGAGAGAGCGGCGACGCAAATTAGGGTTCCAAGAACCCTATTTTTGTTTGAGAGGAGGATAGAACGAGAGAGAAGGCTGAGAGAGAGAAGCGTTGCGCTTTGTTTAGTTTATTTTCTGAGTTTTTTTGTTCCATAATCATGTACGCACGCACACACATGCACTATCGTGACCCTTGGCACGTTTACGTTAGATCATAGCTTGGTTTGATCATGTGGCTGTGATCTGAGGGTCCGCGATGGACCCTCTTCCCAGTGTAGCCCACTGATGAGTGCCAAAAAGTCATGTTTTTAGTAGTATTTTTGTGGCACTTATCATTTTAATTGTATTGAATAAAACCACACTTTGTATGTAAATGTGTATATTTAGTGTATAATCAAGTTTTAGTGTATTTGTGTACCGTTTGATAGTTTTCTACTCATTTTGTAGGTATTGAGGTGTATTTGGAGCATGAGCAATAAAGTGTCAAAGACACGGCTTCAAACGCGCGATTTTGAGCAACTCATCAACGAACAAGGCTCAAAATTAGGATAATAAAAATACCAATTTGGTTGATATTTATTCATTGTTAGATAGGAAATTGAATAAGCTTTCCAACGCTTCGAACCGGGCGAAAAACAGAGTTACGGTTCTCAAGTTATGGCTGAAACATTTTTCATGACAGCAGGTAGCGCGCTCAGCGTGCCCGACCGCGCTTAGCGGGCTTTTAAGGCGGTTTAAACATTAATAAGGGCGCTCTTAGCGGCCATAGAGCGCTTAGCGTGGCCTGCGATGATGACAGCAATAAATAGGGGTAAAAAACACATTTTTAGGGATGGTTTGGGTATTTGTTTGCTCCCACTCCATCAAACTTTATTTTTTTCCTTAGAGTAGCTTAGAAAACATCATGGAAGCTTGCATTTGGATGATCCGGGGTGGATTTCTCATCGATCGGCTTTGACAACCCGTGAAGTGTTTGGTTCATTTCTGATTTTCTTCATGTCTTCTTCTTTGTTGGGTTTGTATATGTTTGTACTTTGATCTTATGTACATTTGTCGCCCATGGCATTATATTTAATTTGCTTTACAAATCTCTATTGGTGATTGTTCTTGATTTTTGCTTAAATACGCGGGATTTGGGTCGTGTTAGAGATAAACTTCCCAAACTTCGATTAAGGATGATTATCTGTTAGTTTCTGGATGCTAGAGATAGATTTAGAGCTAACAATCTATTTGGGTGTCGGAGCTTAATGCCTCCGTGTTATTTGAGTCGAGTGCGAGAGTGTCGACGAGAATAATACAATTTTTCTCTCAGCTCGGTGTGTCAGAGATGAACACTATTGAGAGCGATGCTGGATGATATTGAGGAGTATTGTAGGTTGAGTATAACTGGTCGATAAGTTTAAGTTTGTGACGAGTGGAATATATACATGCTTGATAAGTCTTTTCTCTCTAATGAATGAATTTTCTTGTTTTAATATTTACTTTTCTGTTTTTATGTTTCAACCATTTTAAACCAAACTCATTAACATAGAGATTATCGAACGACAATTCAGTAGCACCGATCTCTGTGGACACGATAAATTCCCGGAAAAATACTTCCAAATCTTTTGTTGCTTGCCGCTATTCCGCACCAACAAAATGGCGCCGTTGCCGGGGATCGATGTTTTTATTAGATCGCATTGCGATAGTTTCTTTGTTTTTGAGTTTTGTAGATATCGTATATATTGTCTATTTTCACTTGTTGATATTGATACTTGTATATGTTTACCATATTTGTGAATTTTACATGTTTTGCATACTTGTAAATTTAGTGTATATGTTTGTTTCTCTTCACGTTTGCTAAGTGTTTGGTTAGGTTTCGTCGTCGGTGAGCGCTAACCGTGTAAAGAGACAACTTGGAGAAGTGTGTATAAATAATAGGCGTCGAACTTATGACGTAAAACAAGCATGTTTTATTGTTGTTAGTTTCTAATGTTCTTTTTTTCCCATTCTTTTAGTATGTTTATGGTAGTTCGTGTTAAGGTGTTAAGTTTTGTTTTCCTCAAGCTTGCCGTGTTTAACTTGAGGAAGTTTGTATGTGTAAATATTGTATGTTTTGTAATTTAGTTGTGTAGGTGTTAAGTGGAGGCCTACACCAGAACCTTATTGATGTACTGGTTTTTCTGGCTCTGGTGTAGCGGGTTTAGCGCGGGCCTGCGCGCTTAGCGCGCCCTGTTGTGCTGAGCCGGTGAATTCTTTTAATTGTTCACTTGGTTGCCCCTTCTTCCCACTTCCACCAAGGCCTTATATATTAGTAATTATTAGTAATTTTTCTAATTCTTTTGTTGATTGTTTGGACTCAAATTTTGGTTCGATTGCTTGAAGTCGCATTCGGTGATTTTCCGATTTTGAGTGTTTCAACTTGTGAATGCGTGGTGATGATAGTGTTTAAAGTTTTGTACACGTTCAAGGTATGTGTTTATCGCTTTCTAGACTTTAGCATATTCATGATACTTAGACTTTTTACAACTTCCATGCCATTCATTCTTTTGTATTCTTGTTCATTTTGTGAATCACTTTAGTTCCCACCCTTTTTGTGAGAAAGCCTTCCATTGTTCATATATGCTCGGAGTTCCAACTTTCTTGTTTTAACTGGATTTTATTATGTTGAATCTTTTGTTTGTGTTGATTGTATGAAAGCATGAAAAGGATCAAGGCATTTTGTTTCATTTTGAGCACAACTACCTAGCCAAATAGTCTATTCACCTTGTGAGTGTGTGATCATTTCTAACCCCTTTGAGCTTTTTGATCCATGTTTTATTTGAACTTAATGCTTGTCTATGAGTATTTAGTTCACTTATTTTTGAATGGATTTTGTTTTTTCTTGAACCCTCAACTTTGTGTTGTTGTATGAATTTTTACCTTGCGTTAGAAAGTAGGGAGTATTCACATGATGATGTGGTTGAATTCAAGTTGGGGAGAGAATGATTGTTTACTCATTGGTTGGATTCTATGAGGAAAGAAAAATAAAAGAAAAAAGAGAAAAATATGACAAAAGAAAAGAAAAGAAAAAAAAAAGAAAAAGAAAATCCTTGAGAAAGGAAACAAAAAGAGTTCAAATAATTGTGCTAAATAAGTATTGTGTTTTGTGTAACACATGGGATTTTGGAAGAAGTTAATTGGAATTTTGTGTTTGAGTCTTTGTGAGTTGATCACTCCCTTAGGTTTAGGCAAGTTTTTGTCTCAATTACCTTTAGAAATTGCCCCTTGTTTGTTTACCCGACCACGTTACAACCTTGAAAGTCCTTGTGATTCTTGCCTTTGTATGTTCAATGTGAATTTTTGGATGAGTGCATAATTTAGTATTTTGTTTGCAAGATTGTTGTGTGAGTGAAAAATCCCTCATTTTATGTTTTTCATCTCCCGATGATTGTTTTTGCTAGGTGTGATTCACGTTTGAACTTGTGTTGTTTTAGATGTTTGGCATGACTTTTGTATTTAGCATTTGTTTCGTGATTATGTTATCGTTGAAGTTTAGTGGTAAGTATTTACTTTGTGTGTACCATTTTCGATTGAACCATTGCATTTGTTTTTGTTTGTAAAAACTTGTTGTTGCGTGATTTCTTGGATTTCGCTTTTGTTCCTTTAGATGTTGGCTTTGTTTGAGGACAAACAATTATGTAAGTTGGGGAGAGTGATGAGTGCCAAAAAGTCATGTTTTTAGTAGTATTTTTGTGGCACTTATCATTCTAATTGTATTGAATAAAACCCCATTTTGTATGTAAATGTGTATATTTATTGTATAATCAAGTTTTAGTGTATTTGTGTACCGTTTGATAGTTTTCTACTCATTTTGTAGGTATTGAGGTGTATTTGGAGCATGAGCAATAAAGTGTCAAAGACACGGCTTCAAACGCGCGATTTTGAGCAACTCATCAACGAATAAGGCTCAAAATGAGGATAATAAAAATCACCAATTTGGTTGATATTTATTCATTGTTAGATAGGAAATTGAATAAGCTTTCCAACGCTTCGAACCAGGCGAAAAACGGAGTTACGGTTCTCAAGTTATGGCTGAAACATTTTTCATGACAGCGGGTAGCGCGCTTAGCGCGCCCGACTGCGCTTAGCGGGCTTTTAAGGCGGTTTAAACATTAATAAGGGCGCGCTTAGCGCCCATAGAACGCTTAGCGCGGTCTGCGATGATGACAGCGATAAATAGGGGCAAAAAACACATTTTTTAGGGATGGTTTGGGTATTTTTTGCTCTCACTCCATCAAACTTCATTTTTTCGTTAGAGTAGCTTAGAAAACATCATGGACGCTTGCATTTGGATGATCCAGGGTGGATTTTGTCGCGGTGAGAATCAGATACCAAGCTATTATATTAACTTGAATCACATTTCTTTTTATTTCACCACCGTCTTTATTTTATCCAAAGGAAAGGGTTAAAGATCGAAAAACCTAATAAGAGATCTAAGGTTCGGGGGTTGGTTACGTCTAGGGAAGGTATTCGCATCCTAAACGTCCGTAGTACTCTACGGGAACCTCTTGTTAATATTTATGTTATTTATCGCTTGTTTGCTAAGGTGAGGACCTAAAAGTTGACGACGATGCTTAAAAAGCAATCGGCTTACAGAGGGAAAAAATGGCTCGATGTGAATCGAGAGTCTATTTTGAAAAAAAATGGTTTGAATATACGGGCGAAGAACAAAGATTGAAATAAGAGTAGAAATTTTCTTTTTAACTAAAAAAATATTTTTGGATTTTTAAATATAAAAAATATAAATAATATATCAAGAGAGAAAAACAAATATTTTTTTTTTTGACATTTTTCTTCAATTTTTTAACAAGTAAGCTAAATGATTAAGTTCTAATTAGTTGGTTAATAAACCCAAAAAAAAAAACTAATAAAAACTAATTAATCAACTAACTCTAAATAAACTAAATCTAAAAGAAAAAAACAAATTAAATTAAAATTAGTGCCATAATTAAAAAGAAAGGGTTACAAGGGAGCAGAGGCCCATTGCGTATGGCCCAACCAGCTTCAGATCAAAAAATCACAAAGAAAAAACAAAAAAACAATCTCTCTCTCGCACGGTTCTCAGCTCTCACTCTTGTCACAATTCTATCTCTCTTTCGCTCTCCACTCTCACTACCAATTTCACTCAGAAAAACTATATCTCAACAATTAGATTTCAACCCAAACAAACATAGGTTCAATGAATCAACATGAACGAAAGAGAGAGAGAGTTACCGATAACAAATCCGCAAAATGCTTAGATGGGGATCCAGGAACGGCGATAGCGACAATGTACTTCCGGCGGCCTCGTGGTGACCTCTACGTCACTGACACCTCGCCGTCTCTCAATCTCGACTGCCTACAAGCTCAACCGTAGCCGACAATTCAATCCGATCGATGAGAGCGTACGAATTCCCGGCGGAGTAAAATTTGCGGCGAAGTGGCTTTTGCTCGGTACGTCTTTTGTTCCTTCTTCGCCCTTCAACTCGTGTGAGTATTGCTGCTGTTGTTTGCTTCGCCGCGATAAACCGTGTGTAGTGCAGGTTTGTGGAACTTTGGGATGTTTGTGATTTTTCGATATTGTGAACAATGATTTTTTTTACTGGTGTGAGATTGTTCTGGCTTGTGTATAATGGAATGAAAGTTTTTTGTGTGTTTGTTTGTGTATACTGATGTCTCTTTTATAGGCAAATCCACTTTGAAGTCGACATTGAACATGATGATATACAGCTGATTCTTGTCATTACTGTGTAGGTGAACTTGTTTTGGCAAGCAGTAACGGATGTTGATTTTTTGTGTGACCAAGTGATGAATACCTTTCCATTTTGAATCAACATGTCTGAACCGGTTTCAATTCCTTGCCATCTTTTGAAAAGTCATGCTTGATTGTGCATTGTAAAATAGTCTGATTCTTGTCTCTTTCTGTATCCGTACCGACATGTTCATAGATTGTTTTGGAAACAATTTGAAATCAGGCTTGGAATCGATTTTAGAAAAAACATATGCCGCTATGAACATAAATTAATTTCCGTTTCGACTTGAGCATGTCTGAACGTGTTTTGGTTCAAATTATTCAATTCAATCTCCTTTTGGATGTTTGGTTCAATGATAGAGATTCTGCTGATTTTCCTTTTATTATTCTGTTTATTTGACAGCAGGACACCATTGTTTTGGCATGTGAGAGCTCTTTTTGGGAGACCTCAATACAAGACTTTCTAGACTCAATCTGCACCACAGAGGAAACAGCTTTTGGTGGAAGTCTGCAATTATTATTATTATTTTTTACTTTGGGATGCGGGAGACTCGAGCGTGAAGTGCACTGGTAACTCCTTTTTATAGCATCTCCAAAATCACCCACCACGCCAATTTGCCTCAGTTCCTGTTCGTAAGAGAAGATTTTTCCATTGGATATTTTATCAATAACAGGAAGGTCCTTGAATCCATCCATAAGGCAGCCCCACAATTGCTCCGAATAGGAACATTCATTTGATATACTTGGCTGTCATGTTGGGAACTGTTCGTGGATAACAAATGAGCCAATCAAACTTTATTGAATATGGCACAAAACACGGTCAGCTTGGAACAACAACACGGTCCACCCTTGTGAGGCATGTCATGGAGCAATGGAGTTTTAGTCTTCTTTGAACTTTGGTTCATAATTTTATCTTGAATTTTGACACTTTGAACCATCTTTTGGTATACTTTGGAATTGTGATCTTTCCAATTCTTGCATTTTGTAAAGGGCCTTTCAAACTCATTCCCTTTTGATCTTGTACTTTTCAATTGACTTGAAACTTAATCTTGCTCAAAATGTGAACTATCTTTGCACTTGAACTTGGAATTTTTAGAGTTTGAATTTGACTTGTAACCTTGAATCCTTGTATACTTAAGAAATGGTGTGGCTTGTATCTTTATGGCGAGACAAATTTGAACTTGTGAGGAAACACCTTCAATGTGAAATTCCAACTTTTGTAAAACATGAACCTTAAGTCTTGAGTTTGTAAATCTTGACATTTTGAGTTCTCTTGAATATAGGAAAGTTGTCATGAAATTCTTGATTAAAATTTGAATTTAAACGTTGAAACAAGCATTTCATACTTTGAACTCGTAATGCAATTAACAATGAATCTTGAACTCGTGAGTCTTATAGCAAAAAAACTTGACTTAAGACATTTATCTAAACTTTATCACTTCAAGTTCACTGATTAAAACTATTAACAAGAATATTCCAACTTTTCTCTTAAGATCGGAAGAATTTTACATGATAATCAAACTCCATGAATGAAAAACCAATTTTGCTTGACATCTATTACTCATATACGATGATGAAACGTGATGTTCAAACCATAAGGATACCGCTTACCATGAAACCCTAACCAGTCTATCCAGGTTCAACGTCAATGAGAGAAAAGTCATAATTCTCCCTGAAGTACACACTAAAACTTCTGAGAAACTTAGAGGAAAGTAATTAGTAGAAAACTTTAGGACCTTTTGAATCCAAGTCCATTGGCCACGTCTTGAAACACTTGACTGAGAGAACGAACACTAACTCCCCTTGAAAACAAAGTTCCTGCACAAACCTGTTAGCAATAAAACATGCAGATGTGCGAGATGATGCACAAAGATGTGGAATCTTATGGTCAAAAATTAGGGTATGACAGATTTCTCATCGATCGGCTTTGACAACCCGTGAAGTGTTTGGTTCATTTCTGATTTTCTTCATGTCTTTCTTCTTTGTTGGGTTTGTATATGTTTGTACTTTGATTTTATGTACATTTGTCGCCCATGGCGTTATATTAATTTTGCTTTACAAATCTCTATTGGTGATTGTTCTTGATTTTTGCTTAAATGCGCGGGGTTTGGGTCGTGTTAGAGATAAACTTCCCAAACTTTGATTAAGGATGATTATCTGTTAGTTTCTGGATACTAGAGATAGATTTAGAGCTAACAATCTATTTGGGTGTCGGAGCTTAATGCCTCCATGTTATTTGAGTCGAGTTCGAGAGTGTTGACAAGAGTAATACGGTTTTTCTCTCAGCTCGGTGTGTCAGAGATGAACACTATTGAGAGCGATGTTGGATGATATTGAGGAGTATTGTAGGTTGAGTATAACTGGTCGATAAGTTTAAGTTTGTGATGAGTGGAATATATACATGCTTGATAAGTCTTTTCTCTCTGATGAATGAATTTTCTTGTGTTAATATTTACTTTTCTATTTTTATGTTTCAACCATTTTAAACCAAACTCATTAACATAGAGATTATCGAACGACAATTCAGTAGCACCGATCTCTGTGGACACGATAAATTCCCGGAAAAATACTTCCAAATCTTTTGTTGCTTGCCGCTATTCTGCACCAACACCCACCGGATCCCTCCGTTTCCTTCTTCTTTTTATTTCAACCTTTTTTTTTATAATAATCAAAGTCTAGATCTTATTTCTTTTTTCATCATAATCACTTCAATCTAAAATATCTAAAATAAATATAACTTTTATTTTATTAATATATATTTTAATATAACTAAATAAATAATTTTAAAAACCTTTTTTAATTAGTAAAAAACCTTTAATAAAAACTATTATCTATTAAAATATTAGAATAAAAATCTTTTTAATTAATAGGAATTTCTTTTAATAACTTTTTCTTTTTTAATATAACTTTAAACTAAAAAATAATAATAAGAATTCTTTTATAATAAAAAACTCTTTTTTATAAGAAAAACTCTATTAACTTTTTAGTATAACTTTAAAATTAAATAATAATAAAAACTTTTATTTATAAAAATATTAAAATTAAAACCTTTTCTAAATTAATTTGAAAACTCTTTAATAACTTTTTTCTAATTAACTTTTTTAACATAACTTTAAAACTTTAAAATAATTAAAACCTTTTATAAATAAGAATTCCTTAACTTTTTCAAATTAAAACATAAATTCCTCAAAATAATAAACCTTAAAAGTCAAAACTCTTTTCTCAATAAACCGCTCCCCGTTAGAATCCCTCGCGATAAATCGTACGCTTGTGTGACAAAGGTTTAGAACTTTTGTTTGATATCATGTTGTGCTTATGCATTTGTTCGCTTACCATTGTGCTTAATGTATGTGTGCATCTTATTTGCTCTAAACCCTTTTCAAAACAGTAAAAATTCTCGATCCAACGTCGAGCCATTTTCCACCTATGTAAGTCGATCTCCTTTGGGCATCGCTACCAACCTTTGGTCACTAGACACAAGACTAGTACCACTTTGCTAGCACTCTCGTTTAAACGTTAATATAATCGATTGCATTAATATCCAAGGGAAAATCCCATGCATGATAATTAAATTATTGTGCATGGTGCATTTCATTTGCATCATACCTCCCCATAGGTTTTACACTCTTAAGATAAGTTTATTAGACAACTTTAGGATAGACTTCCTAAGTTAGTCCCCCCTAATTTTGATTCCACAATCAAAATTTAGCTCACCTAATTCTCCACACAAGAGAATTAGATGTGAATCATCTCAAAGAAGGGACATACAATCCCGTACCCCACAAATACAAACAAACTTCAAAAAACTGTGGTGATTTCTTAAGATGATGACTCATCTCTTCTCCTAGACCTTTTTTCAAACTTTAGTATCCTTCAAGAGGAACTACATGTGCTCTGATTCCTTCCCGACGGGATATGTAGGCACAAGATGTGATATCTTGTCAAGCACGCTTATGAATAGAATCTTAGGGCTTCCTACCCTTAAACCCTTAGCAAAAAAACAAAACAAATAACATAATAAAACAAGAGGTTCCTGTAGAGTACTACAGATATCTAGGAAGTTAGTACCTTCCCTAGGTATAACCAACCCCCGAACCTTAGAATCTTAGTTTGTATTTGCATTGCATACTGCGGGTATTCGATCTTTCTCCCTTCCCTTGGATAAATCAAAGATGGTGGTGAATAAAAGAAATGCGATGCAAGTTAGTATAATAGCTTGGTATCCAATTCTCACCGCGACAAGCAGTAGTCTTGAGGGAATCCAAGTTGTGCAGAAAAGATGGTTGATTTGTTTCCCAGACCAACTTCAGCATTTGATCCAAAGTATCTTCAACTAACCAGGCACACTCGAATTTGAAAGTTCTAGAAACCCTTCCAAACTCTCTATCAACCAAAGTAAGAATCACGCGATGATGATCAGAAAAATCCAACTTATGCAACACTTTAACATGGGCTTCGGGATAGGAATTTCTCCAGCTAGCATTACAAAGAACCATATCTATTTTTTTATACATCTCAGAACCACCATGAGTAATAGGACCTCTCCAAGTAAAAGGATATCCAACACTACTCATATTAAGGAGCTCACACTTATTTATACGTTGTTGAAAGAGAGAACATTGTTTCAATGAGACCTAAAGACCACCTCTTTTTTCATTAAGATGAAGGATATCATTAAATCACCTCCAACAACCCAACCAGCGTGCATATTGTGAGCAATGTTGGCAAGAGCATGCCATATCTCCTTTTTTCCTCTCTTCCATTGGGTTGGCATAAACAACAGTCATAAGTCAGGTCTTACCATCATCATTAGAAATTTGAGTATGCAGGAACTAGAAGTGTTGTTGAAGAATATTCACTTGAAGTCTTTCAGTTTTCCAACCCAAAGCAATCCCCCCAGAGAAACCTCGTGCTTCAGAAAAGGCAAAGCCATTGAAGCCTATGCGAATAAAAGTATGGTTAAGCCTACTATGGTTGGAACGAGTTTCCATAATAACAAGAATATTAGACTTTTTATCTTGAATGTAGATGTTGCAAACACGGAAAAATGCCTTATTACTAGCTCCTCTGCAATTTCAAAACAGGAAGGATATAGGATAACTTATCATAAAAAAAACATATAAGAGAAGAAAAAAACACCCAAGGCATCAATGTTGACTTGCTTCCACCATATCCTCTTCATGTTTCCCCAAGGGTTCGGTCTTCTCGTCATTTTCTGTTGAATGTGGATAACTGCTAGAAGATTTAGATTCTAGGATGGGAAAAGAGAAAGGGGTTTCCTAAGGCTTGTCATCTTTTGCTCCATTTACCCTTAATATTTAAGGACCAAGTTGCTCCAAATTAGTTTTTTGGCCATGGAAACTCTCGTTGTTGAGGTTGGATATGACAACTTGGGTGGTAGTATTTTGGGCTTCTTTAAGGATATCTTATACAGATTCTTCCTCCAAAAGTTTATCCAAATCCTCCTTGGTTTTAACCCATGCTTGATCTTTCTCATTGGAATTGTTAATTCCTCTATAAGCTATCACCAGGAGTTTATCAAAACTCTTTGCTTTTTTTTTTATTTCCTAATTCTGCTTCCTTTATTTTCCTGGGTGGATAGGTCTTCTGAGTCCTTAGGATACTCCAATTCTTGTTGTTTCTGAGTATATTTATACTTAAATTTACTTGCATCTTCAAAGATATTGTTACCAAGTGTTTCCTTTTGGTTGCTAACATAGTCCTCAATTACAGTTTTAGGATCCTTAGTGTGGTTATCTCTGAGTAAGGCTTGGAATCTTGAGCCTTTCGAAGTGGACAGATCCTTCAATAGAATCTTCTTTGAAAGTATCTTGTTTACTCCTTCTTCCCCTCTTGGTTTTCTGAACAATGGTCCAAGACCCTGTAACACTCCCTTAAAATCCATGTTGCTCCTCTGTGATATTGCTTCTAAAAGGGTTAGATTTTTTTATCTCCATCTTTGATCATATTAGCTCCTTTATGAGATTTGCATCCCTCAGTTGTATGTCCGTACTTTCCACAGTGAAGGAAGAGCAAGTGTAAACCTTCGTATTCAACTTTAAAATGTCTGCCCTTAATAGCAAACATATCAAGAAGAGGTTTAGTCAGATCCACTTGTATACACGGTCTAGCATACTTCCCTCTTTCCTTGGACAATGTATTCTTATCCACTTTAATGGCTTTACCAATCCTATTTCCAATTAAAGTGAGCACTCTTTGGTCGTAATACTCAATAGGAAGACCTGAAATTCGAACCCATACAGCAAGTTGATTGATAGTATCCTTCGACGACCAGAAATTTGGGCTTCACTCACGCATTATAAGGTAGTGGTCGTAGATCGACCAAGGACATTCAAGAAGACCAGTTTCTTGATCTTCCTGATTAGTAAATGAGACCAGGTAAAATTCTTGACCAAGGTCAATAATTTAGAACTCCTCTCTTAGCCCACGTAAGTTGAAGTCGATTTTCCAGAGCCCTATATCTAATATTGTGCCCCAACATCTTGATTATGACACTTTTTTCCCAGGGTTTTGCAATTCGTCGTTCTTCAAATTCAGACAAGATGAACTCGAGACATTCATAGCCACTGATCCATTTTTCCTCAACTCTGATAATGTGAGAGCCCTCTTCAGAATCTTGCATATTGATTTCAGCTTCACTTTGTGTATCCAATTTTTGTGAGGACTCCCCCGTGACTATGTTTTTGTATGGCATTGTTGCAATCTGAGAACTCTTGATGGTAGGGTCTTCAGCTACAACCGAAGTTTGGATTAACTCTTCAAATTCTCTAACCTTGTTAGAAACGTAGTTTAGGGAATCCACGTCTTGCACATTCAAGTTTGAGAGTACAAACTCTGAAACATGGACATACCGGCGACGCTCAGGCAAGATTTTGAAACCATAAGACAAAAGAAACATGTTTGATTCAAACTTCTCCAGAGAGTCCATACTGATCAGGTCCATAACCCTAAGATTAGGAATTTAAACCAAAATCAGAGAAAACATCCTGGAGAAGATCAATTCGCCCTGAAGAAAGACTAGAATAGGTTCGGAATCGCCCTTTAGAGCGGTGCAAATCAATAAATTTGAAGAATTTTAACATTCGCCATCGTGCTGGAAGCACGACAAAACCTACCCGAAAATCGCCCAACAAAACTCTAACAACGCCCGTCAACAATGTAGATTTAAAAAAGAGACATGCTAACGAGTATCACAGGGACACTCGTTAAGAGTTTAAAACGATATATTTTTATTTGAAAATAATTGTATTTAATGCATTAATATTGAAATAATTGTCTTTTCTAAAGAATAAAAAGTATGTTTTATTGTAAATACTTGTATTCAATGCATTAAAAATAAAAATAATTAGTTTATTTAAAAAATATTTTCTTTATTTAAAATTCTTAAGCATGAGCATGACCCTTAAAAGAAATTGTCACTTTTATAATTAGATTTAGATTTTAATTTTAATTAGATTTAGATTTTAATTTTAAATTCATTCATTAATCAAAACACCAATTCTAATATTTTAAGTTATTTAAAATCTAGTCCACTTAAAGGTATTTATTGGCCCTATTTTGACCAATATTGTTTACTCATGCGTAAGCCATTAGAGACTAGGGAGTGCTAGAAGAAAAGTCTATCCTTCTTCCTTTTTCATTATATAGTTGCATGAAAAGAGGAAAATAATTTATCTACCCATCACAAAAAATTGAATAAAGTTATTCATAAATCAAATTATTTTGAAAATTTCTCAAAGTTAAATAATTAAATATAATAAAATCAAATGACAATTAAGTAATTGGTTAGAGATAAACCACCAAACTTAAAATATATCGAATTTCCTTAAATACATATAATAGACTTTAAATTAATGGAATGATTTTTTTGTTGGGTAATGGAATGATTTAGTAAATGGCATTCGTAGTAAGAGGAATCGAAATCAATAAATGGCAAATTCATATGGCCTAACCTTCAAGAGAGAGACTACTAGTCCAATTACAACCCCTAATCTCCAAAACACGAATACGTACTTGTTCATCTTTGTTTCCAGCCACCCATCACTCCTCACACTAGGATGTTTCCATTCCTCATTTTGATCCACCAAAAGTCATTCCATATTTGGATCCACTGAAATATTATGGTCACCTTGGACACTAACTAAAAACTCCACAGGTTCGTGCTCAACTACCCGGACATCAGTTTTCTTGAACATAATGTTGGAAATTTAATTTAAATAGAATAAATCGAGGTTAGAATCGTGAACGAAATCACTTTTCTTAAAAGTATTTCAAGCACTCTCAAATTGCCTTAGAGTTAGAACGCAGGAATACCCAGGATAATTCAGCCTTTATCGAATCTGCGCAAGACCGACGAAAACTCGATTATGTAGCGAAGATTGTCTGGAATTTTGTACAAGAGAATATTTGGTTTGTGATGTGTTTTCTGAATTCCGGAATGATGTATTTATAGGCCATGCATGTGTTGTTTCACAAGGTTGTGACCCTTGATGAAACAACACCTTTTAATCAAAAGTTATCATGTTTCCAACCATTGTCTATGTTCATTCAGCATCAACCCTTCACGAAATGTTGCTTCTTTTCGAATTCAAAAATTAATATCCTCTGGAATATTTTCTTGTCATTTTGGAACACACCCATAATTATTATTATTATTATTAATTTATAACAATCCCCCATTTGTTCTAATAATGACAAGACCAATTCCAAAAAAGGAGAAACAAAGAATGTTAATACAGTTAAGTATCTTTCGATTTAAAACTTAACCTTAGTAAAGACAACGCAAAGTCTAATCGAAATGTTAGGTAGCAATGCTTTTAAACCATTAATTCATGTGAATAGACCGGCGTTACCTCACACACATTGTTTAAGGTTCTTCGCCTACATTTCTCGCCTAGCACTTATTTATGGCCATATGCTTTCCTGTTTCATGAATTTTTCATGAGAGAAACTCCAACTCTCACTTTGAGACGGCACCATCTCGAAATTCACATAGGTGAAATTCATATTGTATCCTTTTCCATGAAACACATACGCTCGGTATTGAACTTTATTAAGAGTTTAAATAAAACTCAACCCTCGTTTTAAGGTCAACATTATCACGAAATGTTTGACAAACATCCAATTCAACGACTTGTTGTTACCCATTGAATCTTGAGGTTAATGTTCTACTAACGTAAGATTGGATTGCCGCCATTGTCGGAACTCTTACTCAAGGAGTTTCAACCCCATATCTCTCGAGGTTGTTTTTACTAAGTTTCTGGCTAGTGGCTTAGTAAATGGATCAAGAAAATTATAACTCGATCGTATGTATGTGAATGATTACATCCTTAATCAATTTTCAACACGGTTTGACTACCGCAATGTATCAACACCTTTGAAACATTGTCTTTAGTCTATGGAACTTCCAACAGAAGGTCCCTCAACCGTTCAACTTCTTCACAAGCAAAAGCAAGAGTCTCGAACTCCGATTATATGGTCGAGAGAGTGATCCACATTTGTTTCTTGCTCTTCCAAGAAATTGCACCCTCTGCTAGTATAAATATCCACCCAAATGCATAATTTTGATATTCAATACTCGATATCCAACTCGCATCGGTATATCCTTCTTATATGGCAGGAAATCTACCATAATAGAGACCAAGATTTTTGGTTTTCATAAGATATCCAAAATTTTCTAATGACGACATTCTAGTGCTCACCATTTGGATGATTAGTAAAATCTACTCATTTTAGTAATCAAATGGAGTGGTCACTTTATTAAAGTGTAAGTGTTTGAACATATCAAGCCCTTTCTCAACATAGATTGTTTGACTAAGTTCATGACCCCCACTATTTCTCTTTACTTTGATCCCCTAAAGTGTGTCAACTAGTCCAAGATCATTCATCTTGAACGTGGAAGTTAGAAACCTCTTTATTTCTAAAATTCCATTCATCTCGTTACTAATGATGAATCATATCATCAACATGGAGACAAATGAATATCACAATATTCTCACATAACTTATTTATGTTCACTTGTCTCCAATCTTCACTTGAATTTATATGTTAAACCTTCTTGATCAACTTCATCATTGATGCGCATAACACTTTTGAACCTTTTCTTCTCTGGTAATATTTGTCTTCATCAAAATAGAACTACGTATAAGATGAATTTCCTCACAATCTCCCCCTTTTGATGATGATAAAATCTTTTAATTCTTGTTTTGATAATGATTGAAAAGTCTCCCCCTAAGTTGTGTGTCTCCCCTTTAATTTGTGAATTTTGCAATGACAAAGTCCAACTTTTGATGTCATTGTTTCGATGATTGTTTTAATCCATACAAGGATTGAACAAGCTTGCACACCTTTTGTTCATTACTAGAAAGTACATAACCTTCCAATTGCTCCACATAGATCTCCTCACCGAGATCTCTATTTAGGAATATTATTTTGACATCTATTTGATGAACTTATAAGTTCATGCAAAGAAACTAATGCAAACAATATTCTAATTATCGTTGTCCTTGCTACTAGTGTATATGTGTCAAAATAATCAACACCTTCTTTTTGTCTAAAACCCTTGGTCATTAATCTATCCTTGTAGGTGTTTAGTGTACCATCTCTATGATATTTCATTTTTTTTAATAAGCAATTTGTACCCAACAGGATTCGAACTTAAGACCTTGAGAGGATCACACTCTCAAGACCCAAGTGTTTCCCCACTAGGCCACACACACGCACACTATGATATTTCATATTAGATACCTACTTGCATCCAACGAGCTTTGATCCTCTATGTAGATTAACAAATTCCCAAATGTGGTTTGACATAATTGAATCCATTTGGTCTTGGATAACAACATCCTTATAAAATTAAAATTCTCTTAAAGTTACTACTTCCTTGTAAATCTTAGGATCATCTTCCACTTAAAGAATAATAGGAATTTTCCGAACAAAATTCTCTGCATTTCCTTCCACAAAATAAAGGAAATAAGTTGAAAAATATTTTTGTTTAGCCTTTCGGACTCTCTTCCTTTTTAATTTATTCTTCTTTTGAGGTGTAGGGCATTCATTTTTAACATATCCTATTTCTCTGAATTCAAAGCAAGTAGCCTTCCTTCTTGGTGCTTCTTTTTTACTTAATTTTTTTTGTCCCTTTCTTTCGCAAGAATTTTTTTGAATTTCTTGATTAGAGCATCGTCTCTAAAAATAAAATTTGTGGTTTGAATTTCAATAATCCATGAAGAATCTTCCTCACGAGATTCTTCATTAGTGACAAACTTTTGTTTATATTTTAACACTCCGTAGAAAACCTTTTTCACGAGATTCTTCAGTTGTCGAAATCTCGAATTTCTTATCCTCCGTAATAAGATCTCAAAGTTCCACATCTCGATATTCAATAGTTACATTAGACTCCAAATTTTAGACATCTATTTAAATCATCTTGCATCTTTAGATGATCTTTATATGTCTTATAGTAATGAGTCTTATTGAATACACACATGTTATTCTCATAATATTCAAATCAAAATTTAATTGTATAATTTGAAATCACAAACTTTAATTTTATCAATTTGAGATTATAAACATTACTCAACAGTGCAATATATTAATTGTGAAAATTCTCTAAAACTTCTATTTATTATCAATGTGGTGTTGATACAGTATGACTAGTTAAAAAAAATGCTACTGCCTATTACCACCGCATCCAGCAAAAGTTAAAACATATATAACACCATAGTAATGATCTCGCAAGATCTCATACAATATGTAGTGATCGTGAAGGCTGGATCAGATCCTGTAGAATCGGGCCGCCAAGTGCGTCAGGGATGCTGGTCGTATGGAGAGGAGGGGGTGTACTTGCAAGGTACTCCGACGCTTAAGTAAGAAAGGGTCAGAGAAAAGGAGCAAGTACAAAGTATGAATTCTTAGGGTGAATATTGGATACCTGATCCTCTCAAGCGAGAGGATTTATATAGAGCCCCCAACATGTGGCCAACGGTCCTATTTTCGGGGCGAAATAACCGTTTTCCCGAAGAATAGGTAACTGCCCAAACTAGCCGTTATGTCGGGCAGGGTGCCCGAAACTAGCCGTTATGTCGGGTATAAGCATAGTTTCGGGCACCTGCCTTTAGCTGTCCGGGCAGCGAGGAAGCCGTGCGTGACGGGCAGCAAATCCGGGGAAGAATGATGTGTTCCATGACCGGTTGGAGGGGCAGAAAGGTAACTTTTTCCCCTTTGTGGATCAGACTTAGGCAACTTGGGCCGCTCTGGAGCAGAAGCGGATTGGGCCAATTCTAGCCATTGGTCCAATCCAGAACAGGAGCCCCCTAAGTCGTTGCTCCATAGCATGAGAGTGATGACTTAAGGACTGCTCGTTGCTCTGGGGAGCCAGCATGGAGTCATCGTTTGAAGACGAGGAGGATTGTCTCAAAGTGCTCGTGACCCCAGATGTTCGTGAGATTCGTGGTCGTGACCTTGTTGCCCGGTGTTCGGGGAGACTAATGGTCAGACAGAATTGGAAACGATGGGTTGCCATGTGTGCTTCGAGCTCCGTGTAGTAGTTACTAGGTAATGATGGCTAGTTGATAGCCATCATGGCCTACGAGCGCGTGTTCGCACGTGCCCCTTTGTATAAAAGGGGGAATTCTTCCCGTTTGGCACTTTTTCTTTCTGATTTCTCTTCGCTTCCTTCAAGCTCTTGCCCGTCACCGTCCTCTGCATCTCCGACCACCGTTACAAGCTTCTGAGAAGCACTTTTTTCTTCTTAAATCAAGTAAGTTTTCCGATCCTTTGTCTGTTTTGCCCCTGTTTGTTGTTAATGATATATTGCATGTGGTTAGAGCTAGTTTTAGAGGATAAAATGGATGGATTTTCAGTGACTGTTGGTGGTGGACGGTGGTCGTGCCATTTTTCTACTTCTGACATGTCGCCGGACGTGCAGTATGCTTCGGTTAAGAGGGCGGTTGATGGCGTCGTCGCGATGGCGACGCTTGCGTAATCGTCGTGATTTTTCATCTTCTGGACAAATGATGAGTTTTCCGGCAGAACACCCCCAGATTCCGGTGAAGCTTTGTGATTTTCGGCGGAGCTTCAAACGGAAACTGGGTATGAGTACGGGGAAGCTCCTCACTAGGGGATGATATGTTTCGAGCATCTCCTCGCGGGGAGGTTTCATCTTTTTATTTGATGTTAGGGCTTAGGCCGGGGACGTTGTCCTCAGCCATTTGCGCGCCCTTTCACTTGACTTAGCGGTGGAAGGGTGGATTTGATTTGTTGTCAAATTCACTTTCTTCTCTGCTTTTTAGGTGATCGTAATGGCGACGGGGCCAGAAAGAGAGGTTATTATAGATACGTCCGAGGAAGAAACGGGCTCCAAAGATAATAGCAGCTCGACGGCTTCGAGTTCGGCGACTTCGAGTTCTTCCAGCAATGTCGGGGAAGAGGAAGAGTTGGACGACATGGACGAGGATGTCGACGGGTTCTCCGCGGAGGAGTGGGAGGTTGCCGAACCTGCCGAGCATGTATCCACTTTCGCAAAGTCCTTGGTGGATGTTTTCACGGAGGTGGGACCGGAGGGAGAGTGGAAGGTGCATTTCCCTTCCTTGGATGAGCGGGTCTGCATGAACTTCGGGGACCGCTTCACAATGTACGAGTACGTCTTTAAAGGGTTGGGCCTGAGGCTGCCTTTTACTGATTTTCAGTAGTCAGTGTTCGAGCATTTGAAGTTAGCCCCTACACAACTGCATCCTAATTCGTTGGCCTTCATCCGGGCCTTCGAGTTGGTATGCGAGCATCTCTCCCTAGGGGCTACTCTCCCTCTGTTCTTCACTGTTTTCCATCTCCAAAGGCAGCTGTCGGGGAGGAAGTACGGTTGGGTCTCTTTGAAGCAGCCCCACAAGCTGTTCAAGCCGTTTTCGGAGTCTATCCGGACATTCAAGGAACGGTACTACGTCGTTGAGCCCGTGTCCTATTTCTGGGAGATCGAAGTTGACGAGGACGGGAACGAGCTGCACGACGAGGAGGGGAGGTTTATTGGGCAGAGACTTTACAAGTTCCCCCTCCATTGGGCACCAGATCATTTTACTAAGAAGCCCAGCGACTATGTCTTCCAACCGAGCGAGCTACGCGGGCAGGACGCCGTGGCGTACGAGACGCTGGTGAATTGGGTCAACTCATTCTGGCTTGCTGAGTGCTGGACGAGCAAGGGTAGCCTGATCTTCAAGGAGGATGGGAGCCAGAGGGTTGAGCGTCGATTTGTCAATATCAAGGCACTGCTGGAGTGCAAGACTCCCGTGGATGCCGAGAAGCTGCTTGGTAGTCTTAGTTATTTAGATTTTGTTTGCGTTATTTCTTTTCCTCATATCTAACATGTTCGTGTTTTGTTTGTGCAGGTGAGATGCCTCAGGCCCATGACAGGGTTGTAAGGAACGCTCTCGCGAGGAATAAGGTCGGGGCGGCTCCTCCGAAATCCCGATTCACTGGTGCTCGTGCTCCTCCTCCTGTTCAAACTGCCGCGGGGACCTCCTCTTCTCCTACTCCCGCTCCCCGGGGATCTCCTTTGTCCTTGACCGGGCGAACGAAGCGGCCAAGGATAACTGACACTGTGGACCTTACCCGGGTGCCGGAGAAAGGGAAGTTCGAGCTTCCTCCCTGTATCCTTGATAGGAGGTTTTTTGAAGGCAACTCTTTGGTCGTTCCCCGGGCGGAATCTCTTCGCTTGAAAGGTATGGATCGCCCGAGCAAGAGGGCGCTGGTGGCTCAAGACGCTTTTGCCTTGGTCAGGATGCTGGAGATGACGGTTGTTTACGCTGAAGGGGACTCTGCAACGGAGTTCGAACTCAATGTTGCCCGGTCTTCTGTGGCATCCCTCAAGGAAGAAGTCAAGAGTGCCGACGAGGCTCGAAAGAAGGCTGAAGAGGAGGCAGTTAGGCTGAAGGTGGAGAACTCCACGCTGGCGGCGGAGAAGAAAGCTGCCGAGGAGCTGATCAGGGAGCTGAGGGCGGTCAATGCCTCGGGTGTCGACGAGCCGGACGATTTGAACGAATTGAAGACTAGATCCTAACTGGTTGCTCGCATGCTGCTGGCTGAAGATGATGGTATTGTCGTCGCGGAGGAGTCTTTCAGAAATGTCATGGCTCAATTGCGGGTGGTGAACCCTGAGCTTGATTTTTCTGTCGAGGGTACTCACTACCTGGCGCATGTTGAGGATGGCCGTATTGTCATGCCCGACGGTCTCCTTGAAGGTACCCCCGAGGATCAGCCCGCAGAGGACCAGGGACCCCAGCCAGAGCTTGCCGAGCATGCAGACGAGTGAGGATTTGTATTTTTGATGCTGTTGTAATTTGTCCGGCCTGTGTGCCGTAGAATTGCTTGTAATTTATTTTTGGGGGGTGTGACCCCCGTTTCATGTAACTAAGTACAATCGTGGCCCTTGCGGCCACTTATTATGTTAAATTATCACATGTTTGATTCTGTTGTTTGTATGAATTTACTTGCTTTTATTTTTTGCTAAGTATTATATTCATGCTCGTTGTAAATGTATATCTGTTAGTGATTGGGAGTATTTGACTTGCGTAAATATTTTAGGGGGATTGCTCATTGCAGATGTGTTCGATAGTGAGGGGAACTGGTCGAACGGCCGGGGAATGTCCTGGCGGGGTGCGGAGCTCAGGTCGCGTTTGAGGCCTGAGTTCGCGGCGTGAACGTCCCATCGTGAGCTGGGGTTCTGCCAGTCATGGTACTTTGACGACAGCGATGCTCAATCAAGGACCGCCGTCGAGCAGTTACCCGGCTCGTTACTGAGCGAGGTTATGCTTTATTCGTATGTGACGCTTGTACCTAGACACGCATAGTGGTCGGTAGCTGACGTTCGTCGTTGCGACAGGTCGAACCGAGAATTTAGCTGTAGTATTATTTTAGCTTTTCAGCGTTCCATGGTCGAGCAAGTTCTTCCCCAGTGAGATGTTCTAGGTAGTAGGCCCCATTTTCCGTTTTTACTCGGACGCGATAGGGTCCTTCCCAGTTGGATGCTAGTTTGCCTTCGCGAGAGTCTTTGTGGTTTCTTCTTAGAACTGGACTTCCCACGTAGAACTCTCGTCGTATCACCTTGGCGTTGTGCCTGATGGTAATTTTTTGTTTTAGTGAGGCTTCACGGAGGGCTGCCCCAGTTCGAATTTCCTCGACGAGGTCTAGCTCTTCTCTCAACGATTCATCATTCATCTCCTCATCTAGGGGCGAATCTGTCCTCCTAGAGGGCACGTGAACCTCGACGGGAATTATAGCCTTGGTCCCGTATGCTAGACGGAAAGGTCGTTGAGTGTGGAGTTGTGCGGTATGCCCACAGTACGCTGTGCAGTTCCTCGACCCATGCCTTCTTTATTTCGTCCAGCCTTCGCTTGAGGCCTCGAAGGATGACTCGGTTGGATGCATTAGCCTGCTTGTTCGTTTGAGGGTGCTCTACGGATGCGAAGTGATGCTTCGTGCCCAGTTGGGCGACGAAGTCTTGGAACTTCCTGTCTGTGAATTGCATCCCGTTGTCCGTTACTATCACTTGGGGAATACTGAAATGTGCAAGGATGTTTCGTTTGTAGAAACGCAGGATGTTGAGGGCAGTTATTTTGGCTAGAGCTTCTGCTTCTATCCATTTTGTGAAATAGTCTACGCCCACTATTAGGTACTTGTTCTGACTTGATCCTACCACGAAGGGTCCTAGGATGTCTAGGCCCCACCAGGCGAATGGCCACGGGGAGGACATAGCCTTGAGTTCGTTAGGCGGAGCCAGGTGCATGTCCCCGTGCCGTTGGCATTTGTCGCATTTCTTCACATGTTCTTTCGCGTCTTTTTGCACGGTCGGCCAGTAGTATCCTGCTCGGAGGGCCTTGCGGGCAAAAGACCTACCTCCGAGATGTTGGGCGTTGATTCCCTCGTGGATTTCGCGCAGGATGTGCGCGACAATTTCCTCCTCGACGCATTTGAGCAATGGAATGGAGAATCCCTGCCTGTAGAGTTTACCTTCGACCAAGACATACGAGCAGGCTCTTCGCCTAACTGTGCTGGCCTCCTTTGGGTCGGACGGAAGTTCGTCTTTGGCGAGATAGTTATAGACAGGGGTCATCCAGCAGTTGTTATCGCCGATCACCTGCAGGTCGAGCGTCGGGGAGGCCTTCTCGATGCTGGGTCGAGGAAGTACTTCCTGTATGACGGATTTGTTTCCGCCTTTCTTCTTCGTGCTGGCTAGTTTGGATAACACGTCTGCTCGCACGTTATGTTCGCGGGGAACGTGTTTCACTTCCACTATTGTGAATTTCTCCATTTCCTTCTTTACCAGGGCCAAGTATTCGGTCAGGTTGTCGTTTTTGGCTTGGTATTCTCCCCGGACCTGGAGGGCCACGAGTTTTAAAACGCATTTTGTATTTCCTGGTCTGTTCGAAGACCTTCCTTAAATGGGCAGTGTGATCGGTTTCCTCGTGGGATTTTATGATCATGTCGTCCATGTAGACTTCGAGCATGTCGCCTATTTCTCCCCGGAATACTTTGTTCATCATTCGTTGGTATGTTGCTCCAGCGTTCTTCTGGCCGAAGGGCATTACGTTGTAGTAATAGTTGCCCGATTCGGTCATGAAGGCCGTATATTTTTTGTCGGACATTGCCATTGGGATTTGATTGTAGCCCGAGTAGGCGTCCATGGACGATAAAAGTTTAAAACTAGCAGAATTATCAACAAGTTTATCAATATTGGGGAGGGGGTAGGCATCCTTCGGGCATGCCTTATTGAGATCGGTGTAATCAATGCACATGAACCATTTTCCATTAGATTTTTTAACTAATACAACGTTGGACAACCGAGTGGTGTACTTGGCTTCCGAAATAAATTTGGCCTCGAGGAGGTCCTTTATAGCTTTTTCAGCAGCCTCTGTTTTCTCCGAAGACTGCTTTCTCCTACGTTGTGTTATGGCCTTGATGGTCGGGTCGATTGTCAGCTGGTGACAGGCGGTGGACGGATCCAAACCGGGCATTTCCACGGCGCTCCACGTGAAGAGGTCGGCATTCTCTCGGAGGCATGCTTTGAGCTGCTTCCTCGCAATGTCAGGAAGGTCTGCTCCGATCTTCACTCCCCGTTGGGGGTCTTCGCCGAACAGAACTATCTCGAAGTTTCCATCCGAGATTGGGAGCATCGGATGGGAGCTACTGCTGGATGACGTGGACGGGCTGACTGAAGCTTCTCGTTCCTCCTGTTGGTCCTCGGGGAAGCGACTGTCGAGGTCGATAGAGTCGACCTGGGGCAGAGGCTTGGCCTCCTCGGAGTTGCTTGGCAGTGCTGGCTTGCTCGACACCTTTGGCTTGGGCGCAATGGTGTTGAGTCCCTTTGTAGCTGCTTTGAAACACCGTCGGCCAGCTTCTATATCGCCGTGGAGGGTGGCGACCATCCCTTTCGAAGTGTAATACTTCATCTTCAGGTGGACTGTTGAAGGCACCGCTACCAACTCGGCCAGAGTTGGCCTTCCGAAAATGCACTGGTAGAGCGACGGGCAGTCGATTACTAGAAATTGCACCTTGATGGACCTGGCCGTCTCAGATGATCCGAAGGTTACGATCAGTTCGACGTATCCCCACGGCTTGGTCACACACACGTTGAAGCCCTTTAAATCGGACCCTACGTATGGGGTAAGGTGCAATTCGTCCAACTGAAGTGTTGAGAATAGCTGGGAGTACATGATGTCGACCGAGCTGCCCTGGTCGACGAGTATTCTGTGAACGTCAAAGTTCGCCATCCGGGCTCTGATGAGCAGAGGTATGCTTGAGTTCGGGGAGCCGCCGAGGAGTTCCTCCCGGTAGAAGGAGATGGGAACGGAGCCTATCTGGGCCTGATCGAGCGTGGTCACTTTATTGGAGCTCGTGTAGATCAGATACTCGAACTTGCGTTTCACGGAGCCCACAGTGACTTTGTTGAATTCCCCGCCAGAAATGACCTTGGAGGGAAAAGTCTCCCACGGGCTGTGGGCCGCGAAATAAGCAGGGGCGTTGAGCCCGTCCGGGACGTAGAAGTCCTCTGGTCGCGATATAGACATTGCGACCTGTATGTTGGCGTCTTCCGAGGAGGGTACCTCTTCCTCGACCTTCTTGGACTCCTGGGCGTCCTGCCGAGGAGTGTCCTTCTTCTTCGCGAACTATTTCAGGTGGCCATCCCTGATCAGTATCTCAATGGAATCCTTCAGATGGATGCAGTCCTCCGTAGTATGGCCAGGACTTTTGTGGAAATGACAGTATTTTGATTTGTCCATGTTTAGTCTATTCGGCAGCTTTTTGGGGAAGCGGACCCCTGCCTGCTTGAACTCCGAATTGGCACATTCGGACAAGATCTTTTCCCTGGAGACGGTCAGGGGAGTGTAGTCATGGAACCGCCCGGAGGGGCCCTTGTTGTCACGGGAATCACGAGGACGGTCCTCGTGCCTCCGTTCACCTCGACGAGATGTCGAAGCTTCCTCTCCTCTGGATGCCCGAGCAGTCTCCTGATGGCGTGATGCTCGGACGTTCTTGGCCGCAACCTTTTCTTCGTACTGAATATGTTTTTGGGCTTTGAGGAGGAGGGCGTCAATGTTCCTCGGTGGTGCGAGGCCAATGGCTTTAGAAAACTTGGAGCCTGGGCGGAGCCCTTGCTCGAGCAGGAACTTCTTCATTTCGTCCGTCGTAGGGACTTGTACAGCTTCCTTATTGAACCTCTCGATATATGCGCGGAGAGGTTCGTCTTTTCCCTGGATTATGGCTCCAAGGGAGGCCTCAGTTTTGGGGTGGTGGCGAGATGCTGTGAAGTGCCGCGAGAACATCCTGCCAAGCTGTCTCCACGAGGTAATGGACTCCTCGGGCAGTTGCTTGTACCATGTCATCGCTCCCATTCGGAGCGTGGTAGGGAACAGTCTGCATTTAATGGTGCCCCGTACGCCGCGGTAGTCTAACAGCGCATCGATGTTCTCGATGTGCTCGTCGGGGTCAGTGGTTCCGTCGTACGTGCCAAATGACGGAGGTTTCTCCAAGCCTTTTGGTAGGCGGGTAGCCAAGATCTCCTTGGACAACGGGCTGTGAGGCTCGTCGTCGCTGCTCGAACTGGTGTATGAAGGGGACCGAACGGGGTGCTCGCGACGGCGGTTCCTCTGAGGAGAAGGGGAGCGGTTCCTTCGCGGGGAAGGTGAGCGGTTCCTTTGAGGAGAAGGTGAGCGGTTCCTTCGAGGAGAAGGTGAGCGTGCTCGTCCCTTAGACTTGATTGGAGGAGATTGCTTGGTCCTCCGAGTCCTCTTGTGGTCATGAGCGTACTGGTCACGCGGGGAGATCTGGTCGCGCTTCCGGGCTCCGCGAGGATCAGGCTCTTGGCGCAGTCTTCGGTCGATTTCTCTCCGGGGTTGCGGGCTTCTTGATCATCGCTGGCTCCTCCGCGTAGGAGGGGACCTTGGACGGTGGGACTCTTCTAATGCCCCGATCCTTCCGTTTTGCTGCAGGATCAGGGTGTTGGTTTTGTTGATCGCCTCCAAGAGGGCTGCCACGGCCAGGTCGGCGTTGGACGGAATAGGAACGGGCTGGACGTCCAGAGAAGACTGATCGTTGTTGCGATCAGCAGGGGTAGGGGAAGGAGAAGCAGTGTCTCCGTCCTTGAGGAAGCGGGTATCTCGGAGGAGAGATGATTGGCCGTCAACGTCAGATTTGTTGACGGGGAGGATGGTGGTTTGGAGAGCATCCTTTGTGCGATCTTGGGAGGCCATGATCGTGATGATGTTTGAGAATTGTTTTGATCTTCGGTTTTTGAGGAAAGAAGATTGGGAGAACAATGTTTCCCACAGACGGCGCCACAGATCGTGAAGGCTGGATCAGATCCTGTAGAATCGGGCCGCCAAGTGCGTTAGGGATGCTGGTCGTATGGAGAGGAGAGGGTGTACCGGCAAGGTACTCCGACGCTCAAGTGAGAAAGGGTCAGAGAAAAGGAGCAAGTACAAAGTATGAATTCTTATGGTGAATATTGGACACCTGACTCTCTCAAGCGAGAGGGTTTATATAGAGTCCCCAGCGTGTGGCCAACGGTCCTATTTTCGGGGCGAAATAACCGTTTTCCCGAAGAATAGGTAACTGCCCAAACTAGCCGTTATGTCGGGCAGGGTGTCCGAAACTAGCCGTTATGTCGGGCATAAGCATAGTTTTGGGCACCTGCCTTTAGCTGTCCGGGGAGCGGGGAAGCTGTGCGTGACGGGCAGCAAATCCGGGGAGGAACGATGTGTTCCATGACCGGTTGGAGGGGCAGAAAGGTAACTTTTGCCCTTTTGTGGATCAGACTTAGGCAACTTGGGTCGCTCTGGAGCAGAAGCGGATTGAGCCAATTCTAACCATTGGTCCAGTCCAGAACATGTAGATTTATATATTGAAAGTTTTCAATTATATGTATATTTAATACAGTGCCAACAGATCAATTCTATAGAATGATAATAACTAAAATTTATATATACCAATATATATAGAGTATAATACACAATATCACATTCAATTTATAAAATTATAATTGTCAAAATAATGAATGATGTACCATTCCACTTTCATGAATATTATTTTACACGGATATTATAGTTGAAACATTGAAACTAGAACAATAGTGTTTTATGCATATGTATGCTATACCGTAAATAAATGGAGAAATACATAACTCATTAGCCCAAATTTCATTACAAACTAATAACATCAACAAAGTCTCATGCAATGTCAATTTGTCTATAAATTAAATTACCATAATCATTAATCATATAGTTTAAAGAACTATTATAAAATACATATAAATATATAAACCATTTTCAATTAATTTATAGATGTATAATGCATTGTTACAGAAACTATATATACTTTCACGCAGTGCCGTAATAACTTTCAATCATATATGTTGCAGTGCTACAGTAATATTCTCTTTTCTATTCAATTTCAATCGTTTAATTTCAAACATTCGATCATAATCATAATCATAATATCGACAATTATGTTTTGATATCAACAATAAGTAAAATTTAATTTAGATTTTAATATTATGATTTTCATAATGCTTTAATTTCTAAGAAAAATAATAAAAAGATATCTGGATCCTCGGTGATGATTTTTGTTCTTGATTCTTGATACGGAAACCTCGGTTTCTATTATTTGAAATACTTTTAAGATTGTTGAAAATTTAATTTAAATCGAATAAATCGATGCTAGAATCGTGAACGAAATCACTTTCCTTAAAAGTATTTCAAGCACTCTCAAATTGCCTTAGAGTTGGAACGCATGAATACTCAGCCTTTATCGAATTTGCACAAGACTGACGAAAACTCGATTATGTAGCGAGATTGTCTGAAATTTTGTACAAGAGAATATTTGGTTTGTGATGTGTTTTCTGAATTCCGAAATGATGTATTTATAGGTCATGCATGTGTTGTTTCACAAGGTTGCGACCCTGGATGAAACAACACCTTTTAACCAAAAGTTGTCATGTTTCCAACCATTGCTTATGTTCATTCAGCAGCAACCCTTCACGAAATGTTGCTTCTTTTCCAATTCAAAAATTAATATCCTCTGAAATATTTTCTTGTCATTTTAGAACACACCCATAATAATTATTATTATTAATAATTTATAACACATAATGTAAACCTCCACAGTGTGTATCAATACATAAATTTTAAGCATACACACATTACGATGCTTAATGATTTCAGGGATGAGATAAAAGTTTTTGCATAACAACAATTCAGTTTATAAGTAATCAATGACTACAATACGAGCCTTACTATTCAGAATAATACCTTCTGACCTTAACGGATGATAACAGGGCAATCGCATAGAGACCTGTAGAGAACCTTTTTTGTAGGTAAGTTGGCAAGGGTTGGAGAATGTGAAATGACAGTCCATAAATGGAGTATCGGACTGGAGAAACTAATTCCAGACAGTGTCGGAGTTGGCTGCAGAACGGAAAGTTTAGAAACGACGGAGAGTCGGCACACATCAATTGGTGTAGTATAAGAGAGTATGGAGGCAATGCACCCTTCTGTTAATCCCTCAAACTCTGCCATTACTCAATTTGTATTAGCTTCACCAGGGTTTGCAAGGGTTGCTCTAAAATTAAAGAGGTCAGAAAGAGATACATTAAAGCTCAAATTTCATAGTCACTTTCCCTCCAATCACAGTCTCTAGCAAACAAATTTCAAATCAAATATGGAACAAGGATACTTTAAAGCTCAAATACCTGAAAATCTAATCATGACATGCAAGATTGAGTTTCTCCTCGTACAAGTTTAATAGATAAGACGACTCCTTCTCAAAATGTTCTATAAACCTATCAAAAAACCTTTTCTCAGGCATTACAAATGGAGTAGTTAAGCTTGCGTTGTTATTTCTCAAACCTTTATTCAGAAGAAATTGCACAACCGAGGCCCTAGGAATGATCCTTTTTTCTAAACTTAATGAAAAAACCGAGGGGTGTTTGGTAAGGACCAGAGCATCCCAACCCAATTGATTTACCCATAAATTCATCACTAAATTAATTTTCTCAACGGATATTATCATACAATTAGGTCGCTTTTTAAATGCTTCAATGACATCTTCATCAGACCAACCCCACTTCTTAAAGGTATCAACTTTCTCCTTCCACCTGGTTTTAGATACTCTTGTTTTCGCAACCAATGCTATACCAAAAGTTGTTTTTGAAGGATTAAACCCCAAATCCTTTAATTCATCCACTAAATTCAGCATGTCATGCGCCTGCAATGTCCGATTCGTCCCTCGAAGAATTAATGCAATGTTTGCGTCGGCTACTCCATTCTCAACGAGCAATCTGATATTTTTTGGCACTTTGGGGTTTTGAAAGACATATGGATTGTGAATTGCAGAAGCAATAGTGTCCTTGTGAGATTGCAAGAATCTATAAACCAATTTATAGGTTGGGGCTATATAATTCTCCAAGCTTGGACACAAGATTTTAGGGTTCTTGCTGACAAGGTTAACAATGTGAGAGTTAGAAGCACCTTTGGAGAGAAAAAATTCAAACTTTGGTAACACCCTTTTGGAGAGGTTGCAGGAAAGAAGCCATGGTGCCTTGGTAATCATGCGGCGTAACTGGGAATCAGAGAAGCCGTAGTTTGTGAAGAAGTTGATAACAGAGTCAGGTTTTTGGGTGGAGCAAAGTTTGGAAGCGGTTTGTGGGGAGAAATCTAAATTGTTGATGAGGTGGGAGACTTAGAATGAAGTTGAATCTGAATGCAGAGAGGATGGTGATGATTGTGGGGAAGCTAAGCACTTGAAATGGGTTAGGGTTGTGTTGCGCCATGTAAAGGGATACGACATTAGTTTTGTTACCGGCGGTCGGAATGCTTCCCTCAAGTTCATCAATGGGATGTACACATCTATTGGGATTACCATTCTAATGCAACACCCTAAGGATTAAAGATTGGTGAGAAGAGAGATGAAGCAATAGAGGTTGATTATAACTATTTGGATAAGGTTAAGCTTCTGAAAGTTAAACGTAAATCTGGACACAAAGAAGCTTATCAAACCATTATTGTACATTGGGAGTTCAACCAATAGTGAATTAAAAATTTAACATAAAAGAAATTATGTAGGTATAAAAAGATTTGTTACTTTACATACTTTATTTATAAAATATATATATATATATATATATATATATATATATATATATATATATATATATATATATATATATATATATATATATATATATATATGCATTTTTAAATCAAATTATATTTTAATAATATATAAAATACTAAAATCTATTTACTCATATTTTTTTTATAAAATTTAAATTATATAATTTATCTTCCCTCGCTATTGATAACAACTTATTGAAAATTTTTTTTGTTCCCTCGCTATGTTATATGATTTTGCGTGTTTTAATGAGTTGCACAGACAATTTATAAACTAATTTGCAGGTTAACTTATCTTATTATTAAATATCATATTCATCTATTTCATTATGATGTTAAATACATTATCTGTTTTTACAAATTTTGTTAAGATAAGATATTGCAAGCAGTTTGTTTTCAAACTCATGCAATAGATTTGAGGAAAAATAGCAAAATTTTAGATAAAATTCTTAGGGCCTCAAGAACAAATGCTAAAATTGTAAGATACTTAACTTAAATATGGTTTGCTCGTATACACAGAGGAAATGAAATTCATGCATAGACAAATTGGCAAACCATGAACATACCCTACGAACTTTTATCTGGTGGGACACATTACCGCATTTCATTAGAGAGGATTTCTTAAAGGATGGTCTACCAGATTTTAGATTGTCCTAATTCAATCTTTTTTTTCCCAAAATGAGTGTTTGTTAGAGAGAAATGATAAATAAGAGTGATCTCTCTAATTTTTTGACATTCATAATATAGGGTGGAATTTACCTTTTTACCTTTGTCACTGCCTTTAATTTAACCACTAATTCAATTGCATCACTATTAATCTACCAAATAGTGAATGTTAAACATTCTTAGAGGAAAAGGGGTATAGTGTTATTTTTTGTGAGTATCCTAAACAAAGGCGCCATCGCCCAAGAGTTGTGCCGCCTAAGCGATATTCTCGCAAAAAGATAGGGCTCACCCTTGGCACTGATGATGTGTGTAATGTCGTTAGTTAGAAGAAAAAGAGTCTGCCACTACCCATTGAATATTATGTGGTAACAACTTCCCTTGAACATGAGGGAGCATTTGCCGCCTCTAAGGGTTAGCCAAACCCTAGGCCCAAAAAGCCTCTATAAATATCTCTCCCCTAAGGGAGACATGGGACAAATCTTAACCCATACATATCCTATAAAGGACAAGACTATGTTCGAGTTGGTAGGTAAGGTGACGGAGAACTTCACGCACCTGAATACTCACCGTGGGAAGATCCGGCGTGATGTTCTACACCTTCACAACATCACTACGCCGCCTGCTCTAAAGGCGAATGTAATAAGTCCAGAATCGAGAAGATGGTGCAACGTCCATAAAGTCAGGAACATCGTGTCGCTCCCAGGATTTTCATCCAGGTACAAACGCGAGAGTTGCGCGGAAAAACAGAGTCGCCAGCCGTGTAAATTTATCCCAAGAGAGGGAAAGGGAACACCGCATAAACCTTAGGAAGAGGGAAAGGAATGGTCATCGCAACCTTAACCTGGGTTCGAGAGTCGGTTACGCGAGGGGAAGGTGCTAGCACCCCACGCGTCCATCGTACTTGATGGGATCCACGCTTGTTGTCTATTCTAAGGGTGAGTTATCCTATCATCTATGGCTGTACTAAGACGGGAAAGGGGAAGACAAAGACAGACTCGGTAGGACGTCGACGTCCTAGGCCTACGTACCCCCTTTGTGCAATGGGGAATTCAGAGTCAACGTAGTTCGGACCAAGTTCTTTTTGTGTTTTTTATGAGCGACGTTAAGTTCGCGTCCGGCAGTTAGGGTCGATGCCTGTTTGCGACTCAGACGGAAAGCAACGTGATCTTTTCGAAAATAGCCTTTAGTTTGACAATCCCGAAGGACAAAAAGGTTTGAAGTTTGTTTGTATTTTTTAGGACATAAGTGAATTAAGTTAGTTCATAACTTGAATTGCACCAAAGTCTAGGGCATAGGGGCGAATGCTTAACGCATCGTCCCAAGACAGGACGCTCGCTAAGCACTCTAGAAAGATGATAGGAAGCCCCTCATTTCTCATTCCCCACGCTTAAGGCTCATGCGCAATACACTTTACTTATTAAGTGTTTTCAAGAAGTTTGAGATGAGAAGAGAGAAGACACAAGGGATACTCTAAAGGGGAACTAAGAGTCCTAATGTTATCATGCATGGGTGACCTACGGTTAGTGAGGTTTGACGACAACCTAAGCCTAAAGGAAAAAGACGAGAGAAGGAAAGAGTAGGGGTGAACATGGATACTTATCCATACCCTCCAAATAACTTACCTTAGTCCCTGCATAAAAGGTTAGTACGAAACAGACATAAGTAAAAGAAATGAGATAGGTTAAACCCAAGCAAAGACATACTATGGCAATCAAGTGACCAATAGCAACCAAACATGAATTAAGAAATCAAAGAAACAAACCCCAAAGCAATGGCACAAGTGCCTTTTCAAACAAAAACTCAGGCATGATAAAAAATATGCGTACAAGAAGATCTCAAGTGAAAGCAATCAAATAATTAGAGAAATAACTTCCAAAATTCCCAAATTAAATATCAATATTTTTCAACCAGAGGCAAACAAAATATCAAAAACTCCTGCAAAAATTCAAGATGTTAGTCATTCAAACAATCATGCAAAGCTCAGATGAGAAGTAGGGTTCAATGTGCCAAAGGGAAGGACTAAAATGCAATATGAAATAATTTTAAAAATGATAGAAAAATATTTTAATGCACTTCAGAGTGTTGGTGAATGAATGCAAAAGGAATGGATTCAAAATGTTTTATAGATGCAGAAAAATAAAATAAACAATTTTAGGTATGCATTATATGGGTAATTCAAAAAGAAAATAAACAAGTCTTTAATTTAGATGATAAATAAAATAAAAATAAAATTTGTGAAAATTTTATAAAATGATAGAAAGTATGCATGAATTTTCTTGGGATTTTTTAATGCAAGAATATATTTTTAAAAATTAAAAATGAAATGTAATGAATTAAATAAAATAAATAAATTGAAATGCGCATGGGGGTGCAATGAGTAAATAATCACGTTAAAAATGATAATTGGGCTAGAGGGGGGGGGGGGGGGGGGGTCATTAGCAAGCCCAACCACTAAAATCCATCAGAAAATAAAAAATAAAAAAAGAAGCACATGTAGACTTTAGTCAACCAGTTGACTGCCACTTACCCTTGGATGCATCCAACGCCCTTTACTAAGTCAACACAATTACCAAGTCTCCATGATTAACGGTCAAGATGCAAAGCACACACTAATTAGCACGCACACACGCACACCAAAGTGGTCAGTATACCATGCGCAGCCATGTGCCATGCACGTGTTCTCATTAATTTGCTGGCAGCTCAATAGCCGTCTGATCCTTTCAACGCACCAGATTAGTCAATGCAAATAAAAGGTAAACAAAATGAAATAAAATGATTGGGCGTACACGGTAACACGCGTGGGGTAATGAACACCTGATCACATAAAATAAAAACCAAAAAAAATAAAACGTGGCACACTAAGGACCGTCAGATCTCTAGATCCAACGGCCAAAACACCATCATCTACCTCCAGCCACCCTCGCCGGACTGGTTCGACCGCCGCCGTCAGAGCTAGGGTTCCGCTCCCTTCTCCGGTCACCTGCAGCTCAAACTTACCCATAAATTTCGTGCGAATACATCATTTTGATCAGAAAAACGCGAGGGTTCCAAATATGCAATAAAAAATCACCAATAACCAACGCATAATGAAAAACGAAGAGAAAGAGATTAGGGCTCAAAACTTTAAACTCAAAGTATGATCAATCCACACGTCCAAACAGAACAAAAACTACATCAGATTCATCAGTGACAATCACACAACATTATGCATACTTAAAAACTGAGTTTTATGATGATCAAAAGAATGGCTAACCTGAGATGGCACAGCCCTTATCCTTGCTCTTAGCTGCGAATGGGGGATGGTTTGCACTCTATTGATCACAAGGGTTCTGATGGTGGAAGAATTTTGTGAAAACTCCTTGTAGATTGAGAGATACGAATGTGAGAAGCTTTAGGGTTCAAGTTCTTGTTCTCCTCCAAAAGCACGTGTAATCTGTCCTAACCAGTGCATGAATTGGTTTAAATATATTAGGTTTTTTTTACTGATAATGATTTGTGCCTTGGAAATTCCTTGTTTAGTGAGTTTTGGACAAATTTGGAATTTTGCATTATGTTAAGTACACCCTCTTCCATGCATATATATCCAAGTATTTCATGATGGATCACTTAACTTCTAATTGATAATCACACCCACATTGAAATTGGGCCTTGAAACATTTTGATTCATGAGTTTTTAATGACTTGGCAATTTTGAATAATGGAGTATAAGTGATAAATACACCATGGATTCACTTGATTCAAAGCCCTAAAATTATCCTTGAGGAGTGCCCTTTGATGTTAGCATGTGACATGAAACGATGGAATTAATTATAGGTCACTATGCCAAAGTTTGTGAAAATGGAATCATGAGAAACCCTAAAAACCACTTTGCCTTCTTTTGATCATAAGTTGAGTTTCACAAATGATATGGAGACCTACTAGTACTTGTTGGAAAGAGGAGAAAAAGCTCTTCAACTTTCATGTTGGAGAAAAAATAATTTGAAGCCTCTTTGATGATGAAAAGTCAAGTTGAATGCAGTACAGGAACTTGCCCAAAAAGGAAACTTTCAAATTATAGGTCATTTCCATATTTAGTAACTTTTGCACCAACTCCTGATTCTTGATAGATGGCATGAAACTTGACTCTTGATGACCATACGAGGATGTGAGACCTTAAAAACCTTGGAGAGAACCTCAAAATTCGACAGTTGACTTCCCCTCTCACTGTTGACTTTTACCCAATTCACCTCATTGGCCAATTAAATCTCTCCTGAATCAAACTGATGGACAATCTTCCACTCCTAGATACTTAGGGACCCAAGGAATACCATAGAATCAAGTCTTGCCCAAAAATTCAGAAATAAACTGACTTTATAGCAAACCCTGGTTTTGGTACCCTCAGTCTAGGAGGAAATAACACAGTCTCCAAATCCAAATTCCTCTGAATATGATGTGTATCCTCTCCAACAAAGATAAGATATGCCATTTAGTGATGATAAAAACCCAAGGAACTTGCCCATTTGATCAATAAACCCAAGAATCTCAAAACCCTAATTTCTGCACTGGTTAGGAGAAAGTCATCCACTTGAACTCTCTTGCTTGACCCTTTGAAGAACATCTTCTCCTCTTGAACATGCCTCAGGCACCTTGACCCCATGCTAAGAACCAATGATATGCACACATGATAATGCAAAAATGTGATGAAACATAAGCCAGTTAGTAATAAAGTAAGGAGGGCAAATTTTGGGGTGCTACAGCTGCCCCTATTCAATCAACTTGGTCCTGAGGGTATGATAGCGACGACTTTCAGACAATCGGGATACACGGAGATTGAATACCAAAGGACCCGGAAATTTACAAACAACAAAGGAGGGACGACTCCACTGGGGAACAAGCAATAAATGTTGCACTGTCACAACACGTACGAGTGTTGGAAATCAATACAAACAATGTATTGAAATGTCTTGAAATAAACATTAACGGGTGTTATCCATGCTGAGAACAAACACTGACGGGTGTCAAGGAATCAAAGATATCAAATACGGACGGGTATCGAAAAGGTACACGGACGGGTGTAAAAAGGTTTCAATACGGACGGGTATCGAAAAGATACACGGACGGGTGTAAAAGAGGTTCAATACGGACGGGTATCGAAAAGGTACACGGACGGGTGTAAAGAGGTTCAATACGGACGGGTATCGAAAGGGTACACGGACGGGTGTAAAGAGGTTCAATACGGACGGGTATCGAAAGGGTACATGGACGGGTGTAAAAAGGTTTCAATACGGACGGGTATCGAAAAGGTACACGGAAGGGTGTAAAAAGGTTTCAATACAGACGGGTATCGAAAAGGTACACGGACGGGTGTAAAGAGGTTCAATACGGATGGGTATCGAAAAGGTACACGGACGGGTGTAAAAAGGTTTCAATACGGACGGGTATCGAAAGTGGTACACGGACGGGTGTAAAGAGGTTCAATACGGACGGGTATCGAAAAAGTACACGGACGGGTGTAAAGAGGTTCAATACGGACGGGTATCAAAAAGGTACACGGACGGGTGTAAAAAGGTTTCAATACGGACGGGTATCGAAAAGGTACACTGACGGGTGTAAAAGGCTCAATACGGACGGGTATCGAAAAGGTACACGGACGGGTGTAAAAAGGTTCAATACGGACGGGTATCGAAAAGGTACACGGACGGGTGTAAAAAGGTTTCAACACGGACGGGTATCGAAAAGGTACACGGACGGGTGTAAAGAGGTTCAATACGGACGGGTATCGAAAAGGTACACGGACGGGTGTAAAATGGTTTCAATACGGACGGGTATCGAAAGTGGTACAAGGATGGGTGTAAACAGGTTCAATACGGACGGGTATCGAAAAGGTACACGGACGGGTGTAAAGAGGTTCAATATGGACGGGTATCGAACAGGTACACAGACGGGTGTCAAAAAGGTTTCAATACGGACGGGTATCGAAAAGGTACACGGACGGGTGTAAAAGGCTCAATACGGACGGGTATCGAAAAGGTACACGGACAGGTGTAAAAAGGTTCAATACGGAGGGGTATCAAAAAGGTACACGGACGGGTGTAAAAAGGTTTCAACACGGACGGGTATCGAAAAGGTACACGGACGGGTGTAAAGAGGTTCAATACGGACGAGTATCGAAAAGGTACACGGACGGGTGTAAAAAGGTTTCAATACGGACGGGTATCGAAAGTGGTACACGGACGGGTGTAAAGAGGTTTAATACGGACGGGTATCGAAAAGGTACACGGACGGGTGTAAAGAGGTTCAATACGGATGGGTATCGAACAGGTACACGGACGGGTGTCGAAAAGGGTATAAAGCAACTTTTACCGGGGATTAATCTCGTCGGGGAATGGATAAGTCTAAATAAGAGACTCTGCCAGGGAGCACAAATATGAGGAACGCATCCCTCCAAAATCTCCTGAGTTATGCCATCTCTGCTGAGAAAGAGAACTGGCAAAGAAAGATCAAACCTGGCTTATGCTTCGAATGCAAATGTTTGAATTTTGCCGTAATGTTCCACACGAAGTGGAAATGCTACGCGTTTGAGGATGCAATGAAAGTGCTTATGATATGCGAAAGGGGTCCCTCCAGCAAAATAAATGCCGGAGAGAAAAGATTGATTCAGCTGGGGATGACAAAAATAAATTGTCCTCTGAATCCAGGAACTCTGCTGAGAAGGATCGTACTGATCGACTCCTTGGATCAATAAATTCTGCTGGGGATGAAATCCTGAAAGAACTACCGGGGACCCCACATGTCTTTCACTGAAGGTAACATCCAAAACCTGAGATTTCTCCTCTGCTGGGGGATTTGAGAATGAACGTCCATAACGGAATCGGAAGTCTGTTATTGAGGATTGCTAATAACCAATTGGGCTTAGAACCTGCTGGGGGATACCAGCCCATAATACCATCCTGCTTGGGGATACTGCTGATCTTAGCCTGCTGATGGGGAGAATGACTTTACTCCCATCTTGCTGGGGATTAGAATATGACATCGTCGGTGAGAGCACGCTTCCTGGCTGGATGGGGAAGATGAACACCCTGATTCTGTGGGGAATTAACGTCTTGATCCGGAGAAAATGCTTCCCAAGTCTCCTGCTGGGGAAGGTCTGCTCTGCTGAGGAAAGTGCAATCTCAATGCCGGGGAGAGCAACCTGCTGGGGGAGTACAATCCTGTTGCCATGCAACCTGACTTGTCTCTATGTTCATAAACGGCCCTTTGAACTTTCCACTTGTCCCAGACCACTAGGTCTAACAGAAGAAATCGTCTCAAGAGGATTTTATAGAAGACCGGGCGTTCGCACTGCCCCAGGGTCTTCAAACTCTTGGAGAGATTTATCATATCTCGACATAACTGCCCCAGCCTTCATAATCCATGACGTACATTACCTCGAAAGGGATCATAATGACTTAAAGATACTCTGCTTTAGTACCTTGAACCTTGAGGAGGTGTTTTCAATTAACCATTTTCAGGAGTGGACAATCTCCCACGCTCTAGAGGTGGCCTGCCCCAATATGAGCTTTGAAGTGACTTTGTCCTTGATCTTAGAATGAGTCCCCCAGGGTAACTGAATTTTGGAGAGATTTCTCGACGTGACTGCCCCAGATTGGCTACACCTTAACACGACTTACTGGGGAAAGCCCACTCTACACTGAGTCTCTTGGCAGCATGCCCTTTGATATGATTATCCCTCATAATTTTCAACATCTCAACCTGGCATAATCGAGCTTCTCGACTGTCGTTCATCGTGTGAGCTTCTTTGATATTAAACGCATGCAAGCAGAAAATGTTTATTATGAGAATGACAATTCTAATGCAACACCCATGTTAGCCTTGAAGTTTTTAATGAAAATGCGTCGCCAAGCCTTGTGAACGAATCACTTGCTAGGATGCGACCTTGAGTTTTTTTGAATGGCAAAACAGTGCGCACGTGCAATACCAACAAATCTTATTAGCACAACTCATAGGAGTCAGGAACGTCGTCCGATTGAAGTACGCTTTCGGAATAAACCCTGTTTCAATTAGGACTTTTTAAGGGTTGTAACGTGGTCTGGTTCACGGTTTCAGAAAAAGGATTTATGGCTCAAAATTTATCGGTGCCCACCCACTCTTCGTGATGTTCTCCAGTCATATGTTCAGTTAATCTGACACAAACGCTCATCTCTCAAGAGGTTTACGATGTTTAAGGAACCCATGCAACTAATAGTTTGACACCTAAGGAGTCTTTGGAGTGACAGTAATCCCTTTTGTGTCTATAATCACACGAATTTGTTCTTATCGAGGATTTTCTCTTGTAATGCTCTTCGCTTTTTCTTTCTTTTGCTCTCTTTTTTTTTTATCCCTAATTTTTGCCTAGACTGACTCTTTTGAGATTTTTCGATTTTTAAGTCCAGCGGGATGCCCTAGCTTTTTCCTAAGTCGCTTGTTTTCACGTTTCGACTTAGCGGGCTTTCTTTTTTTTATTCCCCTTTTTTAGCAAAGCGTGTGACACTGGTTGTCTTACTTGCTTGAAAGGGTTGTGACTGCCTCACTCCTTAGTTGTTGATGGGTAACCACCGTGGCTTCGCATCTCTTGACCTCTTGACGGTGGGATATAGAAGGTAATGGTTCCTCGGATGCACATTCTTCTTGGAATTTGAACGCTCGGTCAAACTAACTGACGCCTGCCCTGCCCCTGGGTTAAGTATGGGGTTTTTTCCGTAAGAAAGAAGCTCCTACTTCAAGGCTCAAAGGGGTTAACGAGGGTTTATCTCCTTATCTCTCCAGTGTTTAGGGGTTTGAAACAATGCATGTACATCCTCAACAGGGTTCTATCCTTGAACATACGACCAGAGATTTTGCGTTTTTGTCTCATCATCCTCCCTCAAGAGTTGGTATTGCAGTGCATATAAACATTTAAGAGTGAACACGAATGGATTACTTCAAGAAAAACATACTCATTGCATTAATATCATCATAAAAACAAACAAGTCTTACATGCGTACGATACTTTAACAAGAAATGAAAAACTACAAATGAAAATGCAGTAAAGAAGCTGAAGATTGCCATTGCTGAGGAAGCTTAATTCTGTCTGGACGTACTTGCAGACTGAGTGTTCATTCGAGAAAGGAGGCCTTCATTGATGTACATATCATCTTCAGTGAATACAATGATCTCTGAGTTTACCAGGTCTTGTACCTTGTGCTTGAATACATTACACTCATCAATCGTATGCCCAAACGTTCCCGAGTGGAACTCGCACCTAGTAGTCATGTCATAATCCGGAGGAATAGGGTACGGTACCAGCGTGGTACTCCTCGTTTGAATCAGAGAGTTCTCGAGCAGAAGAGCAAACAACTGACTATAAGGGATAGGAATAGGATCAAATATCCTCTTGGGCCCTCTTGGTCTCGGTTTCCCCTGCTGCTGATAATTCTGCTGTCGGTGCTGATTTGGGCTCCTCGCTTGCACTTTCCTTTCCACATTTGGCTGAGGCACAAACAAAGGTTGCTGACGTAGAGCTTCTGCAGCAAAAGATTATGGAGAAAGTCCATGGCATGAGGTGAATCCTGCAAAGAGGGGAGGAGCCTCCACTTCTTTTGCAACCATTGGAGTAACACCACCTTGTATATTCACGCCGCCCGACTTGAACTCAATTGCCCCTGCCTCAATCAAATCCTGGACTCGGTGTTGAAAGGCCCTACATTACTCCACAGTATGCCCCAGAATGGAAATCACAATGGGCTCTTGCATCATATCCTGGTGGAGGATTACCAGTGAGAGGAGCCAAAGTCCTTTTTTGTACCAGTTAAAACTGAAGGAGATGCTGCAATAGTTGAGAATATGGAATAGGGAGCGGATGAAAAACTCTTTCAGACTTCTTCTGTCCCTGTGTACACTTTTTGTCTTTGGGCTTCTCTTGGGAGCCAAGACCTAGCTGCTGTTGGGAGAGCTCTGGAACTTCCGCTTGTGGAATAGATTCATGAGGTAATCCATGATTTACATCAGATTCCAAAGAGATGGGAGGAGCAAGGATCTCTGTTGTGGTAGCGAGAACTTGACCGTTTTCCTTCTTTAGCACTGCTTTCAAAATTTCCATGACCAAGCCCATCTGAGTCTTTATCTGATTGACCTCCTCCCTCAGCATCTTCTGCTCCTGGAGCATGTCTTCCCCAAATTGCCTCATCTGAACCTTTAGTTCACTCAACTCAGCTTGAACTCGCTCCATGATCAACTCTTGAATGGCCTGAGGAGGTAAATCTGCAATTCTGAGATCACCAGATCAAAATAAGAATAACCAGCCTTGAACACCTGTCATGCAAAATGATTATGCAAAATGATTATGAATATGCAAATGCAATTGAACATGTTTGAATATTCTCAAGGCGATCCACCCCTTGATTCCAGTTTAACAACAATATAGATCGGAACTTCTGCTCATATATTAAGAAAACCAGAGGAAAACCAAATGTCAACAATCACAAATCCAAGATAACCAGTCTGAACACAATAATCATAGATCCCAACCAACAAGTCTGGTGGTGGTCCAAATAATGAAAGAAAATAGAAACTACGGCCTATCATCAAAGTCCACAAGTGTCAATCCCCCCCATCCACTATGCTTTCTGCTCCAGTCTTGAATTTCCTAGAATAACTTTTTGGTGTCGGGATGCTTCGGTCTCTGAATTAGCTCTTGAATGAGAATGTCTCTCCTATGCATGATCCCTTCCAAGTATCGGCAATGCAACTCCCAAGTGTCTTCTCCAGAAACACCATCCATGCTAGGACCCTCATGTCTAGGTTTCTTCACTTCAGCTTGGACCTTCAGTTCCTCTATGGAGGCTATGGCTTCATTGAGTCGACCCTCGACTGCTTGTCTCTTGAATACCCCTGACAGGATCTCAGCGTCTTTTTTCTTGAGCGTCAATTTCAACTGATCAATCTGAGCTAGATAATCGTCTTCCTTTCTCTTATTCTCAGCCATTGCAGTTTCTCGGTGATCATCGAACCTGTGAATTTTCAACAAAGCCTTGTCTAATTCCTCCTTCTTAGACTCGAGAACCTTACTGATACCATCCAAAGCTTCATCCTTCGCCTGGATGCGGCCATGTCAGCTAGCTCTTTTCTGCCTTAGCAAAAAGCTCTGTCTTCAATTTGGCGGTATGAACAGCTTCGCCCCGCTCATGCTTCAACTGATAAATCTCTCTTTTTAGCTCACTATTTTCTTTCTGCAGTCTTTCCTTTTCAGCCCACAACTTGTTAAACTTCTCTATCTCAACTGTGGTAGGCGGCTCAATCGTCAAAGGATACAAAGGTGGCTCCACCGGGAAGGGAAGAAGTTCCTCTTCTGCTCTCTTCTTAATCCACTCTTTATATGAAGAGAAAGCCCGGTTATTACATTTCCCGAATGAAGTTTTACCCTTCTTGGTCACATGTTTCCAAGCATTCACAATCTTCCTCATCATCTCTTGATCCTCAATACCATTGAAGAATAAGGACTCTCTGATATCTCTCTCTTCAGGTGGACCTCTCAAAGGATAACCAAACTGCCTGATAACAAGGGAAGGATTATAGTTGATTCCACCTTTTCTCCCTATCAAGGGTACATTAGGGAATTCTCCGCACTTGCAAATGATCTCCATTCCTAGCAAGTCATGATTGAACCAAACAATGTTGTCAGCAGTCAAGCCCATTAACCTTTTTGACCACTTCAGAGAATCTTTCGTGTCAATAAAGGCGCCAGTTTCAGGGAGATGGCTCAGAAACTAAGTAGATAAGAGCGGTGCACAACAACTCACAGTTTTTCCCCGCCTATTTTCATTCTTGTAGTGAACTGAATGATACACATCACCTAGCAAGGTAGGTATAGGATTCTTTGAAATAAAGATTCTGACAGCATGCATATCCACCAGATTAGGAACATTGGGAAACAGGACAATCCCATAGATGCACATAGCCAGAATAGCTTGGAAAGCGGTCCGATTCTTCTCTTTAATATGTATGCAAGCTTGATCAAACAAGAACTTCAATAAGAAACCCTTAGCTCCTTGTTTTTCCTCAATATTACTGTTCAGAACGGATTCACTAATATGAAGAGCAACAACCATTTCTTTTACCCCGGGGTGTTCTTCAGAAAAGAATACTATGTCATGCCTGATGGGGATTCCCAAAATAAATGAGAACTCCTCCAACGTTGGGGCCAAGATGTAGTCTGGGAAAGTGAAGCAACGCAAAGACGGATCGTAAAACTGAAGAAGTGTATGGATGGCATCCTTCTCATACTTGGAGATATTATAAACAAACTTCAGAAGTCTCCCATGCCCTCCACTGAACTCTGTACGAACTCCGAGGCCAACCATACTAATCAGCTTGTGAATCAACGTCAAGGTCGGCTCTGGGAACGAAGGCAACAGTCTTCTTTCTCTGGACATCCATGCTAAGGTAACCTCAAAAAACCGGAATCAAGAGTAAGATGCAAGCCCTGAAAAATGTCAAACATGTCAGAATGCAAGAAAATGATATGCTCATGCAAACATGGGGTCAAGGCAACACTGTTGGATATGCTGTGCCGTTAACTGAACGAGAACCACAACCCAGAAAACCAGAATTCTGAACCACTAAGATAACCAGGAACCCAAATAATCAGACATTGATGAGGAATCCAGAAAAGCAGGGTAGGTTGAAGGTTTTGGTTACCTGCAAACCTGCAAACACCCATTCCCTCTCACGTGTGGGTACTAGAATGTTCAGTATCCCGTGCTCTCAGGTCGAGAAATGATGATACGTTCACCATTTCTGGTTTGGCATCATCATCAATCGAGGAGGCCTCAACTGATTCTCCAAAGCGGAAGGTCCTCAGCTTTGGCACTGAGGTCGAGAAACAATAGTATATTCATCCCTCGGGGTACAGTACTATCGTCAAACGAGGAGTGCCTCCACTGATTCTCTTCAAAAGATAGGGGCCGTCCTATGTGAGTTCCAAAGTGGGCCCTCGGGTGCGAATGGGTTTGCCACAGGATGTGGTCTGCCACTGTCACCACTAAAGAGGGATGTTTCCACTAAGGTCCTCGATGATCGGTCACCAGAGTCGACAGCTCTCTAGATCGACATCCCAACATGCGCAAGACACACACGTTAGAATGCGTCCCAAGATAGCCTCGTCTGGTTGTGAATTTCGTGAACACACAAACGTACCAAGCGGGCACGTAGGTCCCACTACTTTCCACACTAGTCCTAGGGTGTACTCAAGCCTGGGTATTGGGCTTATCTCTCAGAACCACCCAACCTGCAAAACAAAAACAGCCGGCACAACACAGCAGCATCCAATATGACAGTAAAAAAATGGAATGTAATGCAGAAAATGCGGTAAAAATAAAATACAGCAAATAAAGCAAAACAAAAACAAAAACACCCAAAGAGAACAAAGACAAGCAAGCGCTAGGACTGACTCGCTTAGGGATGGACCAGCATAGGTCAACCAGGGTCCCCAGCAGAGTCGCCAGCTGTCGCTCCCAGGATTTTCATCCAGGTACAAATGCGAGAGTGGCGCGGAAAAACAGAATCGCCAGCCGTGTAAATTTATCCCAAGAGAGGGAAAGTGAACACCGCATAAACCTTAGGAAGAGGGAAAGGAATGGTCATCGTAACCTTAACCTGGGTTCGGGAGTCGGTTACGCGAGGGGAAGGTGCTAGCACCCCACGCGTCCATCGTACTCGATGTGATCCACGCTTGTTGTCTATTCTAAGGGTGAGTTATCCTATCATCTATGGCTGTACTAAGACGGGAAAGGGGAAGACAAAGACAGACTCGGTAGGACGTCGACGTCCTAGGCCTACGTACCCCCTTTGTGCAATGGGGAATTCAGAGTCAACGTAGTTCGGACCAAGTTCTTTTTGTGTTTTTTATGAGCGACGTTAAGTTCGCGTCCGGCAGTTAGGGTCGATGTCTGTTTGCGACTCAGACGGAAAGCAACATGCCCATTTTGAAAATAGCCTTTAGTTTGACAATCCCGAAGGACAAAAAGGTTTGAAGTTTGTTTGTATTTTTTAGGACAGAAGTGAATTAAGTTAGTTCATAACTTGCATTGCACCAAAGTCTAGGGCACAGGGGCGAATACTTAACGCATCATCCCAAGACAGGACGCTCGCTAAGCACTCTAGAAAGATGAGAGGAAGCCCCTCATTTCTCATTCCCCACGCTTAAGGCTCGTGCGCAATGTACTTTACTTATTAAGTGTTTTCAAGAAGTTTGAGATGAGAAGAGAGAAGACACAAGGGATACTCTAAAGGGGAACTAAGAGTCCTAATGTTATCATGCATGGGTGACCTACGGTTAGTGAGGTTTGACGACAACCTAATCCTAAAGGAAAAAGATGAGAAAAGGAAAGAGTAGGGGTGAACATGGATACTTATCCATACCCTCCAAATAACTTACCTTAGTCCCTGCATAAAAGGTTAGTACGAAACAGACATAAGTAAAAGAAATGAGATAGGTGAAACCCAAGCAAAGACATACTATGGCAATCAAGTGACCAATAGCAACTAAACATGAATTAAGAAATCAAATAAACAAACCCCAAAGCAATGGCACAAGTGCCTTTTCAAACAAAAACTCAGGCATGATCAGAAATATGCGTACAAGAAGATCTCAAGTGAAAGCAATCAAATAATTAGAGAAATAACTTCCAAAATTCCCAAATTAAATATCAATATTGTTCAACCAGAGGCAAACAAAATATCAAAAACTTCTGCAAAAATTCAAGATGTTAGTCATTCAAACAATCATGCAAAGCTCAGATGAGAAGTAGGGTTCAATGTGCCAAAGGGAAGGACTAAAATGCAATATGAAATAATTTTAAAAATGATAGAAAAATATTTTAATGCACTTCAGAGTGTTGGTGAATGAATGCAAAAGGAATGGGTTCAAAATGTTTTATAGATGCAGAAAAATAAAATAAACAATTTTAGGTATGCATTATATGGGTAATTCAAAAAGAAAATAAACAAGTATTTAATTTAGATGATAAATAAAATAAAATAAAAATAAAAATAAAATTTGTGAAAATTTTATAAAATGATAGAAAGTATGCATGAATTTTCTTGGGATTTTTTAATGCAAGAATATATTTTTAAAAATTAAAAATGAAATGTAATGAATTAAATAAAATAAATAAATTGAAATGCGCATGGGGGTGCAATGAGTAAATAATCACGTTAAAAATGATAATTGGGCTAGAGGGGGGGGGGGGGGTGTCATTAGCGAGCCCAACCACTAAAATCCATCAGAAAATAAAAAATAAAAAAAGAAGCACATGTAGACTTTAGTCAACCAGTTGACTGCCACTTACCCTTGGATGCATCCAACGCCCTTTACTAAGTCAACACAATTACCAAGTCTCCATGATTAACGGTCAAGATGCAAAGCACACACTAATTAGCACGCACACACGCACACCAAAGTGGTCAGTATACCATGCGCAGCCATGTGCCATGCACGTGTTCTCATTAATTTGCTGGCAGCTCAATAGCCGTCTGATCCTTTCAATGCACCAGATTAGTCAACGCAAATAAAAGGTAAACAAAATGAAATAAAATGATTGGGCGTACACGGTAACACGCGTGGGGTAATGAACACCTGATCACATAAAATAAAAACCAAAAAAAATAAAACGTGGCACACCAAGGACCGTCAGATCTCTAGATCCAACGGCCAAAACATCATCATCTACCTCCAGCCACCCTCGCCGGACTGGTTCGACCGCCGCCGCTAGAGCTAGGGTTCCTCTCCCTTCTTCGGTCACCTGCAGCTCAAACTTACCCAGAAATTTCGTGCGAATACATAATTTTGATCAGAAAAACGTAAGGGTTCCAAATATGCAATAAAAAATCACCAATAACCAACGCATAATGAAAAACGAAGAGAAAGAGATTAGGGCTCAAAACTTTAAACTCAAAGTATGATCAATCCACATGTCCAAACACAACAAAAACTACATCAGATTCATCAGTGACAATCACACAACATTATGCATACTTAAAAACTGAGTTTTATGATGATCAAAAGAATGTCTAACCTGAGATGGCACAACCCTTATCCTTGCTCTTAGCTGCGAATGGGGGGTGGTTTGCACTCTATTGATCACAAGGGTTCTGATGGTGGAAGAATTTTGTGAAAACTCCTTGTAGATTGAGAGATACGAATGTGAGAAGCTTTAGGGTTCAAGTTCTTGTTCTCCTCCAAAAGCACGTGTAATCTGTCCTAACCAGTGCATGAATTGGTTTAAATATATTAGGGTTTTTTACTGATAATGATTTGGGCCTTGGAAATTCCTTGTTTAGTGAGTTTTGGACAAATTTGGAATTTTGCATTATGTTAAGTACACCCTCTTCCATGCATAGATATCCAAGTATTTCATGATGGATCACTTAACTTCTAATTGTTAATCACACCCACATTGAAATTGGGCCTTGAAACATTTTGATTCATGAGTTTTTAATGACTTGGCAATTTTGAATAATGGAGTATAAGTGATAAATACACCATGGATTCACTTGATTCAAAGGCCTAAAATGATCCTTGAGGAGTGCCCTTTGATGTTAGCATGTGACATGAAAGATGGAATTAATTATAGGTCATTATGCCAAAGTTTGTGAAAATGGAATCATGAGAAACCCTAAAAACCACTTTGCCTTCTTTTGATCATAAGTTGAGTTTCACAAATGATATGGAGACCTACTAGTACTTGTTGGAAAGAGGAGAAAAAGATCTTCAACTTTCATGTTGGAGAAAAATTCATTTGAAGCTTCTTTGATGATAAAAATTCAAGTTGAATGCAGTACAGGAACTTGCCCAAAAAGGAAACTTTCAAATTATAGGTCATTTCCATATTTAGTAACTTTTGCACCAACTCCTGATTCTTGATAGATGGCATGAAACTTGACTCTTGATGACCATACGAGGATGTGAGACCTTGAAAACCTTGGAGAGAACCTCAAAATTCCACAGTTGACTTCCCCTCTCACTGTTGACTTTTACCCAATTCACCTCATTGGCCAATTAAATCTCTCCTGAATCAAACTGATGGACAATCTTCCACTCCTAGATACTTAGGGACCCAAGGAATACCATAGAATCAAGTCTTGCCCAAAAAATCAGAAATAAACTGACTTTATAGCAAACCCTAGTTTTGGTACCTTAGTCTAAGAGGAAATAGCACAGTCTCCAAATCCAAATTCCTCTGAATATGATGTGTATCCTCTCCAAAAAAGATAAGATATGCCATTTAGTGATGATAAAAACCCAAGGAGCTTGCCCATTGGATCAATAAACCCAAGAATCTCAAAACCCTAATTTCTGCACTGGTTAGGAGAATGTGATCCACTTGAACTCTCTTGCTTGAACCTTTGAAGAACATCTTCTCCTCTTGAACATGCCTCATACACCTTGACCCCATGCTAAGAACCAATGATATGCACACATAATAATGCAAAAATGTCATGAAACATAAGCCAGTTAGTAATAAAGTAAGGAGGGCAAATTTTGGGGTGCTACACATCACACATAAGATTTTTACCAGCTTAAGAAGGAAACGGAGAGACTAATCCATGAGGGACACCTCAAGAAGCATGTGAAGAGCGACTCTTCCCATGTGCCAATAAAGAAAAAGAGGTATCATAAGGCGATGGTAGTAAAGATGTGTGGCACATGTTTAACACCATATCAGGAGGATTCGTCGGGGTCGGGGAAACTAGCTTTGTCTATAGAAGGTACACTCGCCAGATCCTGAGTATAGAATACCTCTTGAAAGTCAAGACTGAAGGCGAACCCCAAGCGCCAGAAATCACAATCTCATTCTCTAAGAAAAATTTAGCTGACATTCATCTTCACAATGATGACCTCGTGTTCATTAACGTCAAATGCGATGAATGAGAGATTAAAAGAGTTCTCTTTGCCCAAGAGAGTTGTACAAACATTATGTACTACGAGGAGTTTGAAATACTTCACCCTAACCTACAAGACTTGAAACATCTCAAAGGATCATTAGGTGGATTCTCTGGAGAACAGGTACAAGTAAAATCATACATCACCTTGAAGACCACTTTTGGATAGTAGGATCAAGCCAAAGTAATAAAGATCAGGTATTTGGTTATTGATGCCCCTATTCCTACAATATGATTATAGTGAAACCAACTTTTAACCAGTCGGGTGCCACCTTGTCCACTCTGTATTTATACATGAAGTACCCGCTCCATAATGGGCGATTGAGTGTTATCCAAGAAGATCAGAAGATCACTAGAATATGTTATGTGGAGATCCTGTAACTGAAAAGGGTAAGTGTCGCTCCCGGGATTTTCATCCAAGTACAAATGCGAAAGTGGCGCGGAAACAGAGTCGCCAGCAATGTGTATTTATCCCAAGAGAGGGAAAGGAAACACTGCGTAAACCTGAGGGAAGGGAAAAGACATGGTCTTGCGACCAAGAGAAATGGGTAAGGGAGTCAGTTACGCGAAGGGAAGGTATTAGCACCCCCACGCGTCCATCGTACTCGATGGGATCTACGCTTGTTGTCTCGATCAAAGGGTGTCGTCGTCTGGAGCTCCGCTGCTACTGGAAAGGAGAAGGAATGGGAACGGAAAAGAACGGAGGAACGGGGAAGAAAATAAAAAGAAGCGACTCGATAGGACGTCCTCGGAGTCCTAGGCCTACGTATTCCCTCGGGGGCGGGAAAGTCAGAGTCAACGTAGTTCAGACACGAACTAGGGGGAAGTTTGCTCGCCAAGACATCGCCGTCTTGTGCATGCGTATCCTCAATCTAGCCAGAAGGAGGAAATCAGAGCAGTCGTAGTTCGACCTAACGAGGTCTTGGTGTTTTTTATGAGCGACGTTAAGTTCGCGTCCGGCAGTTAGCGTCGATGCCTGTTTGCGACGAGACGGAAGTAACATGCCCTTTTCTGAAAATGAGTTTGAAACTGAACGATCCCGAAGGATAAAAAAGGGTTGAATTTTTTTTGTGTTTTTTAGATAGAAGTGTTTTGGTTATTTCGTAGTTATAACAAGTATTGCACTAAAGTCTATGACATAGGATCAAATGTCTCGCGTATCGACCCAAGACGGGACGTATGCTAAACATTCTAAGAAAGTGAAGGAAGATCCCCCAATATCTCATTTCCCACATATAAGGCTCGTGCACAATACATGTTAATCCTTTATTAAGTGTTTTGTAAAGATTATGAGATGAGAAGAGAAGACTCAAGTTGAAAAGAAAACACTAAAGGGAAACTAATGCTCCTAATGTTATCATGCAAAAGTGGCCCTTAGGTCAAGGTTTAAGAACCTAAGTCTAAGAAGAAGAGAGGGATAGCACTACCTAATGCTTATCCTACCTCACCTTAATCAAAAATTAAGGATGAGCTAGGATCCCAAAGGGATGTGAAGAAGTTATGCACAATCAAGCATTATATCATGCTATTCACAAACACACAAGAGAAAGTAAAAGAGATGAGATGAAAGGAGGAATGACCATGGATAACCATCCACATGTCCAAATGCCTTACCTCTACCCCTACATAAAAGGTTAGCATAAAATCATCACAAGTAATAAGAAAAAGTGAAATAAACTAGTCCAAACAATACTAGTTGTCTTAAGAAGACAACTTAAGAAGAAAACAAAACTCAAACCAAAAGGAAAAGGTTCTAATGGTTAAAGATGTTCCAAGGGAAGTAGGTACATCTTAATGATCTCTACTAATGCCAAGGTATCAAACAAAGTCGAACTATGTTGGAACATGCACCAAAAAATCAAACAAATAAAAGTTAAACATTAACTATGCAAGATGAATGCATACGGTTCATAAACATGAAGGAATGCACATGTAAACATCAAGGTCAGAAGTAAATGACATTTATTGATGCATGGATATGTCATTAATATGGCATGTGATTCATGAATGCAAGCATGGATCAAGTAAGAAGAAGTGGGAGCAAACATTATTCAAGTCCCAACAATGAAGCATACTTGTAATGCAAGTAGGAAATGAAGATGTAAGATGAATAATCATGCAAATGGATACAAGGCAGCAGCTCATGACATTTGAAATGGCATTTAGAAGTCAAGAATGTTCTTACAAAGTCCATACAAGTCTCACATTGAAGCACATTGAAGAATAAGAATAACTAGGTCCAAACAAGTTCATACAAGTTCAAACTATGCACATACTAGACAAAACAAACCAAAAGAAGTCATGTAAGTGAAATGAATCATGCATGAGCATCCAAGTCAGTAGCATATCACCCTTTAAATTAAATGGAAATCAAAATAAGAGTCCTATAATATTCATACACAACTCATGTCATTACTTGCTAAAGACTAAGAGCAAAACAAGTTCAAAATTGTCAAGTATGGATGACTTAGGAAATGAATGAAGATGGATGAAATTAGAGTGGGTCAAGGGCATGTTAGACATGTCAAGGTTAGAGGCTATTGACCTTTAATAGGTCTCATACAAGTCCTAAAATAAATAGAAGAAGTACATCACACAAAGTACAAACAAAGTTAACAAACAATGTTCAATTTGAAGATTACACATCAAAGTCATAATGCATAAAACAAATGGGCACTTGTGGGTCAAAAGAGTATTTACAAGTATATGAACATATTATAGGTCCTATGAGATCATGTATAATGGAATGATGCAACAAGTAAAAGAATATTACACAAACAAATGAAACTAAAACAAGTTGAACAAGTGAAGACAATTTGTGGTCATATGAATTCAATAAAAGGGAAATGAAGTTATAAGTCACACATGCATGGTTAGTGATGATCTAAAACAGAAAGTGAGTCAAGTTTGGATAGCTTTTAGGTCATGTAAGTCTTCATGAAGATATGATATGCAACACATAAGACAAAGTAGACAAAGAAGAGTCAAATATCAAATGCCAATCCATGTTCAATTAAGTCTATACAAATCAATCAAAGTTAGGAGTTAGGGGCCTATATTTTGGTTTTAGAAGACCTATAAGGATGCCTAAACATGTACACAAATGAATGCACAAGTATCATGTTGAATGGTTACACAATGAACATAAAGCCTTAGTACTTGCACTCTAAACATCTACACAATCAAGGTGTACTTTTACAATTAACACAAGCATGATTAAATGTTGTAGAAATTTAAAGGAAACAAGTGAGATGGAGTGTAATCAGAGTCTAAACAATATGCAAAATAATGAGCAAAAATTCATTTGTTATCATGTTTAAACAAGGTCTATAACATGCATTATAGTCATTGAACAAACACATACAAGATGACGCTCAAAAGCCAATCAAATATCCTCTAAAAAATTCCAATAAATTACAAAATAGTTCTAAATATGTCCTAATATCTCATGTCAAGTTCCAAGTAAAAAATCAATACCAAACTTTTTATAGGAAATGATTTGCGCACCAAGTATCACAAACTATGCTCATTAAGACGCAACACAAAGAGAATTCCAAAACGGGCATCAAAATTAATAAAAAATGAAAATAAAAAATACCAAAAATTAAAAGAGAGGGTTAGGACCAACCATGAATTTTCTTGGAATTTTTAGTGAAACATAACTATTTTTACAAAAACGTTTTCAAACATGTATATAAAAACAATAAAAAATAGCAAATAAAGGGAGAGGCGTGCAGTCAGTAACGCGCCTCAGTTATTATGCACAATGGGCCTCAGAAAAGGGGGTGCGCAAAGCAATCACCCTAGGCCCATTACGTGCATGGCCTGTGGTCAATGCTATGGTCCTTGGTCAAGATGGTTGACTCACGAATATCCATCAGATGGAGTCAATGCAATTTTTAATCCAATCTAAGGGTTGAAAATGTATGACCACAATAACCTGTATGCATACCACCAATTACCACACGTGCAGAAAGAAAAGGAATTTTAATTCGGTGGCGCATTCTCATTGGTTGATCCATAAATACATGAGCGAATAATAAAATGACACGCGTGCAAATGCTTAAAAGCTCAGACGCCGGAGCCCTAGCTTCGGTCGTCTTCTCCGGCCAGCCCCGCCGGAGTTGGCTGAAACCCTAACCAAAAATAACATACGAGCACATCATTTTGTACGGTTTTTCATGTATATTCTAAATCTACCATTATCTTTCACGTATCAGGCCTACACGAAGCAAACCGGAGCAAACAAGAAAATGGATCCACAACTGAAAAAACACGCTAGGACTACATTTTTCATCAATAATCAGTGCCTACACTCCATAGGACTTCAGATAATCACTCCTCCACGCTTTTAAACTCTTAATACAACGTAACTGAAAGTTTAATAAGAATCAACTAACCTTCAATGGAGCACTCCACTAATCCTTGAAGAAAACTTCGAGACAACTTCAAATCTTCTCCAAATGGCTTCTGAACACGAAATAAACGTGAATTATCCAACGAATCTTGCTCAACACTAAATTGATGAAGCTGATCTTTGAAGCTTGGATTCACCAAATCGATTCACCACAGTTCCACTCTATTGCTTATAGAAGATTCTATCCGTGTGTAGATGAAGAATCCAGAAAAACTTGCAGAGAAAAAAACTTGCAGAGAAGATACTTGGAGATAGAGATTCCAAGAAGTGTGCAATGAGTGATGAAGATAAGAGAATGAGTGAGAAATGTTGTAACCGACTCCGTTGCACCTTGGTTAGAGGATTATATATGCAGTTAGAATGAATTAACTAAGGTTAAAGTTGAGTTAAGTGTGGTTAGAGTTGAGTTAAGAATGAGTGACAGTGAAAAATGGAGAGTGATTATGGTAAACACGGGTTAGTGGGCCTTATTCATGTGTATGGAGGTGCATGACATGATGATGACGGTCTGTTATGGAGGAACAAATCTTAGCTGGTACAGCCATAGTGCTTGCTGGCTAAGTTTCTTTTGTTTTCCTCTCACTTGGCATATGTGGAAGGAATAATACATGTGCATGCTATGTGAAGAGATTGCATGGCTTATTTAGGCAATGTATTTCATGACCAAAGAGCTGAATACAAACCAAAACCAAAATTTTCCTAAAACTGTCTTAATGAGATTCAAGTGACCAGTTGACTTGTTGCTCAAGCATCTTACAAATGGGACGTGCATTTTTTGTGTTTGAGAGGTGTCGCTCCCGGGATTTTCATCCAGGTACAAACGGGAAAGTGGCACCGAAACAGAGTTGCCAGCAATGTGTATTTATCCCAAGAGAGGGAAAGGAAACACTGCGTAAACCCGAGGGAAGGAAAGAGCATGGTCTTGCGACCAAGAGAACTGGGTTCGGGAGTCGGTTACGCGAGAGGAAGGTATTAGCACCCCCACGCGTCCATCGTACCCGGTGGGATCCATGCTTGCTGCTCGATCAAAGGGTGTAAGGAAAGGATACTGGAAAAGGAACTGCTAGCTGGAGAACTGGAAGAGGGAAGGAGAAACGGGGAAAAAAGAGAAAAAAGGACACACAGGACTCGCAAGGATCGTCGCAATCCTATGCCTACATATCTTCATTAACCAATGAAGAATCAAAGTCAACGTAGTTCGGACTACGGATAAGGGAAGGGTGAAAGGATTATGCTCGGAGAGATCTCGCACGATCTCCTGCCTACGTATCTCGCTCGCACGCGAGAATCAGAGCGACGTACTTCGGACGCGAACTAAAGGGGAAGGTTGCTCGCCAAGACATCGCCGTCTCGTGCCTACGTATCCTCAATCTAACCAGAAGGAGGAAATCAAAGCAGTTGTAGTTCGACCTACGGGTCAAAAAGAGACAAAGAGGTGTTAAAGAAAGGTTGTGCTCGGAGAGATCTCGCACGATCTCCTGCCTACGTATCTCCATTAACCAATGAAGAATCAGAGCGACGTAGTTCCCCTCAACAAGGGTTGGATTTTTTGTGTTTTTTAGGGAACGGCTAACGTTCTAGCTCAGGTGTTGCAGCTCGCTGTATGGAGACTTAGGCGTTACCGTCTTGCAAGAGAATGAGGAGAAGCACGTTCGTACATTGAGAAAGAGTGAGATGAGAAAGGAATTCCCGAAGGAAAGACGTTATTGTTTGTTTGTGTCTTTTAGAAAGAAGTGTTTTTAATTATGTGTGTTTTGTAACGCATATTGTATTTAAGTCCCTCATGTAGGATCGAATGCCTAGCATATCGACCCAAGACGGGACGTACACTAAACATTCCCAAAGAAATGAGAGAAGACCCCTCACCTCCTTGTTCCCACATGAAAGGCCTAAATACAATATTCGTGATGCCTTTATTAAGTGTTTTTTACTTTTATTATGATAAGAGAAGAAGAAGTGACTCAAAAGAGGGCTAAAGGTGAAAACTAAGGGGAGACTAAGACACACCCTAGTGTTAGCATGCTTGGAGATCCTATGGTTAATGGGGTTTAAGAAACCTACTTCTAAAAGAAAGAAGAAGAAAAGCAAAAGAAACAACTTACTTCCAAAATGGAAGTTAAGTTGATCTTAAAAGGGATGAAGAAGAAGTTATGCAAGGAAAGCATGTCAATGCTTATCAAAATCACAACTTGAATTATTTAAATGAAATAAGAGAAGATGAGGGAGAGGAGTGTAGGTAGGACTATGTCCCCACACTTAATTACCATGCACCTACATGAAAAAGTTAGTTCACAATATTTGCAAGTATGAAATAAAGGAAGAAACAACAAGTGGTGATCAAATCAATTAAGAACCAAGGAAATATGATCCTAAGAGATAAAACCTAATTAAGGTCAGAACCTACATCTAAAGGTGTCCCCTAATATTAAGGTATCAACCACATACTAACTATGTACAAGTAATGTCCTAAACATTAAAGGAGTGAACCATAGAAGAAATAAATGAAGAATGGATGGAAATGAAAAGTGATCATGCATTTATGCCTCATGAAAGGTCAAGGTCAGAATTAAATTCAATTCACAAAGGTCTTATAAAGCATATGAAATATCACACCAATGATGGATACAAGAATTCAAGTAGAAGGGATAAGAAGAAGTAGAAGAAAAAGAGAAGTGAAACATGTTCCAATATATGCACAAATTGACACATTAAAGAGGCATAACATGTTAAAATGATAAATGCATACCTAGGGCAGTGGCATAGCATTATTGAGATGTGAATGAGACATGTAAAATGGCATACACAAATGCAAACATGAATTTCATATAGCATAAGAGGAAGTAAGAGATAGAAACAAGTCAAAATTCAAATTAGAATGCACAAACTCATACCAAATGCAAATGCAAACCCAAGTGACTTATAATGCAATCAAAGGTGACCTATAAGGTAGTACAAATGACCTATAATATCACACAAGACAATCATAAAATGGATGGCACAAGTGTCTTATCACAACATGTTAGAAGAAAGAAAAATAAAGTGCATCTAAGTAGCTTCAAAGGCAAGGCATTGAACAAATATTAAAGCACATGAGGAAATTTTAAAAACAAGTCCTAAACATCTTAAGTTAGAGGCTAAACACATATTAAAAAATCAGACCAAAATTCAAGATAAAAGTGCCACAAAGACATGCACAAAGTCATATTGAAATGCCACAAAAAGAAGGGTAAATATGATCATACCAACATCCTATAATATGACTTTAAAAATAAAGGAAAATTATTTTTAGATACTTCAGGATGTTATCTAACCAACGCAAAAGGAACGGATGAAAAACATTGTTTGAAATGGGAGAAAGAAAATGTGCAAGTTTGAGTATCATAAAGAAGATCAATCAAAAAAGAAATTGAAATGAAATTACGAAAATATAATCTAAAACTAGTAAAATCAGAGTTAAAAGTGATGAAAAATTACCTAAATGTGTTAAGAACATGTGTGAATTATTTCATAATTTTCTAATGAATTTTAGTATTTATTAAGATAAAAAATTGAAACTATATGGAAAGAATTAAAATGCATATGGAGTGGAATGGGGGGTGCTGGATTAGTATTCTTGTAGTTCAGAAACATGGGCCTTTAATAAAGGGGGGGTGCGAAAAACACTTTTGTCCAGTCCATAAAGCGCACAATCAGGTGTAGTGGCAGTGTATTTTCAATTCCATAGACCTGAAAATCAAACCGCATGATCAAGTTAAACTATCCAAATCAATGGCTAATGATGCAAGCTCACGCAACCTACAATGCACTCGCCCACGCACGACCGTCTGAATAGCCAAGAACTTGTGTCACGTGGGAAGTGGGAACCATACTCCTTCATTAATGCGGTGCTTGAATCTCATTGGTTGACCGCAAAGTAAAGTCTCCTCACCAATCACATGCTTCCACACGCCTTCTCTCTCTCCAATCAACCACTCATCATCAATTAATCATTATTCTAATCATTATTTAATCATTACAGCATAAGAACACAGCCAATAAAACGCTGCCACGTCGCCATCTTCATCATAAACTCATGCAAAGTGAAAATAAACTCACACAACAACACAAAAATGCAGATTTTTCTCCAATTTTCTACCTCACATAACTTCATCAAATCTTAATGAAAATTAACAAAGTAAGATACCAAACTGAAGCCCAAACTTCATAGATCATGAATATACCAATTAAATCACCAAAAGCTCGTTCTAACACCAGGAAAAATTGCACGAAAGTGACACATTCAATATGAATTTCACAAAAATCACAAAATCACATAAACTTTAAATTAACTAAACAGAGGTGTGCCATCATTTCAGGACTTCCAGATGCAATGCATGAGTACTAATTTTACACTGTAAATCTCTAAAATTATGATGAACTAAAGAAAAAGTTTCAAGATCTCTAACCTTGTGAGATGCAATTTTTTGTTTTAGAAATCCAAGAACTTCTTGCAAGATCTTCAAATCAACACTTTGAGCCAAATAAAGGCGAAAACCAGATCCAATACTTGCTTGGAGTAGAAATTGGAAGTGATGAGTGAAACTTGAGATTTTTAGATGGTGGATTCAAGCGAATCTAATGCATACAGTAGAAAGAGGAGGTTATGGAGATGATGCTGCTCCAAAAATCTTCGAAAATGATGAAGAAATGAAAGAGAAATCTGGATCTGAATTCTTGAGAGTGAGAGAGAAATTTGAGATTTCTTGAGAAATTGTGATGAAAAGTGTGAGGAATGTGTGAGATTAGAGAGAAAGTGGAGAGAATGATTGAGAATGAGTTCTGAGAAATGTGGAAAAAAATGAGAGAGAGCTGAAATTGTGTGTAAATTTGTTTATATAGTTAGGGTTAAGTGTGATTAACCATGGTAAACTGAGTGGGTTAAGTGAGTTAGAGTTGGGTTAACTGAGTGGACTCTAACTAACTGAGTCATGACAGTTAGAGGTGAGTTGGGTAGGTTTGCTATGGTGTGGGTGAGTTTATGAAGTGTATGGTGGGGTTTAAAATGGATGGTGGTGATGTAAAGAAATTTTTTAGTTTAATGAAATAGAAAGTGGACTGGTGTGTAGTATGTATATGAGTATTTGAATTAGCAACAACAACAATGTTATTTTTCTGGTTTTATAGCAGCTTAAAATCAATTAAAACAAGGAAGTTTGGTGATGAATTTCTCTCACTTTAATGAATGGAAATGTGTAATTTTTGTGGCAAATGAAAGAGTAGATATAGGAGAATAATTTTGATGTTGAAATTGAATTGAATAGAGGCTTGTAGAATGGTGTAAAATGACTCCAAACATCATGGCGCAGAACTGGTGCATGGGCTTGACAGGTTGGTAGGGTGGCATGACAATCTGACTTGGAAAATTCAGCATGAACACGTCAACTTGGGACCATCATAACCCCATCATAACTTGCTCAAATGGAAAAATGTCCAACATGAAAGTTGAAGAGGACATTGAGATGAACAACTTTGATGTTCAACATTTTTTCGTTTAGAGCATCCATCATTGAGAAAAGTGGCTGGACATTTGGCACACCAAGTGTTCGACAAAATTATGGCGCATGGGCCTGCACTTGCCTTGCCATGACTTGGATTTTGACCTAGTTTTGTCAAACTTTAACGGATCATAACTCCCTCAATTTTGATCCGATGGAAGAGTTATTTATATGGATTTGAAGCTTGAAACAAGATATTTTGTTGTGGCCTGGTGGATTTTTGATTTGATGCTTTAAAATTGAGAAAGCCTGACTCAAAGAGAGGTGCTAAAATGGCCAAAACTTACTATTTTTGGAAACCTCAAAGTTTCTATTTTTGGCAGTTTTGTAATTTCTTGATTCTTCATTATTCCTCCATCATTTCTTGATCAAATTTTGTCCACTGAACATATATGACATGAATTTCATGAATTTGACCCCAAAAAGTTAGGAGTTGACTTTTTCACTGCACAGTTGACTTTTTCCCCAATTTCTCGATTATCAAGCAACTGATCAATTGAGACCCTTCTGAAACCAATTGATGAGCAATTTTCCATCCATATATGCTTAAGGACATGAGGAATACCATGAGATTAAGTCTTGCCCAAAAAATCAGAAATAAACTGACTTTATGTCAAACCCTAATTTTGGCACCCTCTGGTTAGGAGGAAATAACACATCCTCCAAATCCAAATTCCTCTGAATATGATGTACATCCTGTCTAACGAAGATGAGATATGCCATTTGGAGATGATAGAAACTCAAAGAGCTTGCCCATTTAGGGGTCAAATCCCAAATTTTGACTGCCTTGTGTAGGAAATGATACACTGCCCAATCTTCTTGATGAATTCTTCTCTTCCCATGCCTTGTGGATCAAAGTGTGATAATATATGGCTTAAGGGACCCTTGAGACTTATTTGAAGACCCTTGCTTTGAATGACCAACACCTTGCAGGCCACTAATCACATGCCCTTATGCAATAGGTATGCTATGAGATGCACACAAGATCTAAATGCGATGCAATGAAACATAAGCCAGTAAAAGCTAAAACTAGTGGGCAAATTTTGAGGTATTACAACTGCCCATATTCAATCAACTGTGGATCTGAATGGATGAAAGCAAAGGCTATCAGTAATTCAAGATACATAGGGATTGAATACAAAAAATAACCGAGAAAATTTGCACTGTGTGGGTAAAGGAAATGTTGCAAATGAAGCAATGGTGCGGAAGAAAAGTTTGTGAGAAAGAATTTGAAACCATTGGACCCCATAGGAAACCTGTCGGGAACTGGTGAACAACCTGTCAGGAACTGGTGAACAACCTGTCGGGAACTGGTGAAATACCTGTCGGGAACTGGTGAAATACCTGTCGGGAACTGGTGAGCTTGGACCTGTTTTGCCTATCGGGAATGGGCAAGTGTACCTGTCGGGAACTGGCGAGGTTCAAACCAAAGGGACCTGTCGGGGACGGCTACAGTTTATAACCAAGGCTTACCTATCGGGTATGGGTAAATGGACCTGTCGGGAACTGGTAAGGTTAAAACTCAAGGGGAGCTGTCGAGGACGGCTACAGTTTATAACCAAGGCTTACCTATCGGGTATGGGTAAATGGACCTGTCGGGAACTGGTATGGTTAAAACTCAAGGTGCTGTCGGGGACGGCTACAGTGTATAACCAAGGCTTACCTATCGGGTATGGGTAAATGGACCTGTCGGGAACTGGTATGGTTAAAACTCAAAAGGAGAGCTGTCGGGGATGGCTACAGTTTATAACCAAGGCTTACCTATCGGGTATGGGTAAATGGACCTGTTGGGAACTGGTATGGTTAAAACTCAAGGTGCTGTCGGGGACGGCTACAGTTTATAACCAAGGTTTACCTATCGGGTATGGGTAAATGGACCTGTCGGGAACTGGTATGGTTAAAACTCAAAAGGAGAGCTGTCGGGGACGGCTACAGTTTATAACCAAGGCTTACCTATCGGGTATGGGTAAATGGACCTGTCGGGAACTGGTATGGTTAAAACTCAAGGTGTTGTCGGGGACGGCTACAGTTTATAACCAAGGCTTACCTATCGGGTATGGGTAAATGGACCTGTCGGGAACTGGTATGGTTAAAACTCAAAAGTGTTGTCGGGGACGGCTGCAGTAATCCTATCGGGGATGGTTCCAAGAACTTGTAAGATGAGAGATATGACCCTGTGGGGAGGAAAAATGATGAAACCCTTTGCGCTGCTTTGAAATGTTTGCTGGGGAATGAACACAGCATTCTTTATGACCTTGTCAATGATATAAGGAGCAAAGTTTTGGGCTCTCGCATGAGTTATCAAAACTGGCCTACGCTTCACATGCATATGTTTGAATTTTTCCATGGCGTAATGCTCCATCTCAATGGAAATGCTACGCGTTTCGAGGATGCTATGTATACTATATGCAAAATGCAAAGAGGTCCTCAGCAAAATAAATGCTGAGGAAAGGAAGGCAACTCCGCTGGGGATAAAAAGCTGGATTGACTTCGTGGTCGCAAACTGTACTGGGGAAGACAAATTGACTTGATCTCCTGATCTGGGCTCAGACCTGACAAACCTGTTGAGGTCGCTGTAGGAAATGATAGCTTTTCCGGGGAGGCATAATCTGAACCAGTCTGCTTGGGGAATAACTATAACCATAGAACTCCGCTGGGGAAATGAGCTTACAATAAACTCTGCTAGGGATAACCACTTCAGAGCGTCTCGTGCTAGAAGTGTTCCTTGAGAGGATTTTACAGAAGACCACGCCTCTTCAAACTCTATTGGGGATAATAGATTTGGAACACCTCCTGCTGGGGAATTTTCAAAATGCTCCATGCTTGGGATGGTCAACCTCTTGCTCTTGCCCCATGATACCGGGCTGATTTGAAGAAAACGTCCCAAAAGGATTTTACAGAAGATTCGACATCTCCAAACTCCTGGACACTTACTGAGTCTTGAACATTAGTTGCGAGGCCATTCTGCTGGGGAATTTGCAACCGTTATCGACACAAAAAAGCTTGTAGCTGTTGGAAGTATTGAATAGGAGAATCGACTTAATAAGATACAACCCTGCCCATTTGAAACTGACTTGTTAATATCGAATCGTCGTGCGCGACCGTCGGCCAAACGATGGATTCAATCAGTAAACGTTGTGACAAAAGAGTGAAATGAGAATCTTTTTCTGAACATGCTGGCTACAGTACTACCATTTAACGATATTGCTGGGGATCATAAAGCTCTGTAAATACGCTGGGGATGACCACCTCCCGGAAGTACTTTCCTGCTAAGGAACCGTCTCTGCTTGGGGAGGAACGATCATTGGAGCTTCGTAAAAGGATGCCCGCCTGCTTGGAGGGGAAGATCAAACCATCTCTACCCTGTCTAGGGACTCAAACTCTTGCTGGAGAAAGGCAAATCCAACTCCGGTTGGGGAAACCAAACCTTATGTCTCTCGCTAGGGAGGATACTTTGCCGAGGATAATGTCGTCTTGGCTATCTCTGCCGGGGGCAACTAGCAACGCTAATACCTCACTGGGGAACGATACCCTCTGGTGCCTTGTCGAGGAAAAGAAAGTCCATGTTGGGAACTACTTTGGCATTTTACACTTCTACTGATCGACTGCATGCCAAATATCACAAGCGAACTCCTGACTTGCCTCGTACCACATGGTCTATGGGGATAAATCGTCTCAAGAGGATTTTACAGAAAACCCGGCGTTCAAAATGCCCCAGGGTATTCAAACTCTCGGAGAGATTTATAGATCTCGATGTAACTACCCCAGACTGCATAGTGTATGAAAGAATTTGCCTCGACAAAATTCGTAAAGATTTGAAATACTCTGCCCCAGTATACTAAATCTTGAAGAGGTGTTTTTGATTAACCGTCTTTTGGAGTAGGAATAACTTCTCGTGCTCTTGAGGTGGCCTGCCTCAATATAATCCTTGCAGTGATTTTGCCCCTGACTGATCTTAGAGAGATTTGTCAAATTGAGCTGATTGCCCCATATTACCCGTTTGTGGAGAGATTTATTGGATCTCGACATAATTGCCCCAGTTTGAATGCTTTGGGAGAGATTCAACGGATCTCAACGTGGTTGCCCCCAGTTTGGCTGAACTTTTAGAGATTTCTCGACGTGACTGCCTATGAATGACCGCTCTCTGAAAAGACATTCTCAACATGACTGCCCCAGCTTGGCTACACATTGAAGAGATTTATCGACGTGATTACCCCAGATTAGATGAATCTTGGAATGACTTGCCCATTTGGCGTGATCGTTTAATGGCTTGCCCCTGCTCAACGAAGTCTTCTGGCATTTGCATCTCATCTTGATTAATCTTTCCATTGTAGAAACTTTCCTGATGTCCTGTACTTACTCGCAAGTAAAACTGATCGTTTTGAAAATGACAATTTTAACGCAATGCATATGACAGTTTTAAGATCCAAGTCTGTTCACTGAAAAAATATGGTGACATATAGTGAACGAATCACTTATCTGAATGTCACATCAATACCACCATGAATGGTAAGAAAGATCCTCTTGGGAGTCAGAACTGACGCGATATTAACCGAAGTATGCTTTCGAAACAACCCTGCTTCAATTAGGTCTTTTAAAGGTTGTAACGTGGCCTTGTTCACGGTTTGAGAAAGAAGGGATATAAGGCTCAAAGTTTTATTTTAACCCACCCATTCTTCTTGATATTCTCCAGTCCTACGTTCAACTAATTTGCACAAGCGCTCGCCTCTCAAAAAGATTTTGTGATCTTTAAGGAACCCAAGAAACTGATAATTTGAGACCCAATGAGGTTTTGGAGTAACAGTCACCCCTTTTGTCTTTTGTTCATAGTCACACGACTTTGTTCTTGCTCGAGGATTTTCTTTTGTAATCCTTTTGTTTTTCGCTTTCGCATTCTTTTGCTTTTTGATCCCTAATTTTTGCCTGGACTGATTCTTTTGAATCTTTAGATTTTGAAGTCCAGCGGAATGCCCTGACTTTTGCCTAAGTCGCTTGTTTTCAAGCTTCGACTTAGCGGGCTTTTTTTCTCTTTTTCTCTTTTTTTTTTATTCTTTTTTTTTCCAGAACAAATCGTGTGACACTGGCTTGTCTTGACTTTATTGAAAGGGTTGTGACTGCCTCACTCCTTGATTGTTGATGGATAACCATTGTGGTTTCTCATCTCTTGACCTCTTGACGGTGGAATAGAAGATAATTGATCCTCAGATGCACACTCCTTTTGAAATTTGAACGCTTGGTCAAATTAACTGACACCTACCTTGCCCTAGGTTAAGATTGAGGGTTTTTTCATACGAAAAGAAACTCCTACTTCAAGGCTCATAGGGGTTAACGAGGGTCTATCTCCCTTATATCTCTAGTGTTTGGGGATTTGAAACAATGCCTGTACATCATCAACAGGGTTTTTGTTCCAAAGCATACAATCAGAAGTTTTTGCGTCTTCGATTTCGTCATCCTCCTTAGGCTCCTACTTAACAAGCATATGATATCGATAAAAAATATGAGTGAACACGACTTGATTTAATCATAACATGCATATTTATTTCATTACCATTATCAATTAAAACATATAAGTTTTACAAATGAGTTTGCATTTTAACAGAAAAGAAACTACAAATGCAAAGAAATGACATGATATAATGATTGCCAGCTTCGAGGAACTGGGACTTTCCAAGCATGATTCGCTAATGAGCTAGCTGTCTTCAGAATTGCTCTTTGAAGTCACTCTGATAACCACCTGCACAACTGCTCTCGGTGCCTTCTTCCATAACTTGGACTGATGGACCCACCTACCTTACAACCTTCAATTGAATGCCCTTGTGCCCCAGTATCACAACGGGCGTTGACATCAAAACCCGGTGGATACTATTAATCCACCATTGATCAAATCTGGCAACATCCGACTGTACGACATCGGCAACTGAGTGAAATGACTCTCGGCTTTCTTGGCCTTTGTCGGGCGTGCTGACGCGACTGACAGTGATATGACCGTTGATTATGAGGATGTCCCTGACTCGGAGAAGGATATTGTCCTGGATACGAAGACTCAGAAGATTGCTGACTTTGAACAGTTGATATGCCTGAACATTGAGAATGAGGTGGCAAAGATTCCTGAATGGAACTATTTTCTTCCTCGAATTCTTCTTGAGAACTGACAACTGATGCACTTTCATTAGCTTGGAAGTTCAAGACGTCTTGTATCTTTCCATACCTGAGCAGGCTCTCGATATGTTCTCCCACCATTACCAGGTCAGAAAAATTGTCCGCCCTATTGACAATCACCTTTTCCAAGTACGAACCTTGCAAGGTATCCATGAACATATAAACCAATTCTCTCTCTAGTAGTGGCGGTTGAACGCGAGCAGCTAACGCTCTCCATCTCTTAGCGCACCCTCTGAATGATTCGTTATCTGCTTGAGACAAGTCTTGCAACTGCATATGGCCGGGAGCCATGTCAAGATTGTAACTGTATTGCTTCACAAAGGTGTTGGCTAAATCTGACCATGACTGGATGCAATCACTCTTTAACTGCATATACCAATACACTGATGCCCCACTCAGACTGTCTTGGAAACATTGAATTATGAGTTTGTCGTTGTGGACAGTTCATTCTTTGGCAAAACATCACCAAATGTTGCTTTGGACAAGCATTCCCTTTGTACTGCTCAGACTTCAGCGTTTTGAACTTTGGAGGCATTACCAGGCCGGGGCACCAAACACATGCTCGAAGCAATCAACTCAAGAGTATCACACCTCTCCAGGGCTTTAATTTTCTCGTCCAATACACGGTATCTTTCGTCATCAACAGATCGTGGATCCTTAGGCTTCATCTTTGGAACTACCCCTTAGACATCTGGCACAGAGAATACAAAACTGTTATAATCAGCAGCATCAGAGAAGATGAATGTCCGCCTCGGACAAAAGGACGTCCTTGCATAACTTGATTCTCAACAGGGATTCACACCGGCTGAGCTTGAGCAACATTGTTCATTAGAGGTGGAATGACATTCTCAATTCTCTAAATATTGGCCCCTCCCCTTGTCATGGTGGCCACAGCTTCCATTAGTTGGTCCAACTGAGTTTTCATCAATTTAACATCGGCCCTAGTCACAATCTAGTTTTTCTCCCCTGAGTTCATGATTCTCCCCAAAATACTGATTCAAGTCCAATACGAAAATTGGGAAACCAACTGCAGGTTGAGTCAACGGATGGATGAGCTCACTGGTCTGGCCTGGAGAAAGATATGCAGAATGATGCAAAAATGCAAATGCAATGCAATAATATGAATGCAATAAGACATGGGATCAAAGCTTCCATATATTCTGAGTAAGTGGGTTGCACTGCTGACGACTGAATAAGTTTACAGGTCTACTCTGAAGAGAAATACTGGAATACCAGAATATTCGCATAATCAGAACACCAGAAGGCCGACATATCAGCATATTCAGAATACCAGAATGCCAGAATATCGGCATAATCAGAGTACCGATCTAATCAGAATACCAGGATATCCGAATAATCATGATGCCATAATACCAGGCTGATGAGCCCACACTTATAGGAAAACCAGAATATCGGGTAGGATGAAAGTCAAGGTTACCTGCAAACCTGTAAACAACCCGCCCCTCTCACATGTGGGTATTAGGATCCTCAGTATCCCGGGCTCTCAGGTCGAGAAATGATGATACATTCATCATTTCTGGTTTGGCATCATCATCAATCAGGGAGGCCTCAACTGATTCTCCAAAACGAAAGGTCCTCAGCTTCTGGCACTGAGGTCGAGAAGTAATAATACATTCATCCCTCGGGGTACAGTACCATCGCCAATCGAGGAGTGCTTCCACTGATTCTCTTTCAAAAGGACATCCTACAGCAAGTTCCCAGCATTGGGTCCTCGGATCGAGAAAGTGCAATGGGTTTGCCACATGATGTGGTCTGCCACTGTCACATCTCGGGAGGAGTGCCGCAACTGAGTCCTCAGGAATGGTCACCAGAGTCGACAGTTCCTCAAGAGAATAACTACTGGTCTGCATAACATGCAGTAGCAGAAAGCTTCTGATAGAACCTCGTCTGGTTGTGGGTCTCATGAACAACAATACATGGTCACCACCACGCAAGCGTCATGACTATCCACTCTAAAACCTATGTGTATGCTCAAGCCTGGGTAGTGGGCTTATCTCTCAGAACACCCATCCCGCCAAACATAAAACAGCACAACCCAGTATAGCATAATATATCATATGAAATGAAAATGCTAAAATACGGTAAATACACTAATGTACAGTAAAACACTAAATAACCATACAATAAAACAGTAAACACAACATAACAGTAAACACCCAATGAAAGAAAAACAGACAAGCGCTAGGATTGACTCGCTAAGGAAACCAGAGATTCTGGGTTCGGTCCCCAGCAGAGTCGCCAGCTGTCGCTCCTGGGATTTTTATCCAGGTACAAACGCGAAAGTGGCACCGAAACAGAGTTGCCAGCAATGTGTATTTATCCCAAGAGAGGGAAAGGAAACACTGCGTAAACCTGTGGGAAGGAAAGAGCATGGTCTTGCGACCAAGAGAACTGGGTTCGGGAGTCAGTTACGCGAGAGGAAGGTATTAGCACCCCCACGCGTCCATCGTACCCGATGGGATCCATGCTTGCTGCTCGATCAAAGGGTGTAAGGAAAGGATACTGGAAAAGGAACTGCTAGCTGGAGAACTGGAAGAGGGAAGGAGAAACGGGGAAAAAAGAGAAAAAAGGACACACAGGACTCGCAAGGATCGTCGCAATCCTATACCTATGTATCTTCATTAACCAATGAAGAATCAGAGTCAACGTAGTTCGGACTACGGATAAGGGAAGGGTGAAAGGATTATGCTCGGAGAGATCTCGCACGATCTCCTGCCTACGTATCTCGCTCGCACGCGAGAATCAGAGCGACGTAGTTCAGACGCGAACTAAAGGGGAAGGTTGCTCGCCAAGACATCGCCGTCTCGTGCCTACGTATCCTCAATCTAACCAGAAGGAGGAAATCAGAGCAGTCGTAGTTCGACCTACGGGTCAAAAAGAGACAAAGAGGTGTTAAAGAAAGGTTGTGCTCGGAGAGATCTCGCACGATCTCCTGCCTACGTATCTCCATTAACCAATGAAGAATCAGAGCGACGTAGTTCCCCTCAACAAGGGTTGGATTATTTGTGTTTTTTAGGGAACGACTAACGTTCTAGCTCAGGTGTTGCAGCTCGCTGTATGGAGACTTAGGCGTTACCGTCTTGCAAGAGAACGAGGAGAAACACGTTTGTACGTTGAGAATGAGTGAGATGAGAAAGGAATTCCCGAAGGAAAGACGTTATTGTTTGTTTGTGTCTTTTAGAAAGAAGTGTTTTTTATTATGTGTGTTTTGTAACGCATATTGTATTTAAGTACCTCATGTAGGATCGAATGCCTAGCATATCGACCCAAGACGGGACGTACACTAAACATTCCCAAAGAAATGAGAGAAGACCCCTCACCTCCTTGTTCCCACATGAAAGGCCTAAATACAATATTCGTGATGCCTTTATTAAGTGTTTTTTACTTTTATTATGATAAGAGAAGAAGAAGTGACTCAAAAGAGGGGTAAAGGTGAAAACTAAGGGGATACTAAGACACACCCTAGTGTTAGCATGCTTGGAGATCCTATGGTTAATGAGGTTTAAGAAACATACTTCTAAAAGAAAGAAGAAGAAGAGCAAAAGAAACAACTTACTTCCAAAATGGAAGTTAAGTTGATCTTAAAGAGGGATGAAGAAGAAGTTATGCAAGGAAAGCATGTCAATGCTTATCAAAATCACAACTTGAATTATTTAAATGAAATAAGAGAAGATGAGGGAGAGGAGTGTAGGTAGGACTATGTCCCCACACTTAATTACCATGCACCTACATGAAAAAGTTAGTTCACAATATTTGCAAGTATGAAATAAAGGAAGAAACAACAAGTGGTGATCAAATCAATTAAGAACCAAGGAAATATGATCCTAAGAGATAAAACCTAATTAAGGTCAGAACCTACATCTAAAGGTGTCCCCTAATATTAAGGTATCAACCACATACTAACTATGTACAAGTAATGTCCTAAACATTAAAGGAGTGAACCATAGAAGAAATAAATGAAGAATGGATGGAAATGCAAAGTGATCATGCATTTATGCCTCATGAAAGGTCAAGGTCAGAATTAAATTCAATTCACAAAGGTCTTATAAAGCATATGAAATATCACACCAATGATGGATAAAAGAATTCAAGTAGAAGGGATAAGAAGAAGTAGAAGAAAAAGAGAAGTGAAACATGTTCCAATATATGCACAAATTGACACATTAAAGAGGCATAACATGTTAAAATGATAAATACATACCTAGGGCAGTGGCATAGCATTATTGAGATGTGAATGAGACATGTAAAATGGCATACACAAATGCAAACATGAATTTCATATAGCATAAGAGGAAGTAAGAGATAGAAACAAGTCAAAATTCAAATTAGAATGCACAAACTCATACCAAATGCAAATGCAAACCCAAGTGACTTATAATGCAATCAAAGGTGACCTATAAGGTAGTACAAATGACCTATAATATCACACAAGACAATCATAAAATGGATGGCACAAGTGCCTTATCACAACATGTTAGAAGAAAGAAAAATAAAGTGCATCTAAGTAGCTTCAAAGGCAAGGCATTGAACAAATATTAAAGCACGTGAGGAAATTTTAAAAACAAGTCCTAAACATCTTAAGTCAGAGGCTAAACACATATTAAAAACTCAGACCAAAATTCAAGATAAAAGTGCCACAAAGACATGCACAAAGTCATATTGAAATGCCACAAAAAGAAGGGTAAAGATGATCATACCAACATCCTATAAGATGACTTTAAAAATAAAGTAAAAATATTTTTAGATACTTCAGGATGTTATCTAACCAACGCAAAAGGAACGTGAAAAACATTGTGTGAAATGGGAGAAAGAAAATGTGCAAGTTTGAGTATCATAAAGAAGATCAATCAAAAAAGAAATTGAAATGAAATTATAAAAATATAATCTAAAACTAGTAAAATCAGAATTAAAAATGATGAAAAATTACCTAAATGTGTTAAGAACATGTGTGAATTATTTCATAATTTTCTAATGAATTTTAGTATTTATTAAGATAAAAAATTGAAACTATATGGAAAGAATTAAAATGCATATGGAGTGGATTGGGGGGTGCTGGATTAGTATTCTTGTAGTTCAGAAACATGGGCCTTTAATAAAGGGGGGTGCGAAAAACACTTTTGTCCAGTCCATAAATCGCACAATCAGGTGTAGTGGCGGTGTATTTTCAATTCCATAGACCTCAAAATCAAACCGCATGATCAAGTTAAACTATCCAAATCAATGGCTAATGATGCAAGCTCACGCAACCTACAATGCACTCGCCCACACACGACCGTCTGAATAGCCAAGAACTTGTGTCACGTGGGAAGTGGGAACCATACTCCTTCATTAATGCGGTGCTTGAATCTCATTGGTTGGCCGCAAAGTAAAGTCTCCTCACCAATCACATGCTTCCACACACCTTCTCTCTCTCCAATCAACCACTCATCATCAATTAATCATTATTCTAATCATTATTTAATCATTACAGCATAAGAACACAGCCAATAAAATGCTGCCACGTCGCCATCTTCATCATAAACTCATGCAAAGTGAAAATAAACTCACACAACAACACAAAAATGCAGATTTTTTTCCAATTTTCTACCTCACATAACTTCATCAAATCTTAATGAAAATTAACAAAGTAAGATACCAAACTGAAGCCCAAACTTCATAGATCATGAATATACCAATTAAATCACCAAAAGCTCGTTCTAACACCAGGAAAAATTGCACGAAAGTGACACATTCAATATGAATTTCACAAAAATCACAAAATGACATAAACTTCAAATTAACTAAACAGAGGTGTGCCATCATTTCAGGACTTCCAGATGCAATGCATGAGTACTAATTTCACACTGTAAATCTCTTAAATTATGATGAACTAAAGAAAAAGTTTCAAGATCTCTAACCTTGTGAGATGCAATTTTTTGTTTTAGAAATCCAAGAACTTCTTGCAAGATCTTCAAATCAACACTTTGAGCCAAATAAAGGCGAAAACCAGATCCAATACTTGCTTGGAGTAGAAATTGGAAGTGATGAGTGAAACTTGAGATTTTTCGATGGTGGATTCAAGCGAATCTAATGCATACAGTAGAAAGAGGAGGTTATGGAGATGATGCTGCTCCAAAAATCTTCGAAAATGATGAAGAAACGAAAGAGAAATCTGGATCTGAATTCTTGAGAGTGAGAGAGAAATTTGAGATTTCTTGAGAAATTGTGATGAAAAGTGTGAGGAATGTGTGAGATTAGAGAGAAAGCGGAGAGAATGATTGAGAATGAGTTCTGAGAAATGTGGAAAAAAAAGAGAGAGAGCTGAAATTGTGTGTAAATTTGTTTATATAGTTAGGGTTAAGTGTGATTAACCATGGTAAACTGAGTGGGTTAAGTGAGTTAGAGTTGGGTTAGCTGAGTGGACTCTAACTAACTGAGTCATGACAGTTAGAGGTGAGTTGGGTAGGTTTGCTATGGTGTGGGTGAGTTTATGAAGTGTATGGTGGGGTTTAAAATGGATGGTGGTGATGTAAAGAAATTTTTTAGTTTAATGAAATAGAAAGTGGACTGGTGTGTAGTATGTATATGAGTATTTGAATTAGCAACAACAACAATGTTATTTTTCTGGTTTTATAGCAGCTTAAAATCAATTAAAACAAGGAAGTTTGGTGATGAATTTCTCTCACTTTAATGAATGGAAATGTGTAATTTTTGTGGCAAATGAAAGAGTAGATATAGGAGAATAATTTTGATGTTGAAATTGAATTGAATAGAGGCTTGTAGAATGGTGTAAAATGACTCCAAACATCATGGCTCAGAACTGGTGCATGGGCTTGACAGGTTGGTAGGGTGGCATGGCAATCTGACTTGGAAAATTCAGCATGAACACGTCAACTTGGGACCATCATAACCCCATCATAACTTGCTCAAATGGAAAAATGTCCAACATCAAAGTTGAAGAGGACATTGAGATGAACAACTTTGATGTTCAACATTTTTTCATTTGGAGCTTACATCATTGAGAAAAGTGGCTGGACATTTGGCACACCAAGTGTTCGACAAAATTATGGCGCATGGGCCTGCACTTGCCTTGCCATGACTTGGATTTTGACCTAGTTTTGTCAAAATTTAACGGATCATAACTCCCTCAATTTTGATCCAATGGAAGAGTTCTTTATATGAATTTGAAGCTTGAAACAAGATCTTTTGTTGTGGCCTGATGGATTTTTGATTTGATGCTTTAAAATTGAGAAAGCCTGACTCAAAGAGAGGTGCTAAAATGGCCAAAACTTACTATTTTTGGAAACCTCAAAGTTTCTATTTTTGGCAGTTTTGTAATTTCTTGATTCTTCATTATTCCTCCATCATTTCTTGATCAAATTTTGTCCATTGAACATATATGACATGAATTTCATGAATTTGACCCCAAAAAGTCAGAAGTTGACTTTTTCACTGCACAGTTGACTTTTTCCCCAATTTCTCGATTATCAAGCAACTGATCAATTGAGACCCTTATGAAACCAATTGATGAGCAATTTTTCATCCATATATTCTTAAGGACATGAGGAATACCATGAGATTAAGTCTTGCCCAAAAAATCAGAAATAAACTGACTTTATGTCAAACCCTAATTTTGGCACCCTCTGGTTAGGAGGAAATAACACATCCTCCAAATCCAAATTCCTCTGAATATGATGTACATCCCGTCTAACGAAGACGAGATATGCCATTTGGAGATGATAGAAACTCAAAGAGCTTGCCCATTTAGGGGTCAAATCCCAAATTTTGACTGCCTTGTGTAGGAAATGATACACTGCCCAATCTTCTTGATGAATTCTTCTCTTCCCATGCCTTGTGGATCAAAGTGTTATAATGTATGGCTTAAGGGACCCTTGAGACTTATTTGAAGACCCTTGCTTTGAATGACCAACACCTTGCAGGCCACTGATCACATGCCCTTATGCAATAGGTATGCTATGAGATGCACACAAGATCTAAATGCGATGCAATGAAACATAAGCCAGTAAAAGCTAAAACAAGTGGACAAATTTTGAGGTATTACAAGAGGCATTTCAAAAGATCTCATAATGAGCTTCCAATTGTGCTTTGAATCATTCCAATTGGAGCTCAGATGAGAGAGATATGCTGGTTCAAAGTTGAGGAAAAAATGATTTAGGTAGGCAGATTGTATGCATGCATGGGCTGCTCATGTTGCCAAAATTTCCTCTTTGATACCCGTGACTTGATCTTGCCATATCTTGAGATGTATTTGTCAAAATGAAAAACACTCAACATCAAAGTTGTAGAGGGCCACGAGATGAACAACTTTCATGTTGAACACTTTTTCATATAATAATTACATCATAGAGAAAATCCACCATGAACATGTACCTCTGCATGTACACCAGGTGTTTGATTAATTTACTCCGAGCTGGCTGGTCATGACTTGGTTGACAAGCCCAACATGCCTTGAAAACCCTTAACTTTAAATGATCATATCTCCCTCAATTTTGATCCAATGGAGATGTTCTTGTTATGGTTTTTAAGCTTGGAATGTGAACTTTTGATAGGCCTCCATAACCTTTGAGTTTGAAGCTTGGAACATGGAAAAAGAATGCTCCAAAGATGGCCCTTCAACTTGACAAAACTTGCCATAAATGGAAACTCTTCATTACTATTTTTGGCAACTTTGCACATTTCTTGATTTTTGATGAATCCCTTGGTATTTCTTGATCAACCCCTCACCAATGATCATATTTGAAATGAGGAACATGAAATTGACCTCAAAAAGTCAAGAGTTGACTTTTTCCTCTGCACAGTTGACTTTTCCCCAATTCTCCTGATTTTCAGTCAAGTGACCAATTGAATATCCTCTGGAACAAATTGACGGCCAATTCTCCATCCTTAGACACTTAAGGACCTGTAGAATACCATGAAATCAAGTCTTGCCCAAAAGATCAGAAATAAACTGATTTTATGGCAAACCCTAGTTTGGTGCCCTCAGTCGAGGAGAAATCAGCACATCCTCCAAATCCAAATTCCTCTGAGTATGAAGTGTATCCTCTCAAACAAAGATGAGATATGCCATTTGGTAATGATAAAAGCTCAAAGACTTTACCCATTAGGGTGTTATACACAAGAATCCCAAAACCCTAATTGCACTGGTCAGGAGAAGGTGGTTCCCTCGAAATCTCTTGTCAAGCTTGATCATATGATGAGGTGATGGTAGGTCACTTAAGATCTCTTGAGGCTCAAGGCTCATTGGATTTGACTTAGATACCTTGATCCCATGCTAAGGCCAATGGTATGCAATGATGATTATGCAAAAATGCAATAAAACATAAGCCAGTTAAAGTTAAAAACATGAGGGCAAATTTTGAGGTGTTACAGCTGCCCCTATTCAAACTTCTTGGATCTAAGAGTATGATAGCAACGGCTTTCAGACAATCAAGATACACGGGGTTTGAATACCACAATAACCTGGAAATTTGCAACCTGTAAGGGTAATGAAATATAGCAATTACGAGAGCGGCCGAAGGCGAACTCGAAAAGAAAGACCGACCGAAGGCGGACTCTGCAGGGACTAACAAACAGAACAACACGAGGACGGCCGAAGGCGAACTCGAAAAGAAAAACCAACCAAAGGAGGAATTTCCAACAAACGTAGACCGGCCGAAGGCAAGCTACGCTGGGGAGGAAGACAAGACCGGCCGAAGGCGAGCTAATCAACAAAAGAATACGAGAACGACCGAAAGGGAACTCGTAAAATGGGAGACCGGCCGAAGGGGGACTCTCAAAGGAAAGACCGGCCGAAGGGGGTATAACCAACAAAAGAATACGAGAACGGCCGAAGGGGAACTCGTAAAGGGAAGACCAACCGAAGGGGGTCTAACCAAACAACGAATACGAGAACGGCCGAAGGGGAACTCGTAAAGGGAGACCGGCCGAAGGGAGACTCCAACAAAAGAACATCGAGAACGGCCGAAGGGGAACTCGAAAAAGGGAAGACCGGCCAAAGGGGGTCTAACCAACCAGAGAATACGAGAACGGCCGAAGGGGACTCGTAAAGGGAGACCGGCCGAAGGGGGACTCCAACAAAAGAACATCGAGAACGGCCGAAGGGGAACTCGAAAAGGGAAGACCGGCCAAAGGGGGTCTAACCATCCAAAGAATACGAGAACGGCCGAAGGGGAACTCGTAAAGGGAGACCGGCCGAAGGGGGACTCCAACAAAAGAACATCGAGAACGACCGAAGGGGAACTCGAAAAAGGGAAGACCGGCCAAAGGGGGTCTTACCAACCAGAGAATACGAGAACGGCCGAAGGGGACTCGTAAAGGGAGACCGGCCGAAGGGGGACTCCAACAAAAGAACATCGAGAACGGCCGAAGGGGAACTCGAAAAGGGAAGACCGGCCGAAGGGGGTCTAACCAACCAACGAATACGAGAACGGCCGAAGGGGAACTCGTTAAGGGAGACCTTCCGAAGGGGGACTCCAACAAAAGAACATCGAGAACGGCCGAAGAGGAACTCGAAAAGGGAAGACCGGCCGAAGGGGGTCTAACCATCCAAAGAATACGAGAACGGCCGAAGGGGAACTCGTAAAGGGAGACCGGCCGAAGGGGGACTCCAACAAAAGAACATCGAAAACGACCGAAGGAGAACTTGAAAAGGGAGACCGACCGAAGGGGGACTCCAACAAAAGAACATCGAGAACGGCCGAAGGGGAACTCGAAAAGAGAAGACCGACCGAAGGGGGTTTAACTAACCAAAGAATACGAGAACAGCCGAAGGGGAACTCGTAAAGGGAGACCGGCCGAAGGGGGACTCCAACAAAAGAACATCGAGAACGGTCGAAGGGCAACTCAAAAAAGGAAGACCGGCCGAAGGGGGTCTAACCAACCAAAGAATACGAGAACGGCCGAAGGGGAACTCGTAAAGGGAGACCGACCGAAGGGGGACTCCAACAAAAGAACATCAAGAACGGCCGAAGGGGAACTCGAAAAGGGAAGACCGACCGAATGGGGTCTAACCAACCAAAGAATATGAGAACGGTCGAAGGGGAACTCGTAAAGGGAGACTGACCGAAGGGGGACTCCAACAAAAGAACATCGAGAACGGCCGAATGGGAACTCGAAAAGGGAAGACCGGCCGAAGGGAGTCTAACCAACCAGAGAATACAAGAACGGCCGAAGGGGACTCGTAAAGGGAGATCGGCCGAAGAGGGACTCCAACAAAAGAACATCGAGAACGGCCGAAGGGGAACTCGAAAAGGGAAGACCGACCGAAGGGGGTCTAACCAACCAAAGAATACGAGAACGGCCGAAGGGGGTCTCGTAAAGGGAGACCGACCGAAAGGGGACTCCAATAAAAAGAACATCGAGAACGGCCGAAGGGGAACTCGAAAAGGGAAGACCGGCCGAAGGGGGTCTAACCAACTAGAGAATACGAGAACGGCCGAAGGGGAACTCGTAAAGGGAGACCGGCCGAAGGGGGACTCCAACAAAAGAACATCGAGAACGGCCGAAGGGGAACTCGAAAAGGGAAGACCGGCCGAAGGGGGTCTAACCAACCAACGAATATGAGAACGGCCGAAGGGGAACTCGTAAAGGGAGACCGGCCGAAGGGGGGCTCCAACAAAAGAACATCGAAAACGACCGAAGGGGAACTTGAAAAGGGAGACCGACCGAAGGGGGACTCCAACAAAAGAACATCGAGAACGGCCGAAGGGGAACTCGAAAAGAGAAGACCGGCCGAAGGGGGTTTAACTAACCAAAGAATACGAGAACAGCCGAAGGGGAACTTGTAAAGGGAGACCGACCGAAGGGGGACTCCAACAAAAGAACATCGAGAACGGTCGAAGGGCAACTCAAAAAGGGAAAACCGGCCGAAGGGGGTCTAACCAACCAAAGAATACGAGAACGGCCGAAGGGGAACTCGTAAAGGGAGACCGACCGAAGGGGGACTCCAACAAAAGAACATCGAGAACGACCTAAGGGGAACTCGAAAAGGGAAGACCGGCCGAAGGGGGTCTGACCAACCAGAGAATACGAGAACGGTCGAAGGGGACTCGTAAAGGGAGACCGACCGAAGGGGGACTCCAACAAAAGAACATCAAGAACGGCCGAAAGGGAACTCGAAAAGGGAAGACCGACCGAAGGGGGTCTAACCAACCAAAGAATACGAGAACGGTCGAAGGGGAACTCGTAAAGGGAGACCGACCGAAGGGGGACTCCAACAAAAGAACATCGAGAACGGCCGAAGGGGAACTCGAAAAGGGAAGATCGGCCGAAGGGAGTCTAACCAACCAGAGAATACAAGAACGGCCGAAGGGGACTCATAAAGGGAGATCGGCCGAAGAGGGACTCCAACAAAAGAACATCGAGAACGGCCGAAGGGGAACTCGAAAAGGGAAGACCGACCGAAGGGGGTCTAACCAACCAAAGAATACGAGAACGGCCGAAGGGGGTCTCGTAAAGGGAGACCGACCGAAAGGGGACTCCAACAAAAGAACATCGAGAACGGCCGAAGGGGAACTCGAAAAGGGAAGACCGGCCGAAGGGGGTCTAACCAACCAGAGAATACGAGAACGGCCGAAGGGGAACTCGTAAAGGGAGACCGGCCGAAGGAGGACTCCAACAAAAGAACATCGAGAACGGACGAATGGGAACTCGAAAAGGGAGACCGGCCGAAGGGGGACTCCAACAAAAGAACATCGAGAACGGCCGAAGGGGAACTCGAAAAGGGAAGACCGGCCGAAGGGGGTCTCCAAAGATTAGTAGAATCAACAGATCTACAAAGATGACTCTGCTGGGGAAAAGAGAAATCTAAACAGACAACTCTGTAGGGGAGTATAAGAAGGAATAAGAAGGACGAATCCACTGGTTGCGGTGTAATGCTAAACAACCACTCCTGAGTTTATCACTTTCTGCTAGGGAAAGAAACTGGTAACAAATATCAAACCTGGCCTATGCTTCGAATGCATATGTTTGAATTTTTCTATGGCGTAATGCTCCATACGAAATGGAAATGCTACGCGTTTGGGAGGATGCCATGCAAGAATGCTTATGCAATGCTAAAGAAGCGTCTCAGCAAAATAAATGCTGAAGACAAAGGCAACTCCACCGGGGGCGACAAACTAAATTGTCCTCTGAATTAAAAGATCCTGCTGAGGAAGATTTCACTGAACAACTTCTTGATCACAAACTCTGCTGGAGATGAAGAATCCGAGAGAAATCCCACTTCTGTTGGAGATGGATAAAGATGAATACTGAAGATGGAACCCAAGAAATTTCTCTCCGCTGGAGATTACCCATGGCTTTTACCGAAGACAGAACCCAAAATCTCGATCTAAAAGATGCCAATAACAATTGGACTTAAGACCTGCTGGGAATGTCAACCGCTGTTGAACAAACCACTGTGAAAATCACCACCAAACTCTGCTTGGGGAGACAAGTCAATAATACCGAACCTGCTTGGGGATATTACTGAACTTAACCTGCTGCTGGGAGACATATGTACCTTCACCTTGCTGGGGAATATCAGCCACTATTAGCACACCTGCTTAGGGAATGGTGATTGATGACATCAACTCGGCTAGGGGATACCATCAAGCTTACTCATCTGTTGGGGATCAGACCATACCGTTGTTGGTGAGAAAACATTTCTTGACTAGCTGAGGAAAAATGGGTATATAGACCCTGTGGGGAAGTAACATCTTTGTCCAAAGAAGATATTCCATAAGTCTCCTACTGGGGATGCAGGAGTATCAACTTCTAACTGCTGGCGAGAGAGTGATGAATCAATCACAACTTCAGCTGGGGAAATAATCCTTTATACTCTGCTGAGGAAGATAATCCTCGATACTCTATCTGGGGAGAGTAACAATCTGCTGAGGAGGATGAAATTTCGATGCTGAGGAGAGTAGCTTTACTGGGGAGAAACAATTTTGCCACCCAAACTGAACTGTTTGTATGGTCATAACTCTGCTTGTGAATCCAGCCAGAACCTCCGCTCCATAATAAACATTTGCTGAAAATACCCCAGGGCTATGCTGAAGAGAAGTACCAATGGCAGTTGGCTTCTGACTTGCTGAGGAAAGCTAACCACTACCCACAAATCTGTTTGGGGAATAACCATTGATGATATCTGCTCTGCTAGGGGACGTCATTCTACCCTTACTCCATTGGGGAGACGAAAACTACTTCACCGCAAGCTTGAGAAACATCAACCCAACACCCTTGACTTGTACGAGGGAATATAAATTTGTGTTGACAAGCAATAAACTTCACCAATCCGACCGGGGGAGAGCAAATTTCTGAACTCTGGCTGGGAAGGATAATCAGAATTTTCATAACGCTCATCCTTGAACGATAGAACTTCTCCTATCTTTGCTAAAGACGAACGGCGATTCAAACACCTCCCTCAATGGGAAAAGATATCTTTTAGGGCGCCTTGCCGAGGAAGAGAAATTCAACACTAGGAACTACTTTGTCAATTCATGCTTCTGTTAATCGAATGCTTGCTGATTCTCGCAAATGACCTACGACCCTTTGATCTTCACTTGCCCCAAATTACAGGGTCTAATGAAAGAAATCGTCTCAAGAGGATTTTATAGAAGACCTGGCTGTCACCATGCCCCGGGTCTTCAAACTCTTAGAGATGTATCAGATCTCGACATTACTGCCCCAAACTTCATAATTCATGAAGTAAACTGCCTCGAGAGGATTCGTAATGAACTGAAATACTCTGCCTCAGTATACTGAATCTTGTAAAGGTGCTTTTGATTAACCGTCTTTTAGAGGAGGATAACTTTTCGCGCTCTTGAGGTAGCCTGCCTCGACAGGAGCCTTGAAGTGATTTTTCCCCTAACTGATTGATCCTAGAGATATTTGCCTAATCTCGACCTGATTGCCCCATATTACACGCTTGTGGAGAGATTTATCGGATCTTGACATAATTGCCCCAGTTTGGCTGAACTTTGAAGAAATTTTCTCAACATGACTGCCCATGATTGATTGAACTCTTAAAAGACTTTCTCGACTTGAATTCCCCAGCTTAGCTACACTTCGAAGAGATTTCTTGACGTGGCTGCTCCAGATTAGTTGGATCTTGGAATGACTTGCCCATTTGGCATGATCATTTGATGACTTGCCCCAGCTCAACAGAGTCTTCTGGCATTTGCATCCTATCTTGATCAACCTTTCCACTGTAGAAACTCTCTTGATTTCAAGTGCCTGTTCGCAAGTAAAACTGTTCGTTTTGAAAATGACACTTTTAATGCAATGCATATGACAGTTTTTTTTTGAAATCCAAGTATGTTCACTGGAAAAATGTGGTGACATATAGTGAATGAATCAACGTTCAGACAGTCACACCGATACTAGCATGAATGGTAAGAGAGATCCTTTTATGAGTCAGAACTGACGCGATATTAACCGGAGTATTCTTTCGAAACAACCCTGCTTCAATTAGGTCTTTTAAAGGTTGTAACGTGGCCTGGTTCATGGTTTGAGAAAGAAAGGATATAAGGCTCAAAGTTTTGTTTTAACCCACCCATTCTCCTTGATGTTCTCCAATCCTACGTTCAGTTTATTTAACACAAGTGCTCACCTTCCAAAAGGTTATTGCATGTCATCAGTGATGATTAAAGAGCCCCCAATGCTTTCGGAGTGGCAATCGCTCCTTTCGTCTTTGGTGCCTGTAGTCTTTTGTAATCCTTTTAGCTTTTCGTTCTTTTGTTTTTGCTCTCCCTGATTTTTCCCTGGACTGGTTCTTTTTTAATCTTTCGATTTTGAAGTCCAGCGGGATGCCCTAACTTTTGCCTAAGTCACTTGTTTTTAAGTTCCGACTTAGCGGGCTTTCTTTTTTTCTTTTTCCTTTGATTCTCTTTCTTTTGAACGAATCGTGTGACACTGGCTATCTTGACTTCTTTGAAAGGATTGTGACTACTTCACTCCTTGCGATGAGGGATAACCATTGTGGTTTCACGCCCCTTGACCTCCTGATGAGAAAAAAAAGGTAATGGGTCCTTAGATACGCACTCCTTTTGAAATTTGAACGCTTGGTCAAATTAACTGACACCTACCCTGCCCCAGGTTAAGATTGAGGGTTTTTCGTTTTCAAAAATAAACTCCTACTAATAGGCTCAACGGGGTTGACAAAGGTTTCACTCCCTTATATCTTCGGTGTTTAGGGATTTGACACAATGCCTGTACATCATCAACGGGGTTTCATTCAAAAGCATACAATCAGAAGTTTTACGTCTTTCATTTCGTCATCCTCTCTAGGATCTTACTTTAACAAGCATATGGTATCGATAAAAAAGTATGAGTGAACACGACTGGATTTAATCAAAACATGCATATTCATTTCATTATCATTATCAATTAAAACATACAAGTTTTACAAACGAGTTTGCACTTTAATAGAAAAGAAACTACAAATGCAAAGAAATGACATGATATAATGATTGCCAGCTTAGAGGAACTGGGCTTTCCAAGCTTGATTCGCCACTGAGCTAGCCATCTTCAGAATTGCTCGTTGAAGTCAATATGATAATCACATGCGCAACCGCTCTTGGTGACTTCTTCCATAACCTGGATTGATGAACCCACACGACTGGTTGAAGAGGGACTGTTAATTCGAATACCCTGAGGCGTGAATGAGAACACGTTGGAGTCAGGAAGTGTCTGACCTTTGCTCTTGAGCACCTTACACTTTTTAGTTGAATGCCCCTATGCCCCAGCATGGTAGACACAACGGGCGTTGACATCAAACCTGGCGGATATGGAAAAGGCACTAGATTCAATTCCTTTGGCACTATTAATCCACCCTTGATCAAATTTGGCAACAAGTGACTGTACGATATTGGCAACTGAGTGAAATGCATTTCCGGCTTCCTTGGCCTTTGTCGGGCGTGCTGACGCGGCTGACGGCGGTATGACCGTTGATTCTGAGAAGGTCCCTGATTTGGAGAAGAATATTGTCCTTAATACGAAGACCCATGAGATAGCTGACTCTGAACAGTTGAAGTACCCGAGTGTTGAGAATGAGGTATTGTAGATTATGGGTTGGAATTATTTTCTTCCTCACATTCTTCTTGAGAACTGACAACTGATTCATTTTCGCTAGCTTGGAAGTTTGAGACACCTTGGAGCCTTCCAAATTTGAGCAGGTTCTCAATACGTTCTCCCACCATTACCAGGTCAGAAAATTTCAATGCCCCATTACCAATCATCTTTTCTAGGTACGGACCTTGCAAAGTATCCATGAACAGATCAACCAACTCTCTATCTGAAAGTGGCGGTTGAACACGAGCAGCTAACTTTCCACATCTCTGAGCATACCCTCAGAATAATTCAACATCCACTCGAGATAAACCTTGCAGTTGTAGGCGGCCGGGAGCCATGTCAAGATTATAACTGTATTGCTTCACAAAGTCATTAGCTAGGTCTGCCCATGATCAGATGCTACCACTTTCCAACTGCATATAGCAACTCAAAGATTTCCCACTCGGACTGTCTTGGAAACAGTGGATCATAAGCTTGTCATTGTGGGCATACGAAGTCATTCTCTAGCAAAACATCACCAAATGTTATTTTGGGCAGCTATCCTCTTTGTACTTCTCAAACTTCGGTATCTTAAACTTTGGGAGGCAACACGAGGCCAGGTACCAAACACATGCTCAAAGCATTTAGATCAAGAGTATTACGCCTCTCCAGGGCTTTGAGCTTCTCGTCATCATGCGGTATCTTTCAGCAAACTCAACAGATCGTGGGCCCTTCGACTTCATCTTTGGAACTACCCCTTGGACTATTGGCACAGAGGAAGCAAAACTCTGATAATTAACGACATCAAGAGAAGACAAATGTCCGCCTTAGACAATGGGATGCTCTTGCATAACAAGATCCTCAACAGGGATTCGCACAGGTTGAGCTTGAGCAACATTGTTCACCGGAGGTGGAATGACATTCTCCGTTCTCTGAATATTGGCCTCTCTCCTTGTCATGGTGGTTACAGCTTCCATAAGTTGATCCAACTGATTCTTCATCAAGTCAACATCAGCCCTAGTCATAAACTAGTTCTGCTCTCCTGAGTTCATGATTCTCCCCAAAATACTGATTCAAGTCCAATGCGAAAATCGGGAAACCAACTGCAGGTCGAGGCAAAGGATGGATGAGCTCACTGGTCTGGCCTGGAGAAAGATATGCAAAATGATGCAAGATACAAATGCAATGCAATAATATGAAAGCAATAAGACATGGGATCAAAGCTTCCATATAGTCTGAATAATCACTGTGTTGTGCTGATGACTGAATAAGCTCATAGGTCTGCTCTGGGGAAAATACCGGAATACCAGAATATCCTACTAATCAGAATACTAGAAGGCCAACATATCGGAATAATCAGAATACTCGGATAATCAGAACACCAAAACACCAGGCTGATAAGTCCACACTGATAAGAAAACCAGAATACCGGGTAGGTTGAAGGTCAAGGTTACCTGTAAACCTGTAACCAACTCGCCCCTCTCTCATGTGGGTACTAAAAATGAAATATCCTCAGCTTTTGGCACTGAGGTCGAGAAGCCATAGTACATTCATCCCCCGGGGTACAGTACTATCGCCAATCGAGGAGTGCCTCCACTGATTCTCTTTAAAAAAGGATATCCTATAGCAAGTTCCCAGCATTGGGTTCTTGGATCGAGAATGTGTAATGGGTTTGCCATTTCTGGTCTGCCATTATCACAACTCAGGAGGAGTGTCGTTACTGAGTTCTCGGGAATGGTCACCAGAGTCGACAATTCCTCCAGAGAATATCTACTGGCATGTATCAAACATACAATAGCAGATAGCTCCAGATAGAACCTCGTCTGGCTGTAGGTCTCGTGAACACCCACACGTGGCCAAACACCACAGGAGCGGCACGCCTGCCCACACTAATACCTATGTGTATACTCAAGCCTGGGTAGTGGGCTTATCTCTCAGAACATCCCAACCCGCCAAACAAAAAATCTGGTGCAGCACAGCACAGTCCAGCATAATAATGAAATGTAATGCCATAAATGCGGTAAATACAGTAAAACAGTAATACAACAATACAATAATATACAACAAAATAAAGCACTACAATAAACACCCAATGAAAATAAACAACCAAGCGCTAGGATTGACTCGCAAAGGGGATGGACCAGCAAGAGGTCAACCTGTCCCCAGCAGAGTCGCCAGCTGTCGCTCCCGGGATTTTCATCCAAGTACAAACACGAAAGTGACGCAGAAATAGAGTCGCCAGCAATGTGTATTTATCCCAAGAGAGGGAAAGGAAACACTGCGTAAACCTAAGGGAAGGGCAAAGACATGGTCTCGCAACCAAGAGAAACGGGTAAGGGAGTCAGTTACGCGAAGGAAAGGTATTAACACCCCCGCGCATCCATCGTACTCGATGGGATCCACGCTTGTTGTCTCGATCAAAGGGTGTCATCGTCTGGAGCTCCACTGCTACTGGAAAGGAGAAGGAACGGGAACGGAAAAGAACGGAGAAACGGGGAAGAAAAGAAAATGAAGCGACTCGATAGGACGTCCTCGGAGTCCTAGGCCTACGTATTCCCTCGGGAGCGGGAAAGTCAGAGTCAACATAGTTCGGACACGAACTAGGGGGAAGTTTGCTTGCCAAGACATCGCCATCTTGTGCCTACGTATCCTCAATCTAACCAGAAGGAGGAAATTAGAGCAGTCGTAGTTTGACCTAACGAGGTCTTGGTGTTTTTTATGAGCGACGTTAAGTTCGCGTCTGGCAGTTAGGGTCGATGCCTGTTTGCGACGAGACGGAAGTAACGTGCCCTTTTCTGAAAATGAGTTTGAAACTGAATGACCCCGAAGGATAAAAAAGGGGTTGAATTTGTTTTGGGTTTTTTAGACAGAAGTGTTTTGGTTATTTCGTAGTTATAACAAGTATTGCACTAAAGTCTATGACATAAGATCGAATGTCTCGCGTATCGACCCAAGACGGGACGTATGCTAAATATTCTAAGAAAGTGAAGGAAGATCCCCCACTATCTCATTTCCCACATATAAGGCTCGTGCGCAATACATGTTAATCCTTTATTAAGTGTTTTATAAAGATTATGAGATGAGAAGAGAAGACTCAAGTTGAAAAGAAAACACTAAAGGGAAACTAATGCTCCTAATGTTATCATGCAAAAGTGGCCCTAAGGTCAAGGTTTAAGAACCTAAGTCTAAGAAGAAGAGAGGTATAACACTACCTAATGCTTATCCTACCTCACCTTAATAAAAAATTAAGGATGAGCTAGGATCCCAAAGGGATGTGAAGAAGTTATGCACAATCAAGCATTATATCATGCTATTCACAAACACACAAGAGAAAGTAAAAGAGATGAGATGAAAGGAGGAATGAACATGGATAACCATCCACATGTCCAAATGCCTTACCTCTTCCCCTACAAAAAAGGTTAGCATAAAATCATCACAAGTAATAAGAACAAGTGAAAGAAACTAGTCCAAACAAATCTAGTTGTCTTAAGAAGACAACTTAAGAAGAAAACAAAACTCAAACCAAAAGGAAAAGGTTCTAATGGTTAAGGATGTTCCAAGGGAAGTAGGTACATCTTAATGGTCTCTACTAATGCCAAGGTATCAAACAAAGTCGAACTATGTTGGAACATGCACCAAAAAATCAAACAAATACAAGTTAAACATTAACTATGCAAGATGAATGCATACGGTTCATAAACATGAAGGAATGCACATGTAAACATCAAGGTCAGAAGTAAATGACATTTATTGATGCATGGATATGTCATTAATATGGCATATGATCCATGAATGCAAGCATGGATCAAGTAAGAATAAGTGGGAGCAAACATTATTCAAGTCCTAACAATGAAGCATACTTGTAATGCAAGTAGGAAATGAAGATGTAAGATGAATAATCATGCAAATGGATACAAGGCAGCAGCTCATGACATTTGAAATGGCATTTAGAAGTCAATAATGTTCTTACAAAGTCCATACAAGTCTCATATTGAAGCACATTGAAGAATAAGAATAACTAGGTCCAAACAAGTTCATACAAGTTCAAACTATGCACATACTAGACAAAACAAACCAAAAGAAGTCATGTAAGTGAAATGAATCATGCATGAGCATCCAAGTCAGTAGCATGTCACCCTTTACATGAAATGGAAATCAAAATAAGAGTCCTATAATATTCATACACAACTCATGTCATTATTTGCTAAAGACCAAGAGCAAAACAAGTTCAAAATTGTCAAGTATGGATGACTTAGGAAATGAATGAAGATGGATGAAATTAGAGTGGGTCAAGGGCATGTTAGACATGTCAAGGTCAGAGGATATTGACCTCTAATAGGTCTCATACAAGTCCTAAAAGAAATAGAAGAAGTACATCACACAAAGTACAAACAAAGTTAACAAACAATGTTCAATTTGGAGATTACACATCAAAGTCACAATGCATAAAACAAATGGGCACTTGTGGGTCAAAAGAGTATTTACAAGTATATGAACATATTATAGGTCCTATGATATCATGTATAATGGAATGATGCAACAAGTAAAAGCATATTACACAAACAAATGAAACTAAAACAAGTTGAACAAGTGAAGACAATTTGTGGTCATATGAATTCAATAAAAGGGAAATGAAGTTATAAGTCACACATGCATGGTTAGTGATGATCTAAAACAGAAAGTGAGTCAAGTTTGGATAGCTTTTAGGTCATGTAAGTCTTCATGAAGATATGGTATGCAACACATAAGACAAAGTAGACAAAGAAGAGTCAAATATCAAATGCCAATCCATGTTCAATTAAGTCTATACAAATTAATCAAAGTTAGGAGTTAAGGACCTATATTTTGGATTTAGAAGACCTATAAGGATGCCTAAACATGTACACAAATTAATGCACAAGTATCATGTTGAATGGTTACACAATGAACATAAAGCCTTAGTACTTGCACTCTAAACATCTACACAATCAAGGTGTACTTTAACAATTAACACAAGCATGATTAAATGTTGTAAAAATTCAAAGGAAACAATTGAGATGGATTTAATTAGAGGCTAAACAATATACAAAAGAATGAGCAAAAATTCATTTGTTATCATGTTTAAACAAGACCTATAACATGCACTATAGTCATTGAACAAACACATACAAGATGACACTCAAAAGCCAATCAAATATCCTCTAAAAAATCCCAAGAAATTAGACAATAGTACTCAATATGTCCTAATATCTCATGTCAAGTTCCATGTAAAAAATCAATACCAAACTTTTTATAGAAAATGATTTGCGCACCAAGTATCACAAACTATGCTCATTAAGACACAACACAAAGAGAATTCCAAAACGGGCATCAAAATTAATAAAAAATAGCAAAAATAAAAGAGAGGGTTAGTACCAATCATGAATTTTCTTGGAATTTTTAGTGAAAAGGAACTATTTTTACAAAAACGTTTTCAAACATGTATATAAAAATAATCAAAAATAGCAAATAAAGGGAGGGGGTGCAGTCAGTAACGCGCCTCAGTTATTATGCACAATGGGCCTCAGAAAAGGGGGTGCGCAAAGCAATCACCCTAGGCCCATTACGTGCATGGCCTGTGGTCTATGCTATGGTCCTTGGTCAAGATGGTTGACTCACGAATATCCATCAGATGGAGTCAATGCAATTATTAATCCAATCTAAGGGTTGAAAATGTATGACCACAATAACCTGTATGCATACCACCAATTACCACACATGCAGAAAGAAAAGGAATTTTAATTCGGCGGCGCATTATCATTGGTTGATCCATAAACTCATGAGTGAATAATAAAATGACACACGTGCAAATGCTTAAAAGCTCAGACGCCGGAGCCCTAGCTCCGGTCGTCTTCTCCGGCCAGCCCTGCCGGAGTTGGCTGAAACCCTAACCAAAAATAACATACGAGCACATCATTTTGTATGGTTTTTCATGTATATTCTAAATCTACCATTATCTTTCACGTATCAGGCCTACACGAAGCAAACAAGAAAATGGATCCACAACTGAAAATCACGCTAGGACTACATTTTTCATCAATAATCAGTGCCTACACTCCATAGGACTTCAGATAATCACTCCTCCACGCTTTTAAATGCTTAATACAACATAACTGAAAGTTTAATAAGAATCAACTAACCTTTAATGGAGCACTCCACTAATCCTTGAAGAAAACTTCGAGACAACTTCAAATCTTCTCCAAATGGCTTCTGAACACGAAATAAACGTGTATTATCCAACGAATCTTGCTCAACACTAAACTGATGAAGCTGATCTTTGAAGCTTGGATTCACCAAATCGATTCACCACAGTTCCACTCTATTGCTTATAGAAGAATCTATCCATTTGTAGATGAAGAATCCAGAAAAACTTGCAGAGAAAAAAACTTGCAGAGAAGATACTTGGAGATAGAGATTCCAAGAAGTGTGCAATGAGAGATGAAGATGAGAGAATGAGTGAGAAATGCTGTAACCGACTCCGTTGCACCTTGGTTAGAGGATTATATATGCAGTTAGAATGAATAAACTAAGGTTAAAGTTGAGTTAAGTGTGGTTAGAGTTGAGTTAAGAATGAGTGACAGTGAAAAATGGAGAGTGATTATGGTAAACACGGGTTAGTGGGCCTTATTCATGTGCATGGAGGTGCATGCCATGATGATGATGGCCTGTTATGGAGGAACGAATCTTAGCTGGTACAACCATAATGCTTGCTGGCTAAGTTTCTTTTGTTTTCCTCTCACTTGGCATATATGGAAGGAATAATACATGTGCATGCTATGTGAAGAGATTGCATGGCTTATTTAGGCAATGTATTTCGTGACCAAAGAGCTGAATACAAACCAAAACCAAAATTTGCCTAAAACTGACTTAATGAGATTCAAGTGACCAGCTGACTTGTTGCTCAAGCATCTCACAAATGGCACGTGCGTTTTTTCTGTTTGAGAGGCCTTTCAAAAGATCTCATAATGAGCTTCCAATTGTGCTTTGAATCATTCCAATTGGAGCTCAGATGAGAGAGATATGCTGGTTCAAAGTTGAGAAAAAAATTATTTAGCTAGGTAGATTGTATGCATGCATGGGCTGCTCATGTTGCCAAAATTTCCTCTTTGATACCCGTGACTTGATCTTGCCATATCTTGAGATGTATTTGTCAAAATGAAAAACACTCAACATCAAAGTTGTAGAGGGCCACGAGATGAACAACTTTCATGTTGAACACTTTTTCATATAACAATTACATCATGGAGAAAATCCACCATGAACATGTACCTCTGCATGCACACCAGGTGTTTGATTAATTTACTCCGAGCTGGCTGGTCATGACTTGGTTGACAAGCCCAACATGCCTTGAAAACCCTTAACTTTAAATGACTATATCTCCCTCAATTTTGATCCAATGGAGATGTTCTTGTTATGGTTTTTAAGCTTGGAATGTGAACTTTTGATAGGCCTCCATAACCTTTGAGTTTGAAGCTTGGAACATGGAAAAAGAATGCTCCAAAGATGGCCCTTCAACTTGACAAAACTTTCCATAAATGGAAACTCTTCATTACTATTTTTGGCAACGTTGCACATTTCTTGATTTTTGATGAATCCCTTGGTATTTCTTGATCAAACCCTCACCAATGATCATATTTGAAATGAGGAACATGAAATTGACCTCAAAAAGTCAAGAGTTGACTTTTTCCTCTGCACAGTTGACTTTTCCACAATTTTCCCGATTTTCAATCAAGTGACCAATTGAATATCCTCTGGAACAAATTGACGGACAATTCTCCATCCTTAGACACTTAAGGACCTTTAGAATACCATGAAATCAAGTCTTACCCAAAAGATCAGAAATAAACTAATTTTATGGCAAACCCTAGTTTGGTGCTCTCAGTCTAGGAGAAATCAGCACATCCTCCAAATCTAAATTCCTCTGAGTATGAAGTGTATCCTCTCAAACAAAGATGAGATATGCCATTTGGTAATGATAAAAGCTCAAAGACCTTGCCCATTGGGGTGTTATACACAAGAATCCCAAAACCCTAATTGCACTGGTCAGGAGAAGGTGGTTCCCTTGAAATCTCTTGTCAAGCTTGATCATATGATGAGGTGATGGTAGGTCACTTAAGATCTCTTGAGGCTCAAGGCTCCTTGGATTTGACTTAGATACCTTGATCCCATGCTAAGGCCAATGGTATGCAGTGATGATTATGCAAAAATGCAATAAAACATAAGCCAATTAAAGTTAAAAACATGAGGGCAAGTTTTGAGGTGTTACAGTATGCACTTTGTGCGTAAAATCTAGGAAGGTGGGCTCAAGAATAAAGCCACCAGAAGGAACCTCCAAAGGCGGGGATGCTTCCCCCTAACTAGTGAAGAGATTGAAGATTGAAGGATCAGAGAGGATGCCCTTTGGAGACATCTGCATAGTTATCGTTTATTTCTCTACTACTTGAGTACTTTGTTGTTAATTTTTATAGGCGAGTATTGCATCTTTGCTAATTATTAGGACAATGCATTTCATGGGGTGAACATTTTTCTCTCTTCGCTTTTTCAGAGGGTGTTATACCCCAATCTTGTCCTACCTATTTTGCATTGAATTATTCCTTTTTTTTAAATTTATTTCCATCTGTACCAGCATAACTACTTCATCTGGTCATGTATGGTCATTAGTGAAGGTGTGAAAAACACAAGAAATGGGGGGATTTGAATTGGGTTTTAGAAACAAAAGTTTTGACCAACTCAAAAATTCAACAATCAAAAGATTAAACAATGAGAGAGACACACAGAGTTTTATCCTGGTTTGCTTGAAACTCAAAGCTAATCTAGTCCACCCGCCAAGGTGATTTCGCCTTATACACAAGTACTTAATCTACTATAATCAACTGATTACAAGTGCACTAGCAACAACTAGTGACTAACAAATCACAAATACAAATAGTAAATGTCTTCTCAAGGATACTGACCAAACTGGTCCCTTAAAGAACTACAAACAAACAGTTTGAATAAAGATTGTGTGTTTACAAATTGCTTCTACACAAGCAGATTTACATAAATGAAATACAAAAAATACTCAAAGAAAAGTTTGCGAAGCCCCTCATGGTCTCTACCATTTTGGATAGAATGTTGAATGCCTTGAAGCCTGCATATAAGATGCTTTTTGAGTATTCGAACACTATTAATAGTATGAAGATTCCACTTCATAGCAGTAGTCTTGAGGGAATCCAAGTTGTGCAGCAGAGGTTGATTTGTTTGCCAGACCGACTTCAGCATTTGATCCAAGGTATCTTCAACTAACCAGGCACACTCAAATTTGAAAGTTTTAGGAACCCTTCCAAACTCTCTATCAGCCAAAGTAAGAAGCACATGATGGTGATCAGAAAAATCCAACTTATGCAACACTTTAATATGGGCTTCGGGATAGGAATTTCTCCAGCTAGCATTACAAAGAATCATATCTATTTTTTTATACATCTCAGAACCACCATGAGTAATAGGACCTCTCCAAGTAAAAGGATATCCAACACTACTCATATTAAGGAGGTCACACTTATTTATACATTGTTGAAAGAGAGAACATCGTTTCAAGGAGACCTAAAGACCACCTCTTTTTTCATTGAGATGAAGGATATCATTAAAATCACCTCCAACAACCCAACCATCGTGCATATCGTGAGCAATGTTGGCAAGAGCGTGCCATATCTCCTTTTTTCCTCTCTTCTATCGGGTTAGCAAAAACAGCAGTCATAAGTCAGGTATTACCATCATCATTAGAAATTTGAGTATGCAGGAACTGGAAGTGTTGTTGAAGAATATTCACTTGAAGTTTTTCAATTTTCCAACCCAAAGCAATCCCCCCAGAGAAACCTCGTGCTTCAGAAAAGGCAAAGATATTTAAGCCTAGGATAATAAAAGTATAGTTAAGCCTACTATGGTTGGAACGAGTCTCCATAATAACAAGAATATTAGACTTTTTATCTTGAATGTAGATGTTGCAAACACGAAAAAATACCGTATTGCTAGCTCATCTGTAATTTCAAAACAGGAAGGATATAGGATGACTTATCATAAAAAAACATATAAGAGAAGAAAAAAACACCCAAGGCATCAATTTTGACTTCCTTCCACTATATCCTCTTCATGTTTCCCCAAGGGTTCAGTCTTCTCGTCACTTTCTGCTGAATGTGGATAACTGCTAGAAGATTTAGATTCTAGGCTGGGAAAAGAGGAAGGGGTTTCCTAAGGCTTATTATCTTTTGCTCCATTTTCCCTTAAGCTTTAGGGACCAAGTTGCTCCCAATTAGTTTTCTGGCCATGGAAATTCTCGTTGTTGAGGTTGGATATGATAACTTGGGTGGTAGTATTTTGGGCTCCTTTAAGGTTATCTTCTACAAATTCTTCCTCCAAAAGTTTATCCAAATCCTCCTTGGTTTTAACCCATGCTTGATCTTTCTCACTGGACTTGTTAATTCCTCTATAAGCTATCACCAGGAGTTTATCAAAACTCTTTGCTTTTTTTTATTTATTTCCTAATTCTGCTTCCTTTATTTTCCTGGGTGGATAGGCCTTCTGAGTCCTTAGGATACTCCAATTCATGTTGTTTCTGAGTATATTTATACTTCTTAACTTTACTTGCATCTTCAAAGATATTGTTACAAAGTGTTTCCTTTTGGTTGCTAACATAGCCCTCAATTATAGTTTTAGGATCCTTAGTGTGGTTATCTTTGAGTAAGGCTTGGAATCTTGAGCCTTTTGAAGTGGACAGATCCTTGCCTCTTTTCTCAATAGAATCTTCTTTGAAAGTATCTTGTTTACTCCTTCTTCCCCTCTTGGTTTTCTGAACAATGGTCCAAGACCCTGTAACACTCCCTTAAAATCCATGTTGCTCCTCTGTGATATTGCTTCCAGAAGGGTTAGTTTTTTTATCTCCATCTTTGATCATGTTATCTCCTTTATGAGATTTGCATCCCTCAGTTGTATGTCTGTACTTTCCACAATGAAGGAAGAGCAAGTGTAAACCTTCGTATTCAACTTTAAAATGCCTGCCCTTAATAGCAAACATATCAAGAAGAGGTTTAGCCAGATCCACTTGTATGCACGATCTAGCATACTTCCCTCTTTCCTTGGACAACGTATTCTTATCCATTTTAATGGCTTTACCAATCCTATTTCCAATTAAAGTGAGCACTCTTTGGTCGTAATACTCAATAGGAAGTCCTGGAATTCAAACCCACGCAGCAAGTTGACTAATAATATATTTCGATGGCCAGAAATTAGGGCTCCACTCATGCACTATAAGGTAGTGGTCGTAGATCAACCAAGGACATTCAAGAAGACCAGTCTCTTGATCTTCCTGATTAGTAAATGTGACCAGATAAAATTCTTGACCAAGGTCAATAATTTTGAGAACTCCTCTCTTAGCCCACATGAGTTGAAGTCGATTTTCCAGAGCCTTATGTCTAATATTGTGCCTCAACATCTTGATCATGACATTTTTTCCCAGGGTTTTGCAATTCGTCGTTCTTCAAATTCAGACAAGATGAACTCGAGACATTCATAGCCACTGATCCACTTTTCCTCAACTCTGATAATGTGAGAGCCCTCTTCAGAATCTTGCATATTGATTTCAGCTTCACTTTGTGTATCCAATTTTTGTGAGGACTCCCCCGTGACTATGTTTTTGTATGACATTGTTTCAATCTGAGAACTCTTGATGGTAGGGTCTTCAGCTACAACCGAAGTTTGGATTAACTCTTCAAATTCTCTAACCTTGTTAGAAACGTAGTTTAGAGAATCCTCGTCTTGCACATTCAAGTTTAAGAGTACAAACTCTGAAACATGGATATACCGATGACGCTCAGGCGAGATTTTGAAACCATAAGACAAAAGAAACATGTTTGATTCAAACTCCTCCAGAGAGTCCATACTGATCAGGTCCATAACCCTAAGATTAGGAATTTAAACCAAAATCAGAGAAAACATCCTGGAGAAGATCAATTCGCCCTGAAGAAAGACTAGAATAGGTTCGAAATTGCCCTCTAGAGCGGTGCAAATCAATAAATTCGAAGAATTTTAACATTCGCCATTGTGTTGGAAGCACGACAAAAACCTACTTGAAAATCGCCCAATAAAACTCTAACAACGCCCGTCCACAATGTAATTTTAAAAAATAAAAATGCTAACGAGTATCCCAGGTGCACTCGTTAAGAGTTTAAATCGATATGTTTTTATTTGAAAATAATTATATTTAATGCATTAATATTGAAATAGTTGTCTTTTTTAAAGAATAAAAAGTATGTTTTATTGTAAATACTTGTATTCAATGCATTAAAAATAAAAATAATTAGTTTATTTAAAAAATATTTTCTTTATTTGAAATTCTTAAGCATGAGCATGAGCCTTAAAATAAATTGTCACTTGTGTAATTAGATTTAGATTTTAATTTTAAATTCATTCATTAATCAAAACACCAATTCTAATATTTTAAGTTATTTAAAATCTAGTCCACTTAAAGGTATTTATTGGCCCTATTTTGACCAACATTGTTTACTCATGCATAAGCCATTAGAGACTAGGGAGTGGTAGAAGAAAAGTCTATCCTTCTTCCTTTTTCATTATATAGTTGAATGAAAAGGGGGAAAAAATTTATCTCCCCATCACAAAAAATTGAGTAGTTATTCATAAATCAAATTATTTTGAAAATTTCCCAAAATTAAATAATTAAATATAATCAAATCAAATGACAATTAAGTAATTGGTTAGAGATAAACCACCCAACTTAAAATATATCGAATTTCCTTAAATACACCTACTTAATCTAAATCCAAGGCTGTCATGATGACAACTTTGATCACAATCCTAACCCTAATTATCTACGTGGCAATTTTCCTATCTCTAATGGTCTATGTGGCATTTTCTTAGATTATTCCATATTATTTCTAACCCTAATTGCTTACGTCTAATAGTATTAATAATAATAATAATATTAATAATAATAATAATAACAATAATAATAATAATAATAATAATAATAATAATTATGATAATAATCATTTAACACTTAGTTTATAAAAATTATAAGAAAATTTTATCATTTAGCACTTAGTTTATAAAAATTATAAGAAAATTTTGTCTCTATTTTATTTAATGACTAAATCATATATTTAATTTTATATACAATTAAGAAATATAATAAAAATATTTTTCATTAAATTAATTTTGTACAATAATTTTAAAATTCAAATTAAAAATATTATTTTTAACTTTAAAATTGTTTTTGAAAATTAGTCTATCAAATGAGTTTTTGTATGTATCATGATAAATAATAACTAAATAAATAGTAATAAGGTAATCAACAAAATAAAAATAACACTTATAAACTTTTAGTTTGGATTTTCTCCACTTTTTTCGATCAACTCTTCAAATGTTATTATTTAATGTTGAAGTCAGGAAATAACTGATCTTATATATTTAATTTTTATATTAAATATAATTTTAAAATAATCTATAATTTCATATTTAGTTATGTTATATTTTTTTATAATTTTTATTTACACACAATTTTATATATATATATATATATATATATATATATATATATATATATATATATATATATATATATATATATATTTGTAAAAATCGAATAAGACTAATTCCTAAAGCTGTGTAGGACTATAATGAATGGAAAAGATTTTCCTCAAGATAATTAAATGCTAGGGCGTGCCTATGGCCGGGTTTGAAAACACAACCTCCGATTAATCTGAAAGAAATTAGCATCCTTAACCTAAATAAATTTAAATATAATAGTATGCCTAAGAATTTTATTGTAAGAAAAAATATTATTTTTTTCATAAATGTAATCTTATATTAGTACTTATTCAATTATTTTTTATTGGATTTAAATAATATGGTCATATAAATATATATCATTTAATATACAATGACATTAATATATTATAGGTCAACCGCGCAACGCGCGGGTTTTACTCTAGTATATTAGAATTTAAATCAATGGAATGATTTTTTTTTGGCGGGTTTTACTCTAGTATATTAGAATTTAAATCAATGGAATGATTTTTTTTTGGTAATGGAATGATTTAGTAAATGGCATTCGTAGTAAGAGGAATCGAAATCAATAAATGGCAAATTCATATGGCCTAACCTTCAAGAGAGAGACTACTAGTCCAATTACAGCCCCTAATCTCCAAAACACGAATACGTACTTGTTCATCTTTGTTTCCAGCCACCCATCACTCCTCACACTAGGATGTTTCCATTCCTCATTTTGATCCACCGAAGTCATTCCATATTTTGATCCACTGAAACATTATGGTCACCTTAGACGCTAACTAAAAACTCCACAGGTTCGTGCTCAACTACCCAGACATCAGTTTTCTTGAACATAATGTAAACCTCCACAGTGTTTATCAATACTTAAATTTTAAGCATACCCACATTACGATGCTTAACGATTTCAGGGATAAGATAAAAGTTTTTGCATAACAATAATTCAGTTTATAAGTAGTCAATGACTACAATACAAGCCTTACTATTCAGAATAATACCTTCTGACCATAACGGATGATAACAGGGCAATCGCATAGAGACATGTAGAGAACCTTTTTTGTAGGTAAGTTGGCAAGGGTTGGGGAATGTGAAATGACATAGTCCATAAATGGAGCATTGGATTGGAGAAACTTATTCCAGACAGTGTCGGAGTTGGCTGGAGAACGAAAAGTGTAGAAACGACGGAGAGTCGGCACACATCAATTGGTGTAGTATAAGAGAGTATGGAGGCAATGCACCCTTATGTTAATCCCTCAAACTCTGCCATCACTCAATTAGTATTAGCTCCACCAGGGTTGCAAGGGTTGCTCTAAAATTAAAGAGGTCAGAAAGAGATACATTAAAGCTCAAATTTCATAGTCACTTTCCCTCCGATCACAGTCTCTAGCAAACAAATTTCAAATCAAATATGGAACAAGGATACATTAAAGCTCAAATACCTGAAAATCTAATCAGCACATGCAAGATTGAGTTTCTCCTCGTACAAGTTTAATAGATAAGACGATTCCTTCTCAAAACGTACTATAAACCTATCAAGAAACCTCTTCTCAGGCATTACAAATGGAGTAGTTAAGCTTGCGGTGTTATTTCTCAAACCATTATTCAGAAGAAATTGCACAACCGAGGCCCTTGGAATGATCATTTTTTCCAAACTTAATGAAAAAACCGAGGGTTGTTTGGTAAGGACCAGAGCACCCCAGCCCAATTGATTTACCCAGAAATTCATCACTAAATTAATTTTCTCAACGGATATTAACATATAATTAGGTTGCTTTTTAAATGCTTCAATGACATCTTCATCAGACCAACCCCACTTCTTAAAGGTATCAACTTTCTCCTTCCACCTGGTTTTAGGTACTCTTGTTTTCGCAACCAATGCTACACCAAAAGTTGTTTTTGAAGGATTAAACACCAAATCCTTTATCATCCACTAAATTCAGCATGTCATGCGCCTGCAATGTCCGATTCTTCCCTCGAAGAATTAATGCAATGTTTGCGTCGGCTACTCCATTCTCAACGAGTAATCTGATATTTTCTGACATATGAATTGTGAATTGCAGAAGCAATAGTGTCCTTGTGAGATTGCAAGAATCTATAAACCAATTCATAGGTTGGGGCTATATAATTCTCCAAGCTTGGACACAAGATTCTAGGGTTCTTGCTGACAAGGTTAATAATGTCAGAGTTAGAAGCACCTTTGGAGAGAAAAAATTCAAACTTTGGTAACACCCTTTTGGAGAGGTTGCAGGATAGCAGCCATGGTGCCTTGGCAATCATGCCGCGTAACTGGGAATTAGAGAAACCATAGTTTATGAAGAAGTTGATAACAGAGTCAGGATTTTGGGTGGTTTTGAAACCAATACGGTAGGCGGAGCAAAGTTTGGAAGCGGATTGTGGGGAGAAATCTAAATGGTTGATGAGGTAGGAGACTTGGAATGAAGTTGAATCTGAATGCAGAGAGGATGGTGATGATTGTGGGGAAGCTAAGCGCTTGAAATGGGTTAGGGTTGTGTTGCGCCATGGAAAGGGATACAAAATTAGTTTTGTTACCGGCGGTCGAAATGCTTCCCTCAAGTTCATAAATGGGATGGACACATCTATTGGGACTACCATTCTCATGCACCACCCCTTAATTGAGATTAAAGATTGGTGAGAAGAGAGGTGAAGTAATGGAGGTTGATTATAACTATTTGGATAAGGTTAAGCTTCTGAAAGTTAAAAGTAAATCTTGACACAAGGAAGCTTATCAAACTATTGTTGTTCATTGGGAGTTCAACCAATAGTGAATTAAAAATTTAACATAAAAGAAATTTTATATTTATATATATATATATATATATATATATATGCATTTTTTAATCAAATTATATTTTAATAATATATAAAATACTAAAATCTGTTACTCTTTTTTTTCTTATAAAATTTAAATTATATAATTTCTCTTCCCTCGCTGTTGATAACAACTTGCTGAGTATTTTTTCTCTCGCTATGTTATATAATTTTGCGTGTTTTAATGAGTTGCACGAACAATTTGAAAACTAATTTGCAGGTTAATTTATCTTATTATTAAATATCATATTCATCTATTTCATTATGATGTTAAATACATTATATATTTTTACAAATTTTGTTAAGATAAGATATTGCAAGCAGTTTGTTTTCAAGCTCATGCAATAGATTTGAGAAAAAGTGTCAAAATTTTAGATAAAATTCTTAGGGCCTCAAGAACAAATGCTAAAATTGTAAGATACTTAACTTAAATGTGGTTTGCTCGTATACATAGAGGAAAGGAAATTCATGCACAGACAAATTGGCAAACCATGGATATATCCTACAAACTTTTATGTGGTTGGACACATTACCGCATTTCATTAAAGAGGATTTCTTCAAGGATAGTCTCCTAGTTTTTAGATCGTCCTAATTTATTTTATTTTTTCAAAATGAGTGTTCATTAGAGAGAAATGAGAAATATTAGTGATCTCTCCAAAATATTTGGCATGCGTAATTTAGGGTGAAATTTACCCTTTTACCCTTGCCATTGCCTCTAATTTAACCATTACAATTGAATCACTATTAATTTACCAAATAGTGAATGTTAAACATGCTTAGAGAAAAAGTGGAGTAGTGTTATATTTGTGAGTGTCCTAAACAAAGGCTCCCTCCCTCGCCCGAGAGTTGTGTCGCCTAGGCGATATCCTTGCAAGAACAGAAGGATCACCCTTGGAACTGATGATCTGTGTATTGTCGCTACTTAGAGGAAAAAGAGTACTAGCCGTTGAAGATTAAGTTGTAAACAACTTCCCATGAACATGAGGGAGCAGTTGCCGCCTCTAAGGGTTAGCCAAACTCTAGGCCCGGAAAGCCTTTATAAATATCTCTCCTCTAAGGGTGAGACGGGACAAATCTTAACCAATACATATAACACCCACCTATGTATATACCTAAGTACTCCACTTATATACAGAGCCTCTCACCTCACATGAGCAGGTCCTCTAAATCACCGATTCACCACCAAACACCACCATACATGATTTCTTGCCTCCGTGTGCAATCCTTAACCACCATCAATGTAATATACCTACAAAGACCTCTGGGTGTCCCTTCCCTTTGCAGGGGCAACACGTACACCTATGCTTTTTGACTAGTATGGTTAGGGTTATTTTCGGTCCAGTCTGGTCCGAATATTTGCTTTCCCGAGAACCAGACCGAAATAGTAATCGGGTAATCTAGGACCGGACCGAAACAGTAATGGGTAATTTTTTTGGACCGAAACTGGACCGTTACTTCGGGTATCCGACAAAAGTATCCAATATAGTATCCATTTTCGGTATCCGATAAAAAAAATTATTCATTCCCGAACCGAGTAGATTTCGGTCGGTCCATTGGTCCGGTTCTATTGGGCCGGTTTGCTGGTGGATCTCGGATAAACCGACCCAAATACAGCCCTAAGTAAGGTTGTGCCCGCCATGGTCCCCCAATAAAACTAACATAGGCCACACCTTCTTCATCACCATCAACCTACTCGCTGTCACCCTCTACTCATACACCTAGCCATTTGCGATCGTGGTTAATATGAGAGCTCATTCCCCTACGTTAGCAGTGATGTCGACGTTCTGGCGAAGATGCGTGCAACCATGTGTAATACCCCAAAATTTGCCTTCTCATTTTTCATATCATTTAGCATGTGCTTTCATTTCATTGCATTCAAGCATATAAAAATAAAACATTAAACATTGCATTGTATCTTGCATAAGGGCATGTGATCAGTTGATTCTCAAAGGTGTTGATCATCCAAAGCAAGAGAATAAAAGCCAAGGGTCTCTCAACAAGCCTCAAAGGTCTCTTACATCATATATCACCCCAATTGATCTCACAAGTCATGAGAAGATGGGAATTCAGCAAAAAGAGTGGACAGTTCATCACCTCCTATAAAAAAACAGTCCAAATTAGGGTTTTGGATTCAAGCAGTCTCCTGATGAAATTTTGATTCAAACTTGGTCTCAATGTTTTCTACATGATGTCAAGCATCTAAGGATGGAAGATTGGCCATTGGTTCATTTTAGAAGAGGTTCAATTGATCAGTTGCTTGAGAATCAAGAAATTGGGGAAAAAGTCAATTGTGCAGTGAAAAAAGTCAACTCCTGACTTTTTAAGGTCAAATTCATGAAATTCAAGTTACATATATTCATTGGACAAGATTTGATCAAGAAATGATGGAGGAATCATCAAAAATCAAGAAATGTACAAAGTTTCCTTTTTTAGAAACTTAGGGTTTCCAAAAATGACAAGTTTGGACCATTTGGCTATACACTTTGAGGCTTCCTTTCTCCATAATAAAAGCTTCAAACCTCAGGCCTAAGTTGAGCCAATTAAAGTTCACATTCCTAGCTTCAAATCCATATAAAGAACTCCTCCATTGGATCAAAATTGAGGGAGTTCTGATCAATCAAAATTTGACAAAACTAGGTCAAAAACCAAGTCATGACCAAGCAAGAACAGGTCTGCGCACAGTCATTTTGTCAAACAGGTGGTGGGGCAGATGTAAAGCTATTTTTCTCATTGAAGAAGGCTCCAAATGGAAAAATGTTGAACATCAAAGTTTCTCGTCTCTATGTCCTCTTCAACTTTGAGGTTGGAAATTTTTTCATTTGAGCAAGCTATGAGGGAGATATTAGGGTGCAAACATGGTTGCTCTACACTAAAAATTCATGGGCCATGCTGCCATGCACAACTCAATTTGCCACGCCCATGAACCAGGTGGAATTTTTTATGTTTCAAGCCAATTTGTAAGGGTGTTAAATGTTTCAATTCATCTTAATTTCAACATCAAACTTATTCTCCTATGTCTTCTCTTTATAATGACACCAAAACCATGTCATTTTATCTACTATGCATAGAGAATTATCTTGCCAAACCTCATCTTTTTCATCATGCTTTGGCTGCTACTAAATCAGAAGAAAGCTACATTGTTGTTGTTAATTCATCAGTTCACATGTATACTATCAAATGCCATTCATCCATTTCCTTATTTGCACATACAAAACTCTTACACTCATGTATGTACATCATGTACTATGCATGGGAATAGAAATATTTCAAATATAAACTTATATGACAAGCTTCCTTGCTGCAGCATATAATAAACACATCATCACCATCATCATTCATAACATCAATAACAACACAACATGCCACGAGTTCCTTTTCATTTTCAGCCTGCTTCCCACACCTCTCAATAACTTCATCACCACCATTATTTCTCCATTATCCTCACCATAGTATTGTGAACTCTCCACGCCATATCCTAACCTCACTAACTCGGCCATAACTAACTTAACTCAGTTAGTTAGGTTGAACTCATTTAACCCAGCTCCAACTCACTTAACTAACTCAATTAACCACCATAGTTAAATCTTAACTCAACATATATATTCAAACTCACTCAGAATTAAACAAGAACACTTCATTTTCTTACTCTCACTCCAAAACACTCTCAAGTTTTCTCTCTAAACTCTCTCTCTCTCTCTCTCTCTCTCTACACGAATTCATCAAGATTCTTTCTCAATCTTCATCATCAAGATACTGAAGCTTTGAAGCATGAAAGATTGAAAGCATATTCAAGTTCTGAACCTCCATTTTCTCTTCCTTTCCAAGATTCAACAACATTTATTTTGCTCAAAATCGAAGTTCTAGAAGTTCAAGATCTCACAAGATTCTCTGGTTTTCTTGCAACTCAATCTTCTCCAAATTTCAAGTTCAAAATTCTTCAACTTATTCTGCTCAATTATCTTGTTTTTAAGCTTGTTGTTGATGTGATTTTAGCTCAATAGGAGCATCTGACATTCTGGCTAGTTGATAGAGCTCCTTAGGAGTTTAGACTGAAAATTAGGGCTAACTTCTTGAGTTCGATTCTCTCTGTGTGTTTGTGATTTGAAAATTCTGAGACCAAATTCTTGTTCTGCTTGAGTTCCTCTTTCGTTTGATGCCTGGTTTGTTTATTTCTAGATAGATGTAGGATTTGCAGGTGATGGCGTTTCGCCGGAGAAGACGACCGGAGGTCCTTCTCCGGCCGGTGAGACTTTGTTAGGGTTTTGGTGTCGGATTATATCACATCCGTTAGATTATTTTAATCCAAGGGTTGGTAATGTGCCAACGCATAAATGGGGGATGCTCCCTCTCACGTGCATCTTTTTTAACCTGAATGACCTCTATGTGTGAGCGTGCATGCTACTTATTGTGGACTTTATCTTTGATTCGCTTGATGTGTGTACTTGCTTGATAATCTTGCATTGACTTGATCCAACACTCTTTATTTTGCCAACATATTAATGAATGTGTGGTCTCTCACGTGATCTCATTTTTTGTCTCAGGCGCTTGCATGTGTGTGTGTGTGTGTGTGTTTGGTGGTTAACATGTACACGCGTTCTCATCTGTTTGATTGCAATAATTTTCTTGATGATTGTTGACTGCTTGATCGTATGGTTGTGATTGATTCGCATGTTTGACTGCACATACACCTGAACACACACCAACACACTTTTATTGGACTGGTATTCTAATTGCTTTTTCAACCCCCCTTGCTTGAGCCCAAACATATTTTAACTGGAAAATTGCTTTCGCTACATCCCTACTCCATTTCTTTTGTTTTTTATTTTTCTTTCATATATTGTTTTGATTTCTTTGTAGTAAAAATACCAAATAAGCTCTAAAAATCCCAAATTAATTCATATGGGTTCTTGAAACATTAAAATAATTTTCTATTATTTCTTAATTCTAATTTCATGAATTTTAGATCATAATTTCATAATTTCTTTCCAATTTCTTGTTGAGTGAATCTCGTCATGAACACTTGAGCTTGCACATTTTATTTCTCTCATTTTACACATTGTTTTGCATCCATTCTTTTTGAATTGGTTAAAGGACATCTTGAAGCATCTAAACCAATTTTATTTTGATTTTTAAAGTCATTTTATCACATGTTTGCATGTTCATATTTGCACTTCCTTTTGGTTTGTTTCAATGTGATTTTGTGAAATTCTTTGGTCATGTTTTCTTTTGAGTTTTCCTATGAGTTTTGGTACATGTTTCTGCTTCTGACTTGGATTGTTTAGGACCTATTTTTAAAATTTTCTCATGTGCTTTGATATTAGTTTGATGCCTTCCATTTGAAGTTACATGTATGCACATTCTTCTATTTCATTCTCATATGATTTTGTTGAGGCACTTGTGCCACCTCTTGTGTTTACTTTGTATGATATTATAGGTCATTTGTATGATATTATAGGTCATCTTGAACCATGATTATAGGTCATTTGTCTTCATTCTTTGTCATTCGTACATAATTGTTCTAAATGTCATCCTTGCATGAATACTTTTGTCCTAATTCTTGCATCCTATCTCTTCTTAAGCTCTACATGTTTCATGTGTGCATTCTTGTATACCATTCCCTACTTGCCATTTGCATCTCATTAATGGTATGCCACTACCCATATGCATTCATTAATCATTTCACATGTTATACATCATTAATATTTCACTTTGTGTATCTAATTGAAACTTTCTTCTCCTTTACTTCTACTTCATCTTGTTTCTTCTATTTGTATCATTGCCTACATGAGTTGCATGATGATTCATATGCATTAGAAGACTTTTATAAATGGTATATGGTCCTGACCCTTGTTCTTTTGTGAAGCATTATTGTATGATCACTCATCTTTCATCTACTCCTTCCATGTTGCACTTCTTTGGTGTTAAAAGCATTGTTTGTGTAAAGTTTGGTTGTGTTTGGTACCTTAACTTTGGGGGTTTTTCTTGGATATAGGTTCTGACCTTGATTGATTTTCATCTCTTAGGATCTTTGTCCATTGATTCTTAATTTGTTTGATCATTACTTGTTATTCTTTCCTTATTTCACTACTTGTAAATAGTTTTTTAACTAATCTTTTCATGTAGGTGCTAATGGTAAGTAAGTGTGTGGATATGCTTCCACATACACTTCTTTCTTTCATCTTCTCTTATCTCCTTTAATCATTCAACTTGTGATCATGATAAGCATTTATACGCTTCCTTGAATAACTTCTTTCTTCTCCCTTTTGAGTTACAACTCATCTTCTACTTTAGAAGTGAGTTGTTTAATTCACTCTTCTTCTCCTTTCTCTTAGGATTAGGTTTCTTAAACCACATTAACCATAGGAACATCCATGTATGATAACTTTAGAGTTTGAGTCTTAGTCCCCTTTAGTTTTCACCTTTTTGCTTCCTTTGAGTCTCTCTTCTTCTCATCTCAAAATAAAAAGTAAAAAACACTTAATAAAGGCATAACAGGTATTGTATTTGAGCCTTTCATGTGAGAATAAGATAGTGAGGGGTCTTCTCTCACTTTCTTACAGTGTTTAGCGTACGTCCCGTCTTGGGTCGATATGCGATGCATTCGATCCTACATGAAGGACTTAAATACAATATGTGTTACAAAACACAAAAATAATCAAAACACTTCTTAAAAGACAAAATAAACAAACAAATAAATTCTCTTCTCATCTCCTTCATTCTATTCCTTAAGGACTCGTCATGTCCGTTCTACCTCAAACAGGTAACGCCTAAGTCTCCCTACAGCGAGCTGCAACACCTAACTGCTGGGACGCGCACTCTGACGTTTCCAGTAAAAAACACAAACAAAGTGACCCTCGTTGAGGGGAACTACGTCGCTCTGATTCTCATATTCCCGATGAGATACGTAGGCAGTGGGGTAGGGCCCATTCGAGCACTTCTTTTATTTTCCCTACATTTGTTTCTCGTTCCCTTTCCTTTCTTTTTCCAGTATCTTTTCTATCACCATTTGATCGAGCAGCAAGCGTGGATCCCATCGGGTACGATGGACGCGTGGGGGTGCTAATACCTTCCTCTCGCATAACCGACTCCCGAACCCAGTTCTCTTGGTCGCAAGACCATGCTCTATCCTTTCCTTCAGGTTTATGCAGTGTTTCCTTTCCCGCTCTTGGGATAAATACACATTGCTGGCGACTCTGTTTCGGTGCCACTTTCGTGTTTGTACTTGGATGAAAATTCCGGGAGCGACATCTGGCGACTCTGCTGGGGATCGAACCCAGAATCTCTGGTTCCCTTAGCGAGTCAATCCTAGCGCTTGTCTGTTTTTCTTTCATTGGGTGTTTACTGTTGTGCTATATTTACTATTTACTGTATTGTTATTTACTGCTTTACTGTATTACTATATTTACCGCATTTTAGCATTTTTATTTCATATACTGTATTATACTATACTGTGTTGTGCTGCTTTGTCTGTTTGGCGGGATGGGGTATTATGAGATATAAGCCCAATACACAGGTCTGAGTGCACTTATGTTTAGTGTGTTTCATATCCTCTCACGTTCCATTTCGGTGCGAGGAGGGAATATGAGACACAATCTGGATGTGGTTCTCTCTAGATAATTCTGCGTTGTTGGTCTTCCATAATGGTAGAGCTATCTGGAAGAGCTGTTAAGTCTGGATGACCTTTAGGATGACCCCTCTTTATTTTGAGGTGAATCAGAGGACGATCTCTTTGTTTGGCACTAGCATTGTATCCTTCGGGATGAATGTGCTATTGCCTCTCATTCCGAGATCCGAATTTGAAGATCCTCTCTTTCTAGTACATACATGTGAGATTGGGGGATTGTTTACAGGTGTGCAGGAACCATTGACCTCCATCATACCTGGTTTTCTACTGTTCTGGATTCATTACTGAACCTTTGATCCTGACTGGTTTCTATTTGTTCTGGATTTGTTACTGGGCCTTTGATCCTGGTTTCGTATATCTTACCAAATTCAAAAAACAGTACAGTGGGTTCAGCAATATATGTTCTGCATGATCACATGCCCTTGCATACATATCATCATTAGCATTCTTGCATTTAATCTTCATGTTTATTCATTTGCAGGGTATACTTTCTTTCGATTCCGGTTGACAGTTCCCTTTGCAGCTATGGATGTTCCGAGGAAGAACAATGTGCATTACACGTTCTTTGACACCAAGGTGGCACAGTTACAGAAGATGGTATCCCTTATTACTCCAGATTATGTGGGTATGTTCTGAAAGGCTCATGGAGAGATTCTGACCATGGTTGATGATTTGAATGCTTCAGAAAGGAGTGTCATTCATACTTGCTTACAGTTTTATGACCCACAGTTAAGGTGCTTCACTTTTTTGAACTTTCAGTTGGCTCCGATGCTAGAAGAGTATGCCTTTCTTCTAGGTGTGCCTCTCAAATACCAGCTTCCTTTCAACTCTGACATGCGTCCTCCAAAGCCTGAGGAAGTAGCTAAGGCTCTCCATCTGAGTGTACCTGTGGTAACAGATAACCTCGCCACCAAAGGAGGTTTATCCGGTTTTCATCTGGATTTCTTGGTTGCCAAAGCTGAAGAGTGTGCTGCTAAGGCTCAATGGGAAACAGTTTATGCTATTCTGGCTTTGAGCATTTATGGGATTATGTTGTTTGCTGATGAACCCAAGTTTGTAGACATGAGAGCAATCCATATCTTTGTGCTGAAGAATCCTATACCTACGCTCCTGGGTGACTTGTATTACTCTATGCATTATAGGAATGAGAAGAAACGAGGGGGTTTGGTTCGATGTTATGCACCTCTGTTTCATAAATGGATCATGAGTCACCTACCGAATTCTAAGGTTTTCCTGGATCCTCATCCTGCAAAGAATTGGGCTAAAAGAATGATTCAGTTGACGGCAAAAGATATTCATTGGTTTAATCAAAGAACGATGGGTGGGAATTTTATCAATAGCTGTGGAAGACATCCAAATGTGCCACTCTTGGGAATAAAGGGTTACATCAATTACAATCCTGTTATTCTAAGGAGGCAGTTGGGATTTGCTTTAATAGATCCTCCGAAGGATAGTGAATTGGAAGAATCTTTCTTGTTCTCTGTGAAAGACAATCTTTTGTTGGTAAGGCAAGCGGCCGGAACTTGGGGCAATTTGCAAACGAAAGGTAAAGTTGTCTTTGGCAAGTGCAATAATGTGTCTTCTCCTCAGTATGATGCATGGTTGAAAATAAGAGTTCAGAGCACTCTCTTGTCGTTCTCTAGCAAAAGTCCGTCAGATCCAGTTGCTGTTGAACCAGTGATCATGATAAGTGTTATTGAATATAACAAGCTTAAGGAGGAAAAAGACAAGGCAGTCAAGATGAATGAGAAGCTAAGAGAAGGACTCCGAAAGACGCTTTGTGAAAAGCGTAATGTTGAGTATGAGCTTCAAAAGTTGACTGAGCGTCAAGAGGCAAATGAGAAAAGAATTGCTGAGGACACTGTCTATATTCACAAGGTTAAACAAAATGAGATGGCACTAAAAGAGGCGTGCAAGCGTATCAACGAGCAGTTGACAAAATCTGAAAATGCACTTTCCAAAGGGCAGCAGAGATGGGATGAGTTCTCCGAGTGCCAAAGGGAGATTTAAGCGAGAATCAGGGCTGAAAATGACGAGTTGAGAAAGAATTTGAAGAGAAAAAAAAGCGAATTTCTCAAGCAACTTAGTTCAGCCAACCGAGAGATTGGAGATCTGAAAGTCTGCGCTGGAGTAAAGAAAGTCAAAGAGTTAGCTGTTAAAGATCAAATCAGAAAGCTGGAGGAAGCTGTCAAGATAAGGAGCCAGCTGATTAGGAGTCTTGCAGAGCGCCCTAATGATCCAGTTACCGAACCACTTCTCAAGGAGGCCCGAAAGGACTTGTATGGGCTCAGTGTCTGAAGGGTTTTCGTTGTTGTTCTGAGGACTCACCATCAGGCTTGTTGATGGGTTTTCTTTTGTTTGTATTCATGCTATTCAGTTGTATTTATTCAGAACCAATTTGTATGTTACTGTTCCACACCTGGTTGTGGGTTTTCATTTATGCTATCGATTTTTGTATTATTGAGGAGAATTCTTCATCAAATTATACAATGGTTCACACACTCACTGGGATGTATATGATGGGTATTCTGAATTATTAATATGCACCTCTGATGTTCTGTCAATATTAGCAATTGCAGGAGTATGTGTTGTTCTCGTTCAGTCAAACTGGAATCGAAGGAAGAAATGCTTCAAAATCGATAAACATGGCATTAGCATGGCATATATCATTTTGCATTTTGTTGCTTGCTTTTCAGGTACTCGTTGCAGGGTCTCTAACCTTTATTTGGTTTCAGGCATTATAGCTGATACCCACGTCCACCGATACGCAACTCGCAGAAATCAAGCTCGGGTCATGGATCAGATGCAAAATGATTTGGCTGAGATGAGGACACACATGGATTAGTTCATGGATCTCATGACTGGTATGGCACAGACTCAAGAGAGGTTGAGACTTCTGGTCGAGCGTTTAGGGACCACGACAGGAGGTAATCAGGTTGACAATTCACAAACACATGGCACTCCTCCTCCCGTTGGCACTCCTCCTCCTGTTGGCAATCTTCCTCCTAATGGTAATCTGGGTAATGGAAATGTTAGAAATGTTGGTGTTGTTCAGGAAGATGTCCAGGAAGATTAATTCACCTTGCTAGATGCTGATATGGGTAATCCCAATGACAGAAGCTACGATGAGCTGGCTGAGAAAATCAGAGCTATGGAGTGCAAGAACTCTCTGGGTATTGATGTCACTAATCTGGGGCTGGTACCAGGGGTCAGAATTCCTCCAAAGTTCAAGCCACCCACTTTTGACAAATATCATGGCAATACGTGTCCCCAGACACATATTCAGGCTTATTTTGGAAGGATCTCAGCCCACACTGATGACGAGAAGTTGTGGATGCATTACTTTCAAGACAGTTTGACTGGAGCTTCATTGACTTGGTACATGAAATTGAACAGAGTTGATGTGAGAAGCTGGAAGGATCTGGCAGAAGCATTTCTGAAACAATATCAGTATAATATCGACATGGCTCCCAACTGCACTCAACTGCAGGGGTTGTCGCAGAATGCTAAGGAAAGTTTCAAAGAATACGCTTAGAGGTGGAGAGAAATGGCCGCCCAGGTTCAACCCCCTTTGCTTGAGCGAGAAATGGCAGATATGTTCATGGGCACCCTGCAAGGGGCATTCCTTGACAGATTGTCTGCTTGTCCATCGACAGGATTTTCTGATATCGTGATTGCTGGAGAAAGGATCGAGAATCTATTGAAACTCGGGAAGATTCAAGATGTAAGTGGTGCTGGTTCTTCCGGAACGAAGAAACCTTTTGCTAGTGGTCAGAAAAGGAGAGAAGGCGAGACAAATGCTGTGTATAGAGGACAGGGAAGAGGACGTTCTCAGGCTTATCACCAAGTGGGTGCAGTGACGATCCCAACACCATCTGTCCAGCAACAGCATCCACAACAGCAGGCTCAGCAGCAACAACAACAACCTCCGTTCCAACAAAGGTCTAGGCAGAGGGACCGCAAGATTGACCCTCTCCCTATGATTTACTTAGCATTGTTACCCTAGTTACTCCAATTGAAGTTGGTTGAACTTCGTACCATGAGACATCCTGCTGCTGGTAACTTGCCACCCAATTATGATGCTAATGCTCGCTGCGATTTCCATTCGGGTGCTCTGGGGCACACCACTGAAAAGTGCTGGGCATTTCAAAATAAGGTGCAAGATCTGATAGATGCTAAAGCAATCAATTTCTCTCTGCCTCCTAATGTTCTTCAGAACCCCATGCCGAATCATGGTGTGGCAGATGTGCACGCCATTGAGGACGGAAAGAGGTTGAACTTGGTGACAGATATCAATCGAGTGAGTACTTCATTGCTGGTTGTGAAAGATCATCTGTTGAAGGGACAGGTGTTCCCGGGTTGTGACCAAGATTGTTCTGAATGTATGGGACAAGAGAATGGCTGTGATAAACTGAGAGTTGGTTTGCAGAATTTGATTAATGAAGGCCGTCTACAGTTTGACCGTGTTGTGGAAGATATTGACGAGGTGTCAACTGTGACAATCTATTATACTCCTGCTGAAATTCAGATAACTGTAAGTACAGCTCCTGTAGCAAGTGTTATGCCGGAAAGACCCAGTCCTGTTACCATCACGGTGCCAGGACCAGTTCCGTTTACCTCTAAGAAAGCAATCCCATGGCACTATGGGGCAGATGTGTACTATGAGGGGAAAAAGCAGGAAGTCGGAACATCGGCTAGTTCAAATATTGATAACGTGAGTGGTGTAGGTGGCTTTACCAGGAGTGGAAGGTTGTTTGCTCCTCAAACTCTTCGAAGTGATAAAGAAATCGAGGCTGCAAGTAAAGCTAAAGGAAAATAAGTGGTCGAGAGTGTGCCCGTGCCTGAAACAGAGCCCAAGATTACCTTCGACAGCGAGGTAGAAGAGTTTATGAGAATAATAAAGAAAAGTGATTACAAAATCGTCGATCAATTGAACCAGACGCCCTCAAAGATCTCAATTTTATCATTATTGATGTGCTCTGATGCACACCGAGAGGCTTTGCTGAAAGTGTTGAAGAGAGCCTATGTTCCACAGGAAATTACTATCAATCAGCTCGAGAGTGTGATTTCTAATGTCAATGTCAGCCATGGATTAGGTTTCACGAGCCGAGATTTGACTTCTGAAGGTAGAAACCACAACAAAGCTCTGCATATTACAATGGAGTGTAGGGGTGCAGTGTTGTCCCACGTGTTGGTAGACACTGGTTCCTCGCTCAATGTCTTGCCTAAGAAGGCGCTGATGAAGCTGGAGGTTGATGGATTGATTTTAAGGCCAAGTGATTTGGTTGTCAGAGCGTTTGATGGGACAAAAAGATCTGTATTTGGTGAAGTGGAATTACCTGTGCAAATTGGACCTCAAGTGTTCAAGTCTACATTCCACGTGATGGATATACAGCCTGCTTATAGCTGTTTATTAGGTCGCCCATGGATTCATGCGGCCGGGGCTGTTACATCCACATTACATCAGAAGCTGAAATACGAGTTTGAGGGACAAGTAGTGACTGTGTGTGGTGAAGAGGACATTTTTGTCAGCCATTTGTCCACATTCAAGTATGTTGAGATGGATGGGGAGATCCACGAAATGCTTTGCCAGTCGTTCGAGGCAGTGAATATTGATAAAGTGCCTGAATCTTCCCCTACACCAGATAGAGCCGGCACGTCCATTTTGTCTTATAAGCAAGCAGTCGAGGTTGTTAGAGCAGGTAATGCCCAAGGCTGGGGCAAGCTGATAGAGACATCAATGAAGAAGGACAAGTTTGGTATTGGCTATCAACCCTCTATGGCTTCGGTTGCAAAGAACAATGGACCCATCACTTTCAGCAGTGGGGGAATCGTTTACCCAGACCAGTCTTGTGCAGCTACAGAAGATGGCATGGACAGTGATTACGACTTGGACAATTGGGTACGCCCACGTGCCTCGGGACAACAATTGCAAAACTGGTCCGTTGAAGAAGTCGTTCAAGTTACTCTTCAAACAGAGTAATTTTCTTTGTTTTTCTAATCATAATGCATGTTAAAATCTTGCGCTATGCCCAAGGCGTACAGATTCATTGTAGGGCCACACATTTTAATTTGCAATTTTAATCATTAATAAAGGATGTTTTGCACTCAAATTTCGTTCCCTGTCTTTCTTTTTTTATTTTTGCACAAAAAAAATAAAATGGCAATGTTTCGTTTCTTTTTGTTTTAAAATAAAATCTAAAATAAAGCATGAACCCGTTCGTGCAGACTTGATCCTCCGGATTCCATTGATAACGGTTTTGCTATGGCTATGTATGACTTTGACAAACCGGTTTATCAAGCCGAAGAAGGGGATGAGAAAGACTGTGAACTCCCTGAGGAACTGGCCAAATTGTTAAAACAAGAGGAAAGGGCCATCCAGCCTCATCAAGAGACCATAGAGATCATCAATATTGGTTCCGAGGATGTTAAGAAAGAGATCAAGATCGGCGCCAACCTGCAAGTAGATGTAAAGAAAACCTTGATTGAAATGTTGTGTGAATATGTTGATATCTTCGCCTGGTCTTATCAGGATATGCCAGGGTTGGATACCGATATTGTGGTGCACAGACTGCCATTAAGAGAAGAATGCCCGCCAGTCAAGCAGAAACTTAGTCGGACTCATCCCGATATGGCCATAAAAATCAAAGAAGAAGTTCAGAAGCAGTGGGATGCCGGGTTTCTTGCTATGACCAATTATCCTCCTTGGGTTGCCAACATCGTACCGGTACCAAAGAAGGACGGAAAGGTTAGAATGTGTGTGGATTATCGAGATCTTAACAGAGCGAGCCCGAAAGATGATTTTCCACTACCTCACATCGACGTGCTGGTTGATAATACAGCTCAGTTTTCAGTGTTCTCGTTTATGGACGGTTTCTCTGGGTATAACCAGATTAAGATGGCACCTGAGGATATGGAGAAGACCACGTTCATTACCCCATGGGGGACATACTGTTATAAAGTGATGCCTTTTAGGTTAAAAATGCAGGGGCAACATATCAGCGGGCAATGGTAACATTATTTCATGACTTGATTCACAAAGAGATTGAATGTTATGTGGATGACATGATTGCCAAGTCGCGAACAGAAGAAGAACATCTGATTAACTTGAAAAAGTTGTTTGAAAGGTTGAGAAAGTTCCGCTTGAGATTGAATCCGAACAAGTGCACTTTCGGGGTACGTTCTGGAAAGCTGCTGGGTTTCATCGTAAGTGAAAAAGGAATTGAGGTTGATCCTGCCAAGGTTAAAGCAATACAAGAGATGCTTGAGCCGAGAACAGAAAAAGAAGTTTGTGGTTTCTTAAGAAGATTGAACTACATTGCAAGGTTCATATCTCACCTAACAACCACATGCGAACCAATATTTAAACTGCTAAGAAAAGATCAAACGGTCAGGTGGAATGATGATTGCCAAATGGCATTCGATGAAATAAAAGAATACTTGCTGGATCCTCCAATTCTCATGCCTCCAGTTCCAGGGAGACCTTTGATAATGTATTTGACAGTGCTTGAAAGATCTATGGGTTGTGTTCTCGGTCAACACGACGAGACAGGTAGGAAGGAGCATGCTATCTACTACTTGAGCAAAAAGTTCAATGATTGCGAGTCCCGGTACTCAATGCTTGAGAAGACATGCTGTGCACTTGCATGGGCTGCTAAGCGATTGAGGCAGTATATGCTCAAGCACACAACTTTGTTGATTTCCAAGATGGATCATGTCAAGTACATTTTTGAGAAACCAGCACTAACAGGCAGGGTTGCACGGTGGCAAATGGTTTTGACAGCATATGATATCCAGTATACTTCTCAAAAGGCCATCAAAGGAAGCATCTTGTCAGACTATCTTGCGCAACAGCCGATTGATGATTACCAGCCCATGAAATTTGATTTCCCTGATGAGGACATCATGTTTCTCAAAGCTAAAGATTACGAGGAACCACTCCCGGAGGAGGGGCCAGACCCTGAATCCAAATGGAGTTTGATGTTTGATGGGGCCGTCAACATGAATGGATGCGGGGTTGGAGCAGTTCTTATCACGCAGGAAAGTGTTCATATGCCTTTCACTGCCCGAGTAACTTTCGGATGCACCAACAATGAAGCAGAGTATGAAGTTTGTATAATGGGGATTGAGGAGGCGATTAATTTGTGAATTAAGACCCTCGATATTTTCGGTGATTCAGCTTTGGTAATTAATCAAGTGAAAGGGAGTTGGTACACGCACAAGGCACATCTGGTCCCGTATAGAGATTATACTAGAAGATTATTGACGTTCTTCACAACAGTGAAGCTGTACCATGTTCCTCGAGATGAGAATAAGTTTACTGATGCCTTGGCCACATTGTCTTCTATGATCAAAGTGCAAAGGTGGAACCATGTACCCAAGATTGAAGTGTCTCGTCTTGACAGACCTGCATTTGTCTTTGCCGTTGATGCAACGTCTGATGACAAGCCGTGATTTCATGACATCAAGTGTTTTTTGAAAAGTCAAGAGTACCCGCCGGGGGCATCTACCATAGATAAGAAGACTTTGAGAAGGTTGTCTGGTAGCTTCTTCCTAAACCAGGATGACGTGCTGTACAAACAGAATTTTGACATGGTGCTGCTCAGATGCGTGGATAGACACGAAGCAAACCTGTTAATGCAAGAAGTGCATGAAGGCTCTTTCGGTACCCATGCCGGAGGACATGCCATGGAAAAGAAACTATTGAGATCGGGGTATTACTGGTTGACAATGGAGGCAGATTGTTGCAAGTACGCCCGCAAGTGTCACAAATGCCAGATTTATGCAGACAAAGTGCATGTGCCTCCAAATCCGTTGAGTGTCATGTCCTCTCCTTGGCCCTTTGCAATGTAGGGCATTGATATGATTGGGAAAATTGAGCCTACTGCTTCAAACGGCCATCGCTTCATCTTGGTCGCCATTGATTATTTCACGAAGTGGGTTAAAGCAGCATCTTATGTCAACGTCACTAAGCAGGTAGTAGCTCGTTTCTTGAAACGGGATATCATTTGTTGCTATGGAGTGCCCGAGAGATTCATTACTGATAATGGTTCTAATCTGAACAACAAAATGATGGTTGAGCTATGCCGGGACTTCAAAATTGAACATCACAATTCTTCTCCGTATCGCCCAAAGATGAATGGCGCTGTGGAGGCGGCCAACGAGAATATTAAGAAGATTGTGCAGAAAATGGTTGTCACATATAAAGATTGGCATGAGATGCTACCGTTTGCCTTGCATGGGTACCGAACGTCAGTACGCACGTCCACTGGGGCAACACCATTCTCACTTGTATACGGTATGGAGGCAGTACTACCGGTTGAAGTTGAGATTTCGTGCCTCAGAGTCATGATGGATGTCAAGTTAGATGAAGCTGAATGGGTTCGTGCCAGATTTAATCAGTTGACCCTTATTGAAGAGAAACGACTGACAGCTATGTGTCATGGGCAGTTGTACCAACGGAGGATGAAGCAGGCATTCGACCAAAAGGTGCGTCCTCGGGTTTATAAGGTTGGAGATGTAGTACTCAAGAGGATCCTTCCTCCTGGTACAGATCACAGGGGCAAATGGACTCCCAACTATGAAGGTCCATTCGTGGTTAAAAAGGTCTTCTCGGGCGGAGCCTTATTACTTACAACCATGGACGGCGAAGACTTTTCATCCCCTATCAACTCAGACGTAGTCAAAAAATACTTCGCATAAATAGACCCGCTGGACAAAAAAAGAAAAGTCCAGGCAAAAAAGGGCATCCCAGCGAACCGTAAAAATAGAATAAAAAGGTTCGGGCAAAAATTAGGGATAAATAAAAAAATTTGTACACCCGGTGAGTTGAAAATCCGCAAGGACAACTCAGGCAAAAAAGGGTATCCCGGTGGATTGAAAACCCGAAAGGGCGGTCCACGCAAAAGAGGGATTTAGGCGAATGATTGCGGTCTGAGTTATCTATACTCCATTACCATTTTAACAACTAACATTCCAAAGGGTAGGAATCGGTCTGATCACTCCTCAGAAGGCAAGGTCGGGAAGTCTTGAAGACATACTGGCCATAGCAGGATTGAAACTCAATGGAATGCCGTTTTCACATTGCTATTAGGATAGTTTCTTTTCTCAATTTACAGCAATCTCCTCTTTCCAGGGTTTGCTTCCAATTGTATTTTCCATTTCAGGCATTTTCTTCAATAAATGGAATTTCAGTCAAAAGCTTCTTATTTTGTTTTACTGCTTTGTTTGCAAAAAACGTCCGAATTTTTGATAAAACATTGCATTTGAAAACATTGTGGCTTTACAATAACATGCGCAGAAAAATAATTAAAATTACTTTGAATGTTAAGTAATCCTGGATGGTGGATTCAAACCACGCAATATTCCGGGGCATGTGTGTGTGTGTGTATTCTTTTGTTGCAGGTAATAGGTCCAGATGATTTCAAGCACAAGAGTCATTCCTCCCAGACAAATAATCACTTACTCCCATACAGAATACTGGGGCAAGCAGGTTCAGGAAAAGGTTAATTTCCACTGGGAAGTGTTGTATCCTATTAAGTCGATTCCCCCATTCAGTACTTCCAACAGCTACAAGCTTTTCTGTGTCGATAACGGTTGTAAATTCCCCAGTAGAGTTGCCTCGCAGTTAAAGCTCAAAGCTCAGTGAGTGTCCAGGAGTTTGGAGATGCCAAGTCTTCTGTAAAATCCTCTTGAGATAATTTCTTCAGATTAACCTTGTATCATGGAGCAAAAGCAAGTTGTTGACACTCCCAAGCATGGGGCATCTTGAAATTTCCCCGGCAAGAGGTGTTCCAGATCTATTTTCTCCAATAGAGTGACCTCCCAATTATAATGAATCTAGCTCAAGTCTCGGCATTTGCCCAAGAGTTTGAAGATGCTTGGTCTTCTGTAAAATCCTCTCAAGGGGCATCCCCAGCACGAGACGCTTTGAAGCGGTTCTTCCCAGCAGAGTTTATTGTCAACTCATTATCCCCAGTGGAGTAGTCAAGAGGGAGGTTTGCCTAGCGTAGGACACTGTGGCTTTTATTTTAAGCTTGACAGCTTTGCTCCTCAACAAGATCACAGTGGATTTTCTTTGTGTCTTTTCCAGCAGATCTTTAGTGACTCTTTCCCAGCAAGTTGCGATGGAACGTATTCCAACCAGGATTTGCATATCTCCTACGGAGTAGTTCTGATCTCAAGCAGGATCACATCTCTGGTAGTTGTACCCCCCACAGAGTTCAGTATTGAATCTTGTCAGTAATGCTCCACAGCTGAGTTATTTTTCTCCCTCACAGAAGTTTAGTAGGTCAACAGAATCTCCTCCTCAGCAGATTATTAGTACATTCTTTCCCCAGCCAAGTCGGAAAGTTGTCATTACTCCAGCGGAGTTGCTATAATCAGAATTCATCCCCAGGCAGAGGAAATAATTCTTGGCAGAGTCATCACTCCCTTATATCTCAAAGTCCAATTTATTTTTGGCAAGCGTGACATTTCGAAGCAGACAGATTGTTCATTTATTCTCCAGCAGAGATATCATCCTTTCAGGAGTCTCTAAGGTTAAATCATTGATCATCATTCCTCAGCAAAGTCAGCAAGGATGTTTGACAGGCATGCAAAGCGTAATCCAGTATTGGAATTTTGCAAAAGTCCAACCGCAGATTGGCGAAAGTCCATCTTAGGGTGGCAAAGCATCAAAGTCCAACCGCAAATTGGCGAAAGTCCATATTAGGGTGGCAAAGCAGACCAAAGTCCAACCGCAGATTGGCGAAAGTCCATCTTAGGGTGGCAAAAATCAGCAAAGTCCAACCGTAGATTGGCGAAAGTCCATCTTAGGGTGGCAAGAAAGCAAAGTCCACCCGCAGTGTGGCAAGTCAGTAGTCATCTGACTCTATTTAAAAAGACAGTTTCAAGACCAACTGCAGATTGGCGAAAGTCCACCCGCAGCGTGGCAGGCCAGTAGTCGTCTGGGGTTGTACAAAAGACATTGTTAAAGTCCACCCGCAGTGTGGCAGGCCAGTAGTCGTCTGGCGTTGTACAAAAGACGTTGATAAAGTCCACCCGCAGTGTGGCAAGCCAGTAGTCGGCTGGTGTCGTTCTAAAAGACACCTCTCCAGTGCTATTCTTCCCATCAGAGTTTTTATCCAAGCAGAGTTCTGGGTTGGGTTTATGTCCCTTTTCTTCTTCACCACAGAGTGCAAATTTTCTGGTTATTTTCGGTATTCAATCCCTCCATACCTTGAAAGTCTGACAGCAATCGCTATCATCCATTCAGGTCTACAGTGATTGAATAGGGGCAGCTGTAATACCCCAAAATTTTCCCTCTTATTTTTCATATCATTTAGCATGTGCTTTCATTTCATTGCATTGCATTCAAGCATAGAAAAATAAAACATTAAGCATTGCATTGTATCTTGCATAAGGGCATGTGATCAGTTGATTCTCAAAGGTGTTGATCATCCAAAGCAAGAGAATAAAAGCCAAGGGTCTCTCAACAAGCCTCAAAGGTCTCTTACATCATATATCACCCCAATTGATCTCACAAGTCATGAGAAGATGGGAATTCATCAAGAAGAGTGGACAGTTCATCACCTCCTATAAAAAACAGTCCAAATTAGGGTTTTGGATTCAAGCAGTCTCCTGATGAAATTTTGATTCAAACTTGGTCTCAATGTTTTCTACATGATGTCAAGCATCTAAGTATGGAAGATTGGCCATTGGTTCATATCAGAAGAGGTTCAATTGATCAGTTGCTTGAGAATCAAGAAATTGGGGAAAAAGTCAACTGTGCAGTGAAAAAAGTCAACTCCTGACTTTTTAAGGTCAAATTCATGAAATTCAAGTTACATAAATTCATTGGACAAGATTTGATTAAGAAATGATGGAGGAATCATCAAAAATCAAGAAATGTACAAAGTTTCCTTTTTTAGAAACTTAGGGTTTCCAAAAATGGCAAATTTGGACCATTTGGCTCTACACTTTGAGGCTTCCTTTCTTCATAATAAAAACTTCAAACCTCAGGCCCAAGTTGAGCCAATTAAATTTCACATCCCAAGCTTCAAATCCATATAAAGAACTCCTCCATTGGATCAAAATTGAGGGAGTTCTGATCAATCAAAGTTTGACAAAACTAGGTCAAAAACCAAGTCATGACCAAGCAAGACCAGGTCTGCGCGCAGTCATTTTGTCAAACAGGTGGTGGGTCAAATGTTAAACTATTTTTCTCATTGAAGAAGGCTCCAAATGGAAAAATGTTGAACATCAAATTTTCTCGTCTCTATGTCCTCTTCAACTTTGATGTTGGACATTTTTTATTTGAGCAAGCTATGAGAGAGATATTAGGGTGCAAACATGGTTGCTCTACACTAAAAATTCACGGGCCATGCTGCCATGCACAACTCAATTTACCACGCCCATGAACCAGGTGAAATCTTTTGTGTTTCAAGCCAATTTTTAAGGGTGTTAAATGTTTCAATTCATCTTAATTTCAACATCAAACTTATTCTCCTATGTCTTCTCTTTATAATTACACCAAAACCATGTCATTTCATCTACTATGCATGGAAAATTATCTTGCCAAACCACATCTTTTTCATCATGCTTTGGCTGCTACTAAATCAGAAGAAAGCTACATTGTTGTTGTTGATTCATCAGTTCACATGTATACTATCAAATGCCATTCATCCATTTCCTCATTTGCACACACAAAACTCTTACACTCATGTATGTACATCATGTACTATGCATGGGAATAGAAACATTTCAGATATAAACTTATATGACAAGCTTCCTTGCTGCAACATAAAATAAACACATCATCACCATCATCATTCATAACATCAATAACAACACAGCATGCCACGAGTTCCTTTTCATTTTCAGCCTGCTTCCCACACCTCTCAATGACTTCATCACCACCATTCTTTCGCCATTATCCTCACCATAGTATTGTGAACTCTCCACACCATATCCTAACCTCACTAACTCGGCCATAACTAACTTAACTCAGTTAGTTAGGTTGAACTCATTTAACCCAGCTCCAACTCACTTAACTAACTCAATTAACCACCATAGTTAAATCTTAACTCAACATATATATTCAAACTCACTCAGAATTGAACAAGAACACTTCATTTTCTTACTCTCACTCCAAAACACTCTCAAGTTTTCTCTCTAAACTCTCTCTCTCTCTCTCTCTCTGCACGAATTCATCAAGATTCTTTCTCAATCTTCATCATCAAGATATTGAAGCTTTGAAGCATGAAAGATTGAAAGCATGTTCAAGTTCTGAACCTCCATTTTATCTTCCTTTCCAAGATTCAACTGCATTTGTTTTGCTCAAAATCGAAGTTCTAGAATTTCAAGATCTCACAAGATTCTCTGGTTTTCTTGCAACTCAATCTTCTCCAAATTTCAGGTTCAAAATTCTTTAACTTATTCTGCTCGATTATCTTGTTTTTAAGCTTGTTGTTGATGTGATTTTAGCTCAATAGGAGCATCTGACATTCTGGCTAGTTGATAGAGCTCCTTAGGAGTTTAGACTGAAAATTAGGGCTAACTTCTTGAGTTCGATTCTCTCTGTGTGTTTGTGATTTGAAAATTCTGAGACCAGATTCTTGTTCTGCTTGAGTTCCTCTTTCTTTTGATGCCTGGTTTGTTTATTTCTGGATAGATGTAGGATTTGCAGGTGGTGGAGTTTCACCGGAGAAGACGACCGGAGGTCTTTCTCCGGCCGGTGAGACTTTGTTAGGGTTTTGGTGCCAGATTATATCACATCCGTTAGATTATTTTAATCCAAGGGTTGGTAATGTGCCAACACATAAATGGGGGATGCTCCCTCTCACGTGCATCTTTTTTAACCTGAATGACCTCTATGTGTGTGCGTGCATGCTACTTATTGTGGACTTTATCTTTGATTCGCTTGATGTGTGTACTTGCTTGATAATCTTGCATTGACTTGATCCAACGCTCTTTATTTTGCCAACACATTAATGAATGTGCGGTCTCTAACGTGATCTCATTTTTTGTCTCAGGCGCTTGCATGTGTGTGTGTGTTTGGTGGTTAACATGTACACGCGTTCTCCTCCGTTTGATTGCCATAATTTTCTTGATGATTGTTGACTGCTTGATCGTATGGCTGTAATTGATTCGCATGTTTGACTGCACATACACCTGAACACACACCAACACGCTTTTATTGGACTGGGTTTCTAATTGCTTTTTCCACCCCCTTGCTTGAGCCCAAACATATTTTAACTGACAAATTGCTTTCGCTGCACCCTTACTCCATTTCTTTTGTTTTTTATTTTTCTTTCATATATTGTTTTGATTTCTTTGTAGTAAAAATACCAAATAAGCTCTAAAAATCCCAAATTAATTCATATGTGTTCTTGACACATTAAAATAATTTTTTATTATTTCTTAATTCTAATTTCATGAATTTTATATCATAATTCCATAATTTCTTTCCAATTTCTTGTTGAGTGAATTTCTTCATGAACACTTGAGCTTGCACATTTTATTTCTCTCATTTTACACACTGTTTTGCATCCATTCTTTTTGTATTGGTTAAAGTACATATTGAAGCATATAAAGAAATTTTATTTTGATTTTTAAAGTCATTTTATCACATGTTTACATGTTCATCTTTGCACTTCCTTTTGGTTTGTTTCAATGTGATTTTGTGAAATTCTTTGGTCATGTTTTCTTTTGAGTTTTGCTATGAGTTTTGGTACATGTTTCTACTTCTGACTTGGATTGTTTAGGACCTATTTTTACAATTTTATCATGTGCTTTGATATTTGTTTGATGCCTTGCATTTGAAGTTACATGTATGCACATTCTTCTATTTCATTCTCATATGATTTTGTTGAGGCACTTGTGCCACCTCTTGTGTTTACTTTGTATGATATTATAGGTCATTTGTATGATCTTATAGGTCATCTTGAACCATAATTATAGGCCATTTGTCTTCATTCTTTGTCATTTGTACATAATTGTTCTAAATGTCATCCTTGCATGAATATTTTTGTCCTAATTCTTGTATCCTATCTCTTCTTAAGCTCTACATGTTTCATGTGTGCATTCTTGTATGCCATTACCTACTTGCCATTTGCATCTCATTAATGGTATGCCACTGCCCATATGCATTCATTAATCATTTCACATGTTATACATCATTAATATTTCACTTTGTGTATCTAATTGAAACTTTCTTCTCCTTTACTTCTACTTCATCTTGTTTCTTCTATTTGTATCATTGCCTACATGAGTTGCATGATGATTCATATGTATTAGAAGACTTTTATAAATGGTATATGGTTCTGACCCTTGTTCTTTTGTGAAGCATTATTGTATGATCACTCATCTTTCATCTACTCCTTCCATGTTGCACTTCTTTGGTGTTAAAAGCATTGTTTGTGTAAAGTTTGGTTGTGTTTGGTACCTTAACTTTGGGGGGTTTTTCTTGGATATAGGTTCTGACCTTGATTTATTTTCATCTCTTAGGATCTTTATCCATTGATTCTTAATTTGTTTAATCATTACTTGTTATTCTTTCCTTATTTCACTACTTGTAAATAGTTTTTGAACTAACCTTTTCATGTAGGTGCTAATGGTAAGTAAGTGTGTGGATATGCTTCCACATACACTTCTTTCTTTCATCTTTTATTATCTCCTTAAATCATTCAACTTGTGATCATGATAAGCATTTATATGCTTCCTTGAATAACTTCTTTCTTCTCCCTTTTGAGTTACAACTCATCTTCTACTTTAGAAGTGAGTTGTTTAATTCACTCTTCTTCTCCTTTCTCTTAGGATTAGGTTTCTTAAACCACATTAACCATAGGAACATCTATGTATGATAACTTTAGGGTTTGAGTCTTAGTCCCCTTTAGTTTTCACCTTTTTGCTTCCTTTGAGTCTCTCTTCTTCTCATCTCAAAACAAAAAGTAAAAAACACTTAATAAAGGCATAACAGGTATTGTATTTGAGCCTTTCATGTGAGAATAAGATAGTGAGGGGTCTTCTCTCACTTTCTTAGAATGTTTAGCGTACGTCCCGTCTTGGGTCGATATGCGAGGCATTCGATCCTACATGAAGGACTTAAATACAATATGTGTTACAAAACACAAAAATAATCAAAACACTTCTTAAAAGACAAAATAAACAAACAAACAAATTCTCTTCTCATCTCCTTCATTCTATTCCTTAAGGACTCGTCATGTTCGTTCTACCGCAAACAGGTAACGCCTAAGTCTCCCTACAGCGAGCTGCAACACCTAACTGCTGGGACGAGCACTCTGACATTTCCACTAAAAAACACAAACAAAGCGACCCACGTTGAGGGGAACTACGTCGCTCTGATTCTCATGTTCCCGATGAGATACGTAGGCAGTTAGGTAGGGCCCATTCGAGCACTTCTTTTATTTTCCCTACATTTGTTTCTCGTTCCCTTTCCTTTCTTTTTCCAGTATCTTTTCTATCACCCTTTGATCGAGCAGCAAGCGTGGATCCCATCGGGTACGATGGACGCGTGGGGGTGCTAATACCTTCCTCTCGCGTAACCGACTCCTGAACCCAGTTCTCTTGGTCGCAAGACCATGCTCTATCCTTTCCTTCAGGTTTATGCAGTGTTTCCTTTCCCGCTCTTGGGATAAATACACATTGCTGACGACTTTGTTTCGGTGCCACTTTCGCGTTTGTACTTGGATGAAAATCCCGGGAGCGACACCATGGACGAATTTGTTAAGTCAAAATATTTTGATTATGTCAAAACCATTTTATTTTAATTATTGTTTTATTTAACATCCTTACTTGTTTAAAGATATGGCAAATATTTCCTTGAAAGCACTTGGTTATTATGAATGTTTCATGCATGAGTATCAAGAAAGCAAGTAATGGCAAAGTTGTAATATAAATATTACATATGTGAGTATCAAGAAAGAAAGTCATGGCAAAGTTGTAATTATCCTAGAGGATTAAATTATACCAAATGGCATTTTCTTAAATACATAAAGCATTTGAGGATCAAGAAAACATAACATGAGTATCAGTCTCACTCAATGACAATTATGTAAATATATGATCTTCTACTTTATTCTATCATGGCAGAATTGTAAGATTGATTATTCTTACAATTTATTCATAATACTTTGTATATCCTCAAATCAATGTTGTTCTTGAGTGATAGTGTAAGTTAGCTGAAGCTCTGCAATCAGTTTTGTAAGCCTGGTGAGGCTAAGAAAATACATTGTGGTGTAAAAGATTAAAGAAAGTTGTTAAGCATTTATTGGAAAATCTCACAAGAAATTGCGGGGACTGGAATAGCCAAGTTTGGTGAACCAGGATAAATCTTTGTGTGATTCTTCTCTGAACTCTTCTTTTTAAATTTATTTAGTCATATTCAAATCACACACATAAAACAATATTCACATTATAAATTTAATCCTCTTTCATAAATCTTCTGATAAATTTGGGTATTAAAAATGGGTCATTATTCAAACCCTCCATTTCTAGTGACGTTTATATTTACTTCAGAATTACACTGTCATAACCAGACACTGGAAGATGACGTCCACAACATTAAACAACGCCATAAGGAGTCCAATCCCCTAAGGAGTTAGAAGTGTTGAACCCTGGCCACTCTCAGACGAGATATAGGGGTGTCTATCTATGAGGGATTTAAACTTCTCTCTTTCCCCAAGTTTGATGGGCGCTTGGATCCCAACGAGCACATCGTCCCCACTAATACACAAATGGCCATTATAGGAGCATCTGACTTTCTAAAGTGTGAGCTGCTATCTGACACTACCAGTAGTTGGTAATGAAACTTCTACACCAGTTCTCCACCAGCCGTCATAAAAAAATGTCTACCACTAGCATGTTCAACATACGTTAAGGTCCATTAGAGTCGTTGAGGGACTACCTCGTCCGATTTAATGAAACCACCATCAGGCATGTCCTACCAAACTAAGAAATGTTTCTGAGGTGTTCCAAAAACTCAAGGTAGGATGCTTCAACACGTCTCTCTCCTAGAAGTCAACGCTCTTGTTGGAGGAAGTGGTCACCAGAGCGGAAGGTATGTGATGTCAAGGAGTGTATTCCCAATATCGAGGGTTCACACAATTAGAGGAAGATTAATTATACATTTCTCATAAAGGACAATACTGTGTTCAAGAGGGTAAGTAAGGCGACAGAGAACTTCACGGCTCTAAACACTCACCGTGAGAAGAACTGGCGCAAGGTTCTACACCTTCACAACATCACTACACCACCCGCTCCAAAGGTGAATGTAATAAGTCATGAACTAGGAAGATGGGCAAGTTCCATAAAGTCAAGCTAGAGACATTGTCGTGGCACAAAAAATACCCGAACACATCGCACACTCAATGATACAACAGAGTCACTGCCATACTTTATTTATTCCCAAAGGAAAGGGAAAATATCGATAAAACCCAAAGTATAGAGAAACAGGTAAGGGAGTCGGTTATGCGAGGGGAAGGTATTAGCATCCCTCACATTCGTTGTACTCAACGGAAACCGTTTTGATTGTTCTTTGCGTGGATGGGTGTTATAATCTAAAAGTTACTTGTGATTTTTCAGACTTTCTGATCTGAAAAATCAGAATGTAAAATATCTTATGTCTGTAAATGAAGAGCAATGGATGTGGCATAGACGATTGTACCATGTTTGCATGAGAAGAATTTCTCAACTAAATAAGCTTGATTTAGTTAGAGGCCTTCCTAATCTGAAGTTTGCTTCAGATGCTCTTTCTGAAGCATGTCAGAAAAGGCAAGTTTTCAAAAACTTCTTTCAAAGAAAAAAAGGTTATTTCCACCTCCAGACCATTGTAACTTCTGCACATTAACCTTTTTGGACCAGTGAAAACTACTTCTGTCAATGGTAAGAAGTATGGACTAGTCATTATAGATAACTACAGTGGATGGACATCTGTTAAGTTTCTAAGACATGAGGATGAGTCACATTTTCTGTTTGATACCTTCTATTCTCTAGTGCAAAACGAGAAAGACTTTAGAATTGTTAAAGTCAGAAGTGATCATGCCAGAGAATTTGAAAATGAATATTTTGAGAAACTCTTTAATGATAGTGGGATTTCCCATTATTTCTCCTGTCCTAGAACTCCACAAGAGAATGGAGTTGTAGAGAGGAAGAATAAGACTTTGCAAGAGATGGCAAGGACCATGATCAATAAGACTAATGTACATTGGGAGTTCAACCAATAGAGTGAACTAAAAATTTAACATAAAGAAATCATGTAGATATAAAAAGATTTGTTACTTTGCATACTTTATTTATAAAAAATATATGCATTTTTTAATCAAATTATATTTTAATTGAAAGCTCATGGTGTTTGACTAAATTTTGCTAAAACATACTAATGATAAATATGAAGAATCTACAGAAGAAAAAGATGTCGAAGAAGATGTCCCAGCTTGGAGACTCGACATCCTGGAATGTTATAACAGATTGATTTAAATCTGTCTTATATCTGTTGCAAGATTCAAGGAGCAGTCGCAGGAGTGGATCAAGGACCAAAGATAGAAAGCCCAAGGAAACTGAAACCTATAAAAGAAGACTTAGACATAGGATTTTATATGCCTTTTGTAACCTAGTTCTCTTGTGTAAAAATAAGGGTTTAGGGTTTTGAGAGTCGTTGGCTCTCTAGGTTGTAAGTCTCCCTTTGTATCAGTTGATGCATTGTGAAAGATATAGGTGTCGCACAGATCCATAAGCCTTAAGGTATTAGATTATGTATTATTCTTGGATGAAGCTTTTAAGCAAATCCGAGTTAGCTTGTTTGTCAAGTATGCTTGACAGAATTCTGTATTGACAAGGATGATGTAGATATCACAGTTTGTGATTAAGGGAAGTGAGTGGGGTATCTCGTATCAAAAAGGGTGTTCTTTAATAAAGTCTTCATTGGGTAGAGATTAGGATATAAAGTTGTAAACGAGGGAGTTTAGCTTTGTAATAATTCTACAGATAGTGGAGTCTTCTTCCTAGATTGGTATCCCCCAGATGTAGGTGAATTACATCGAACTGGGTTAACAATTGTTGTGTTCTTTATCATTCTGCAGATTTACTTTTCTATTAGGGTTCATGATAAACATGTTGGAACAAATGTCGTAACATCTGTGATTCTGCAGTCCTGATATTCAAGGTATCAATTTGCTGTTTTGTTCCTTGTTTAAATGTTTATGCAGAACAATGTCTTGACATGTGTTAGGACATTTGCTGTCTGCATTGCCAGAATTTCAATTGGTATCAGAGCAGGCATCCTGCCTATTTTTGGATGAGATCTTTGGGAGATACTTTATGGCGTTTAAACAAGGAGGAGTTTTAAAGATCAGATCAATCAACTCAGACATACTCAAGAGTATTAATGGATGGGATGGATGTTTTGGATCGAAGGTAATAACCCGGTGGTTGTTCATGTTGCCGAGGAGGTTCTACAACAACTGCAGGAGAAGTGGCTAGTTCTCTTGTTGGGGTGTCTTATAAGATGTTCTGACATCTTATTAGGGCAAGCCAAATTTTTTCCTTGGTGGTTCTGCTGCATATGTTTCTGATGGAAGAGCTCTAGAATTATGGGATTCTTGAGTTGTTACTAAAGACAGATGGTGTAAGATCTCAATTATCGGCCTCTATATGTGAAGATATCTGCATTCTTTTATTCCAAAGTCGGGAGCGATGGAATGGAAGGAGTTGTTAGAAGATGTCTGTTATGATGACTTGGTACTTGGAAGCTTGGTTCCATGGTACAGTTTGAAGTCAGTTGAAGAGGAGAGGAGTTGAGTTTAGGTTTATCAAGTTCTTGCTCTGGGAGTTTGATAAATTATTGATCGGCTAGGTTGTCAAAGATACTTGAGAATTCTCTCAAGTCTACTCATAAAGGAATCTCAGTCGTACATCTGGAGTCTTCTAGTTATTCTTCTAACTAGAAGGTGTTTCTATGAAACACAACCTGAAGAAAGTGGAGGTGATTTATTTTCACCATCCAAAACAGCAAGGAAGGATTCATCTCTCTTAACCCTAAGGGTGGATCCAATCTGATTGAAGTTCTCAAAATTGTTGAGGTAAATAAGATTCGTTCAGAGAGAATCTTAGTTACTTGAGTCAAGGGTGGCAACCTTGGTATCTCAACACTGTTTGTCAAAGAAGATACTTGCAAAAGATTTAATACTTGACAAGTGTTCATGAAGTGATCTGGTGGAGCTTAGCTACAACAGAGAAAAAGGGTTATTGGGCAAGGATTTAAGATCAATTGCTATTTATGGAATTCACAAGTATTTAATTGATTATCCTTGAAAGTCAAGATTGATGATGTTCAACAAGATGTTGGAACATCTCATCATCAGAGTTTATGCAGAATCATGGGAGGGGTACTGCATACACTTTAGCATCTGTTTTGGTCTTGGGTGTTGACCAAAGAATCAGCTTCAGTCTGGTGTGACAGAAGCATGTGATCTTTGGAGAGTTTCCTGGCAAGAAATTGGTCTTTATATCCCTTAACCCTTAGCAAATAGATAACAATTAACAAATAACATGATAAAACAAGAGGTTCCTGTAGAGTACTACAAATATCTAGGATGCTAACACCTTCCCTAGGTATAACCAACCCCCGAACCTTAGACTCTTAGTTTGCATTTGCATTGCATACTGTGGGACATTCAATCTTTCTCCCTTCCCTTGGATAAATCAAAGACCGGTGGTGAAATAAAAGAAATGCGATTCAAGTTAATATAATAGCTTGACATCCAATTCTCACTGCAACAATTATGTACTGGGAGGCGTTTGAAATGCTTCACCTCAACCTACAAGACTTGAAACCTTTCAAAGGATCATTGGGTGGATTCTCTAGAGAACATGTATAAGTAAAATCATACATCACCTTGAAGACCACTTTTGGAAAGTAGGATCAAGCTAAAGTAATAAAGATCAGGTATTTAGTTATTGATGCCCCTATTCCTACAATATGATTATAGGGCGACCAACTTTTAACCAGCTGGGTGTCGCCTTGTCCGCTCTATATTTATACATGAAGTATATGCTCCCTAATGGGCGATTAAGTGTTATCCAAGGAGATCAAAAGATCACCAGAATATGTTATGTGGAGATCCTGTAACTAAAAAGGGTATGCACTCTATGCATAAAATCTAGGAAGGTGGTCTCAGGAATAAAGCCACCAGGAGGAACCTTCAAAGGCGAGGAGGCTTCCCCTCTAACTAGTGAAGAGATTGAAGATTGAAGGATCAAAGAGGATGCCCTTTGGAGACATCTGCATAGCTATTGTTTATTTCTCTACTACTTGAGTATTTTGTTGTTAATTTTTATAGGTGAGTATTGCAGCTTTGTCGATTGTTAGGACAATGCATTTCATGGGGTGCATTTTTTCCCCTTCGCTTTTTCAGAGGGTGTTATACCCCAATTTTGTCCTACCTATTTTGAATTGTATTATTCCTTTTTTAAATTTATTTCCATCTGCACCAGCATAACTACTTCATTTGTTCATGTATGGTAATTAGTTCAAAAATTATTCATTTGCATAAGTTTAATTTGTTGACTTTGTCTACCCATTTTTCATGCTTACCTACACTATTTCACTATTTTCCTCTGTATCATGTGTTGACCATTGGCTTGCATCTGAAGAAAGGTCAAAGTCAATGTGTGACTTTTGACTTTATTCATTTAGGTGTTACTTCATATTTCACACACGCCTCTAGTTTTAATTTCATTTTCAACTTTCAATTTTTAAACATATTTTGCTTTTTGGTCATTTTTGTTAATTAAAATTAGAGATGTCATGAAATAAATAGGACATTTTTTCAAATCACATATGGTTTTTGCATTGCTTTTTTAGTTTTTTGTTTATTGCATTCAAAATATAATATATATATATATATATATATATATATATATATATATATATATATATATATATATATATATATATATATATATTAGAAGTTTGTTCTATCACTTTTGTGACCATCCATTTTTGTAGTTTTTTAAACATAAAAGAGATTTAAAAAAAACTAATAGGATGTGTCATACCCTAATTTTTAACGCTAAGATCCCACCTCATTTGCGTCTTCACAATGCATCAAGATCACAAACTTGGTTCTCCTCTAGCCCTCTCATCACGGGGTTTGTCTTTGTAGAGATCGCCAAGCACATTTCTTTGTATATTTTTCCTTTTTATTTATATACTTTATATTTCACTAACCTCTAATCAAAATATCAAAAATATGCTTTGCCCCTTTTGTCTCTTTGCAAGGTAGGGTTTTGTATCAAAAACATCAAATTTGGTTCCTCAGCTAGGGTTTTGGTCCCTCAAGTTGAAGTGCGGCCAACCATTGATTCCCAAGGGCTATCTCATCAAGTCAAGGCCTCTAATCTCAAAATGATTGATCACAAGCATCATCCAACTTCATTTTGATAAAAAATATCTCAAGTCTTAGTAGTTTGTTCCTCAAGAAGAGTCAAAGGTTCATATGTTTATTTCCACGCCTTCATCAACAAGTTACCTCAAGCATTGGTCAATTTAATCAAAGGAAATTCAAGGTAACATTATTTTGAGTTCATATGATCATCCATGTACCTTGAAATGCAAGCAAAGTTCAAGATCACAAGTTGATTCCAAAAGGTTTGACCTAAAAAGTCAACATTGAAATTCAAAGTTCAAAAGATCACAACTCCTTCAAATCCAACATTTTTTAATGCTTCTTTTTGAATATGACTCTTATCAATATCCTCTTAAACTTCTCTTTACATGACAAGATCCAATTTTGCTTGGAGGGTTATAAATTTTTTGAAGACATTATAGGTCATTTGTGGACTTAGTGAAATTTTGACCTATTTTTCAAGTGACTTTTTCCCAACTTTCAAGAGTCATAAATTCTTCAATTTTTAACATTTGAGGCTGGTTCGTTTTTATACTTACTCTTTGAAATATCCTATACAAGTTTACTTCAAGGGTCAAAAGCTAATTGTGCTTGGAAGGCCATGGAATTCATTGATACATTATAGGTCATTTTTAGCCACTTTGGACTTAGAATTTTCATGACTTCATTGCCAGATTTTTGTGCCAAATTCAACATGCCATAACTTTTGACACAAGCATCCAAATTCAACCTTTCTTGGCACATTATGATCTTTGTTATGATGTTAACAAGTTTAAAAAAGAATGGAATCAAAAAGCCTCGTGTACAAGATGCCCCATTGGTGTAAACATGACCTCATGAAACTAATTTTTTGCACCATGATCAGATTTTAAAGTTCACTAATTCTTAATTACAAGCCAGTTTATAACGTGTTATCCGTCTAAATATGATTAATGAAGTTCTCTGAAGCAAAATGACTCATAAAATACAAGAATTAGCTAAGTTTTGATGCACATGGGATCACACTTTTCTCACATCATGAGCCAATTCGTTTTGCAAGAATTTGAATCTAATTCACACGTATGAGATCACAATTTCATTCCCTATAAATAGAGCAACCTATTTGCTTCATTCCCAAGCTTTTGATAGCCACAAAACCTCTGTTCAAACTTCAAATTTGTTTCTCAAAGTGCTGATATCGTGAAACATTTCCAAGCCATTTCAGAGAAAACTCTTGATTCATACATCTTCCTTAATACCTCTTGAAGTTATTCCAAACATTTCCAAGCCTTGAAAGCTTCTGAATCATCCTCACCAAATCCAGTTTCAGAGCAATTTCATCACTCTCTCGTTCAGGTAGTTAGAAGCATCCATTTGCTTTAAACTTGTTACCACAATGTAGTCCATCACTCTTTGATGCCTTCCCCTCAGTTATCTGGTGTTGATTGATTGTGTTCATCATTTAATTTCATTTTTTGTGTTTTGCTTTTTACTGAGATTTCTCTGAAATTCTCCATGCTCAGTTTAGATAAATGAATTTTGAGCATGAAGTTGAATTCGTGATGAGACAATGGTTGCAATTATGGTGGTCTTGTGTCATAACGTTACCATTTAGCAAACTCCGGTGAGCAACTCACCGGAGAAGATGACCGGAGTATAGCCACAGTGGCCTGAGTTTGTTTATGTTTAAACCTGATTATAAGCGTTATTTCATTTAAGGACTGTCATACCCCAAAATTTACCCCCTAGATTCCATCATCATTAGCTGCATCATATGCATAGCATCAAGAAGACAAGTGGATAAACAATGAAGTTTGATGTGTTCATCAACATCTCAACTACTGCAACTATGGATCAAGTTTCCCTTCATCAACAATATATGGCACCAATGCTGAACCAGAAGACAGTTGATAACCCATCCCAAACTTATCCAACTTCTCATTCATCTCGACCAGTTTGCCCCAGCCTTAGGCGTTTCCACTTTTAATCATTGCTTTAGCTCCTTGCTAAGAGGCCATGGAGGACTCAGGTTGATCAGGTACACGTTGCACTGTCAACATACTTACAACTTCAAATGATTGAAATGGTGTCTCCAGAGTCCCCCCTTCATCATCAATGTAGCGAAAGGACGACAAATGGCTTACCAAGATGTCTTCCTCCCCACCGATCACAACTATCTTACCATTGGTGATAAACTTCAACTTATGGTGCAGAGTGGAAGTCACTGCGCCCACAACATGTATCCAGGACCTCCCAATCAGGAAACTATATCCAGGATGGATATCCATCACTTGGAAAGTGATGGTGAAAACAATTGGGCCTATCTTGACGGGCAGATCCACCTCTCCAATAACTGCTCTTCTAGAGCCATCAAATGCTTTCACAATTAAAGTACTCGACTTTGTTTCCAGACCTTTGATAAGTGCAAAATGTACCTATTTTTGTATATAAGTTTTGTTGCATTTATCATTACTTTATGTTAAAATTGGTTGAATAAACCTCGCTTTGTTCGTAATTACGTTTATTTTACGTTTTCGGTGTATAGTGCGTTACCGTGTAAATATCATTGAGTTTAATCGATTTTCATTTATTTTTGTAGGTGTTCTAGCAATGGGATTTTTTCATATTCATAAAGATCTTTGAATAAGCTTTCCAATGCTTCAAACCGTGCGTCAATCGGAGTTACGGTTCAAGAGTTATGATCAAAACAAATTCTGGTTTTCTGTCATGTTCGCTGGGCGAACCCCCGTGGCGAGCACTCGCTGGCGAGTTCGCTAGGCGAACCGGGGCGAACAAAAAGTTCCAGAATCGTGAAAAAACACAACTTTAAGGCGGTTTACGTTCGCCTAGCGAACGAGGACTCGCTAGGCGAACCTGGAAAGTCAGATTTGCCTATTTTAGCCATTTTTCATCATTTTTTAGGTTATGTTTTTGGGGGAACTTTCTCCCAACTTCATCAAACTTCATTTTTTTAGTAGATTAGCTTAGAAAACATCATGGAAGCTTGCATGTGGATGATCCGGGGTGGATTTCTCATCGATCGGCGCCGACAAACCGCGAGATGTTTGGTTCATTTCTGATTTTCTTCATGTCTTTCTTCTTTGTTGGGTTTTGCATATGTATTGACTATGATATCATGTATATTTGTCGCCCATGGTATTGTATAAAACTTGCTTTACAAATCTCTATTGGTGATTGTCTCTGATTTTTTCTTTATGCGCGGGGTTTGGGGGGCGTTAGAGATAACCGTCGCAAACTTCGATTAGGGATGATTGTCTGTTAGTTTCTGGATTCTAGAGATAGATTTAGGGCTAACAATCTTCAATAGGCGTCGAAGCTTAATGCCTTCCGTGTTTCGAGGCTTCGCTCGCGAGAGTGACGAAGAGAGTAACACGGTTGTTTTCTCAACTTTGCGTTAGACATAACCTGTGTTGTGAGCAATGCTGGGTGATATTGAGGAGTATTGTAGGTGGAGTATAACTGGTCGGAAAGTTTAAGTTTGTGAGGAGTGATTTGTATGAATTATCGGACGAGTTTTTCTCTCTGAAGAATGATTTTTTTTTTTAATAATCTTTTCTGTTTTCTTGTTTGAAACCAATTTAATCCAAACTCATCAACGCGAGAAATTGTCGAACGACATTCTTTCCCTCGAACCGATCTCTGTGGACACGACATAAATTCCGGAGGGAATTCTTCCGAAAATAAATATTTTTGCTTGCTTGCCCTATTCTGCATCCAACAAAATGGCGCCGTTGCCGGGGATTGGTTTTGATATTGAATCGCATTGCGATAGTTTCTTTGTTTTTGAGTTTTGTATATATCGTATATATTGTCTATTTTCATTATGTTTGTTTAAGTGTTGTATACATTTTGTTCCCGTAACGTTTGTTTAAGTGTTTTGTTAGGACGCTTGCTTTTGGTTGCGCGGTGAGACATCACCATGGCATGAATGAAGTAAGTTTCTAATTCAGCACCGTAAAGGCGTCGAGCTTACGACGTAAAACAAGCATGTTTTATAGTTTTTCTTTTCGAAGGTTTTTGGTTGTTGTTTGCTCACAGATTTTGATTGACTTACTTGAGGATGCTGTTGTGATTTTCCAAGTTGGTTCGTTTCAACTTGCGGATGTTTGGTAATGATATTTGTTAAGTTTTGTACACGTCTGAGGTATGTATTTATCGCTTTCTATACTTTAGCATATTCATGATACTTAGGTATTTTACAAACTTCCATGCCATCCATTCTTTTGTATACTTGTTTTATTGTGAATCACTTTAGTTCCCAACCTTTTTGTGAGGTGGCTTTCCATTGTTCATATATGCGCGGAAAACCAACATTCTTGTTATAACTGGATTTTATTATGTTGAATCTTTTATTTGTGTTGATTATATGAATGCATGAAAAGGATCAAGGCAATTGTTTCATTTTGAGCACAACTACCTTAGCCAAATAGTCAATTCACCTTGTGAGTGTGTGAGAATTCGTAACCCCTTTGAGCTTTTTGATCCATGTTTCTATTTGAACTTAATGCTTGTCTATGAGTATTTAGTTCACTTATTTTTGAATGGATTTTGTTTTTTCTTGGACCTCAACTTTGTGTTGTTGTATGGATTTTTTCCTTGCCTTAGAAAGTAGGGAGTATTCACATGATGGTGCGGTTGAATTCAAGTTGGGGAGAGGATGATTGTGTGTACTCATTGGTTGAATTCTATGAGGATTGAAAAAGAAAAGAAAAAAGAGAAAAATATGACAAAGAAAAGAAAAGAAAAAAGTGAAAAAGAAAGAAAAAGATAATCCTTAAAAAAGGAAACAAAAAGAGTTTCAACAATTGTGCTAAATAAGTATTGTGTAGCACTTGGGATTTTGGAAGAAGTTGATTGGAATTTTTGTGTTTGAGTCTTTGTGAGTTGATCACTCCCTTAGGTTTAGGCAAGTTTTTGTTTCAATTACCTTGAGAAATTGCCCCTTGTTTGTTTACCCGACCACGTTACAACCTTGAAAGTCCTTGTGATTCTTGCCTTTGTATTCTCAATATGAATTTGTGGATGTATGCATAATTTAGTCTTTTGTTTGCATGAGTGTTGTGTGAGTGTAAAGAACCTTATTTTGTGTTTTTCATCTACCGATGATTTTTTTTGCTAGGTGTGATTCACTTTGGAACTTGTGTTGTTTTAGAATTTTTGGCATGATTTTTATATTTTGCTTTTGTTTCGTGACTATGTTATCGTCGTAGTTTAGTGGTAAGTATTTACTTTTTGTGTGTACCATTTTTCATTTGAACGATATATTTGTCTTCCGTTTTTCAAAACTTGTTGATTCGTGATTCTTTGGTTATCACTCGGTTTCGTTGAGTTGTTTGATTCTTGTTTGAGGACAAACAACTATGTAAGTTAGGGAGAGTTTGATAAGTGCAAAATGTACCTATTTTTGTATATAAGTTTTGTTGCACTTATCATTACTTTGTGTTAAAATTGGTTGAATAAACCCCGCTTTGTTCGTAATTACGTTTACTTTACGTTTTCGGTGTATAGTGCGTTACCGTGTAAATATCATTGAGTTTAATCGATTTTCATTTATTTTTGTAGGTGTTCCAGCAATGGGATTTTTCCATATTCATAAAGAGCATTGAATAAGCTTTCCAACGCTTCAAACCGTGCGTCAATCGGAGTTACGGTTCAAGTGTTATGATCAAAACAAATTCTGGTTTTCTGTCATGTTTGCTGGGCGAACCCCCGTGGCGAGCACTCGCTGGCGAGTTCGCTAGGCGAACCGGGGCGAACAAAAAGTTCCAGAATCGTGAAAAAACACAACTTTAAGGCGGTTTACGTTCGCCTAGCGAACGGGGACTCGCTAGGCGAACCTGGAAAGTCAGATTTGCCTATTTTAGCCATTTTCATCATTTTTTAGGTTATGCTTTTGGGGGAACTTTCTCCCAACTTCATCAAACTTCATTTTTTCAGTAGATTAGCTTAGAAAACATCATGGAAGCTTGCATGTGGATGATCCGGGGTGGATTTCTCATCGATCGGCGCCGACAAACCGCGAGATGTTTGGTTCATTTCTGATTTTCTTCATGTCTTTCTTCTTTGTTGGGTTTTGCATATGTATTGACTATGATCTCATGTATATTTGTCGCCCATGGTATTGTATAAAACTTGCTTTACAAATCTCTATTGGTGATTGTCTCTGATTTTTTATTTATGCGCGGGGTTTGGGGGGCGTTAGAGATAACCGTCGCAAACTTCGATTAGGGATGATTGTCTGTTAGTTTCTGGATTCTAGAGATAGATTTAGGGCTAACAATCTTCAATAGGCGTCGAAGCTTAATGCCTTCCGTGTTTCGAGGCTTCGCTCGCGAGAGTGATGAAGAGAGTAACACGGTTGTTTTCTCAACTTTGCGTTAGACATAACCTGTGTTGTGAGCGATGTTGGGTGATATTGAGGAGTATTGTAGGTGGAGTATAACTGGTCGGAAAGTTTAAGTTTGTGAGGAGTGATTTGTATGAATTGTCGGACGAGTTTTTCTCTCTGAAGAATGATTTCTTTTTGTTTTAATATTTACTTTTCTGTTTTCTTGTTTGAAACCAATTTAATCCAAACTCATCAACGCGAGAGATTGTCGAACGACATTCTTTCCCTCGAACCGATCTCTGTGGACACGACATAAATTCCGGAGGGAATTCTTCCGAAAATAAATATTTTTGCTTGCTTGCCCTATTCTGCAATCAACAACCTTCCAGAGGTAACCTTACAAGAGTGGTCTTCGATATCACATTCAAAGACGAGTCAATGTCCACCAAAACCTTTGACAACACCGTGTCCACACACTTTATGGAAAAGTGCAGAGCCTTGTTATGGTTCTTCCTTTCAGCAAATAACTCTTTGTCATTAAAGCCAAGAAAATTACCAGTGGTCACATTGGCTATCACATCATCGAATTGCGCTACGGTAATATCCTTCGTGATATGGGCCCCGCTCAAAACCTTCAACAGAGATGATCTGTGAGCCTCAGAACTAAGTAACAACAACAACATGGATATCTTGGTCGGCTTCTAATTTATCTGGTCGACCATTTTGTAGTCACTCTTCTTTATTATCTTCAGGAATTCTTCAGCCTCATTTTGCATAAATGTGGCCTTTGGTGATGAAGACTCCTCTTGAGATTCTGCATTCGGAATTGGAATCACAATGCGTGTTCTCCCTTTAGAGGCTTCAACAGTTTTAGGGGTGAACACTCATCCACTTCTCGTCATTCCACCCGGTACCACGATAGAGGTTACATTTTGTTCAACAGCATTCAAAGGCTTGACCTATTGCCCTTGCTTAAAAGTTTTAGGCTCATAGTTCCATGGGACTGCTTTGTCACTCTCATAGGGGAATGAAGCAGGATAGTGAATGACTATTGGGGCAATGGGAACTCGTACTTGTGGTGCATCATAAGGAATATCGATCACAGATACAAACCCCATCTTTCTACCTTTACCAGCACGTTCAACTTGGATAACACCTTGATCCAAAAGCTCTTGCAAACACTCTGACACTTCTTCATCGTTTGGATTATCAGTTTCATCCTTCAAAATGATCAACCCACACCTTTTCAGCTGCTTCCCTATTACAATCATAGGGGCTTGAATATCTTCGACCTTTGTAATCAACTCCCGGTCCTCATCTCCTTCCAAAGAATTAACAGTTGTACCTTCATGTGTGGGCATGGGGTTGTTCTTCACATTTGGTCGTCTAGGAGTAAAATTTAAGTCTTTGGATTCTACCAACTCTTGAACTCGATTCTGAAAAGCATAGAAATTCTCAATAGAGTATCTAGGTGCACCTTTATAGAATTCACAGTAGGCGTTGGCATCATACCCGAGAGGGTATGGAAAGGTCGCAGGACGTAAGTCTTTCAGAGTCAAGTGACCTCCTTGCAACAGATAAGGAAATATTTGGATGTAAGGTATAGGCACAAGATCAACTTGCTTTCTTAGATCTCTCTGATGAAAATGTAGTTGTGCTTGATTGTATTGTTTGTATTGCTGAGCCAATTGTGTGGGAGCCTGTTGATATTGTTGTTGTTGATAGGCCTGTTGAGCAGATGGTTGATACGGGACTTGAGCAACTGTAGCTATCAGTTGATAAGGAATATTCTAAGGAACTCTTCCTCCCATCCTTCTCATCACAAAATTGGTCTCAGCCTCCTCCTTCTTCTGGAAATTTGAGCAAGGCTTCTTTGATAAGACAGATGCTCCGATACTAGCTTGTATCTTCCCTTCTTTCACACCCTATTCAACTTTGTCACCAATGGTTACCAGATCAGAAAAACTTGGAGCCCCGCTACTCACCAGTCTGTCATAGAATGAATCTTTCAAAGTATTCACAAAAATTACGGTCATCTCCCTTTCAGACAATTGTGGATCTACCTGAGCTGCCAATTCTCTCCACCATTGGGCGTAGTCCTTGAAGGATTCTTTCTCTTTCATTGACATGCACTTAAGTTGCATGCGATCAGGTGCCATATCTAAATTATACTTGTATTGGCGGATAAAAGCGTCAGCTAAGTCCTCCCAGCTCTGGATCTACCTCTGTTTCAGACTCATGTACCACTTGAGTGAAGAACCACTTAAACTATCCTGAAAATAGTGAATAAGCAGTTTCTCATTGTCGATGTGAGCAGCCATTTTTTTGAAGTACATGACCAAATGGCTTATTGTACGTGTGTTGTATTTGAAATTTTCGAACTTAAGAGTCTTGAATTTGTCCGGAATAACCAAATTCGACACGAGACTCATGTTAGTTGTAGACGATCCGAAGATGTTGATACCTTTGATAACTTTAACCTTCTTTTCTAAGACACGAAACCTTTCAAGGGAGAGTTCAGGCGCGGTCATGACAGTAATATTTCTCATCATCATAGATCATAGAACCACGTTGAGAAGCAACAGAAAATTCTAGAGGGTCTTCATTGATCACAAAAATAGGGATGACACCCTCTTTGGTCACTCCAGGTGAACCCAGTTGATTAGCAAGCTTCCTTGCTTTAGCAGCAACTTCAACATTCATTTCCTTCTACGCTAGTGTCAGCATGGCTTCCAACAATTGGTTCATCTTCCCTCGGAGAGTATCAATGTCTGTCCTCGTGATGTTCTGGTTATCTACAATCTACTCCAACGTCATGTTGTAATTCTATCGAGTTTGGTAGCGATGTCGAGTAGTTAGGTTGTTTGGAGGAAAAAGAGGTATGGTATATGAGTTTTTTTGAATGAATGCATGGATGCATGTGTTTTTATTTACAAAGCTCTCAATTATCTTATTATTTATCGCTAAAAATATTAAGCATTTAACATTGCAAATCATGAAACGACATAGAGAAACAAAAATTTCCACATTTTATTCATTCAAATTCAAGTACAAGGATAAACAAATATTTGGAATACAACTACAAAGCAACAAAATGAAACAACAGTTTTCTTGAATCAACAACATCAGTCTAACAAGCCATTCTTAAGATGACTCCTTGAGCTCTACGAATTGCCTTCAGATCCATAGCCAGGTCTTCCATGAGCTTCTTGTAGTATTTGATGCAATTGTAGACTTAGTGTGGAGTATTCTCTGGACACATTATCAAGTTTGCCTCTATCAACTTTTCAAGGAGATCTTGACCAACAAGATTCAGCATGCCAGCCAAATTCATGAACTTTTGTTTCCACTCAGAGTACATAGCTTGGAGGTTGGCAATAACAACATCCCTTTCTCCCATGGAAAATTCAGCTTCCTTACATTTGTTCATCTAATTAGTACAAACGTTCACCATGTCTTGGTAAGCTTTACCAGACCTTAAATCTTTGATCTACTCAATGGCTCCGTCCAACTGGAATTTCTTTTGGAGATACTCTCTATAGTGCCTCTCCTTTTCCAATCTTTCCAGCTCCAGACTATTTTTTCGACTTTGGATGGTTGCCTTCAACTCTTGAATTTGAGCCTTGTAACCAACCATGGCGTCTCTCTTCATTTTTTTAGAGTTCTCCGCATCCCTTTCAAGGTCTCGGGTCCTTAGCTTAGCTCGACTCAACTCTTCATTTCGATGGTCTAGATCAACATTTGCCCCCACAAGAGCACCTCCAACCCAGTTTCTTATTCCTTCTTCAACTCGAATCCTTTGCTTGCTACTTTCAAACCTTTCTTCCAGTGCTTTGCTCATGTCTTCCCAAGATTCACTTTTTTGTTGGGTTCTACCAAGTTGGACTCACAGTTGTGTGTTTTCCAACTCGAGCTCTCTGATTTTGTCATTAAGCTTGTTTACATCTTCGGGAAAAACTAGAATAGGCTCTGGAGTCAGAGGAAAAGCTGATGGATAAAAAAAAGGGAGCTTAGTAGCTAGGGCCCTTTCCTTTACCCATCTGACATAAGGTTCCTTAATAGTAATATTATTTTTCAGATCTGGATTGCTTCTAATCACCTTCGGCTATGCACTTTTTACTCTTCTTACATCAGGATTTGTAGGAGATACATCATTGATGACGAACGATACCAAATGTCTGCCTTCAGGAGGACCTTCCATGGGGAGCCCAAGTTGTCTTTTGAGAAGCATAAGATTATAGTTTATGCAACCGTAGACCCATACCAAAGGAACATTGAGGAATCCTCCACAGCTGAGAATTACGGTCTTGATGTTCCAATCCCTTTTATACCAGACAATGTCACTAGCAGTAAGGGAAGCAAAACTTTGAGGCCACATGAGTTGTCTGGCTACAAAAGGACCCTTCTGAGGCATGTGCATTCTCATCCACATATGCAGTAAGGGAGCACAGCAAAGGAAAGTTCCACCCTTCTTCCCATGACGAGTGTGGATGGTATGATAAAAGTCAGACAGCAGGAATGGAATAGGATTACTAGTCAAGAAGATCTATACCGTTGAACACTCTACAAAATTTTCCACCTTCGGGAACAACACAATCCCATACACCAACAATGCCAGAATGGCCCCACAAGACATCCATCTTTCTTCTTTGACACACTTCCAGGCCTCCTCTTCCAAGAATACCCTTGAAAATCCTCCTTTGTCTGACCAGTTAGCCACCACAGTATCAGTTGGAATACCCAAAGCAACAGCCATCTTAGACATGGTAAGGTATTCTTCCATCCTCAGAAAGGGATTAAAGTCCTTAATGGGTCGATCCATCAATGTTTTAAACTCCTCCAAGGTAGGAGCAATTTGAAAGTCAGAGAAGGTAAAGCAACAAAGCGGAGCATCATAATACTGAGCCAGAGCTGTGAGAGCTTCAACGTCAAAATCTTCAATCAACATATTTAGAATCTATCCAAAGTTAGCATGAAATGTGTTATGCTTGATGGCATTGATATTTGAGCTCAGAGCTTTCAGACTATCAATCTTCGGCTCCTTGAACTTGAAAGTGAAGTTATTTTTTCTGTTAATCTGACTTATCATGATCGCTCCATCAAATACTTTAATATGCAACAAACATAAGAAACTGAGGGCTTTGTTTTTTCCTTTTATTTATGATGAATGAATGCATGAATGGATGATTAAAAGGTTTCCAGATAAGCGGTTCCAAGATTCTAAGACACATACAGAGGATACTTTGATTGCTCTCCTTACAAGGATCTCACAAGGTAGGCTCTAGAGTTTAAAGGAGCCCCAAAGTCATGAATTCATATGACTGTTCATCAAACACGTCATGAGCATGACGATTGATGACTCCATCGTATGAATCTTTTCTGGGTGAGGTCTTCGTATTGAACTACACGAGGAATGCACCTCGGTATCCCATACTACGTGACCATTGACAGCGGGTTCTAAACAAAGGTCTTAGAGTGATGGACTCCCTGGACTATTCGCTGTGTATGCCAGTGATTTCTAGGAAAACGACTCCATCAATAAAGTCTCTTCTGATTGAGATCTTCGTATCTAGTTATGCGAGGAATGTACCTCGGTGCCCCATACTACGTGACCATCAATCCTAGTTATTTTTCCAAATGGTTCAAAGTTCTAAAAGGTCCTTAGAGTCATGGATCCCAATGAAAACGTTGGTCGTGCACGCCAAAAGCTTGACGGTCGCCAACATCCTTATTAGAATCAACTCTAAGCGAGGTTCTCGTATTGAACTACACGAGGAGGAATCCACGGTGCCCCATACTACTCAACCTCTCATATCTTATGTTTTTACTCCAGACTCAAGTATATAGCCTTTCCCTCAAGGTTTGCAATCAAAGTTTATCTAGAGTGCCAAGAACCACACACACATATATATATATATATATAATATGGAAAACAGTAAAGGCAAGACAAGGTCGTCATCTGTCGTACCTCGAAAAATATGATATTCGCGATGCGCAAGACAAGGTTGCATGATCACGGATGGACTTATGAGAGTCGCCACCGAACTTTATTTATTCCCATAAGGGGAAAGGGAAAACATCGAGAAAACCCACTGGTGAAAGGATAGGGTATGGTCATCACAACCATATTGGGTTCGAAAGTCGGTTATGTAAGGGGAAGGCATTAGCACCCCCTACATCCATCGTACTCGATGGGAACCATCTAAGTTGTCTAAGAATGAAAGGGTATTTGATATCTCTAAGCTTGCTAAAGGGAAAATTGATGATTTCTTGAGGGAAAATAAGGGATTTTTATTATTGAGTTCGTCTGAATTTCGCAACTCAGTGCCTACATATCCCAGAGGGAATCCGAACTTCGTAGTTCTTGTTGAAATTTTTTGGTTTGTTATGTGTTTTTTATGGACGATGCTAAATAGCATGCCCTTTTTGAAAAGGTTTTAAAAGGGAAAAGCCCGAAGGAAAAAAGGTTTGAATTTGTGATGTGTTTTATTAAGATTTGGAAAAAGAGTTAGAGATACGTATCACACTAAAGTCTATGACAGTAGGAGCGAGTATTTCGTACAAATAATCCAAGCGTCTCAAGTACGAAATACCCTAAGAAGAGGTAAGGAAAAAGATTTTAGTTTTATGTATTTAAGGCTCATGGCGCGCAATACATATCTTATTAGTTATGTATTTTTGAATTTTTGATTAAGAAAAATATTTTAGTTTTAAGAGAGAAAAGGAAGAAATATACTCTAGTACTACGGACCTAAGGTTTATCAAGGGGAATTTATCCTAATGTTGTCATGCAAGAAATCTAAAACCTTAGATCTAACCTGATTCAATTTATCGATGATAGAATTGAATCAAGAACCTAAGGGAACATGGAAATCAAAACCACTTAAGAGCACATATCAGGACTAATTAACAGTCAATAAGAAACACTATCAAGATTTCTTATGAAGACAATTGGTCAAAGTTAACATCAAGACTCACTAACATCTTAATTAATCCATTAAAAACTTAATTAATTAGCTGGGATTTTAATTAATCAGGATTTTGATTTATTAATTAAAATCTCAAAACTAGGGGGCTTAATATCTAAATCAACCTAACCATTTAATAAAAAATTCACATAAATCGCTTATTATATAAATAACTAAATCAAATTAACGGTGCAAAATGGAATTAATGTGTGTGGATAAAAATTGGCCTTTTTTGCAAGCCCAAAGACATTCTAACAAAAAAATATGATGATACAAAAAAAATAAAAAATCAAGTTTTGGGGCTTGGGCCCAATGCCCACCCGTTTTCATATCCAGACCAATATTATGAAGGGTAAAAGAACTTTGTATTCATCGCCTTCTTCTCTCATCACCTTCACTCAAATTTCCTTCTCCTCTCACCTGTGATTTCGCCGGAAAAGGCAATTCCACCGCGCCATGGTCGTTCGTGAGTAACAAACCGTTAAGCTATACGCACTAATCTAAATTCTAATTCATCAACTGCTTCATGAACCCTAGGCTGTGGCTCCAAATTGCAGCACTTGAAGGTCATATCACCAATACGAAATAGCTCACGCAAATCACGCTCTCAACGCGAAATTTGGACGGGAAGATAATGCAGCGCAGGTTCAAAAACCATATACATGAATAGCTTAAGCGAGAATTTGAACAAATACGTACCGAAGGAAAACTTTGACGCGATGGATCTCCGAAATTGGCATCGACGATAGCTTCACAGGTATTGCTTTTTTCCTATTCACTTCGCCTCTCTTTCTCCTTCAATTTTCTTCCCTCTGCTTTACGTGTTCTTGTGTCTTACTGCTGCGTCGTGCATATGTGATATCCTGCGCGTTTGTGTTGATCGCTTTTGTGCATGATGCTCCTTTGTGTACTGCTATGCTTCTCCTTGTGTATGTATGCGTATGTCTATCTTTCTTTTTAAATCTTGCCGTCATTATATAGGCTTAGGTGTGATTTCAAATTGATATATGATGATAATGATGTTTCCATTTCGGTTCGAACCTGTCCGATTGTGTCGGTTGTGATTTGAAAACTTGCCTTGTATGATTAATAGCCTTCCTTTTCCAATTAAACATGTTCAATTGTGTCAGAACACTTCTTGACACATGATTTTGTTTCCTTTTGAACTGTGAGTTTTTGTTTGATTTGTCATGCAGATTGCTATCATTGTTAGGTTTTTTATTTGTGAAAATGTCTGAATTATACATGTTTGCAATGACCATGATGCTTGTTGTTAGTTATTAGTACTGTCACATCACTGAAATTGGTAAGTTGATTACCTTTTACATTGCTTCATGATTGAACTGGTACGAGTCTGCAGCAGGTATGACCAAAGGAGTTTTCTTCTTTTATTTCGTGACCCTCCAGTTAATGGTGCATGATTCCTTGCTGTTTTTTGTTTGGAAGTTAACTTGATGCTTGTTTCAATGTTTGTTAAATTGAGAATGCTTATCACCTTGAATGGTTCTTTGTTTGATGAGAGTGGATATGTGTTTCTTGATTCTTCTTGTGTCCATTTATGTTGTGTATTGAAGCTAAAATTTACAGCTTATTCAATTTTTTTTCAGATGCATTGTTTGTGGTTGAACTGAGGCTTATTCAATGGGCTAATGAGAATACTCGAGGTCGAGTTTTGGGCTTGCCAACCATGTGGCAGATCACCACTTACACGCAGAGAATAGTGAGGAGAAATGTGGTTGCCAAAATAGAACCATTTAGAAAAATGAAGGTCATGTTGTTTGTTGTGATGTAAAGATGTAAGGACTTCGATTCTTCTATGTGCACAATGGTGTAAAACTTTGGTACCTGGCTTGGCTAAAGAGCTTCTCAAGTTTGAGCTTCATGTAAATGCTTAGGATCCTTTCTTGTAAAAAATGTGATTATACCATTTACTTGCCGTTGCCCTTGTATAACTTTGTAATTTTGGCATGGAATTTTGTATGGATGGTTTAAGATTCCTATGACATGAAATTCTCTAACTTGTAACCTTTGATTGAATTTGAATTTTAGATGTGGAAAAGATATTGAATTTTCATGCTTAAATTTGAATTTTGGAACACCGTGATGAAACTAAATCTTCCTTAAGTTTGAACCTTGAAAAGATCTTTGAACAAAAGGTTTGAGATAATTGAAGATGATGTACGCTTTTGATTACAACTTAGGCAAATCTCCTAAACTTTTTTTTCAAATTTTTGCATGAACAAAATATATGCCTTGATGAACAAAGGGCTATGTCTAATATGATGATGGTGCCGTGTTGAGATTTTATTAACCTTGGCAAGTCTTGTGAAATTCAATATTAGTGTTGGCTAGGACAAAAAGAACCTTTGTATCTTCTTTTGGGCAGCAATTGTAACGTGTCGCGTTTCTTGAAATGATAACGAAACTTGTACCACCATCATGTCTTGAACTTCACTTGCGTAAACTTGATTTAAGATTTTTTTACCCAAACTTTACCATTTCCAAGCATATTGCTCACAAACTAACAACAAGAAAATCCAAACATTTTCCCTTAGAATCAAAAGGAAGCAAATAATGATCCAACCTCATGGATATGAACAAAGTCTCTCTTGAATTAAGCTTGATCTTTTTTACCCACACAATCGAAGATAAACTTGGTACAAGAGCCATGCCCTGAGGAATCTTTAGGAATAAGGATTCAATTTGTAATGCAACTTGCCATGAAACCCTAACCAGTCTTCAAATGACCATGCTTAACACCAATGAAAGGAAAACCCTAATTCTTCTTGGGATATACACTGAGGCTTATGAGAAATCTTGAGGAAAATGACCTAGTAGAAAACCCTAGGACCACTTTGAATCAGAATCAACTGGTTACGTCTTGAAGTACTTGACTGAGAGAATGAGTACCATCTCTGCTTGAATTTAATGCACCTGCAGAAGCTGGTTAGTCATAATGAGCATGCACGCAAGATCTGATGACCTAATTCTTAGAGGGTCATGGCCAAAGGCTAGATGATCTTCCAGAGTGAGAGAGAGCTGAGAAAGGTAGGACAAATTTGGGGTATGACAGTTGGGAGTTATGCATTATTCATCATTGTTCATTAATTAATTTGCACACACTCTGGAATTTTGATATATTAAAAATTATTAAATTACAAGTTAAATATGCAAATTAAATATCACCGGACTTGATTTTTCGTGAGAAATCCAAATATGAGTTCGTTTTTTTTTTTGCAAATGAGCCATGAATTTCGAAGAATCGTGCGAAAAGGTGAAAAACAAAGTATGCAAAAAATCGACCGATTCACATTCGTTATAATGATTCGTGAAAAAGTAACTGCATATTCATAATCGTGACGAAAAACCGCATCTAATGATATATTTGCATGCAATTAACGGTCAAGAATTGAAAATTCATTGTTTTCAAGATTATGTGTTTTATGTAAAAATAAGTGATTATCTAATAAGCAAATCCAAAACAGTAGCTTAAGTTAAATCAACCATCAAGCATCCAACAATTCATGGAAAGAATATGGAAGGGATAAAGAATTACTGACGAAGCAGATGTTTGCTCCAATTAGTGTTGAAATTTGGCGTGCCGAAGCGTAATACGGAAAACTTTAAGAATAATCTCCAACTAGCTTCCAAGAATTGATGATTATTTTTGTTGATGGATGAACATAGAAGACGAGTCTTGATGAATTTGATGAACTTTGGATGATGATGCTTGAATTGTTAGAGCTTGATTATTGTTGAATGATTGTGGCTAAGTTATACCAAATTAGAATTTTAATGTGAAGTTCTTGAATGGTGATGAATATGAACTTTGGTGGAGGTTAAGGGATGAAGAGGATGACGAGAGATGGTGGGAAATGTGGAAAAATGGTTCAAAGTGGTTAACCCCAAAAATTAGGGAAAAAGAAAGTTTATATAGATTTTTAATTGTGGTTCATTGGACTATGATCCAAGTCATTACTTTATCAACGGTTAGAAATTAATCCAAATGTTAGTTGCGGATTACGAATCTTAGCCGTTAGATTAATTGTTATCAATGGTTGAGGTTTGATGAAAAAGTGGTTTGGTTTTGTGTTAGTTTCTGAGCTTTAAGGAAGTTAAAAGTTAGTTAGGGGGTTTAAGGGCAAATGGGTAAATGCATGTTTTTGTGTTAAAATAGGTAGTTAAGGGTAGTTAGAAGCATGACATGTTTGAGTTTAGCATAAGTACTGAGTTTAGGGGTAAGGTGAACGACCACTAGTAATTAACTTGAATTTGAATGCTTTTGCCTTGATTTTTCCTACCACTTTGCCTTGAATTTTAGTGAATCATCCCTTGGTTCTAAGTGCCTTTAAGAAGTGATTTTATGTTGAAAATAAGCATTTTTGAATTAAGTGACAATTCTTCAAATCTTCCAACTAACCATGAATCTCAAATAAAGAGATGATCTGCACCAATATGGGAAATAAACTCGAATAATTACCAAATAATATCCGCCTTGAAAATCCCTTTAAACCAATTAAATCCACCATTATCGAACCTTGACCTAATGATTGTGCTATGCCAAATGCAATGAATGGTATGTTAAATACATGACCTAATGGAGGATATGTACATGAGAAATATGAGATGCACAAGCCATATAGATTTGAATGAAATTGCTCACGAAAATCACGCACTCAACGCGAAATCGGGACGGGAAGATAATGCAGCGCTGGTTCAAAAACCATATACATGAATAGCTTAAGCGAGAATTTGAACAAATACGTACCGAAGGAAAACTTTGACGCGATGGCTCTCCGAAATTGGCATCGACGATAGCTTCACAGGTATTTCTTTTTTCTTATTCACTTCGCCTCTCTTTCTCCTTCAATTTTCTCCCCTCTGCTTTGCGTGTTCTTGTGTCTTACTGCTGCGTCGTGCATATGTGATATCCTGCGCGTTTGTGTTGCTCGCTTTTGTGCATGATGCTCCTTTGTGTACTGCTATGCTTCTCCTTGTGTATGTATGCGTATGTCTATCTTTCTTTTCAAATCTTACCCTCATTATATAGGCTTAGGTGTGATTTCAAATTGATATACGATGATAATGATGTTTCCATTTCGGTTCGAACCTGTCCGATTGTGTCGGTTGTGATTTGAAAACTTGCCTTGTGTGATTAATAGCCTTCCTTTTCCAATTAAACATGTTCAATTGTGTCAGAACACTTCTTGACACATGATTTTGTTTCCTTTTGAACTGTGAGTTTTTGTTCAGTGAATTGATGAAATTTCTGGTTTGATTTGTCATGCAGATTGCTATCATTGTTAGGTTTTTTATTTGTGAAAATGTCTGAATTATACATGTTTGCAATGGCCACGATGCTTGTTGTTAGTTATTAGTACTGTCACATCACTGAAATTGGTAAGTTGATTACCCTTTACATTGCTTCATGATTGAACTGGTACGAGTCTGCAGTAGTTATGACCAAAGGAGTTTTCTTCTTTTATTTCGTGACCCTCCAGTTAATGGTGCATGATTCCTTGCTGTTTTTTGTTTGGAAATTAACTTGATGCTTGTTTCAATGTTTGTTAAATTGAGAATGCTTATCACCTTGAATGGTTCTTTATTTGATGAGAGTGGATATGTGTTTCTTGATTCTTCTTGTGTATTGAAGCTAAAATTTGCAGCTTATTCAATTCTTTTTCAGATGCATTGTTTGTGGTTGAACTGAGGCTTATTCAATGGGCTAATGAGAATACTCGAGGTCGAGTTTTGGGCTTGCCAACCGTGTGGCAGATCACAACTTACACGCAGAGAATAGTGAGGAGAAATGTGGTTACCAAAATAGAACCATTTAGAAAAATGAAGGTCATGTTGTTTGTTGTGATGTAAAGATGTAAAGACTTCGATTCTTCTATGTGCACAATGTTGTAAAACTTTGGTACTTGGCTTGGCTAAAGAGCTTCTCAAGTTTGAGCTTCATGTAAATGCTTAGGATCCTTTCTTGTAAAAAATGTGATTATACCATTTACTTGCCATTGCCCTTGTATAATTTGTAATTTTGGCATGGAATTTTGTATGGATGGTTTAAGATTCTTATGACATGAAATTCTCTAACTTGTAACTTTTGATTGAATTTGAATTTTAGATGTGGAAAAGATATTGAATTTTTATGCTTAAATTTGAATTTTGGAACATCGTGATGAAACTAAATCTTCCTTAAGTTTGAACCTTGAAAAGATCTTTGAACAAAAGGTTTGAGATAATTGGAGATGATGCACGCTTTTGATTACAACTTAGGCAAATCTCCTAAATTTTTTTTTTCAAATTTTTGCATGAACAAAATATATGCCTTGATGAACAAAGGTCTATGTCTAGTATGATGATGGTGTCGTGTTGAGATTTTATTAACCTTGGCAAGTCTTGTGAAATTCAATATTAGTGTTGGCTATGACAAAAAGAACCTTTGTATCTTCTTTTGGGCAGCAATTGTAACGTGTCGAAACTTATACCACCCACATGTCTTGAACTTCACTTGCGTAAACTTGATTTAAGATTTTTTTTACCCAAACTTTACCATTTCCAAGCATATTGCTCACAAACTAACAACAAGAATAGCCAAACATTTTCCCTTAGAATCAAAAGGAAGCAAATAATGATCCAACCTCATGGATATGAACAAAGTCTCTCTTGAAATAAGCTTGATCTTTGTTACCCACACAATCGAAGATAAATTTTGTACAAGAGCCATGCCTTGAGGAATCTTTAGGAATAAGGATTCAATTTGTAATGCAACTTGCCACGAAACCCTAACCAGTCTTCAAATGACCATGCTTAACACCAATGAAAGGAAAACCCTAATTCTTCTTAGGATATATACTAAGGCTTATGAGAAATCTTGAGGAAAATGGCCTAGTAGAAAACCCTAGGACCACTTTGAATCAGAATCAACTGGTTACGTCTTGAAGTACTTGACCGAGAGAATGAGTACCATCTCTGCTTGAATTTAATGCACCTGCACAAGCTGGTTAGTCATAATGTGCATGCACGCAAGATCTTATGACCTAATTCTTAGAGGGTCATGGCCAAAGGCTAGATGATCTTCCAGAGAAAGAGAAAGAGTTGAGAAAGGTAGGACAAATTTGGGGTATGACAGTTGGGAGTTATGAATTATTCATCATTGTTCATTAATTAATTTGCACACACTCTTGAATTTTGATATATTAAAAATTATTAAATTACAAATTAAATATGCAAATTATATATCACCGGACTTGATTTTTCGTGAGGAATCCAAATATGAGTTTTTTTTTTTGCAAATGAGCCATGAATTTCGAAGAATCGTGCGAAAAGGTGAAAAACAAAGTATGCAAAAAATCGATCGATTCACATTCATTATAATGATTCGTGAAAAAGTAATCGAATATTCATAATCGTGACGAAAAACCGCATCTAATGATATATTTGCATGCAATTAACCGTCAAGAATTGAAAAATCACTGTTTTCAAGATTATGTGGTTTATGTAAAAATAAGTGATTATCCAATAAGCAATTCCAAAACAGTAGCTTAAGTTAAATCAACCTTCAAGCATCCAACAATTCATGGAAAGAATATGGAAGGGATAAAGAATTACTGACGAAGCAGAGGTTTGCTCCAGTTAGTGTTGAAATTCGACGTGTCAAAGCGTAATACGGAAAACTTTAAGAATAATCTCCAACTAGCTTCCAAGAATTGATGATTATTTTTGTTGATGGATGAACATAGAAGACGAGTCTTGATGAATTTGATGAACTTTGGATGATGATGCTTGAATTGTTAGAGCTTGATTATTGTTGAATAGTTGTGGCTAAGTTATACCAAATTAGAATTTTAATGTGAAGTTCTTAAATGGTGATGAATATGAACTTTGGTGAAGGTTAAGGGATGAAGAGGATGATGAGAGATGGTGAGAAAAGTGGAAAAATGGTTCAAAGTGGTTAACCCCAAAAATTGGGGAAAAAGAAGGTTTATATAGATTTTTAATTGTGGTTCATTGGATTGTGATCCAAGTCATTACTTTATCAATGGTTAGAAATTAATCCAAATGTTAGTTGCGGATCATGAATCTTAGCCGTTAGATTAATTATTATCAATGGTTGAGGTTTGATGAAAAAGTGGTTTGGTTTTGTGTTAGTTTCTGAGCTTTAAGGAAGTTAAAAGTTAGTTAGGGGGTTCAAGGGCAAATGGGTAAATGCATGGTTTTTGTGTTAAAATATGTAGTTAAGGGTAGTTAGAAGCAAGACATGTTTGAGGTTAGCATAAGTACTAAGTATAGGGGTAAGGTGAACGACCACTAGTAATTAACTTGAATTTTAATGCTTTTGCCTTGATTTTTCCTACCACTTTGCCATGAATTTTAGTGACTCATCCATTGCTTTTAAGTGCCTTTAATAAGTGATTTTATGTTGAAAATAAGCATTTTTGAATTAAGTGACAATTCTTCAAATCTTCCAACCAACCTTGAATCTTAAATAAAGAGATGATCTGCACCAATATGGGAAATAAACTCGAATAATTACCAAATAATATCCGCCTTGAAAATCCCTTTAAACCAATTAAATCCACCATTATCGAACCTTGACCTAATGATTGTGCTATGCCAAATACAATGAATAGTATGTTAAATACATGACCTAATGGAGGATATGTACATGAGAAATATGAGATGCACAAGCCATATAGATTTGAATGAAAGGGTAGGACAAATTTGGGATATGGCAACTGCCCCTATTTAAGCGTCTTAAACCTAAAGGTGCGATTGGCACTAGCCTTTCGAACATTCGAGGTAGAAGAAGATTAAATATCAAGACCTGAAATTTGTCTCGAAGTGAAGGTGTAAGTGTTTCTAATATATCTTGGGTATATTTTTTGTTATATTTTTTGTTTCCAGTGAAAAAGGTTTGGGATGGACAAGTGTGGTTGAATAATGATAACTTGTAATGGGTAACGGTGCCAACACAACATCCTCGATGGAAATGGTTGTTATTGATATAATGACTTGAAATATGGTTGATGACAGGACGATTTTAAGGGTAGGTAAGATTGACGACAGGTAAGATCGATGAAAGCGCGTCAGTATATCATGTAAGATTTACGACCCAAAAAGAAAGATAAAGAGAGGGTAAGATCGATGGATCAACGAACCTAAAAGAAAGGTATGTTGGTGTAAGCCCTAGAAGCCAATACTTTTGGTACTTGTATCGAATTATTTATTAATAATAAAAGGCATTTCTTTATTATGTTTGTTTTTCCAAAGTGTTAAAGTCCCTAGAATAGCTAGTTCGTTTATGAAATATTAAGTGTGACTTAATCATGAGATTCCATTAAACATAAGGACACTATTCTTAAAGTATCAGTAGTCGAGCTTTAATATGAAATGGGATGACCTTAAAGCATTAATACTATTATGTAGATATACTGATGATCACATCTCATGGATCATGGATAAGGAGTTATCAAGTCTTAACATAGGTATGAATATTAGGAGTAATATTTATACTGGATTGACCCACTATGAGAGTACTACATAGAATGTTATGCAAAGTGTCATAAGTTACTCTCATGGTGATAGTGGTGTATACCACCCTTCGACCTGAAACCACTATGGACCCTAGATGTAGAGTCAAGTACTTTATTGCTGATCAAATATTATTCGTAATTGGATGACTACAAAGACAGTTGATGGGTACTTCATAAAGCATGCTGAGGGACATGAGTGACCTAGATGGAATTTTCCCATCTGCATAGCAGGATAAATGTCTAAGGACCCAATATTGAACTGAACAAGGATGACACGGTATATGCCTTGTGTTCAATATAGACATAAGGGGAAAAGGGTAATTGTACACACAAGCACTATCACAAAAGGTTTTGTCAGATCACATGACAATTTTGTGACTTGGGTAACAATGATGTGTTGCTAGATACCACTCACTGTTTATTATGTTAAATGCGTGATTTAATATAATTACCAACGTCGCGAAATCCTACAGGGTCACACATGTAGCGAGCGATTTTTGTCGGTGACGCGACCACCTCATCGCTGGGTTTTCCTCACCGCAATGGTAGGAGGGGGTGCTACTTTTTTATTTCTTATTTATCCCATGAAGCTGAAAGGAAAAAGGGAAGCTATCTAAAACTAACCTTGCACGCGAAATGTTTAACTGAACAAAACGCTTAAAAGAGATTGGGGGGTCCGGGGTCAAGTTATACAGTGGGGAGTTGTCAATTACCCATCCTATATGTGGTTATCCAAAAGATATTAGCTTTAGGTTTCGCTTTGTAATTGATGGTGTTTATCTGTTAATGGGTTGGGAAAGTTTCTTGGGAAGTATGAGTGAGTGAGTGAGTTTTTGTTGATGTTCAAATTTTTCCGATGTTTTTGGTAAGGTACTGGGCCTAAGTTTTGATTGATGTGTGAAGGTACTGGACCTAGAGTTTTTGTTTAGTATGCTCGCTAAGATTTCGCAACTTATGCCTACGTATTCCCGTTTAAATGAAACAGGGAAATCAGAGCAATCGTAGTTCCTCCTATTCTAAGGGAGGAAAAAGATATTTTGGTGTCTTGTTCAAAGCCCAAGATTGAAGCTAAAAGGAGTATTTGTGTCTTGTTCAAAGCCCAAGATTGAAGCTAAAAAGGTTTGACTGAGAAAGAACTTGTTATCTCTAAAGAGGGATTGTTGATTTTTGTGTGCCTTGATCAAAGCCCAAGGTTGAAGCTAAGAGGTTGATTGACTCCACTAGGGAAATCCTTATACAAAGCCTAAGAGGAGGCTGGAACTGACTGACTCAACAAGAGAGTGTTTATGTGTCTAGTACGAGGCCAAAGATTGAGGCAAAGAAGAGACTGACTTTTTGGGGATATCATTATACAAAGCCTAAGAGGAGGCTAAAAGTTTGACTCTGCGGGAGAGTATTATCTGTCTTGTACAAAGCCCAAGATTGAGGCTAAAAAGGGATTTTGACTCCGCCGGGGAGGTTTGTACGTGTCTTGTACAAAGCCCAAGATTGAGGCTGAAATGAGAAATTTAACTGACTATGGTGAGGATATTTTTATGTGTCTTGTACAAAGCCCAAGACGGAGGCTAAAAGGATTTAACTCTGCCGGAGAGTATTATTTGTCTTGTACAAAGCCCAAGATTGAGGCTGAAAAGAGTTTGACTCTACTTGGGGAAATCATTCGTCAAAGCCTAAAAGAAGGCTGATATGAAGTGACTCTGCTGGGGAAGATATCTATCCCCAAGTTTAAAAGATGAAGATTTATGTCTTGTACAAAACCCAAGATTGAGGCTAAAGGGTTTGACTCAATAAGAGAGTGCTTTTATCTGTCTCGTATAAAGCCCGAGATTGAGGCTAAAAAAGGTTGACTCAACAACAGAGTCTGAAAAGGTGATTGACTAAACAAGAGAGTCTGAAAGTTGATTGACTCAACAAGAGAGTTTGAAAGTGATTGACTTAACAAGAGAGTCTGAAAGTGATTGACTCAACAAGAGAGTCTAAAAATTTGATTGACTCAACAAGAGAGTCTGAAAGTGATTGACTCAATAAGAGAGTTTGAAAGTGATTGACTCAACAAGAGAGTCTAAAAAGTTGATTGACTCAACAAGAGAGTCTGAAAAGGTTAGCTCCGCTGGGGAGAATCATTGTACAAAGCCCAAGAGGAGGCTGACTGTGTTGAGGAAAGATCATTATTCAAAGCCTAAGAGGAAGCTAACTTTTGTCGGGGATTGTTAAGATCCTGAGGCAGGTCCAAACGGGGAATCAACTCTTGTTGAGGATTACAGAAGAGTTGAGATATCAGAGACCTTGAGGTTTTGATTTGGGATAAGCTGACCCTGGTTAGGGAACTCTCAAGAGAGTGGCTGGGTTTCTGTTGGAGATTGATCCAGAGAGCCCGGGGTTTCTTCCTATATTCGTAAGGAACTTTAGAATGTCTTTGAGACTCAAGGGGATTAGACTGTCCAAGCCTACTAGTGTGGAAGAGTTTTATCTTTTGTATGATGCCCAAGAGGAGGCACGGGTATTAAGGGATGAGGATCAACCCAAAAATCTGATATTTGACACTGGAAAGACTGCTCTAGCAAAGGATGACTAAGTTCTGTCTTATACCTTTAAGAGGTTGTCAGGGTCCTTGTATTAAGCCCAAGAGAAGGCATGAGAACTTCTAAGAAGCCGGAGGGTCCTTGTACAAAGCCCAAGAGGAGGCGGGGATGCTTGTAGGAAGCCTGTGGGTCCCAAACCAAGAAAAGTTCAAGAAATGCTATTTACCGAGAATAGATCATTTAGTGAAAATTCTGAGATTTGAAGAAACCCAAGAGATGCTATTCACCGAGAATAGATCAACTCTGGAGAGTATAATTTCTTTGACAATTCTAATAGTGACAGTCTGAGAAAAGGTTCACGAGGAATACTGCCTTTCTCTTTGTTCCATATTGTTTAAGCCCAAGAGAAGGCAAGACTGTATCTGGAAATCCTACGGGGATCTAGTTTTGTTTGTACTTAAGAGCGACCAACAGGGCTTTACCTAGTTCTAGACCTAGTTGCCGGGGAAAACACTAAATAACTATACTAGTATATATACAGTTGATATATGACAAGTATTTAAAAGGGTATGAAATAAGACTAACCATGCGCAGCTTCCCACAATACCGTTATATATATCTGACATGTATTTAAAAGAATGAAAGAAGACTCACAGTGTGCAGCTTCCCACAATACAAATATATATTAAAGCAAGTAAATGAAAGCGGATAAAACTTACAGGTGAGCAAACTTCCATGTTGTATGGTTAGTTGTTCAAAAAAATTAAAGAAAGTTTTGATAACAACTGTATATTGAATCTAAATCAAAAGGGAATTATTTTGAAAAGATTATTGGGGCTTATAATCAAAGAGAGGCCCAAGGTTTTAATAGTGATCGCACCGTTGTTCTGAGGATCGCGGAGGGGCTTATACAATGACCGAGGCCTAAATTATTTTACTTACAAAAGGTTTGGGTCTTACAACTTAAGGAGAGGCCCAAAGATTATTTGAAGAAAAAGAAATGAGACTTACAACACAAGGGTAGGCCCAAATGGTTTTCGTTTTGAAATGGCGATCGCGCCGAGATTTTTTTAACACAGTGGGACTTATACAATGTCTGAGGCCCAAAAAGGTTTTGGTTAAAAAGAGATTGGGTCTTACACTCTATTAGAGGCCCAAAGAGTTTGAAAATGAATAAAGATGGGTCTTATAGCTTAAGGAGAAGCCCAGTTGGTTTTGTTAAAAAGGCGACGATCGCGCCGAACTTTTGAAAATATACAGAGGGACTTATACAATGTGTGAGACCTAAAATTGTCTATTTACAAAGGGATTGAGTCTTACACTCTATTAGAAGCCCAAAGATTATTTAAAGAAAAGGAATGGGACTTACAACACGAGGGTAGGCCCAGATGAAAATTGTTTGAAAACGACGATCTCGTTGAAGTTTCTGAAACTGTATCGAGACTTATACAATACCCTGAGGCCCAAATTATTTTATTTACAAAGAGGTGGGACTTACACTCTATCAAGAGGCCCATGAGTGTTTGAAAAAAGATTGATAAGGGTGGAATTAATCAAAACCCTAATTTTATTTAAAATGGAATTAATTTTGTTTAAAAATTAATAAAAATTATTGAAAACATGTGAAAAATGAGTGGTGATCTTGGATCAATGTTTCAAAAATCATGTTTTTATCCATAAAATGATTAAGAACCATTCAAGTTTGGAAAATCAAGAAGGAAAAAATATTTTAAATGTTAAAAAACAAATAAAAATTAATTCTTTGCAAAAATATCAAGTATATGAAATAAATAATATTTTTGGGAAATTTTTGTAAAATAAAATATTTTAACATTTTTGTGAATTATTAAAAAAAGAATCAACTCAAAATCATTAAAATTCAAAGAGAAATTAATTTTTGAATCAATTAAATAAATTCACAAAAATTCAAATATTTGAAAGTTTGAAAAAAGGCGCCAAGAACACCTTGGTTTTGCCCGCGTGCTTTGTTTTGCCCAGATTTGCGTTTTCTCATCAATCTCACTAAATACTTAATGAAATCACACAATCCACATATCAATTTACTCGTTTTCACCTCACGATCATGTCTATGGTCTTTAATTTCATTTATTTTAAGCATGGAATAAGAAATCAAAGAGGAACCTCAAGAACCCTAAATTCTGCATGAAGGCTGAGAAATTTGATACACGACTCATACAAAGCAATTAATGGAGGGGAAACACTCTATACATGATTATGAACATATGGCAAAATTATTGTGCGAGGAAATATGCATGAATCATGAGATGGCCAAGTTGAGGCTTACCTCTTGCAGCTGGTGATCGAGTTCTAGGTTGGAGGTGTTACAGTTTGGTTCCAATGATATGGACAGCTTCCCTAGGTGCTATGGAGTGTGTCTGAATGCTTGGAGTGGATTGAATTGAGCTGGAACTTGATTTGGCACCTCAACTGCAAATCTGTCAAAAGCTTGTATAGATGGCTGGTGATTTTGTGAATCTGATGTTCCAGATGTTGGTTTAGTGTTTGGATCACTTCTACATGTTATATGTGAGGGGTGTGTGTGATTGGTTTGGTTGGAATTGCTCTCAAACTCAAAACCCGATAGTGACTTGCTTCAGAAGGCAAATTTGGAAGTGAAAGTGTGATTTTAGAAAGGCAAGTGTTATAGGCCTTTGGTGTACTCAAACTGATCAGAAATGAGGTCTATTTATAGTGTGTCAAGTTTGTTTTGCAAGAAATAGGGAATGGAAACTGCAGCAGGCCTTTGGTGTACTCAAACTGATCAGAAATGAGGTATATTTATGGTGAAAGGATTTTTAGAGAGAGAGAGAGAGAGAGAGAAACGAAATCAAATTTTTTAGATTGTTAAAATATGTGGGAATGGACCTCTATTTATAGGCTAGAGGTTGACACGAAAAAAGGATTAATTTTATGGCCAATACTGATGAGCCAATCGATTGACACAAAATCCAATCGATTGGTAGTCCTAAACAAATCGATTAATAATTTCAAAAAGGAAAGAAAATATATTTAGATGTTACCATTCATTAAAGAATTTTCTTAATCGATTAGGGCACATTTTTCAATTGATCCAATGGATTTACATAAGGTGCCAATCGATTGGTAATAGCAAAAACTTGTCCATATCTTTTCTAACAACTCTTAACTTGTCTGGCACAAATTAAAGGCATTTTTAGAAATATTTTCTTGAGAAAAATGAGTTTGAAAATTTGTTTGTGTGTGTGATTAGCCATACACTTTACGAGAATGCCCTTATGCTTTTATAATATATTCACTCAGACGTATTGAGACAGGTTTTCATATACTTCAAGACTTGTTAGATGCTTCATTCTTATAGACATTTACTCGAGTTTACTTTTAGATGAAGCATGAGTTATATTCCATTTGATGGCAATCATCAGAGAGTCAAGTTCATCAAACTCTATAACCTGATTTGTATCTTTAACCACTTTATGCTTGACTTTAGTTGTTGTCATTATTAAACACTAGTTGTCATCATCAAAAGTAGTTGTCATCGTTAAAGGCGTATCTTCATTGAGTAACATACAAAACAAGGTTTCACACCGACCATAATGGAGAATTGTTCCTACATGGATCGATGTAGGGATAAACCTGACCCATTATGGTAATGAGCCACGATCTAAACTCATAACTGGTCTAAATCGATCTTGACCCCAAACTTGTTTCACTAAAGGGGATCCCAATTTAGTTATTTAAGCCAAAGGGACAATGATATTTACGACTATAGTATCATCAAAATAAGAAAGGGAAAAAAGTAATCTACATATTGAGATACATGTTGCTAAAGTAGAAGGTTCTAAGACCTATAGAGGAGACATATATCTGCCTTAAAAAAAGCACTTGATCGAAGCAAGAAGCCGAAATAGGACCATCATATGACATAATGAATTATATACTAACATATGTCGACTTGGAAGGTCGTGATTTTAAAATATTTCAATTTGGATAATATCAATTTTGTATCATTGTTTTTTTATTTCAATTGTTATTATATTTTTAATTCAGCTCAAAATTAGTTTATATTTGATTTGTTGTAATTGATTCAAGAGTTAAATAATATTTTTAAAATTTAATTGTTAATTTATAAATATCATTAACTTGTTTATATATATATATATATATATATATATATATATATATATATATATATATATTGCTGTCATATATTGGATCATAGACCAATAATTTAAATTCATTTAACTCAACCAACATATACCACAATTGTTTACTCCACCCACCTGATAAGACTTTATTTGAACTTAAAATCAAATCAAATTTCTTTTTTAAATTTAGTCAATTTTTTAATTAAGAGAAAATATAATATTATAAATAAAGAAATTTGAACAAAATACATTTAAAAGGAAATGTTATATAAAAAACATGATATTTTTTTATTAATATTTAGATGAGTTGAATTTTAAAGATCATATGAATTCATGCATATATCTAAGAGTGGTAAAGTGGACGGTCTGTCACGTTTAAGCCCGCTCCATTTAAACTCGTCCAAAAGCGAAGCGAGGCAGACTAACTTAGGTGTCCGAGCTTAAAAGTCAAGGCAGACCCATTTACTCAACCCGCCATTTTTTTTTACAATTTAATTTATTACATAATTTATAAAATTGTTAATCATTACCGAAGAGACCAACAAATTTTAACAACGCATAGTAAAACTTTAACAAGTCTTAATATAAATGTCATATTCTTCAACATAAACAAAAAACGTAACTATAATACCAAAAACTTAAAACAAGCACACTAAAATTTCAAAATAATCCTTTTGGTTTAAAAAATCAACAAGCACAACCTAGTTAAGGAAATCTAGTGACAGAAATCAAGAAAACAATCTAGCACAAGTAAACAAAGACAACTAAGTAGATTTATCAATATTTAATAATGGAAGCACCTCAAAAATAAAAGAATCCAAGAAAAAGCAAAGCTTCATTATTTAAAAATTATCGATACAAATAATAAGCACTTAATTGAGCATTTTGGTGTCAAAAAATAAATAAAATGAGAATACAAATAGAATAAAATACAAATCAAAACTTTATTATCATAATGAGAAACAAACCTCTCTGTGTAAAACTTACCTTATAGCTTTAGAACACAACTCCAATGACAACGAATAATAGAAAATAAAAAAGAATGTACTCTCTAGGTTTTGCAATAAAGACGTTTCCTACTATGAGTAAAAATAAAGAAAGAAGCAAAGACTAATTAATGTCTTCAAAATGAGGTTTATGGTTATGTGAAAAATGAGCATTAGGATTTGAAAAAATGAGAGTTGTTTTAAAAGTATGTCTACTACATATCATGTTAATACTGTTTTGATTCCAAGTAAAAAAATAATTATTTTTACCAAAAATCGCGTGAGTTAGACGGAGCGGACCAACTTAAGACACCGAGACAAAAATCTCGCTCCGACCCACCAAAAATGAGAAAAATTTACTTCATGCCCCTACAGTTATACAAATATCCCTACATTTTTTTAAAATCGCAATTTTACCCTTGTATATTTTATATTATATTATTTTTTACTTTTTACTATTCATGTCAGACATCCAAAAAATTGGACAAAACGAAACTGCATCGGAAGACTTCAATCAAGACTTCCGGTATGTTAATTTTCTCTTCCGGAAGACTTGAACAAAGAGTTTCGGTTTATAACAAAACATATACCGGAAGACTAACCAAAAGAGTTTCGGTTTGTTACAAACCTATACCGAAACACTTTTTAGAAGTCATCTGGTTTGTTACTTACCTCTACCGGAACACATTTTTGAAGAAATCCGGTTAAGTAAAATTACATACCGGAACTCTTTCATAAAGTGACCCGGTTTGCTTTTTTAAATTTTATTTTTTTATAATTTTTTTATAGTACATGCATGGAAATTCCTCCAAAAATATGTGTAGATTCTTCTGATGTTTTTTCAACTACTCAAAAATTTGGTACACGAGAAGAGGTGATAAGGTTGATTAAAGAGGTTGGAATCTGAAATAAAGTAATTGTTATTATCACTCGTTCAGATACTGAAACAGGAAAGAGAGGAAGAAGTAACAAATTAATATTTGGTTGTGATAAAGGTGGGAAACACAAGGATACTGATAGTGGAATCCAAAGTGCGACAAAAAATATGGATGTCTATTTAAAATCAGGTCGACTCCGGCGAAAGATGGGTCTGGATGGAATGTTGATGTAAAATGTGGAGTTCATAATCATAGTTTACCTGATAGATTAGAAGGTCACTCCTTTGTTGGTAGGTTGACCACAAATCAGAAGCAGTACGTTGTTGATTTGATAAAGAGACATGTTCCACCTAGACACATATTACTTTCCTTGAAAGAGCGAGATCCAAAGAATGTCACTCGGATCACACAAATATATAAGCATAAGAGTATGATATAAAAAGAGATAAGAGGTCCTAGAAGTGAGATACAACATTTGTTTAAGCTTATTGAGGACGCATGTTATATTTGTTGGAGTAGAAAAAGAGATGACTCTGAAGTTATTAGAGATATATTTTGGGCCCATCCAGATTCAGTTAATTTGTTTAATATTTTTCCTATTGTGTTAGTTATGGACAACACCTACAAGACAAACAAATATAGGCAACCTCTGTTTGAAATTGTTGGCATGACATCAACCGAGTTGACTTTTGCTATTGCATTTGCGTATATGGAGTCTAAGCAGACTGAGACTTTTTGTTGGGTGTTAGATAAGCTTAAAGAATTGTTTGTGAAGAAAGATTTGTGTCCACAAGTGGTTGTGACAGATAGAGATCTTGCTTTGATGAAAGCAATTGAAACTGTGTTTCCAAGGTCGATCAATTTTCTATGTCGATTTCACATTAACAAAAATGTTGGTGCAAAATGTAAGCAATATATGGTTAGTGACATGCAAAAGACGATCGAGGACTTATGTATGGAAGTTGTATGGGCTAGTGAGAAGGTTGAGTATGATCAACCACTGCAACAACTTGAGCAGGCGTGTGTTGATTGTAATGAATTTTTTGATTATGTGAAAGACACATGGTTGACGCCACATAGACAGATAGTTGTTGGAGCATGGATTAATCGAGTGCTACATTTGGTTAACACCACGACTAATCGGTATGTATCTTTTTATTAATATTTTTTACTATGTATTTATTTTTAGTATTTTTAAATTGTATATTTTTAATTTGTATTTTTTAAAGTATTTTTACAATGTATTATTTTTAGGGTTGAGTCTGTTCATTGGAAGTTAAAGCAGATGTTGGGAAACAGTATAGGTGACATGGTCAAATGTTGGGAGGCTATGAATAACAACTTAAAGTTACAAGTGGGCAACATTAGAGCTTCTTTTCAAAAAAAGTTTTTATGAAGTTGAGCACGCGCACGTAAGTCCATTCTACAGTAATTTATGTGGTTCAGTGTCTCGAGCTGCTTTGAGACGCATTGCTGAAGAGTTATTGAGAGTTGATTATGTTAGAACTAACAGTGAAATATGTGGTTGTAGTCTTAGAACATCATATGGGTTACCTTGTGCTTGTGAGTTAACAAGATACAAATTTGGTGGTATACCAATACCAATAGATGTTGTGCATGTTCATTGGATGAAACTAACTATGGAAGTTGAGTTGGAGGCAGAGGCAAATGATGGATCAAAGGTGGATATGAGTAGTGCAATAGATGAATTCTGGAAAGGTTTAGGTCACTAGACGTTGTTGGGAAAAGAGTAATAAAAAGTAGAGTGTTTAAACTTGTCTACCCCATAATGACTTCTTTGTGTCCACCACCTGAGAAAATAAAAACCAAAGGGGGAGTCAAGAAGAAAGGAAAAAAAAAAAACAGTAGGGTATGATGTTTATAAGGACCCTTCCTATCATGAGTATGTTGATAAAGCATCTCAAGCTTCACAGAGGCAATCTCACCCATCACAGGCTTCGAAGAAGTTAAAATTATTACAATCTTCCAAGAGGCAATCTCAAACATCACAGAAGCAGTCACAGTCATCTAAGCAATTCATCTCTCAATTTTCTAATCATATTAGGTCATATATTGAAGATGTAGTTAATGTTGTATAAGATGGTAATTGTAGATTTAGAGTCATTGCTTCATTGCATGGATATGGTAAAGATGACTGGCCAATAGTTCGTCGGGATTTAGGGTTGGAAATAATACACAACGAAAGATAAAGTTTGTATGACAACTTATTTGGTAATCGGTTAGCAGAAGTGAGATAATCTTTAATGATAGAGGCATTTGGTCCTTAACCACTACATAAATGGTTGACTTTACCAGATATGGGTTACTTGATAGCAAATTGCTATAATATTGTCATACCCCAAATTTTGACCACTAAGATTTCCCATCATTGTGCAAATCATCATCACAATGTGGATGAACCATCATGCCTCATTAAATGCCTCAAGGGTTATTGAGCATTCACTACAATCAAAATTAGGGTTTCGAGCCCTTTCAGAGCCTTAGACAAAGGATCAATCAAGGAATGACATGATCTTCAACTTATCTAACCTCTCAAACATCCACAATGGATCAAAAGGACTCCCACTTCAAGGATTAAGTACGAGGCTGCTCCCTTCTAGGTGGATCAAGTCTCAAGATCGCCAGTATTACCAAATTAGGGTTTTGATCGACTAGGGCCTCCAGATGAAAAATTTCATCTGGAAACAAGCCAAAGATCCAAAACACAACCTAATGTACTCCATGGAACCTCATGGACTCATTCATCAAGTCAATTTTGCCTCAGGGGATGCATACATCAAAAATCAGGAATTAGGGTTTCTTGACCTAATTCACCCCTAAGTTGACTTTTAGGGCAAATCATGAGCCAAGACCTCAAGAGAGGGTTTGAGGGTCTCTAATGAACTATATTGATCCAGTTGGGACAATGGATTGATCTAGGAAGCTTGAGCAACAAGTCTCAATTTCATCTGCACCACAATTAGGGTTTCGCGAGGAAAGTCAACTGTAACTTTGACTTTTGACCAGGACATGCTCCCAAACCCTAGGACATGCCTCAATATACCCTATGACACCCATGGAACATGTCCATCAAGTTTGATTTAGGTCAAGGACATGATTTCCTGAAGAATTGCACAGTTTGGAATTCATCTGATAAAAAGTCAACTGTGCACAAAAGTCAACTTTGACTTTTTGAGATTTTTCACCAAAATGGATTTTTAACCCTAAAATGATGTTAATGTATGATTTAAATCGTCATTCATCAAGAAAAATCAAGAAAAGTGGGATAACTTGTAAAAAGGGTAACCATAAAAACTTAGAAAATTTTCTAAGTTAAAAATAAAGTGACAAGGGTACCAACTTTGAAGGATCATAACTCCTAAACCACAAAGCCATTTTTTCTCATCCAAAGATGGATTTGTAGCCCTCATTACCCTCTACAAAAACTTCAACTAGACCTAAGTCCAATTCATTAAGGATTTTGAGTTATGGAGTGATCAAAATGGCTGAAAAGTGAAAATGTCACTTTTTCCAACACTTAGTGAAATTTTCACTAAGTCAGAATCTGCCTTCACTTTTTGCCAAATTTAGAGGGATTTTTCACTTGGATTCAAAAGAGATCAAAACCAAATATGTTCAAACAGTTGTTATATCATGTAAGGGCTTTCCAAAATGGCCAAGAACATTGCCAAATTCCATTTGAGTCATGAGATATGACATTGGAAAGTTGCCTTGCTGAAATCTGTCAAGGTAAGGCAGAATTTGCAACTTTGCTCGATTTGCCAAAATCAGCCAAATTCAAATGCTCCTATCAACTTGGACACATCTGAGGATTGAATCTAAAGGGGACAATCACTGAGCCAAGCCTCCAAAGTCCATGGAACAAGAAATAGCATGTTGAACCTAGAATGGCCAAAATAGGGACAAGACTCCAAATTTGGATTGGAGCATTCAATGGAAGCATCAAGGTGGCATGGACTGAGCCATTCTCATCTGAAATCAGTCAAGACTTATCCAAGACCAAGGGAACCACAGCCCTGTGCCCTAACCTCTAGTCAATAGCTAGAGGAGACTTGCATTTCCATTGGTCAACATTGAACAAACACCTGCTGCAGTTGCCATTCACTGTGGATCCCAAAACAAACTTGCTCTACTATAAATAGAGCTCAATTGTGATCAGTTTGAGTACACCAAAGCCATCTTACAGATGCTTTCCTCAAAATCTCTTTCTCTTGGCAAAAATGCCTTTCTTAGCAAGGTAGCTATCGGGTTTTGAGTTTGAGAGCTTTTCCAATCAAACCAATCACTCACACACCTCACATACATCACATATGAGCTGATCAAACACTTAGATCACTTCTGAAACACCAATTTCACAAAATCACCAGCTGGTTGCTCAAATTTTCAATCAAGTTGCAGCTGAGGTACCACAAATTGTTCCAGCCATTTTCAATCAGGTCCAAGCATTCAAACACACTCCATAGGGTGTAGGGAAGCTGTTCAGATCATCACCACTCATCTGTAACACCTCCAAATCAAAAATCACATTGCACTTGCTGTCACGGCTTAGAGGTAAGCATATACTTGGTCATCTCTCAATCTATGCATATTTCTTCGCACAATAATTTGGCCATATGTTCATAATCATGCATGGAATGTTTTCCCTCAATTAATTGCATTGTTTGAATCGTGTATAAAAAATCCTAGCCTTCATGCAGAAATTAGGGTTCTTGAGGTTTCTTCGTGATTTCATGTTTTATGTTTAATTTAAATGAAATTAATGGACATAGACATGATCGTGAGGTTGAGACGAGCATAATGATATGTGGATTGCATGTTATAATCAAGTATTCAGTGAGATTGGAGAGAAAATGCAAATCTGGCCAATCCCAGAACACGCGCGTGTTCTTGGTGTGTTCTTGGCGCCATTTTTAGAAATTTGAATATTTGAATTTTGTGATTTTATTTAATTGATTCAACAATTAATTTCTCTCCGAGTTTTAATGATTTTGAGTTGATTCTTTTTTTAATAATTCACAAAAATGTTAAAATATTTTATTTTATCAAAAATCCCAAAAATATTATTTATTTCATATAATTGATATTTTTGCAAAGAATTAATATTTTAATTGTTTTTGACATTTTAAATATTTTTTCTACATTGATTTTGCAACTTTTAATGTTTTCTAATTATTTTGTAGGTCAATACTTAATTTTTGAAGCATTAATCCAAAATCACAATTTGTTTTTCATATGTTAAACAATTTTGATCATTTTTAATTGAATTTTTATTCAATTAAATAAATTTTTGAAAACAAATTAGGGTTTTTGGATTAATTCAACCCTCATAAATCATTTTCAAAACATTTTGGGCCTCTTGAGAGAGTGTAAGACCCAACCCACTTGTACAGAAATATTTTGGGCCTCATTCGTTGTATAAGTCCCTCTGTACATTTTCAAATAAACGGCACGATCATCGCCTTTTGAAAAATAACCCTGGGCCTCTCCTTGAGCTATAAGACCCATTCAAAAACAGTTTAGGCCTCTAATAGAGTGTAAGACCCAATCCCCTTTTAACCAAAACATTTTGGGTCTCACTTATTGTATAAGTCCCTCCACGTTAAAAGAAAACCTCGGCGCGATCGCCATTTCAAACGGAAAAATCAACTGGGCCTACCCTCGTGTTATAAGCCCCACTATTTTTCTTTAAACCTTTTGGGCCTCTTGAAAGAGTGTAAGACCCATCCCTTTGTACAGAAAACATTTTGGGCCTCAGTCACTTGTATAAGTCCCTTTGTACAAATTCAAACAGTGCGCTCACTAATAAAGCCCCAAATCTTTCTTTTTCAAAGCACTTTCTCCTTTGATTTTGAATATACTGTTGTTTTCAATCTTTCTTTGTTGAACAACTGACCAAACAGCATGGAAGCTCTACAACCGAGTAAATGGTTATTGCTTTCATTTACTGCTTTCATATACATATAACTGTATTGTGGGGCTGTTTCGCTGTAAGTCTTCTTTCATAAACTCATATCAACTGTGTAATAATAAGTATAGATATTTAGAGTTTCCCTGACAACTACGTCTAGCATTAAGCCCGTTGATCACTCTTAGAAATAGTCTAAACTAGATCCCCATAGGATTACCAGACACAGTCTTCCCTCCTCTTGGGGTTAAACAATATGGAGATATGAAAGGCAGCATTCCCTGTGAACCCTTTCATAGACTGTCACTCATAGAAGTTGTCAAAGAAACTCTATTCCCCAGAGATGATCTCTTCTCCGTGAATTGCATCTCTTGAGTTTCTTCCAAATTCTCGAACTTTCCTAGCTTGATCTATTCTCGGTGAATAGCATGTCTTGAACTTCTCGGGGTTTGGGGACCCACAGGCTTCTTAAAAGCAATTGTCAAGAAACTCTACTCCCCAGAGATGATCTTTTCTCCGTGAATGGCATCTCTTGAGTTTCTTCCAAATTCTCGGACTTTCCTGACTTTGATCTATTCTCGGTGAATAGCATTGCCTTGAACTTTTCGGGATTTGGGGACCCATCAGCTTTTTAAAAGTAATCGGCCTCCTCTTGGGCATCGTACAAGGACCCACAGGCTTCCTAAAAGCAACCCCGCCTCCTCTTGGGCTTAGTACAAGGACCCTACGGCTTCTTAGAAGTATTCACAGCCTCCTCTTAGGCTTCGTATAATGATCTCTTCCTCCGGGAATGATAGCCTCCTCTTGGGCTTAGTACAAGGACCCGTCGGCTTCTTAAAAGTTTCCAGCCTCCTCTTGGGCTTCGTACAAGTTGTCCCGACGGCCTCCTAGAGGTATAGGAACAGAACTTAGTCATTTGCATAGAACCGTTCTTTCATAGAGTCTACTACTGTTTCTCAAAGCATAGTACAACAGATAAAACTCTAGACACGGACAGTCTAACTTCCTTGAGTCTCAAAGACATTCTCAAGTGACCCCTTCGTTAAATAGGAAGGAAACCCGCAGACTCGGACATTCTCAATACCCTTTGGATTTCCCGTTTCCTCAAAGAGAAGGAAATATCCCTGATCCTCAAATCAAATCCCTGAGTACAGTGTTGCTCATATAAGAACTGATTTTCTCTTTAAAATCAGTATACTGGACCTGTCACTTAACTGAAACAGTCACCCTAGCCTCCTCTTGGGCTTTGTACAATGATTCTCCCCAGCGGAGTCAAACAACGTTTAGCCTCTCTCTTGGTCTTTGTACGAGACATATAAGAGACTCCCTCGTTGAGTCAATAACCCCTTTCACCTCCATCTCGGGCTTTATACGAGATACAAAAGGGTTCTTATTGAGCCAAATAAACAACAGCCTCCATCTCAGGCTTCGTACGAGATACAAAAACTCTCTAATTGAGTCAAATAGCCTCCATCTCGGGCTTTATATGAGATACCAAAAGACTCCATCGTTGAGTCAAAACCTTTTAGCCTCTCTCTCGGGCTTTGTACGAGACACATAATAGCCTCCTCTTAGGCTTTGTATAAGAAAACCACTGGTTAATCCAATTAACCTTTTAGCATAAAAGCTGTGCCTCGTTCACAGTACACAAACATCAACAACTCCTTCCCCTTCATCTAATCGCTGTAAGCGGCAAGCCTCTGGATCATCTATATCCATGCCAATGTCCCTCTTTTAGCATGAGAAATTCCTAAGGAAAGATAGCATTGCTCTACACTGAGTTAAAGTCTTCTCCTTCAGGTTAAAACCCCCTATAGGAAATTATGGCATTACTAGGATCCGCGTATCCCGGTTAAAGTAATCCTCCTATACAGTCAGTCACTAAACAGTTGTGACAAACAAAACCTCTTTAGAGATGACAAATTCTCTCTAAAGTTGAGACCTTTTAGCTTCATATCTTGGGCTTTGAACAAGATACAAATAAACCCTTCAGCTTCACATCTTGGGCTTTGATCAAGATATAAATCACCTTTCGCTTCACGTCTTGGGCTTTGAACAAGACACCAAAAACAACCATTTCCTCCCATAGAATAGGAGGAACTACGAACGCTCTGATTTCCCTGTTTCGGTAAACGGGAATACTTAGGCATAAGATCGAAAGAGAAGATCTTAGCGAGCACACTAAACAAAAACCCAAAATCCCATACTCTCATGTATCTATCAAAAGCACCAGTCCTAATATCCTAATCCTTGTTCCCCGCCAGAAACCTTCTGTCTAGATAAAAACCAGTATTGGCGAAAATACAAATAACCAGTACAAAGGCCCCCCCACATTGATAGCATTCGTAACCTAACAGACCGCTGTTTAAACTCAGTATGCAAGCAGGGTTAATTGGAGACATCTATTTCCCTTCCTTCATCAGCTTTAATAGGATAAAAAATGAATCGACCTGTAGTTTTAAGCTCAACCGCAGAGAGCGACCAGCGCTTAAGAATCGCGTCCAAAATCGCTCGCTACAGAAAAATGGCGCCCACCGTGGGGCCGGTCTTTGTCAAACTTTTTCTCCTTTTTACCTCTTGTGTGAATACCACAGTTTGGGGCTTCCGCCGGGGAACCCATTTTCTGTCAGGAACTTAGGATTCATAGCTTTAAAGGTCTAGGATGATTAGGACAAATATATATACTGCTTTTCCTAATTGCTATACGTGTTTATTTTTCTGCTAATGGGAATGCGTGTGATGCCGCATGTGGAAAGATTGAGTATACACTTAAGATAAGTGATGGCGACGAGGTCGACCATCAACCTCAGTGGAGGCTGACCAACGCAACCCATTCTCTCACCTAGACAATGGGCCGGTTGTTAAGTCTGAGAAGCTGAGGAACCAAACCCTTTCGTAGTGCGGAAACTATCGGGAATAGTTGTCACGCGATACTACCCTCATTTGAGGCTGGTGATCTATTCTCGGTGAATGGCACTTACTCTAAGATTGCTCTACAACTCGCTGGCGATCCGCTTGTTGTTTTGCTTTCCTGGGAGGAGCTGATGATAATGAGTACAGGTACAAAATATCACCCTAGTATAAACCTTTGGGGATGGGTAGAGCCTTGACTTCATGACAACGACCCTTTGACCCCATGTTTTTTCTATGTTTTTGTGTGCTGCATTCATGCATTAATTTAAAAAACATTAAAACATTCAAAAAAAATCTTCTCTTCTAGTCTCTCTGTTCTTTCAAAATAAACTAAGACTGTGATTGCAAATATCAGAGAAAAGGATTGCGCTAATGGATTTCGGTAGAAGGAGAACTCACCAGTATACCTTCAAGGTTCCAAAACTAGAGGATTTGAGAAGGTTAGCAAGGATGATCACTAACCCAGAGGCTTTCAGAGCCAAGCACGGAGGTTTACTACCGCTATTAAGAGTCCATGTGATTGGGGGAATCATGGATGCGCTCATTCAGTTCTATGATCCGGTTTATCACTGTTTCACATTCCCGGATTACCAGCTATCACCAACACTGGAGGAGTATTCTCATTTGATTGATTTACACATTACAGATCGAGCTCCATTTTCTGGACTGAAGGAAATTCCAAAGAATCAGACCATTGCGAGAGCAATTCATTTGGACGAGTCTGAGGTCAGGACTCACCTAACTACCAAGGGTGGCATCCAAGGTTTTCCAGCCTAGTTCTTGACAAAGAAGGCCCTGTATTTTGCCAGTATAGGAAACGTGACTGCTTTTGAAAGAATCTTTGTCTTGCTCACCTACGGGTTATTTTTGTTTCCCAACATCAATAACTTCGTCGATATTAACTCCATTAAGGTTTTTCTCATTGGAAACCCTGTACCGACTTTGCTCGCAGATGCGTATCATTCTATACACTTGGGGAATTTGTACAGCGGAGGGGAGATCACATGTTGTGTACCTCTGCTTTACAAATGGTTTATCTCTCACTTGCCCAAGTTTGCTGCTTTTTGGGATTGCAAGAGTGCCTTACGTTGGTCGCAGAAGATCATGTCTATTACCAACTCTGATATAGATTGGTGTAATAGGATTTATGAGGGAATCAAAATCATTGACTGTTGTGGAAACTTCCCCAACGTACCCCTCATAGGAACTAAGGGAGGAATCAACTACCATCCAGTTCTCGTTCATCGTCAATTTGGATACCCGATGAGACACGTCCCACGGGGTGTCCATCTGGAAGGTCTTTTCTTCAAGGAAGGAGAAAGTGACAGAGCACTAAAGATGGAAATAGTGCATGCTTGGAAGCATGTTCATAAGAAAGGACGAGAGTCTCTAGGAAAACCAGACTGTGTCTCAGTGGAGCCTTATCTCCACTGGGTACAAACTAGAGCTCTCAAGCTAAAAATGCCTTATCCTCATTACAGAATTCTTCTGCCGAGGGAATCTGTCATGTACTTCATGACGGAAACTGAAAAGCTTCAGGTTACTCTCAACAAAGTTCAAAAGGAGAGAAGGTCCTGGAAGAACAAGTACCGCACCCTCGACGTAGAGTGCATCAAAATACAGCAATTACTAAAAGAAAAGGATGTTCTGATTGAGATTTTAGAGCAACATGGTGTGGATAATCAAGATGACCAAAGGAATCTGCTCGCTCCTTTCACCTGGCAAAGGAATGACAACCCGACAACGGCCCAAGAGCCCCGGTCAAAGAAAAGGAAGATACCAGAATCAGCACCTGATTTCTCTTCAGAGAGGACTCAGGACCCATTAGCTTAGGTTTCTGTTTCTGCACTTTGTAATCTACTGTATTTCCATTTCTGTAATCCTTTGAATTCAATAAAAAGGGGTTTCCCCACCGTTTGATATTTGCAATCTAATTGTCGAAGTTTATTTTGATTAAACCTTAAACAATTAGTATAATCATTGCATTCATCATTCTCACATCGCGTATTCTTCTTACCTACGAATCTCACGTTTGTGTCTCGGTTCTAGAGTCAAACTGTCTCATTCGTACAATACTCGGGCCAATCGTCAGAAAACAGAGAGTTGAAAAAAGAGATCGACGCTCTGAGAGAGGATATGAGAAAGCTTCGTAACGACATGCAAGCCATGGCAGAAGCTCAGCTACAAAGGACTGTGATCTCAGAGATCACCTCAACGCCCATAGTGGAGAAGTATGATCCTAGGTATCAGATACCGAAAGATCGTCCTTGGGGCATGCCTGTTAACTATATCCCGGAAGGATATGTTCCGCCGATCACTGAAGATCAGGGAATCACAATAGAAGCCGCTGGGCCTGAAGGTTACAAACTTCGGGAAAGCAAAGATTCCAGGGGCATACTAAAGACTCCTGAAGGTTATAAACTTCGGGAGACGCCAAGACTCACTGTCATAGTCACGGTACAACCCCCTGTGGTGCACACTGTCCCTGAAGGACAGACTCCACCGATACCTTCTGGTAAGAAGGAGACTATGTTTGACTGAATGGATGAATTCTAGGAACAGTTCTTGGAAATCCAAAAGGAACTGCAAGCCATTCGCGGTCAGGATCTATTTGGAAAGGAAGCCGCAGACCTCTGCTTGGTCCCCAATGTAAAAGTCCTGCACAAGTTCCAAGTGCCCGACTTTGAAAAATACAAGGGTAACTCTTGCCCTCAAAGTCACTTGGTGATGTACGCTCGGCGGATGTCAGCCCAGACGGAGAATCAGGACCTACTGATCCACTACTTTCAGGATAGTTTATCCGGTGCCGCACTCAAATGGTACATGGGTTTAAACCATACTACGATCAGTACATTCAGAGATCTTGGTACTGCCTTCGTCCAACAATACAAATACAATTTGGACATGGCACCCGACAGAGATCAACTCAGATCGATGTCGCAAAAGGACAAGGAAACCTTTAAGGAGTACGCTCAAAGGTGGCGTGAAATTGCCGCTCAAATTTGTCCACCTCTTGAGGAAAAAGAGATGACAAAGATCTTCTTAAAAACCTTAAGCTCATTTTACTATGACCGAATGATTGCCAATGCGCCCAGTGATTTCACCGAAATGGTCGGCATGGGTGTACGTCTTGAGGAAGCCGTCCGAGAATGACGTTTGGTAAAAGACACTGGATCGACGAGTGGTACTAAAAAATATGGTAGTGCTCTCCCTAAGAAAAAAGAGCAAGATATTGGGAATATTTCTCTCGGAAAGCAAAGACGACGATATCGACCGGTAGCAGCTGTGACTCCTGCTATCAACCTGCGTGTATTCCTAAGTATCAACCTCAGGTTGCGCAGAGCCAACCTGATCAGCAAAGGATACAACAACCTCTTCAGCAGGCTCGTCCTCCATATAACAACAGCCGTACAACACGGCCACCAGAATTTGATCCTATACCCGTGACGTACGCATAACTATTTCCATTACTACTGGCTAAGGGGCACATTCAGACTAAGTCTCCTCTTATAGTACCAGAAAATCCGCCTTTTTGGTTTAAGGTGGATCAAACATGCCCTTATCATCAAGGAGGATCAGGGCATAACATAGAGACTTGCCTCAATTTCAAGTCCGATGTGCAAAAACTTGTTAGGAGCGGGGTCTTATCCTTTAAGGATACAAATCCTAATGTTCTCACGAACCCGCTGCCTCAACATGAGAAGGCTGTAGTTAATCTAATTGAGAAAGAGACTAACAATGTCTATTAAATTCACGATGTACTCTTGTTAAAGACCAATCTGGTTAAGATGCATTGTAGAAAGAGTGGATATGGCCATGTGCCACCTCATAATTATCACCAGTGTGATATCTGCTCTAAAGACAACCAAGGATGTTCTGTGGTGCAAGCAGCTTTACAGGAACAAATGGATCTCGGATGGATCCAAGAGCACCGAGTTCGTGGAGTTAACATGGTCTACACGAATTTCAACGTCATTCAGAACCACGACATCCGTGCAATGAATGCCAACTTGGTGGCAATGCACTCAAGGCAAAGCCAGTATCATAATCTGCCACGGCACGATTACAGTTCCTGTCTGACTTGCTCGATAAATAAACAGGGATGCTCTTTCATACAAGAGGCCCTCCAGAGTCAGATGGATCTTGGATGGATCCAAGACTACCATGATAGGAACTCTTATCAGATCAACATGGTTCAGATCTTCGATATTCGCGTGATGAATACCAACCTGGTAGAGTTACATGCTGAACAGGTCCGACTCGGATTCTTAATATCACATGACTATCAAAGCTGTAAAGCGGGTTGCGAAAATGATCGAGGTTGTACCCTTGTCCAGGAGGCGCTTCAGCACTTGTTAAATCATTGGTGGATGCCAATCTACATGGATGAAGATACTCAGCAAATTGGTATCAGTAACAGGAATCCTACCCGGCGTCAAAGTCAGGATGTCCGATCAGTGGAAGCTAACCTAGTGAGGTTACATTGTATTCAAAGTGGGCGTGGCCAGGTGCCACCACACAATTATGACAGTTGTAGCGTCTGTTCGGAAAGTAACCAAGGGTGCTACCTTGTGCGAGCAGCTCTCCAGGGGCAGGTGGATCGTGGAGAGATTCGCCCATATTCGGGTTCTGGACCCATCAACTGGACGCCGAACTACCTTGCCGATCAAATTGAAGACGTTGTCATAATCTCTGGTCATCACAGGACCAGGGATGTTTTTGCCATCATCCCTCTACTTGACGAATCTAAAGTTCACAACCGGGAACGGATCGAGATTGCTTACGATGGTCAGAAAAATCAGAAGGCTCCTGTAGTCATCCATCTACCAGGACCGCTACCGTATGAATCAGCTAAGGCGATCCCTTACAAATACGGTGCAACAATAATTGAAAATGGAAAGGAAATTCCATTACCCTCCGTTGTGAACATTGCAGACATCAGTCGAGTAACACAGAGTGGTAGAATCTTCAACCGAGGGGTTGGGGAAGTTAACAAAGAAAAGGAACTTCAGACAGAAGCTCCCGATTTATCAGTCGGTCAATCCAGTAATCCCGACCTTTTGAAAAATGATGATGAGATGCTGAAGCTCATCCAAAGGAGTGAATATAACATTGTTGATCAGCTGTTACAGACTCCTTCAAAGATCTCGGTATTATCACTGTTACTCAGTTCAGAAGCCCACAGGGAGGCTCTACAGAAAGTCTTGGAGCAGGCCTTTGTGGAACAGGATGTAACAATCAGACAGTTCGATAGTATTGTCTCTAACATCACTTCCTGCAACAACTTGGGATTTAGTGATGAGGAGTTACCCGAAGAGGGTCGCCGTCATAACATGGCGCTCAATATCACAGTCAACTACCAGGACAATGCTTTAGCCAGCGTACTGGTAGACACAAGGTCAACCCTGAATGTTATGCCGAAGTCCACTTTGATGCAATTATCATTCAAAGGCCCTCTGATGAGAGTCAGCGAGGTCGTCGTAAAAGCGTTCGACGGATCCAGAAAAATAGTTATCGACGAAGTTGATCTTCCCATAACTATCGGTCCTCACACTTTCCAAGTCACTTTCCAGGTCATGGATATCCAAGCAACGTACAGTTGTTTATTAGGAAGACCTTGGATACATCAGGCTGGAGCGGTTACTTCGACCCTCCACCAAAAGCTAAAGTTCGTCAAGAACGATCAACTTGTCACGGTTTGTGGGGAACAAGCCTTGCTTGTAAGCAACTTGTCATCATCTACTGACATAGAACCCGAGGAGGTTGTTGGAACTCAGTTTCAAGCACTGTCGGTGAGCAAGAACAATCAGTTCGGAGGAGGAGCCTCGATTTCCTCATACAAAGATGCTATCAAAGCGGTCGAGAGTACCGATACGAAAGGATGGGGACAGCTTGTCATTCCTATTGACAATAAAACAAATGAGGGTCTTGGTTTTTCTGCAACCTGTACCCAGACAGCTGCCAGCGATGAAAGTCTTCATCCCCTTCAAAATTTCTTCCACAGTGGAGGTTTCCTTCACCCAGTGTCTCAAGCAGTCTGTAACACCCCAATTCCCATCACGAATAAATAATACATAATTAAAATCAGAGTAACTAAAAATTTATTTTTCCGACAGGAACAAGGATGTTACATTTAAATAAACGAAACATCATCCCTGCTCATAAATTTGATACATAGCATAAAATAGAATACCCTCAAAGGGGAAACTTTTTCCATATATGACCGACTTGTTTTACAAAATAAATCTTTTTAGAACATCAACTATATACGCAAAAGTACCACGAAATACATTCAACAAATGTATACATATATATATATATATATATATATATCGTTCCCCGACTCCCGTGCTACGTATCAGAGCAGACACCAAGACTGACAACAGAACGGAGGACTAATCTTCACAAAAAGACCTCCAGCAACTCTAATCTGCAATGCCTCATAGAGCATTATAAAACAGCAGAAGGGTGAGAAATAACAACTAAATCAAGATTGCATAATAATATGCAAACACACATCCAAACACATGTATAAATCATCTCACCCATACCATCACATACTAACACATATAGCATGCCACAAATACAAAACATATCACACATAATAAATCAAATCATGATTTTCCACACATAACGCATCCATTCACAATTCTCACCACAATTCGTCACAACTCACTCATATACATCACAATGTACATATCTACAAAACCAAGCATATTCATCATGCATACTTTCAAAATTCTCATCATTCCGCATAAACATACATATTCATGTTTATTCATCAATGCACAATTATAAAGATGATAAATGCAAATCATAGAGATCGACTTACGACTCTATGCAAATGCAATACGGTACCGACTCAATCATCTCAAGTTCACTCAGGAACTTATTGGAACCATCGCTCGTTACCAATGTAACTCCCCGTCAGGCCTACGATGTTCACCCATTGCTCACACCTCACATAGGCACACAATGTTTATGGATCGCTCACACCCCACACGGGCACACGACCCGATCGCTCACACCCCACATGGGCACACGATCCGATCGCTCACACCCCACACGGGCACACGATCGTCTATAATCATCGCTCACACCCCACACGGGTACACGACGTTATAGCGGATTCCCTCTGGAACCAATCCGTCGCTCACACCCCACACGGGCACACGACATTACAAGATGCATATCATGATGCTTGACACTCAAGGACTCATGACAATCAAATGCATCTTCACAAATCAACAATATGATTATCACATCATCATATTCATGCATTAAAAACAATTCAAACAATGCATTTCATCACATACCACATACCACAACAGTCATAAAATCATCACAATTCATTCCACAAGAGATTCACACCACAAAGGCTATTCACAACACATCATAACAACATACATTGATATTCAATCAAACAATGTATTTTACCACACAACAACATCGTTTATGGATCGCTCACACCCCACATGGGCACACGACCCCGATTGCTCACACCTCACTTAGGCACACAATCGTTTGTAATCATCGCTCACACCTCACATATGCACACGACGTTACAACAGATTCTCATTAGAATCACTCAACACAAGAATGTACATCATTATGCTTCACATACAAAATGACTCAAGACATTCTTGAAATGCATACATATTCACAATATATTCATGCATTCATCTCATACAATCACATACAACCTATATACATTCACATCAATGCACTATTGTATGATTCACATCCAAAACACACATTCAAATATCATACATCCATCACCAACGCGTATCAATCATGCACAACATTTTATCACATATATTCACGCCTTACAATAGCACACAAGCTATACGTTACATATCGAACGCATATAGCATGATAACACATCAATCGCACACATTGTACGCGATAAAAACCCGACAGCCCGACTATTTTCCAAAAACACGAATTAATTAAATCATCTTTTACCCTCCAAACCATCTTTAATAGAAAGAACTTTTCATTAGCTTTCCAACGCTTCAAACGGGGGTCAAAACGGACTTACGGTTCAAAAGTTATGAAGAAAACAAAATCGGACATTTTGGAAAATTCTGCAATCAGAGGTCGACGCACAGAATCATGAGTCGACGCATAACCCTGCCAATTTCGCCCGGGTCAGCGCATGGAAATCATGAGTCGACGCACAGTTGCAGGGGTTAGCGCACGAAGTGCAGATTTTGCTAAAAACTCAGTTTTCGGCCGTTAAATGCCTTCCGGACCTCCGATTTCGATTCCGTAAAAAGCTGCGATCTCAGAATTCAAAATACTACAATATTTTCACCATTAAAAAGTCATCCAACAAATTTTCCATTTTTTAAATATTTTAAAACATAGTTTTATCCGTTTATCCCAACTCCAAACTCGCTCAAAACCACTCGAAAACATACAAATAGCCATTCCCGATTAATTTCTATCCTTACCCGATTAAATATCAACCTGTACCAATGTTACCAGACATATCCAAACACTTTTACCCGATCACAACATCAATTGCACAAAAACATCAATATATATATATATCAAAAACTCAGCAGTACAAATTCGACTCGATTCAATCAAACGATCACGCTAAATCATGACCCAACATCACACGACTCTAATACGCGATTTATTCCGACTTTCGTCCGTGAAAACATCGATTTCTAATCGTTTTTCTCATTTTAACCTAGAATTGGAAAACTATGGAAAAACAAGAAAACATTCACACAATCACACACATATACATATACAAGCAAGATATAATTGAAATTTCTCACCCTTACCCGATTAATCGAAGATCAAGCTTGGTCTTGATGATTTTCTCTTCTTCCCCTTCTTCTCTCTTTTCCCACGTTTTCCTTCTCTTCTTTCTCTCTGTTTTTCTTCTTCCTTTCTAACTTTTTCCTTTCTCTTTCTAACCAATATATATATAATACTTATTATATAATATAAATCCAATAGGGTTAAATATCTCCAATTGATATTTTGTCTTCTAATACCAATTGATCAATTATTAGAGTTACCTTAAAATACTCTCTTTTCTCTCAAATCTCTATTTATAAAAATATCTAATTTTTCTAAATTATCTAATCCCTCAAAATGACCATTTTACCCCTCAGCTCAAATATCTCCCAAACGCTCTCAAAATGCGATAAAACATAACCATACCGATGAAATATATTTCGGGAAATAAAAGTTGAAAATAATTTATAATTTATTGTAAATATTTTACCTATCAGAGAAATTCACCAATTAACTCAATTAGCAGGTAAAATACAATAAATTCACCCATTTCACAAAATTCACATAAATGGAATAAATAAATAGAATTAAACAAATCGGGGCGTTACACAGTCCATGTTATTAATAAGGAAGATCCCTCTGACACAGATGAAGAGTGGAAGTCCTACCTTAACCAGGGCGGTTATATGTCTCAGGAAGAGGTGCCTATGCCTTTTTGCTTTCCTACAGAAAGTCCGAGATTTATACCAAGATCAGATGTCGAAATGATCTACAGGGATTGTGATCCGGAAGGATGCCGTGCTCTGCCAAATTCATTAGAGGAAGACACTCCTATGAAAGATAATTTTGACTACACCTACTATGGCCCAATGGATGGTCTGCCAATGTGGCAACCTTATCCAGGAAACTTGGGGCAAGAAAGTCAGCCGAGTAATGAAACTCAGCTGAGCATCATTGAACAGAATACCTGCGTCCCCACCATGTCATGGGATCAACACTCAGGTCATTTGGAAACTACTCAACATGAAGATGAATTTGCAATGTTTGCAGGACTTGAATTCATCAACTATGCTTTTCCCGAGGTCAACGTCATCGAGAGAAATAACTCCTCCAGTTCAAAAGAAGTTTGGGACACCTTGGGACAACCGAGTGAAAAATACGACTTTTTGGTCAAGTACACCGCTCCTGAAAGCTCTCGTATCAGGCTCGAAGACATCCAGCCAACTGGATGGGGAGATACAGCTGAGAGCACAAATGCTATGCAAAATACAACAGAGGAATTCTCCTATGACAACTCTGCCTGGGAAACAGATTCCAATGATCCTGCTCCACCAGAAATCAGCATTATTTCTGAAGACAAATCAAGGAAGGTGCCAGACTTTGTGATTCACCGAGGATTTCGCCGCCAATGGGTTGCCGTCAAGGTTCCGAAGGTCGTTCACCAGTCAAAGTAATTGCCATCTTTAACCTTTCACCCTGCCCAGGTGAAACAGATGTTTTGATAGGGCTCGCTTTCTGTAAATTTCCCTCTTCGCTTTGCCCGAAGCGACAGAGTTTTGTTTTATAGGGCTGTAGTTTCAAGGATCGACTTGTTCATTAATAAAATAACGTCGTTCTGTAATTTCCGCATTAATTTTTGTTTTCTCTTTTTGCTTTTTCAGAAAATGGTAATCCTAAAAAACAATTAAAAATAAAAACAAGCAGTAAAATAAATACACTGCACACACTTGCATTTTCTCTATCTCTTCTAAACGCGAATCATCACGTCATGCAGATTGCTTGTTTTAAACCCAGTTGAAACATACGATCCGGTGCCTTCTCCCAACTTTGAGTTCCCGGTATTTGGAGCTGAAGAAGAAAATGACAACGAAATTCTAGAAGAGATCTCCCGACTACTCAAACAAGAGGAAAGGTCCATTGAACCTCACAAAGAGCAGTTGGAAACGGTAAACTGGGGTTCAGAAAAAGAGAGAAAAGAAATCAGGATTGGGGCACTGCTCAGTCCAACTGCCAGAGAGGGTTTGATAGAGCTTCTCAAAGAATTTCCCGATGTATTCGCTTGGTCCTATCAGGATATGCCAGGGTTGGATACCAGCATCGTGGAACATCACTTACCGCTAAGATCAGAATGTCCGCCCGTAAAGCAAAGGTTGAGACGCACTCACCCGGACATGGCCATCAAAATTAAAGAGGAGGTACAAAAACAGATTGACGCGGGTTTCCTCGCTACATCTGAATATCCTCAATGGTTAGCCAACATCGTACCCGTTCCCAAAAAGGACGGAAAGGTCAGAATGTGTGTTGATTACAGGGATCTGAATAAGGCTAGTCCAAAGGACGACTTTCCTTTACCACACATTGACATGCTGGTAGACAGCACAACAAAGTTCAAAATTTTCTCCTTCATGGATGGATTCTCGGGCTATAACCAGATCAAAATGGCACCGAAAGACATGGAGAAAACTTCGTTCATTACCCCATGGGGTACCTTTTGTTACAAGGTAATGCCGTTCGGTTTGAAGAACGCCGGGCCAACCTATCAAAGGGCCATGACTACTCTGTTTCATGACATGATACACAAGGAAATCGAGGTATATGTCGATGATATGATTGCAAAATCAAAAACAGAGAGTGAGCACATTGAACATCTATCAAAATTGTTCGAATGTTTAAGAAAATTCAAGCTCCGCTTGAATCCCAACAAGTGCATCTTCGGTGTCCGTTCAGGGAAACTACTAGGGTTCATTGATAACACTGAAATACACTGTATATTTGGCTCTGATTTTACATAATTTTAGTCGTTTATTTGTTATTTTCCTTTGCTATTACGGTATTTTGTTTTACTTTCAGGTTTATTGCCTTATTTGAGCCCACAGTGAGAAAACAAAGCAAAACGGAACAAAAACGGGAATTTCTTGTGAAAACGTACACTAGCCGTTTCACTCAGCGAACGCCAAGGAGGACGCCATAGGCCTAATGACTTCACCCCCACGCCAACGCTCACAAAAGGCGTTTCACCTCCAAAACAACACTCGGCGGGCGCGGAGCAAGGGTCGGCGGGCGCCGAGAGTTATAAAAAGGGAACGGTTTGAAACGCTCAAGGCAGTTACATCTGAAGAATTTAGTTTATAAAACGTTTTTTCATTATGATTAGGGGCAGTTACAGCTTCGAATTTCCTATAAATAGGACTTGTATTTTCACTTTCATTTCATCCAATCTTACTTTCAACCTTAGGCATAGAGTTCTCTTGTAAAGCAATAATCCGTCACATCGAGGGGTTATTGCACTATAGTTGTTGGTTCGATTGGAGCACTGTAGTTAGAAGATTTATATTTCTTGCAATTTACTTTCCAGCCTTGTACCAGATTCAGTCTCCGCTTTGGAGCAGGTTTATTTATAAATCGCATTTTATTTTATTCCGCATTGCCTTTATATTATTTATTTTCTCGCACTGCTTTAAATTCATTTATTTTCTGTCTCTGCTTTACTTTGTTAATTTATTTATATGTGTGATCTGTTGTATTTTGGACCTGAACTTAAGCGTGACACTTGTGTTCACACTCTTAAAGTACACTATCTCACCTCGCACATTTTTCATATTATAAATGTTTCCTTTAACAAACCAATTTATAATTATGTCTTTAATTGCCATGTCTAGCTAAATTCCTGGTGCTAGAATGTGAGGATCGTCATTCCGATGATACTCCACATGTCTTCTCTTTAGAAATACTTTAGGGGCTGTTTTTTATTTTAATTAAACTCTTTTGAACTTAAATTGATCGGTCATTACGTAAACAAGACCGTGTTTTTGTTTGTGTAATGACTGTGACTAGATCGGGTAAGATCGAAAGTCGTCCGACATTTTAGAAAAGAGTTTGTTAGTTGTTAGTTGATAAATACAGCGGAAGCACTTTATTAACTAACTAGGAAAGTTTTATATTATTAGAAAGAGGTTTTAAAACTATTTTCGGACGCGTTTATAGATTTAGGATCCGGTTGGCCGAGCATATGCCGGAAACCCTTTGGTATAAAATATTTTCAATCGAAAACACTTTTTAACTAAGTCTTAGAGGTAATTATATAAAAAAGGACTTTCAACACTTTAACGCAAGGAGCGACCGGTGCAGCGTGAGTGGCTGGTATAGATTAAAGGTTAGGTCTGTTTCCGATCACGCTAACGCGGCAGATCCTTTTTAATTAACTCTATTTCAAAGAAAGAAACATTGCCCCGTAAGTGTTACTATTTAGAAGATAGGAGTATTGTTTGATTGATGTGAATTACATTCCAGCATATTTATTTATCTGATTTATTTCTATTTTCGTTCAGTCTAAAGTTGTACTCAGATTTCTATTAGCCTTAGATAAGCACCGTAAGAATAGTAATCGATAGATTTGACATTGGTCTCTGTGGGAACGATAAATATTTTATATTACTTTGACGTACTCCGTATACTTGCGGATAACATCACTTCAAGTTTTTGGCGCCGTTGCCGGGGACCAATTACGTCAAAATTTCGTACCCTGTTGTTACACCGTCTAGACTAAGGCATCCCTTATCCGGTAAATGCGAAGAACTCGCAGTACCGGAAACCTAGTTGATCCTTTAGAAGAGCCTGAACGTTACGCCCGAGCTCGTCTTCTATTTCGAAAACTCAAAAGAGCAATGGCAGAAGAAGAAAACGCTAAACCTCTTAAGGATTTCGCCCTACCCTCTAACGAAGAACCCCATTCTAGTATAGTCAACCCAACTATACCAGCCAATAACTTTGAATTAAAACCATCTCTATTACAAATAGTTCAACAGAACCAGTTCGCAGGTCTTCCTACGGAAAACCCGAACCAACATCTTAAAGTTTTTATTCAACTACCAGATACCTTAAAAGCGAACGGAGCTCCTCCTGAGGCAATACGTCTAAGACTATTCCCATTTTCTCTCAGAGATAGAGCCCGATCGTGGTTAGATTCCCTTCCAGCCAACTCTATAACCACTTGGAATGACCTAAAGAAAGTATTCCTTACTAGATACTTCCCACCGAGTAAAACTGCTGTCTTACAAAACCAAATAACCCGATTTACCCAAAGCGAGGGAGAATCACTTTTCGACGCTTGGGAGAGATATAAGGAACTATTAAGAGCATGTCCATATCATGGCTTAGAACAATGGCTCATAATCCATACCTTTTATAATGGACTCATGTACAACACCAAGATGACCATAGACGCTGCCGCTGGTGGCGCTCTAATGAACAAACCCTACGCCGAAGCTAGCGCTCTCATTGAGGATATGGCACAAAACCATTACCAATGGGGGACCGAACGAGCACAAGTAGAGAAGAAAGATACCAAAGGAGGTGTGTATGAGGTAAGTTGTTTTGACCATATGAATGCAAAAATGGACGCTATAGCCCAAAAAGTAGAAAACCTAACTATAAACCCCACAACAACTATAGTAGCAATACAACCCGGATGTGAAATCTGTGGAATCTTAGGACATACAATGGCTGAATGCAACCTGTTAGCCGAAAGTCCCACAGATCAGGTCAATTACGCCCAAGGAAACCCGTATTCAAACACATATAACCCTGGATGGAGGAATCACCCAAACTTTTCATATAAGAATAATAACCCTACTCAAAATTCAACACCTCAAAGACCACCCGGTTTCCAACCTCAAAGACCCAACCAACCTACAACTTATGCTCCTCAGAAGTCAAATCTTGAGAAGAAGATGGACGAATTCATCTCAGCTCAATTACAGCAGAACAAGGAGTTCATGAACCAAAACGTTCACATTAATGGACTAATTACTCAATTGGGTACTAAACTCGATTCTGTAATTACCCATAACAAAATGCTGGAAACCCAAATCTCTCAAGTGGCACAATAACAATCTACTCATACTACCCCAGGAGGACAATTTCCTGGACAACCTCAACCTAACCCTAAAGGGCATGCTAATGCTATAGCCCTAAGGAGCGGAACCACTTACAATGGGCCAATAAACCCCAGGTTGAATAATCCAGAACCTCCTAGAAAAGTTGTGACCACACCTGAGAAAGAGGTTGAGAAATCTATGGAACCAGAGAAATCTAAAGATACGGAAGTTAAGGAGAAGGAAAAAGAACAAGTTTATGTACCACCTCCTCCTTACAAACCTCCGATTCCATACCCACAAAGACTTAAACAAACCAAATTGGATAACCAATATAAGAAATTCATAAAAGTGATTGAGAAACTCCATGTAGAGATCCCATTCACCGAAGCTATTACCCAAATACCATCCTATTCCAAATTCCTTAAAGACATTCTAACCAATAAACGAAGATTAGAAGATCCTAAACCTATAGAATGTAATTCAATTGCTGAGAATAAGCTTGCTAAGAAAGAGAAAGACCCAGGAAGTTTTTCTATACCTTGTGTTTTAGGAAACCAAGTTATAGATAAAGCACTACTGGACTTAGGAGCAAGTGTAAGCTTAATGCCTTTAGCTGTTTGTAAAAGGTTAAACCTAGGAGAATTACAACCAACTAGGATGTCTCTCTAATTAGCTGACAGATCAGTTAAATATCCAATTGGCATTTTGGAAGACGTCCCAGTTAGACTTGGTCAACTTTATATTCCAACCGATTTCGTAGTAATGGACATTAAAGAAGACGATGAGATCTCGATTCTTTTAGGTAGACCATTCTTATCAACGGCCGGAGCTATAATTGATGTTAAGAAAGGAAGAATGACATTCGAAGTGGGTAATGAAAAAGTAGAATTTATACTATCCCAATTCTTAAATGCACCAGCCATAGATGACTCATGTTATGTCATTGATATAATTGATGAATGCATAAGAGAATTAGATGAAGAAGATCCAGTAGAAATCATCAAACTACCTTCCATCCCCATAATGGAGGACAATGAATGCGAACATTTACCTAAACCTTATATAGATAACAGTCTTTATGAATGCTTGGCACTTACCCCAAATCATATGCCATGTCAGAAAAAACCATCAATAGAGCTTAAGGAGCTACCTAAGAATTTAAGATATGAGTTCTTAGATGAAGAATTAAATCGCCCAGTCATAGTCAGTGCCACGTTAGATGGTCCTAAAACCAATCAACTCTTAGATGTTTTACGAAGATATCCCTCAGCTCTAGGTTATAAAATTTCCGATCTCAAAGGAATAAGTCCTTCTGTGTGTATGCACTGAATTATGCTAGAGGAAGATACTAAACCCTCCAGGGAACATCAACGAAGGATAAATCCTATAATGAGTGAAGTAGTAAAAAATGAAGTGCTAAAGTTATTAGAGGCTGGAATAATATACCAAATATCTGATAGTAAATGGGTAAGCCCCGTACATGTGGTACCTAAGAAAGGAGGTGTCACCGTTGTACAAAACGAAAAAGGAGAACAAATAGCCAAACGTGTAGAAAATGGTTGGCGGATGTGTATCGATTACAGAAAACTTAATAAGGTGACTAGGAAAGATCACTTCCCACTCCCATTCATTGACCAAATGCTCGAACGATTAGCTAGGCATTCTTACTTTTGTTATTTAGATGGATACTCAGGATTTTTCCAAATACCCATTCACCCTGACGATCAGGAGAAAACAACCTTTACATGTCCCTATGGAACATTTGCTTACAGACGAATGCCATTTGGACTATGCAATGCCCCAGCCACTTTCCAACGCTGTATGATGTCAATCTTCGCAGACTTCCTTGATGAGATCATGGAGGTATTTATGGACGATTTCTCGGTATGTGGATCCAGTTTTAAAATCTGTTTAACAAACCTTGAAAAAATCCTGGAAAGATGCGTAGAAGTCAACCTTGTCCTAAATTGGGAAAAATGCCACTTTATGGTAACTGAAGGCATAGTACTAGGACACATAGTGTCCGAGAGAGGCATTGAGGTTGATAAAGCTAAAATAGAAGTGATAGAAAACCTTCAACCACCCAAAACCATTAGAGAAATCCGAAGTTTTCTTGGACACGCCGGTTTCTACCGACGCTTCATTAAAGATTTCTCCAAGATAACTAAACCATTAACCAATCTACTTATGAAGGATGCCGAATTCAAATTCGATGATAAATATCTTGAAGCCTTTAAATACCTGAAACATGCACTGATTTCTGCACCTATAATTCAACCACCTGATTGGAATCAACCTTTTGAAATTATGTGTGATGCTAGCGATTACGCTATAGGTGCTGTTTTAGGGCAAAGGAAAGATAAGAAACTCCATGTAATTTACTACGCCAGTAGAACCTTGGATGCGGCTCAGCTGAATTATGCCACAACCGAGAAGGAACTCCTGGTAGTAGTCTTTGCAATCGACAAATTCCGATCCTATTTAGTAGGAGCAAAAATCATAGTCTACACTGATCACGCTGCGATAAGATATCTATTAAGCAAAAAGGACGCTAAGCCTAGATTACTACGCTGGATCCTTTTACTTCAAGAATTCGATTTGGAAATCCGTGATAAGAAAGGCACTGAGAATGTGGTCGCTGACCACCTCTCAAGGCTTGAATATCTAAAACCAGATCTTGTACCTATCAATGATGATTTCGCATACGACAGATTAGTAGGGGCAGTTAGAACCATCCAGGATGATGACCCTAACCCTTATTCAGAAGTAGACATTGAAAAAACACTCGCAGTTACAACCGTACCTTGGTATGCAGATTTTGTTAATTATCTAGCAGCCGATATCATACCCCCTGATTTAAATTACCAACAGAAGAAGAAGTTCTTTCATGACGTAAAACACTTCTATTGGGATGAACCCCTTCTATTCAAGAGGGGCGCAGATGGCATTTTCCGTCGCTGTGTCCCTGAAGAAGAAGTTGAAAATATAATTAAGCATTGTCACTCTTCACCATATGGTGGACATTTAGGCTCTTCCAAAACATGCGCTAAAATTCTTCAAGCAGGTCTTTTCTGGCCAACATTATGGCGCGATGTTCATACCTACATTGTAAAATGTGACAAATGCCAACGCACTGGGAACGTCTCAAGGAGAGACGAAATGCCTTTGAAAAATATTCAAGAAGTAGAACTCTTCGATGTTTGGGGTATAGATTTTATGGGACCATTTCCATCTTCAATGGGAAACAAGTATATCTTAGTAGCCGTTGATTATGTATCCAAATGGATTGAAGCCATAGCTGCACCCACCAACGATACTCGTGTAGTCATTAAACTATTTAAAAACTATATTTTCCCTAGGTTTGGAGTACCTCGATTGGTTATAAGCGATGGAGGGTCGCACTTCATATCTAGGATATTTGAGAAACTATTAAAGAAATACGGAGTGAAACACTGAGTAGCCACACCTTACCATCCACAGACAAGTGGACAAGTTGAAGTCTCAAATAGGGAAATAAAACAAATCTTAGAGAAAACCGTATCAACCTCTAGAAAAGACTGGTCCTTAAAACTACAAGAAGCCTTGTGGGCTTATAGGACCGCTTTCAAAACCCCTATAGGAACAACCCCTTATCAACTAGTCTACGGAAAATCTTGCCATTTACCCTTTGAACTTGAACATAAGGCCTACTGGGTCATAAAAACCCTTAATATGGATTACTTAACAGCCGAAGATAAACGAATTCTAGATATTCATAAATTAGAAGAGCTGCGCCGGGATGCTTATGAAAATGCCATCATATATAAAGAAAGAACCAAAGTATGGCATGACAAAAAGATTATTCGAAAAGAGTTCAACGTAGGCGATCCTGTACTTCTTTTCAATTATAGATTACGATTGTTTCCAGGTAAACTACGCTCAAGATGGACTGGACCCTATGAGGTCACCAAAGTCCTGAAATCAGGAGCATTTGAAATTGTAAATCATTCATGTAGTCCCTTTCTAGTGAATGGACAAAGATTGAAACCCTACTATGGAGGGGACATCCCTACTTACTACTCAGGTCACACTCTGATAGACCCACCTATAGCAACATCCACAACGTAAGTCTTTCAGTCGTCAAGCTAACGACGTTAAACAAGCGCTGCATGGGAGGCAACCCACGATTTTATTTTCGTTATTTTTATTTTTGAATAGAATTTATTTCGAAAAAAAAATATAAGAAAATATATTTTATTAATTATATTATAATAGTATTTTTTTTCATGATTAACTTATGCAATGTCTATGTTTACAGGTTACAGATCACATCATCTCAGACATTCCACACTAACTTTCTTTGCATGATGCAGAGCTATGATGACATGCACATTGTGTTCAGAGATGACGAACAGAGGAAGAAATACGTAGTCCTTTCTGAGCGACCAATCCTACCCACTAGGTACCCTGACCCAAACTGTCTATCAGCCTTAGGTATTGAGGCCAGTGTGAGGTACCTTTGTCACCAGCTCCAGTGGGATGAGTATTCTGAAGCTATGAATGTAACCTATAAGCATCTGACCTTAGAGTTCCTCAGCTCACTCATTTATGAACCTTATAGTGGAAGAGGTTATAACAGTGGAAGCATAAAGTTTAGACTATTTGGAAATGAGTATGCCCTGAACCACAGAGATTTTGCTAGAATACTTGGTTTTCAGTGTGGCCTGGATGCAATCCACTTTATGCATGAAACCAATGTTATGCAAGATGAAATTGACTTATTCTGGAGCAAAATCACAGGTGGAGGAGGACCTGATCCTTCCACCAAATTGGCAAGCAAAATCCACAACCCAACTTTCCGTTATTTCCAAATGATCCTAGCTGAGACCTTCTTTGGTAGGAGTGATACTGAGAACCAAGTTACTGCAGAAGAGATTCTGATGCTCTTTTGTACTGCTGAGTCACGACCATTAGCCAGTGGAAATTTTCTGATATATAACCTGTATTTGATTGCTGCATCTTCCAAAGGACCCATCCATGTGGGCGGTACGATCACACACATAACTCATGCTCTAGGTCTAGCCAACAAGCTGACTCACCTTACATCCCATTGTGGCTATACCTTGATTGACATTCCTCACTGTCTTGACCGTGGTCTTATTAGGAGAGCATTCTTTAGTGCAGATAACTTTAAGCTCCTAATAGACAACGAAGTCATTCACCACTTTGGACTACCAAACCATACCCGAACAAGTGTCCATGATAGAGCTAACTGGTCATATGCTTTGGAAGGCCAGGACGAGACACCAGTCAAACCAAGAAACTACCCTGTGCCAGAGTACCACCCTTCACTCTATCCTGAAAGGACTACCGTTTATTCCTCTAATGTTAATCTGCAACGCAGGAACTTATATTCAGAGTTTGACGCTATGCGCAAGGAGATCATTTCTCTTCGCGAGGAATGCGCCGAGCTCACCTTGTAGATAGAGATCTCAGACGCTACGAACGCTTCATCATATGATCTTTTGGAGCAGGAGATTTACGACCTCAAGCGCCAGCTTGCAGAGGCACGAACACAGGGTGTCTGTCATCAGTCTTCTTAGGAGACATTCAGGAGCTCTGGAGCATAGCTCATACTTTGTGTGGAGAAGATTTACCTCATGCTTGTTTAGATCGTTTATTTTTACCTTTACTGCACTACTATCTTTATTTGTTATTGTGATTTTTATCAGACTATTAGTGGATTTTATTTTTCATGGCTATTAGAATTATGGCAACCTTATGTTTTTGAGAGTGTCATTTCATTTCGAATTATAATAAATATCTACTCCAGTATAATATATTGTCTATATTTAATTTCCGTTTATTCATTTTATTATAAAAATAAAAAAATAAAAAAATTAATAATAGTAATAAAAATAACTGTTATTTAAATAAAACATTTATAAATATATAAAATATAAATAAATAAAATATTCTCTTTGTTTCTTTCATGTACCAGTGTACTACAGACACCCCCAGGGAAAAACATCGAACCAGCCAAGGCCCAATCCGGGCCAGCCCATTTTTCACAGTCCGCGGACGCGGACCCCCACTCGGCGGACGCGGAAGCGTTCTGGGTTCTAAAACGAACCAGAATTAGAAAACCCATTTTTTCCCCAACTCTCTTCATCTCCTACCTCCATAAACTTCAAATTTAACCACCATAAATCCCCATTAAACCCTTAAAATCCATCATTTCATAACTCCCCCATTACCATTACACATTCCATTTTCCATTATATCTATAAAATCCATAGATTTCACCAAAATCTAAAAAAACAAAAATACCCATTTTCCATCACCAAACCTTCATTTTTCTTCAATAATGGCAGCGGGAAATCAAGAAAATATCATCTTTCGGGATGGAGAGGATGGAGTCAAGCAATGGGAAAAATGGGACCGGCTTCGGACACGCAACATTCTTGCGACCAGGTACCTCTTCCGGATTTTACATCACTCAAGAAATGTGGCAAGCACAACAAGCCAGAGAAGAAGAGTGTGATGGCCTATTTTATGCCATGTACCAACAGCAGTGGGAGATGATGGACTTTATGCGGGAGTCACAGCAATCCACTCTTGAGAGTTTCCAAGCACTTAGAGATCAAAATGCCTCTCTAATCGAGAGGATTGAGCAGATGGAGCTGTCACCTACTATCCGACACCGCAGTAGGAGCCGTCGTCCCAGACGCCCAGAGCATGGTGGAGAAGGCCCCAGTGGCCGACACGATTGAGTACCAGGTTTCACCTATCCCTTTCTCACTTTTATCGAAACATTAAGGACAATGTTCGGTTTAAGTGTGGGAGGAGATATTTACTGTTTTTAGTATTTATTTATTTACTATTTTCTAGTGTAGTTTAGTTTATTTTAAAAATGTGATTTACGAGTCATTTTGTGTAGTTTATCAATTCTTCAAATTCTTGAGCCTTAACAAAAATTTTTAACAAAGAAACAGCATTATTTTCGATTATTTGGGCTATTAGGACAAGTAAGATCAATTGCAAAGGCTTGGGAAAACTATTTGAAAAATCGATATCGTTTTTACACCGTAAGTTTCTCAATTATAGGAGCTTATCTAGATTTTTATTATACAGTGGCCTTAAAATCTCACCCTCTATCTCTAACCCTTAAGTAGTTTATTTGAGCAGTCAGCACCATCTTAATCACCGCTAAGTGACAAACCGATGCAAATAGGTAAGATCCTGCCAAAGAAAAAAAAAAGAAAAAGAAAGAAAAAAATAATAATAATAATTTCAAGAAGATGTTCAAGTATCTTCAGAAAAAAATTCGCAAGAAAAAGTACAAGAATTGGCAAAAAAAAGGATCTGGATTACCACAGGTTATGTTCACCATGCGAGTGAAAGATAACGGGCTTAATGTAATTGCGCTTGAATGAAAAGGGGTAAGAAAGGGATGAGTAAGATAGGCCTAAGTATAATATCACAGTTTGGATTAGTTTGTGTAGGAGAGAAACTTATGCCCGCAAATCGCGGAAAGTGTCATTACGATACCCTTGGTTCATGAGTTAGTACCTACTGATGCATTATTGATCAAACTCAAGTTCCTAGACCAGATCAGTTTAGTGCATGTTTGCTGTTTTCCTTTGTTTACTTATCAGAGTTTGCTTGAGGACAAGCAAAGGTTTAAGTGTGGGAGAATTTGATAACACTGAAATACACTGTATATTTGGCTCTGATTTTACATAATTTTAGTCGTTTATTTGTTATTTTCCTTTGCTATTACGGTATTTTGTTTTACTTTCAGGTTTATTGCCTTATTTAAGCCCACAGTGAGAAAACAAAGCAAAACGGAACAAAAACGGGAATTTCTTGTGAAAACGTACACTAGCCGTTTCACTCAGCGAACGCCAAGGAGGACGCCATAGGCCTAATGACTTCACCCCCACGCCAATGCTCACAAAAGGCGTTTCACCTCCAAAACAACACTCGGCGGGCGCGGAGCAGGGGTCGGCGGGCGCCGAGAGTTATAAAAAGGGAACGGTTTGAAACGCTCAAGGCAGTTACATCTGAAGAATTTAGTTTATAAAACGTTTTTTCATTATGATTAGGGGCAGTTACAGCTTCGAATTTTCTATAAATAGGACTTGTATTTTCAATTTCATTTCATCCAATCTTACTTTCAACCTTAGGCATAAAGTTCTCTTGTAAAGCAATAATCCGTCACATCGAGGGGTTATTGCACTATAGTTGTTGGTTCGATTGGAGCACTGTAGTTAGAAGATTTATATTTCTCGCAATTTACTTTCCAGCCTTGTACCAGATTCAGTCTCCGCTTTGGAGCAGGTTTATTTATAAATCGCATTTTATTTTATTCCGCATTGCCTTTATATTATTTATTTTCTCGCACTGCTTTAAATTCATTTATTTTCTGTCTCTGCTTTACTTTGTTAATTTATTTATCTGTGTGATCTGTTGTATTTTGGACCTGAACTTAAGCGTGACACTTGTGTTCACACTCTTAAAGTACACTATCACACCTCGCACATTTTTCATATTATAAATGTTTCCTTTACCAAACCAATTTATAATTATGTCTTTAATTGCCATGTCTAGCTAAATTCCTGGTGCTAGAATGTGAGGATCGTCATTCCGACGATACTCCACATGTCTTCTCTTTAGAAATACTTTAGGGGCAGTTTTTTGTTTTAATTAAACTCTTCTGAACTTAAATTGATCGGTCATTACGTAAACAAGACCGTGTTTTTGTTTGTGTAATGACTGTGACTAGATCGGGTAAGATCGAAAGCCGTCCGACATTTTAGAAAAGAGTTTGTTAGTTGTTAGTTGATAAATACAGCGGAAGCACTTTATTAACTAACTAGGAAAGTTTTATATTATTAGAAAGAGGTTTTAAAACTATTTTCGGACGCGTTTATAGATTTAGGATCCGGTTGGCCGAGCATATGCCAGAAACCCTTTGGTATAAAATATTTTCAATCGAAAACACTTTTTAACTAAGTCTTAGAGGTAATTATATAAAAAAGGACTTTCAACACTTTAACGCAAGGAACGACCGGTGCAGCGTGAGCGGCTGGTATAGATTAAAGGTTAGGTCTGTTTTCGATCACGCTAACGCAGCGGATCCTTTTTAATTAACTCTATTTCAAAGAGAGAAACATTGCCCTGTAAGTGTTACTATTTAGAAGATAGGAGTATTGTTTGATTGATGTGAATTACATTCCAGCATATTTATTTATCTGATTTATTTCTATTTTCGTTCAGTCTAAACTTGTACTCAGATTTCTATTAGCCTTAGATAAGCACCGTAACAATAGTAATCGATAGATATGACATTGGTCTCTGTGGGAACGATAAATCTTTTATATTACTCTGACGTACTCCGTATACTTGCGGATAACATCACATCATTCATCGTCAGCCAGAAAGGGATTGAAGTTGATCCTGACAAGGTCAAGGCCATTCAAGAAATGCCTTCTCCGAAAACTGAAAAACAAGTCAGAGGATTCCTGGGACGTTTGAACTACATCTCCAGATTCATATTCCTTATGACAGCGACATGCGCGCCGATTTTCAAATTACTCAAAAAGAACCAGGATTGCGTTTGGACAGAAGATTGCCAAACTGCCTTCGACAGTATCAAGGAATATCTGTTGAATCCTCCGATTCTATCGCCTCCAGTGGAAGGAAGACCACTGATCATTTACCTCACAGTTCTAGAGGACTCAATGGGGTGTGTACTTGGCCAACAAGACAAAACAAAAAGAAAAGAGTCTGCCATTTACTATCTAAGCAAGAAATTCACCGACTGCGAAACTCGGTACACGATGCTTGAGAAAACTTGTTGCGCTTTGGCTTGGGCAGCCAAACGTCTTCGCCAATACATGATTCATCATACTACTTGGTTAATCTACGAAATGGATCCAATCAAGTACGTCTTCAAAAAACCTGTTCTCACGGGAAGGATTGCCCGTTGGCAGATGTTGTTATTGGAATATGACATAGAGTACCACGCTCAAAAAGCCATTAAGGGAAGTATTTTAGCCGATCATTTGGCTCATCAACCGATTGACGATCACGAATCAATCGAGTTTGACTTCCCAGACGAAGATGTCATGTATCTAAAAATGAAAGACTGCGATGAACCGCTACCCAGTGAAGGGCCAGAACCAGGTTCCCAATGGGGACTTATCTTTGACAGAGCAGTTAATCATTATGGAAACGGAATTGGGGCAATCATTGTTACCCCTCAGGGTACCCACATTCCTTTCACCGCTCGACTTACGTTCAAGTGTACGAACAACGAGGCCGAATACGAAACTTGTATTGTGGGTCTCGAAGAAGCGATTGATTTAAGGATAAAAAACTTGGACGTATATGGCGACTCAGCCTTGGTTATCAATCAGATAAAAGGAGATTGGAACATATACCAATCAAGATTGATTCCTTACAAAGACTATGCAAGAAGGTTGTTACCCTTCTTCAACAGAATCGAGTTTCATCACATCCCTCGTGATGAGAATCACACGGCTGATGCATTAGCCACTATCTCTTCCATGATTAGTGTAGGTCAATGGAATGACATACCTAAGATCGACATAATGCGCCTTGAACGGCCCGCTTACGTCTTCACGATTGAAGCAGTCATAGATGACAGACCTTGGTATCACGATATCAAATGCTTCCTTCAGAAACAAGAGTACCCATCTGGGGCACTCAGAAAAGACAGGAAAACCCTCAGAAGATTGGCTGGAAACTTCTTCCTGAGCGGTGACACTCTCTATAAGAGAAATTTTGACATGGTCTTGCTCCGATGCGTAGACAGACCAGAAGCAGACATGCTTATGAAAGAAATTCATGAAGGATCCTTTGGCACTCATGCCAACGGACACACAATGGCGAGAAAAATTCTGAGAGCAGGGTACTATTGGTTGACAATGGAATCCGACTGCTACAAGTACATGAGGAGGTGTCACAAGTGTCAGGTATACTCTGACAAAATTCATGTACCGCCATCGCATCTCAAAGTTCTCTCTTCCCCATGGCCATTTTCCATATGGGGAATCGACATGATTGGCTTGATCGAACCTAAGGCTTCAAACGGACATCGGTTCATCCTTGTAGCTATTGGCTACTTCACCAAGTGGGTCGAAACAGCGTCATTCGCTAATGTAAACCGACAAGTGGTGGTCCAATTTATCAAAAACAATATCATTTGTCGTTATGGTGTTCCAAGAGAGATCATTACTGATAATGGATCTAACTTGAACAATAAGATGATGAAAGAGTTGTGTGCAGAGTTCAAAATCGAACACCATAACTCATCGCCCTACCGACCCAAGATGAACGGAGTGGTAGAAGTGGCTAACAAGAACATCAAGAGGATCGTTCAAAAGATGGTTGTAACCTACAAAGACTGGCACGAGATGCTACCCTTTGCTCTTCAAGGTTATCGCACATCTGTTCGTACTTCAACAGGGGCTACCCTTTTCTCTCTAGTGTATGGCATGGAGGCAGTGCTCCCCATGGAAGTAGAGATCCCATCTATCAGGGTATTGATGGAAGCTAAGCTCACCGAAGCTGAATGGTGTCAAAATCGACACGATAAACTGAATCTGATCGAGGAGAAGCGAATCACGACATTATGCCACGGTCAGTTGTATCAACAGAGAATGAAGAGGGCGTTCGACAAAAAGGTCCGACCTCGCATCTTCAGGAAAGGAGACCTCGTGCTCAAGAAGATACAATCATTTCTCACTGATTCTCGGGGCAAGTGGACTCCGAATTATGACGGCCCCTATGTGGCCACGAAAGCTTTCTCAGGCGGCGCCTTGAGACTTGCAACCATGGACGGAGAGGAATTTGCCTACCCCACGAATGTTGATGTAGTTAAGAAATACTTCGCCTAAACTAAAAAAAAAAAAAACGTCTCGGTGGATTGAAAACTCGAAAGGGCGGTCCAGGCAAAAGTTAGAGACATGAAAAAAAATCATCCCGATGGATTGGAAATCTCAAAGTACAATCCAGACAAAAATTAGGGGATAATGGCAAGTAACTATGTTCAACAGAGGCAAGTCCCTCAGCAGCAGCAGTTACATCATCCATCATAGGAAAACTCCAGTCAAGGTCATCTTCGACAGAAGCTTAGGATGCCCCCGAATTCAAAGTTGGTAGAAGGATAGTGGTCGTTATGTTTCAACGTAGCCCTTTTCCCTGTAAATTACCATTTTCAAACTTTGTATATACTCTTTGGAATCACGCGTTTGGCTGATCTCCATCTTATCAATAAAATTTAAGCCCTTGTGCTTTTGTTTGTAATTCTTGTTTGTTTTAGCTTTACAGAACGACGTTGTTAACATGACTAACGATTCTTGAAATAAAACAAAAATGAACTTACTTGTTAAAACTTTTTCTGCTTTTTAATAAAGTCGGCAATTTCTTTTGACTGTTGAACATCAAAGGAACATCAACCGCTTTTCCAGAAGTAAGCGAACTTCAAAGTGCAGAATCAAAGTGCTCCTTCTAACCCAGTACACCTGAATGAAGGAATCAACTATGTCAGAGACCTTGCTCCGAAAAGATTGCTGATGAAAAGGTCATCGGCACCTTAAAATTGGACCCCATCATATGGAATTTCTCCGGGAAGATCCCGAGAAAAGTATGATGTAAGATCCCAAGTGAAAACAGTCTCTCAAGAGACTCACTTTCCCCCAGTAGAATCGACAAATGGCTTCTCCAACAGAGAAGTTTGTGCACCTCTACAACTCAGACGACTGGGTTCCCCAGCAAGTCTGACTTCAAAACTTTTTCCACTCAAATGGCATCTCCCCAGGAAAATTCGGCGAGAAGTTTGAGGAAAACCGCTACAAATAGCGTCCCTTGTCAAGAAAGTTTATTGACAAAAGAAACTAAGACCAGTTCCTTGGTAGGAAACCAGGATCGAGGGGAAGTTTAAATCAGAAACTAAGACCAGTTCCTTGGTAGGAAACCAGGATCGAGGGGAAGTTTAAATCAGAAACTAAGACCAGTTCCTTGGTAGGAAACCAGGATCGAGGGGAAGTTTAAATCAGAAACTAAGACCAGTTCCTTGGTAGGAAACCAGGATCGAGGGGAAGTTTAAATCAAAAACTAAGACCAGTTCCTTGGTAGGAAACCAGGATCGAGGGGAAGTTTAAATCAAAAACTAAGACCAGTTCCTTGGTAGGAAACCAGGATCGAGGGGAAGTTTAAATCAGAAACTAAGACCAGTTCCTTGGTAGGAAACCAGGATCGAGGGGAAGTTTACCTTTTCTAAGCATCATTGCTTAGCAAAAGAAGATGAATGTGCAAGCTACCATTCATAACCACCATCAAAATTTCGGGTATTCCGATATTTAATCCTCTTGCACCCCGAATGCCCGAATACCTTCGTCATTCACACCTTCGGGTCCAAGAAGATTAAATAGGGGCATCTGTCATACCCCAAATTTTGACCACTAAGATTTCCCATCATTGTGCAAATCATCATCACAATATGGATGAACCATCATGCCTCATCAAATGCCTCAAGGGTTGTTGAGCATTCACTACAATCAAAATTAGGGTTTCGAGCCCTTTCAGAGCCTTAGACAAAGGATCAATCAAGGAATGACATGATCTTCAACTTGTCTAACCTCTCAAACATCCACAATGGATCAAAAGGACTCCCACTTCAAGGATTAAGTACAAGGCTGCTCCCTTCTAGGTGGATCAAGTCTCAAGATCGCCAGTATCACCAAATTAGGGTTTTGATCGACCAGGGCCTCCAGATGAAAAATTTCATCTGGACACAAGCCAAAGATCCAAAACACAACCTAATGTACTCCATGGAACCTCATGGACTCATTCATCAAGTCAATTTTGCCTCAGGGGATGCATACATCAAAAATCAGGAATTAGGGTTTCTTGACCTAATTCACCCCTAAGTTGACTTTTAGGGCAAATCAAGAGCCAAGACCTCAAGAGAGGGTTTGAGGGTCTCTAATGAACTATATTGATCCAGTTGGGACAATGGATTGATCTAGGAAGCTTGAGCAACAAGTCTCAATTTCATCTGCACCACAATTAGGGTTTCGCGAGGAAAGTCAACTGTAACTTTGACTTTTGACCAGGACATGCTCCCAAACCCTAGGACATGCCTCAATATACCCTATGACACCCATGGAACATGTCCATCAAGTTTGATTTAGGTCAAGGACATGATTTCCTGAAGAATTGCACAGTTTGGAATTCATCTGATAAAAAGTCAACTGTGCACAAAAGTCAACTTTGACTTTTTGAGATTTTTCACCAAAATGGATTTTTAACCCTAAAATGATGTTAATGTATGATTTAAATCATCATTCATCAAGAAAAATCAAGAAAAGTGGGATAACTTGTAAAAGGGGTAACCATAAAAACTTAGAAAATTTTCTAAGTTAAAAATAAAGTGACAAGGGTACCAACTTTGAAGGATCATAACTCCTAAACCACAAAGCCATTTTTTCTCATCCAAAGATGGATTTGTAGCCCTCATTACCCTCTACAAAAACTTCAACTAGACCTAAGTCCAATTCATTAAGGATTTTGAGTTATGGAGTGATCAAAATGGCTGAATAGTGAAAATGTCACTTTTTCCAACACTTAGTGAAATTTTCAATAAGTCAGAATCTGCCTTCACTTTTTGCCAAATGTAGAGGGATTTTTCACTTGGATTCAAAAGAGATCAAAACCAAATATGTTCAAATAGTTGTTATATCATGTAAGGGCTTTCCAAAATGGCCAAGAACATTGCCAAATTCCATTTGAGTCATGAGATATGACATTGGAAAGTTGCCTTACTAAAATCTGTCAAGGCAAGGCAGAATTTGCAACTTTGCTCGATTTGCCAAAATCAGCCAAATTCAAATGCTCCTATCCACTTGGACACATCTGAGGATTGAATCTAAAGGGGACAATCACTAAGCCAAGCCTCCAAAGTCCATGGAACAAGAAATAACATGTTGAACCTAGAATGGCCAAAATAGGGACAAGACTCCAAATTTGGATTGGAGCATTCAATGGAAGCATCAAGGTGGCATGGAGTGAGCCATTCTCATCTGAAATCAGTCAAGACTTATCCAAGACCAAGGGAACCACAGCCCTGTGCCCTAACCTCTAGTCAATGGCTAGAGGAGACTTGCATTTCCATTGGCCAACATTGAACAAACACCTGCTGCAGTTGCCATTCACTGTGGATCCCAAAACAAACTTGCTCTACTATAAATAGAGCTCAATTGTGATCAGTTTGAGTACACCAAAGCCATCTAACAGATGCTTTCCTTAAAATCTCTTTCTCTTGGCAAAAATGCCTTTCTTAGCAAGGTAGCTATCGGGTTTTGAGTTTGAGAGCTTTTCCAATCAAACCAATCACTCACACACCTCACATACATCACATATGAGCTGATCAAACACTTAGATCACTTCTGAACCACCAATTTCACAAAATCACCAGCTGGTTGCTCAAATTTTCAATCAAGTTGCAGCTGAGGTACCACAAATTGTTCCAGCCATTTTCAATCAGGTCCAAGCATTCAAACACACTCCATAGGGTGTAGGGAAGCTGTTCAGATCATCACCACTCATCTGTAACACCTCCAAATCAAAAATCACATTGCACTTGCTGTCACGGCTTAGAGGTAAGCATATACTTGGTCACCTCTCAATCTATGCATATTTCCTCGCACAATAATTTGGCCATATGTTCATAATCATGCATGGAATGTTTTCCCTCAATTAATTGCATTGTTTGAATCATGTATCAAAAATCCTAGCCTTCATGCAGAAATTAGGGTTCTTGAGGTTTCTTCGTGATTTCATGTTTTATGTTTAATTTAAATGAAATTAATGGACATAGACATGATCGTGAGGTTGAGACGAGCATAATGATATGTGGATTGCATGTTATAATCAAGTATTCAGTGAGATTGGAGAGAAAATGCAAATCTGGCCAAGCCCAGAACACGCGCGTGTTCTTGGTGTGTTCTTGGCGCCATTTTTAGAAATTTGAATATTTGAATTTTGTGATTTTATTTAATTGATTCAACAATTAATTTCTCTCTGAGTTTTAATGATTTTGAGTTGATTCTTTTTTTAATAATTCACAAAAATGTTAAAATATTTTATTTTATCAAAAATCCCAAAAATATTATTTATTTCATATAATTGATATTTTTGCAAAGAATTAATATTTTAATTGTTTTTGACATTTTAAATATTTTGTCTACATTGATTTTGCAACTTTTAATGCTTTCTAATTATTTTGTAGGTCAATACTTAATTTTTGAAGCATTAATCCAAAATCACAATTTGTTTTTCATATGTTAAACAATTTTGATCATTTTTAATTGAATTTTTATTCAATTAAATACATTTTTGAAAACAAATTAGGGTTTTTGGATTAATTCAACCCCCATAAATCATTTTCAAATCATTTTGGGCCTCTTGAGAGAGTGTAAGACCCAACCCACTTGTACATAAATATTTTGGGCCTCATTCGTTGTATAAGTCCCTCTGTACATTTTCAAATAAACGGCACGATCATCGCCTTTTGAAAAATAACCCTGGGCCTCTCCTTGAGCTATAAGACCCATTCAAAAACACTTTGGGCCTCTAATAGAGTGTAAGACCCAATCCCCTTTTAACCAAAACATTTTGGGCCTCACTTATTGTATAAGTCCCTCCGCGTTAAAAGAAAACCTCGGCGCAATCGCCATTTCAAACGGAAAAATCAACTGGGTCTACCCTCGTGTTATAAGCCCCACTCTTTTTCTTTAAACCTTTTGGGCCTCTTGAAAGAGTGTAAGACCCATCCCTTTGTACAGAAAACATTTTGGGCCTCAGTCACTTGTATAAGTCCCTCTGTACAAATTCAAACAGTGCGCTCACTGATAAAGCCCCAAATATTTCTTTTTCAAAGCACTTTCTCCTTTGATTTTGAATATACTGTTGTTTTCAATCTTTCTTTGTTGAACAACTGACCAAACAGCATGGAAGCTCTACAACTGAGTAAGTGGTTATTACTTTCATTTAATGCTTTCATATACATATAACTGTATTGTGGGGTTGTTTCGCTGTAAGTCTTCTTTCATAAACTCATATCAACTGTGTAATAATAAGTATAGATATTTAGAGTTTCCCCGGCAACTACGTCTAGCATTAAGCCCGTTGATCACTCTTAGAAATAGTCTAAACTAGATCCTCATAGGATTACCAGACACAGTCTTCCCTCCTCTTGGGGTTAAACAATATGGAGATATGAAAGGCATCATTCCTTGTGAACCCTTTCATAGACTGTCACTCATAGAAGTTGACAAAGAAACTCTATTCCCCAGAGATGATCTCTTCTCCGTGAATTGCATCTCTTGAGTTTCTTCCAAATTCTCGAACTTTCCTGGCTTGATCTATTCTCGGTGAATAGCATGTCTTGAACTTCTCGGGGTTTGGGGACCCACAGGCTTCTTAAAAGCAATTGTCAAGAAACTCTACTCCCCAGAGATGATCTTTTCTCCGTGAATGGCATCTCTTGAGTTTCTTCCAAATTCTCGGACTTTCCTGACTTTGATCTATTCTCGGTGAATAGCATTGCCTTGAACTTTTCGAGATTTGGGTACCCATCGGCTTCTTAAAAGTAATCGGCCTCCTCTTGGGCATCGTACAAGGACCCACAGGCTTCCTAAAAGCAACCCCGCCTCCTCTTGGGCTTAGTACAAGGACCCTACGGCTTCTTAGAAGTATTCACAACCTCCTCTTAGGCTTCGTATAATGATCTCTTCCTCCGGGAATGATAGCCTCCTCTTGGGCTTAGTACAAGGACCCGTCGGCTTCTTAAAAGTTTCCAGCCTCCTCTTGGGCTTCGTACAAATTGTCCCGACGACCTCCTAGAGGTATAGGAACAGAACTTAGTCATTTGCATAGAACCATTCTTTCATAGAGTCTACTACTGTTTCTCAAAGCATAGTACAACAGATAAAACTCTAGACACGGACAGTCTAACTTCCTTGAGTCTCAAAGACATTCTCAAGTGACCCCTTCGTTAAATAGGAAGGAAACCCGCAGACTCGGACAGTCTCAATACCCTTTGGATTTCCCGTTTCCTCAAAGAGAAGGAAATATCCCTGATCCTCAAATCAAATCCCTGAGTACAGTGTTGCTCATATAAGAACTGATTTTCTCTTTAAAATCAGTATACTGGACCTGTCACTTAACTGAAACAGTCACCCTAGCCTCCTCTTGGGCTTTGTACAATGATTCTCCCCAACGGAGTCAAACAACGTTTAGCCTCTCTCTCGGGCTTTGTACGAGACATATAAGAGACTCCCTCGTTGAGTCAATAACCCCTTTCGCCTCCATCTCGGGCTTTATACGAGATACAAAAGGGTTCTTATTGAGCCAAACAAACAACAGCCTCCATCTCGGGCTTCGTACGAGATACAAAAACTTTCTAATTGAGTCAAATAGTCTCCATCTCGGGCTTTATACGAGATACCAAAAGACTCCATCGTTGAGTCAAAACCTTTTAGCCTCTCTCTCGGGCTTTGTACGAGACACATAATAGCCTCCTCTTAGGCTTTGTATAAGAAAACCACTGGTTAATCCAATTAACCTTTTAGCATAAAAGTTGTGCCTCGTTCACAGTACACAAACATCAACAACTCCTTCCCCTTCATCTAATCGCTGTAAGCGGCAAGCCTCTGGATCATCTACATCCATGCCACTGTCCCTCTTTTAGCATGAGAAATTCCTAAGGAAAGATAGCATTGCTCTACACTGAGTTAAAGTCTTCTCCTTCAGGTTAAAACCCCCTATAGGAAATTATGGCATTACTAGGATCCGCGTATCCCGGTTAAAGTAATCCTCCTATACAGTCAGTCACCAAACAGTTGTGACAAACAGACCCTCTTTAGAGATGACAAATTCTCTCTAAAGTTGAGACCTTTTAGCTTCATATATTGGGCTTTGAACAAGATACAAATAAACCCTTCAGCTTCACATCTTGGGCTTTGATCAAGATATAAATCACCTTTCGCTTCACGTCTTGGGCTTTGAACAAGACACCAAAAACAACCATTTCCTCTCATAGAATAGGAGGAACTATGAACGCTCTAATTTCCCTGTTTCGGTAAACGGGAATACGTAGGCATAAGATCGAAAGAGAAGATCTTAGCGAGCACACTAAACAAAAACCTAAAATCCTATACTCTCATGTATCTATCAAAAGCACCAGTCCTAATATCCTAATCCTTGTTCCCCGCCAGAAACCTTCTGTCTAGATAAAAACCAGTATTGGCGAAAATACAAATAACCAGTACAAATACCCCCCCACATTGATAGCATTCGTAACCTAACAGACCGCTGTTTAAACTCAGTATGCAAGCAGGGTTAATTGGAGACATCTATTTCCCTTCCTTCATCAGCTTTAATAGGATAAAAAATGAATCGACCTGTAGTTTTAAGCTCAACCGTAGAGAGCGACCAGCGCTTAAGAACCGCGTCCAAAATCGCTCGCTACAAATATTATACTTGTCTGTTTAGGCAATTCGTGCATGACTTTCTTCCTTATAACAAGTTCATATTCACCAAATGTCTCCATTTATTGCATTGATTTTGTAAACCGAAATCATTGGATTCAGGTACTTAGTTATTTGTATTTAATATGACTAAATTTATTTAGTTTATTTTATTAAACATATCACTTAATGTTTTGTCTTTTTATTTATTCAGGTAAACATGAAAGAAGGGTTTCCATTGCCACCAGTCACATTAGATTGGAAGAATTTTCGTTCTCCAACAGCAACATCTTGGATGGTAGGATTTGCAGGACGTCTATAACATTGGCAACAACTTACACCTATATTACCATGAATATGTAATCAAAACAGGAATAATGAATTATGTCATTCAGTTTTAATTTTATATGTCTCAATAACACATAACTGGATTCAAAATTAAACATAAGTTTAGTAGTTAATACAAATGAATAAATATAAATATATCCCAACTAGGTCAATAAGTCTAAAAACTAACACATAAACATAAACATAAGTTAATAAGTGTAATAGTTAACACAAAATAAAAACATAAACACAAGTCAATGTGAACGAGAAATACGTAAAGCTTCAAATAAATCAGCAAATTGTGGATCATCCTCTTCGGCATCAACCTGTCGGAGATAACAATGAATCAATGTAGAAACACGAACCCAACTAGGATCAGATGGTCCTGCATCGTAAAGAGGAACCGACACCTCTCTTGGCGCATCATGAGGGGGCGGTACCAAACGAGGATGCGAAACACGATAATACCACTCAAGATATCCATCATCTATCTCAGATGGGGTGGTTGCCAGTGCTGTCAGACGAATCACAGTAAGGACGCTCTGATGGTAACCAATCCACTCAATACCAATATTATTAGCCATCATGTAATCAAGAGGTGGGGGTGGAATATATTGTCTGTATCCAAACTGACTATACATCTGTCAGGAAAATATAGAACAATTATGTCACCCCATTTCAGACACCCCATGTACATACATATCTCATCAAACTGACGCCATGCTCTATAATCCTAGAATAGCCGCCAGATGACGTTGACAGGAGTCAGCTCGTCCAAAACAGGTCGCAACTCATCCACCTTCAGAATTCCTTGCTTATAGGACCATCTCATCGCTCGAGGTAGACGACAATTTTGCGCTGGTACCCAATTCTCTCCCCTTTTTCCAAGTGTTGGAAAATACTCGTGAATCTAGCACTGTTACAAAATTAATAATATTAATTAACTAAATAAATTTATTCATAACATAATAAAATAAACAAATTAAATAAATATACTAAATAAAATTAATTAAAACATAATAAAATAAATTAAAATAAATACATGTATGAGAGTAGGATAACCACCAAGCTGCTTGCAACCGAACATAGAAGCATCCCCAAGATGACTGTAAAGGGTAACTAACGCAGCAACTCCCCAATTGTATCCTGATAATCTGTCAAAGTCCTTAAATAGTAGGAGGTATCGTGCCTCGACAAGCGTAAAGGTCTTGTTGGCAAAAATTATGGAACCCATCAGCATCAACAAATACGCTCTGGTCGCATATGCCCATTTAGAAGCAGCTCTATGCTCTATAAATAAATTGTGTAACCACTCCAGCTTATAGTAAGAACCCCTGCAACGACAGACATGTTCTTGTGCCCTATACTGTGACACTCCTAAGCAATCAACATCAAGTCCAATAACAACCGCTTCTGTGATATGTTGAGGGGGCCAGAACACTCCCCTGATGGGCAAGTGAAGCAGACAAGAGACATCATCCAGAGTAATGCTCATCTCACCAAACGACATGTGAAATGAAGATGTCTCTAGATGCCATTTCTCCACAATTGCGGAAATCAGATTTGTGTCTGTCTTCGTCAAACTGGTTATCTGGAGTGAAGATAGACCAGACCTAGTAACTCAACCCTCCATCTCTCTTGAAAGTTGTTGTGGAATCCCCGCTACAAGATTCAGCCCATGTCCAGCAACCTTCAGCTCTTTCTTCGAGCCTCTTTCCTGAAAACAATTAAAAGTACGAATATTATAAAACACAATATTAAAAATTCAATTATTATTCAATATCAAACACATATCGTTTACTTACCTCACCAAACCATACATGCCTAGCAATATGTTGCTCGTACTTAACCAACATAGATGTATCGTAAGGTCCTCCTGGATAGCCAATCGGCGGTGCTGCGGTTGCGGATGCAGATGCACCAATATGCTCTTCTTCACCAGCAAATCTCGATGAAGTGCCCCGTCCTAAAGCACCCTCTAATATCCTACCACCTCGTGTTCGCGCCATTGAAAAAAAAAACAAACAAACAAAAATAAAAAAATGTAAAAGAAAAAGAAAAACAATACCGAAAAACATAGCAAATGAGTTTCGGAACTGAAAAACCACAAAACCGGAACTCATTTTATGAGTCTTCTGGAATGTAAACATAACTGAACCGGAACACATTTGAGAAGTATTCTGGTAAACACTTTAACACACCGGAAGACCCTTAAAATGAGTTCCGGTACACAAACTTAAATATTATAATCCGAAATACTTACTTTAACTGTTCCGGAGGCCAAAATGTGAACCGAAAATCTTTAATGAAGTGTTCCGGTTTACAGGGTAATTTTCTTTTATTCCGGAAGTCTTTGGGAGCGTGAGGGAAAATGAAATTGTCCTGAAACATATATCTATTTATATGAGAATATTTTGGTCCAAAACTTTTTTGTGTAAGAGTATGAGAATAATTATAGAGATATGGGATAAAATTTTTCAAAAATAATGGATTAAACGGACGGACCCAACCTGCCTAATCCATTTTGTCACCCTACATATAAGTCACCTCTCAAAAATTATTTTATTCTTTTTATAAAGTATTCATCAAAACTATTTTATATGGGATATTTACCAAGTCTTAATATTCTAGATGACGATATAGATGATATCATTCGTAACAAAAAAATAATTTATATCAATATATTCACCATCTCATAACATTCTAAATATGACAATATAGGTGGCATTACTCATAACAAAATTTTTTAATTACATTATAATTTTTACCTTACTAATTTCTTTCAAAAAAATAAGTTTCTTTAAATAACACTATCAATAATAATGTTTAAAGAAATATTAATTGAATTTAACAAATATGAAGTTAATACGTTTAATAAAGACATATGGGAGTAAAAGGTTTGGATAACAATTTCCATAAACAAAAATTGAATATTACTTTTAACGGTAAACCAACCTTAAAATACATAAAAAGTAAAAACGCTATTAAGGGAATAATCACTGTTTATAATAAATAAATTAAAATAAAAAATAAAAAATAAAATAAAACAGAACAGGTTCATGGTGATAGGTTCTTCGTTGAGTAGAAAACATGAACATGAACATGGTTTGACAAGGTCGAGGTACAGGGAGGATGCACTCCACTGAAACCTTGAACAGTACGAGGTAGTAAAATCTGCAACTCTGTGGGTCCCACTTCTCATTTCTATATCTTTTTCCATTTTAATATTTCCCATTGTCTTATTCGGTTCTTCCCCTCTTTCTCTCTCTAATATAGTATGTAGAGAGAGAAGGTAGTAATCATAAAGTTGAAAACTTTTGTTCAAACCCAAGAACAATTCAAGGTTTTCAGAATTGGGTCTGTGAAGGATTCATCTCTAGCTTCATCTGCGATCTGCTTCATCGGTTTTTTGATTTGGGTCATTTTCTAATCAGGTTCTGTTTTTCTTTGATCATTTGAGAAAATTCATTGACTTTAGTGTCTTTTGTGTAATGAAAACTCTTATTCTGTTGTTATTGCTTTTCAATCTTAGTACTTTTTATGCTTCTGCTACCGATTCTGAATATGACAATTGTAACTGTGATGACGAAGAAGCGCTTTTCAGTATACATACAATCCTTGTTGGTCAAAAAGTTAGTGATTTTTTCATTGCATTTGCTTATTTTTCAATCCCAATTGAACTTTTTTACTTTGTTAGTCGTTCGAATGTTCCTTTCAAGTTGCTGTTTCTTCAATTCATAGCCTTTATAGTTCTATGTGGTATCACTCATTTGCTCAATGCTTTTTCTTATCATGGTCTTCCTTCTTTTCGTTTGTTGCTTTGTATTACTGTTGCTAAATTCCTCACTGCTCTTGTGTCGTGTGCGACGGCGTTGACGCTTCCGCCTTTGATCCCTCTCCTTCTTAAGATTAAGGTTAGGGAGCTTTTTTTGAGGAAGAATGTGATGGAATTGGGTCAAGAGGTTGGGATTATGAAGAAACAGAAGGAAGCTAGTTGGCATGTTAGGATGCTTACTAGGGAGATTAGGAAGTCTCTTGATAAACATACGATTTTGTATACTACTCTTGTTGAGCTTTCTAAGGCTTTGGATTTGCATAATTGCGCTGTTTGGATGCCGAATAATGATAGACGAGAGATGTATTTGACTCATGAGTTGAAATCGGATAATGGGAAGAGTTTTCATCATAATTCTATTCCTGCGAATGATCCTGATGTGTTGGAGATTAGAAAAACTAAAGGGGTTAGGATTTTGAGGCCGGAATCTAAGCTAGGAGCTGCGAGTAGTGGTGATGCTGGTGGTGGTATCGAGGAGTTGGGTGCTGTCGCGGCTATTCGTATGCCGATGCTTAATGTTTCGAATTTCAAAGGTGGGACACCGGAGTTGGTTGATACGTGTTATGCGATACTGGTTTTGGTTCTTCCGAGTTCAAACAGTAGGGTTTGGACGGGTCCGGAGATGGATATAGTTGAGGTAGTTGCTGATCAGGTGGCTGTAGCACTTTCTCATGCATCGGTTCTTGAAGAGTCTCACTTAATGAGACAGAAACTCGAAGAGCAAAACCGAGCGTTGCAGCAGTCTCAAAAGAATGCTATGATGGCTAGCCAGGCTAGGAAGTCATTCCAGACAGTGATGAGCCATGGGATGAGGAGGCCTATGCATTCCGTTGTAGGGATGCTTTCGTTGTTTCAAGAAAGTAACATGAAGCCGGAACAAAAGATTATCGGTGACACAATGTTGAAAGTCGGCAATGTACTCTCGAGTTTAGTAAACGATGTAATGGACATTTCCGAAAATAAAAAGGGTGGTCTCCAGTTAGAGATGAAACCTTTCCTTCTACATTCAATGTTAAGGGAAGCTGCTTGCATTGCCAAGTGCTTGTGTGTGTATCAAGGCTTTGGTTTTCAGATTGAAGTCCAGAAGTCTTTGCCTGAAAAAATTTTAGGCGACGACGCAAGGACTTTTCAAGTAATCATGCATATTATTGGTTATTTATTGAACACGTGTGACCGAGGGAATCTTGTTTTTCGGGTTTATCTTGAAAGTGACGGTGGTGACAAGGATGACAAAAAATTTGGTGTATGGAGATCAGGCAGCCCAGTTGAGTATGTACATGTAAAATTTGATTTTCAGATTACTGATAATTCTCAGTCTGGTGGATCAATTTCGACAAAACAACAAGTCGGGAGGAGGCTGAATCACAACAGTGAATCTAAGGAAGGTTTAAGCTTCAACATGTGCAGGAAGTTGGTACAGGTAGGTGCAACACTGTCTATATTATGTTATGTTTGTGTATCAAAAATATGTCGTTTATTGTTTACATTTATCGCTAAAAGGACGGGGTTTGATTTGACGAGTTTAATGTTGATCTGTTCATTCACAGTTTAGTATGGTTAGAAAGTTTAGAATAACAATTAACCATATGCTAGGGTCGGACCACTAACAGGTTGTTGCAAGAAATTGATTTTGTGACTCGAATCTGTGACCTTCTAGTCGCATGACAGAAACTCCAAACGTTGTGCCGAGACTCTTCTTCCACTGATTACTTATATTTGATAGTTTTTCGTAGATTCCTCTCCATACTGGTTCAACTATAAACTGACAATTCTCTTGGTTATAACTAAAACACTTTTAACAAAAATTCGTATTAATTAAGAACATACTCTATCCTTTTATCCTAACAGTGACGCAGAAAAGCTACTTTTCCCCATATCGGAATCGGATTCTGACTTTAGAGACATGAATAGGTGGGTGTATTATTATATTGATGACAAAATAGAAAAGTAGCATCTTTTGTGCCTTAAAACCTGATAAAGTAGGATCTTACTTTATACTCCTAATACTGTACAATTATTTTATTAAAGCATTATGGTTCCTCTAATTTCTGCTTCAAAACAAAACTCTTGGGACCTTATGTAACTATTTTAATTCATCATGCTGTACAGATAATGCAAGGAAATATATTGATATTACCAGACTCTCAGGGTTTGGCGCAAGGCGTGTCACTTCTTCTAAAGTTTCAGACAGGACCGTCACTCGAAAGATACGTGCTTGCACCTAAAGATTATTCAAATTCACAGTTTGGAGGCCTCAAGGTTTTGTTAGCAGACGAAGATGGTTTAAACAGGGTTGTGACGAAGAAGCTACTCGAGAAGCTCGGTTGTCAAGTAACCGCAGTTTCGTCAGGGTTTGAGTGCGTGAGTGTTATAACTGGTTCTGGTGGTAACACATTCAAAATTATTATGTTGGATATTCACATGCCTGAAATGGATGGTTTTGAAGTCGCGACTAGGATAAGGAAGTTTAATGGCCCTAAATGGCCGTTGATCATAGCTCTTATAGCAAATGCAGAAGAGCAAATGAAGGATAGATGCATGCTGGCGGGAATGAATGGAGTGATTCGGAAACCAATTCTCCTTCATCAGATAGCGGACGAACTTAGAACAGTCCTGCATCGTGCAGGTGAAAAACTGTGAATACAGTTTCTGGATTTCTTGAGTTCCTCAAAATGGTATAGAGAACTTAGATTTTTTAACGATACCGATTGCTTAAAAATAGTCAGTTTGTTTTGTAGTTGTTGTAGCTGTGATTGAGTCTTTTGACAGTGCAGGTTTTGACTCGTGAATTTGTTGCGGACATGAATGTGGTTGCTGCATTACGGTTGTGATTATTCAGATACAATTTAACTGTGTTTGGTGTCTGCAGTCATAATCCAATGTGATTGCAACCACAACCGTTAATTTCACAATCGCAATCAAAATGTTACTGCTGTTGTGGTGCGGTTCATAATTTAGAACAATAATACAATGTTTTATTTTTTATGGAAAAAGCGTAAAGATAAAATAAATCTTAAAGAAACTGTGAATAATGAACATTTGCAGTATTTAGAAAACAACTATAAGATAAACAAGTCATACAAACACTTTAAAAGTTTGGCAAATTTCTTAATCGCTAAGAAGACAATCCTTCAATATTTAACCAAATTTCTAAATCTAAATCTGTTCTAAGCTGATTAAAATTAAACATATAACTCTAAACATTAAATAACTTATAAAAAAACTCTAATTCATGATTCCATCTACAAGCTTCACACGATTTAATGTCATCATTTTTATCGTCAAATAATAATCATCTACCTTTCTTGACTCTCAATCCTTGGCAAGTGTTCTTAGAATCGCATAAAAGAGTTTGATTGCGTGACAATACTCTATTGTTTTTCTATAAAGAACTTGCTAAACATTGAATCTTTTTTCTTGAACTCATAATAAATTTTGACATTCTCAAAGAACGCATATGCTTGAGTCTTTGTTTTCTTTATAACTAAAGTATTCACACAATCCTTCTCTAAACAAACTTTCAATATTTCCACTTTCCTTGCAACAGTTTTAAAAAGGATAATATTTTTTTGTTAAGAAACCATTGAATTAATAGAAATTGATTCAGAGAAATTTTTTGTAAGACGTAGTTTTCTTCTGCGACTTCACGAAAATCTCGACAACACAATTTCAAGTTGTACAGATCAACAAAAGATTGAGAAGTTACATTTATAATCATGTCAAGTAACAAATCTCTCGGAAGGAAGTGATTATGTATTGATATATTTGGTGCCATTGAGATTTTCAAGAATATTGAATTCTTGGATTGAAGTACTTGAAAATTTCTAATATTGTTTTTTCGTGCTAGTATCAATTTGAGCCTTTTTTTTCTCTTAAAAAATTTATCAAAAGAGTTTCAATGCGTGCTTTTTATACACAAATTTAAACTAAAACAAATTTAAACTAACTTTTTGTTTTGACTAAATCTTAGATATACATGATTTGATTTGGTTGGACCCATATAGATTTTAATCAGATAGTACTATTAACAAATGTGTGTTGTTAAAATAATTTCAAATAAAAAATTAGTTTAAATAATTAGTTTAAAATATTATTTTAAATATTTTATCATTTTACTATAATTTTTTTTTAATATTAAAGATTGACCGAGTCAAAGTCCCATATTGTTATTGTTTTTGGTTAAATTTAATTTGAGTATTTATATATTATACCCAAACTAAAAATGGTGTTAACGTGCGGGAGGGAGACATGGGTTTTGAGTTTAAGTAATTTATTTTGAAGGTTTTTTAATAAATCACCCATGTTTTTTATACACCATGCGAAATTTCAATTTTGCTCCCAATTTTTGGATGTACACATTCGGATGCACTATTTTTAGAAACGTTGATTTGTTTCGGATGTGCATATTCAAAAATATTTCTGATCTGCAGATTCGAAAAAAATTAAAAGTATTCCATAAAATCATTTACTTCTAAATATAATCATATCCAATATAATTAAAATTAATATGATTTTTTCAATATAATTAAATCCAATTTAATTAAATCCAATATAATTAAAATTAATATAATTTTTTTTTCTAAATGATTAATATGGTATTTACTTCTAAATGATTTTTTTATATTGAAAAAATTAATTTAATTATATTGGATTTAAAATTATATGGTATTTACTTCTAAAATTGGATTTAATTATATTGGTATTTAAAATTATATGGTATTTACTTCTAAATTATATGGTATTTACTTCTAAATTATAATTAAAATTATATGGTATTTATTTCTAAAATTAATTTAATTATATTAGATTTAATTATATTGAAAAAATCATATTAATTTTAATTATATTGAATTTTAATTATATTAGATTTAATTATATTGGATTTAATTATATTGAAAAAAGGATATTAATTTTAATTATATTGAATTTTAATTATATTGGATTTAATTATATTTAGAAATAAATGATTTTATGGAATTCTTTTGATTTTTTCCGGATTTACAAATTAGAAATATTTCCTGATGTGCACATCTGAAAAAACTGAAATTTTTTAAAAAAATGGTGCGTCCGGATTTGTACATCCAAAACACAGAGATATTTTCGTCAACGCGCATAGTACCTAAGAAGATTGGGTGGTGTGTTAAAAAATCCATTTTATTTTAATATTTATATGATAACATATCATCCTAAATTATAGTTCTTTAACTTCTTTCTTATAAATTTTTTGCCAAAACTATTTTTATTTTGTTTATTAATTTAATAACTAATAATTAATAATTAACTTTAAACAATTTTCGTTCTACTCACCTTTTATTCCACTATATGATAGCACCACTAATATAATTCTTTTTTTATAACTATCAATTATTCAATAATAATTAATCAAAAATGGTCAAATAAGAATACCTACATTTTCTCTCTCGCATAACTCACAATAATTCAATAATAATTAAAAAGTTAATTAGTAATAGTTAAAATAGACACGTAATTTTCTTTTCAAACTTTTCTTAGCAACTTCTACCATTTTTTTACAATATAAAATAATAATAAATTAAATAAAAAATCTAATATATAAAAACCTAACTTTAACCAATTTAAATTAATTCAATAAAATAAAACCACTAACCCAGCAACAAAATAAAACTAACTAACAAATCTAAAAAAAATAAAATAATAATAAAACTAACTAATCCTTATATATTGCTATCTATTCAACACATACAACTATTATGTTATTGTTATTTTTTTGTTATAACAAAGTCCAACCTAACTAAAAACTAATAAAAAAAATCATATAATTATATTATAAATTATTTATTTATATTATATTTTTTAAATTATTAATAATAATTCAATAAAAGTTATATATTAAATTATGAAATTAAATTGAGAAAAAGGATGGTGCACTGACAGTGTAAATTATTTTTACACTGTCAACCAATGATAACCATGTATCCCGCCAAGTCATCCTATAAATCTTAAATTACTTATATGATTTGACACTTTAAAATATTTTGATTGGATGTTGTGTAATACTTTTTTACACTGACAGTGCACTACCATTAAACTCAATTAAATTTAATATTTAAATACTAAAAAAACACTTCTACACATATTAAAAAAAAAAAAAAACCTAACCCACTAACACATTAACAAGTAATAACTAAAGTCACATCAAATGCAGATATTAGGGGTGGACAAATTTGAACCGACCGACACGTTGTCTTTTTTTGTGCAAATGGATCGGGTCGGGTCGGGTGTCGGGTTGATTCGGTTGCTTACTTGAGATATTATAGGGTTGCTTCGGTCGGGCTCGGATGTTAATTTGTGATCCGACGAAAACCGAAACCGACCGAACTTAATTAATATATTTTTTATTTATTTTTATTACTATATGAATGACTCGCTATAAAAATAAGATTCATAATGTTGCAGGATACTATCATTTTTATAAATTGATGATAGCATTGTATACTCCCAAAAATACAAGATATGTAATATAAAATTTTGTATATTATTTAGTTTATCGGTTAAAGTATGATAATGATCAAAATTAATGTCAAATAATATTAAAAATATTATTCCGTAATAATAATTTTTATTAAAAAAATAGTTTTATTATAAAAATTTAATATTTTTTATACAAAAATTAAAAAAATCATTTTTATAAATTTTTTCTAATAAATATTAAACCGACTTAACCGAATCCGACGAAAACCGAAATTTTATCGGTCGAAATTAGGCTATAAAAATGAAACCTTGTTTTACGTCGGATTTAAATTTTGGACCCGAAACTGACCGTAACCGACCGATTGTCCACCCCTAGCAGATATGTACAATCTCATACTTTTATTCCTACAAGGAGGTGTCAGAATTGGAGGATGGGCAAGGTAGTCTTTAATCTTGTCGAAAGCCTCTTGTTGCGCTTGCCCCCATTCAAAACTTTCCTTCTTGAGTCGAAGTAGAGGTGAGAAGGCTTGAGTCTTACCACTTAAGTTTGAGATGAACCTCCTTAGGAAGTTGATCTTTCCTAGCAACGACTGCAACTCCTTCTTCGTTGATGGTGCTTTCGCCTCCATGATGGTCTTGGTCTTGTTCTGGTTAATTTCGATTCCTTTCTTATGGACCACAAAGCCTAGAAAATCCCCAGTCTGCACACAAAAAGCACACTTAAGAGGATTCATCTTTAGACCATGCTTTCTCATTCTCTCAAATGACTGTTAAAGATGGTCTATATGACTTTTTCCTAAAACAGACTTAACCACAATGTCATCAATATAAATTTGCATGAAATTTTAAATAAAGTCATGAAATATAGAGTTCATTGCCCTTTGATAAGTTGCCCCAGCATTTTTTAGGCCAAAAGGCATCACCACTCATTCGTAGGTGCCTAAGGCTCTGGGACATCGAAATGCCTCTTCAGCAATGAAAATTTGGTTGTATCCAGAATATCCGTCGAGCATACTCAGATAGTCATGTCTTGCAGTAGAATTGACTAACATCTCTACCACAGGCATTGGATATTCATCTTTTGGGGTTACAGCCTTCAAATCTCTGAAGTCGATGCAAACCCTAAAAGTGCCATTTTTCTTAATGACTGGTACAATATTAGCAATCCATTCGACATACCTGATCGTACGAATGAATTTACATCTAAGAAGCTTTTCGACCTCTTCCTTGATCTTTGACAGAACTTCAGGTGCAAAACTCCTTAGAGTTTGCTTGATTGGCTTCTTCTCATGCTTTATAGGCAGCTTCAATTCGACCAGGTCTCTGCTTAAACCAGACAGTTTGTTGTAATCCCACGTGAACCATTCCTTGAACTCCTTCAATAGTTGGATTACTTTGACCCTGAGTTGTGGGCTAATGTTGGCGTTGATGTATGTTGGCCTTTTTATTGCCCCTTCTCCCAAGTCGATCTCTTCTAGAGGATCTTGCGCTAGCATCTTCATGTTATTTGCCAGCGGATCCTTTTCGAAGCCCAAAGGCTCATAGTCATAGATGGCGTCAAGCCTCTAGCCTTGCACTTCATCTTGACCCTTATTAGGTGGTTCAGGGTCAAAGTCCTTACCAGGACCTTCCAAGTGCTCTTCATTCTTTTTGGCTTCGACAGCCATGTACTTCACTTAAGCCTCTGAGGCCGCTTTTAACTTGTTTTCGGCTATGTAAGCCAAAATCTTTTCTAGCATCTTTGACTCAGTCATTGTCGTCGAATTTGCTTCCCCAACCCGTTGGTTGGATTCCTTCCGTTCCAAATATGAAATCTTCCTCACCTACTACTTCCTTATCCCATTGAAACCCAAGGGTGGGGTGCAGGTAAAGGGAATATAATGCATTTTTAGTGGGCGTAAAGTCGAACCCTGCAGGATTACAAGGTGCAATATGGTTTAGGTTCTTATCGAAATGCCGCCCATTCACCTGGTTGACTTTAGACATGTAATAATTTTGGTCAGCTTCTATATTCTCCACTATTCTATCACTTCACCAGATTGAAATGCGTTGATGTCGTGAAGAAGGGCTGCGCAAATGCCATGTGTCATACTCCAAATTTTACCCTTAGATTATTTAATTTTTCGCATATCATTCTAGGTCAATCATATTGCATAACTAACCAAATTATCAGACGTTGTTTCGTTTGTTTCACTTGTGAATTAAGGTTTGCTTCAAGAGGCTTCAAGGGTTGATCAATCAAGGTTTTGGATAGGTTAAGTATGTGTGCACAATATTGTTTTAGTTGGATGTGATTTTGTCTTGGTCAAGAAAGAGGAGATTCTCAAGTTGGATTTGTCGTGGATCGGTGTCTTATGTCTGAAGATCATCACACCAGAGCTTCATGCAAGTCTAAGTCATCCGATGAAATCAGATTGTAGATCCATTAAAAAGTCAAGGCATTTGTTCATTTGTTTAGGAAGTGGCATAAGTGAAAGATTGTGGTGCGTATGATTCAAATAGCCAAGTGTAATATTAATTCAAGACTGATTCATTGATTTAGAATTCTAATTCATTATAAGTCCGAGATTTATGCACAATTGATTTTATTTCCCAAGAAGAGTTTTAGTTGTTTCAAGCTAGAATGTTAAGATGTTCAAGAATTGATTGCAAGTGTGGGTTTCACACGGAGAGTTCAAATTTTAATAGTCATCATTTTATTATCAAGAATTACAAGTGAAAATTCACTTCATATCATAAAAGGCCAATTTCAATTTACAATAACTAAGCCCATTACTAAGTTTCAAAAAGTTTGGCTCATGAAATGTCACAATACAATAAAATTGCCAAAAGGTAATACAAGCCCATGGACTAAGGTATACAAATAATACAATAGAAAAATTCAAAAAAAAAAAAAAGGACATGAAGCCAAATAAACATTCTGATAGTCAGAACCATGCCCTACGCACTACTAGAGTACTAGCCACTTGCATAAAAAATCATCTGCCATGAGATGCCAAAACTTGCTAACTGCCAAAACAATACTCCAAACTTTGACCATCATCAACAACAACAACAACTTCACAAACTCATGCAACCAACCTGCATCACTACCCCCAACAATCTGTCATGAAAACGACATTCCAAACCTGCTATCCTCGATACTAGGGGTGGACATTAACCGTCCACCCGACCCAGCCCGGTGAAACCCGAAAATAAAAAGGAATTTGGGCGAGTTAGATCGGGCCAACGGGTCAAGCGGGTAATCAGTCCGGGTTACAGGGGGTTCAAACGGGCGGGACGGGTACCAAAAACGGACCCACGGGTACCCAGACCCGCCCGTCTACGAAACACAGCATTTTTTCAAGTGTGGAGAGGGGGGTAATACCTTTGGCTCAGAGATTTCTCTCATTCTCACTTCTCTCAGATCTCTCACTCTCTTGTTCCCTCAGATCTCTCACTCTCTCGTTCTCAGATCTCTCACAAGATCATTCCAGTTGTTCAGTAAGGTTTTCTTTAATGTTTTCACACATTTTCAATTCTATCACTCTTAGTTAGGATATTGTAATTAGGGTTTTTGAATATAAGGTTTTTAATTTAGGGTTTATGATGATTGTTGTTGTTTACAGGTGATTAAAATCTTTGAACCAGTTCTCTCACTCTACAAGTGATTAGCGTTTGTGTTTTTTTTTGTTTATATTGTTCTTGTTTCGATGAATCTCTTCGTTCTCTAACTCTCTAACTTTGAAATTTAATTTGTGCATAACATTTGATTGCATTGGATTGATCTTTGTAAACCGGAAAGTGACTTTTGTTACCCCTGCATAAACCGTGATTTTTGGAACTTAGGTAAAGACACAACTCACGATTTTGTTCTGTTTTCACTTCATTCCTTTATCTCCTTCCCGCAACATAAGCTACTATACACCATGATTTATTAGTTGTTTGAAATATTGAGTTTTATGACAATTTTTTTTCAGTTTATGTTTGAAATATTGAGTTTTATGTCAATTTCTTTTCCTGCTAAGTTATCCACTTCCATCAAATTGTCCATAAGAAAGGAGGCATGCCATGTATTGTTGTAACAAGTCCAACACATTGCAGTTAAAACAAAATCTGGTATAATAGAATCTGTTGAGGCCCTTGGTTAGAACCTAAAAGAGTATATGCTGATGATTATATGATATAAAGAGAATAATAAGTCTTTTAGCATGCTGCTAAAACTTAAACAGGATTGGAATTAATATTAGTAAATTGAATTAACATATTAATAAAAATGTATTTTGATAGACTTTAAAGTTTCATATTTGATCGTACCTGGATCAGACAGTTACAGGTGGCCAACGACGTCCGTTGAGCTCCGGCTTTGGTGAGGTTGAAGTACGGCGGGGGGGTGTACCTGCAAGGTACTCCGACGCTCAAGTTAGGGAGTGCACAGAGTAACAGCAAATACAAAGAGTGAAAAAGTGACTTAACCTGACCCTTTCAAGTGAGAGAGTATTTATAGAGAGCCCCCAGCGCGGGGCCAACGGTTACTTGCGTTGGGCTGGATTGTCAGGCCCAATCCAAGTAACTGCCAGGGCTTACGTGGCGTAGTGAAGACCAGCACGTGGTCTTCGCCCTGGGGTAACCGTTCCTAGATTTCCGGGATTAGGGCAGACCGAATCCTGCGGAAGTGGGAGGTTACTTGGAACGTGTCCACGTGGTACGGACCGTTAGGCACTCCTCGCGGGGGAGGAGTCTTCTGTGTCGAGGACCAATAAGCCGTACGACGGGCATGTCCTCGCGGGGAGGGACCATGTCTGCCGAGGAGTGGTATGTGGCATTCGCGGGGAGAAGTTGGTATGTCGAGGAGGTACCTCTCCGCCGGGATGCGAGGTCCTCCTGTCCTGTTGACCTAGATGCCCGACACTGCAAAGTGCTCGGGGGGAACGTTGGTCTGCTTGCAGCAGTCATGGGCCCCGCGGAGGGGTCTTAGTGGGCCTCCCCAGGCTATATGGGTTGGGCCTGCTCGACTGTTGGGCAGCCTCGGCCCAGTCCAGAACAGGAGCCCCCCAAGTCGTTGCTCTGAGGTGGCAGAGTGATGACTTAAGGGTTATTATATGTCGTGGATACGCTAAGAGAGGAACCGAGGAGGTCGATATCCTATGCGAAATTCATTCGGCCGGATGAGTGTCGGGCGTCGGACAGACGTGTCCAGTCGTATGGTCGGGGAGATGAAGGGCTTCGGATTCAAAGCGCTGGGGAAACCGAAACGATACGCGTGGGGAGACGGGTGATTGCATGCGTGCCACGTGTCACCTGCCATCATTACCTAGGGGGTTAGGGCGGCTGGCTAGGGTAGCGCACTTGAGTGCCCTACGCCCCTCGGGTCTCGCGAGAATTGCCTATAAAAGCCGCTCCCCTCGCTCATTCTTCACTTTTCCGCTTCTCTCTCAAGAAACTTTCTCCCTCTCTCTCTAACCTCGTCCGTCGTAGCTCGCCCTCGTCAATCGCCGGGCACCCTCTGCCGGAAGCATTTCCTCCGCTAGGACCGTCGTTCGCCGCCGTACCAGAGCCGGAAACCTCCGTGCCGGAACCCTACACCGCCGCTTACCAGGTATTTGCTTCAAACCGGACCTTTATTTTGCGTTTTTCTTCAATTTTAACTAGTGTAGGACGTTTCCTTGGTGGGTTGATGATATTCCCATGAGAAATGAAGGGATTTCTGGCGAATACGGCGGGAATCTTTAGTTGTGGGGGGAGAGAGTGCGAAGAGCTTTGCTCACTTTCGATGAATATCTCGGGGATCAGGAACGAACACGTCGGGGACCTGTTGAATGTCTCGGGGTCCTTAATAATCAGAATATTTGTTAGTGCCGCGGGGACACGGGGAAGAACCTTCCGGGGAGACGACGAGTTCCCCGGTGGGCAAGTTGATTCTCGGCCGATCGCGTCGGGGAGTTTAGAAAGCCTTGCCCCTTCCTCGCCCGTTCGCTTGAACAGCGGTGGAGGGGTGAATTTGATACGACCAATCGAATTCACCGTTTCCTTCTGCTTTTCAGGTAAATGGACGATTTGGCTGCGGAGGTGGCCGTAGGATATTTCGAGGAAAACGACGACGACCAGCCCGAGTCCCCCATGGCTCACATGGCCTTTCCGCAAGAGAGGCCGCTCGAGGATTGGGTCTGTAACGAAGCCCTGGAGATGTCGTCCATCTTCGTGTACCCCGATGTGGACGATGCTTTTTGCACCGTCGAGCACCGACTAATCGGAAGTGGCCAATCCTGGAAGGTTTTTCGTCCCGAGGAGCATCACCGGATATGCTCCCCTTACCGGGGAATGCGAGTCCCCTTATACGAGTTTATGTTCGAGAAGGCGGGGTGGAGGCTGCCTTTCACGGATTTACAGGAAGGGATCTTTGACTGGTTGAAGTTGGCCCCTTCGCAGATTCATCCGAACTCGCTGGCCTTCATCCGGGCTTTCGAGCTCGTATGCAAATATTTGGAGATCGTGCCGACCGTTCGCCTTTTCTTCCGCATATTCCACCTCCAACGGTCGTCGGTCGGAGGTCGACACGGCTGGGTGTCCTTCAAGCAGAGCAAGGCGTTGTTCCACACTTACTTGGATTCCATCCGGGATTTCAAGTTCCGCTATTTCTATGTGAAGCCGGTCACCCTCGAGGCGGTATATTCATTGTACCGGAAAGTCACCCGCGAGGTCGACGGCCGTTCCGAGGAGGTGCTGGTGCCGAAGTTTCCTCTGTACTGGACGGAGGAACACTTTAAGAAGGGGGTTGACAAGTATAAAACGAAACCCGTTCAGATGGAGGCCTACGAGCGGGAAGCCTATGATAAAATTGTAGCTTTCGTCGACAGCTTTTCAGAGGCTCGACATGAGACGCTGGACGGCCAGCCTATAACAGGTGCAGATGGGCAGGTGAAGAAAGAACGTCGCCTGATAAACACCCGCGTTCTGCTCGAGACCTTCTCCGACGAGGAGGCCATCGAATTGTTAGGTGGTGAAACGCCCTGGTTTTATTTCTTCCTCGTATCTGTGTTTCTCGCTTTACTAACGCTTTCTTTTGCAGGAACAATGGCCGGAGCCGAGGAGAGGTTGAAGAAACTGAAAGCGAAGAGGGCCCGGGAAGCGCAGGCCCGGGAAGAAGCGTCGCGCTCCAAAGATCAGGAAGTTGCTCCCTCCGGGGCCCCGCACGAGGGTGTTTCCACGGCCGCTGCCCTCGACGGATCCACTCTGTCCCAGCCTGCTGCCTCTGTATCGGGGATCAAGGGTGACCGCACAACTCCTGCGGGAAGCCAATCCCCGGCTACCCAAGGGACTCCGAAGAGGCAGCGCGTTGCGGAGGTCGTCGACCTGGGTGGTGAAGATAGTCCCCCGGTTCCTTCCAGCTTTGACCTTCCCCCCTGCCATCAAAAACCTCACTTCTTCTCCGAGGTCACTTATCCTCGCTCCCTTCCCTCCGAGATCCAAACCGTGCTGGGGACCGCACCTGAAGTGAGGAGGAAGATGCTTTTTGAGGACCTGTCGGCCGTCATGCGTATATGCTCGACTGCCCTCATTCTAAATGACGAGACCCGCCCTGCTGCTGAACTGGCCCGCCTGCAGGAGGCACTGGATACCTTGGGCGCTGAGATGCTCGGCATGCGCAAGGAGCTAAAAGAGTGCCGAGATCTGAACAAAGAGCAAGGCAAGCAGCAACAATTGGTCGAGGCCAAGCTTAAGGACGCCGAGGAGACAAAGAAGAGCCACCTTGCCCGAATCGCTGAGCTGGAATTGGAGGAGAAGCGGCTTAAGGTAAGAATTGCCGAGCTGGAAGATGCGGTGCGGCCAGCCGAAGGGGAGACTGAGGAGGACAAACTCCTGACCACTCGTGCGGCGTTTGTGGCGCAGCTCCGGAAGCTTGAGCAGGATCTCCGAGTGTCCGAGGATGATTCTATCGAAACCGCGGGTATAGGTTTCCGCAGTGCCGTGGCGCAGCTTCGGGTTCTCAACCCCGACCTTGTCGTCGAAGGGATCGACCCCGACGCTGAGGTGGTGGATGGCCAGATCGTGTATCCTCTGCGGGAGAACGACATTCATGCGCACGAGGAGCCCGACGGGACCGCAGCTGAGTAGGTTTTTATCTTTGTTTTGGTCGGCCTGCGAGCCGTTTTGTTTCGCCCGGCTTGTGGGCTTAGCTGATGTACTTTTTGCACAATGGTTATTTTCGCCTGGCCTGTGGGCTTATATTTGTAAATTTTTGGACCAAGTGTTTTGCCCGCTATTCGTACTTTATAATATCTGTTAATTTTCTGTGTGTGATGTGGTGTTTGTTATACTTTATTGTTTTATACTTTACTTTTGCCCGAGTAATAAGGCTTCGGGATTTGCTCGACCTTGATCGTCCCTGACCGCGTGGAGAGCTGGTCGGGCGGCCGGAGGAGTACTCCGACCTTCAACGAGGCTAAGAGCTCGGTCGAGGTCCTAGTCTCGTGGTATGAACTTCCCATCGCGAGCTGGGTGTTATGCCCGGTTGGCACGACGACGGTGGGCCTCGATCGAGGTATCCCCGCCGGATCAAATGTCCTCGCGCACACACAACGCGGTCTCTGATCATCGTGTTCTTATAGGGGTGTCGCGCTTGTACCCCAGCGCGTCCCCGTATCGCGGTGCTAGTCATCCGCGGGGAGTGTTTAACTGTAATATTGTTTTAGCTTTTCAGCGTTCCATGGTCGAGCAAGTTCTTCCCCGTGCAGATTTTCGAGGAAATAGGCTCCTGTCCCCGTTTTCGCGCGGACACGGTACGGGCCCTCCCAGTTCGCGGCGAGTTTGCCTTCTCGCGAGTCTTTCTGGTTCCTTCGTAGGACGAGGGTGCCCACCTGAAAATCACGTTTAATGACCCTGTCATTATAACGCAGTGTTATTTTTTGTTTAAGTGACGCTTCTCGGAGGGAAGCGCCCGAGCGTGTTTCCTCCACGAAGTCGAGTTCTTCCCTCAAGGCTTCGTCGTTCGTGTTCCCGTCGAGGGGGGCTTCCGTCCTCCTCGAGGGTTCTCTGATCTCCACGGGGATCACTGCCTCCGTTCCATAAGTCAAACGGAAGGGGGTCTCCCCGGTCGTGGAGTGTGGGGTTGTTCGGTAGGCCCAGAGAACGCTGTGTAGCTCTTCGACCCACCGTTGTTTGGCGTCGCCCAGTCGTCTTCTTAATCCTCGAAGGATCACTCTGTTCGCGGCCTCAGCCTGCCCGTTTGTTTGAGGGTGCTCGACCGACGTGAAGTGCTGCTTCGTGCCTAGTTTTGTGACGAAGTCTTGGAAGTTCCTGTCAGTGAACTGGGTTCCGTTGTCCATGACGATGGCTTGAGGCACTCCGAACCGGGCGAGGATATTTCTTTTATAGAAACGAAGTATGTTGAAAGCAGTGATTTTGGCCAATGCTTCTGCTTCAATCCACTTTGTGAAGTAATCTACCCCGACGATGAGGTATTTGTTTTGATACGACCCCTGGACGAAAGGCCCGAGGATATCCATCCCCTACCATGCGAACGGCCACGGGGAGGATATCGTCGTGAGTTCGCTAGGGGGAGCGAGGTGCATGTCCCCGTGCCGCTGGCATTTATCGCACTTCTTGACGTGCTCCTTGGCGTCTTGTTGCATGGTCGGCCAGTAATATCCTGCCCGGAGTGCTTTACGAGCTAGCGATCGTCCGCCTAGGTGCTGCGCATTGATTCCCTCGTGGATCTCCTGGAGTATGCCGGGGACCTTGGTATCTTCGATACATCTGAGGAGGGGAATAGAGAATCCTCGCCGGTATAGCTTATCCTCGACTATAGTGTACGAGCATGCCCGTCTCTTGACCATTCTAGCTTCTTTGGGGTCTTCGGGCAGTTTGCCCGTCGTGAGGTATTCGTATACCGGGGTCATCCAGCAGCCGCTGTCCCCGATGGCGTTGATATTCGAAACCATACCAGGTTTACCGACGCTCGGGTGGGAAAGGACCTCTTGTATGACGGACTTGTTTCCGCCTTTCTTTTTCGTGCTTGCTAATTTCGACAGGACGTCTTCCCGGGCATTATGCTCCCGGGGAATGTGAGTCACTTCTGCCGAGGTGAACTTCTTCATCTTCTCCTTTACCAAGGCCAAGTATTCTATGAGACTGTCGTTCTTGGCTTGGTACTCTCCTCGGACTTGCGAGGCTACGAGCTGGGAATCGGTGAACAGCTTGACCTCCTTGGCGCCAAGGTCCTCAGCCAGCCTGAGTCCCGCAAGGAGGGCCTCGTATTCGGCTTGGTTATTCGAAGTCGGGAAAGCCAGTTCGAGGGACACCTCGATGAGGATGCCTTCCTCATTTTCGAGGATGATTCCCGCTCCGCTTCCTTTCGGGCTGGATGCTCCGTCGACATATATTGTCCATTTCTGCGACCCGTTGGCTGAGGGTTCTGGGACGGTCATCTCCGCTACGAAGTCAGCCAGTACTTGTGCCTTCAAGGCTTTCCTCCCTTCGTATTGGATGTCAAATTCGGCCAGCTCGAGCGACCACCTGAGCATCCTCCCCGCCATATCTGGTCGTCCGAGGAGTTGCCTGATCGGCTGGTTGGTCCTCACGACGACGGTATGGGCAAGGAAGTAGTGGCGGAGTCTTCTGGCCGCGGTGATGAGGCCCAGTGTGACTTTCTCGATCTGTTGGTACCGGAGCTCGGGGCCTTGGAGGGCTTTGCTCATGAAGTAAACGGGCTTCTGTCCGTCTGGTGTTTCCCGAATGAGGACGGCGCTGACCGCTTCGCTCGTGATCGCAAGATACAAGAATAGTGTTTCCCCGTTCTCGGGTCGCGAGAGGACCGGTGGTTGCGATAGGACTTGCTTCAAATGTGCGAGCGCTTGTTCGCATTCCTCGCTCCACTCAAACTCTGCTTTTTGCCGGAGGAGTTTGAAAAAGGGGAGTGCGTACTGTGCGGATTTGGCGACGAAACGGGAAAGGGCGGTGAGCATTCCGTTCAATGATTGTATTGACTTCTTCGAGCCCGGAGTAGGGAGCTCGGAAAAGGCTCTGCACTTGTCGGGGTTTGCCTCGATTCCTCGTTCCGTGAGGTAAAATCCGAGGAACTTTCCTGCCCGGACACCGAAGGTGCATTTGTCGGGATTAAACCTCATACGGCATCTTCTCGCCGTATCGAACACCTTCTTGAGGTGCGCGGCGTGGTCGACCTCTTCTGCGGACTTGACGATCATGTCGTCCATGTAGACTTCGAGCATGTCTCCTATTTCAGTTCGAAAGACCTTGTTCATCATCCGCTGGTAGGTCGCACCGGCATTCTTCAGACCGAAAGGCATTACATTGTAGTAGTAGTTGCCCGACGCGGTCATGAAGGCCGTGTGTTGCTTGTCGACCTTGTCCATGGGAATTTGGTTGTATCCTGAATAGGCGTCCATGAAAGACAGTAGTTTGTAACCTGCAGAATTGTCGACCAGTTGGTCGATGTTAGGCAAGGGGTAACAGTCTTTCGGGCAAGCCCGGTTAAGATCAGTATAATCAACGCACATTCTCCATTTTCCATTATTTTTCTTAACAAGTACAACGTTGGACAGCCATGTCGTGTATTTGGCTTCCGAAATAAAATTTGCCTCTAGGAGGTCTTTTACAGCTTTCTCAGCAGCCTCCGCTTTCTCGGGAGACTGCTTGCGCCTACGCTGTGCTACGGCCCTAGCGGCCGGATCTACTGCGAGCTGATGGCAAGCTACCTCGGGGTCGAGGCCAGGCATCTCGGATGCACTCCACGCGAAGAGGTCAGCGTTCTCCCTCAGACATGCTTTAAGCTGCTCTTTGGCTAGGTCGGGGATCCTGGTGCCGATCTTCACGTTGCGATCTGGACTGCTCCCGACCGCCACAAGCTCGAACTCTCCATCTGGGATGGGGCGTATTGGGTGGAGAGGTTGCCCGTTGTTTTCCGCCCGGTGGCCGTGGTCTTCGATTCTGTCTTCATTGGGCTCGCCGGAGAACCTGCTGTCGAGGTCGACCGCGTTGACGCGCGGGAGAGGTATCTGTCCGACGTCTTGGGGTGGTTTGGCCACGGCCTTAGGTTTGGGACCAATGGAACTTAGGCCCTTGACGGCGGCATCGAAGCATCTCCTAGCCGCGTCAATGTCCCCGTGCATCGTCACTACCCGTCCTCTCCTCGTGTAGTACTTCATTTTGAGATGGACCGTTGACGGGACCGCCGTGAGTTCAGCAAGGGTGGTCCTTCCGAGGATGCAGTTGTAGAGGGATGGGCATTCCACCACCAGGAAACGGATCTTTACCTGTCGGGCCGTGTCTTCGGCCCCGAACGTAACCATCAGCTCCACGTAACCCCATGGTCTGGTGGTGGATCCATTGAACCCCTGTAGGTCGGACCCGACGTATGGGGTCAAATGCCTCTCGTCCAGCTGAAGGGTTCCGAACAGATGAGAATACATGATGTCGACCGAGCTCCCCTGGTCGACTAGGATTCTTCGGACGTCAAAGTTCGCCATTTGGGCCCTGACCAGGAGGGGAATAGTGGCGTTTGGTGCTCCCCCGGGCAGTTCTTCGAGGTAGAAGGTGATGGGGTTGGAGTTTCCGCGCACTTTCTCGAGGGTGGTCGCCTTTGACGATGTCGCGGATTCCAGTTCGTCGAACTTTCGTTTGATCGACCCTACCGATATTTTCCCGGGGTCTCCTCCGGAGATGACCATTGCTTTGGGGAAGCCTTCCCAGGTACTACGGGCCGTGACGGGGCCTTCGTCGGGGAAGGTCGCCCACATGTTGCGGATTGCCTCTTCGCCCTCGATGATTGGGGGGACGAAGAAGTCCTCGGGCCGAGTGACGCTGAGGGCGACCTGAAGCTGGCTGTCGGCGGGAGGAGGTGTTGTCTCCTCGACGTTCTGCGATTCCTTCGAGCTGGTACGAGGAGGACCATTCTGCTGGGCATATTTCTTCAAGTGCCCTTCTTTGATGAGAATCTCAATGGCATCCTTGAGGTGGATGCAATCCTCGGTGACATGCCCGTGGCTTCTGTGGAACCTGCAGTACTTAGATTTGTCAACGTTAGGTTTGGGAGCCGCAGGCTTCGGGAAGCGAACTCCTCCTTTCACAAACTCGGAATTCTGGCAGTCCGAGAGGATCCGAGACCGGGTAGTGTTTAGCGGCGTGTACTCCGTGAATCGGCCAGCTGGCCCGCGCTGTTCCCGGGGATCTCGAGTGCGGTTTTCTTTCTTCTTTTCTCCTCCCCGTCGGGGAGAAGCGTCATCGTCTTTGTGGCCGCGGGGGCCTTCTCTGCGTCTTGTCTCAAGAGCGATCTGGGCTGCTTCCGTCTCTTCGAGTTCGATGTACTTCTGGGCTCGCGCGAGAAGGTCTTCGAGACGCCTGGGTCTTCGGAGGCCGATGGATTTGGCAAAGTCCGACCCGGCGCGTAGTCCGTGAATAATTAAGTATTTCTTCATGTCGTCGGTCGTGTGGACCTCGACGGCTTCCTTGTTAAACCTCTCAATGTAATTTCGGAGGGATTCGTTCCTTCCTTGGAAGATTTTCTCTAGGGCAGCCTCTGTCTTGGGGTGTCGACGAGATGCGGTGAAGTGTTTGGTGAAGCGTTGTTTCAGCTGCTTCCACGACGTGATCGAACCAGGTTCCAGGCCCTTGTACCACGTCATGGCTCCCTTCCGTAAGGTAGTGGGGAACAACCGGCACCTGATGGCTCCCCTGACGTTTCGAAAGTCGAGCATCGCTTCGAAATTCTCCACGTGATCGTCGGGGTCGGTCAGCCCGTCATAGGTCCCCAAGTGTGGAGGTTTCTCCATGCCTGGAGGGATCGGGGCGTCCATGATTTCCCACGACAAGGGGGTCCTTTGGTCCTCGTCGTCGCTATCAGCCGGGGATCTCGAAGGTGATCGATGGTGCCGTGGAGGAGAGTTCCTCGACCGGTTCTTTGGTCTCTCTTCGGCCTGCTTGGACTTCTTGGAGGTGGCGGAGGCCCTGGGTTCCTTCCGGGGAGGGGAACGAGGGCGTTTCTGGGTGATTGCCGGCTGGGGGCGCTCGAGACGCGGTCGACGACCATGGCGTACGGGCGACGGTGTCCGGGAATCCTCGGAAGGGGTCCTTCGCGGGGAAGGAGAGAGGCGAGGTGACTGAGGTCGACGATGTCTTCGCGGGGAAGATCGTCGTGCACGTCCATGCTCCAAGGCTTCAATTCTGGTGTTCTGCTGCGCGATCAGCTGATTGGTCTGGTTGATCAACGCAAATAGGGCCACGGTACTTGGGTCCGCGTTGGGCGGCGGAGCCACTGGCTGGAGAGATGTTTGTTGGTCGTCCGTGCGGACGACGTTGATAGTCGCATCCTGTGAGTCCGGGGAGGCGGTCCGTCCGTCCCGGATGTCGCCTTCGTCGCCGTGGAGGATGACGGCGTCCTCACGGTGGTTCCCGTTCTCCAGTTGCGCGAGCACGGTGTCCAGAGCCTGGTTGACGGTCGGATTGGCCATGGTGATGAATAGAGGAAGCTTTGGTTTATCGAGGAGAAAACGGGGAAGCTTATAATGCTTCCCACAGACGGCGCCACTGATCGTACCTGGATCAGACAGTTACAGGTGGCCAACGACGTCCGTTGAGCTCCGGCTCTGGTGAGGTTGAAGTACGGCGGAGGGGGGGTGTACCTGCAAGGTACTCCGACGCTCAAGTTAGGGAGTGCACAGAGTAACAGCAAATACAAAGAGTGAAAAAGTGACTTAACCTGACCCTCTCAAGTGAGAGAGTATTTATAGAGAGCCCCCAGCGCGGGGCCAACGGTTACTTGCGTTGGGCTGGATTGTCAGGCCCAATCCAAGTAACTGCCAGGGCTTACGTGGCGTAGTGAAGACCAGCACGTGGTCTTCGCCCTGGGGTAACCGTTCCTAGATTTCCGGGATTAGGGCAGACCGAATCCTGCGGAAGTGCGAGGTTACTTGGAACGTGTCCACGTGGTACGGACCGTTAGGCACTCCTCGCGGGGGAGGAGTCTTCTGTGTCGAGGACCAACAAGCCGTACGACGGGCATGTCCTCGCGGGGAGGGACCATGTCTGCCGAGGAGTGGTATGTGGCATTCGCGGGGAGAAGCTGGTATGTCGAGGAGGTACCTCTCCGCCGGGATGCGAGGTCCTCCTGTCCTGTTGACCTAGATGCCCGACACTGCAAAGTGCTCGGGGGGAACGTTGGTCTGCTTGCAGCAGTCAAGGGCCCCGCGGAGGGGTCTTAGTGGGCCTCCCCAGGCTATATGGGTTGGGCCTGCTCGACTGTTGGGCAGCCTCGGCCCAGTCCAGAACAATATTTATGTAAATGGTCAAATATTTTCTGAATTACTAGGATTTGAATTATGTTCAGTACATGCTTGATTTTTTTTGTATTTGTAGCTGTTTAATAATTATGTTTGAGCTGCTTGTTTTGTGCTATTTGTATTTCTACAACTGGGTGTTATTTGCATTTGTAGGTATTATTTGTTGGTGTAAAAAAATATATTATTTTATTTTGGATAAACTCAGAGATATACATTTCTTTTTTATAGCTTCAATGTTTAGCAGTAAATGTGGCTAAAATATGGTTTAATTGTGTGACAGGATTAGGCAACAGCTTGAAGGTTCTTGGAAGTCATAATGTTATAGTAAATTTAAGCCTTTGGCCAAAGTTGTGATTTATGCTTATAACAGATATGTTACAGTAAAGCTTCTATTAGTCACTGTAATAATGGAGCAAATGTGACAATTTGTGGTGATTTAGGCATATAACAAATTTGAGGCTATGTGTTGAATACTGGAGGTAATTAAATCATTATATATAAATGTCAAAGTTGTACAATTAGTCTCATGTAAAAAAATTGCAAAAATTTTTTTGGGCCTAAATATTGAATCAGTTCATTAACCCGAAATACCAGACCGTATTAACCCGAACCCGTCTAAACCGAACCCGTTTAAACCGAATATTAATTTGGGCGAAAATTGGTCTGTAAGGACTACCCGCGGTTTGGGTTGGGTGGCTGTTTTGGGCCCGAACCCGCACAGCCCGGCCCGTTGTCCAGCCCTACTCGATACCACGCCAAACCTGCACTTTGAAAGCAGTGGATTAACATCAAGACAAAACAACTTTTAATTTTAAACTTAGGAGGCAAGTTTGGTTGTTTTAAAAAGGAAAATTTTGGTTTCATTTAAGGGAGAGACAAAAACGTGAGGGAAAGGAACAAAAAGAAAATCTTTGAAAAAATAAAAGAAGAAGAGCAAAACCTCACCTTGAATCATTCTGAACCCTTCCACTTCCTTCATCTTCTCCTTCAAACAGAATTCCAACATGCCATGACTAATCACAAACTATCTCTCCGCGTCATTCTTCTGTCATCAAACTGATTATACTATAACCACAACATTATTTTCCTTTTACTTCATAATCATAAACCTGCAAAAGCCACACAACCACAAACCTTTTCCATCATGAACTCACCCATAAATCCTTCAACAACCGTGAATTGAAACCGAGAGAGAAGAGAAATTGAGAACAGGAAAAAACACTCTGTAGAAAAAATTCAAAACTCACCTTCATCATTTTCTCGAACTGTTCTTTTCATTGCATATCGCATACCACCAACCACAATACCCTCACCACCGTCTGTTTCACCGCCGTTTGTTTTCGAAGAGAAAGACGAAGCGAGAAGAGAAGGATCAGGAGAGGGATTGCGCCGCGAGAGAGAAGGCATGAGAAAACAGCAGAGAGATTGAGAGTGGAAATAAGAACAGAGTGAGGAGTCACCGCGACGATTGTTCTTTTGGTTTGTTTCCTTTCCCTTTTCACATCATAATGAATGGCATCGTGTTTTGTTTTCTATGCAGACGTGTTCTTGTTTTTCATTTAGGTTTTTTGTGTTTTGTTGTTTCAATACCGAACCGGGTCATGATGGACCCAACCCAAACAGTCACTAATCTGCGGCCCATTTTCTGGAGGACCTTATTGGCTGTGTTGTTTTAGTATCCACTTGTATTTTGATTTTAACTAACAGATTTTTACTTTTATTATAAGTTTTTCTTTTGTTAATTTAAGTCTCAATTTAATTGTTTTTTATTTGTGCATATTTATTTGGTTAATTAATGACTAAAATGTCAAGAAAATACATTTAGTAGATTTCTTTGTTAAGATATTTAGTTTTTTTTATATTTTATTGCTTTAGTAATTTATAATGTTATTTTCCTATTTAGATTATTTGTCAAAATAATGAAAAATCTCAACAAAAAAAAATTCTTTATCTAGTTTTTTAACTAATCCTTTGGTTTAAATTTTAAAATATTTAGATTTTATTTAGTTTATTTCTTATTTTAATTAGTTTAGAATTTATTTGTTAAATATCTAAAAAATCCAAAAATATGTCTCTCCTAAGCATTATACAAAAAAATCTAAAAAAATATATATTTTTCTCAAATGTTAAAATTCAAAAAAGGGACTTTTATCCTAGGTTTCGTTAGCCATTTATTTTTAATTTCTTTGTTTAGTTCACTTGTTTCTTGGTTGACATAAATTTTTATGGTGCTCGATATTTGACACATGCTTTTGTTTTTTACCTAAATTGTTAAATTGTTGTCTCATTTAAGTTCATTGTTGTCTTGATTCCAAAGGAAAAGATCCCCTATGTTGACTTTATGTCATGTTTAGGATAGTCTTGTCCACCATTCCCTTGTGACCTTATTAGAAACTTTAGGTCCTTCCCTTTTATCCTAGCCTTAGGATTAGAGTCGTCGTACTCTATGTGAGTGTCATGGTTATGAACATTTACTTCCCCCTTTTTATCTTAGCCTTAGGATCAGAGTCACCGTACTCTATAAAAGTCTCTTGCCATAGACACTTACTTCCCTCTGGAATCTTGACCACAGTCAAGAGTTCCTCACCCTTAGTGAGGTGAACTACGAATCTCTGATTCCATCCTAGTCAGGATACGTAGGCACGAGATGCGATGTTTTGGCGAGTATACTTTGTATATACCCCAGGTCTTTACCTTAGCATTTTTCCTTAGCAAGCAAACTTTAGCATAACACAAATACTAACAAGAGGTTCCTGTAGAGTACTATAGATACTTAGGATGCTAACACCTTCCCTAGGTATGACCAACCCCTGAACCTTAGATTCTCTTATCTTTGTTGTTACATAGCGCACTTAGGGTTTTTCTTCGATCTTTACCCCTTCCTTTGGATAAATCAAAGCTCGGTGGTGAATATTTAAATATTTGTGATTCAAGTTAATTCAATAGCTTGATATCTGATTCTCACCGCAACACCATGGATCCATTCTTAACCCAAGAGTAGATTGTAGTTAGCCTTCGACGCTATGACCATAAACATAGTTGGCCTTATAATGGTGTTAACTATGAGGTATACTTGAATTACCCCCATTGTAGTACCCACTTTTCCCTCATAGTTCGACAGAACCATGTTATGGGGTTTGGTGTCAGTGTCATCTTTTCCAATTCTTTTCAACATGTAATGTGGCATTAAGTTCACCGCTGCCCCTCAATCAACTAATATCTTATTCACTCCAACATTTTCTATTTTTCCCTTAATAAACAAGGTCTTCAAATGGTTCTTCATGGTTTCGTCAGGCCTTTCAAAAAAGGCGTTTTGTTCTTCCACACATCCATTATTTAGTATGTAATAGCAAACTGGCATGTGTTTGGCTATCTCCAACTCAGTTGCATCCTCAGGCTCCTCTATCTCCGTGACTTGGTCGTATTCCCTAGGCAATACATACACCACGTTGCAAACAATATCCAGTGAAGGCTCAGAGCCTGTGTCAAAATCATCTGTCAGTATATCATCTTCTGCTGGCTGGTCAGACTTCTCTTTCAAAACCTCCTTTTGGGAAGTAAATAGCTTCCTTTCGACAAGCTTTCTCTCTTCGTTCATGTCCTTCTTCAGGGGTACGTTACTGCTCGACTTTGCCTTTTCTGCAGCTTCTCTTTCAGCTTTTCACCTTATCTGTTGTCTCCTCCATTGAGACCTAGACATATGGTTTTTACCCTTGTAGTTTTCAGAACGCCACACTAATTGATTTAAGGCTTAGAATTCTTTACGATACGCTAGTGAGGAACCTCTTTCTACTTCAAAGTTTTGCCATTTCTTTTGGCCTTGTTCCCTCCTTTTGACAGGTTTCACCCACTTACCCCTAGAGGCATCAGCAATAGGATTGAATGTGGCTAGTTTGTTGCCACACAATCCTTGTCCACCTTGCTCTTGCTTCCTGGGTCTTCCCCTTTGTCAAAGGCAAAGCAGTTATGAGTGTCTCTCTAATTATTCCTGTTTTTGGCTCGTCAAACCCCTTCCATATTTTCTGCAGCCTTTCTATCAAAGACTGAGCCGCACCTTGGGCACAACATTACTTCAGAGTTTTTCTTTTGGCACCTGTGAAGGAATTCGACCAGGCTCTCATTCTCCTTAGGCTAGGCCACTTTGACATATTCTTCCTACATGAGGCTTTGTTCATCAACCTCCATTGCAGTATCCTGGGTTACTTCAAGCATATTAACCCCTAAGTTGGCATCCTCAGTGATGTCAAATTCTTGTAATTTGACTCTAAGGCCTTCAGTGGCCTCAGTTATTTTGTTAACCTGTATGAAACCCTCAGTAGTTTCAGTTGTTGTGATCATTTGACTGGAACCCTCATTAATTCCCTTGTTGAAGCCTTCAATGACTCCTTGAATGAAACCCTCGGTGGTTTCCATGTCGAAGTCCTTAGTGACTTCCTTGGTGAAGCCTTCAGTAGCTCCTTTGGTGAAGCCTTCAGTAGCTTTTCTAGTGAAGCCTTCAACAATTTATTTGTCGAAGTCCTCAGTGACTTCTTGGGTGAAGCTCTTAGTAGCTTCTTGAATGAAACCTTCAATGGTTTCCTTGTTGAAGTCCTCAGTGACTCCTTTGGCGAAGCCTTCAGCAACTTCGACCATTACAGCTTCGTTGGCGAAGTCCTCGGACACCTCCACCATATTAATCATGGATGGCTCATAATAATGTGCATATGCCACTGGGAGAGGATCAGAATCAATCCTCATATGTGTCTTTGATTTGTCTCCGAACTTGAGCCTTCCTTCTTTGATAGCGTTCTGAACAAGATCCCTAAAATAAAACATTACGAAGTTTTATGGCCCAAAAATTTATGATATTTGCAGAAACCTCTCTTTTTTCTTTTCTATAAAGGAGGTGTTTTAGCGCCAGGAGGCACTATCATCTGACCATCTTTAACTAATAAATCAAAGATTTCGTCACACTTGGTGACGTCGAAGGTACAAGTTTTCTTAGGGAACCTATCACTTTTTTCTGGTTCGATTGGATTTTTTTTCCATTCGAGGGTGTTAGGACTTTACAAGAATCAGATGGTCCTTGCTTCAGTTTAGCAAGGTCAACTTCGTCCTCGTCGAAATTTAAAGGATCACTATTAATTTCTTGATCATCTTCATCAAATTCGACGTAGGCTACCTTTTTCTTTCTGTTATTCTTATTTGCCCTTGCCTTTTCAGCCTTCAGGCGTTCTACCAATTAAACTCTGTCAGCCAACTGGGTCATGTCTCTCAGGTATTGGGTATCCAGTTTCTTCCTAATGGAATAGTCAAGGCCACCAGCGGCCATTTCGACTAGCTCATGCTCAGACACTTATGTAAAACATTGAGCCTTAAGCAAACAGAATCTATTCAGGTAATCATCTATTGGCTCAGATAATTTTCATTTGATACTGGACAATTCCTTCAAACTGATCTTCGACTGTCCCATATAGAACTGCTCATCGAACAATCTTTCCGGTTGAGTCCAATTATGAATTGAATTTATTGGTAATGTGGTAAACCATGTAAAGGCATTCTTTTGTAAGGGAACTTGGGAAGTATTTCATCCTTAGGTTCTCATTATTGGCAATTTCCCCTGTCTCAATTAGGTATTTGGCCACATGTTCGACAGTGGACTCACTAGTGTCCCCAACAAATTTAGTAAACATGGGGACTTTGCACCTAGGGGTAATTCTGATTGCAGAACGTATTCAAACAATGGTGATGTGTAATTTGGCCTATGAAGGCCAATATTTACCCCATTTTGTACCATAATTCTTTCGACCATGGTTGTTAAGTTATTGTCTACTGCCATATTATCACGTAGAACCTGATTTATGACTTCGTCTGCATTTTGGTTCCTATTTGTAGCGAGCGATTTTTGTCGGTGACGCGACCACCTTATCGCTGGGTTTTCCTCACCGCAATGGTAGGACGGGGTGCTACTTTCTAATTTCTTATTTATCCCATAAAGCTGGAAGGGAAAGGGAAGCTATCTAAAACTAACCTTGCACGCGGATGTTTAACTGAACAAACGCTTAAAAGAGATTGGGGGGTTCGGGGTCAGGTTATACAAAGGGGAGTTGTCAATTACCCATCCTATATGTGGTTATCCACAGGATGTTAGCTTTAGGTTTCGCTTTGTACATAATGGTGTTTATCTGTTAATGGGTTGAAAAAGTTTCTTGGGAAATATGAGTGAGTGAGTGAGTTTTTGTTGATGTTCGGGTTTTCCCGATGTTTTTGGTAAGGTACTGGACCTAAGTTTTGATTGATGTGTGAAGGTACTGGACCTAGATTTTTTTATTAGTATGCTCGCTAAGATTTCACAATCTTATGCCTACGTATTCCCGTTTAAACGAAACAGGTAAATCAGAGCAATCGTAGTTCCTCCTATTCTATGGGAGGAAAAAGATGTTTTGGTGTCTTGTTCAAAGCTCAAGATTAAAGCTAAAAGGTTTATTTGAGAGAGAACTTGTCATCTCTAAAGGGGTATTGTTGATTTTTGTGTGCCTTGATCAAAGCCCAAGGTTGAAGCTAAGAGGTTGATTGACTCCACTGGGGAAATCCGTAACCAAAGCCTGAGAAGAGGCTGGATAAGACCAACTCAACAAGAGAGTGTGTATATTGGTGTCTTGTACAAAGCCCAAGATTGAGGCAAAAAAGAGACTGACTCTTTTGGGGATATCATTATACAAAGCCTAAGAGGAGGCTGAAAGTTTGACTTTTCCGGGGAAAATGTTCTATCTGTCTTGTACAAAGCCCAAGATTGAGGCTAAAAAGGGAGTTTGACTCCGTCGGGGAGGTTTGTACGTGTCTTGTACAAAGCCCAAGATTGAGGCTGAAATAAGAAATTTAACTGACTCGGGTGAGGATATTTTTATGTGTCTTGTACAAAGCCCAAGATTGAGGCTGAAATAAGTTTGACTCTGCTTGGAGAGTATTATCTGTCTTGTACAAAGCCCAAGATTGAGGCTGAAAAGAGTTTGACTCAGCTTAGGGAATTTATTTCTCAAAGTCTAAAAGTAGGCTGGGAGGAAGTGACCTCGTTGGGGAAGCTATTTGCCCCATGCTTAAGAGATGAAGATTTATGTCTTGTACAAAGCCCAAGATTGAGGCTAAAAGGGTTTTACTCAACAAGAGAGCACTTTTATCTGTCCTGTATGAAGCCCAGGATTGTGGCTGAACAAGCTGGAGAAATTATTCTACACAACTTAAGGGGAGGCTAGCTCTAGCTAGGGGAAATATTTACATCAAACCTACGAGGAGGCTGAAAAAAGATTGACTCAACAAGAGAGTAATTTTGTCTGTCTCGCACAAAGCCCGAGATTGAGGCGAAAAAGGTTGACTCAACAGGAGAGTGCTGAAAGGTGACTGACTCAACAAGAGAGTATGAAAAGGTGATTGACTCAACAAGAGAGTCTAAAAAGGCGATTGACTCAACAAGAGAGTCTGAAAAGGTGATTGACCCAACAAGAGAGTCTGAAAAGGTGATTGACTCAACAAGAGAGTCTGAAAAGGTGATTGACTCTACAAGAGAGTCTAAAAAGGTGATTGGCTCAACAAGAGAGTCTAAAAAGGTGATTGACTCAACAAGAGAGTCTGAAAAGGTTAGCTCCACTGGGGAGAATCATTGTACAAAGCCCAAGAGGAGGCTGACTTTGCTGAGGGAAGATCATTATACAAAGCCTAAGAGGAGGCTATCTTTCTTCTGGGGATTATTGAGATCCCTAGGTAGGTCCAAGTGGGGAATTAACTCTTGTCGAGGGTTCCAGAAGAGTTGAGATATCAGATGCCTTGAGGTTCTGATTTGGGGTAAACTGTCCCTAGTTTGGGGATTTTTAGGAGAGAGACTGGGTTTTAGACTTTTCTGGAGATTTATCCAGAGTGACCAGGGTTTCTTCCTATGTTTGTAAGGAACTTGAGAATGTCTTTGAGACTCAAGGTTAGATTGTCCAAGTCTACTAGTGTGGAAGAGTTTTATCTTTTGTATGATGCCCAAGAGGAGGCGGGTGTTTTAAGGGATGAGAATCAACCCTAAATTGGTCAAAGGTTTGACACTGGAAAGACTGCTTTAGCAAAGGATGACTAAGTTCTGGCTTATACCTTCAAGAGGTCTTTAGGGTCCTTGTATTAAGCCCAAGAGAAGGCATGAGAACTTCTAAGAAGTCGTAGGGTCCTTGTACAAAGCCCAAGAGGAGGCGGGGACGCTTTTAGGAAGCCCGTGGGTCTCAAACCAAGAAAAGTTCAAGAAATGCTATTCACCGAGAATAGATCATTTAATGAAAGTTCTGAGGTTTGAAGAAACTCAAGAGATGCTATTCACCGAGAATAGATCAACTCTGGGGAGTAGAATTTCTTTGACAATTTCTAATAGTGACAACCTGAGAAAAGGTTCACGAAGAATACTGCCTTTCTCTTTGTTCCATATTGTTTAAGCCCAAGAGAAGGCAAAACTGTATCTGGAAATCCTACGGAGATCTAGTTTTAACTGTATTTAAGAGTGACCAACATGGCTCTACCTCGTTCTAGACCTAGTTGTCGGGGAAAACTCTAAATAACTATACTAGTATATATACAGTTGATATATGACCAGTATTTAAAAGGGTATGAAAGAAGACTTACCGCGCGCAGCTTCCCACAATACAGTTATATATATTAAAGCATGTAAATGAAAGCAGATAAAACTTACAAGTGAGCAAGCTTCCATGCTGTATTGTTAGTTGTTCAAAGAAATTAAAGAAAGTTTTGATAACAACACACACACACACGCACACACACACACACACACATATATATATATATATATATATTTGAACCTAAATCAAAGGGGAAGTTGTTTTGAAAAGATTGTTGGGGCTTATACTCAAGGAGAGGCCCATGGTTTAACAGTGATCGCACCGTTATTTTGAAGATCGTCTCGGGACTTATACAACGACTGATGCCCAAAGAGGTTTATTTACAAAAGGGTTAAGTCTTACAACTCAAGGAAAGGCCCAATGATGTTCTGAAAAAGAAAGACGGGACTTACAACACGAGGGGAGACCCAGGCGATTTTCTATTTGAAAATGGCGATCGTGCCGAGGTTTTTTATCATGTCGGGACTTATACAATATCTGAGGCCCGAAAATTGTTAATGTACAAAAAGGGTTGAGTTTTACACTCTATTAGAGGCCCATGAGTGTTGGAAAAATATTTGTTAGGGTGAAAATCAAAGAAACCCAAATTTCATTTTCTTTTAAAAGTAATCCTTTTAATCAAATGAATAAAAATGGCAAAAATACCAAATAAGTCTAAATAAACTACTTGTGATTTTTTTATTAAGGTTTTAATCACAAGATGATTTATGACTTATTTGATTTTGATTTTCAAGATGAATATTCATTTTTGAAATGTTTAAAAACAATAAAAATGAATTTATTTAGAAAAATATCAACTATATTAAATAAATAATATAAATTTGATTTTTTTGTGAAATAAAATATTTTAACATTTTTTTGATTTTTTGCAAAAAGAACCAGTAAAAAATAATTAAAATTGAGAGAGAAATTAATTTTTCAAATCATTTAAAATAATATGACAAATATATAAAAAATGGAAAAAATAGTAAAAAGAGGGTTTGGGGCGAGGGGGATACGAACCCCAGACCTCCAAGTTGCAGTGCGCGCTTTCTACCACTAGGGTGGTGATACATCCGTGTATCAAAAACACCCCATGAATACATAAGGGATGCCTTGTTCTAGGCCTGGGCAAGGCAAGGCAAGGCAAGGCCAGCTTTTGGGCCAAAAACGTAAAGGTTGTTACTTCCTCATTTCTCCATGGATTAGGGCAAAATTTAGGTATATCCTGCCTAGAATTTCACAAGGAATCCAATGGTGTCCTTGTTTTTTTTTTTCCAGATGAGGTCCCTATTTTAAAACCCGATGGTATTTTTGAAATAGGCCTATAATTGCATTTTCTATGCTACCTCATGTTACAGGCAAGAATTACATGGAAAATTGGTTCAAACACAACATATACAACATGCATGAGAGGTGCATGATTAGTGGACTTCAAAGCAATGTGTAACGCCCCAAAAATCTAAATTAATCATTTATTTATATATTTAATTAATTTAGAAGGAATTGAGAAGTTTTGGTAATTTTGGAGAATTTTGGATCAAAAGAGTATTTTTAAATAATTTAATAGAATAAATAATTAGTGTATTATTTATACTATTATTATTATTATTAAAAATATTAAGAAAAAGGGCAAAGTGGTCATAAAGGAATAGAGTAAGGGTAGAGTTGGAAGTTCATAAACTGGGATATTTTGTCTAAAGAGGAGAAGACCGATCAATTCTAACTTATCGTGTTTTGTGAAGAATATAGAGGAAGAGAAGGAGAAGAGCCCTAAGACTTGAAGATTGCTGAGGAATCTTAGAGAAGGAAGGAAGCTACGGATTTCTCTAAGGTATGGGGAGTTTTCAAGGTTTATTATAATTTTATAGGAATTGGTTTATGAATAGATTAGGTTTTGTGGATTCTTGAGTAATTGTGGTGTTTGATGATATAGATTGTGTTAGGAGTGAGTGTTGTGATGAGAATAAGTGAAACAAATTGGTGTATTTGATGTATGTGTATTGTGTGAGTCTTTTGGTCAAATTTCGTATTGGACAACACTGAATTTTGGGGTATTTTGAGTAAAAAACGCAGCAGAAAAATCACTTTTTGGAAAATCGGGGTTTTGTCGCATCCTGACACGCGCCGTGTCACACAACACGGGCACCCGTGTCAGCTTGCTGATTGGGGGCAAACAAAATTTTTGTTACAGAGCTCCTGACACGAGCAGTGTCACAGGACACGGGTGGCCGTGTCAGGCTACTGTTTTTTCTGTAATTTTTCTGTTTTGGGTTTTTAGTGCAGGCCTTCTGACACGGGCCGTGTCACAGGACACGGGCGGCCGTGTCAGGCAACTGTTTTGCTATTTTTGTTGTTTTTGACGTTTTCTCTTGCTGATTTTTGCTGTCTTGTTGTTTTGCTGATGTATGGATGATAAAACATGATTGTATGATGATTACTTGTTGAATATGAAATGATTGATGCACATGTTGATTTTTGATGAATTGCGGAGATTTTAGCATCATTGCATTTCATAGCATTTTATGTTGGGGCTTCGGTCCATTGGTAGCTTCAATCCCATCGTGCGGATTGAAGTGATATGTTGATTATGTTGTGCTCCTTTTGGAGGGTTGATGGCCAGTGTCCATCCACGTTGAATCGGTACCACATGCATTCTTTGCATTCCATTTTAGTTGACATTGCATATGAATGATGTAAAGGTGATTGTGTTGTGAAGATTTGTTGATGATGCTATGACGTTGTTGTTGCTTATTCTGTTTATTTTCCATGTCAATATATTATTATAATGGATTGTGATTTCTCACCCTGCCTGCTTGGAAACGTTGCCTCTTATGTGGGTAACTTGCAGATGATCAAGAGTAGGTTTGCGGTGCTGGAGGATGTAGCCTCGGAGTGTTTTCGCTTATCGTTGTTCTTAGTAGTGTTTAGAGGTGTCTTGCTCTGTGTCATGTAACATCAGGTTGGGAATTGTTTGTGAACCTCGTGTTCTTTTGGTTTATGTTTGAATTTTCATATTGTTGATGTTATTTTGATTGGATACATTTCTTTATGAAGCATTTTATTGATTGAATTTAAAGTATGATTACCGTTGCGTAGTTGTGAATTTTATGATGAGAACAGTGGTGTAACCCGTGTTACGGGATAGGATAATGATTATTAAAAGATGTTTTGAATATATGTGGCACCTTTCTCATTGATTTTACTCTGATAATATGAATTATTTTTCTAAAATTGTTTGTGGGGTAGAAGGGTGTTACACAATGCATAATTCAAAGAGTTCAAGTTGTGATGCTTACCTCTTTTGGAGCTTTTTGTGCTATCTGCCAAGTTTCTTGTGCCAGAAGTAATTTGATGCTTTATACACTCTTAATTGATCCCTTAGGAGCTTTTATAATGGTCACCACCAGCTAGAATCCTCAAGAACAAGTTTGAGCTCTTTCTTGCAAAAGGGGCAAAAGTGACCAATATGGCAACTCTCTTAAATGGTGTTCCAGATGTGGGGAACCATTTGGGACAGTTCAAGGATGATATTTGGAGTGTGTTTGAGGTTTTATTTGGTTTTAAAAGTGACTGAATCAAGACATGGCTTGAAAAATGCAAAAAAGTCCAATTTTGAGGTTTTGAGAGGGGACTTTGTGATTTTGGTGTTACAGGTCACATATGAGAGTTTGGACAGCTTAGATATGACATATTGGATGTGTTTGGATCATGAGTTGTGATGGAATTGCCCTCTAACTCAAAAACTCAGAGGTACCTTGCAAAAGAAGGCATTTTGGCCTAAAGAGAGGGATTTTGAGGAAAGTATCAGTTTGGGTGCTTTGGTGTACTCAAACTGATCACAATTGAGGCCTATTTATAGTGTGTCAAGTTTGTTTTGGCATCAATAGTGAATGGAGGCTGCAGCAGGCCTTTGGCCAATGTTATGCAAAAGGAATCTCAAGTTTCCTCTAGCCATTGACTTGAGATTAGAGCACAGGCTTTGTAGCTTTGGTTTAGAGATAAACTTGGACTGAATTTAGTTGGAATATGCTCAGTTCATGCCACCTTGGTGCATCCATTGAATGCTTGGAAACAAAATTGGAGTCTTGGCACTTTTTAGCTCTTTTAGGTTTGGCATGGCTACTTGTAGATTCTTGGACTTTGGAAGCTTGGAGATCAGATCACCCCCTTGGATTTGATCCTCTAATGTGTCCAAATTAATGACAAGGCTTGGATTTATCATATTTGGACAAATCGAGCAAAATGCACAAATCTACCTTGTAAAAACCAGTTCAGGATGCCATGTTCCAAGGGTTACATCTCCTTGCTCAAATGGAATTTGGAGATGATCTGGTACTTGTTGGAAAAAGTAAGGCAGATTCTGACTTAGTGAAAATTTCACTAAGTGTTGGAAATATGTCATTTTCATGTTTTCAGCCATTTTGATCACTTCATAGCTAAAAATCCATGAAGAATTGGAATGAGATGTAGTTGACACTTTTGAAGTATGTAATGAGAGCTACAAATCCAGCTTTGGACCATCCAAAATGGTTGCTTGGATCTCAAGTTATGGTCCTTGGAAGTTGGCACCCTAGCCACTTTGTTCCATAACTTAGAAAAATTCTAAGTTTTTTTTATGGTTACCCCTTTTACAAGTTTACTCACTTTCTTTGATTTTTCTTGATGAATGATGATTCAAATCACATATTAACATTGTTTTAGGGTAAAAGAACCTTGGTTGACAAAAAATTCAAAAAGTCAAACTTTGGATTTTTGTACAGTTGACTTTTCATCGGATGAAATCCAAACCGTGCGATCCTTTTTGAAATCAAGTCCTTGACCTAAATCAAACCTAATGGATATGTTCCATTGGTGTTATAGGGTGTATTGAATCATGTCCCAAGGTTTGGGAGCATGTCCTGGTCAAAAGTCAAAGGTACAATTGACTTTTCCCTCGAAACCCTAATTGTGGTCTTGATGAAATTGAAACTTGTAGATCAAGCTTCTTGGATCAATCCATTGTTGCAAATGAATCAATGTAGTGTATTGGAGACCCTCAAATCATGTCTTGAGGTCTTGGCTCATGTTTTGTCTCAAAAGTCAACTTAGGGGTGAATTAGGTCAAGAAACCCTAATTCCTGATTTTTGGGTAAATGCATCCCCTGAGGTTAAATTGACTTGATGATTGGGTCCATGAGATCCATTGGAGTATCTTGGGTTGTGCTTTGAAGCATTGGCTCATGCCCAGAGGAAGATTTCCATCTGGAGGCCTCAGTTGACCAAAACCCTAATTTGGTGACACTGGCGATCTTGAGGCTTGATCCGCTTAGAATGTTGCAACCTTGTGCTTGATTCTTTATGTGGGAGTCCTCTTGATCCTTTATGGAGGTTTGAGATGTTAGACAAGTTGAAGATCATGTCATTTCTTGATTGATCCTTTCCCTAAGTGCTCTGAGAGGGCATGAAACCCTAATTCTTGTTTGTGGTGAATGCTCAACAATCTTTGTTGAGATTGATGAGGCATGGAGGTACATCCATATTGTGATGATGTCTTGCACAATGATGGGAAATCTTGATGGTCAAAATTTATGGTATGACAGATGCCCCTATTTAATCTTCTTGGACCCCAAGGTGTGAATGGCGAAGGTATTCGGGGTACAAGAGGATTAAATATCGGAATACCCGAAATTTTGATGGTGGTTATGAATGGCGGTTTACTCATCCATCTTCTTTTGCTAAGCAATGATGCTTTAGAAAAGGTGAAAACTTCCCCTCGATCTTGGTCTTCAACCATGGAACTGGTCTCAGTTTCTGATGTAAACTTTCCCTCGATCCGGGTCTTTAGCCACGGAACTGGTCTCAGTTTCTAATATAAACTTCCCCTCGATCCTGGTCTTTAGCCACAGAACTGGTCTCAGTTTCTGATATAAACTTCCCCTCTATCCTGGTCTTTAGCCACAGAACTGGTCTCAGTTTTTGATATAAACTTCCCCTCGATCCTGGTCTTTAGCCACGGAACTAGTCTCAGTTTCTGATGTAAACTTCCCCTCGATCTTGGTCTTTAGCCACGAAACTAGTCTCAGTTTCTGATATAAACTTCCCCTCGATCCTGGTCTTCAGCCAAGGAACAGGTCTCAATTTATTTTGTCAATAAACTTTCTTGACAAGGAACGCTAGTTGTTAGCGGTTTTCCTCAAACTTCTCGCCGGATTTTCCTGGGGAGATGCCATTTGATGGGAAAAAGTTTTGATGTCAGACTTGCTGGGGGAACCCATTCGTCTGAGCTGTAGAAGTGTACAAACTTCTCTATTTGGAGACGCCATTTACCGACTCTACTGGGGGAACACGAGTCTCTTGAGAGACTATTTCCCGATTAGGGATATTACATCATTCTCTTCCTCGAGATCTTCTCGGAGAAATGCCATGTGATGTAATCCCGTTTTAAGGTGCTGATGACCTCACGAACATTGACTCTCTTGGGGAGAAAAATCAATGTGTTGCTGAGAGTTTCTAGTTGAGAGGCTTTCTCTGGGGATTTTCCTTAATCCGGGAAAGCGAAGATATCATCTCCAATGGTGAAGAGTGACGGTCATCGAATAGTTTTCTTGCCTTTCAGAGGTTCAAGTTATCAAAGTGGTCAAGGGACCAACTCCAATCCAGAAATAGGCTGGAGGAGAGATCGCTTAGATGATTCGCTTCCTGACGAGGAAAGGACTGACAACTTGATTGATAAGAGGACTTTTATCACTTAGGGATGAGACTGACCAGAGTGATAGTGATGCAATATGAATATGCATGTGGATCAATTATGCGTGATGTATGTATGTATATACCGATAAAACTGACACAACATACAGACTAGTGGATGAACACGATTGGATACTGTCATACCCCAAATTTTGACCACTAAGATTTCCCATCATTGTGCAAATCATCATCACAATATGGAGGAACCATCATACTACAAGTCTCCCCAAAGATGGGTGAGCATCCACTACAATCAAAATTAGGGTTTCTAGCCCTCTCAAAGCCTTAGGCAAAGGATCAATCAAGGGATGACATGATCTTCAACTTGTCTAACCTCTCAAACATTCACAATGGATCAAGAGGACTCCCACTTCAAGGATTAAGCACAAGGTTGCTCCCTTCTAGGTGGATCAAGCTTTAAGATTGACAGTGTCGCCAAATTAGGTCGACCAGGGCCTCCAGATGGAAATTTTTCATCTGGGAATAAGCCAATGATCCAAAACCTAACCTAATATACTCCATGGAACCTCATGGACCCAATCATCAACTCAATTTTGCCTCAGGGGTTGCATTCATAAAAAATCAGGAATTAGGGTTTCTTGACCTAATTCACCCCTAAGTTGACTTTTAGGGCAAACCATGAGCCAAGACCTCAAGAGAGGATTTGAGGATCTCCAATATGTCACATTGATCCATTTGGGACAATGGATTGATCTAAGAAACTTGAGCAACAAGTCTCAATTTCATCTGCACCACAGTTAGGGTTTTAAGGAAAAAAGTCAACTGTAACTTTGACTTTTGACCAGGACATGCTCCCAAGCCCTATGACATGCATCAATATACCCTATAACACCCATGGAACATGTCCATCAAGTTTGATTTAGGTCAAGGACATAATTTCCTGAAGAATTGCACAGTTTGGAATTCATCTGATAAAAAGTCAACTGTGCACAAAAGTCAACTTTGACTTTTTGAAATTTTTCACCAAAATGGATTTTTAACCCTAAAATGATGTTAATGTATGATTTGAATCATCATTCATCAAGAAAAATCAAGAAAAGTTGGATAACTTGTAAAAGGGGTAACCATAAAAACTTAGAAAATTTTTCTAAGTTAAAAATAAAGTGACAAGGGTACCAACTTTGGAGGATCATAACTCCTAAACCACTAAGCCATTTTTTCCTATCCAAAGATGGATTTGTAGCCCTCATTACCCTCTACAAAAACTTCAACTAGACCTAAGTCCAATTCATTAAGGATTTTGAGTTATGGAGTGATCGAAATGGCTGAAAAATGAAAATGTCACTTTTTCCAACACTTAGTGAAATTTTCACTAAGTCCAAATCTGTCTTCATTTTTTTGCAAATGTAGGGGGATTTTTCACTTGGATTCAAAAGAGATCAAAACCAAACATGTTCAAACAGTTGTTGTATCATGTAAGGGCTTTCCAAAATGGCCAAGAACATTGCCAAATTCCATTTAAGTAATGAGATATGACATTGGAAAGTTGCCTTGCTGAAATCTGCCAAGGCAAGGCAGAATTTGCATTTTTGCTCGATTTGCCAAAATCATCCAAATTCAAATGCTCCTATCCACTTGGACACATCTGAGGATTGAATCTAAAGGGGACAATCACTGAGCCAAGCCTCCAAAGTCCATGGAACAAGAAATAGCATGTTGAACCTAGAATGGCCAAAATAGGGACAAGACTTCAAATTTGGATTGGAGCATTCAATGGAAGCATCAAGGTGGCACGGACTAAGCCATTCTCATCTGAAATCAGTCAAGACTTATCCAAGACCAAGGGAACCACAGCCATGTGCCCTAACCTCTAGTCAATGGCTAGAGGAGACTTGGATTTCCATTGGCCAACATTGAACAAACACCTGCTGCAGTTACCATTCACTATTCCTTGCAAAACAAACTTGCTCTACTATAAATAGAGCTCAATTGTGATCAGTTTGAGTACACCAAAGCCATCAAACAGATGTTTTCCTCAAAATCTCTTTCTCTTGGCAAAAATGCCTTTCTTAGCAAGGTAGCTATCGGGTTTTGAGTTTGAGAGCTTTTCCAATCAAACCAATCACTCACACACCTCACATACATCATATAGAAGTGACCCAAACACTCACATAACATCTGGAACACATATTTCACAAAATCACCAGCCAATTGCTCAAGTTCTTGACAGTTTTGCAGTTGAGGTGCCATCTTCAACTCCAAACCATTTCAATCCATTCCAAGCACTCAGACACATCACTTGGCACCTAGGGAAGCTATCCACATCATTGGAACCTAGCTGTAATACCTCCAACACAAAACACGATCACCAGCTGCAAGTGGTAAGCATGAGCTCTTCTAACTCTATGATCCATGCAATTTTTGCTGCACAATAATTTGGCCATATGTTCATAATCATGCATGGAATGTTTCCCCTCAATTAATTGCATTGTTTGAATTGTGTATCAAAAATCCTAGCCTTCATGCAGAAATTAGGGTTCTTGAGGATTTTTCATGATTTTTTGTTATATGTTTAATTTAAATGAAATTAATTGACATAGATATGATCGTGAGGTTGAGACGAGCATAATGATATGTGGATTGCATGTTATAATCAAGTATTCAGTGAGATTGGAGAGAAAATGCAAATCTGGCCAAGCCCAGAACACGCACGTGTTCTTGGTGTGTTCTTGGCTCCATTTTTAGAAATTTGAATATTTGAATTTTGTGATTTTATTTAATTTATTCAAAAATTAATTTCTCTCTGAGTTTTAATGATTTTGAGTTGATTCTTTTTTTAATAATTCACAAAAATGTTAAAATATTTTATTTTATCAAAAAATCCCAAAAATATTATTTATTTCATATAATTGATATTTTTGCAAAGAATTAATATTTTAATTGTTTTTGACATTTTAAATATTTTTTCCACGTTGATTTTGTAACTTTTAATGCTTTCTAATTATTTTGTAGGTCAATACTTAATTTTTGAAGCATTAATCCAAGATCACAATTTGTTTTTCATATGTTAAACAATTTTGATCATTTTAATTGAATTTTTATTCAATTAAATATATTTTTGAAAACAAATTAGGGTTTTTGGATTAATTCAACCCTCATAAATCATTTTCAAAACCCTTTGGGCCTCTAATAGAGTGTAAGACCCAATCATTTTTGGGCCTCAGTGTATTGTATAAGTCTCGATACCGTCAAAAACAAACGGCGCGATCGTCGCCTTTTCAAAATAACCCTTGGGCCTCTCCTTGAGCTATAAGACCCATTCAAAACTCTTGGGCCTCTATTAGAGTGTAAGACCCAATCCCCTTTTAACCAAAACCATTTGGGCCTCACTTATTGTATAAGTCCCTCGGCGTTAAAAGAAAACCTCGGCGCGATCGCCATTTTTAAACGAAAAAATCAATTGGGCCTACCCTCGTGTTATAAGCCCCACTCCTTTTCTTTAAACCTTTTGGGCCTCTTGAGAGAGTGTAAGACCCAAATCCCTTTGTACAGAAAACAATTTTTGGGCCTCAGTCACTTGTATAAGTCCCTCTGTACAAATTTAAACAGTGCGCTTACTGATAAAACCCTGGACCTCTCCTTGAGCTGTAAGCCCCAAATCTTTCTTTTTCAAAGCACTTTCTCCTTTGATTTTGAATATATTGTTGTTTTCAATCTTTCTTTGTTGAACAACTAACCAAACAGCATGGAAGCTCTACAACCGAGTAAGTTGTTATTGCTTTTATTTACCGCTTTCATATACATATAACTGTATTGTGGGGCTGTTTCACTGTAAGTCTTCTTTCATAAACTCATATCAACTGTGTAATAATAGTATAGCTATTTAGAGTTTCCCCGGCAACTACGTCTAGCATTAAGCCCGTTGATCGCTCTTAGAAATAGTCTAAAATAGATCCCCATAGGATTACCAGACACAGTCTTCCCTCCTCTTGGGGTTAAACAATATGGAGATATGAAAGGCAACATTCTCTGTGAACCCTTTCATAGACTATCACTCATAGAAGTTGTCAAAGAAACTCTATTCCCCAGAGATGATCTCTTCTCCATGAATTGCATCTCTTGAGTTTCTTCCAAATTCTCGGACTTTCCTGACTTTGATCTATTCTCGGTGAATAGCATTGCCTTGAATTTCTCGGGGTTTGGGGACCCGCGGGCTTCTTAAAAGCACTTGTCAAGAAACTCTATTCCCCAGAGATAATCTTTTCTCCGCGAATGGCATCTCTTAAGTTTCTTCCAAATTCTCAGACTTTCCTGACTTTGATCTATTCTCGGTGAATAGCATTGCCTTGAATTTCTCAGGGTTTGGGGGACCCATCGGCTTCTTAAAAGCAATCGGCCTCCTCTTGGGCATCGTACAAGGACCCACAGGCTTCCTAAAAGCAACCCCGCCTCCTCTTGGGCTTAGTACAAGGACCCTACGACTTCTTAGAAGTATTCACAGCCTCCTCTTAGGCTTCGTATAATGATCTCTTCCTCCGAGAATGATAGCCTCCTCTTGGGCTTCATACAAGGACCGACCGGCTTCTTAAAAGGTTCCAGCCTCCTCTTGGGCTTCGTACAAATTGTCCCGACAACCTCCTAGAGGTATAGGAACAGAACTTAGTCATCTGCATAGAACATTCCTTTCATAGAGTCTACTACTGTTTCTCAAAGCATAGTACAAAGATGGAACTCTAGACTTGGACAGTCTAATCTCCTTGAGTCTCAAAGACATTCTCAAGTGACCCCTTCGTTAAATAGGAAGAAAACCCGCAGACTCGGACAGTCTCAATACCCTTTGGATTTCCCGCTTCCTTAAAGAACAGGAATAACCCGGATCCCTGAATCAAATCCCTGAGTACAGTGTTGCTCATATAAGAACTAATTTTCTCTTTAAAATCAGTATACTGGACCTGTCACTTAACTGAACAGTCACCATAGCCTCCTCTTGGGCTTTGTACAATGATTCTCCCCAGCGGAGTCAAACAACATTCAGCCTCTCTCTCGGGCTTTGTACGAGACACATAAGAGACTCCCTCGAGTCAATTACCCCTTTAGCCTCCATCTCGGGCTTTATACGAGATACCAAAATATTCCCTCATTGAGTCAAAACCTTTTAGCCTCTCTCTCTCTCGGGCTTTGTACGAGACACATATTAGCCTCCTCTTAGGTTTTGTATAAGAAAACCACTGGTTGATCCAATCAACCTTTTAGCATCAAAGTTGTGCCTCCTTCACAGTACACAAACAACTCCTTCCCCTTTCATCTAATCGCTGTAAGCGGTAAGCCTCTGGATCATCTACATCCATGCCACTGTCCCTCTTTTAGCATGAGAAATTCCTAAGGAAAGATGGTATTGCTCTACACTGAGGTAAATTCTTCTCCTTCAGGTTGGAAATCCCCTATAAAGGAAATTATGGCATTGCCGGATTCACACATCCCGGTTAAAGTAATTCTCCTTTATAAACAGTTGTGACAAACAAACCTCTTTAGAGATGACAAATTCTCTCTAAAGACCACACCTTTTAGCTTCACGTCTTGGGCTTTGAACAAGACACAAATAGATCCTTCAGCTTCACATCTTGGGCTTTGAACAAGATACAAACTACCTTTAGCTTCACGTCTTGGGCTTTGAACAAGACACTAAAACAACCATTTCCTTCCATAGAATAGGAGGAACTACGAACGCTCTAATTTCCCTGTTTCGGTAAACGGGAATACGTAGGCATAAGATCGAAAGAAAAGATCTTAGCGAACGCAATAAACAAAAAAACCAAATCCCATATCTCCATCAATCAAAAGCAGTAATTCAAAAACATCAGTCCTAACATCCTAATCCTTGTTCCCTGCCAGAAACCTTCTGTCTAGATAAAAAGAAAGAAACCAGTATTGGCGAAAATACAAATAACCAGTACAAAGGCCCCCCACATTGATAGCATCCGTAAACTAACAGACCGCTGTTTAAACTCAGTATGCAAAGCAGGGTTAATTGGAGACATCTATTTCCCTTCTTTCATCAGCTCACAATAGGATAAAAAATGAATCGACCTGTAGTTAACGCTCAAACCGCAGACAGCGACCAACGCTTAAGAACCGCGTCCAAAATTGCTCGCTACAGATACTCGGCCACTGCAGGGGACAAAGAAGTATCATTTGTTCAAGATAGCAATTCTGACACAGCTGATCCTTCATTCAGGTGCACTGGCTTAGAAGGAGTACTTTGATTCTGCACTTTGAAGCTTAATCGCCTTTGGAGAAGCAATCAATGTTCTTTCGATACTCGACGGTCAAAAGAAATTGCCATCTTTATTTTAAAAGCAGAAAAATTTGACAAGTAAATTCATTTTTGTTTTATTTTAAGAATCGTTAATAATGTTAAAAATGTCATTCTGTAAATCTAAAACAAATAAGAATTGCAAACAAAAGTACTAGGGCTCAAATTTTATTGATAGGACGGAAATCAGCCAAACGCGTGATTCCATAGAGTCTTTACAAAGTTAGAAAATGGTAATTTAAGGGAAAAGGGCTACATTGAAACATGACAACCGCTATTCTTCTACCAACTTTGAATTCTGGACATCCTGAGCTTCTGTCGAAGATGACTTTGACTGGGGTTTTCCTGATGGATGGCATTACTGCTGCTGAGGGATTTGCCCCTTTGTTGGACGTAGTTACTTGCCATGAATCCCTAACTTTTGCCTAGATTGTACTTTGAGATTTCCAATCCATCGGGATAATTTTTTATTATGTCTCTAATTTTTGCCTGGACCGCACTTTCGGGTTTTCAATCCACCGAGACATTTTTTTTTTTAATATTTTTTTTTATATTTAGGCGAAGTATTTCTTGACTACGTCAACATTTGTGGGGTAGACAAATTCCTCTCCATCCATGGTTGCGAGTCTCAAGACACCGCCTGAGAAAGCTTTCTTGACCACATAGGGGCCGTCATAGTTTGGAGTCCATTTGCCCCGGGAATCAGTGAGGAATGATTGTATCTTCTTGAGCACGAGGTCTCCATTTCTAAAGACGCAGGGTAGGACCTTTTTGTCAAACGCCTTCTTCATTCTTTGCTGATACAACTGACCATGGCATAGAGCCATTATTCACTTTTCTTTGATCAGATTCAGTTCATCGTGTCGACTTTGACACCATTCAACTTCTGTTAGCTTAGCTTCCATCAATACCCAGATTGATGGGATCTCTACTTCTATGGGGAGAACTGCTTCCATTCCATATACTAGAGAGAAAGGGGTTGCCCCTATTGAAGTGTGGACAGATGTGCGATAATCGGAAGGGCAAAGGGTAGCATCTCGTGCCAGTCTTTGTAGGTTATAACCATCTTTTGAGCAATCTTCTAGATGTTCTTGTTAGCCGCTTCTACCGCTCCGTTCATCTTAGGTCGGTAGGGAAATGAGTTATGGTGTTCGATCTTGAACTCAACACACAACTCTTTCATCATCTTGTTATTCAAGTTAGATCCATTATCAGTAATGATCTGGCTTGGAACACCATAACGACAGATGATATTGTTTTTGATAAATCGGACCACCACTTGTCGGGTTACATTGGCGTATGACGCTGCTTCGACCCACTTGGTGAAGTAATCAATGGCTACTAGGATGAACCGTTGTCCGTTAGAAGCCTTGGGTTCGATCATGCCAATCATGTCAATTCCTCATATGGAAAAAGGCCATGGGGAAGAGAGAACTTTGAGATGCGTTGGCGGTACATGGATTTTGTCTGAGTATATCTTGTGACATCTCCTCATGTACTTGTAGCAGTCAGATTCTATGGTCAACCAATAGTACCCTGCTCTCAGAATTTTTCTCGCCATTGTGTGTCCATTGGCATGAGTGCCAAAGGATCCTTCGTGGATTTCTTTTATCAGCATGTTTGCTTCTGGTCTGTCTATGCATCGGAGCAAGACCATGTCAAAATTTCTCTTATAGAATGTATCACCGCTCATGAAGAAGCTACCTGCTAGCCTTCCGAGGGTCTTTCTGTCTTTTCTGGATGCCCCTAGTGGGTACTCTTGTTTCTGAAGGAAGCATTTGATATCGTGATACCAAGGTTTGTCGTCTATGACTGCTTCAATCACAAAGATGTAAGCGGGCCGCTCAAGGCGCATTATGTTAATCTTAGGTATGTCATTCCATTGACCTACACTAATCATGAAAGAGAGAGTGGCTAATGCATCAGCCATGTGATTCTCTTCAGGAGGGATATGATGAAACTCGATTCTGTTGAAGAATGGTAATAACCTTCTCGCGTAATCTTTGTAAGGAATCAGTCATGATTGGTATGTGTTCCAATCTCCTTTGATCTGATTGATAACTAAGGCTGAGTCACCATATACATCTAATTTCTTGATCCTTAAGTCGATCGCTTCTTCGAGACCCATAATACAAGCTTCAAATTCGGCCTCATTGTTTGTACACTTGAATGTCAGTTGGGCGGTGAAAGGAATATGGGTACCCTGAGGTGTTATGATGATTGCCCCAATTCCGTTTCCATAATGATTGACAGCTCCGTCAAAAATTAGTCCCCATTGGGAACCTGGTTCTAGCCCTTCATTGGGTAGCGGTTCATCGCAATCTTTCATTTTCAAGTACATGACATCTTCGTCTGGGAAGTCAAACCCAACTGATTCTTGGTCGTCAATCGGTTGATGAGCCAAATAATTAGCTAAAATACTTCCTTTGACGGCTTTCTGAGCATGGTACTTGATGTCGTATTCTGATAACAACATCTGCCAACGGGCAATCCTTCCCGTGAGAGCACGTTTTTCAAAGACGTACTTGATCGGATCCATTTCGGAGATTAACCAAGTAGTGTGACGAATCATGTACTGGCGAAGACGTTTGGCTGCCCAAGCCAAATCACAAGAAGTTTTCTCAAGCATAGTGTACCGAGTCTCGCAGTCGGTGAATTTCTTACTCAGATAGTAGATGGCGGACTCTTTTCTTTTTGTTTCATCCTGTTGACCAAGTACACAACCCATTGAGTCTTCCAAGACTGTTAGGTAGATGATCAACGGTCTTCCCTCCACTGGAGGTGATATAATTGGTGGGTTCAACAGGTATTCCTTGATACTGTCGAAGGCGGTTTAGCAGTCTTCTGTCCAAACGCATTCCTGATTCTTTTTGAGTAATTTAAAAATCGGCGCGCATGTCGCGGTCATGAGGAATATAAATCTGGAAATATAGTTCAGACGTCCTAGGAATCCCCTGACTTGTTTTTCAGATTTTGGAGAAGGCATTTCTTGAATGGCCTTGACTTTGTCAGGATCAACCTCAATTCCTTTCTGGCTGACGATGAACCCTAAAAGTTTTCCTGAGCGGACACCGAACGTGCACTTATTAGGATTCAAGCGGAGTTTGTACTTTCTCAACCGCTCGAATAGCTTTGACAGGTGGGTCACATGCTCCTCTTCTGTATTAGATTTGACAATTATATCATCGACATATACCTCGATTTCTTTGTGTATCATGTCATGAAACAGAGTAGTCATGGCCCTTTGATAGGTTTCCCCGGCGTTCTTCAAACCGAACGACATTACCTTGTAACAAAAGGTGCCCCATGGGGTGATGAACGAAGTTTTCTCCATGTCTTTTGGCGCCATTTTGATTTGATTATAGCCCGAGAATCCGTCCATGAAGGAGAAAACTTTGAACTTTGCTGTACTGTCTACCATCATGTTTATATGCGGTAAAGGGAAAGTCATCCTTTGGACTTGCTTTGTTCAGATCCCTGTAGTCTACACAGATTCTGACCTTTATGTACTTTTTCGGAACTGGCACTATGTTGGCTAGCCATTGAGGATATTCTGATGTAGCGAGGAAACTCGCATCAATCTGTTTTTGCACTTCCTCTTTGATTTTGATGGCCATGTCCGGGTGAGTTCGTCTTAGCCTTTGTTTCACTGGCGGATATTCTGATCTTAACGGTAGATGATGTTCCACGATGCTGGTATCCAATCCTGGCATATCCTGATAGGACCAAGCAAATACATCGAGAAACTCTTTGAGAAGCTTTATCAAATTTTCTTTGACAGTCGGACTGAGCAGTACCCCAATCTTGACTTCTTTTCTTTCTTCCTCTGAACCCAAGTTGACCGTTTCCAATGGCTCTTTGTGAGGTTCAATGGACCTTTCCTCTTGTCTAAGTAATCGGGAGACCTCTTATGGAATTTCTTCTTCATCTTTTTCTTCAGCCTCAAATACTGGGAATTCAAAGTTGGGAGAAGGCATTGGATCGTATGTTTCAATCGGGTTTAAAATAAGAAATCTACATGACGCGATGATTGTTTTTAGAAGAGATAGAGAGAATGCAAGAGTGTGTGTAATGTATTTTATGATAACTTCTTGTTTTTATTATTTGAGTTATTTTTAGGATTACCATTTTCTGAAAAAGTGAAAAGAGAAAACATCAATAAATACGGAAATTACAGAATGACGTTATTTTATTTACGATCTTGTCGATTCTTGAAACTACAACCCTATAAAACAAAACTCTGTCGATTTGGGCAAAGCGAAGAGGTACATTTACAGAAAGTGAGCCCTATCAAAACATCTGTTTCACCTGGGCAGGGTGAAAGGTTAAAGTAAAGACGACAATTACTTAGACTAATGAACAACTTTTGGAACGTTGACAGCAACCCATTGGTGATGAACTCCTCGGTGAATCATAAAGTCTGGTACTTTCCTTATTGATTTGTCTTCAGAAATAACGCTAATTTTTGGTGGAGCAGGATCGTTGGAATCTGTCTCCCAGACAGAGTTGTCGTAGGAGGATTCTTCAGATATATCTTGCATAGTGTCTGTACTCTCAGGTATATCTCCCCATCCAGTTGGCTGGATGTCTTCGAGCCTGATACGAGAGCTTTTGGGAGCGGTGTACTTGACCATGAAGTCGTACTTGCCACTCGGTTGTCCTAATGTGTCCCACACTTCTTTGGAACTGGAGGGGTCATCCTTTTCAATGACGTTGACCTCGGGAAAAGCATAGTTAAGGAACTCTTGTTCTGCAATCTTTGCAAATTCATCGTTGTACTGGATATTTTCTGAATGCCCTGAGTAATGATCCCAAGATTCTGTGGGGACACATGTATTCTTTTCACTGATGCTCAGCTGATATGCATCGTTGGGCTGACTCTTTTGTCCTGAGTCTCCTGGGTACGGCTGCCAGATAGGCAGGCCATCCATTGGTCCATAATAGTCATGGTCAAAGTTGTCTTTCATCAGAGTGTCCTCCTCTAATGAGTTGGGTGGAGCACGACATCCTTCCAGATCACAATCTCTGTATATCATTTTGACATCTGACCTTGGTATATATCTCGGACTCTGTGCGGGATAGCAAAATGGCGTAGGCCCCTCTCCCTGAGACATATAACCATCCTCGTTAAGATAGGACTTCCATTCTTCATCTGTATCGGAGGAATCATCCTCGTTGATGGTATGCACTTCTTGAGACACCGGGTGAAGGAAACCTCCATTGTGGAAGAAGTCCTGAATAGGACGAAAACTTTCATCGTTAGTAGCAGTCTGGGTACAGGTTGAGGAAAAACCAAGACCTTTCTTCGTCTTGTTATTAGTAGGAATGATAAGTTGTTCCCATCCTTTTAGGTTGTTACTTTTGATCACTTCGAGAGCATCTTTGTACGAGGAAATCGATGTTCCTTTTTATGATTGGTTGTTATTTCTCACCGAAAGTTCTTGGAACTGGGTTCCAACAACTTCCTCTGGTTCTACACAAGTGGACGAAGATAAGTTACTCATGATCAAGGCTTGCTCTCCATAGACTGTGACTAGTTGGTCGTTCTTGACAAACTTCAGCTTCTGGTGAAGTGTCGAAGTGACTGTCCCAGCCTCGTGTATCCAAGGTCTTCCTAACAAACAATTGTATGATGCCCGGATGTCCATGACCTGGAAAGTGACTAGGAAAGTGTGAGGACTGATAGTTATGGGAAGGTCAACTTCGCCGATAACCGTTTTTCGAGATCCGTCAAATGATTTGACGATGACCTAACTGCCTCTCATCGGAGATCCTTTAAATGATAGTCGCATCAGAGTGGATTTCGGCATAACATTCAGAGCCGATTCGGTATCTAGCAGTACGCTGGCTAAAGCATCATCCTGGTAGTTGACTGTAATATTGAGTGCCATGTTATGATTTTGGCCCTCTTTTGGCAGTTCCTCATCACTAAATCCCTAGTTGTTGCAGGAAGTGATGTTGGAGATGATGCTGTCAAATTGTCTTATTGTTACATCTTGTTCCACAAAGGCCTGCTCTAAGACTTTCTGTAGAGCCTCTCTGTGGGCTTCGGAACTGAGTAAAAGAGATAGCACAAAGATTTTTGAAGGAGTTTGCAACAGTTGATCAACAATGTTGTATTCACTCTTCTGGATGAGCTTCAGCATCTCATTGTTGTTCTTTGAAAGGTCAGGATCACTGGACTGACCAACTGGCTGATTAGAAACTTCTGTTTGAGGTTCCTTTTATTTGCTAGGGTCTCCAACTCCTCGGTTGAAGATTCGACTGCTCCGCGTTACTCGACTAATGTCTGCAATATTCACGACCGAGGGTAATGGAGTTTCCCTTCGATTCTCAATTGTTGTTGCACTGTACTTGTAAGGGATAGCTTTATTGGACTTGTACGGTATTGGTCCCGGAAAATAGATAACTACAGGAGCCTTCTGATTTTTCTGACCATCATAGTCGGCCTCAATTGGTTCAAGGTTGAGAATCCTTCCACTATCAAGAGGAACTCTTGATTCATGGAGTAAAGTGATTATGGCGCACACATCTTTGGCCACTTCTCGCTTAGGGATCAAGACAACTTCTTTGCCTTGATTGGGATGATAGTCTAACATTGAACCAGAGCTTGACCATGGTTGAATCTCCTTATGGTCCAACTGACTTTGGAGGGCTGCTCGCACGAGGTAGCATCCTTGATTATCTTCAGAGCAAACTCTACAGCGCTCATAGTTGTGTTGTGGCACCTGGACACGTCCACTTTGTATGCAGTGTTACCTTACTAGATTGGTTTCCATTGATCGAACGTCCCGACTTTGATGCCTAGTAGGGTTTCCGTTAGTCATGCTGACTTGTTGTGTGTCTTCATCTAGATAGATCGGAAGCCACCAGTGGTTTAACAAGTATTGCAGTGTCCTTTGAACGAGTGCACATCCTTGGTCATTCTCCCAACACAATTTACAGTTCTGATAGTCGTATGAAGTCAGAAAACTGAGCTGGACGTGTGTAGCGTGTAATTCCACTAAGCTGGTATTCATCAAGCGAATATCAAAGATTTGAATCATATTAACTTGATAATGACTTCTATCACGGTAATCCTGAATCCATCCTAAATCCATCTGACGCTGGAGGGCCTATTGTACAAAAGAGCATCCCTGATTATTTACCGAGCAGACCAGACAGGAATCGTAATTATGCCATGGAAGATTATGATGTTGGCTTTGCCTTGAGTGCATTGCCACCAAGTTGACATTCATCGCACAGATGTTGTGGTTTTGAATGATGTTGGAATTTGTATAAGTCATGTTGACTTCACGGATTCGGTGATCTTGGATCCATCCAAGATCCATCTGTTCTTGTAGAGCTGATTGCACCACAGAACATCCTTGATTGTCTTTAGAGCAAATATCACATTGGTGATAGTTATGAGACAGTACATGACCGTATCCGCTCTGTCTGCAATGCATTTTGACCAGGTTGGTTCCCAATAAGAGTACATCATATATTTGATAGTTGTGCTTAGACTCTCCCTCTATCAAATTTACTGCAGCTTTCTTGTGTTAAGGCAACAGGTTCGTCTGAACATTTGGATTTGTATCCTTGAAGGATAAGACCCCGTTCCTGACAAGCTTCTTGTAGCGCGAATTTTTGGACGTGGTTGCGAAGCACTTATCGCTTTGGGGTACTACAGCTCGATTCATTTTTTATCCTATTGAAGCTGATGAAGGAAGGGAAATAGATGTCTCCAATTAACCCTGCTTGCAAATTGAGTTTGAACAGATGACTGTTGATTTACAGATGCTATAAAGATTATGGGTCTCTCTTAGGTTATTTTGTTAAAAATAGTGTCCGGTCGATTGGTGGGAGGTTAGGACTGATGCTTTTCGATTGAGATGGGAAGGTGTGGGATTTTGGTTTTTTTGGATTAGTGTGCTCGCTAAGATTTTTCTTTCAATCTTATACCTACGTATTCCCGTTTTTCCGAAACAGGGAAATCAGAGCGATCGTAGTTCCTCATATTCTATGGGAGGAAATGGTGTTTGGTGTCTTGTTCAAAGCCCAAGACGTGAAGCGAAAGGTGATTTATATCTTGTTCAAAGCCCAAGATGTGAAGCTAAAGGTAGTTTGTATCTTGTTCAAAGCCCAAGATGTGAAGCTGAATTGGGTTGACTTTAGAGAGAATTTGTCATCTCTAAAGAGGGGTTTGTCTGTCACAACTGTTTATAAAGGAGAATTACTTTAACCGGGATGTGCGAATCCTAACAATGCCATAATTTCCTTTATAGGAGATTTCCAACCTAAAGGAGAAGACTTTAACTCAGTTTAGAGCAATGCCATCTTTCCTTAGGAATTTCTCATGCTAAAGGAGGGACAGTGGCATGGATGTAGATGATCCAGAGGTTTGCCGCTTACAGCGATTAGATGAAGGGAAAGGAGTTGTTGATGTTTGTGTACTGTGAACGAGGCACATTTTTGATCCTAAAAGGTTTATTGGATCGACCAGTGGTTTTCTTATACAAATCCTAAGAGGAGGCTATTGGCCCAACAAGAGGGTGTTTTTTATGTGTCTCGTACGAAGCCCGAGAGAGATGCTAAAAGGGTTATTTTATACTCAACAAGGGAGTGATTTGTATCTTGTACAAAGCCCAAGACGGAGGCTAAAAGGTGTTTGACTCAACAAGAGGGTCTTTTATCCTCAACGAGAGAGTGCTTTAGTATCTCGTACGAAGCTTGAGATGGAGGCTAAAATGTTGATTCAATAAGAACCTTTTTGTATCTCGTACAAAGCCCGAGATGGAGGCTAAAGAGTTTGACTCCGCTGAGGAGAATCAATGTATAAAGCCCAAGAGGAGGCTAGGGTGCTGTTTCAGTTGAGTGACAGGTCCAGTATAATGGTTTTAAAGAGAAAATCAGTTCTTATATGGGTAATGTTGTACTCAATGATTTTTATTTAGGGATATTTCCTTTTCTTTGAGGAATTGGGAAATCCAAAGGGTATTGAGACTGTCCGAGTCTACGGGGTTCCTTCCTATTCTTGAAGGGTGCTTGAGAATGTCTTTGAGACTCAAAGAAATTAGATTGTCCAAGTCTAGAGTTTCATCTTTTGTACTATGCTTTGAGAAACAGTAGTAGACTCTTGGAAAGACTGTTCTATTAAGATGACTGATTTCTGTTCCTATACCTTTAGGAGGTCATCGAGACAATTTGTACGAAGCCCAAGAGGAGGCTGGAAACTTTTAAGAAGCCGAGGGAGAATTTGTACTAAGCCCAAGAGGAGGCTATCATTCCCGGAGGAAGAAATAATTTATACGAAGCCTAAGAGGAGGCTGTGAATACTTCTAAAAAGCCGACGGGTCCTTGTACAACGCCCAAGAGGAGGCGGGGATGCTTTTTGGAGGCCTGTGGGTCCCCAAACCCTGAGAAGTTCAAGACAGGCTATTCACAAAGAATAGATCAAGCCAGGAAAGTTCGAGAATTTGGAAGAAACTCAAGAGATGCCATTCAAGGAGAAAAGATCATCTCTGGGGAGTAGAGTTTCTTAACAAGTGCTTTTAAGAAGCCTGTGGGTCCCCAAACCCCGAGAAATTCAAGACAGGCTATTCACAGAGAATAGATCAAGCCAGGAAAGTTCGAGAATTTGGAAGAAACTCAAGAGATGCAATTCACGGAGAAGAGATCATCTCTGGGGGATAGAGTTTCTTTGACAACTTCTACGAGTGACAGTCTGAGAAAGGGTTCAAAAAGAATCTGCCTTTCACATCTCCATATTGTTTAACCCCAAGAGGAGGGAAGACTGTGTCTGGTAATCCTATGGGGATCTAGTTTTGACTATTTAAGAGTGATCAACGGGCTTAATGCTAGACGTAGTTGTCGGGGAAACTCTAAATATCTATTCTATTATTACACAGTTGATATGAGTTTATGAAAGAAGACTTACAGTGAAAAAGCCCCACAATACAGTTATATGTATATGAAAGCGGTAAATGAAAGCGGATAAACACTTACTTGGTTGTAGAGCTTCCATGCTGTTTGTTAGTTGTTCAACAAAGAAAGATTAAAAACAACAGTATATTTCAAAATCAAAGGAGAAAGTGCTTTGAAAAGAAAGATTTGGGGCTTACAGCTCAAGGAGAGGCCCAGGGTTTTATTAGTGATCGCACTGTTGAATTTGTACAGTGGGACTTATACAATAAGTGAGGCCCAAAATGGTTTTCTGTACAAAGGAGTTTGGGTTTTACACTCTAATAGAGGCCCAAAAGGTTTAAAGAAAAAGAGTGGGGCTTATAACACGAGGGTAGGCCCAGATGATTTTTCGTTTGAAATGGCGATCGCGCCGAGATTTTCTTTTAACGCAAAAGGGCTTATACAATATCTGAGGCCCAAAGTTGTTTTGGTTAAAAGGGGATTGGGTCTTATACTCTAATAGAGGCCCAAAAGTTTTGAATGGGTCTTATAGCTCGAGGAGAGGCCCAATTGATTTTTTAAAAGGTGACGATCGCGCCGCTTACTTGTACAGAGGGACTTATACAAAAAGTGAGGCCCAAAATGATTTGTACAAGGGGGTTTTGGGTCTTACACTTTCTCAAGAGGCCCAAAGTGTTTTGAAAATGATTTATGAGGGTTGAATTAATCAAAACCCTAATTTGTTTTCAAAATGTGTTTTAATTGAATAAAATATTCAATTAAAATGATCAAAATTGTTTAACATGTGGAAAACAAATTGTGATCTTGGATTAATGCTTCATAAATCAAGTTTTGCCCTACAAAATGATTAGAAATCATTAAAATTTGCAAAATCAATAAGGAAGAAATATTTTAAATGTCAAAAACAATTAAAACATTAATTATTTACAAAAATATCAATTATATGAAATAAATAATATTTTTGGGATTTTTTGGGAAAATAAAATATTTTAACATTTTTGTGAATTATTAAAAAAAGAATCAACTCAAAATCATTAAAACTCAGAGAGAAATTAATTTTTGAATCAATTAAATAAAATTACAAAATTCAAATATTTGAATTTGTGAAAATGGCGCCAAGAACATGGGCCAAGAACACGCGCGTTTTCTGCCTTGCCCAGATTTGCATTTTCTATCCAATCTCACTGAATACTTGATTATATCATGCAATCCACATATCAATATGCTCGTCTCAACCTCACGATCATGTTTATGACAATTAATTTCATTTAAATTAAGCATAAAATAAGAAATCGCGATAAATCCTCAAGAACCCTAAATTCTGCATGAAGGCTGGGATTTTTGATTCACGATTCAAACAAAGCAATTACTTGAGGGGAAACATTCCATGCATGATTATGAACATTTGGCAAAAGTATTGTGCGAGGAAATATGCATAGATTGAGATATGACCAAGTTTAGGCTTACCTCTAGGTCGTGACAGCAAGTTCAAAATGATTTCTGAGTAGGAGGTGTTACAGATGAGTTGTGATGATCTGAACAACTTCCCTACACCCTATGGAGTGTGTTTGAATGCTTGGACTTGATGGAAATTGGCTGGATCACTTCATGGCATCTCAATTGCAACTTGGTTAAAACCTTGAGCAATTGACTGGTGATTCTGAGAAATCAGTGTTCCAGATGTTGTTTGAGTGTTTGGTCAGCTCCCATATGATGTATGTGAGGTGTGTGTGTGTGATTGGTTTAAGTGGAATTGCTCTCTAATGAAAAACCCGATAGTGACTTGCTAAGAAAGGCATTTTTAGAGTGAGAAGTGGATTTTGAGAAAGGCAAGTGTTGTAGGCCTTTGGTGTACTTAAATTGATCACAATTGAGCTCTATTTATAGTAGAGCAAGTTTGTTTTGCAAGGAATAGTGAATGGCAACTGCTGAGTAAGGTTGGCCAATGTTGGCAAATGAAAATCCAAGTCTCCCCTAGCCATTGACTAGAGGTTAGGGCACAGGCTGCTGGTACCCTTGGTCTTGGATAAGTCTTGACTGAATTTAGTTTCAAATGGCTCAGCCCATGCCACCTTGGTGCTTCCATTGAATGCTCCAATCCAAAATTGGAGTCTTGTCCCTATTTTGGGTAATTCTAGGTTTAGCATGCTATTTCTTGTTCCAAGGACTTTGGAGGCTTGGCTCAGTGATTGTCCCCTTTAGATTCAATCCTCAGATGTGTCCAAAGTGATGACAAGGCTTGGAATTGGCTGATTTTGGCAAATCGAGCAAAAGTGCAAAATTCTGCCTTGCCTTGGCAGATTTCAGCAAGGCAACTTGCCAATGTCATATCTCATGGCTCAAGTTGAATTTGGTAATGTTCTTGGCCATTTTGGAAAGCTCTTATATGATACAACAATTTTTTGATCATATTTGGTTTTGATACCTTTTGGATCCAAGTGAAAAATCCCCCTACATTTGGAAAAAAGTAAGGCAAATTCTGACTTAGTGAAATTTTCACTAAGTGTTGGAACAAAGTGACTTTTCTTGATTTTGATCACTCCATAACTCAAAATCCATGAGGAATTTGGACATAGGTCAGTATGAAGCTTTTGTAGAGGGCCATGAGATCTACAAATCAAGCTTTGGATGGGAAAAAATGGCTTTGTGGTTTAGGAGTTATGATCCTCCAAAGTTGGTACCTTTGTCACTTTATTTCATAACTTAGAAAATTTTCTAAGTTTTTATGGTTACCCCTTTTACAAGTTATCCCACTTTCTTTGATTTTTCTTGATGAATGATGATTCAAATCATACATTAACATCATTTTAGGGTTAAAAACCCATTTTTGTGAAAAATCTCAAGAAGTCAAAGTTGACTTTTGTGCACAGTTGACTTTTTGTCAGATGAATTCCAAACTGTGCAATCCTTTATGAAATCATGTCCTTGACCTAAATCAAACTTGATGGACATGTTCCATGGGTGTTATAGGGTGTATTGAATCATGTCCTAGGGTTTGGGAGCATGTCCTGGTCAAAAGTCAAAGCTACAGTTGACTTTTCCCGCGAAACCCTAACTGTGGTTCAGATGAAATTGAAACTTGTTGCTCAAGCTTCTTGGATCAATCCATTGTTCCAAATGGATCAATATTAGAGACCCTCAAATCATGTCTTGAGGTCTTGGTTCATGATTTGTCCCAAGAGTCAACCTAGGGGTAAATTAGGTCAAGAAACCCTAATTCCTGATTTTTTATGTATGCATCCCCTGAGGCCAAATTGACTTGATGGTTAGGTCCATGAGGTTTCATGGAGTATATTAGGATATGTTTTGAATCATTGGCTCATGCCCAGATGAAAATTTCCATCTGGAGGCCCTGGTCGACCAAAACCCTAATTTGGTGACACTGGCGATCTTGAAGCTTGATCCACCTTGAAGGGAGCAACCTTGTGCTTAATCCTTGAAGTGAGAGTCCTCTTGATCCATTGAGGATGTTTGAGAGGTTAGACAAGTTGAAGATCTTGTCATTCCTTGATTGATCCTTTGTCTAAGCACTCAGAGAGGGCTTGAAACCCTAATTCTGATTATAGTGAGTGTTCACCCATCTTTGGGGAGACAGATGAGGCAAGATAGTCCATCCATATTGTGATGATGATTTTCACAATGATGGGGAATCTTAGTGGTCAAAATTTGGGGTATGACACTTCTGTACATCATATTTGAAGCTGAGATAGTTTTCTATGTTATGCCCTGGTCCTCCTTGATGGTAAGGGCAAGTCTGATCCGCTTTGAACCAAAAATGCGAATTCTCCGGTATCGCAAGAGGAGCCTTGGTTTAGACGTGCCCCTTGACCAGTATTAATGGAAACAGTTATGCGTACAACATTGGTATATGGTCGAACCCTGCTGGTCGCGTTGTACGATTGTTGTTGTATTGAGGACGAGCCTGTTGAAGAGGTTGTTATGTTCTTTGCTGATATTGTTGTTGATTCGGTTGGCTCTGAGCAACCTAAGGTTGATACATAGGAATAAGCACAGGGTTGATAGCAGGAGTTACGGCTGCTACTGGTTGGTAATGTCGCCTTTTCTTCCCAAGAGAGATATTGCCAATATCTTGCTCTTTATTCTTAGGGAGAGCACTACCGTATCTTTTGGTGCTGCTTGATGGTCCAATGTCTTTAACTAAACGTCCTTCTCGGACTTCTTCTTCAAGATGAACTCCCATGCCCACCATCTCAGTGAAGTCACTGGGTGCACTGGCGACCATTCGGTCATAGTAAAATAAGCTCAAGGTTTTCAAAAAGATCTTTGTCATCTCTTTTTCCTCAAGAGGTGGACAAATCTGGGCGGCAATCTCACGCCATCTCTGAGCATATTCCTTAAAGGTTTCCTTATCCTTCTGCGACATGGCTCTGAGTTGATCTCTGTCTGGTGCCATGTCCAGGTTATACTTATATTGTTGAACAAAGGCAGCGCCAAGATCTCTGAAAGTGACGATCTTAGTGTGGTTTTAATCCTATGTACCATTTGAGTGCGACACCGGTTAAACTATCTTGGAAATAGTGGATCAGCAGCTGTTAGTTCTCTGTCTGAGTTGACATTCTCCGAGCGTACATCACTAAATGACTCTGAGGGCAAGAGTTACCCTTGTATTTTTCAAATTCGGACACCTTGAATTTGTGTGGAACTTTCACATTAAGGACCAAACAAAGGTCTGCGGCATCCTTTCCGAATAAATCCTGACCGCGAATGGCATGCAGTTTCTTCTGCATTTCCAGGAATTGCTCCTGGAACTCATTCATTCTGTCGTACATACTTTCGTTTCCACCAGAAGGTATCTGTGGAATCTGCCCTTCCGGGACAGTGTGTACCACGGGTGGTGGTATAGTCATTACGGCAGTGACTCTTGGTGTTTCCCTCTCTCGAAGTTTATAACCTTCAGGAGTTGCTGTCATGCCCCTTGCATCTTCGCTTTCTCGAAGTTTATAACCTTCAGGCCCAGCGGTTCCTGCTTCAGTTTCCAGACCTTTCGTGATTGGCAGAATATATCCTTCCGGGATATAGTTGAGTGGCATGCCCCAGGGACGATCTTTAGGCATGTTATACCGAGGATCATACTTTTCTACTATGGGCGTCGAGGTGATCTTTGAGATCACAGTCCTCTGTATCTGAGCTTCTGCCAGAGCTTGCATGTCATTGTAAAGTTTTCTCAGATTTTCTTTCAGAGCGTCGATTTCTTCTCTCAAGTCTCTGTTCTCTTCCTCGAGATTATCCATCTTCTTTTGTCGATTGTCCTGAGTATTGTTCGAAGGAGATAGATTGACTCTAGAATCAAGACATAAACGTGAGATTCATAGGTAAGAAGAATGCGTTATGTGAGAATGATGAATGATATGCAATGATAATTTTTTTTTAAATCAAAAGAAACTTCGACAATTGGATTGTAAATATCATACAGTGAGGAAACCCCGTTTTATTGAATTCAAAGATTGCGGAAATGGAAATACAGTAATTTACAAAGTGCTAAAAATGGAAATGTCTAAACTTATAGATCCTGAGTCCTCTCTGAAGAGGGCTCAAGTGCTGGTTCTGGTATTTTCCTTTCCTTTTCCAAGTGAAAGGAGCGAGCAAATTCCTTTGGTCTTCTTGATTCTCTACAGCGCGTTGCTCTAAAATCTCGATCAAAGCATCTTTTTCTTTTAACAGTTGTTGTATTTTGTTACACTCCACATTGAGAATACGATACTTGTTTTTCCAAGACCTCTTCTCTTGTTGAACTTTGTTGAGAGTAACCTGAAGCTTTTTCCGTATCAGACATAAAATAAAGGACCGATTCCTTCAGCGGAAGAACTTCTTGACGAGGGTAGGGCATCCTCAGCTTGAGAGCTCTAGTTTGTACCCAGTGGAGATAAGGTTCCACAGAGACACCGTCCGATTTCCCTAGAGACTCTCTTCCTCTCCTGTGAACATGTTTCCAGGCATGCACTATTTCTGTCTTTAGTGCCCTGTCATTTTCCCCTTCCTTGAAGAAAATACCTTCCAGATGAATATTGTAACACCCCGAAAATCTAAATTAATCATTTATTTATTTATTTAATTAAGTTAGAAGGAATTAAGAGGTTTTAGGTAATTTGGAGAATTATGGATTAAAAGAGTATTTTTAAATAATTTTAATAAAGTGAATAATCATGTATTATTTAGATTATTATTTATTATTTAAAAATATTAAGAAAAGGGAAAGATGGTCTTAAAGGAAAAAGAGTAAGGGTAGAGTTGGAAGTTCATAAACTGGGATATTTTAACTAAAGAAGAAGAGACCGATCACTTTTCTAAGGGATCGTGTTTTGTGAAGAACGCTGAAGGAGGGAAGAGGAGAAGAACCCTAAGAGTTGAAGGTTGCTAAAGAATCTTAGAGAAGGAGGAAAGCTACTGAATTTCTCTAAGGTATGGGGAGTTTTCATGGTTTATTATAATTTTATAGGAATTGGTTTATGAATAGATTAGGTTTTGTGGATTCTTGAATAATGGTGGTGTTTGATGATATAGAATGTGTTAGGAGTGAGTGTTGTGATGAGAATGAGTGAAACAATTGGTGTATTTAATGTATGTGCATTGTGTGAGTCTTTTGATCAAATTTCGTATTGGACAAAACTGAATTTTGGGGTATTCTGAGTCGAAAACGCAGCAGAAAAATCACTTTTTGGAAAATGGGGTTTTGTCGCACCCTGACACGGGTCGTGTCACACAACACGGGCACCCGTGTCAGCTTGCTGGTTGGAGGAAAAACAAAATTTTGTTATAGAGCTTCTGACACGGGCCGTGTTACGAGACATAGGCGGCCGTGTCAGGCCTCTGTTTCTGCTACAATTTTTATGGTTTGGATTTTTTGTGCAGGCCTTCTAACACGGGCCGTGTCACAGGACACGGGCGGCCGTGTCAGACAACTGTTTTAGCCGTTTTTGCTGTTTTGATGTTTTCTCTTGCTGATTGTTGTTGTCTTGTTGTTTTGCTGTTGTATCGATGATAAAACATGATGGATGATAATTAATTGTTGAATATGAAATAAATGACGCACACGTTGATATTTGATGAGTTGAGGAGAATTAGCATCATTGCATTTCATGGCATTTTATGTTGGGGCTTCGGTCCATTGGTAGCTTCAATCCCATTGTGCGGATTGGAGTGATACGTTGATTATGTTGTGCTCCCTTGTGAAGGGTTGATGGCCTAGTGTTCATCACACATTGAATTGGTACCACATGCATGTTTCCGATGAAGTTGCATTTCATTCTAAGTGGCATTGCATGTGTATGAGTTGATTGTCGAATAATATGTATGTTTTATTATGGATATCATAATGTTGATGTTGATTATATCATGATGTTGTTGTTGATTATATCATGATGTTGTTGTTGATTACACTATGATGTTGATGTTGATTATATCATGATGTTGTTGTTGATTATATCATGATGTTGTTGTTGATTACACTATGATGTTGATGTTGATTATATCATGATGTTGCTGTTGATTGTATAATGATGTTGTTGTTGATTATACTATGATGTTGTCATTGACTTTACTATGAGGTTGATGCTGATTATGCTATGATGTTGATGTTAATTATGCTATGATGCTGTTGTTGGCTATGCTATGATGTTGTTGTTGCCTTCCTGTTCATTTTCCATGTACTTATATTACTATAATGAATTGTGATTTCTCACCCTGCCTGCTTGGAAATGTTGCCTCTTATGTGGGTAACTTGCAGATAACCAAGAGTAGATTCGCGATGATGGAGGATGTAGCCTTGAAGTGTGTCGTTATCGTTGTTTAGTTTAGAGGTGTTCTGCTCTGTGTCATGTAACATCGGGTTGGGATTTGTTGTGAACCTCGCGTTCTTTTGTTTTATGTTGAATTTATACATTGTTGGTGATGATTTGATTTAGATATATTTAGTAGGAAATATTTTATTGAAATGACATAAAAAGTTGATTTCTGCTGCGTAGTTGTTGATCTTATTATTAAGAATGGGTAACCCGTGTTACGGGACAGGAAAATGATTGTTAATTGATGTTTTGAATATATGTGGCACCTTTCATGATGATTTTACTCTGATAATATGAAATCTTTATCTAAAATTGTATTTGGGGTAGAAGGGTGTTACATTAGTGGTATCAGAGCAGGTCGGTCTGTCCGGCCAAGTTGTCTAATGTCGTTTATCCCTTGGTACGCGACAAGTGTGTGGAACACTGTCGGTACTTGTTTGTTTTCTAACGTTGGCTCCCGGTGTTGGTTTGAAACAAGTGGGGAGAAGTTTGCTTCCCGGAGATGTTTCAGGTGTGAGGAGTTGAATCAAGGTGATATTGATTGTAGGAGTACAAGTGTTGTCAGAACTGTGTTGTTGCGAATCGACGAGAGTATGGACTCATGATTTTATCTGTCGGTCCAGTTGAGACATTTGAAGGAGGACGAGTCAGTATGATTGATGTTTGCTTCTCGGAGCAGAGAGGGCAATGTGACAAATAATGATATGCAAGTGGAGTATATTTGGAGTGAGGTCGGATGATTTTCAAAGTTGGGTGAAAAACAAGGATTGTTGGAAGGGTTTGGAAGCAAGAGAAAGAGGTAGAACTCATGTTCACCAATTTCGGTTTTTATTTTCACATTTATGGAACAACCTTCAGTAAAAGAGGCATAACTTTCTACTCGTAACTCCGATGAAAGCGATTCTGGACTTTTCGGAAAGTTTATGAAATTCCCTACACTTTTCATATAAATTTTGTCTTTGGCATGTTTTTGAGCAGAGAGAAAGACGCATTTGAATAGTTGGGTCTGATGCTGATTTTGTTTGGTGGAAGTTTGTATACGGGATTTCTTGACCAGTCCCATTGCAAGGACGATAACTTTTTACTCATAATTTAGATTTGAGCGATTCTTGAAGTTATGGAATCTACACGAAATTCCCTTCATTTTGGAATATAATTTTGTGTCTGGGAGGTCTGTATTGAAGAAGATAATCGTGTTTGAAGTTGGAGAATTCTTGCTGGAAATAGTAAGATGAAGTCAAGTATGAAATGTTTAGTAATAAGAAGAAGAATATCGGAGAAGCACATGGAAGTGCGGCGTATGATAGTTGAGAATGATTAAAGTATAGAAATCTTTGAGGAATGTTAAATAGTAAAGTGGATTGTGTGTTGTTGGCGAGATGTGTCGGCATGAGTCGAATTTTTTTGGAAGTTATGTCACCAACCAGATGATGAGATGGTATTGTTGAGATTGTGATTGGAATGAGAATCAAGTGTGGAACTATATGGATCATCGAAGTTGTGAGATTAAAAAGAAAGACGAAGGATTGGTTAGGGTTGTCAAAAGTTTTGGACTTGGATAAATGTTTCGATTGAAGTGGGCCGATTTGGATTGTACTTGATGTATCAGAAGGATATTCGATAATTAGGTTGTGCAACAAGTGTGTATAAGAATATATGTGTTGGATTTTGTGCGTTCTTGGAAATAAGGAAATTAAGAAAAACGTTTGTAAGCCTTAGAGAAATGGTAAAGCAGTATGCTTAGATAACTTTGAGCACGAGGAAGAAAACGCTATTTTAGTTGGATAATGATGATTTATGCCACCATTATGGTTGCCGGCTGTCTATTGACAAATTGAGGAACTGATCACCCTTAATCTCTTGTTGATAGTCGATGGAATCATGTTGGACGGAGTAGACGTGTCTTGCCAACTAGAATAGTATGTACAGTGAATTGTTTGGGGTTAAGCCAAGTGCTTATGAATTGTTTGAGTTGTCGATGCGGATTCCTATATAGGGAAATGAGGCAGACTTGAGGATGTTAGTATGAGGTTGCGAATTGATCGATGAGTAGTATGGAAACTCACAATTGTATTCAGGATAACCTGAGTTTTTATTTGCGATGAGTCGAGAATCCGATTGACATGATACTTGAAGCATTTTAGAGATGAACCAAGGGGGAAGTAAGTGGAAATGTAAGGCCACGAGTTGACCAAGGATGTCGGATAGAGAATAGTAGTGGCTTGTATGCCTTAAAGCGTATATAAGGAATATGAATCATATCTTCAATACTTGTTCGGATAAGTGGGAACCGGTGTTCATTATGGATGTTTCTGATCTGGTATAAAATCACAAGAAGAGCGCGTAGAAAATTTGAGGATCGAGTTACAAGTATTGAAAGAAGCGAAGTTATATGTTAAGTTATCGAAGTGTGATTTTTTGGTTAGTAAATATGAGTTTACTTGGTTGTGTTAATTCAGATGACGTTTTACGAAGAATTATGTTAGTATGAGTAGAAATTGATGCATTAGTTATTGGACTGATTTGGTAATGTGCATAGGTTGAGTGTGGAGTATGGATGAACAATCTGTGGTTAATTGGTGTTAAAGAACTGTTTGGAAAGTTGTAAGTCGCAGCAGGGCATGTGTTTTTCACAGGGTTTTCCTGCAGAATTCACAGATCCCACTTAGCGCGGTCTGGGAGTGAAAGAGATAATTTATCTTATTGAGATTAATTGGACACATGTAGCTTATACTGTTGGAACGCTGTACTGTTGTTGTTATGGCATTGGTAAGTCGTTATGATGAGTTTGGACATCGTGTTAATACAAGATGGTAAGGTTGTAGCTTATGTTTTATGGTAATTGGAGATTCGTGAAAGTATTTATTCTATTCAAGATTTAGAATTGGCTATGGTTGTAGTTGTGTTGAATAGTCAGAGGTGTTATTTTTATGTAATCGGAGTTCGAAGTATTCAGTAATCACAAGAGTATAGAATGCCTGTTTGGATGGAATTTCCGATGAGTTAAGTTGAAGGGCCTTTTCTTATGTCTGCTTTGATGGTCGGAAGTTGATGTAAACTTGGTAGATTAGATAGTTGCGAGTACTCAGAGTGTGTAGCAAAAGCGTGGGTAGCGCAGTTGGTTCTTATGTGGGTATCAACGATGTCGGTAGTTGGTTACGTTGAAATTGTGCTTTGGGCCTTTGTGTTCTTACCTTTGTTGTTGCCTCGTTACCTATGGTGATGGTTCGAGTGCGAGTAGCTAATTCCTATGATGGGGAGTTAGGGGAGGGTTCCTATGGTGATGGTAACGATCGTGTTGTATTCTGGTTCATAGTGAACCTGTGTGTTCCTAACCTGATTATTCTCGGTGTTTTGAGTTGGTCGTCGAGTACATCGCGTGAGCATTTCATCTTGTTGTCGTTGGTATTGATAAGGTGTATTGTTGTATTGCGTTATTCGTGGTATTGCCACACCTGGCATGAGAGTTGATTAGTCGGAGGTGATAACGTATCTGGAGTGGTCTGTATTAAGTAAATTTTCGAGGACGAAAATTCTTAAAGTAGGGGAGAGTTGTAACACCCCGAAAATCTAAATTAATCATTTATTTATTTATTTAATTAAGTTAGAAGGAATTAAGAGGTTTTTGGTAATTTGGAGAATTATGGATTAAAAGAGTATTTTTAAATAATTTTAATAAAGTGAATAATCATGTATTATTTAGATTATTATTTATTATTTAAAAATATTAAGAAAAGGGAAAGATGGTCTTAAAGGAAAAAGAGTAAGGGTAGAGTTGGAAGTTCATAAACTGGGATATTTTAACTAAAGAAGAAAAGATCGATCACTTTTCTAAGGGATCGTGTTTTGTGAAGAACGCTGAAGGAGGGAAGAGGAGAAGATCCCTAAGAGTTGAAGGTTGCTAAAGATCTTAGAGAAGGAGGAAAGCTACTGAATTTCTCTAAGGTATGGGGAGTTTTCACGGTTTATTATAATTTTATAGGAATTGGTTTATGAATAGATTAGGTTTTGTGGATTCTTGAATAATGGTGGTGTTTGATGATATAGAATGTGTTAGGAGTGAGTGTTGTGATGAGAATGAGTGAAACAATTGCTGTATTTGATGTATGTGCATTGTGTGAGTCTTTTGATCAAATTTCGTATTGGACAAAACTGAATTTTGGGGTATTCTGAGTCGAAAACGCAGCAGAAAAATCACTTTTTGGAAAATGGGGTTTTGTCGCATCCTGACACGGGCCGTGTCACACAACACGGGCACCCGTGTCAGCTTGCTGGTTGGAGGAAAAACAAAATTTTGTTACAGAGCTTCTGACACGGGCCGTGTCACGGGACACGGGCGGCCGTGTCAGGCCTCTGTTTCTGCTACAATTTTTCTGGTTTGGATTTTTCAAGCCGGCCTTCTGACACAGGCCGTGTCACAGGACACGGGCGGCCGTGTCAGACAACTGTTTTAGCCGTTTTTGCTGTTTTAATGTTTTCTCTTGCTAATTGTTGTTGTCTTGTTGTTTTGCTGCTGTATGGATGATAAAACATGATGGATGATGATTAATTGTTGAATATGAAATGAATGATGCACACGTTGATATTTGATGAGTTGAGGAGAATTAACATTATTACATTTCATGGCATTTTATGTTGGGGCTTCGGTCCATTGGTAGCTTCAATCCCATTGTGCGGATTGGAGTGATACGTTGATTATGTTGTGCTCCCTTGTGGAGGGTTGATGGCCTAGTGTTCATCACAGGTTGAATTGGTACCACATGCATGTTTCCGATGAAGTTGCATTTCATTCTAAGTGGCATTGCATGTGTATGAGTTGATTGTCGAATAATATGTATGTTTTATTATGGATATCATAATGTTGATGTTGATTATACTATGATGTTGATGTTGATTATATCATGATGTTGTTGTTGATTATATCATGATGTTGTTGTTGATTATATCATGATGTTATTGTTGATTACACTATGATGTTGATGTTGATTATATCATGATGTTGTTGTTGATTATATCATGATGTTGTTGTTGATTATATCATGATGTTGTTGTTGATTACACTATGATGTTGATGTTGATTATATCATGATGTTGTTGTTGATTGTATCATGATGTTGATGTTGATTATACTATGATGTTGTTGTTGACTATGCTATGAGGTTGATGCTGATTATGCTATGATGTTGATGTTGGTTATGCTATGATGCTGTTGTTGGCTATGCTATGATGTTGTTGTTGCCTTCCTGTTCATTTTCCATGTACTTATATTACTATAATGAATTGTGATTTCTCACCCTGCCTGCTTGGAAATGTTGCCTCTTATGTGGGTAACTTGCAGATAACTAAGAGTAGATTCGCGATGATGGACGATGTAGCCTTGAAGTGTGTCGTTATCACTGTTTAGTTTAGAGGTGTCCTGCTTTGTGTCATGTAACATTGGGTTGGGATTTGTTGTGAACCTCGCGTTCTTTTGTTTTATGTTGAATTTATACATTGTTGGTGATGATTTGATTTAGATATATTTAGTAGGAAATATTTTATTGAAATGACATAAAAAGTTGATTTCCGCCGCGTAGTTGTTGATCTTATTATTAAGAATGGGTAACCCTTGTTTCGGGACAGGAAAATGATTGTTAATTGATGTTTTGAATATATGTGGCACCTTTCATGATGATTTTACTCTAATAATATGAAATCTTTATCTAAAATTGTATTTGGGGTAGAAGGGTGTTACAAATATTACGCAGGACATGTCCATCCTTAGTGGTCATGTAAGTCCTGACTTCTGACTCATCCAAATAGATTGCTCTTGCAATGGTTTAATCTTTTGGAATTTCTTCCAGTCCAGAAAAGGGAGCTTGGTCAGTGATGGGTAAATCATTCAGGTGAGAGTACTCCTTCAGCGTTGGTGCAAGTTGATAATCTGGGAATGTGAAATAGTGATAAACCGGATCATAGAACTGAATCAGCGTAGCCAGGATTCCTTCAATTACATGAACCCTTAACAGAGACAACAGTTTTCCGTACTTAGCTCTGAAAGCATCAGGGTTGGTGATCATCCTTGCCAACCTTCTCAAATCCTCTAATTTTGGAACCATGAAGGTGTACTTGTGAGTCTTCCTTCTACCGAAATCCATAACGCAATCTTTCTGTCTGACATTTGCAACCATTGTCTTAGTTTTATTTGAAAAAGAGAGACTAGAAGAGAAAATTTTTCTTTGTTTAAAGTTTTTTTTTATGAAATGAATGCATGAATGAAACACACAAAAACATAGAAAAAACATGGGGTCAAAGGTTCGGTGTCATGAAGTCATGGCTCTACCCATCCTCAAAGGTTGTACTGGTGATTTTTTGTACCCGTCCTCAAAATCATTGACCCCCCTTTGGATAACAACAGCAGGCTGGTTCACCAGAGCGAGCTGCAGTATCTTAGAGTAATCTCAAATATGGGTAGTATCGCGTGACAACTATTTTCGATAGCTTCCGCACTACAAAATAGTAACAAGGTCTTAGCCTACTAAATCCTCAGTTTCACAGACACCACAATCGAACAATCTGCTTTCAACAACCGAAGTCGTATAGGCATTAAATCCGCAAAGGGTATCTCCATTGATTCGATGGTCTACCTGGATATCTTATTTGAGAGTCACTCCCTGTAAGATTACCCGTCTAATGCCATCACTTATCTTAGGTGTCACTCAAACTTTCCAGATGCGGCATCACCCGCAGTCCCATTAGCAGAAAAATAAACACGGATATCAATTAGGAAAAACAATATATATATTTATTCCTAAAACTAACATCCTAGACCTCTTAAGAGCTATAGTTTATAATCCTAACAAGACAAAATGACTCCCCAGCAGAGTCGCCATTTTACTGTTGGAAAATGGGGACGATGCCCCAAAGATCATTCTAAGGACTCCCTAGCAGAGTCGCCATATTACTGTAGCGAGCGACTTTTGTCGGTGATGCGACCACCTTATCATTGGGTTTTCCTCACCACAATGGTAGGAGGGGGTGCTACTTTCTGATTTCTTATTTATCCCATGAAGTTGGAAGGGAAAGGGAAGCTATCTAAAACTAACCTTGCACGCGGATGTTTAACTGAACAAACGCTTAAAAGAGATTGGGGGGTCCGGGTCAAGTTATACAATGGGGAGTTGTCAATTACCCATCCTATATGTGGTTATCCATAGGATGTTAGCTTTAGGTTTCGCTTTGTACTTGATGGTGTTTATCTGTTAATGGGTTGGTAAAGTTTCTTGGGAAATATGAGTGAGTGAGTGAGTTTTTGTTGATGTTCGAGTTTTCCCGATGTTTTTGGTAAGATACTGGACCTAAGTTTTGATTGATGTGTGAAGATACTGGACCTAGAGTTTTTGATTAGTATGCTCACTAATATTTCGCAATCTTATGCCTATGTATTCCCGTTTAAACGAAACAGGGAAATCAGAGCAATCGTAGTTCCTCCTATTCTATGGGAGGAAAAATATGTTTTGGTGTCTTGTTCAAAGCCCAAGATTGAAGCTAAAAGGTTTATTTGAGAGAGAACTTGTCATCTCTAAAGGGTTAATTTTTGTGTGCCTTGATCAAAGCCCAAGGTTGAAGCTAAGAGGTTGATTGACTCCACTGGGGAAATCCTTACCCAAAGCTTGAGAGGAGGCTGGATAAGACCAACTCAACAAGAGAGTGTGTATATTGGTGTCTTGTACAAAGCCCAAGATTGAGGCAAAAAAGAGACTGACTCTTTTGGGGATATCATTATACAAAGCCTAAGAGGAGGCTAAAAGTTTGAGGCTAAAAAGTGATTTTCACTCCGCCGGGGAGGTTTGTATGTGTCTTGTACAAAGCCCAAGATTGACTCTTTTTGTTGATGTTCGAGTTTTCCCGATGTTTTTGGTAAGATACTGGACCTAAGTTTTGATTGATGTGTGAAGATACTGGACCTAGAGTTTTTGATTAGTATGCTCACTAATATTTCGCAATCTTATGCCTATGTATTCCCGTTTAAACGAAACAGGGAAATCAGAGCAATCGTAGTTCCTCCTATTCTATGGGAGGAAAAATATGTTTTGGTGTCTTGTTCAAAGCCCAAGATTGAAGCTAAAAGGTTTATTTGAGAGAGAACTTGTCATCTCTAAAGGGTTAATTTTTGTGTGCCTTGATCAAAGCCCAAGGTTGAAGCTAAGAGGCTGATTAACTCCACTGGGGAAATCCTTACCCAAAGCCTGAGAGGAGGCTGGATAAGACCAACTCAACAAGAGAGTGTGTATATTGGTGTCTTGTACAAAGCCCAAGATTGAGGCAAAAAAGAGACTGACTCTTTTGGGGATATCATTATACAAAGCCTAAGAGGAGGCTGAAAGTTTGAGGCTAAAAAGTGATTTTGACTCCGCCGGGGAGGTTTGTATGTGTCTTGTACAAAGCCCAAGATTGAGGCTGAAATGGGAAATTTAACTGACTCGGGTGAGGATATTTTTATGTGTCTTGTACAAAGCCCAAGATTGGGGCTGAAATAAGTTTGACTCTGCTTGGAGAGTATTATCTGTCTTGTACAAAGCCCAAGATTGAGGCTGAAAAGAGTTTGACTCATCTTAGGGAATTATTTCTCAAAGTCTAAAAGTAGGATGGGAGGAAGTGACCTCGCTGGGGAAGCTATTTTCCTCAGGCTTAAGAGATGAAGATTTATGTCTTGTACAAAGCCCAAGATTGAGGCTAAAAGGGTTTGACTCAACAAGAGAGCACTTTTATCTGTCATGTAAAAAGCCCAGGATTGTGGCTGAACAAGTTGGAGAAATTATTCTACACAACTTGAGGGAAGGCTAGCTCTAGCTAGGGTAAATCTTTACATCAAACCTACGAGGAGGCTGAAAAAAGATTGACTCAACAAGAGAGTAATTTTGTCTGTCTCATACAAAGCCCGAGATTGAGGCTAAAAAGGTTGACTCAACAAAAGAGTGCTGAAAGGTGACTGACTCAACAAGAGAGTCTGAAATGGTGATTGACTCAACAAGAGAGTCTAAAAAGGTGATTGACTCAACAAGAGAGTCTAAAAAGGTGATTGACTCAACAAGAGAGTCTGAAAAGGTGACTGACTCAACAAGAGAGTCTGAAAAGGTGATTGACTCAACAAAAGAGTCTAAAAAGGTGATTGACTCAACAAGAGAGTCTGAAAAGGTGACTGACTCAACAAGAGAGTCTGAAAAGGTTAGCTCCACTGGGGAGAATCATTGTACAAAGCCCAAGAGGAGGCTGACTTTGCTGAGGGAAGGTCATTATACAAAGCCTAAGAGGAGGCTATCTTTCTCCTGGGGATTATTGAGATCCCTAGGCAGGTCCAAGTGGGGAATCAACTCTTGCTAAGGGTTCTAGAAGAGTTGAGATATCAGATGCCTTGAGGTTCTGATTTGGGGTAGACTGTCCCTGGTTTGGGGATTTTTAGGAGAAAGACTGGGTTTTAGACTTTACTGGAGATTTATCCAGAGTGGCCGGGTTTCTTCCTATGTTTGTAAGGAACTTGAGAATGTCTTTGAGACTCAAGGTTAGACTGTCCAAGTCTAATGGTGTGGAAGAGTTTTATCCTTTGTATGATGCCCAAGAGGAGGCGGGTGTTTTAAGGGATGAGAATCAACCCTAAATTGGTCAGAGGTTTGACACTGGAAAGACTGCTATAGCAAAGGATGACTAAGTTCTAGCTTAAACCTTTAAGAGGTCTTTAGGGTCCTTGTATTAAGCCCAAGAGAAGGCATGAGAACTTCTAAGAAGCCGTAGGGTCCTTGTACAAAGCCCAAGAGGAGGCGGGGACGCTTTTAGGAAGCCCGTGGGTCTCAAACCAAGAAAAGTTCAAGAAATGCTATTCACCGAGAATAGATCATTTAATGAAAGTTCTTAGGTTTGAAGAAACTCAAGAGATGCTACTCACCGAGAATAGATCAACTCTAGGGAGTAGAATTTCTTTGACAATTTCTAATAGTGACAGCCTAAGAAAAGCTTCACGAAGAATACTGCCTTTCTCTTTGTTCCATATTGTTTAAGCCCAAGAGAAGGCAAGACTGTATCTGGAAATCCTATGGGGATCTAGTTTTGACTGTATTTAAGAGTGACCAACATGGCTTTACCTAGTTCTAGACCTAGTTGCCGGGGAAAAATCTAAATAACTATACTAGTATATATACAGTTGATATATGACCAGTATTTAAAAGGGTATGAAAGAAGACTTACCGTGCGCAGCTTCCCACAATATAGTTATATATATTAAAGCATGTAAATGAAAGCAGATAAAACTTACAGGTGAGCAAGCTTCCATGCTGTATTGTTAGTTGTTCAAAGAAATTAAAGAAAGTTTTGATAACAACATATATATATATATATTTGAACCTAAATCAAAGGGGAAGTTGTTTTGAAAAGATTGTTGGGGCTTATACTCAAGGAGAGGCCCAGGGTTTAACAGTGATCGCACTGTTGTTTTGAAGATCGTCTCGGGACTTATACAACGACTGAGGCCCAAAGAGGTTTATTTACAAAAGGGTTGGGTCTTACAACTCAAGGAGAGGCCCAATGATGTTTTGAAAAAGAAAGATGGGACTTATAACACGAGGGGAGGCCCAGGTGATTTTCTGTTTGAAAATGGCGATCGCGCCAAGATTTTTTATCGTGTCGGGACTTATACAATATCTGAGGCCCGAAAATTATTTAAGTACAAAAAAGGTTGGGTCTTACACTCTATTAGAGGCCCATGAGTGTTGGAAAAAGATTTGTTAGGGTGAAAATCAAAGAAACCCTAATTTCATTTTCTTTTAAAAGTAATCCTTTTAATAAAATGAATAAAAATGACAAAAATACCAAATAAGTCTAAATAAACTACTTGTGATTTGTTGATTAAGGTTTGAAAAATGAGGTTTTAATCACAAGATGGTTTATGACTCATTTGATTTTGATTTTCAAGATGAATATTCATTTTTGAAATGTTTAAAAATAGTAAAAATGAATTTATTTACAAAAATATCAACTATATTAAATAAATAATATAAATTTTTTTTTTAAATAAAATATTTTAACATTTTTGTGATTTTTTGCAAAAAGAACCAGTAAAAAATAATTAAAATTAAGAGAGAAATTAATTTTTCAAATCATTTAAAATAATATGACAAATATATAAAAAAATGGAAAAATAGTAAAAAGAGGGTCTGGGGCGAGGGGGATTCGAACCCCAGACCTCCAAGTTGCAGTGCGCGCCTTCTAACACTGGGGTGGTGATACATCCGTGTATCAAAACCACCCCATGAATACATAAGGGAAGGGATGCCTTGTTCTAGGCCTGGGCAAGGCGAGGCAAGACCAGCTTTTGGGCCAAAAACGTAAAGGTTGTAACTTCCTCATTTCTCCATGGATTGGGGCAAAATTTAGGTATATCCTGCCTAGAATTTCACAAGGAGTCCAATGGTGCCCTTGTTTTTTTTTTCAGATGAGGTCCCTATTTTAAAACCCAATGGTGTTTTTGAAATAGGCCTATAATTGCATTTTCTATGCTACCCCATGTTACAGGCAAGAATTACATGGAAAACTGGTTCAAACATAACATATTCAACATACATGAGAGGTGCATGAGAGATGGACTTTAAAGCAATGCATAATTCAAAGAGTTCAAGTTGTGATGCTTACCTCTTTTGGAGCTTTTTATGCTATCTGCCAAGTTTCTTGTGCCAGACGTAATTTGATGCTTTAGACACTCTCAATTGATCCCTTAGGAGCTTTTAGAATGGTCACCACCAGCTGGAATCCTCAGGAACAAGTTTGAGCTCTTTCTTGCAAAAGGGGAAAAAGTGACCAATATGGCAACTCTCTCAAATGGTGTTCCAGATGTGGGGAACCATTTGGGAGAGTTCAAGGATGATATTTGGAATGTGTTTGAGGTTTTATCTGGTTTTGAAAGTGACTGAATCAAGACATGGCTTGAAAAATGCAAAAAAAAGTCCAATTTTGAGGTTTTGAGAGGGGACTTTGTGATTTTGGTGTTACAGGTCACATATGAGAGTTTGGATAGCTTAGATATGACATATTAGATGTGTTTGGATCATGAGATGTGATGGAATTTCTCTCTAACTCAAAAACTCAGAGGTACCTTGCAAAAGAAGGCATTTTGGCCTAAAGAGATGGATTTTGAGGAAAGCATCAGTTTGGGTGCTTTGGTGTACTCAAATTGATCACAATTGAGGCCTATTTATAGTGTGTCAAGTTTGTTTTGGCATCAATAGTGAATGGAGGCTGCAGCATGCCTTTGGCCAATGTTATACAAAAGGAATCTCAAGTCTCCTCTAGCCATTAACTTGAGATTAGAGCACAACCATTGTAGCTTTGGTTCAGAGATAAACTTGGACTGAATTCAGTTGGATTAGGCTCAGTTCATGCCACATTGGTGCATCCATTGAATGCTTGGAAACAAAATTGGAGTCTTGGCACTTTTTAGCTCTTTTAGGTTTGGCATGGCTACTTGTAGATTCTTGGACTTTGGAGGCTTGGAGATCAGATCATCCTCCTTGGATTTAATCCTCTAATGTGTCCAAATTAATGACAAGGCTTGGATTTATCATATTTGGACAAATCGAGCAAAATGCACAAATCTGCCTTGTAAAAACCATTTCAGGATGCCATGTTCCAAGGGTTACATCTCCTTGCTCAAATGGAATTTGGAGATGATCTGGTACTTGTTGGAAAGCCCTCATGGCATACTTCAACTTTGATGTTTACCCCTAGACCTGGTTTGACTTGGATCAAGGTGAAAACTGCCCCTACATTTTGGAAAAAGTAAGGCAGATTCTGACTTAGTGAAAATTTCACTAAGTGTTGGGAAAATGTCATTTTCATGTTTTCAGCCATTTTGATCACTCCATAGCTAAAAATCCATGAAGAATTGGAATGAGATGTAGTTGTCACTTTTGAAGTATGTAATGAGAGCTACAAATCCAGCTTTGGACCATCCAAAATGGTTGCTTGGATCTCAAGTTATGGTGCTTGGAAGTTGGTACCCTAGCCACTTTGTTCCATAACTTAGAAAAATTCTAAGTTTTTTATGGTTACCCCTTTTACAAGCTAACTCAGTTTCTTTGATTTTTCTTGATGAATGATGATTCAAATCACATATTTACATTTTTTTAGGGTTAAAGAACCTTGGTTGACAAAAAATTCAAAAAGTCAAACTTTGGATTTTTGTACAGTTGACTTTTTATCGGATGAAATCCAAACCGTGAGATCCTTTGTGAAATCAAGTCCTTGACCTAAATCAAACCTAATGGATATATTCCATAGGTGTTATAGGGTGTATTGAATCATGTCCCAAGGTTTGAGAGCATGTCCTGGTCAAAAGTCAAAGGTACAGTTGACTTTTCCCTCGAAACCCTAATTGTGGTCCTGATGAAATTGAAACTTGTAGATCAAGCTTCTTGGATCAATCCATTGTTACAAATAGATAAATGTAGTGTATTGGAGACCCTTAAATCATGTCTTGAGGTCTTGGCTCATGTTTTGTCTCAAAAGTCAACTTAGGGGTGAATTAGGTCAAGAAACCCTAATTCCTGATTTTTGGGTAAATGCATCCCCTGAGGTCAAATCGACTTGATGATTGGGTCCATGAGATCCCTTGGAGTATATTGTGTTGTGCTTTGAAGCATTGGCTCATGCCCAGAGGAAGATTTCCATCTGGAGGCCTCAGTTGACCAAAACCCTAATTTGGTGACACTGGCGATCTTGAGGCATGATCCACTTTGAATGTTGCAACCTTATGCTTGATTCTTGATGTGGGAGTCCTCTTGATCCTTTATGGAGGTTTGAGATGTTAGACAAGTTGAAGATCATGTCATTTCTTGATTGATCCTTTGTCTAAGTGCTATGAGAGGGCTTGAAACCCTAATTCTTGTTTGTGGTGAATGCTCAACAATCTTTGAGGAGATTGATGAGGAATGGAGGTACATCCATATTGTGATGATGTCTTGCACAATGATGGGAAATCTTGGTGGTCAAAATTTAGGGTATGACACTATTCAACATCATTACCCTTGGTTCCATTTCTCTTGGAATTTGTTGTTCAAGCCTAGGAGGTTCGACCCTAGGTGGTTCGACCCCTACTCCCTGATTTACCACATTCGCCTAGGGTACATTTCATTGGATTTAGTTAATGGTGGGGTCCTCTTCCAAGACTGCCCCCTGATTTTCTACCATCCATTCTCTTTCAGGGTGTCGAGGGGGTTGTGGATCACCAAAGAAATCAGCAATGCGCGTCATTTGCACTGTTAATTGTTGGCTTGTTTGGTTAGTGATATGGATTAAAAGGTTAAATATTACGCCCATTTGTTGGGCAAGCATTTAAACAATTTCGTGATTGCTTTCGTCCATTTGTTGCCTTATCACCACTGCAGAATTATTGGTGATATTAGGCATTTGGGTGGGAAATCACATCCCTATGGGTTGGCTAATTCGACTTACATTGTTAATGCCTAAACCAGATCCTTATAGTAGCGAAGTGACATTCACCATTGGGTATGCAAACGTTGAATTTGTATTATGCAAACTTTCCATCACTGAAGTTGGCATGCCATAAGGCAGTTCGCGAGTAGTTAGAGGCATTGAAAACCCAGGCACATAAGGCCCGAATAAATTATTCCCCACTGGAGGGGGGTCATTGGTGGACCCTGTGTCCATACATAAGACAAAATAGGTCCATTTAGGGAAATCGACTGCACATGCGTCGTACTTGCCGTGGATGGTACAGTTTCAGACACAGACGCTAGAACCATATTTCCCCCATTAGAAAATGAAGGGGTGGTTCTCCATTATTTGGTAGATTTTGATTATTTGATGGATTTTGATTCACCATCCTCCTTACGTATCTTCTCCTTGGTCTTTCTTCGTTGTTTATGGCTATTCCACCACCTCGTAGTCTCATGCAAAGAAGTTAGAGAGATAGTAAAATGAAGAACTTATACAAAAATTTCCAGAAAGAAAAAATATTTTTAAACAATAGCACTATCCCACTGGGCGTGCCAATTCATTTACCGCGAAAATTGGTAAACAACCGCTGGTCTCCAAAAAATATGGTTTACTTTATAGGATCAACTAGTGAATCCTAGGACATGTGCTTTTGTTAAAATTATTTTGGGAAGTCTATGAACACTTCGACAACGTTCATGATTAGAGAATGTTGTTTAAATTTTGAAAGTTTAAAATGCAGAATTCGTAAAGGAATTGCAATAAAAGAACTTCAAAATAAATTGCAATAGGAAAGAGTAATTGATAAACTAAAAAAATAACTTCAATTAAAATGAAAATATGGTGTTTCAGATGTACATTCTCAACGAACTCGTTTCTCAGTTACACTTAGATACTTTGAGTAATTTGTGAGTATTTGTACAATGATTGAACACACGAAATCCTATACACTAAGACTCCCATTTATACTACATTGAAGATTACCGCTAACAACAGTCTTTTCTCCAAAAAATGATACATTTCGCTTTCCATGTCCTCAATTCACCACAACTTTCCACGCGTCCTTTTTAAGAAACGGATAAGGATAAAAGCTAGTTATCATCCTTATTCAAAATCCAAACTCTTCATAGAACGCAACCGTCATCATTGCCTCCGTCAAAGTGACAATCTAAACTCAAAAATTATTTCTAAGTCTTTATCTAGCGTATCCTTCTTACAAGGACCTTTTCGACCAAAACCTTTACTCATGCTCTTGTCGAATTCCAAAAAAACTCAAAAATATTTCTTTTGCTTATCACACTCCATCAAATCATGGCGTCAAAATTCCCAACCAACAACCGCATACTGGTCGACTAGGGAAGCTCGGTCGACATCATGTACTCTCAGTTGTTCCTGACGTTGTAGCTCGACAAAACACATATAACACCCTACGTGGTATTTGATCTACAGGGCTTCAACGGCGCGACCAAAAAGCGCCATGGGGTTACATCGAACTGATTGTCATTGTCGGAGTGGGAGAGACCACGAAATCGGTCAAAGTCTAATTCTTGCTAATAAATTGTCCTTCTCTAAACCAGTGTATCTTGGGAAGACCAACTCTGGCCGAACTGATTGTCATGCCATCTATTGTCCATTTGAAGATGAAGTATTACACGGCCAAGAGGCTCGTCGCCACTCTTCACGGGGACATAGAAGCTGCGAGGAGATGCTTTAAAGTGGCCTCGAAGAGGCATAACTCCATCAACGCGCTACCTAGAACTGCCAGCAAGCTAGTGCGACCCAACACCTTGTGTCATACCCCAAATTTGTCCTACTTGTATATAATCTTCATTTATACATCCATCCAATCCATCTATCCATTTTAAGTTCTTATAAATTCTCATTACAAAAATCCATATTCCTTTTTTCATCCATTAAATCCATTTAAAGAATCCATTCAATAACCATTTTAATCCACTTTGCAAACTCATCATTTAATGCCATTTCCAATTTTATCCATATCCATTCTTTTCAAATCCATTTTTAGACCATTCTTCATCATTAACTTCAACCTCCTCACTATTCATAAACCATATCCATTTTTTTGTAATTAAATACCCATTTTCCATAACCTTGTGAATTCAAATATCCATTTTTGAACCACTTCCATACCCATTGTGATTTCATCTCATTATTCAATATAAATATCCATTTTCAATTCATTTTATAAATATCCATTTCTATTTTTCATTTTATATTTTATTATCCATTTACTATCCATTTCCTATCCATTTCCAAATACCCATTTTTCAATCCAATTTTTCATTAGACTATCCATATTTTATCCGTTTCATTTTTCTAATCCATTTACAAACCAATTTTATCCATTTTCCAATTTCCATTTCTGTTTAATATCCATTTTCATTCCATCTTTTAATATCCATTTTTATTTTCCTATCATTTATTTTTAATTCTATTTATCCATATCCATAAAAATCAACTTCGTTTCTAATAAGTCCATTTTCCACTCTATTACAATAAATCGGAACAAGTCTATTAATTGCAACAAGAGTCCATTCTCAAAAAATTACAAAAAAATCAAAGCCCATCAAAATGAAAAAAAGAAAATGCAAACAAGCCTAATACCACTCCAGGCCCAAACTCATCAAGCCCCTATTATGCAAACCAACAACATTCTGCTAATGACCAACTTGCAGCAAAACAACAACAAGGGACCCGACCAATTTTCTGCTCAAAACCATACAAAACAATAACAAGACACTGGCTACATAACACAGACCTGCACAACCTACTCCACCAACCAAGATTTACAAAAAAATGGAACAACAAAACCTGCAAAAATCGAAAGCTTCATGTCAAGAGTCACAGGACTTGTACTTCAAACTTAAAGAACAAGTTTAGAGTGGATTTAAAGGAGGAGAAAAAACCAGAAAATTGAGGAGACTACACATTCTCTTCAGAACAACTCACCTTGCCAATAACTCTGGCCTCCCTCATCTCACTCCGATCCACCATTAAATATTCTTTGAATCTCCCACAAAGGAACCTTTTTTTTTTCTCTCAACTCATTCATTTTCATAACTGATACTCACCACAAACCTTCTCATCCACATCTCGACTCTGCTATTTTTCGAGTTCAACGCAGCCTTGATATTCAATTCGCCTCTAATCATCTTTAAATCGTGAGTCGCAAAACCGCCACCATAACTGCATCCACCCTTCGTCACCACCAAAAAATAACAACCTCATCTCCACAAACTTCTGCCGTTGCTACATTCTAATCATCCACAACAAATCCACTGTCGGCAACAACAACAAAGATAGCAAAAACCTTTACATACCTCACCCAATCTCCTCCCTCATTAACTGTTCCAAACACTTCAACATACCTTAAGTCACCAAATAGTCATGACGCCATTTCAACAACAAAAACGGCCACGCCTCCACACACAAAACAACTTAACAGCAACACACGCCACTAAAAAAGACATCAAATCGTCAAACATCAAAGGCGGCTTCTCTCGTGAAGCATTTCCAGCAAGCAGCACCATGGTTCTGATAGCTTGAGAGAGGTTGATAAACCCGTTATGGTTCATCTTCTTCCTTCGCCGACAACATCAATTGCATCAACGCAACAACATCGATCAAACATTGAAGACAAAGAAAAAGATCCGCGTGAGAGAGATTCGAGTAATACAGAGGGAGTATCGAACCGCCGCGCAAGCTTGAAAAAGGAAGCTGGAAAACTGCCGCCAGAAAAGGAAAGCGCTGCAGCGAGAAAGACGAGAGCACCATTCCGTGCGTCTGGAACGTCCGAGAATTTGTGCTTGAGGTATTCTTTTTGTTGATTGTTTTCTGAACATGGTGATGATGTTTTATTGTGTTTGATACATTTCTTTGAGCGGGTATTTTTCTTTGGAAATAGGAGAGTTTTGGAGTTTTGGTTTTGACATCTGAGCTTGGATTTAGGATCAGAGCCTTTGGTTTAGTGAGGGTGGGGGTTGAGTTTTGGATTTCGCCGGAGAAGACGGAGGCGGCCGCCGCGCGCCGCCGTTTCTCCGGCCATTTAGGTTTCCGGCGAGGCTTGGTGTTGTAGGGCAGAGAGAACGTTTAGAGAGAAGGTGGATGTAGAGAGAAAGAGAAAAAGAACGGAGTGAAGAGTGAAAATGGTGGTGGTGAATCGTTTCTTTTTCTTATCCCCTCATTTATGACACGGCATCTAGTGTTGTTGTGTGGTGAGGCGTGGAGGGTGACACTTGTCACCATCCTTGACAAGTGTCACCGGGAGGTGGTTCCACTCCTATTCCTGTGCGCGCTACCCTTGCCCATATCATGCGCCGTCAGCTTATTGATCATTAGATCAAGAAATAGCTTGACTCATCACCGATAGAACACCTCAGATCAGTCCACGAGCAATTGTGTTTGACCAGAGTCTATGGTAGACTCTCTTATCCTGCGTGGGCCAATCTTTATTGGGCCTTGGGTAATTTCAAAACGAACCCCCCATTTTTACTAACAAGTTTGGCCCATTTTTTTTAACAATACTTTTTATTAAAAAAAAGATCCAAAAAAACATTTTATTAACTTTTATTGAAAAACCAAAATAATAATTTAAAAAAAAAACCTAGAGATTTTGTTTGCTAATTAATTAATTTCATTAAAATTATTTATTTAATATTAATTAATTATTTTCATAATTAATTTTATTAAATATTTGATTTTAACTTGATTAATTCTATTAGTCCAATTTCTTTAACCCTAAAAATTCAATACTTTTAACTCTTGCTGATAAATTAAATTGATGATTAATTTTATTAAACCACTTTATTTAATACTAATTAACTTTAACAGATAATTTTATTAAATATTTTAGTTTAATTTGATTAATCATTTGATTTTTACCTTTTCCCTAAAAAATCTAAAACAAATTAATTAAGTTTAGAATTTTCTCTTTAGGCTAACCTTAGGATTAGGTCACTAACTTTACTAACATGTTTGATTATATTTCTCCCCCATTTTATTTGTGATTTTTATGTAAGGTTTATCTTTTTCCATGTGGATTAATTTCTTGCTCTAATTATATGTATGTCATTGTAATACCCTAATTTTTGCCCCTAAGATCCCACATATCATTTGCAGCATCTGTATATTATTCTTACTTGTTTCTGTTCACTAACCTCTAAACAAAATACCAAAAATATTTTGCAACTTTTACTTCCTCCTTCTTCTCTGTGTGTTGTGCAGGTTTGTCAAAGATATTGAAGTGATTTCAAGTCACAGGTGTTTGTCCAAAAGCAAGATGTCTTGTGCTGAGATTCTTCAGTTTACCAGGCAGTGGTGCATGTGAGTTTTGGGTTCAGAAAAATAGATTCAGATGACCGTTGTTTCAATTGTGGCTGGTTGTGTGGCATATGTTTATCAGAGCCTTGTGGAAATAAATTCAAGTTTGGTTTTGGGCTAAAAATAAGGGCTTGTTATCCATGATCCATTTCATAGACCATTTTTTCATTCCAAACACTATTCACATTTTTAACCATTTTTTTTCCATATTCCACTTTTTGCTATCTAAACCATTTTTTCCACTTCTATTTATTAAATTCATTATCCAAATATCATATCCAACTTCTAAACCATTTTTTTTAACCAATTTATCCATACTCCATTTTTACTATCCAAACCACTTTTTTTTATATATAACCATTTTTGTATATCCATATTCCAATCCAATTCTCCATATTTTTCTCAATATATAATATTCATTTTTATACCATTCAAAAACCAAAATCCATCAAGAATTCATTACAAAAAAAATACCTAAGGCCCATTTTCCATTTTTCTATTCACACCACCTATTACTACATCAAGGCCCATTGCAATTTTTCTAATCCACTTCCATTATCCATTTTACTTCCAAATCCAATTTAATCCAATATCCAAATAAATCCATTTTTTTATTTTTAAACCATTTCAATTATCCATTTTTCTAAACCAAGTTCATATCCAAATTTCACTTCCAATATCCATTTCCATGATCCATTATTAAACACAATTCAAAGCCCATCCATAAAAAGTTTTTTACAAAAAAATATGCCTTACCAAATAAGCCCATTAACCAAAAAATGAAAAAAACGATTGAAAAAAAGAGCTGCAAACGACTTCCAGCCGTCACGCATCCAAGTCCAGCCGTGGGAAGTCCAAAACGCTGCGAAGCGATTTCAAAACGCAGCGCAAAAGCATGAAAACGCATACACTCCAAAAGGACACATCACCAGCCGCGATGCACATAGAACGACATCAAAATCACGCGTAAACTTCAAGTTTCAAAACGCACGGAAAGCTTCCAAAACGGAAAATCGTTCTATAAATAGAGAGCAAGACTCACTCATTCTTCAAGCTTTGACAGCCTCCAAACCCATGCCAAAATCAAACCAAGCTTAAGCCTCCAAAAATTCTGCAAAAAAAACAACTTCAAAAAAAAACTCCATTGAAGCTCCATTTCCAAAAGTTTCAAATATCACTCCAATCTTCATCAAAAATCGTTTCTAAGAGTGAAATTCTTCATACAACAACAAGAGGAAGAGAGTAGAAGTTGAAGAGGAGTCTTGCTTCCATTTTTCAAGGTAGTTCTAATTTTCTGTCGAAACTTTGAAACTCCGATTCGTCCGATTCTTACATCGACGGTTAATTGTGATCACATATTTGGAATCCTCTCCGTCTCACGATCGCAACGGTATATGGCTTGAGCTCCGTCGCTCCGATTTGACGAAGCTAAAAAATTGAAGCATGTTACGGTGAATAGTGGTGCGCATGGAAATGGAGAAGAAGAAGATTTCACTTTTCTGACTTTTTCTTTTTCATTTCCTTTTCTTTGTTTTTTGTTTTTGGTTCTTATTTCTTCTTTTTTGGAAAAAACGATGGGCCTAGCCCATTCATTATTCCACCACCATTTTTTTCAATTTCCACCTCCTTTGTTTCTTCTTTTTTTAAAGAAAAAAATATTCCACACTATTTTCTTTTAATTCCTTTCAATTTGTTTTTTTTTTAGTTTTATTTGCAAATTTGGATTTACTACTTTTGTTGAAAACTTTTCTAAAAGAAAAAATCTCTTGAAAATTATTTGAGTTTTTTTTAGCCTTGTTTTTTTATTTTCCTTTTGATTTTGGATTTGAATTACATTTTTTTAAGATATTATTTCTCTTTAAATTCATTGGACTTAGGGTGTAGATGAAGTTGGATAAGTATTCACTAATTCAAATCTACCTTTAAAGTGAATTATTTAATTCACTTTAGGTGCTTTGGGTTAATGATATATTTAGCACTTTAATCCACCAAAATGAGTGAATGAACTTAAAGATGGAATTGTCTTGAATTTGTAATTCAAATTTGGTTTCCTCTTTCTTCTATTTCTTTTTTCTTTTTGATCGATGAAAGTCGAAGTGATCGTGAAATTTCTTTGTTGAATTTCGATCGAGACGAGATCATTACCACTTTTTTCTTTTCGTGTGGCATCGCTTTTGGATAACGATCCCTATATCGTTTATCTCGCGTGCATTAACACATACATTTCATGGCCGGCCTCATTCGTAGGGTAATTGCTCGAACAAATTACTCGGCGTGCGCTTAACATAGACCAAAATTCGCCCCTATTCGGAATAAATCCAATTCGATACTTGTACTTTTGTGGACCGGACTTTGATTAGTCGCGTAATCCCAAGGTTGATTGATTGTTTGCGTTAGTTCCATAAACTTTGAAGCTTGATGTGTAGTTGCTTCGGGTCTCCCGATCTTCTTTCAAGTTTTTCATTAAATTTGGCCTAATCGCATTGGTTAATCGCCGTAGTGCAAGACACGAAGCGGAATCGATTATCTTTTTGTTCTTTTGGCCACTTTTTCTTGGTTGTGGATGATTAAGTTCACCATACCATTATTGTGTATATATTAATGTTACATATTATATTGTGATTACTTCTTGCTCCCTTATCTCTTTTATTTTTATGTCTCATATTATCATCCCATATTCATGTTCATATTTCTTTATTATTGCTATTATTTTGTGCTTGATTTTTACTTTGTCCATTTGGACTTCTAAAACATTAATAAAGGATTAAACCATAAAAACTTAATTCTCTTTCTTTTGGACTATTGGTTACTATCCTATGCTTTGGAGTGATCTCTTGATGGACCTCTTTTTGAAGTGATATTGGACTTATGGACCTAGAATTAGGACTTCTTATCCCTTTGCTTGGAGTATTGATTGAAGACTTGCCTTTATTTGGCCAATTTGCTTAAGGATGGAATTCTTTTAATATTGCTTTGAAGTGGCTCCATTTTGGTTAGATCATTCTTTTCCCTAGCTTTTATTTCATGCACTAGGATGGTCACTTCTTCTCCTCCCCATTCTTAAATTTTCAAAATCTTCTCTCTTTTTCAAAACCTTTTTGTTTTCAACTCAAAACCACTTTCATAATAAAACCTCGACTTTTGTCGAGTGACTTTTTAAACTTTGTTTTCTTAATAAATGTCAATCCATTTAACTATACTTTGACTTTTTTTCATAAAAACATAAAAAATACAAAAACTCATTCTTTTAAACTTTTCAAAAAGAATTAGACATGAGTCATTTTTGTGATGAGATGTAAAACTCCTAACCATGGTATTTTGTTGAAAGTATGGTCGTTTTCCACTTAGATGTTGAAGTGATTAGTCTTGTTGATGTTAATCCAAGCAAATCCTCCATCTTAATGTGATGCAAATGCCATTTTCCCATACCTTTGGGTAATTAGTTGAGTATTCTCTCTTGAGAATGACAGGTTGTCTTTTTCAAGATAAAATAAACCATAACCAATAACTTTTGTTCTTTGTACCACGAACTACGGGGTTTTGATCCTACATTGCACTTCGTGGGTACGTAGGCATGAGGCGATAAGTCTCTCCAAACACAAAAATATTAAAAAATATTTCTCCTCTCATCTCTTCAATCTCTTTTTCAAGCATACCCTTTTTTTAGACCAAAAAGCAGTGAATACATCAAAGGGCTCCTATAGAGTACTATAGATGTATTGGGTGCGTAAAACCTTCCCTTTACATAACCAACCCCCCTTACCCTTATCTCTTTAGGTTTTGTTCGCTCTTTTTTCCTTTCCTTTATGGATAAAAATAAAAGTGCGGTGGCGACTCTTGCTTATTTTTGAGTTGAGTTAATTAATAGCTTATACTCATAAATTTCCCCGCTACAGAAAAGTGGCGACTCTGCTGGGGACAGATTGACCTCTTGCTGGTCCATCCCTTGAGGGGTTTAGCCTACTTTGATTTATTTACTGCTTTTTGTCTGTTTTGTTCTGGCTGGATTTTCTGTTTGTAGGGTGGGCTGGATTCATGAGAGAAAAGCCCAATACCCAGGGTTGAGCATACACCTATGATTAGCGTGGAAAGTAGTGTGACTTGTTTGGCATTTGGCCAGACGAAGTATACATGAAAACTCCGCATCCAGACGAGGTTTTCTTGGTAATATTCTATCCTGTTCCTTTGGGGCAGACGATGGAATATAACCTGGAAAACTGTTGACTCTGGCGACCGTTTCCCGAGGACTCAGTTGCGGCACTCCTCCCGAGATGTGACATCGGCAGACCAGAAATGGCAAACCTGGTGCACATTCTCGACCCGAGGACCCAATGCTGGGAACTTGCCATAAGATCTTTTTTTTTTAAAGTGAATCAGCAGACGACCTCTTTGATTGGCGATAGCATTGTATCCTTCGGGCTGAATGTGCTATTGCTTCTCAAACCTCTGAAGCTGAGGACCTTTCGTTTTGGAGAATCAGTTGAGGCCTCCTCGATTGATGATGATGCCAAACCAAAAATGGTGAACGTATCATCATTTCTCGACCTGAGAGCCCGAGATACTGAACATCCTAGTACCCACATGTGAGGATGGGCGGGTGTTTACAGGTTTGCAGGAAACCCTAACCTTCAACGTACCCGGTACTTCAAAGCGAACCTCTGTCGTCAGCAACAGTTATTCCGGATCTGTGGAAGTTTTGACCCCTTGTTTGCTGCATTCATATTGCATTGCATTTGCATCAAGTATCATTCTGCATTGTTTCTTGCCTTTCCCAGGTGTCTTATTTGCTTCATTTTCTTGGTATTCGTTCAGCCAAGCTGTCGCACCAGTATAGCACTCGGGCTAATCAGAGAAAGAAGAGGATTTAGCTGATTTTCTGGCATTCATACTAAATTCAAAGTAGAACAATGGAGAGAATAGATAATGTGGATCACATGTCAGGCTTTACAGTGATGACCAATCCGATGTATGATTCTCCTCTGGACGATGATGTACCACAAGTAAATGTTCCTACTCGATCCCGACCTGTGCAAAATGATCTGGCTGTTCAAGTTGTTGAAAAAGATTCTCGATTTTCTAGGTATATGCCAAATCCTCAGAATGTCCACCCTGTGACAGAGATGATTGATCTTAAAGTTGTGGAGATGAAAGAAGGACTTCGTGATCTCAGTGAGGAATTGAAAATGTTGACAAGACCCAATGCATCTAGTTTTAAGGCTCATGACTTGTGCCTGGTTCCGGGTGTGGTTATTCCTCCAAAGTTCGAAATGCCTGTCTTTGAAATATACAAGGGAGTTAGCTGTCCAAGGAACCATTTGACGATGTTCTGTCGAAAGATGACCGCTCATGTTGACAACGATAAGTTGATGATTCACTGCTTTCAAGAAAGTTTATATGGGGGATCCTTGATGTGGTATATGAAGCTAGAAAGGAACCATATTCAGTCTTGGGAAGACCTAGCTGACGCTTTTGTGAAACAATATGACTACAATTTGGACATGGCTCCAGATAGTGATGAATTGACGAGTATGAGTCAGAAGGACAGCGAATCCTTCCGAGAGCATGCACAAAGGTGGAAAGAGTTAGCAGCTCAAGTTCATCCGCCACTCTTAGAAAAATAACTGTCCAAAATGTTTCTAAGAACGCTGTCATACCCTTATTATGCCAGGATGGTAGGCGTTGTACCTCTAGATTTCTCCAAAATTGTGGAAGTCGGAGTAAACATCGAAAACGCATTCAAAAGTGGAAGAATCCAAGATGGTTTGAATGGCCAAGCTAGTAATGAAAATGTTGAAGTTGACGCGATTCAGGATTCTCCTCAGTTCCAGAAGCAGCAGATACCTCTGAATAATTTAGAAAGAGAGACTCGCCAGTTTGATCCAATCCCAATGACTTATAGTCAATTGTGGTCTTATTTTGCCCGAAACTCGGTGATGACACCTAGAAAAACCAGAGCCATGAAATCTCGTCCTCCTTGGTACAATCCAAATTCTAGTTGTGAGTTTCATGATGGAGTAATTGGGCATCCAATTGAGGAGTACAAGGTTTTCCAGGAAAAGGTTCAAGAGATGATCGACGATGAGGTGTTGACCTTCAAGGAAGGAAGCGCATTTGTGAATGGGACGCCTTTATGCTGATATTAGAGTGACCCGCAGTGGTTGTATGTTTACTTCTGTGTCTCCCAAGAAAGTCGATAATGTTATTTCAAGCTCAAGCTGACACAGTTTCCTCAGATCTTTAGTTCTTTTACTGTGTTTTCACTTGTAATCTTTTATGATTGTTATTGCTTTGTTTGCATGTTGAACTTGTTTGTTTTGAATATTAATCTTAATGCAATGAGTATGTTTATCTTGAAGTGATCCATTCGCATTCGCTCGTAATTTGTTTTCTGCATCTGTAATACCAACCTCTTGTTTAAACTCTTGGAGGGAGGATGATGAAGTGAAAATGCAAAATTTCTGGTTGTGTGCTTTTGAATAAGACCCTGTGGATGATGTACAGGCATTGTTTCATTTTTTCCAAACACCGGAGATATAAGGAAGATAATCCCTTGTTAACCCCTTTGAGCCTTGAAGTAGGAGTTTCTTTTCTAAATGAAAAAACCCTTACATTTAACCTGGGGCAGGGTAGTCTTCAGTTAATTTGACCAAGTGTCCAAATTTCAAAAGGAGTGTGTATCTAGGGACCAACCACAATGGTTATCCCTCATTCCAAAGGGAAGAGGCGGTCACAACCCTTTTAATATGTCAAATAAGGCAATGTCATATGATTTGTTCAAAAAAAAAAAAGAAAGAAAGAAATCAAAAGAAAAATAAAAGCCCGCTAAGTCGTAAGAATTGTGACTTAGGCAAAAATTGGGGCATCCCGCTGGACATCAAAAATTAAAAAAAAAATCAGTCCAGGCAAAAGTCAGGGAAAAATAAAAAAAATGAAAGAAAAATTCTCATCAAAAGAACAAATCTTTGTGTGACTACAAGTCGAAAAACGATAAGGGTGGCTATTATCCCCGAAAAATCTCATTGGTTCTTATACCGTCAGTTAAATTTTTTATTTTTTTTTTATTTTTAGAGATGAACATTTGTGTCAATTAACTGAATATAGGACTGAAGAATATCACGGAGAATGGGTGGGTACAAATAAATTTTGAGCCTAAAAACCCTTTTTTCTGAAAACCGTGAACCATACCAAGTTATAACCCTCAAAAGACCTAATTGAAGCAGGGTTTATTTTGAGAGCATACTCAAAACGAGATAGCGTTCCTGACTCCCATGAGTTGTGCTAAAAGATCTTTGTTGGTATTGCATGTGCATTCAAAAATAAATGTCGTATCTAAACTAGTGATTCATTCACAAGGTTTTGCGACATCTTTTCAATAAAAACTTCAAGAATAACATGTTTGTTGCATTAGAATTATCATTCTCAGAATAAACATTTTCTGCTTGCATACATCTGTTTGACATCATGAAAGTTTACATTTGAGCATCAGTGATGAACTTAATATTTTGAGGCCTGAAACTCTATTGAGTAATTGGCAAATTATTTCAAGGATGATCCTATCCAGGGGCATGTTGCCTGAAGATTTTGTTGAGCATGAGCAAGTTTGTTTTCCTAGTTGATGTTTTCGCAGGGGAAAAGCTTGAGTTCTCCTTTGATTAAAGAATGTGCCAAGTTCAGTGAATCTGGGGAAGTTACGTCGAGATTCGACGAATCTCTCAGAGTTTGAAGACACTGGGGCAGATTATCTCAAGTCGTTATGGTACAAAGTTTCCTTTTGGTGTAAAATCCTTTGTAGACCATGCAGTCTGGGGCAAAGGTTAAATGGTGAATTCAACGCACATGAGCAGATTTATTCTTGTGGATGCAATCAAGTTGTTAATCATATGATGGATTCCCTCAAGATTGTTGTGAGGTGTTGGACTCTTGAAATCCATTATTCCCCAATTGAGCGCCAGTTTGGGTATTTCCCGTCTAAGTACTATTTTGGGTATTCCTCCGGCTAAGTCTTGATTCAGATTTCCCCAGCTGAGTATGATTCTATTCTCCAACCAGGTTATGTTCAAGCATTTGTGAAGCTTTGGAATGATGTTTCTCCTTGATGTGGAATCCTCACACAGAGTTTTACCTCTCATTGTGATTTCTTTGATCACTCCCCAAGCAAAGAGTAATGTTGACTTCTTATTCCCCCAATTGGTTGATATCCCTATTAGGGTTTGCTTTTTGTGTACTCCTTGACAGGATCTCTTTTGGTATATCTATCTTGTTAAGGTTAGCCAAGTATTCAGCTGAGCTGTGGTGTTTATTCATCCTCTGTTTATCCTTATGTCTGTTTTGTCAGCATATTCATACTCATACGCATTGCATGCGCATTCGTTTGTTGTGCATAGCATATTGTTGTTGCATTGTGCATTTTGCATCTGTTTTGGTGCTTCTTTGCTCTCTGGTGTTGTTATCCCCGCAGAGCGTGTGTGTTCTCTCTCCATTTAGAGCGTCGACCCGTAAGCAGAAAATACCTATCTTTGTTAATTTCCCACTGAGTTTGTTTCTCGTGGAAGATTTTGATTCAGTTTCCTTTCCAGTTCATTATCTGGATAGAATTAATCCCCAATTGAGATATATCCTCCTTGGGATGAGTCTTGTCTGACCGTTTCTCTCCAGTTGGTTCCTGGATTAAACTTTGGTCTCCAGCAGTGACTACTTTGAAACTCTCTAGGTTGTGCAACCTAGATGATTGGGAGTGCATTTATTTTGCACCTTTGAGGATTTTATATTACTCAGCAGATGATCTGTTTGTGTTTACCCTCAGAAGATGAAGATTTTGTTTCTCCAGCAGGGTTGTGACAACACTCTTTTGGAATCCTTTGCATGACAACAAGCAGCAACCTCTTTATGTGAGAAACTTGTGTGTCTCCGGTTATCAGACGTTATCTTTTCCATCAAATGGTATCTCTCAGGTTGTGCCCGTCAAAGAAGTTTTTTGTGAATTTCCAACAGATGGTTGTCTCTTTATTTGTGAAGTTTGTTGCGTGATCTAACTTTCCCATATCTCATGTGAAGATCCCTGGTAGAGTTATTGATTCCTAGTTCCTGGCAAATCTCGGCAGAAGATTTCCAGTTGACCTCGGCAGAAGGTATTTTCTTTCCAAGAATCTCGGCAGTAGATTTCTCGGACAATTTTAAAATTTTATTACAGCAACCTCGACAGAAGGTATTTTTCTGTTTAGGATCTCGGCAGTAGAATCCTTAAAAGATTTTTCAGTAAAGTCTCGGCAGCAGGCATGTTTTCGATTATTCCTCGGCAGTAGGAATTAAATATAAAATCTCGGTAGAAGGTGTTTCATTTGAAGGTTTTCTGGTTGATCTTGGCAATAGATTCCCCAGTAAATTTTTGATGGTTGACACATTTCTCAAAATAAAATATTGATAGAAAGTACTCCAATGAATGGTAAGTCTCTTCGGTTTGATGGGACAGTTCGTTGTTGAGATTTGTGACTCCGATGAATGGTAAGTCTCTTCGGTTTGACGAGACAGTTCGTTGTTGAGATTTGTGACTCTGATGAATGGTAAGTCTCTTCGGTTTGACGAGACAGTTCGTTGTTGAGATTTGTGACTCCGATGAATGGTAAGTCTCTTCGGTTTGACGGGACAGTTTGTTGTTGAGATTTTGTGACTCCGATGAATGGTTAGTCTCTTCGGTTAAACGAGACAGTTATTTGTTGAGGTATTGATTTTCTCCAGTGGAGCCTTTTTGTGCTAAGTCTTCCCTGTTGAGTTATATCCTTGTTGTGTTGTGGTTTATTTCCATATACAATTATTCCACAGTTTGAATCTTTTCCTCAGCTGATTCCCAGTATTTGTGTGGTGTGTTCCCCGGCTAGTTGTTGGTCTCCTGTGGCGTGTTTCCTCGGTGGAGTCTCTTTCTCCTGTTCTTCGTTTTGTTTATCTCCTGTGGCATATTCTCCCCACAGTGGTCTTGTGTTTGCATACCATTTTGCATAGTCATGTCATTTTGTGGTCTCTTAGGGCCAAAAATTGGGTTTATTGTTATATTTAAGTCTCTTCTATCTCGTCGAGACAAAGATGTCAATCTTCTTATCTCCGGATAGAAGAAACTTAAATAGGGACAGCTGTAATACCCTAATTTTTGCCCCTAAGATCCCACATATCATTTGCAGCATCTGTATATTATTCTTACTTGTTTCTGTTCACTAACCTCTAACCAAAATACCAAAAATATTTTGCAACTTTTACTTCCTCCTTCTTCTCTGTGTGTTGTGCAGGTTTGTCAAAGATATTGAAGTGATTTCAAGTCACAGGTGTTTGTCCAAAAGCAAGATGTCTTGTGCTGAGATTCTTCAGTTTACCAGGCAGTGGTGCATGTGAGTTTTGGGTTCAGAAAAACAGATTCAAATGGCCGTTGTTTCAATTGTGGCTGGTTGTGTGGCATATGTTTATCAGAGCCTTGTGGAAATAAATTCAAGTTTGGTTTTGGGCTAAAAATAAGGGCTTGTTATCCATGATCCATTTCATAGACCATTTTTTCATTCCAAACACTATTCACATTTTTAACCATTTTTTTTCATATTCCACTTTTTGCTATCTAAACCATTTTTTCCACTTCTATTTATTAAATCCATTATCCAAATATCATATCCAACTTCTAAACCATTTTTTTTAACCAATTTATCCATACTCCATTTTTACTATCGAAACCACTTTTTTTTTATATATAACCATTTTTGTATATCCATATTCCAATCCAATTCTCCATATTTTTCTCAATATATAATATTCATTTTTATACCATTCAAAAACCAAAATCCATCAAGAATTCATTACAAAAAAAATACCTAAGGCCCATTTTCCATTTTTCTATTCACACCACCTATTACTACATCAAGGCCCATTGCAATTTTTCTAACCCACTTCCATTATCCATTTTAGTTCCAAATCCAATTTAATCCAATATCCAAATAAATCCATTTTTTTATTTTTAAACCATTTCAATTATCCATTTTTCTAAACCAAGTTCATATCCAAATTTCACTTCCAATATCCATTTCCATGATCCATTATTAAACACAATTCAAAGCCCATCCATAAAAAGTTTTTTACAAAAAAATATGCCTTACCAAATAAGCCCATTAACCAAAAAATGAAAAAAACGATTGAAAAAAAGAGCTGCAAACGACTTCCAGCCGTCACGCATCCAAGTCCAGCTGTGGGAAGTCCAAAACGCTGCGAAGCGATTTCAAAACGCAGCGCAAAAGCATGAAAACGCATACGCTCCAAAAGGACACATCACCAGCCGCGATGCACATAGAACGACATCAAAATCACGCGTAAACTTCAAGTTTCAAAACGCACGGAAAGCTTCCAAAACGGAAAATCGTTCCACTCCTTTCATTCTATAAATAGAGAGCAAGACTCACTCATTCTTCAAGCTTTGACAGCCTCCAAACCCCTGCCAAAATCAAACCAAGCTTAAGCCTCCAAAAATTCTGCAAAAAAAACAACTTCAAAAAAAAACTCCATTGAAGCTCCATTTCCAAAAGTTTCAAATATCACTCCAATCTTCATCAAAAATCGTTTCTAAGAGTGAAATTCTTCATACAACAACAAGAGGAAGAGAGTAGAAGTTGAAGAGGAGTCTTGCTTCCATTTTTCAAGGTAGTTCTAATTTTCCGTCGAAACTTTGAAACTCCGATTCGTCCGATTCTTGCATCGACGGTTAATTGTGATCACATATTTGGAATCCTCTCCGTCTCACGATCGCAACGGTATATGGTTTGAGCTCCGTCGCTCCGATTTGACGGAGCTCAAAAATTGAAGCATGTTACGGTGAATAGTGGTGCGCATGGAAATGGAGAAGAAGAAGATTTCACTTTTCTGACTTTTTCTTTTTCATTTCCTTTTCTTTGTTTTTTGTTTTTGGTTCTTATTTCTTCTTTTTTGGAAAAAACAATGGGCCTAGCCCATTCATTATTCCACCACCATTTTTTTCAATTTCCACCTCCTTTGTTTCTTCTTTTTTTAAAGAAAAAAATATTCCACACTATTTTCTTTTAATTCCTTTCAATTTGTTTTTTTTTTAGTTTTATTTGTAAATTTGGATTTACTACTTTTGTTGAAAACTTTTCTAAAAGAAAAAATCTCTTGAAAATTATTTGAGTTTTTTTTAGCCTTGTTTTTTTTATTTTCCTTTTGATTTTGGATTTGAATTACATTTTTTTAAGATATTATTTCTCTTTAAATTCATTGGACTTAGGGTGTAGATGAAGTTGGATAAGTATTCACTAATTCAAATCTACCTTTAAAGTGAATTATTTAATTCACTTTAGGTGCTTTGGGTTAATGATATATTTAGCACTTTAATCCACCAAAATGAGTGAATGAACTTAAAGATGGAATTGTCTTGAATTTGTAATTCAAATTTGGTTTCCTCTTTCTTCTATTTCTTTTTTCTTTTTGATCGATGAAAGTCGAAGTGATCGTGAAATTTCTTTGTTGAATTTCGATCGAGACGAGATCATTACCACTTTTTTCTTTTCGTGTGGCATCGCTTTTGGATAACGATCCCTATATCGTTTATCTCGCGTGCATTAACACATACATTTCATGGCCGGCCTCATTCGTAGGGTAATTTCTCGAACAAATTACTCGGCGTGCGCTTAACATAGACCAAAATTCGCCCCTATTCGGAATAAATCCAATTCGATACTTGTACTTTTGTGGACCGGACTTTGATTAGTCGCGTAATCCCAAGGTTGATTGATTGTTTGCATTAGTTCCATAAACTTTGAAGCTTGATGTGTAGTTGCTTCGGGTCTCCCGATCTTCTTTCAAGTTTTTCATTAAATTTGGCCTAATCGCATTGGTTAATCGCCGTAGTGCAAGACACGAAGCGGAATCGATTATCTTTTTGTTCTTTTGGCCACTTTTTCTTGGTTGTGGATGATTAAGTTCACCATACCATTATTGTGTATATATTAATGTTACATATTATATTGTGATTACTTCTTGCTCCCTTATCTCTTTTATTTTTATGTCTCATATTATCATCCCATATTCATGTTCATATTTCTTTATTATTGCTATTATTTTGTGCTTGATTTTTACTTTGTCCATTTGGACTTCTAAAACATTAATAAAGGATTAAACCATAAAAACTTAATTCTCTTTCTTTTGGACTATTGGTTACTATCCTATGCTTTGGAGTGATCTCTTGATGGACCTCTTTTTGAAGTGATATTGGACTTATGGACCTAGAATTAGGACTTCTTATCCCTTTGCTTGGAGTATTGATTGAAGACTTGCCTTTATTTGGCCAATTTGCTTAAGGATGGAATTCTTTTAATATTGCTTTGAAGTGGCTCCATTTTGGTTAGATCATTCTTTTCCCTAGCTTTTATTTCATGCACTAGGATGGTCACTTCTTCTCCTCCCCATTCTTAAATTTTCAAAATCTTCTCTCTTTTTCAAAACCTTCTTGTTTTCAACTCAAAACCACTTTCATAATAAAACCTCGACTTTTGTCGAGTGACTTTTTAAACTTTGTTTTCTTAATAAATGTCAATCCATTTAACTATACTTTGACTTTTTTTCATAAAAACATAAAAAATACAAAAACTCATTCTTTTAAACTTTTCAAAAAGAATTAGACATGAGTCATTTTTGTGATGAGATGTAAAACTCCTAACCATGGTATTTTGTTGAAAGTATGGTCGTTTTCCACTTAGATGTTGAAGTGATTAGTCTTGTTGATGTTAATCCAAGCAAATCCTCCATCTTAATGTGATGCAAATGCCACTTTCCCATACCTTGGGTAATTAGTTGAGTATTCTCTCTTGAGAATGACAGGTTGTCTTTTTCAAGATAAAATAAACCATAACCAATAACTTTTGTTCTTTGTACCACGAACTACGGGCTTTTGATCCTACATTGCACTTCGTGGGTACGTAGGCATGAGGCGATAAGTCTCTCCAAACAAAAAAATATTAAAAAATAATTCTCCTCTCATCTCTTCAATCTCTTTTTCAAGCATACCCTTTTTTTAGACCAAAAAGCAGTGAATACATCAAAGGGCTCCTATAGAGTACTATAGATGTATTGGGTGCGTAAAACCTTCCCTTTACATAACCAACCCCCTTACCCTTATCTCTTTAGGTTTTGTTCGCTCTTTTTTCCTTTCCTTTATGGATAAAAATAAAAGTGCGGTGGCGACTCTTGCTTATTTTTGAGTTGAGTTAATTAATAGCTTATACTCACAAATTTCCCCGCTACAGTCATTCATAATATGCTTGTCCAAATCAAAAAAACTCTTTTCAAACTAATACCTTGACTTAATGTCAAGCCCTTTTAATACCTTGTAAGTCGATCGTTTTCACGATCGCAATCGACCTCACAATGCCTCCTCTTGGGCTTTATACAATGATAATTGTTGCACATTTCACTTTGGTTTGTATGCGTGTATGTGCTTGGCTCACTTTAATCATGGCTCAATTATTCCCACTTGATTAATTACACCCCTCTCCCATAAGATTAAAATCAACCCCTTTTTATAACGACAAATAAGCTTGACCCAACGTCAAGTATTTTCCAAATCAAACTCAATTAATTTCCAACTTTTACTTGATCCACATATCAAGTCCCTTTTCCTCTTGTAAGTCGAGCGCTTTTGCCTCGCCATCGACCTTACCTTGAACCATTAGGACCTCCTTTCCATTAGTCCTCAACCATTTCGCACGCAAATTCAAACCTCGATCAACATCGAGCATTTTTCAAATCAAATCAATACATTTAAACCACACTTAAATACTATTTCATAAAAGAAGAAAAGGGAGTAGAATGGAATCTTCGATTCTTCTCCTCAATTGTTTGGGCCCGAGGAATCTTTCTTAAGTTCAAGCAGTTGTCTTCTTTTAAAGATCCATAACGCGATTACACATCAAACCCTTTTTTTAAAAATAAATCAAATCAAATCTTCTTTTCTCAAACACTTGAATGAAAAAGAGAGAGAGTCGGTTCTTCGACTAGCTTTCCCGATTACTTGGGCCCGAGGAATCTTTCTTAAGTTTAAGTAATTGTCATCTATTTAACATACTCTAACCATATTAAAACTCTTTCATAATTAAGGATGAAAAAGAGAGAGAGCCGGTTCTTCGACTTGCTTTCCTGATTACTTGGGCCCGAGGAATCTTTCTTAAGTTCGAGTAATCGTCACCCAATCAAAATACGAATACATTAATCCAACTCCTCGCCGCCGTGCGATTAAAACTCTTTTCATAAAGAACATTGTTTAGTCCATTCTTCCGCGCATATGAACTAGTGCTTCAGCCTCCCCTAGCGAGCAGACAAGCCAACGTTTAGCAGTTAGAATGCGAATTAAACACTCGTTCGCCTAAAAAACACAAAACAACCGTAGTCCCACGAAATACGAATGCTCTGACTTTCCCATTGCACGAGGGAATACGTAGGCACAAGGGTTCTCAATCCTTGCCGAGCACACTAATAAAAAACCACCCCATTTTCCTTTTAAAAACCAATTCTTACACCTTAGAAGATAAACAAACAAACCTAGCTAACTTTCTCACGAATCGAATCAAGAGGTTCCCGTTGAGTACAACGGATGTAGAGGGTGCTAATACTTTCCCTTTGCGTAACCGACTCCCAAACTTATAATTTGGTTGTGATGACCATTTTCTTATCCCTTTAAAGGTTTTATCGATATTTTCCTTTCCCTCTTTTGGGTTAAATAAAGTTCGGTGGCGACTCTGTTTCGAACAGTTCTTTCCGCGTCCATCGCGAGGATCGTATTTTTCGAGGTACGGCAGTTGGCGACTCTGCTGGGGAATCGTGCATTGCCCTATGCTAGAGAGAGTCAAGCCTAACTTGACTCGGTTCGTGAGTGTTAGATTCGCTTGTTTGTTTATCTTCTCTTATTGTTTTATTGCTTACTTGCTTGTTTGATTATTATCTACTTGCTTGCTTATTATTATTATATCCTATTATTATTTCTTATGACATTGTGGGGGTCCTCTGATCATTGGTGCTTTGTGAGACGGCTCTACACCCGAGTCGAGAAAAACCCTAGGATTAGGATAGTGGTTGTGTAGTGTAGGCTTCCGTGGTCTCTTCCGCGTGAGTTAAAGCGAAAACCCCGCTTGGAGTAGACTCCCTTGGAGATATTATTGTTGTGGTGAATCTTTGCCATGGCGGTAATATCTTCGAGGTGGGTCGTTGATCCCAAGGACCATTAACCCAATTTACCCATGGTGGTTGGTAGCGTTAATTCTATGTGAGTTAATGTGAACGCCCCAATCAGATGAGATTCCTTGAACGTATCGTTATCTTGACAATGATATTTTCAACCTCGATCTAAGATTCTGAGAACCCTATTTAGAACCTGTGTGTCGATGGTTGTGTAGTGGACGCCTCCGAGGAATCTTTCTCGTGGGGAAGAAGCGAAGACCTCACCTAGACGAGATTATTTCAAGAATATTATAGTCGGACAAATCTTTGTTGTGGCTATAATGTTTTAGAAGTATATCCGTAACTCTAGGCACCTACCCGTTTAGAGCCTACCTATGGGGGGTCTTGTAATCAGAGATATCCTATGTCTAGCTCCTTCCTCAGAATCAGATGTTGTTTTGATCCTGGAACCCTGCATTGCATACTCATGACATTAGAATATCATTTTCCAACCAAAACTCATCTGATCCTCTGTCCATTTCCTGCCAGTTGATTTCCCGGCGCTCATACTGAACCTGTGGTGGCCGCAAAGCATTTGAAGCAAGTTCAAGTGGAGATAAGAGGAGCATAGACAATTTGAAATTTGTGATAGCTATGTAGAGGATAGCTTTCAACATGTTGGGATGAAGGATTCTGACCCCCCATCAGGTTTTGCTGTGTCGACTAATCCATTGTTTGATCATCTACCTGGTGATCATACTCCACAAGTGAACATCCCTGCTCAGTCTCAGATGATATCTGATTCCATGGAGAAAAGGTTTTGTGCCCTCGAAGAGAAAGTTCAAGCTATGAAAGCGCGCGACACTTCTGGGCTCGATGTTGTTGATATGTGCCTAGTGCCAGACTTGGTAATTCCTCCAAAATTCCAAGTACCCAACTTTGAGAAGTACGCCGGTATCAGTTGTCCAAAGCGTCATTTGGTGATGTTCTGCCAAAAGATGACTCCTCATGTCCGCGATGACAAGTTGATGATTTACTGTTTTCAAGACAGTTTAAGTGGTGCATCTTTGAATTGGTACATGGATTTAGAAAGAAGCTGTATCCAATCATGGAAAGACTTATCCAACGCTTTTCTAAAACAATATGAGTACAATTTGGACATGGCTCCCAGTCGAACGCAGTTGCAAAGCCTATCTCAGAAGAGCGGTGAATCCATTAAGACCTATGCACAACGGTGGAGAAAGTTGGTAGCTAGGGTACAACCACCACTCTTGGACAAAGAATTGATTGATATGTTCTTGGAGAGTCTGCATGCCACCTATCTTGAAAGAATGACTGGCGGTTCATTCTCAAGCTTCTCGGACCTTATAATAGTAGGAGAATGCATCGAGAGATACCTCAAAGCTAAACAAGTCCAAGACGTTTCGAGTAATCAAGCTGGTGAGACTGAATCCTTCAGCAATCCCCAAGAGGAAGAGGATAATGAAATTGATGCAGTCATAGCAAATGTTGAGTATTCTCAAGGTGCACCAGCAAGACTTTATGGCCCTTTAGCTTCTCGGCAGTTATCATTATCAGCGCCATATCATCCTTATGGGCAACCTGTCAATCCTAGGGCGTCATACTAGAAACCCATGATTTCTCCTCGTGCAAATCAACGAGCTCGTGGTCAAGGATATCAGAATCATCATCAGAATCAGCATAAGCCTCGAAATAATTTAGAAAAAATGACTGCTCCTCTCCACCTAGTTCCCATGTCGTACAGTCAACTTTTGCCGCATCTGGTCCGAAGCTCATTGGTAGAGCCCAAAGCTATCAAGCCACTGCCAAAACCATACCCGCCTAGATACGATCCCAATGCACATTGTGGATATCATGCTGGATCAATGGGGCACTCAACTGAAGATTGCAAAGCTTTTCAAGCCAAGGTGCAACAGTTGATTGACAAGAAGTACATATCCTTCCAAGAAGGAGACTTGATTGTGCACGTCAGCTTCTCGCCCAAGTGAGTTCCAAGACTTCAAGAGGCATCCCCTCAAGCCAGTGGTTCAGACAGGAAGACTTCCTCAGATGCTGGCAATCATTGGATTGTTTTTTATCATTCGCATTTGTAATTTCTTTATGAATAAATGCTACTTGTTTTGAACATTGTTTATTTTGAATGGTAATATTAATGAAGTGATCATGCATTTTCTTGAACTAATGACGTCGCATTCGCTCATTTTTTCTTCACATATATATAAAAAAGAAAAAAACAAAATTCTTCCATATACTTCTTGTCCACTCTCTTTATCAAACTTTTGTTTAACAAAGATTTGAGGGAGGATGATGAAAACAAGGTACCCATAATTACTGATGGTATGCTTTCGGATGGAATCTTGCCAAGGATGTACAGGCATTGTTTCAATCCCCCAAACACTAGAGAGATAAGGAGTTAGTCCCTAGTTAACCACTTCGAGCCTAGAAGTAGCAGTTTCCTTCAGATATTCAAACCCTTACACTCAACCTGGGGCAGGGTAGTGTTCAGTTAACCTAATTATGCATTCAGTTCACAAAAGAAAAATCCAAAAACATGATGGTTGTTCATCAATTACCCATAACTTGGCAGTCACAACCCTTCGACAAAATCAAAAACAAAAAAAAAAACAAAAAGCCTGCTAAGTCGAACACCTCAAAAGGAGACTTAGGCAAAAATCAAGGCAATCTCGATGGACTCGAAAAACGAAATAAATCCATGCAAAAGATAGAGATCAAAATCAATAACAAAAGAGGCTTTCGAATCCTCAACAAAAAACAAAATAAGATTCACTGACATCCATCAAAACAAAGTAAGGTGACAGCCAACCTTGAACCATCACTCTTAAACCTTCAACCCTTTTGGAAAACCAACATGTGCAGAATTAACTGAACGTAGGACTAGAGATCATCACGAAGAAAGGGTGGGTACAAAACACACTTTGAGCCTTATATCCTTTGTTTCTATAACCGTAAACCAGACCACGTTACAACCCTCAAAAGACCTAATTGAGGCGGGGTTTATTCTGAAAGCATACTACGGTAAGGTTGCGTAAACTGACTCCTACAAATTTGCTAATCACTTATCTTGGTGTCACGTTCTTGCTATATCCTTCATACCAGCTAAATCAGTACCACGTTTGGACTAATGGTCCATCCGTCACACACTATCACATCATTCTAATAATGACTGATTTTCAAAACTTGCATGAGCATTGTATTAAAATTAACATTTGTGAACGAACAATTTTGACTGCAAGTCTGCACTTGGCATCAAGGGAATTCCAACAAGGAGCAATCAAAGGGGGTTGGGTCATTCAATAATGTTGGCTGGAATTGACCACACCTCATAACCCTATGAAACAGGGGCATTGACATCCAATGATTATGGAATCAGTCAGTTTAAAGCAAGTCCCTGAAGCATTAGTTGATTATGGGGCAAATCATTCAAGAACATGTTGATCATGGTGAATCATCCCAAGACTCTACCAACCAGGGGCAGGCCACCCAGAGGTTCTTTTGATTAAAGGAAAACCCCTCCAATGTTCAATTAACACAAGTTAAGTCGCTCCAACGCTCATTCTGGGGCAAGCTACCTCAAGAGTACTTTGAAGCCAGGTACTTCAAGAGTCATTCAATGAAGGAAGAATCCTTTCATGACTTGGAATTCTGGGGCAAGCCATCTCGAGTGCATCTCATGGTACAACTGCTTCCAACTTCATTTCAAATACGAAGCCTTTCACGATTTGGAATTCTGGGGCAAGCCATCTCGAGATCATCTCATGGTACAGTTGTTTCCAATTTCTTGTCAAGGAGAAATTCTTCATAGGCCCAGACTGGGGCAAGATGAGCTACACAGGGACAAATCTCTCAGTTGCTTTCAATCTGCTCAAGCGAATTCCGTCAAGTGACCTTTGAGTTCAAGACGAGTTTCGGGGAATCATGCTATCACCTCACAAATAACCTTTTGCCTTCCTTCTGACAAGAAACCTTGCTGCATAGGAACCTACCCATACCTTATCCTTGACTGGGGCATCCTTGGAAACCTTCATATCATTACTCATATGCATTAGTCAAGTCGCTTCGCTCATTGCATAGACATGTGTATCATACCTCAAGCCTAACCTTCCAACAAGATTAGACGTCTCAAAGCCCGGTATCGTAAAACTTGACACAAAAGTCCAACTTAGCTTGGCGACCCGAAAGTCCAATTTCATTTGGAAAATCACCCAAAGTCCAACTTAGCTTGGCAATCCAAAGTCCAACTTAGCTTGGCAACCCAAAAGTCCAACTTAGCTTGGCAATCCAAGGTCCAGTTCTCGTCTGGCAATCCTGTTAAGGTCCAATTCCCGTCTGGCAATCATTTTAAAGCCCAGTTCCCGTCTGGCAAATCTTTTTAAAAAGCCCAGTTCCCATCTGGCAAATCTTTTTAAGGTCCAGTTCCCGTCTGGAAAAATCATTTTAAAGTCCAGTTCCCATCTGGAAAATCTTTTAAGGCCCAGTTCTCGTCTGGCAAAACATTTTAAGGTCCAGTTCTCGTCTGGCAAATCACTTTAAGGCCCAGTTCTCGTCTGACAAACCAATTCAAGGTCCAGTTCTCGTCTGGCGAATATCCTTTTCACACCAGTTCTCGTCTAGTAATCTATCCTCCAATACAGTTCTAGTCTGGAAGATCAACCTAAAGTCAAATTTCATTTGGCGCATAACCAAAGTCCAATCCTTTATTGGCAACTACTCAAAAGTCCACACTCGTTGGCACCTTCGAATCTACCCTTTGAAGTCCAGTCTTCATTGGCAACCATTAAGAGTCCACCGTCGTTGGCATCCTCATAACACCAAAGTAACCAAGTCCAATTTCATTTGGCAACTACCAAATCCAATCCCTAGTGATACCCTCGACAAGGAAACCTATCCCCATCGCGCCCGATCATTTACACCGTCATATGCATAGCATGCTAGCATAACATTACATAATCATATCAAGCACTATCATATCATACGTGCATTAGATTCCCTAGCAGTTGCATTTTAGCATGTGTTTCAGTGCATCTCGCATTGCATGGCATATCCATCCCCAACATCATAGCATAACAGGTTCCAGGATCAGTTCACAGCCTCTGGGCCAGTCCTTCTTCAAAGTCGGTAGTATTCTTCTAAAAAGAATTGATATCCTGCACGTGCTCTCAGAATTCTATTCCCCAGCAAGTCATGCTTCAACCATGCAGTTGACAATGACAATCCCCAACAGCTGTTGTTATTACTCCCCAAGCAGAGGTTACCCTAGAGAGTTTCTTATGAACTTTCCCCTGCAGAGCCAACACATTTTCCTCCGACAGGAATCTTGCTCAACTATCCCTCAGCAAATTTACCGCAGAGATACTGTTTTGGTATCATTGAGGAACCTTGATGGATAAGGGACTGCTTCGACGACCCAGAGAATCGTCTGCCTTCAGAGATACTGCTTTGGTATCATCGAGGAACCTTAACGGATAAGGTGCTGCTTCGACTACCCAAAGGATCTCAATTTATTCTGTTCAGTTTGGATCCCGCTACTTCATTCTGTCAAGTCTTACTCCATGGCACTTTACCTTTTGTTGGACAAATTTTGGGGTCTTCTTGTATCTAATTGACTTCTACCCTTAAAATAAACGCTTTGCAGATGTTCATTTTCTCAGGTTCAAGACAATTAGATAGGGGCATCTGTCATACCCCAAATTTGTCCTACCTGTATATAATCTTCATTTATACATCCATCCAATCCATCTATCCATTTTAAGTTCTTCTAAATTCTCATTACAAAAATCCATATTCCTTTTTTCATCCATTAAATCCATTTAAAGAATCCATTCAATAATCATTTTAATCCACTTTGCAAACTCATCATTTAATGCCATTTCCAATTTTATCCATATCCATTCTTTTCAAATCCATTTTTAGACCATTCTTCATCATTAACTTCAACCTCCTCACTATTCATAAGCCATATCCATTTTTTTTGTAATTAAATACCCATTTTCCATAACCTTTTGAATCCAAATATCCATTTTTGAACCACTTCCATACCCATTGTGATTTCATCTCATTATTCAATATAAATATCCATTTTCAATTCATTTTATAAATATCCATTTCTATTTTTCATTTTATATTTTATTATCCATTTACTATCCATTTCCTATCCATTTCCAAATACCCATTTTTCAATCCAATTTTTCATTAGACTATCCATATTTTATCAATTTCATTTTTCTAATCCATTTACAAACCAATTTTATCCATTTTCCAATTTCCATTTCTGTTTAATATCCATTTTCATTCCATCTTTTAATATCCATTTTTATTTTCCTATCATTTATTTTTAATTCTATTTATCCATATCCATAAAAATCAACTTCGTTTCTAATAAGTCCATTTTCCACTCTATTACAATAAATCGGAACAAGTCTATTAATTGCAACAAGAGTCCATTCTCAAAAAAATTACAAAAAAATCAAAGCCCATCAAAATGAAAAAAATAAAATGCAAACAAGCCTAATACCACTCCAGGCCCAAACGCATCAAGCCCCTACTATGCAAACCAACAACATTCTGCTAGTGACCAACTTGCAGTAAAACAACAACAAGGGACCCGACCAATTTTCTGCTCAAAACCGTACAAAACAATAACAAGACCCTGGCTACATAACACAGACCTGTACAACCTACTCCACCAACCAAGATTTACAAAAAAATGGAACAACAAAACCTGCAAAAATCGAAAGCAACATGTCAAGAGTCACAGGACTTGTACTTCAAACTTAAAGAACAAGTTTAGAGTGGATTTAAAGGAGGAGAAAAAACCAAAAAATTGAGGAGACCACACATTCTCTTCAGAACAACTCATCTTGCCAATAACTCTGGCCTCCCTCATCTCACTCCGATCCACCATTAAATATTCTTTGAATCTCCCACAAAGGAACCTTTTTTTTCTCTCAACTCATTCATTTTCATAACTGATACTCACCACAAACCTTCTCATCCACATCTCGACTCTGCTATTTTTCGAGTTCAACGCAACCTTGATATTCAATTCGCCTCTAATCATCTTCAAATCGTGAGTCGCAAAACCGCCACCATAACTGCATCCACCCTTCGTCACCACCAAAAACTAACAACCTCATCTCCACAAACTTCTGTCGTTGCTACATTCTAATCATCCACAACAAATCCACTGCCGGCAACAACAACAAAGACAGACAAAACCTTTACATACCTCACCCAATCTCCTCCCTCATTAACTGTTCCAAACACTTCAACATACCTTAAGTCACCAAATAGTCACGACGCCATTTCAACAACAAAAACGGCCACGCCTCCACACACAAAACAACTTAACAGCAACACACGCCACTAAAAAAGACATCAAATCGTCAAACATCAAAGGCGGCTTCTCTCGTGAAGCATTTCCAGCAAGCAACACCATGGTTCTGATAGCTTGAGAGAGGTTGATAAACCTGTTATGGTTCATCTTCTTCCTTCGCCGACAGCATCAATTGCATCAACGCAACAACATCGATCAAACATTGAAGACAAAGAAAAAGATCTGCGTGAGAGAGATTCGAGTAATACAGAGGGAGTATCGAACCGCCGCGCAAGCTTGAAAAAGAAAGCTGGAAAACTGCCACCGGAAAAGGAAAGCGCTGCAGCGAGAAAGACGAGAGCACCATTCCGTGCGTCTGGAACGTCCGAGAATTTGTACTTGAGGTATTCTTTTTGTTGATTGTTTTCTGAACATGGTGATGATGTTTTATCGTGTTTGATACATTTCTTTGAGCGGGTATTTTTCTTTGGAAATAGGAGAGTTTTGGAGTTTTGGTTTTGACATCTGAGCTTGGATTTAGGATCAGAGCCTTTGGTTTAGTGGGGGTGGGGGTTGAGTTTTGGATTTCGCCGGAGAAGACGGTGGCGGCCGCCGCGCGCCGCCGTTTCTCCGGCCATTTAGGTTTCTGGCGAGGCTTGGTGTTGCAGGGCAGAGAGAACGTTTAGAGAGAAGGTGGATGTAGAGAGAAAGAGAAAAAGAACGGAGTGAAGAGTGAAAAGGGTGGTGGTGAATCGTTTCTTTTTCTTATCCCCTCATTTATGACACGGCATCTAGTGTTGTTGTGTGGTGAGGCGTGGAGGGTGACACTTGTCACCATCCTTGACAAGTGTCATCGGGAGGTGGTTCCACTCCTGTTCCTGTGCGCGCTACCCTTGCCCATATCATGCGCCGTCAGCTTATTGATCATTAGATCAAGAAATAGATCATTAAACGAACCCCCCATTTTTACTAACAAGTTTGGCCCATTTTTTTTAACAATACTTTTTATTAAAAAAAAAAGATCCAAAAAAACATTTTATTAACTTTTATTGAAAAACCAAAATAATAATTAAAAAAAAAAACCTAGAGATTTTGTTTGCTAATTAATTAATTTCATTAAAATTATTTATTTAATATTAATTAATTATTTTCATAATTAATTTTATTAAATATTTGATTTTAACTTGATTAATTCTATTAGTCCAATTTCTTTAACCCTAAAACTTCAATACTTTTAACTCTTGCTGATAAATTAAATTGATGATTAATTTTATTAAACCACTTTATTTAATACTAATTAACTTTAACAGTTAATTTTATTAAATATTTTAGTTTAATTTGATTAATCATTTGATTTTTACCTTTTCCCTAAAAAATCTAAAACAAATTAATTAAGTTTAGAATTTTCTCTTTAGGCTAACCTTAGGATTAGGGCACTAACTTTACTAACATGTTTGATTATATTTCTCCCCCATTTTATTTGTGATTTTTATGTAAGGTTTATCTTTTTCCATGTGGATTAATTTCTTGCTCTAATTATATGTATGTCATTCATAATATGCTTGTCCAAACCAAAAAAACTCTTTTCAAACTAATACCTTGACTTAATGTCAAGCCCTTTTAATACCTTGTAAGTCAATCATTTTCACGATCGCAATCGACCTCACAATGCCTCCTCTTGGGCTTTATACAACGATAATTGTTGCACATTTCACTTTGGTTTGTATGCGTGTATGTGCTTGGCTCACTTTAATCATGGCTCGATTATTCCCACTTGATTAATTAAACCCCTCTCCCATAAGATTAAAAACAACCCCTTTTTATAACAACAAATAAGCTTGATCCAACGTCAAGTATTTTCCAAATCAAACTCAATTAATTTCCAACTTTTACTTGATCCACATATCAAGTCCCTTTTCCTCTTGTAAGTCGAGCGCTTTTGCCTCGCCATCAACCTTACCTTGAACCATTAGGACCTCCTTTCCATTAGTCCTCAACCATTTCGCACGCAAATTCAAACCTCGATCAACATCGAGCATTTTTCAAATCAAATCAATACATTTAAACCACACTTAAATACTATTTCATAAAAGAAGAAAAAGGAGTAGAATGGAATCTTCGATTCTTCTCCTCAATTGTTTGGGCCTGAGGAATCTTTCCTAAGTTCAAGCAGTTGTCTTCTTTAAAAGATCCAAAACACGATTACACATCAAACCCTTTTTTTTACAATAAATCAAATCAAATCTTCTTTTCTCAAACACTTGAATGAAAAAGAGAGAGAGTCGGTTCTTCGACTAGCTTTCCCGATTACTTGGGCCCGATGAATCTTTCTTAAGTTCAAGTAATTATCATCTATTTAACATACTCTAACCATATTAAAACTCTTTCACAATTAAGGATGAAAAAGAGAGAGAGCCGGTTCTTCGACTCGCTTTCCTGATTACTTGGGCCCGAGGAATCTTTCTTAAGTTCGAGTAATCGTCACCCAATCAAAATACGAACACATTAATCCAACTCCTCGCCACCGTGAGATTAAAACTCTTTTCATAAAGAACATTGTTTAGTCCATTCTTCCGCGTATATGAACTAGTGCTTCAGCCTCCCCTAGCGAGCAGACAAGCCAATGTTTAGCAGTTAGAATGCGAATTAAACACTAGTTCGCCTAAAAAACACAAAACAACCGTAGTCCCACGAACTACGAATGCTCTGACTTTCCCATTGCACGAGGGAATACGTAGGCACAAGGGTTCTCAATCCTTGCCGAGCACACTAATAAAAAACCACCCCATTTTCCTTTTAAAAACCCAATTCTTACACCTTAGAAGATAAACAAATAAACCTAGCTAACTTTCTCACGAATCGAATCAAGAGGTTCCCGTTGAATACAACGGACGTAAAGGGTGCTAATACCTTCCCTTTGTGTAACCGACTCCCGAACCTATAATTTGGTTGCGATGACCATTTTCTTATCCCTTTAAAGGTTTTATCGATATTTTCCTTTCCCTCTTTTAGGTTAAATAAAGTTTGGTGGCGACTCTGTTTCGAACAGTTCTTTCCGCGTCCATCGCGAGGATCGTATTTTTCGAGGTACGACACCTTGGAGGAGCCAAAACCAATGTTTCACGTCGACTCGGTCGACCTAGATAGTCGCTTCACCAAGGATGACCTGAAGGAGCAGAAGAAGAAAGAGAGAGGAGCCCGACTAGCAGCGGAGACCTCCCTGGTGCCAGATGTCAACGAGGAGTCTGACCATCATAGGCGCCCCATTCCAGATGGCAAATTCAAAGTTATCCTTCTCGGCAGAGACCCAAACGAGGGGGTGAAGATTGGCACTGGCCTCCCCGACCTGGCAAGGAAGCACCTAAAAGCCTGCTTAAGAGATAATGCTGACCTGTTTGCGTGGAGCAATGCTGAGATGCCCGAACTGGACCTCAAAGTGGCTTGCCACCAGCTGACCATTGACCCCGCCGCTAGGGCCGTAGTGCAACGTAGGCGTGGGCACTCTCCCGAAAAAGCAGAGGCTAATGAAAAATCTGTAAAAAGACATCCTAAAGGCAAATTTTATTTCAGAAGCCCATTACACAACCTGGCTGTCAAACGTTGTACTTGTCAAAAAATCAAATGGAAAATGGAGAATGTGCGTTAATTATATTGATCTTAACAGGGATTTACCTAAAGATGCTTACCCTTTACCTAACATAGATAAACTAGTTGATAACTCTACAGGTTTCAAATTATTGTCTTTTAAGGACGCGTATTCAGGGTACAACCAAATACCCATGGCAAAAGGGGAAAAAATATACGACCTTCATGATCGAGTCGGGCAACTACTACTACAATGTAATGCCTTTCAGCTTGAAGAACGCTGGCGTTACCTACCAGCGGATGATGAACAAAGTCTTCAGAGGTGAGATTGGAGACATGCTCGAAGTCTACATGGACGACATGATCATGAAATCCCAAGAGGAATCTGACCACACGCTCAATCTGAAAAGAGTCTTTGACCAGACGAGGAGATGCAAGATGAGGTTCAATCCAGAGAAATGCACCTTCGGTGTTCGAGCAGGTAAGTTCCTCGGCTTCTATCTAACATAACGAGGAATAAAAGCGAGCCCCGACAAATGCTGAGCTTTCTCCGAATTCCCGATGCCAAACTCAAAGAAATCAATCCAATCCCTAAATAGGATGCTCACCTCGTTATCCCGCTTCGTAGCGAAGTCTGCCCAACACGCACTTCCCCTTTTCAATCTTCTTCGCAAGGAAGCAACATTCCAATGGACCAAGGAGTACGAACAAGTCCTTCTCCACCTCAAACGAGCTCTTTCGCAACCACCGGTCCTCTCGTGACCAGACAAAGGAGAGACTCTCTACCTTTACCTCATCATCGCATCCGAGACCGTCAGCGCGACACTCATTCGCGAGACTCCCGAGGGGCAGAAACCCATATACTTCACTAGCAAGGCCCTACACGGCCCAAACTTAAATACCAGCTAATCGAAAAGGTAGCACTGAGACACTACTTTCTAGCCCACACGATCGTGGTGCAAACTTACCAACCCGTAAAGCAACTACTCAGTCGTCCTGACATGGTCGGCAGAATGCTTAAATGGTCACTGGTACTCTCTGAATTTGAAATTCGGTACGAGAGTAGAAAGTCCCTTAAAGCTCAAGTACTAGCCGGCTTCATGGCAGAGATGGCCACGCCTGCCTCCCTGAAAAGTGGAGCCCACAAGTGGACCATATTGGTAGACAGATCATCCAGCTCAACAGGAAGCGGAGCAGACATCATACTTGAAAATGAGGAGGGAATCCTGATCGAGGTCTCCCTTGCCCTATCTTTACCGACCTCGAATAATCAGGAAGAGTATGAAGCCTTCCTTGCACGGCTACGCTTGGCCGAAGACTTGGGAGCTAGAGAGTCAAAAATCTTCACTGATTCCCAGCTCGTCGCCTCTTAAGTAATGGGAAAATATCATGCCAAGAACGACGATCTCTTTAAGTACTTAGCTCTGGTTCGAGAAAGAATAAGAAAATTAGATTCCGAGGTAGTGAAACACGTTCCTTGCGAGCATAATACATGCACGGATATCCTGTCAAAACTCGCGAGCACAAAGAAGAAAGGCGGAAACAAGTTTGTCATCCAAGAGATACTTTCTCGTATGAGCATCAAAAAACCCTCTACAACCATCGACGTAAACTCCATTGACGACAGTGACTGCTGGATGACCCCAGTATACAACTACCTCGCAACAGGAGAATTACCACCAGACCAGAAAGAGGCCAACGTGATCAGGCGCAGAGCTTGCGCTATGTCTTGGTTGAGGACAAGCTATACAGATTGGGATTATCCATTCCTCTCCTCAAGTGTGTCGAGGAATCCAAGGTCACCCGCATACTACGAGAAATCCATGAAAGAATCAACGTGGAACACCTCGGAGGAAGGTCCCTAGCCCGGAAGGCCTTGCGAGCAGGATACTACTGGCCCACCATGCAGCACAACGCGAAAGAACATGTTAAAAAATGTGACAAATGCCAACTCCATGGAGACATGCACTTGGCACCACCCAACGATCTTAAGACTCTCTCGTCACTGTGGCCCTTCGCCTGGTGAGGAATGGACATCCTCAGACCGTTTACCACAGGGTCAAACCAGAACAAGTACTTGATAGTCGGCATCGATTATTTCACGAAGTGGATAGAGGTGGAGGACCTCACCAAAATCACGGCACACAATATACTCCATTTCTATAAGAGAAAACTACTTGCCCGATTCGGCATACCGCAAGCACTCGTCACCGATAACGGGACGCAGTTCACTGGCAAAAATTTCCAGAACTTCGTCGCCAAACTGGTTGCCAAACTGGGCGCCAAACAACATTTCACATCAATCGGGCAGGTCGAGGCCACGAACACAATGATCCTACGAGGACTAAAACGAAGATTAGGCGAGGCCAAAAAGAAATGGGTCGAAGAGCTACACAACGTACTCTGGGCCTACAGAACTACACAACACTTGACCACAGGAGAAACTTCATTTCGACTAGCCTATAGGACTGAGGCAGTAATCTCATTGGAGATCAGAGAACCTTCTAGGCGAACTAAATTTCCCTCGACGAGGAGATGAACGACGAGGCGCTAAAAGAGGAGCTCGACCTGGTTGAAGAGATTCAATCGGGGGCAGCCCTCTGTGAAGCCTCGTTAAAGCAAAAGATAACTTTACGACATGACGCCAAAGTCATAAAATGAGAATTCAAAATCGACAGCCTAGTCCTGCGAAGAAATCACAAATATTCTCGCGAGGGAAAACTCGCCACGAACTGGGAATTCCCCTACCGTGTCCGGGAAAAAATGGAGAATGGGGCCTACTACCTCGAAAACTTACATGGGGAAGAACTTGCTCAACCATGGAACACTGAAAAACTGAAACAATATTACAGTTAGGCCTAACAGTCAGCATACCCCAGTCGATGATGACGGGGTACGTCCTAACCATGGACGCGTGCTCGGGTACAAGCACAACGTCCCAAACTTAAACAAAAAGGAAGGTTTCCACTCTTTGTTGAGCAGGTCCTTTCCCCGATGGGGAAAACTCAACCAAGCTCCACCGTAGTTGTACCAGTAAGGTAGAACACCCAGCCCGCAATGGGAAGTTCACGTCGCGGTGTTAAGATCCAGATCGGGATCTTTCCACCGCTGTCAGTATGGAATCTAACTCCGATCACTCGACGAGTTCCCTTCACTATCGAGCAATAAAACTATCGAGCAAGACCCCAAGCACTTAGCAAAAATAATTTCCAAACAAATGTCGTTACAAGCAAGTAGAGGTATACACAGGCATATCATAAAGTAAAGTATGATTAAAAAGCATACAAGCGAAGGTGTATTCAAGCATATCAGGAAAGTGAAATATGATTAGAATAACGACCGCAAAGGCCGATGATGTCATAAGATTACAAAAAAGGGCGACGTCCACTTTCCAATTGTTACAAACCACAGGGCGCGGGCTGGAACAAATACAATAAAATATACAAATCAAACATTATGTTCCCCCTCATTCATGAGCTCTTCGTCATCCTATTCGCCAGCACTGGGAGGGGCGACTATCTGACCTTTGACCACCCTGTGTAGGAATCCGGTCCCCGCAGAACAGATCTCCTCGTCGTTGAGAACCAGTGCCACCTCCAGGACCCTCATAAGAGTGATCGTAAAGTGGATGATGGTCCAGCAGAGGGAGAACCTCGAAACCAACTTCTTCACCTACTTCCAATCCTCAGTTACGACCACACACTCGAACACAGAGTCGATGGCTTCTCGTGACACGGGCTTGACCGTATAATATATATCCTTGAAGGTACAAACGGAGTTCATGAACGTCTTGAACAACTTCTTCGGTTGTTTGAGCGACACTCAATTGCGCTTCTCGAGCGAAGTATGTTGTTGAAGATGGAAGCATCGAAAGAACAGGGGGATGGTAGTGCCAATCTCGAGATACTGGCACACAATCTCGAAGGCACAAATAAAATCGATCGAGTTCGGGTGCAGTTGAGAGGGCGCTAATTCTAGTCGCTCAAAAATACCCACTTGAAGGTCGTTGAACGACAACCGGAGCCCCAGCTCTTTAAATACGTACTCATACATGGCAAAACATTTCCCCGAGAAAGGCAAGCAGATCTGCTCCTCCCATTCACACTTGTAAACTGGCCAGTTCTTCGGGGGCCCCGAAACCTCCACGTCTTCCTCAATGATTGTAAACACGCTCTTCAGAATGTCAGCGAAGTGCGAGGTTATCCCTCTCTTTCCCAGGTGAAGACCCTCAGCGCTGCGAGCCATAGAAACCTAAAATGTAGAGGACAATAGTGAATTCGACGATCAAATCAAATCCACCATTCCACTGCAAATCAAGTGAAAGGGCAAAGATAGGCACGAGGACGCTGCCTTCGACCAAAGCCCATACTCAACAGCGAGCGAGGAAGTCACGAAGATCTTTTCCTCGACGAAGGTCTCGGTCGACCCATCGACAAAACCACAAGGAAAATCCTCCTCGACGAGACATTCATCATAAAATTCACGAACTTCATGAGGAAAATCCTCCTCGACGCGAGGATTCATCAGAAAATACACGGATATTCATCATAAAATTCATGAACTTCACAAGGAAGAGCCTCCTCAACTTGAAGCTTCACCAGAAACTCATGAGCTTCGCGAGGAAGAGCCTCATCGGCACAGAGCTTCATCGGAAAACTCATAAGTTCCACTTGCGCAAGTCTTATTCACAGCCTGAATGGTGGTGCCGGAGTGGTTTTCTACTCAAAACCAAGTTGTTTTAGCATAAACTCTCCTATAGCCAGTGTTTGGAAATGGACAAACCACCACCAAACACCAACACCCGCCGAAACCCAACATAAAGGAAAGGCATGCATTCTAAAACAACTTACATTCTAGAAATAATTAGTGTTCTAAAACTAACATGCAAACTGAAGATTAGATGAAGAAGGGTTACTTGATTTGAAGAGTAGATGAAGTTAATTTGAAGAAAGTTGGTGACGGTGGCGGCGGTGACGGAAGACGACGGAGACATGCTTATTGAATGAGTAATTCGGGGGGTGTTTTTATCGTATCCACAGAGATTGTGTATATTTCCGCCGTTCGATAGTTAAAAGCGTTTCAAACTTTAATAGTAACAAAGGTTTTGGGTAATTTTTAATCGGATCGTTTGCATTCAAATTTTAGAAATCAACGGTAAAAAAGATTAGTTTTAGGGTTTTGGTAAAACATGTCAAGATTAATTTTCGGTAATCCGTTTCGTACGTATCGACTCGATCAAGCGTGTGAACTCGTTAAAAATACCTATAACCACATATCCTCTCAACAAGTTTCACTCGAACACTTGTTGTGGGATTTATCATTTTGATCCTTTGTTGATCTCTCACACAAACTACCAAAATGATAACATTCAAGTTCAAAATTTATGAACATCAACATTCAAAACTATCTCTAGCCTTATGAATATTGATGGAATAAAACTTAGGTCAAGTTTAAAACATTTCTCTCGAACATGAATTAAACAACATATAAACCATGTAAACAAAGTTTTTCTTCTATATATATCATCAACAAGGTTCACAAGCTTAAGATCAAAATTAATACATACAAAATAATGGATCACCTACCACTAATCTTGACACAAGAGTGCTTAGCTATCCATAGACATAGTAGCTTGCTTGACAAGTAAGTAGCAAAGCTTTTGGAGCATCAATCTTCACAGATTCAAGGATTGAAGCATAAAAGCTTTGATCACTATGAAAAATAGTAACAATGGAGTTTTTCTCCTAAAACAAACTTCTAGGTTACAAGAGAGTACAATGAAAAGTGATATCTCTAAAAAATCTACCAAATGTACTTAAGTACAAGTTCATCCCAGAAAGCAGCGTCGGGCGGTCCTTTCCAGCGTTGGGCGGTGGTCAAAAGTGAGGCCACGTGACAGCTACAGTGTCAGCTGGACCTCACAAAATATCTTCCAGCGCCGGGTGATGAGATCACAACGTCGGGCGATCAGTCCTAGGCCGGGAGAAGCCTGAAGAGGCACAGTAGGGAATGGTTCTGGATGTTGAGGAAAATTGATGAATGCTACGCCTTAGCAGCGTCGGGCGATGCAAGCTTCCTGCGCCTTAGCAGCGTCGAGCGGTTCAAGAGGCCTAATTTGTGACACACAAGCTTTTGTTATGAGCGTTTCCTTGCGAATTGAGCTACGATATTTTCACCAAAAATGCTACAAAAATACACAAACACATCAAAATACCTAATACTTCTAAAAATGCATGAATCGCTTAATTAATAAGTCGTTTCCCGATTAAAGCGATTAAAAGAGCTTAAAGGCATAAAAATAAATTATGAAAATAAGCATTTCTTGACACCTAACAAACTCTCCCCAACTTGCATCATTGTTTTCCCTCAATCAAAGAAATTTTCAAAAAGAATCTTAAGAAAAGCCTTCAAACACCAAATCGACTGATAACACAAATGGTTCAAACTCGATAATTAACACACACAAAGAATTATTAACACCACATAGCATTCAAACATGAATATGGACAACGTCCTAAATGAAAAACTACACAATGCAACAATTAGTACCCTCATGCTCAAAGTGAATCGTGCCAGAACAAACAAGTGATAAAGAAAAATTATATCGTTAAATTGACTTAACTTGCATGAATTATTTTATCGTTTTTCGTTTATTCACGTTTTATTTGCAAGTGTTCAAGTTCATTTTCAGGTATTTTGTCTCAATCAACCTGCATGAGAAAAGAAGAAAGAATAGGGAAAAAAAGAGAAGCAAAGAAGACAGTTGACAGCAAAAATTAAGTTTCTGCACTCAAAGAGCATGGCGACCGTCACAAGACATGTGGCGACCATAATGCCTTCTAAAGTGTGACCCTCGTCACAAGACATGTGGCGACCGTAACACCTTCTAAAGTGTGACCCTCGTCACAAGGCGTATGGCGACCAGCATGACTTGGTTTTCTCAGAATGTTTCAAATGACGTTCCTTATTTCTCTCCACGCCTGGTCTTGTAACCACCCACTACAACACTACTGGGAAGGTTTTCTCCCACTTTCTCCATGACTCACACATGATCTTCAGGAGTTACCAGACACATTGTTACTCTATATATAGTATTTTTCTTTACATTTGGGGGGATCCAAGTTTTGTGCGCGAAAGCGCTGTTCGTAGTTTTAGGCAGAAAATTACAATTGTAAAAGGAGTATTTTCTCACATCGAGGAATTACTCCCTCATTAGTTTTTAGGCCTGTAATCTGTGTAACTACTTGGATCAACAATCTTGCCATCATTTTATTGAAGTTATTTCCAGTTCCGTTTACTTCAAGTCTCTATTTATTTTCTCATATTTACAAGTTCTTTATCTTATCGCTTTATTATTATTATTATTATTATTATTATTATTGCATTTCATATTTGTTTAAGCATGCTTTCATTGATTATATTTACCATGTTTATGTCGTTTTCATTTAATTCCATGTTCGGATAAATAGTTTAGAGTCCGGTATGTGGGGATCGTCGTTCCGACAGGACTCGGTAATGAAATTGGCGTTAACTTGTAATAAATTCTGTTTTGGTCTTTGTTTCCAAGTTTAATTTAAATAGCTTTGTCATGAGAGTGAGATGTTATTTAACACTGTTTCGTCACGAGAGTAAGAAGTAAGTAAAGGTTAGAGCCGACACTGCGAGAGCTTGGGGGTCAAACCAGATAGTGAAAACTAGACATTGATCCTAAAAATAGCAAGAGCGCTTTATGTATCGATTAGGATCTAATTGATTTTCAAAATATGTTTTCTAATTAAAATGGGCGAGCGAGAGCAATATCCTGTGGTTAGGAGATCTGGCTTTAGTCAATAACGCGAGAGTGTGAGGTAGAGTCTTTAGATCAATATTTTCTATGGAACGTAAGTAAATTAACGTCAACCAATTATAGAGCGCCAGAGGTACACGGAATCCACATTTCGGTCTCTATTTTCTGTTATATTTTCTTAGTTTTATTTTAGTGCTAGTCTTAGTTTCCCTTTTTCCAAATATCATTAGCCTTAGCTTTACAAAGCGACGATTGATTACGGTAGGTTGACATTGGTCTCTGTGGGTTCGACAATATTTTATATTACTTCGATAAATCCGTGCACTTGCAGACGCATCAAGTTTTTGGCGCCGTTGCCGGGGACCAATAGTCAATATTGTTATTCTGTTGTTGCACCGTATAGACTAAGTCACTCATTACTATGTATCACCCAAATTTTTTTACAATCACCACTCCCACTATTTCAAGGAATCACAAGAATCCCATAATTCCAACCTTGAAATACAAATGGAGAATTTCAATGCATCACTAACTCATTCTTACCCAAATTGCCTCTGCAACTACCAATCCCAACATTTTGAGGAGTTGCAAAAATCTCATAATTCCAACCTAGAAATATTAATGCAGGATTTCAATGCGACATTGACTCACTCCCAATATCTTGAGGAACCGCACCCAAATTTCCTCTACGATCACCATTCCCAATATTTCGAGGAACCACAAGAATCTGTTAATTCCAACCTCGAAACATTAATGGAGGATTTCATTGAAACAACAACTAATTCTAGGCTAGAATCTATGATGGAGCGCTTTGTGGAGACACAAACTCTCCAAAATGAAGAGCTTAGAAGACAACATCTTGATACTTATGAAAACCTTAGGCAGATAAACACTATGGTCGAGTCCCTCGCGACTCACACTAAGGCATTGGAGACTCAAATCTCCCTGTTTGCACAGACACCTATAGGACCCTCCCCTGAGGAGTATGTGGATGTTGTAACAACCATTAATGAAAAATAAATCGAGAATCCCGAGGAGAGTGATAATGAGGGCGAGGAGAGTGATAATGAGGTTGAGGAGAGTTCTGGTGAGAAGAGAGTAGAGATTGAGAAAAATCCATCGACACCATCCGAATGGGAGGTTGTCGAAGAGGTAGCGAAGGAAGCACCTAATGTCGTTCCTCCTCCATATACCCCGCCAATTCCTTTCTCGCAAAGGTTTGTGGAAGCTAAGGTAGAATCCCAATCCAAAACGTATGCGGAGGTATTGGAAAATATCCAAACCGATGCATCTTTGTTTGAGGTCACACATAAAAAGAGAAAATTTGAGGACCATGAAACTAGGGATATCATTACTGCTAAGAGGGTAAGGTTAGACTTTGAGGTGATGGATGAAATAACTAAGCCCAAACTTGAAAAGCTAATACTGAGGATAGATCTAGAACCACCACCACAAGTTCGAAAGAATGAACTACCCCACAGAAGGAAGAAAAGAAAAGGTGAGGGATATGTGAGATGGCTTGATAAGTGGCCATGGAAACCGAAAATTATTAGCCGTCGAGCTATCAACGTTAAACAAAACCCTGCGTGGGAGGCAACCCACGAGCTTTTAATTTAATGTTTTACTGTTTGCAGAAAATAAAGAATTGTATCGCTTGTCACGTCTCAGCCATATTTTGGCGAAAAATCTCTAGATGACAATCCTGGAAATGAATTGGTGACCACGGACATTCCTGCGAATGTCCCTGCTGGTGGTGACAACGATGATGAGTATGATAGGAGAGAGCATGTCTCTCCCATTCATAACTTACATCCTCCTTGTTCTTTGCATGGCCAGGTTCCACCTGCACACACCGCACCGTATTTTTCTAACATTTTTTTGCACGTACTTTCTTCGAAAACAAATAGTATGATGAGCGGCTTCAGGAAAGTGAAGTTTCAGCAAAATCAGATAACTCGTAGTACAAGATGCTGAAGTAGAAGTAGCCAGCGAAGACAAGGATAACATGGGAAGAATCAGAGCAAATTTGGTCGTTGCATTCATATAGGTTCTATCCTTCCTTTACCACCTTTTATCAAAACATTGAGGACAATGTTTGGTTTAAGTGTGGGGGAGGAACATTTACCACTTTCTAGTTAGATTTACTGTTTTCTAGATGATTTTAAATTTTTTTCTGTTTTAATGTTTCGTGCATCTGTGCATGTGCTTTCGAGTCTTTATGCGTGATTTTATGTTGTTTATCGATCTCCCCATTCTCTTGAGTCATACCAAATATTTTGAAAATTTTTGAGTTAAAAATAGTGTTTCTTTTGAAAATCTTAGGTTACAGACAAAATTGAGGTTAGATTGTGAGACTTGAGAAAATTCCGCAAGATCGGTATCGTTTTAACACCGTGAGCCTCTCAATTATGGAAATCAATTTGAGTACTTGTTATTCCGTAGCCTTAAGTTCTCACCCCTTTAGTAGTCCCTAAGTAGTTTATTTAGCAGTCAGCACCATCCTAAGCACGCACTAAGTAGGAAGCCGATGCAAATAAGTGTATGATCTCAAGCTTAAAAGGTAAATTAAGAAATGAAAAAATGAATGAATGAAAGGAAATGCTCCTTCTAAGTTAAGTGATCCTCACCCGATCATTTAGCCCAACGATGCAAACTTCTTTATTGATATTTAAGACAATGTGCAAAAAGAAAAAAAAATATGATAATGAGATCATAGTCACTAACAGGCTATCCTACCATGGGTGTGAAAGGATAACGGGCTTAATGTGATTGTGCCAGAATGAAAAGGGATAAAAGAAGGATGAGTGAGTTAGGCTTAGGTATAATGACATGATTCTGATTGGTTTGTATAGGAGGGAGGTTGATGACCGCAAAAGCAAAATCGTGTTGTTATGATATCCTTAGTGTGTGAGCAAATACCTATCGACACCAACTTAACCGAAGTAGAGTTGGTAGCCTAGGATGGGTATCCGTATTCACAATTTTTCTCGCAAGTCATGGTTTGTTTGAGGACAAGCAAAGGTTTAAGTGTGGGGGAGTTTGATAACGCGAAATTATATCGTTAAATTGACTTAACTTGCATGAATTATTGTATCGTTTTTTGTTTATTCACGTTTTATTTGCAAGAGTTCAAGTTCATTTTCAGGTATTTTATCTCAATCAACCTGCATGAGAAAAGAAGAAAGAATAGGGAAGAAAAGAGAAGAAAAGAAGACAGTTGACAGCAAAAATTAAGTTTCTGCACTCAAAGAGCATGGCGACCGTCACAAGACATGTGGCGACAGTAACGCCTTCTAAAGTGTGAATCTCGTCACAAGACATGTGGCGATTGTAATGCCTTCTAAAGTGTGACCCTCGTCACAAGGCGTATGGCGACCGACATGGCTTGGTTTTCTCAGAATGTTTCAAATGACGTTCCTTATTTCTCTCCACACCTGGTCTTGTAACCACCCACTACAACACTATTGGGAAGGTTTTCTCCCACTTTCTCCATGACTCACACATGATCTTCGGGAGTTACCAGACACATTGTTACTCTATATATAGTAGTTTTCTTTACATTTGGGGGGATCCAATTTTTGTGCGCAAAAGCGCTGTTCGTAGTTTTAGGCAAAAAATTACAATTGTAAAATGACTATTTTCTCACATCGAGGAATTACTCCCTCATTAGTTTTTTGGCCTGAAATCTGTGTAACTGCTTGGATCAACAATCTTGCCATCATTTTATTGAAGTTATTTCCAGTTCCGTTTACTTCAAGTCTCTATTTATTTTCTCGTATTTACAGGTTCTTTATCTTATCGCTTTATTATTATTATTATTATTATTATTATTATTATTATTATTATTATTATTATTATTATTATTATTATTATTATTATTATTGCATTTCATATTTGTTTAAGTATGCTGTCATTGATTATATTTACCATGTTTATGTCGTTTTCATTTAAATCCATGTTCGGCTAAATAGTTTAGAGTCCGGTATGTGAGGACCGTCATTCCGACGGGACTCGGTAATGAAATTGGCGTTAACTTGTAATAAATTATGTTTTGGTCTTTGTTTCCAAGTTTAATTTAAATAGCTTTGTCACGAGAGTGAGAGGTTATTTAACACTGTTTCGTCACGAGAGTGAGAAGCAAGTTAAGGTTAGAGTCGACACTGCGAGAGTGTGGGGGTCAAACCGGAGAGTGAAAACTAGACTTTGATCCTAAAAACAGCGAGAGCGCTTTAGGTATCGATTAGGATCTAATTGATTTTCAAAATATGTTTTCTAATTAAAATGGGCGAGCGAGGGCAATATCCTGTGGTTTGGAGATGTGGCTTTAGTCAATAACGCGAGAGTGTGAGACGGAGTCTTTATTTCAATATTTTCTACGGAATGTAAGTAAATTAACGCCAACCAATTACAAAGCGCCTGAGGTACACGGAATCCACAGTTCGGTCTCTCTTTTCTGTTATATTTTCTTAGTTTTATTTTAGTGCTAGTCTTAGTTTCCCTTTTTCCAAATATCATTAGCCTTAGCTTTACAAAGCGACGATTGATTACGGTAGGTTGACATTGGTCTCTGTGGGTTCGACAATCTTTTATATTACTTTGATAAATCCGTGCACTTCCAGACGCATCAACAAGTTATGCAATCATCTCACAAGTCATAACAAACCATGGAAACAGAGATCACTAAGGACTTTTAATCGGTTGCAAATTGGCCAGGGCTAAAATCAAGGGACATATATACACGGCTATTGAATCAAGAAAGGGTAAATTTCATGAAGAGCATTTTCTTTTTAAACACAACTATTCTTGCTCAAACTTCCAACTCTTATTCTCACAATGCATTCTATTTTCTTGCTTTGATTCCCTTTTTTTTTTCATTCACTTTTTGATTTCTTATGAGAATGCATTGTATCCACAATTCCATTTCCTCTTTTCACAATGAACCAATCTCCCCAACTTCAACAATACTATACACTTAAATCAAAATGCTCTTCAAAATGGTTAAAGTTCGGGTTCATGCTTCAAAGATAACAATTTTTCGCTTTTGGCTCAAAAGAGGTTTCTAATGCTCACACACTCACAAGGTGACTTGAAGTGTTTTTGGAAAAGTGGTTCTACTCATACTACTCAAAAATGCCTTGATCACTTCTAAGTTTCCATAATTCAAACAACAAGTAAGATTAAACATAAAACGTTCGAGTTAAACAACGATTACTCGAATCACTCTAAACTTGCGAACAACAAAGGCCACTCACATCTTTGGTTAAGTCCTAATTGATTCAACATGAACATGATATTACCAACTAATGCATTGACAAATTTTTTCAAAAAGTACGAAATTCATATTAACAACGAAATGCTACTCAATATTTTTCATTCTTTGTAACGCCTCTTGCCAAGATTAATATCATCACCACATGCTACAAGCAAAAGAGGCTTCTCAACAATTCTTGAGTCACTAAAAACTCAATTTCCTCTCACTCAAAGGCAAATCAAAAGTGACTAAATTATTTACACAACAGAAAACAGAATTTAAACCACTCAAAATAATAAAAACAAACAGAAATTTAAACTAACAACAATATTTATCATAAACATGGTGTGCCCACACCATTTTCAAAAATTTCAATAAATTCTGCCAAAAATGGCATACAATATCCAACTAAGCCGAAGCGTCAAAATAGTGCCCAAAACGCACTTTCACAACAAAATTCTTCCCGTTCTACTACATAATTATAAAATTCAGAAATTTAAAAACTAAAAATTAAAGCAAAACATAAAGTAAAACTTCACTTTGGAGCTTTCATCAAAACAACCCCTTAATCAAACAACTCAGCAATGTCTTCATCCCCACCATCATCATCGTCATCGTCCTCATCATCAACACCAGCTCTGGTGCTTGCCCCCTCCAGAAAGAATGGACGCCTGTCCCCAGGCCAATTACCATAAGCATCATACGACTCCCTTGTAGGAAAGGGAGTGAACTCCGCCGGATGCATCTGATAATGATAAAGCTGCTGCATACACTCAAAATTAAATTGGTTAGACCTGTGAAGCGACTAACCCATATCCCAAGTATAGTTGAATGCCGATTTCATGTCGAAAACGGATGAGTCACTATCTTCCATCGACCCACTTCGTTGGCCTCCGGAGCTACTACCAACTTCAACAGCTTTTTTCTTTTGCCTTTCTTCCTTAGACTTACAAAAATGATCCAAATAATCATCATTAACAATATACTTCAGCTTCTCATTCACCACACCCGGAATGAGGATATCAGTTTGATAGATCAAGGCTTGAACCAAGCAAGGAAAAATGATTGGAGCATCATCATGAACTCCAGGCCTCCGCGTGTTTTCAACAAAAATTTTCATCTTATAAGCAATTATATGGGCGACGTTCACTTCCTTGTCCTCCACATTCCCAAGGTTGTAACTCGTCCAAAGATTCAAGTTCCTTCAAACACTCTTCAATTGCTCTTTCTTCTTCATCGGAAAATACTTCAAAGGAATCATCAAGAGCTCTTTGCAAAGGAAACACTACATGAACTTGCTTTGAAACTTCCACTACGGCTTCTTCCGTTACATCAATACGGAAGCTATCATGTTTGTCCTTAAAATGCTTCATTGCTTCAAAGAGATTAAAACTCACTTCTTCATTTTGAACTCTTACTTTCATTAGACCGTCATCAACATCAATCATCATACAGTCAGTCTTCATGAAAGGGCGTCCAAGTATTAATGGAGCATCCTCATTTTCTTCCATATTAATAACAACAAAGTCTACCGGAAAGAAAAACTTATCAACTTTGACCAAGACATCTTGAGTCATTCCATGCGGATGTGTTGTGGACTTATCGACCAATTGTAACGTCATCCGAATTGCCTTCATTTCAATGTTCCTAAGCCACTTTACAATGGATAATGGAATTAAATTTATGCTTAAGCCCAAATCAATTAATCCTTTTCCGACATAGACGTCACCAATTGTTACCGGCAAAGTAACACGCCCCGGATCGACCTATTTTCTTGGTAAAGTTCTTTGAATTATATCACTACAACTAGCATCAAGGACAATTATTTTCGGCTTCGAATATCTTCTTTTATTTGTAAGGATATCCTTCATGAACTTAGCATATTTCGGCATTTGTTCAAGCGCTTCGGTAAACGGAAGGTTGATTTGTAATTGTTTGAAAATGTCCATGAAACGAGCGTAATGCCGTTCGTTGTCTTTCTTGGTGGGCACATGAGGGTAAGGTAAGTTTTGGATCGGAATTGGATTCACTATCTCCTTCCCTTTTTTCAATCTTCTTTTCTTTTCTTCAATCTTTTCTTTTTCCAGGTTATCTTTTTCAACTTCTTCCTTACCATTATTTTCAACTACAACATCGTCAACTTTCTCTTCCTCCTCAACCTCCTCAATTATCACATCATCATTTTTCTCATTTTTTCTCCTTCTCCCAACTCTCATCCACTTCTAGTAACAATTGCTTTACAATGCTCCTTTGGGTTGTTTTGAGTATTGGCGGAGAAAGAAGGTTCAATTTGTTGTTCGGCCACTTGTTTTGCAAGTTGCCCAACTTGATTCTCTAGATTCTTGATCGATGCTTCATTTGACTTTTGATTTGCCATGGACATTTGAATAAATTGGTTAAGAGTTTCTTCAAGCTTGGAACTCCCACCTTGAGTTTGATAAGGATTTTGTTGATTTTGTTGATATCCTTGATTTTGATAAAAAATTCCTCTTGGTTGTTGATTTTGGTACCCTTGTTGATAAGGTTGTTGTTGCCTTTGATAACCTTGCTGCTGATTTGGATTGTTCATGTAATTCACTTCTTCTTCAATTGGAGGACAAGGCGGAGGACAATAACCGGTTGGATGATCACCTTTACATAACTCACAAATCGCTACTTGCACCTTTTTGTTAGGAAGTTCATGCATATCTTTAATCTGTTGAGGTAGCTTGGACATTTGTTGTGTTAGCAACTCAACCTCTTGAGATAGCAATTTGTTTTGGGCAAGTATTGCATCATTCGTCCCCAACTCTAGCACTCCATCTTTCTTTTGAGAAGAGCCATGATTATGGTTCCTCTGATGGTCGTTTAAAGCCATCTTGTCAATGATGGAAATGGCTTCATCGGCCCTTTTGCTCATTAAGGATCCACCCGCGGTGGCATCCAACAGTGTTTTATGAACCAACTGAAGACCCTTCCAGAAAATATGAATTTAAGAAAGCTCATCGAAACCATGCCCTTTACACTTTCTCAACATGGATTTGAATCTCTCCCAAGCTTCGTTGAGAGATTCATTTCCACCTTTAGTGAAAACTGTAATTGCTGTTTTAGCCTCCATGAAACGATTGTGTGGAAAAAATCGTTCCAACAACTTTTCCTCAAGTATGTTCCAGTCCGTCATGATTGCCATAGATTGGTCAAGATACGATTTCTTTGCCTTCCCAATGAGGGGATGCGAGAATAGTCTCTTAAACAGTGATTCTTCTTCAGCCTCGGGTGCACCAGTTGCTCCCGCAATCTCATAGAATTTAGTCAAGTGTGTAAAAGGATCCCCATGATCCATACCAGTAAAATGATTCTGATATAGAAGTGAGAGGATACCAGTTTTCATTTCTGAATGGCGACCATTCTGAGCATTGCGTGCAAATTGTGATGTATGTCTCGGACTATTTGTACAAGGAACTGAAGCATGTGGTGGTGGTGGTGCAGCCATAGTTGGCGGTAACTGAGGTATTTGCGTCGAAGTTGAACTTTCGTCTCGCTCTCGTCTTTCTTTGGCAAGTTGCCTCCTCCGCCTTGTTCTACTATTTAACTTACACGCAGTTCTTTCGATTTCAGGATAAAAAAGAAGTTGGTATGCGGGTAACTTCCCTCGCATAAAACGGAGTCTGCACACTAAACCAAACAAATCAACAAGCACAAGAAACAACTCAATAACTATTGCAATGCTCGCAATATAACAACAATCCCCGGCAGCGGCACCATTTTGTTGAGTGATTAATTCGGGGGGTGTTTTTATCGTATCCACAGAGATTGTGTATATTGCCACCGTTCGATCGTTAAAAGCGTTTCAAACTTTAATAGTAACAAAGGTTTTGGGTAATTTTCAATCGGATCGTTTGCATTCAAATTTTAGAAATCAACGGTAAAAAAGATTAGTTTTAGGTTTTGGTAAAACATGTCAAGATTAGTTTTCGGTAATCCGTTTCGTACGTATCGACTCGATCTAGCGTGTGAACTCGTTAACAATACCTATAACCACATATCCTCTCAACAAGTTTTTCTCGAACACTTGTTGTGTGATCTATCATTTTGATCCTTTGTTGATCTCTCACACAAACTACCAAAATGATAACATTCAAGTTCAATATTTATGAACATCAACATTCAAAACTATCTCTAGCCTTATGAATATTGATGGAATAAAACTTAGGTCAAGTTTAAAACATTTCTCTCGAACATGAATTAAACAACATATAAACCATGTAAACAAAGTTTTTCTTCTATATATATCATCAACAAGGTTCACAAGCTTAAGATCAAAATTAATACATACAAAATAATAGATCACCTACCACTAATCTTGACACAAGAGTGCTTAGCTATCCATAGACATGGTAGCTTGCTTGACAAGTAAGTAGCAAAGCTTTTGGAGCATCAATCTTCACAGATTCAAGGATTGAAGCATAAAAGCTTTGATCACTATGAAAAATAGTAACAATGGAGTTTTTTTTCCTAAAACAAACTTCTAGGTTACAAGAGAATGCAATGAAAAGTGATGATATCTCTAAAAAATCTACCAAATATACTTAAGTATAAGTTCAGCCCAGAAAGCAGCGTCGGGCGGTCCTTTCCAGCTCCGGGCCGTGGTCAAAAGTGAGGCCACGTGACAGCTATAGTGTCAGCTGGACCTCACAAAATATCTTCCAGCGCTGGGCGATAAGATCACAGCACCAGACGATCAGTCCTAGGTCGGGCGAAGCCTGAAGAGGCGCAACAGGGAATGGTTCTGGAAGTTGAGGAAAATTGATGAATGTTGCGCCTTAGCAGCGCCGGGCGATGCAAGCTTCCTGCGCCTTAGCAGCGCCGGGCGGTTCAAGAGGCCTAATTTGCGACACGCGAGCTTTCTGTTCTGAGTGTTTCCTTGCGAATCGAGCTGCGATATTTTCACCAAAAATGCTACAAAAATACACAAACACATCAAAATACCTAATACTTCTAAAAATGCAAGAAAATCTTAATTAGTAAGTCGTTTCCCGATTAAAGCAATTAAAAGAGCTTAAAGGCATAAAAATCAATTATGAAAATAAGCATTTCTTGACACCTAACAATGCTCTGAAGCTCGAACGAAAGTAGAGAGAATAGTGAATGCGAAAATAAGCAAATGCCCCTCGCTTCTTCCTATTTATAAGCCAACTCCGTGGCATAGGTAAATGTGCCACCGCCCAGCTCATGAGTACCCTTACTCATAGGCCATAATTATGCATTAAATGACTCTAACACGCGGCTCGAGGAGACAGAACATTGTCTCTTCAAGTCCCGTCAACCGTTGTCCCGAGGAGACGAAACATTGTCTCTTCAAGTCCCGCTGATCGTTGTCTCGAGGAGACGAAACGTTGTCTCTTCAAGTCCTATCAACCGTTGTCTCGAGGAGACAGAGCCCTTTGTCAGACACAGGCAACAAACTTTTGTATTCATTCGTAAGCACGACCTCGGCAAAAAGGTTGAAGCAAATTTACAAGCAGCTTGACGACTCGCGAGCAAGGCAAAACTCTTAACGCGAGCACATGTTAAGCTCCTGACCACTGTCCTTGCACGACGCATCTTCCTCAAAAGCGAAATTCAACGAGTCATGAGCGAAGCATCGTCCCCGCGGGCGCGAACTCTCGAACAACGTCCACAGCGACTCACAAATTTCTCTATACCAATACATTAAGATACACATGATAATTTTATCCAAACATACAATTTTTTCTATACCAATACATATATAAACACTATTTTTCTTTTTCTTTTTTGTAATTATGTTAAAATATATATTTCATTTTTCACAATTATTTTTTTTAAATTGCTAATTTATTTTCATAATGATTACAATCAAAATAAAAAGCTTTTAGTACCATTATATTTTAAATTATTTTTATAACATAAACAATTATTAATATATCCGTGCATCGCACAGATAAACGTTTAGTTAAATTATAATTCTACAATTTTTCTTTTAAAAAATTTTCACCAAAATTATTATTTATTTATTTAATATTTAATAATTATTAATTAAATCTAACTAATGCCTCCATATCTATAGCAACTTCCATTATTTATAAACTACTAAAATTAATTGAATAAATAAATTAAATAAATATAGAAAATGGTTCAAAAGGAGAATACCAAATTTTCTTTTCAAACTTCTCTCCATAATTATAGCAACTTTCATTACTTTTAAAACTTTAAATATAAAAATAAAAATAAATAAAAAATTGTTAATAATTAATAATATAAATAATAATTAAATAAATTTAATAACTTTCCATTAAAAAATAACTATTAAATCCCATGCAATAAATGAAAAATTAATCGCACATTTTTTAAATAGCTTAGAAATAGTACGCTAAAACTTTTTAATAATCAATAATAATTAATTAAATTTATTGCTTTCTAAAAAAAATAGTCCGCACATTTAGATTAAAAACAGTAAGTCAAAAATTTATAAGTTATAATACATAATATTAGTTATTATTATTAAATATTAATTAATTAATTAAATTAGTATGATTAATTATTAATCAATAATTTAATTTTTTTAATAACTAATCCGCACAGGCAGTTGTAAAAATACTCCCAATGAATAGCATAAAGTCTCAAAAATCGGTATAAATATGAGCTCAAATAAATGATAATTATCCACTAAAATAATCGGTACATACATTAAACGTTAAATAACTTATAAAAAAACTCTAATTCATGATCCCATCTACAAGCTTCACACGATTCAATGTCATCATCTTCATCGTTAAATAATAACCACCTACCATTCTTCACTCTCAATCCTTGGCAAGTGTCCTTAGAATCGCATAGAGGAGTTTGATTGCGCGACAATACTCCATTGTTTTTCCATAAAGAACTTGCTAAACATTGAATCTTTTTTCTTGAACTCATAATACATTTTGACATTCTCAAAGAATGCATATGCTTGAGTCCTTGTTTTCTTGATTCGTGATCTTCGGAACACAACATGATCATACCGTACATGTATGTCGCTTCCCTATGACCCTTTTGAGCGGCTATTTTTAGTTTTTCAAAACCACCGATATTTTCATTCGGAAAACTAAAGTATTCGCACAATCCTTCTCTAAACAAACTTTCAATATTTCCACTTTCTTTGCAACGTTTTAAAAAGGATAATGCTTTTTTGTTAGGAAACCATTGAATTAATGGGAATTGATTCAGAGAAACTTTTTGTAGGACGTAGTTTTCTTCCGCGACTTCAAGAAAATCTCGACAACACAATTTCATGTTGTAAAGATCAATAAAAGATTGAGAAGTTACATTTATAATCATGTCAAGTAACAAATCTCTCGGAAGTGATTGTATAGAAGATGAAAAAACTTGTACATGTTTCTTATTGCTTCTTTTCTTGATTGATATATTTGGTGCCATTGAAATTTTCAAGAATATTAAATTCTTGGATTGAAGTACTTGAAAATTTCTAATCTGTGTTTTCTTTCTAGTATCAATTTGAGCTTTTTTTTTTCTCTTAAAAAATTGATCAAAAGTTTCAATCCGTGCTTTTTATACACAAATTTAAACTAAAACAAATTTAAACTAACTTTTTGTTTTGTTTTGACTAAATCTTAGATATACATGATTTGATTTGGTTGGACCCATATAGATTTCAATCAATAACAGATTGTACTATCTTAACAAATCTGTGTTGTTAGTACTCTTAAAAAATAATACTAGAGAGAGAAAAAAAACCGTTTATTTAATGATTGATTTTGATTTTAGATAATAAATCTTGGAATTAAAACACTTTTTATATTAAATATAGGACAAAATAATCTACTGTTGTAGTTTTAAAGATTATTTTTTTCTAAGGCACATTTAAGGTATAATTAAAGTTGAACCTAATAAAATCTCACAATTTTGACTTCCTTCATCTCAGTTTTTTTAAATAGTTTTTATAATGTTGCATATTTTTTATTTTAAAAATAATTATAATTTTTTAAAAAATAATTTTAAATAAAAAATTAATTTAAATAGTCTATTTTAAATATTATTTTAAATATTATATTATTTTACTATAATTTTTTTTGATATTAAAGATTGACCGAGTTAAAAAACCATTGAACAAACCATGGAAGTTGCATATTGTTTTTGGTTAAATTTAATTTGAGTATTTATATATGATACCCAAACTAAAAAAGTTGTTAATTTGTGGGATGGAGATATGAGTCTAAATAATATATTTTAAAATTTATATCATCATATCATACAAAATTATAATCCTATCATTCCTCTCCTAAAAACTTTTCCATCAGAATTATTATTTATTTATTAATTAATTCAATTAATTTAATATTTAATAATTATTAATTAAATCTAACTAATCTCTCCATATATATCACGACTTCATTATTTATAAATTACTAAAATTAATTGAATAAATATATAAAATGGTTCAAAAAGAGAATACAGTTTTTTTTCAAACTTCTCTCCATAATTATAGCAACTTTCATTACATTCAAAATTTTTAATAATAAAACTAAAAATAAATAAAAAATTGTTAATAAATAATAAATTTAATAACTTTCCATTAACTATTCAACCCATGTAATAATTCAAAAATCAATCCGACATTTTTCAATAACTAAAAAATAAGCAAGCTAAAACCTTTTAATATTTAATAATAATTAATTAAACTCATTGCTTTCTAAAAAAGTAACCCACACATTTAGCTTAAAACCGTAAGCCAAAAATTTATAATTTATAATACATAATAATAGTTATTATTATTAAATAATAATTAATTAATTAAATTAGTATTAATAATTGTTAATTAATAATTTAATTTTTTTAATAATTAATAATAATTAATTTAATTAATTGCTTTCTAAAAAAACTAACCCACACATTTAGCTTAAAAAAAGTAAGCCAAAAATTTATAATTCATAATACATAATAATAGTTATTATTATTAAATCAAAATTAAATTAATTATACTAATATGATTAATAATTAATTAATAATTGATTATTAATTAAAATATTTTAATCCTATAATGTCTCTTGCAAAAGCTTCTCTCCAAAAATTATTTCTCCTAATTCACTTATTATTTAATTAATTATTACGTGATTTTCTTTTGAAACTTCTCTCCATAATTAACTTTTAATAATAAAATTTCATTAATTTAATATGTACTCCCTCCCTCTCACAATAGGTATCTCCTTTGAGATTTTCACACTTTTTAAGATAACGATTAATTGGGTTGATTTCAATGATAAAAATTGTTTAATTTACTAAAATAATTTTATTAATAATAGATAGTGGGGTAGTTAAATGAATTAAAATACAATAAATAAGGATAAGTTAGTGGAAAGAAATAATAAATATTACATTGGTATTCTAAAGAGACAAATAATTTGAGACAAATAAAAATAGAAAAGAGGACACCTATTGTGAGACGGAGGGAGTAATAATTATTATGTTTATTTATTGTGCACTATTCACCACAATAACTCTTCATTATATCCAATTGAATTTTGGATATATAGGTTTGAAATTGTACTTAGACGTTATGTATCTGCATGCTATGAATAAATGAATTACATATTTAATTATGTTTTTTCAATTATATTAATCTATTATCATTAAAAAATATTATTTTAATTTTACAGGTGCATGATATGGAGGTAGGATTTTTCATATAGAATTAGAGTATTCGTTAATTATATTGTCTATTTTTTGTATTTTATTAATTATTTATATCTTTTAGAAAAAAAAGTTAATTTTGTGTTTGCATTTGTCACATGTTATAGATGGAGAAATTGCATATAAAAGATGATAATCTTTAAACATGTTGTTCACTTTTTATATTATATTAACATACTATTCATTTTTTTTACAATTTGATTTTAATTTCCTGTTTATATTTTAAGTTTATTGATTGGAGGTGATCAGACTGGATCGTCGTGGCCTTAGTGTATAACAGATGAGGATGCTTGTAGGAGAGAGAAGGGGAGTTGTATCTGCAAAGTACTCCGATGTCAAAGTAAAAGAGAGAAAGCAAGTACACAAGTAAGATTTCAAGAATTGGATATTGGATACATGCCCCTCTCAAGTGAGAGGGTATTTATAGAGGTAACTCTAGCGCGTGGCCAAGGTCTCCCATGTGGCCGAAATATCTGGTCGACCAATGGGAGACTGCCAGGTGGAGGGCAAGGCGCGTGGCCTTTTGACCTGGTTCAACTGTCTTAGTGAGATCCGGGGAGACAGTTGGTTGCGTGAACTGCTAAGCGAGTCAGGGGGACATGCCCAACGGCTAGTTCCTGCCCAACGGCTAGTTTCTGCCCAACGGCTAGTTTCTAGCTATTGGGTCTGGCCAATAGCTGGACTGGATTGGGGTTTGCCCTACTGGGGGCAAAGCGCCTGCCCAGCCCAGAACAGGAGCCCCCCAAGTCTTTGTTTTGGGGAAGAGTAATGAATTAAGGTAGTTACGCGGAAAGTTACCTTTGAGCTATAGCGTTCGGGGACATGCCCCTCGCCTTGGCTAGCACCGAGGTGGTTGGCATCAGTGTTTTAACTTGTCTGACCAGCCCACATCGCGCGAGGAGCGTACTTGCGAAAATGGTGTTTTATGTCGAGCAGGCTTTAAGAAGGGTGCCCGCCGAATTGGCGTTTTTTGTGTCGAGGAGGTGTGCTCGCGGGATGGCAGAAGACTTGGTGAATGTAACGTCTAGCTTTGAGAATGCCAAACGAAGATTCCCTTTCTGACACGTGGTGGTGCATTTAACTCCTGTCAGACCTAGAGGTCTAGGCTATGATGGGGGAGGGGGGAGAAGGGATTCATTTGCACACTTCACGCAAATTTCTCTCCTCAATCCCTTTTGCTCTGCAACTCGTCCTTTCGCCGGAGTTCACCTTCTCCGTCGTCGATCTTCGTCGTCTACACCCAGAGCTTTATCTTCAACCTCCAGACTCAAGTAAGTTCTTCATTTTTTTCTGATATTCTCATGGTGTTCTTCATTTTTTGGAAGTATTCATGGATTTTCCGGCGACATATGGATTTTCCAATTGAAGATTCATGTGTTCTTTGATGAAGGCGTGAATTTCTGGGATTCCATGAAGAACATGGAATGAATGTTTATGATTATTGCATATGTTGGTGTAGATCCTCATAGGTTCTGGTTAGGATTAGTTTTAGGTTTGTAGTCGGGCATTAGGCCTGTTCGACACGAAGCTCTGGCTTTTGTGCGACGAGCTTACATCGTTGAGTAAGCTCAAGTCTTTTTGCTAAGTCGCGGAGACTCGTCCCCATCGTAGGGGACATCGGAGTCATCGTATTCTGTCGCGGTCGATGTGGGGTCGAGGTTGTCCCCGACTTTTTCCTCGCCCTTTCACTTGATTAGTGGTGGAAGGGTGGATTTGATCTTAGTCGTCGAATTCACTTTTTCTTCCCCTGTTTTTCAGGTGAAATGGCTTATCCTCGCGAAGAAGTTGTGCCCGACGCTGGGGCCGCGCACGAGGAGGCTGAGCAGTCCGTTGAATATGCCAACGTCCACGTAACAAGAGGGGCCTTAAATGGATTTCCCAGGAACCTCTGTCGACGAAGTCGACGTTTACTGAAGAAGAAATTCGGGAGTTCCCCTATCTGGAAGACCGGGCCGAGGATGCGCCGGCGCAATGGAGGGCTATCTGCCCGATCGAGAACAAAAGAATTTATTCGATCTACCCGGGGGTGCGGTTCCCCATGTATGAGCTCTCCTTTGTGGAGGCTATGTTCTGTTTTCCCTTCACCGACTTCCAGGAGTGCCTCTTTCGCCACTTGGAACTGTGCCCCGCCCAGCTTCATCCAAACGCGCTGGCCTTCATACGTGCTTTTAAGCTGGTGTGTCGTTTCTTATACGTCGGGGCGATTGTGGACCTCTTCTTCTGTATCTTCCAACTACAACGAAGCACCATGGGCTCGAAGTAAAGTTGGGTGTCCTTCAAGCAGCAGAGCAGGCTCTTCTGGTCGTATTCGGAGTCTGTTCGGCATTTCAAGGATAGGTTCTTGGTCGTGAAGCCCGTCTCCGAGGCGGCTAAGACGTCCATATCCATGCTTGAAACCGTGACCATCGATGGCCAACAGGTTGAGAAGCCCGTGTCCAAGTTCCCTTTGGAGTGGGTGTTCGCGCACTTCAGATACATGACCGACCAGTTCCTTGTCAAGCATGAGCAGCTCAATGAGGGGGACAAGGAGTCCTACCGGGTTCTCCATGCCTACGTAGAGAGTTTCAGTCCGGCCTTTGTGGTGGACAGGGACGGTAATGAGTTGCTCGGGGACGACGGGGAGCCTGCTCGGGCAGGTCGCTATATCAATACTAAGGCCCTTCTTGAGTGTGAAAACGACGATGTTGTTTTCCAGCTTCTCGGTACAACTTGCTCTTGTGCCTGTATTTGTTAATTTTTGGTCTAATTGTGCTGACCTGTCTTTCCTTGTACGTGCAGAGAAAATGGCAGATATGAGGGAACGCCTGATGAGGTCTCAAGCGACTAAAGTCCAGAAGAAGGTGCCTCCGATGCCCAAAGCTGGTGCGGCCAAGCAGCAGGCGACGCTGGAAAGATTCGTAGCTGGCGCTGGTCATACTTCGGGGACGACCTCTACACCATCGACTCCGGACACATCCCACAAGAGGAAGCGGGATGACATTGGCTCCTCCCCGGTGGGCTGCTCGAGTGGTTTCTCCGGAGGGAAATTTGTACTGCCCTCATGCTATCTTCAGGGGAATATGTTTGACGGGGAGAGCTCTATCGTCGTCCCGGAACTTGACACCTCAACTATCTTGTCCACCGATCCCTAGGTGCGGAGGAAACTTCTCTGCCAGGATGCGGCCGGCATGATCAGGATATTGGAAGCGGCGTTGGCCCTTGGAGATGCAGAGGTGGTTCCGCTCGCCGACCTCAAGAAGGCTAAGGTCAGGATCAATGACTTGGAGCTAGAGAATGCAGAGATAGACAATGAGCTGAAGAAGCTGCAAGGACACCAAGAGGCCAAGATATTGCTCCAAAAGGAAGTAACCCAAATGAGGGAAGAGGTGACCAAAGTTAACGAGGAAAACACCCATTTTAAGGCGAGGATAGCTGAGCTGAAGAGGTTGTCGGCAGTTGGTTAGGAAGAGATTGACGACGAGAAGACCTTGAAGACAAGGAGGGACCTGATCGAGAGGACCCGTCTTCTCAGGGAGGATAATTTAGGGGCAGCTGAATTTGGTTTTAACGCTGCTTTGGAGCAGTTTCGACGTCCAGCTGCTGACTGAGGGAATGGGTCTACTCAACGTGGTCGTCAATGGCGAGGGGGTCCCCCCCGGAGGTTGCCAATGAGGCCGTTTAGTTTGATTTTTGAATGTACTTGTATTTTGTGGGCCCGCGTGCCTTTTGATATGTAATGTTTTGTCGGGCACGACCCTTTCTATGTACTGCTGACTTATTCTGGCCTCGTGGTCGAGGTTATAAATATTATTTGTTTGATATTTTCTTGTCGCATTTATTTATGCATGCTTTTGTTATTTGAATGGACGTTTGCTCGACTTGTTCTTGTTATGCCCGATAGCCTGGGAAACTTTTCGAGGAGGGCGAAGCAGTTTCACCGGTGACGAGACTAGGATCTCGGTTGAGGTACTAATCTCATAGGCTTGGACTGTTCCCATCGCGAGCTAGGTGTCCTGCCTTATTGGTGTGGCAACGGCGGAGCTCGATTGAGGTATCCCCGTTGTGCGCAGAGTCTGCTCGTCCCGTAAGCAGAAACTAGTCGACATTGTAAAAAGGATCATGCTTACACCGGGGCATGGTCCTGTGGCCGAGCCATCTCCCCGTTAGGGGTGATCTCGTCGGCAGTTAGTCTGACCTCGTAGTTAGTCCTAACTGCAGCATTGTTTAAGCTTTTCAGCGTTCCATGGTAGAGCAAATGGTTCTCCATCCAGGGTTTCTAAGTAGTAGGCTCTAGTGCCTGTTTTGGTCTTGACCCTGTAGGGTCCTTCCCTGTTTGCGGCCAGTTTTCCCTCGCGCGAATCCTTCTGACCAAGCTGCCAACGAGGAAGTCGCGCTTTATGACCTTAGCGTCTTGGCGCAAGGTTATTTTTTGTTTCAGCGAGGCTTCATGGAGAGCTGCTCTTGACCGTATTTCTTTGACCAGATCGAGCTCTTCTCTCAAGGCTTCTTCGTTCATCTCCTCGTCGAGGGGAGCTTCCGTTCGTCGGGAAGGTTCTCTGATCTCCACCGGTATCATTGCCTCGGTTCCGTAAGCTAATAGGAAAGGGGTTTCCCTGGTGGTGGAGTGTGGTGTTGTTCTGTAGGTCAAGAGCATGATGTGTAGCTCCTCGACCCATCTCTTCTTGGCGTCGCCCAGCCTTCATTTTAGACCGCGAAGGATTACCCTATTCGCAGCCTCTGCTTTCCCATTAGTCTGGGGGTGCTCGACGGAGGTGAAGTGTTGCTTTGTGCCTAATTTGGCGACGAAGTCTTGGAACTTCCTGTCCGTGAACTGGGTTTCATTGTCAGTCACAAGGGCTTAGGGTACTCCGAATCGTGCGAGGACGTTCCTTTTGTAGAAGTGGAGTATGTTGAAGGCTGTAATCTTGGCGAGGGCTTCGGCTTCGATCCACTTAGTAAAGTAATCGACGACCACAATCAGAAATTTGTTTTGATAAGACCCCATTGTGAAGGGGCCGAGTATGTCCATCCCCCACCAGGCGAAGGGCCAAGGCGAGGATAGAGTCTTCAACTCGTTTGGGGGCACCAAGTGCATGTCCCCATGGCGCTGGCATCGGTCACATTTTTGGACGTGTTCCTTGACATCATGCTTCATGGTCGGCCATTAGTATCCTTCCCGCAGGGCTTTTCGTGCCAATGATCTCCCTCCCAAGTGTTGCGCGTTGATACCTTCATGGATCTCTTGGAGAACTTCGGGGACTTTGTTCTCCTCGACACACTTCAGGAGGGGAATGGAGAATCCTCGTCAATAGAGTTTGCCATTGATCAGCACGTATGAGCAAGCTCTTTGTTTTGTCGTGCTGGCCTTCTTATTGTCTTCGGGCAGTTCCCCTTTGGTGAGGTAATTGTATACAGGGGTCATCTAATAGTGGCTGTCTCCGATGGCGTTAACGTCGAGCAGCTCTGATGGTTTCTCAATGCTTGGTCGTGTGAGTATCTCTTGTACGACGGATTTGTTGTCGCCTTTCTTTCTGGTGCTAGCCAGTTTTGACAAGACGCATGCCCGCGTGTTTCGTTCGCGAGGAATGTGCTGGACTTCCTATGCATCGAACTTGGTAATTCTTTCCATTACCAACTTCAGATACTCGACCAGTTGGGCGTTCTTCGCCTGAAACTCTCCCCGTACCTGAGATGCTACAAGCTGGGAATCGGTGAAAATCTTTACCTCATTGGCGCCCAAGTCCTCGACCAGTCGTAACCTTGCAAGGAAGGCCTCGTATTCGGCTTGGTTGTTAGACGTATGGAAGGACAGGACTAAAGATACTTCGATCAGTATTCCCTCCTCGTTTTCGAGGATAATGCATGCGCCGCTACCAGAGGGGCTGGATGCCCCGTCCATGTAGATGGTCCATCTTTGTGTTTCGCTTGGTGGAGACGAGGGCGGCGTCGTCTCTGTCACGAAGTCGGCCAGGGCTTGTGCCTTGAGGGCCTTCCTGCCCTCGTAGTGGATGTCGAATTTCAATAACTCCAGGGACCATTTGAGCATTCTGCCGGCCATGTCTGGTCGACAAAGCAACTGCCTTATGGGTTGATCTGTGCGTACTACTACGGTGTGGGCCAGGAAGTAGTGTCTGAGCCTTCTCGCGGCGATGACGAGGGCGAGCCCGACTTTCTCTATTTGCGCGTATCTGGTTTCTGGCCCTTGTAGGGCCTTGCTGGTGAAATAGATGGGCTTTTGCCCGTCCTTGTCTCGCGAATGAGTGCAGCGCTAATGGCTTCGTTGGTGACAGAGAGATACAGGTACAAGGTCTCCCCGTACTCTGGTCGGGAAAGCACGGGAGGTTCGGACAGGGCTCACTTAAGATGGGTCAGGGCCTGCTCGCATTCCTCTATCCATTCGAATGTTTCCTCCTTTCTGAGGAGTTTAAAGAAGGGCAGGGCGTACTGGGCAGACTTAGCCACGAAGCGGGAAAGTGAAGCGAGCATCCCGTTGAGGGACTGTATGACTTCTTCGACCTGGGTGTGGGAAATTCTGCGAATGCCCGACATTTGTCAGGGTTCGCCTCTATCCCCCTTTCGGTGAGGTAGAACCCGAGGAACTTCCCTGCCCGCACCCCGAAGGTCCATTTTTCTGGATTAAAGCGCATTCTGCATTTTCTGGCCTGGTCGAAAAACCTTTTGCAAGTGGGCCGTATGATCGGACTCCTCTTGGAATTTTATGATCATATCGTCCATGTAAACCTCGAGCATGTCTTAGATTTCTGATCGGAAGACTTTGTTCATCATGCGCTGGTACGTGGCCCCATCATTTTTTAGACCGAAGGGCATTACATTGTAGTAATAGTTCCCTGAGGAGGTCATGAATGCGGTGTACTTCTTGTCCTTTTCGGTCATAAGGATTTGATTGTATCCTGAATAGGCAGCCATGAAGGACAAGAGCTTGAAACTCGCAGAATTATCAACCAGCTTGTCTATGCTGGGCAGAGGATAAGCATCTTTTGGACAAGCCCGGTTGAGATCAGTATAGTCAATGCACATGCGCCATTTTCCACTATGTTTTTTAACAAGTACAATATTGGACAACCAGGTTGTATACCTGGCCTCCGATATAAATTTTACCTCTAAGAGGTCTTGTATAAGTTTTTCGGCAGCCTGTGCCTTCTCATCGAACTGCTTGCGCCTGCGTTGTGCGACGGCTCAAGCAGTTGGGTTAATGGTCAGTTGGTGGCATGCGGTCTCAGGGTCCAGGCCGGGCATGTCCGCGGCACTCCATGCAACCAAGTCGGCGTTCTCCTCGAGGCATGTCTTCAGCTGTTGCTTTACCACGTCAGACAACCCTGCACCTATCTTCATTCCTCTGCTCGGGTTGGCACTAAAGGTGAGGACTTCGAACTCCCCGTCTGGAACAGGGCGTATGAGGGTAACTGCAGAGGAACTACCTGCCCCTGCCGATGTGCCTTCACCAAAGTCTTCGCCCTCTTTAGAAATTCGGCTGTCAAGGTCGATAATGTGCACGGGGAGAGTCGGTTTCTTGTCAGGCTGGCCCTCTTCGCTGGGCTGGTCGTCCTCCCTTGCCCGCTTGGCGGCCTTGGGCGCTGCACTGCTCGAGCTTTGGCCTCGGGTAGCTGCTTCAAAACAACTCCTCGCAGCCTCTATATCTCTGTGTAATGTTGCGACGTGACCTTTCTCCGTATAGTATTTCATCTTGAGATGAACGGTTGAAGGAACAACGATCAGCTCTGCCAAGGTTGGCCGGCCGAAGATGCATTGGTACAGTGAAGGGCAATCGATCACCAGAAACTGAGTCTTGATCGACTTTGACGCATCCTCCTCTCAGAAGGTGACCGGGAGCTCCACGTACCCCCAGGGTCTGGCCGTTGCACCGTTGAACCCTTGCAGGTCGGAACCCACGTACGGTGACAGGTTCTTCTGATCCAGCTTCAAGGCTCTGAACAGACCAGTGTACATGATGTCTACGGAGCTGCCCTGGTCGAGCATGATCCGTCGAACATCGGTGTTGGCCAGCCTCGGCCTGATGAGTAGAGAAATATGCGAATTCGGGGAGCCCCCAGGCAGCTCCTCCCGGTAGAAAGTTATTGGCTGGGACCACCCGCGAATCTTCTCGAGTGTGGACAGCTGGTTTGGACTGCAGTCGATGAGTTGGTCGAACTTTATCTTGACTGACCCCACCGTGAGCTCGGTGTATCCCCCACACGAGATCACCATGGTTGTTGGGAAGTTCTCCCATGTGCTGTATGCGGATACCTGAGGAGGGTCTTCGATATGGTCGAGGATGATGAAATCCTCTGGCCGTGTGATGGACATAGCGACCTGAGGAGGAGAACTAGGTGGCGTAGATTCAGCTTCCTTCTTGGTTTCTGATGTTTCTCGTCGGGAGGACTCACCCTTCTTCGTGTATTGTTTTAGGTGGCCCTCCTTGATGAGGATTTCGATGGCGTCTTTCAAGTGCACGCGGTCTTCGGTCACGTGGCCGTGGCTGCGGTGAAAAAGACAGTGCTTACTCTTGTATGTATTGCCCTTGGACGACGTTGGTTTGGGGAGCCGGACCCCTCCCTGCTTGAACTCCGCATTGATGCATTCAGAGAGAATGCGCTCACGGGGAGCCGTCAACAAGGTATATTCTGTAAAATGACCAGCAGGTCCCTTGCCTTCCCGAGGACAATCGTCTCGTCGCCTCTCTTTGTCGCATCTAGGGGCCTCTGATTCGTCCTTTTCTTTTTTTGACACCCAGGAACTCTCTTGATCTCTAGAGTCTCGGGCTTTATAGGCTGCCTCCTTCTCTTCGTACTGTATATACGACTGAGCCTTACGGAGCAGCGCTGCCAGGTTGCGGGGAGGCTTTATGCCCACCGCCTTGCAGAATTCACTCTTTGGTCTTAATCCTTTTTCTAGGATATACTTCTTCATATAATCTGTCGTGAGGACATCAACAGCCTCCTTGTTGAACCGCTCGATATATGCGCACAAGGGGCTCATCTCTGCCCTGCACAATGGCTTCTAATGTGGCCTCCGACTTGGGGTGTCGCCGGGAGGCGATAAAATGGCGGGCAAAATGGTTCTTTAGATCTTTCTAAGATGTGACCGAACCCCGAGGAATTCGTTTGAACCAGGCCGTGGCCCCCTTCCTTAGAGTGATGGGGAACAACTGGCATTTGATAGCCCCACTCATGTTACGATAGTGGAGCATAGCCTCTATGTTCTCTATGTGCTCGCCCGGGTCGGTGCTCCCGTCGTAAATAGCCAGGAGGTGGTTTCTCCAATCCGCGAGAAATACGCATGTCCATGATCTCCTGGGATAGGGGCACATAGACATCGTCGTTGTCGCTTGTGCTAGATGATCGATAGGGGGAGTCGCTACAGCCGCAGCTTTTGCTACGGCGGGGAGAATGTCTGCTTGATCTACGATGCTCATGATGGCCTTTCGAAGGTCTGCTCCTTTTCGGAGAGAGAAAGCGTATGGACTTCCGCAGGGGAGATCGGTGTCGTCGCCTAACGAGCGCTGAGTCAGGTTCCGCCTATCTGGAACGTCTTTGTTCGGGGGAGGGGTTTTGGACCTGTCTCGCCTGCGCTTCTGAGGGGGAGGAGACACTGGCTGTGCAGAAGGACTGATGGGCCTCTGCGAGGGGCGCTGCTCCTTGAGGGCGAGTTCGAGCATGTTGAGCTTCTCGCCTTGCTGGAAGATCAAGAAGTTAGACCTGTTGAGGGAGGCAATTAGGGCAGCAGTGCCCGGGTCCGCGTTTTGAGGGACATGGATGAGCTCAAAAGGGGGACCAGCAACCTGCACGCGCGGCTTTATGTCATCGGGGGTAGGAGAGGCGGTCTTCCCTTCCCGGTGATCGGTCTCCAGAAAGGCATTTTCGGGGACGAGGTGTTCAACGTTATCAGCGATAATGGTGAGGATGGGCTCTGGACGGGCATCATCGTTCCTGGTGGAGGCCATGATGATCAGAAGAAGTTTGGAGAGAGCTTTGGTCTTTAAGGTGAAAAAGAGAGGATCTTGAGTCAAAAGACGGGGAAGCTAGATTCCCACAGACGGCGCCACTGATCGGAGGTGATCAGACTGGACCATCGTGACCTTCGTGTAGGACAAATGAGGATGCTTGTAGGAGAGAGAATGGGGTTGTACCTGCAAGGTACTCCGATGTCAAAGTAAGTGTTTGGTCAAAATAGAGAAAGCAAGTACACAAGTAAGATTTCAAGTATGGGATATTGGATACCTGTCCCTCTCAAGTGAGAGGGTATTTATAGAGGTAACCCCCAGCGCGGGGCCAAGGTCTCCCATGTGGCTGAAATATCTGGTCGACCAATGGGAGACTGCCAGGTGGAGGGCAAGGCGCGTGGCCTTTTGACCTGGTTCAACTGTCTCCGTGAAATCTGGGGAGACAGTTGGTCGCGTGAACTACTAAGCGAGTGAGGGGGACATGTCCAACGGCTAGTTCCTGCCCAACGGCTAGTTTCTGCCCAACGACTAGTTTCTAGCTATTGAGTCTGGCCAATAGCTGGACTGAATTGGGCCTTGCCCTGCTGGGAGCAAAGCGCCTGCCCAGTCCAAAACATTTATTATTATTCTTTTGTTTATTTTTTGAGTTGGATGAAACGAATTTCATAATATTGATGTTTGATAGTTTATTATAATGTATTGATATCCAATTTTATAATATTTAATTTATATTATCTCATTAATTTTTTTTTTCCTTTTTTTCTCTCTTATTTTTTGTGTTATGAATCTCACTAAAAAAAGTATCATTTAACTCAGTAATCCCCATTTACTTTCATTAAATTAACCCGATATGCATAAAACTCCATTTCATAATTATAATTTATTATTATTATTATTATTATTATTATTATTATTATTATCAATTTAAATTTCGCCAAAAATTAATAGTTTCTTTATATTATACTAAAATTATCAATGGATTTTTTTTTTGTATTATACTACAAAATTTAATGGTTTTAATATTAAATTATTTGTCTATACTACTATGTTTATTAATAATAAATTATTAAAATATTAGTTCAATATGACGGATAAACATCTAGTTAATTATAAATTTATTTTATAAAAAATATTAATTAATAAATCATTAATAAAAAAATCAATAGCTATCTTGCCACATCATCAAAAAGTGACACGTGTTTAAAAATTACACCTTAACAGGTTTTTAAACAAAATAAAAAAATAGAGATGAGAGATCAAAATTTTATAAAAAGAAAATAGAGTGATTGATTTCGTGAACAAAGGATAATACGGGAACTAAAACTGTAATTTAATATTTTGAAAAATATATAATTTTTACAATATATAATAAAACATTACAATAATATTTGTTGTGATTAGGGTTATAAATGATTCGAAGTTCAAACTCGATTCATTATAAATTTACGAACAATTTGGTTCAGTTTGTTAAATTCAGCTCGCTTGTTTTACAGACTTAAAAGTCATTTTCTAATTAGCCGTATATGAAGCAAAATTATTGTCCAAATTAATTGTCAATCCTAATTATGAAGCAAAATTAGGGTTGAAACTTACAATTTTACACTTTTAATTAATTAGCCGTATATGAATTTTGCTACGGCTAGGGCTGGCAATGAATGAACAAACTCGAAAATAGTTCGAAACTCGGTTCGACAATTAATTCGTTGAACTTGGTTCATGAACCTATGAGCTGAATATGAGCGAAAAATAAGTTCGTTAACTAAATGAGTTGAACTTGAACTATACATAGTTCGACTCGTTAGGTTCATGAGCCAACTCGATTATATATGAGAATGATTATATTATCTTTAAGAATATGTTTAAAGATTTAATATAATCTTTTTTATTTTAATCTAATACTATTAATTGATAATTTATATTCACAAGTGAGCAAAATATTTCTAAAAATAATTATATAAATAAAATTAGCATCAATATAGATTAATTAATTTTTGAATTAATAGATTTTTGAGACAAAGTTAAATTTCAATCTAATACCTTTTATTTTATTTCAATACCTTCTTTTTAAAATAATATAAATATAATATGTCAAATATAAATAAAAAAAATAGACTTTAAAAAATAACTTTTAAGTTCGTGAGGCAAGCGAGCTGAACCTAACGAGTCGAACCGAGTTGTTCGTGACTGTATAACGAGTCGAGTTTGAGCTTATTAAAAAGTTTGTGTCAAATTCGAATCAACATTTGAGCTGAACCAATTCTTAACGAGTCAAACCAAATTGAGGCGAATTCGACTCGAGTCGAGTCATTTTCAGTCCTAACTACGGCAGATTATAAATTTTTTTATTTTAGTTTAAGTCAAAGAGATGAAAACAAGCACTTTTAATTCAAAGAGATGAATAAATCATTGATGAAATATCTAAACAGTTTATTCTTTTCAAACTTTGCCATTAAAGTAAAATAAACATAATAAATATTCTCTCGACTATATAAAATATATCAACTTAGGCTAAAGATATTTTTTGAACTTATAAATCATAACCTATATCTTATAAGTTAATATAATAATAAAAAATTTGTTTGGTAACTATTATTTTATCACGAGTTTATAATTTATTTTATTATCTTATAGTTTATTTTTCAGATGCTATTTTAAATAGTATTTTAGTTTATAGTTTATTATTTTTTCTTTCACTTTTGTCCTTATTATTTTACTTAAAATCCACTATTACCCTTTATAATTTATTTTAATTTAAAGAAAACAATTATATATTAAATATCTTTTATGTCATTTTAATTTATCAACTACTTAAACCACTTATTTTACCAAACACTTTAATTAGCTTATCAATTATAAATTATCAATCATCAGCTATAAATTATAAGCTATCAGTCATCAGACATCAATTATAAGTTATAAGATATAAATTAGCTTATCAACCAACCGCTATTTTTATTAGACATAACCTTAAACTCTAAACTATATAAAATATATCAATTTAAACCTAAAATATATATAAAAAAATTAATTCAGCCTCTATCATTTTAATAATAAAAACACATATGACGAGTGAAAAAAAAAGCTAGGTATGGGTTTCTTTAAGTGATGGTGATAATGAGTTTATGGAGACAAAATGTTAAAACTCACGTCACAAAAAAAAGTTAAAACTCAATTATAAAAAATGTATTTGGAGAGTTTGGGGAAGACTTAAGCAACAATAAGATCAATGTTCCAGACTACACTTGAATTAAATAACCCCCCTCACAAGTGTGAGTTTCAACCTTCTACAACATAATCCAACATATGATTTTCCGCTCCTGCCAAGTCGAACCAGGGCTCTAATATCACTAGTTAGGAAAACTGGGAGAGGCGAGAGCAACAACACAAGCAATACACAAGGGTCACAAGAGAGAAACACTATATCTCCACCCAAAACTTTAAGGCATTAGGTAAACGAATATTCTCTCTTATAAATCCAATATTTTACCCAATCATAAGTGGCGTGAGACTTAACCACTCACACTTAAACCCAACATTATCCCTTATAAATGTGAGTTTCTACATCATATAACAATATCTCACACATGATTTAACTTCTACTCATCCACCAAGTCTAACCAAGACTCTAATACCCCATTTAAGGGATTCAAAGGAGGTGAGAGCAACAACAGACTCAATGCTTTAGGACTACAAGATATATATATATATATATATATATATATATAGAGAGAGAGAGAGAGAGAGAGAGAGGGAGAGAGAGAGAGAGAGAGAGAGTACTAAGGAAAACACCTATCATAACGGTTGGTAAAGGGATACCACCATGCTGGTCCAACTGTTGTGAGGTAAGGTGTGATTGTATGTCTGAAACTTTCCACCATGGACGTGCACATGATTGTATCTTTGTAGCGTGCTATCTACCACAATGGTTACTTTAAACAACCGTTGTGATATTTTTTAATGAATAATATTTAACAACGGTTGTGCTAAACAACCATCGTAATATACACACCTGAGTTTATTATAAATTATGTGGAATGCTTATTTTTCCAATGCACACTAAACATATAACCTTTCAATCTGAACTAGAACATTATAATATAACAAATTAAGTTATATTAGAAGAAAAAGTTCAAGTTCAATGCTTGACAAGAGTTCTTCAACTCCTTATTTGAATTTTGCTCTTTAACAGTTAGAACTTTGTTTAATTATCCTACTTCTTCAACCACCCCTGCCTTCACCTCTAGTTCATTTTGCAAAATATTATTTACTTTGGAAACAAATTAGAGGTGGAGATAGGGGTGGTTGAAGAACTACAATCATCAAAACAAGTTCTAATTGTCAAACAACAACATGTAAATAATAGATTGAAGAATTCTTGTCAAGAATTGAATGTGCATTGTTTTCTAATACAACTTTATCTATCATATTATAATTTTCTAATGCAGTTTGAAAAGTTATATATTCGGTAAGAGATTGGAAAAACACTCAAACCATATAATATATAATAAACTCATCTTTTAAACAAACATTAACAACAACATTCATAAAAAACATTCATCAACAACAAACCATAAATAACATACACGATACAACAAACATATCAAGTCATATAATGCTTCAGAAACGTACCGTACATGTCCCATAATGGGGTGTCCACAATGAAATAAGGATGAAGCTGAAGTTAGAGCTGTCAACTTGTGTATATTTTGAATGGATGTCATTCTGGATCTTTCACACAAGTTTGCAACCATAACTTTAACTTCGTTCTGTTTATTGAAACAAGCATCCCCACCTTTAAGTCAAAATAAGCATAAAGTTCAAACATAATGAAACAAGCTATTGAAACAGATTTTGGAAGAAAAAAATGTAGTGAAAAAGAACCTGTAAATGCCCAGTGGCTAAGATTTGATGTTATGGTTTCATTTTGGGGTTTCCATATGAGAGAGACGATTGAAAGAGTTGTTAGGATTTTGTTTTGAGAGAGACGAGTGAAAGAGTTGTTAGGGTTTTGTTTTGAGAGAGACGACAATTATTTACTGAAGCGAGAGATAATTTCGCTATATAAATAAGTATCACCTTTCACCTCGGTTGAAAACAAAAACCGTGGTGATATACAAGGTCAATCACATTATATATCACAATAAATGAAAAATTGGTTGTGCTGGGATTCGAACCATTTCACTCCATGTACATTTCACCACGGTTGTTACATATGACTGTTGTGACATGTACTTTAGTAAATACAAAAAAAAATGCCCAAAAATAAACTATTACCACGGTTAACACAATGGTCGTTGTAAAATTGGTGTCACGAAAGGTCTATTTTCTAGTAGTGAGTGAGTGAGAGAGAGAGAGAGAGAGAGAGAGAGAGAGAGAAGTTAATGGTGTATCCTACTTGGCTAAACTCAAAAGATGAATGAAAGATTGTTAGATTGGCGATGCCTTTAAAAAACACGAGTGTTAATAAAGATGACACCACTAATTTGTAACATGTTAACCACTTAATGAAGGAGAATGGAATGGGCGATATTAAGTTTACGAAAAAATGAGTTTAAAGCACGGAGTGCGCCTCAGAAAATAACTTATTGGTGCATGTTATGGGAAAAAGGTTGTTAATAGGTATCTCAAGGCACGACTAAAAAAGTATTGGTCAAAGAGAGGGAATAATGAGAGTTTGAAGATGAAATACTTTTCAAATTCTCTGACAAAAGACGCCTTTACATGGTTCACCACACTCCCTCCTCATTCCATACATAGTTGGATCTAGTTAGAGAGAGTGTTTCATGAACAGTTCTATATGGGACATTAAAAAATTATCCTTAAGGAACTGGCCAGCGTTAGGCATAAAATACCTGAGTTGATTGATAACTACTTGAACATGTTTTGACTTCTCAAGTAAAGGTTCTTTATGCAAGTCCCTGAACACGAGTTGGTTGAAATGGCCGCTGGTTGTTTAGACTATTGCATTAGGAAGAAGTTAGACACTCAGTATCTAAGGGATATTGCCCAGTTGGCAGATATGGTTCGACAGGACGATCGTTTGAAGGATGAAAAGGCTAGGCCGAGTAAGTACCATAAAAAGGAAAAAGTAGCTTACGTCAAGATAGACTAAATAGATCATTTATCGACACAGACAGTGACTTTGTCGAAGAGAATGAGGTCAATGTGGCAGAACTAAATCCATGACCTCCCTATGTGTGTAAATTATTAAAACCTTTAAATGAGGAAAATCCAGTTGAACCTAAAAATGAAAATTTTGTCACAAAAACATATACATTTGATGTAACTAAATGTGACAAAATTTTTGACCTTCTAGTTTTTGATGGTCAGATAGTAATCCTTAAAGGGTTAAAAGCACCACCTTATAACAGAGAAAGAAAAAAGGTTTTTGTAAGTTTCACAACTTTATTGGGCATAAAACCTCACAATGTTTCCTTTTCAAGGACCTGGTTCAGAATGCGTTTAAGGACGCAAGACTCAAGTTTTAAGAGAAGTAAAAAGCTCGACTAAAGGGTAAATTTGATTCTAAAGTTGAGGGGGTTTTGTTTGTCGAACCTGTGGATGTGTTCATGGTGGACATTACTGAGAGCACAGAAGAGGGTGAACCTAACTATGAAGAGCATATGAAAGTTGTTTTTCCCAAGGTTAAGGAAGAACGCATAGATTTTCTGAACACATGTAAACTCAAGGATTCATAGGTTATGCTATATGCATGCTTCAGCACCGTCTTCGACAAGGAATTGGCAAAAGAGTTGGAAAAAACCAAACCTGATCAATCAAAGAGATTTGATCGACGAAACCATCGCAAAAAATTCTTTTTTAACAAGAGGGGAGTCCCTTAAAAGACTCTCAGGCCTAAGACTTACGTCCCATTTGCTGATGTTCTTGTAAATGAGTGGTCTAGACCTGTAGGTGTCATACCCCAAATTTTGACCACTAAGATTTCCCATCATTATGAAAATCATCATCACAATATGGATGAACCATCATACCTCATCAATCTCCTCAGAGATGATTGAGCATTCACCACAAACAAGAATTAGGGTTTCAAGCCCTCTCAGAGCACTTAGACAAAGGATCAATCAAGAAATTACATGATCTTCAACTTGTCTAACATCTCAAACATCCACATAAAGGATCAAGAGGACTCCCACATCAAGAATCAAGCACAATGTTGCAGCATTCCAAGTGGATCAAGCCTCAAGATCGCTAGTGTCACCAAATTAGGGTCTTGGTCGACTGAGGCCTCCAGATGGAAATTTTCCTCTGGGCATGAGCCATTTCTTCAAAGCACAACTCAAGATACTCCAAGGGACCTCATGGACCCAATCATCGAGCCAATTTAACCTCAGGGGATGCATTTACCCAAAAAATCTAGAATTATGAGCCAAGACCTCAAGACATGATTTGAGGGTACCCAATACATTACATTGATCCATTTTCAACAATGGAGTGATCCAAGAAGCTTGATCCACAAGTTTCAATTTCATCAGGACCACAATTAGGGTTTCGAGGGAAAAGTCAACTGTTCCTTTGACTTTTGACCCAGACATGCTCCCAAACCTTGGGACATGATTCAATACACCCTAACACACCTATGGAATATATCCATTAGGTTTGATTTAGGTCAAGGACTTGATTTCACAAAGGATTGCACAGTTTGGATTTCATCCGATAAAAAGTCAACTGTGCACAAAATCAAGTTTGACTTTTTGGGATTTTTCACAATTATGGTTCCTTGACCCTAAAACAATGTTAATATGTGATTTGAATCATCATTCATCAAGAAAAATCAAAGAAACTGAGTTAACTTGTGAAAGGGGTAACCATAAAAAACTTAGAATTTTTCTAAGTTATGGAACAAAGTGGCTAGGGTACCAACTTCCAAGGACCATAACTTGATATCCAAGCAACCATTTTGGATGGTCCAAAGATGGATTTGTAGCTCCCATGGCATACTTTAAAATTGTCAACTACATCTCATTCCAATTCCTCATGGATTTTTAGTTATGGAGTGATCAAAATGGCTGAAAACATGAAAATGACATTTTTCCAACACTTAGTGAAATTTTCACTAAGTCAAAATCTGCCTTACTTTTTCCCAAATGTGGGACATTTTTCACCTTGATCCAAGTTAAACCAGGTCTAGGGGTGAACATCAAAGTTAAAGTATGTCATGAGGGCTTTCCAACAAGTACCAGATCATCTCCAAATTCCATTTGAGCAAGGAGATACAACCACTACTACGAAAAACCCATTTAACAATGGTTGGGAATGACATATAATGACGCGGGCGAAGGCGTTGTTATGTAGATTGTTGTTGTAAGTTTGCTGTTTCTACAATGGTCTGGAAACCGTTGTTGAAAGGCAGGACGCGCACCATATATCACAACGGTTATGATAATAAACCGTTGCGATACATACACTTAGGTTCTGGGTTCGAAACCCATCAGTAGCGAATTTATATAAAACATAAATTACTTATGATATCGGTTACAATATATAACCGTTGTTGTAAGTACCCTAAGTTTATTATATTAAATGTAGATTGTTTGTTTTCCAAACACCTCACTAAATAAATATACATGGATTAAATTTGATGAAGATGTCTATAATCTGCAAATTAAACTGTTCTTGAAAACCAACTTAAACAAACCAATGTTGTTTTCTGATTGCATTCGTATCATCGTGCATTTCATGCTCTTTTACATATATTGTGGTTTATTGATCTGACTCCTTCGATAAATCGCTATCTTCGATTATAGTTAAAGTTCCATAACAAGACATTGGATAATTTGCCTCATCTTTGATTTAACTATATTGGAAGATGGAGATGCATCTAAGGAGCCAGATCATTATACCATAATCTATATATAAAAGAACGTGAGATAAATAATGAGAGGTATGCAATCAGAAAACAACATTGGTTTATTTAAGTTGGTTTTCAAATACAACTTAATTTGCAAATTATAAGTATCTATGTCAAATTAACTGAATGTATTTTAAGTGAGGGTTAGTGAAACAAACAATCTACATAGAATATAATAAACTCAAACAAAATTCTATACCAGATCCAGATATTATAAACTCATATAATACGCTTGCTACCACCAGCAAACTTTAAGCGAGGGTTAGTTAAACAAACAATGTAAATAGAATATGATAAACTCAAACAACATTCTATACCAGATCCAGAAATTATAAACTGATGTAATACGCTTGCTTCCACCAGCATCATCACCCTGTATCATCCCTTTAACCTGAAAGGAAACAAAGCAAACTTCAAAAATGAGCATCCACAGTTGAAAACAAACCCTAAAACCATAATCCAGTGATGAGTAAAGAGAGGAACAGGAATAACGCACCTTTTAATGAAACTAATCGCGGAACAGGAATCAATTATGATGTTGAACTAGTTTGGGAAGCCATGAAAAAGAAATATAAGGAGGAAGAAGCTTACTCAAAAGCTTCATACTTCTTATACTTCTTTTCATTGCTTCTAAAACTAGAAAAAGTTTACTTACACTGTTGTTTTTTCATTTACTAACATCTTGTTCGTGATGCTATGAAAAAAAGGTACAAGGTGGATGAAGTTTCCATCATAGCTTCATGCTTCTTATAAATTTTTCCATAGCAACACAAACATTATGAAGTTTCCAAAGTATGGTCTTTGTTAAGGTAGTGAAAACGAATCTGAAAAAATGAGAACAATCAACAAAAACAACATGCAACAAACGAGATAATGGGAAATATCTAACAATAGATGGAAGAAGAAGAATACCTTAATGTATGAAGCACAAGATTCACGACTAATGGTGAAAACTAAGAGAAAAAATGGGTTCTAGGGTTTCACTTTGAAGGCAACGACGTTACTGTCAATTAAGTGAAAGTTATTTCGCTTATATATGGGTAAACTATTTCACAACGGTTAACAATAACAACCGTATAGATATGTATTTATTTATTATAAATATATCACTACGGTTTACCAGAATAACCGTAGTGATAACCCTTTTATCTGTGAATTTTAAAATAAATAAAAACCATATACATAGGTATTTATTTATTATAAATATATCACTACGGATGACCAGTAGAACCGTAGTGATAACCCTTTTATTTATGAATTTTAAAATAAATAAAAAAGAAAAGGTGGGCCTTAACTTCTAACTTAATGCATCTGCAGTTTAAACATCAACAATGTAATTCACAATGCATCTGTAGTTTAAACATCAACAATGTAATTCGAACCCTAATTCAACTATTACATTTCATAACAAAGTAAATATTAAACATAAAGGAGACAAAAAAACATAACATCTAGATATTTCCAGAAAACATCTCTGATTTCAGTTTGTTCTTCAAATTCTTATTCTTTTTCTTTAAATCCTCATACATAACCTTCAGATAGCCCACAGCTTCCAACTCTGAATTCATAATGCTCTCATCGTAATTTCCATCTCTTTCTCCCACGTCTTCACCCCATATGAACAAATTACATGTTTCATCGCTCCTCCAAAATGGACATCTCCAAAAAAGCCTTCCTTTATTTTGTCCCTTCTTGCATTGATACGAAACCATACGACCATCACAACCACAAAAATTTCCAGATCGAGATTTTACACTGGAACAAGACGTAGAAACACCTTTGGATGATTTTGTCTTCAAATGTGACATTGCAACACCTTAAAGTAGAACACTTTGTTGTTTTTGTTCTCTTCTTCCCGACAATGGTGACGGCGTTTGTGTTAGGGTTGTTTCAATGGATAAATTGATATATATACTTGGTGTTTAAAATACATAAAAAGAAGCTTCAATTTGTAACAACGGTTTTGAGAAATATCCGTCGTAATATCCTTATTATTTTTTAGTTAAATATTAATAAAACTTAAAAAGGGAGCATTTACATCAAAGGGATAAACTATTTGAGGGCGATGAGGTTCGAACCCATGATAGCTAGATTGTATCACCACGGTTTTCATAAAAACCGTTATTATACCCTTGAGATTTCTAATTAAAATAATACGCACGCATCCAGTACGCACTATAAGAACGGTGTATAGGATGTCGTTGTAAACCTGGCGTTGTTGTTTGGCCGTTTTGTAGTAGTGAACCCTTTGAACATGTCATCCTGAATTGATTTGTACAAGGCATATTTGTGCACATTGGCTCGATTTGTCTAAATCTAATAAATCCAAGCCTTGTCATCATTTTGGACACATCTGAGGATCAAATCCAAGGGGGGTGATCTGATCTCTAAGCCTCCAAAGTCCAAGAATCTATAAGTAGTATGCCAAACCTAAAAGAGCTAAAAAGTGCCAAGAGTCCAATTTTGTTTTCAAGTATTCAATGGATGCACCAAGGTGGCATGAACTGCGCCTATTCCAACTGAATTCAGTCCAAGTTTATCTCTGAACCAAAGCTACAAAGCATGTGCTCTAATCTCAAGTCAATGGCTAGAGGAGACTTGAGATTCCTTTTGCATAACATTGGCCAAAGGCCTGCTGCAGCCTCCATTCACTATTGATGCCAAAACAAACTTGACACACTATAAATAGGCCTCAATTGGGATCAGTTTGAGTACACCAAAGCACCCAAACTGATGCTTTCCTCAAAATCTCTCTCTTTAAGCCAAAATGCCTTCTTTTGCAAGGTAACTCTGAGTTTTTGAGTTAAAGAGCATTTCTATCACAGTTCATGATCCAAACACATCCGATATGTCATATCTAAGCTGTCCAAACTCTCATATGTGACCTGTAACACCAAAATCACAAAGTCCCCTCTCAAAACCTCAAAATTGGATTTTTTTTGCATTTTTCAAGCCATGTCTTGATTCAGTCACTTTCAAAACCAGATAAGACCTTAAACACACTCTAAATATCATCCTTGAACTGCCCAAATGGTTCCCTACATCTGGAACACCATTTGAGAGAGTTTCTATATTGGTCACTTTTGCCCCTTTTGCAAGAAAGAGCTCAAACTTGTTCCTGAAGGTTCCAGCTAGTGGTGATCATTCTAAAAGCTCCTAAGGGATCAATTGAGAGGGTCTAAAGCATCAAATTACTTCTGGCACAAGGAACTTGGTAGATAGCACAAAAAGCTCCTAAAGAGGTAGCATCACAACTTGAACTATTTGAAATATGCATTGCTTTGAAGTCCACTGATCATACACCTCTCATGCATGTTGTATATGTTGTGTTTGAACCAATTTTTCATGTAATTCTTGCCTGTACCATGAGGTAGCACAGAAAATGCAAATGGAGGCCTATTTCAAAACCACTATCGGGTTTTAAAATGGGGACCTCATATGAAAAAACCAAGGGCACCATTGGATTCCTTGTGAAATTCTAGGCAGTATATACCTAAATTTTGTCCCAATCCATGGAGAAATGAGAAATTTACAACCTTTACGTTTTGGACCAAAACCTTGCCTTGCCTTGCCTTGGCCAGGCCTAAAACAAGGCATGCCTTATGTAGTCATGGGGTGGTTTTGATACACGGATGTATCACCACCCCAGTGGTAGAAGGCGCGCACTGCAACCTAGGGGTCTGGGGTTCGAATCCCCCTCGCCCCAAACCCTCTTTTTACTTTTTTTTTTCCATTTTTACTATTTTTCATATTATTTTTAAATGGTTTAAAAAATTAATTTCTCTCTCAATTTTAATTATTTTTTATTGGTTCTTTTTGCAAAAAATCACAAAAATGTTAAAATATTTTATTTCAAAAAAAAAAAACAGATTTATATTATTTATTTAATATAGTTGGTATTTTTGTAAATAAATTCATTTTTATTGTTTTTAAACCTTTTAAAAATGAATATTCATCTTAAAAATCAAAATCAAATGAGTCCTAAATCATCTTGTGATTAAAACCTCATTTTTCAAACCTTAATCAAAAATCACAAGTAGTTTATTTAGACTTATTTGGTATTTTTGGCATTTTTATTCATTTTTATTAAAATGAGCACTTTTAAAAGAGAATGAAATTAGGGTTTCTTTGATTTTTACCCTAACAAATATTTTTCAAACACTCATGGGCCTCTTGATAGAGTGTAAGTCCCACCCCCTTTGTAAATAAAACAATTTTGGGCCTCACCATTGTATAAGTCCCTCTGTATATTTTCAAAAGTTCGGTGTGGTCGTCGCCTTTGTAACAAAATCTGTCATACCCCAAATTTTGACCACTAAGATTTCCCATTACTGTGCAAATCATCATCTCAATATGGGTGTGTAATTATGCCTCATCAGTCTCCCCAAAGATGGGTGAGTATTCACTACTATCAAAATTAGGGTTTCAAGCCCTCTCAGAGCTTTTAGACAAAGGATCAATCAAGGAATGACATGATCTTCAACTTGTCTACACCCTCAAACATACAAAAAGGATAAAAAAGGACTCCCACTTCAAGGATTAAGCACAAAGATGCTCCCTTCTAGGTGGATCAAGCCTCAAGATCGCCAGTGTCACCAAATTAGGGTTTTGATCGACCAGGGCCTCCAGATGGAAAATTTCCTCTGGGCATGAGCCAAAGATCCAAAACATAACCTAATATGCTCCATGGAACCTCATAAACACAATCATCCAGTCAATTTTGCCTCAGGGGATGCATTCATCAAAAATCAGGAATTAGGGTTTCTTGACCTAATTCACCCCTAAGTTGACTTTTGGGACCAATTATGAACCAAGACCTCAAGAGAGTATTTGAGGATCTCCAATATGCCATATTGATCCATTTGGAACAATGGATTGATCCAAGAAGCTTGAGCAACAAGTTTCAATTTCACCTGAACCACAGTTAGGGTTTCGCATGAAAAGTTAACTGTAACTTTGACTTTTGACCAGGACATGCTCCCAAGTCCTAAGACATGATTCAATATCCTCTATACCACCCATAGAATATGTCCATCAAGTTTGATTTAGGTCAAGGACATGATTTCCTAAAGAATTGCACAGTTTGGAATTCATCGGATAAAACGTCAACTGTGCACAAAAGTCAACTTTGACTTTTTGAGATTTTTCACAAAAATGGATTTTTAACCCTAAAATGATGTTTATGTATGATTTAAATCATCATTCATCAAGAAAAATCAAAGAAAATGGGATAACTTGTAAAAGGGGTAACCATAAAAACTTAGAAAATTTTCTAAGTTATGAAAAAAAAGTGACAAAGGTACAAACTTTGGAGGATCATAACTCCTAAACCACAAAGCCTTTTTTTTCCATCCAAGGCTTGATTTGTAGATATCATTGCCCTCTACAAAAGCTTCATACTGACCTATGTCCAAATTCCTCATGGATTTTGAGTTATGGAGTGATCAAAATCAAGAAAAGTCACTTTGTTCCAACACTTAGTGAAAATTTCACTAAGTCAGATTTTGCCTTGCTTTTTTCCAAATGTAGGGGCATTTTTCACTTGGATCCAAAAAGTATCAAAACCAAATATGATCAAACAGTTGTTGTATCATGTAAGGGCTTTCCAAAATGGCCAAGAACATCACCAAATTTAATTTGAGCTACGAGATATGACATTGGATAATTGCCTTGTTGAAATCTACCAAGGAAGGGCAGTTTTTGCACTTTTGCTCGATTTACCAAAATCAGCCAATTCCAAGCCTTGTCATCACTTTGGACACATCTGAGGATTGAATCTAAAGGGGACAATCACTAAGCCAAGCCTCCAAAGTCCTTGGAACAAGAAATAACATGCTAAACCTAGAATTGCCCAAAATGGGGACAAGACTCCAATTTTGGATTAGAGCATTCAATGGAAGCATCGAGGTGGCATGGACTGAGCCATTCTCAACTGAATTCAGTCAAGACTTATCCAAGACCAAGGGGACCAGCAGCCTGTGCCCTAACCTCTAGTCAATGGCTAGAGGAGACTTGGATTTTCATTTGCCAACATTGGCCAAACCTACTCAGCAGTTGTCATTCACTATTCCTTGCAAAACAAACTTGCTCTACTATAAATAGAGCTCAATTGTGATCAGTTTAAGTACACCAAAGGCCTACAACACTTGCCTTTCTCAAAATCCACTTCTCACTCTCAAAAATGCCTTTCTTAGCAAGTCACTATCGGGTTTTTCATTAGAGAGAAATTCCACTCAAACCAATCACACACACACACACACCTCATATACATCATATGTGAGCTGATCAAACACTTAAACAACATCTGGAACACTGATTTCTCATAATCACCAGTCAATTGCTCAAGGTTTTAACCAAAGTGCAGTTGAGATGCCATGAAGTGATCCAGCCAATTTCCATCAAGTCCAAGCATTCAAACACACTCCATAGGGTGTAGGGAAACTGTTCAGATCATCACAACTCATCTGTAACACCTCCAACTCAGAAATCAATTTGCTCTTGTTGTCACGACCTAGAGGTAAGCCTAAACTTGGTCATCTCTCAATCTATGCATATTTCCTCGCACAATACTTTTGCCAAATGTTCATAATCATGCATGGAATTTTTCCCCTCAAGTAATTGCTTTGTTTGAATTGTGTATTAAAAATCCAGCCTTCATGAAGAATTTAGGGTTCTTGAGGATTTTTCGTGATTTCTTGTTTTATGTTTAATTTAAATGAAATTAATTGCCATAGACATGATCGTGAGGTTGAAACGAGTTAATTGGTATGTGGATTGCATGATATGATCAAGTATTCAGTGAGATTGGATAGAAAATGCAAATCTGGGCAAGGCAGAAAATGCGCGTGTTCTTGGTCCATGTTCTTGGCGCCATTTTCACAAATTCAAATATTTGAATTTTGTGATTTAATTTAATTGATTCAAAAATTAATTTCTCTCTGAGTTTTAATGATTTTGAGTTGATTCTTTTTTTAATAATTCACAAAAATGTTAAAATATTTGATTTTCCCAAAAAAAATCCCAAAAATATTATTTATTTTATATATATGATATTTTTTCAAAGAATTAATATTTTAATTGTTTTTGACATTTTGAATATTTTTTCCATCTTGATTTTGCAACTTTTAATGACTTCTAATTATTTTGTAGGTCAATACTTAATTTTTGAAGCATTAATCCAAGATCACAATTTATTTTCCATATGTTAAACAATTTTGATCATTTTAATTGAATTTTTATTCTATTAAAATATATTTTGAAAACAAATTAGGGTTTTTGGATTAATTCAACCCTCATAAATCATTTTCAATACTTTGGGCCTCTATTAGAGTGTAAGACCTAACCCCCTTTGAAAACCAAACCATTTTGGGTCTCAATGCATTGTATAAGACCCACCACGTTTTCAAAAATCTCGGCGCGATCGCCATTTTAAACGAAAAATCATCTGGACCTACCCTCGTGTTATAAGCCCCACTCTTTTTCTTTTGGGCTTCTAATAGAGTGTAAGACCCAACCCTTTGTAAATACAACATATTTTGGGCCTCACGTATGGTATAAGTCCCGTTGTATTTCAAAAAAGTTTGATGCGATCATCATCCGTTGAAAAACAAATCTTGGGCCTACCCTCGAGTAATAAGACCCATTTATTTTCTTTAAGACTTTTTGGGCCTCTTGAGAGAGTGTAAGACCCATCCCTTTGTACAGAAAAATAATTTTTGGGCCTCAGTCACTTGTATAAGTCCCCCTGTACAAATTCAAACAGTGCGCTCACTGATAAAACCCTGGGCCTCTCCTTGAGCTGTAAGCCCCGAATCTTTCTTTTTCAAAGCACTTTCTCCTTTGATTTTGAAATATACTGTTGTTTTCAATATTTCTTTGTTGAACAACTAACCAAACAGCATGGAAGCTCTACAACCGAGTAAATGTTTATACGCTTTCATTTACCACTTTCATATACATATAACTGTATTGTGGGGCTGTTTCGCTGTAAGTCTTCTTTCATAAACTCATATCAACTATGTAATAATAGTATAAATATTTAGAGTTTCCCCGACAACTACGTCTAGCATTAAGCCATGTTGGTCACTCTTAAATACAAACAAAACTAGATCCCCATAGGATTACCAGGCACAGTCTTCCCTCCTCTTGGGGTTAAACAATATGGAGACATGAAAGGCAGCATTCTCGGTGAACCCTTTCATAGACTGTCACTCGTAGAAGTTGTCAAGAAACTCTATTCCCCAGAGATGATCTCTTCTCTGTGAATTGCATCTCTTGAGTTTCTTCCAAATTCTCGAACTTTCCTGACTTGATCTATTCTTTGTGAATAGCCTGTCTTGAACTTCTCGGGGTTTGGGGACCCACAGGCTTCTTAAAAGTACTTGTCAAGAAACTCTACTCCCCAGAGATGATCTTTTCTCCGTGAATAACATCTCTTGAGTTTCTTCCAAATTCTCGCACTTTCCTGGCTTGATCTATTCTCTGTGAATAGCCTGTCTTGAACTTCTCGGGGTTTGGGGACCCACAGGCTTCCTAAAAGCATCCCCGCCTCCTCTTGGGCGTTGTACAAGGACCCGTCGACTTCTTAGAAGTATTCACAGCCTCCTCTTAGGCTTCGTATAAATGATTTCTTCCTCCGGGAGTGAAAGCCTCCTCTTGGGCTTCATACAAGGACCACTCGGCTTCTTAAAAGTTTCCAGCCCCCTCTTGGGCTTCGTACAAATTGTCCCGACGACCACCTAAAGGTATAGGAATAGAAATCAGTCATCCTAATAGAACAGTCTTTCCAAGAGTCTACTACTGTTTCTCAAAGCATAGTACAAAAGATGAAACTCTAGACTTGGACAGTCTAATTTCCTTGAGTCTCAAAGGCATTCTCAAGCTCCTTCCAAAACTAGGAGATGAAACCCGTAGACTCGGACAGTCTCAATACCCTTCGAATTTCCCACTTCCTTAAAGAACAGGAAATATCCCTGATCCTCGAATCAAAATCCCTGAGTGCAAACATTACTCATATAAGAACTGATTTTCTCTTTAAATCAGCATACTGGTCTTGTCACTCAACTGAAACAGTCACCATAGCCTCCTCTTGGGCTTTGTACAATGATTCTCCCCAGCGGAGCTAACAATTTTAGCCTATATCCCGGGCTTCGTACGAGATACAAAAGACTCTCTTGTTGAGTCAAAACCTTTTAGCCTCCATCTCCGGCTTTATACGAGATACTAAGAGACTCCCTCATTGAGTCAATCACCATCTTTAGCCTCCATCTCGGGCTTCGTACGAGATACAAAAACACTCTCTTATTGAGTATAAAAGATTCTCCTGTTGAGTCAAAATCTTTTAGCTTCTCTCTCGTACTTCGTACGAGACACATAAGAACACCCTCTTGTTGGGTCAATAGCCTCCTCTTAGGCTTTGTATAAGAAAACCACTGGTTGATCCAATCAACCTTTTAGCATCAAAGTTGTGCCTCGTTCACAGTACGCAAACATCAATAACTCCTTCCCCTTCATCTAATCGCTGTAAGCGGCAAGCCTTTGGATCATCTACATCCATGCCACTGTCCCTCTTTTAGCATGAGAAATTCCTAAGGAAAGATGGCATTGCTCTAAACTGAGTTAAAGTCTTCCCCTTCAGGTTGGAAATCCCCTATAAAGGAAATTATGGCATTTCCGGATTCACAAATCTCAGTTAAAGTAATTCTCCTTTATAAACAGTTGTGACGGACAAACCCCTCTTTAGAGATGACAAATTATCTCTAAAGTCAAACCCTTTTAGCTTCACATCTTGGGCTTTGAACAAGATACAAACTACCTTCAGCTTCATATCTTGGGCTTTGAACAAGATACAAATAGACTATTTAGCTTCACATCTTGGGCTTTGAACAAGACACCAAAACAACCATTTCCTCCCATAGAATAGGAGCAACTACGATCGCTCTGATTTCCCTGTTTTGGAAGAAAACGGGAATACGTAGGCATAAGATTGAAAGAAAAATCTTAGCGAGCACACTAAACAAAAAAACCAAAATCCCATACTTTCATACATCCGTCCTAACATCTTAACCTCCCACCCATCGACCGAACACTACTTTTAACAAAATAAACCTAATAGAGACCTCAAATCTTTGTAGCATCTGTAAACCAACAGTTTCGACTGTTTAACCTCAGTTTGCAAGCAGGGTTAATTTGAGACATCTATTTCTCTTCCTTCATCAGCTTCAATAGGATAAAAAATGAATCGAGCTGTAGATACCAAAGAGCGGTAGTGCTTCGCAACCACGTCCAAAATCGCTCGCTACAGAAAAATGGCGACTTCACTGGGGAATGTGTCATTAGGATCTGTCTCACCTTTGTAGCGAGATCTTGTTCTCTTCCCATCTATTAGGTGGAAACTTTAAAAGTGGCGCCCCGCGGGGCCGGTCTTTCTTTCTTTTGGGGATAGGACTCTTTGTTGACTTCACTAGGATCTTAGGTAAAAAAAAAACCCTTTAAGTTGGGAAGGAACCACAGAATGGCGTCTCCGCCGGGGAACCATTTTCTGTCAGGAACTTAAGATTCTTAGCTTTTAAAAGGTCTAGGACATTAGGACAAATATATATATTGCTTTTCCTAATTGGTATCTGTGTTTATTTTTCTGCTAATGGGAATGCGTGTGATGCCGCATGTGGAAAGATTGAGTATACACTTAAGATAAGTGATGGCGACGAGGTCGACCATCAACCTCAGTGGAGGCTTCCCAATGCAACCCATTCCTTCTCATAGGCAATTGGCCGATTGTGACGTCTAAGAAGCTGATGAGCCAACCCTTTTGTAGTGCGGAAGCTATCGGAAATAGTTGTCACGCGATACTACCCTCATTTGAGGCTGATGATCTATTCTCGGTGAATAGCATTTACTCTAAGATTTCATACAGCTCGTTGGCGATCTGCTTGCTGTTTGTTATCCTGGGAGGAGCTGATGATTTTGAGTACAGGTACAAAAATCACCTTAATATAAACCTTTGGGGATGGGTAGAGCCTTGACTTCATGACAACGACCTTTTGACCCCATGTTTTTTCTATGTTTTGTGAGCTGCATTCATGTATTCATTTGAAAAACATTAAAACATTCAAAAAAAATTCTCTTCTAGTCTCTCTGTTTTTCAAATTAAACTAAGACTGTGATTGCAAATATCAGAGAAAATGATTACGCTAATGGATTTCGGTAGAAGGAGAACTCATAAGTACACCTTCGGGATTCCAAAACTAGAGGATTTAAGAGGTTTGGCGAGGATGATCACAAACCAAGAGGCTTTCAGAGCCAAGTACGGAGGTTTGCTATCTCTGCTAAGAGTCCATGTGATTGAGGGAATCATGGATGCGCTCATTCAGTTCTACGATCTGGTCTATCATTGTTTTACATTCCCGGATTACCAGCTAGCACCAACGCTGGAGGAATATTCTCATCTGATTGATCTACACATCACTGTTCGAGCTCCATTTTCTGGACTGAAAGAAATTCCAAAGAATCAGACCATTGCAAGAGCAATTCATTTGGACGAGTCTGAGGTCAGGACTCACATGACCACTAAGGGTGGCATACAAGGTTTGCCAGCCCAGTTCTTGACAAAGAAAGCCCTGTACTTCGCCAGTACCGGGAACGTGACTGCTTTCGAAAGCATCTTTGTTTTACTCACCTACGAGTTATTTATGTTGCCCAACATTAATAACTTCGTCGATATCAACGCCATTAAGGTTTTCCTCATTAGAAACCCTGTGCCAACTTTGCTCACAGATGCGTATCATTCTGTACACTTAGGGAATTTGTACAGTGGAGGGGAGATCACATGTTGTGTACCTCTGCTTTATAAATGGTTTATCTTCCATTTGCCTAAGTCCGCTGCTTTTTGGGATCACAAGAGTGCCTTACGTTGGTCGCATAAAATCATGTCTCTCACCAACTCTGACATTGATTGGTGTAATAGGATTTATGACGGAATCAGGATCATTGAACGTTGTGGAAACTTCCCCAACGTACCCATTATAGGAACTAAGGGAGGAATCAATTACCATCCAGTTCTCGTTCGTCATCAATTTGGATACCCGATGAGACATGTCCCACAGGGTGTTCATCTGGAAGGTCTTTTCTTCAAGGAAGGAGAAAGTGACAGAGCACTAAAGACGAAAATAGTGCACATCTGGAAACATGTTCATAAGAAAGGACGGGAGTCTCTAGGAAAACCGGACTGTGTCTCGGTGGAGCCTTATCTCCACTGGGTACAAACAAGAGCTCTCAAGCTAAAGATGCCTTATCCTCATCACGGAGTTCTTCCACCGAGGGAGTCTGTCATGTACTTCATGACTGAGACTGAAAAGCTTCAGGTTACTCTCAACAAAGTTCAACGGGAGAGGAGGTCTTGGAAGAACAAGTACCGTACCCTCAACGTGGAGTGTGTCAAAATACATCAACTACTGAAAGAAAAGGACGCTCTGATTGAAATTTTGGAGCAACATGCTGTAGAGAATCAAGATGACCAAAGGAATTTGCTCGCTCCTTTCACCTGGCAAAGGAATGACAACCCGACAACGGCCCAAGTGCCCCGGTCAAAGAAAAGGAAAGTACCAGAGTCAGCACCCGATTTCTCTTCAGAGAGGGCTCGGGACCCATTAGCTTAGGTTTCTGTTTCTGCACCTTGTAATCTACTGTATTTCCATTTCTGTAATCCTTTGAATTCAATAAAAGGGGTTTCCCCACTGTTTGATATTTGCAATCTAATTGTCGAAGTTTATTTTAATTAAACCAAAAAACAATTAATATAATCATTACATTCATCATTCTCACATTGCGTATTCTTCTTACCTACGAACCTCACATTTGTGTCTCGAATCTAGAGTCAAACTGTCTCATTCGTACAATACTCGGGCCAATCGTCAGAAAAAGATGGATGATCTTAAGGAAGAAAACATAGAGTTGAAAGAAGAGATCGACGCTCTGAGAGAGGATATGAGAAAGCTTCGTAACGACATGCAAGCCATGGCAGAAGCTCAGCTACAGAGGACTGTGATCTCAGAGATCACCTCAACCCCCATAGTAGAGAAGTATGATCCTAGGTATCAAATGCCGAAAGATCGTCCTTGGGGCATGCCTGTTAACTAAATCCTGGAAGGATATGTTCCGCCGATCGCTGAAGATCAGGGAATCATAACAAAAGCCGCTGGGCTTGAAGGTTACAAACTTTGGGAAAGCGAAGATACCAGGGGCATACTGAAGACTCCTGAAGGTTACAAACTTCGGGAAACGCCAAGATTCACTGCTGTAGTCACGGTACCACCCCCTGTGGTGCATACGGTCCCGGAAGGACAGATTCCACCGATACCTTCTGGTAAGAAGGAAACTATGTTCGATAGAATGGATGAATTCCAGGAACAGTTCCTAGAAATGCAGAAGGAACTGCAAGCCATCCGCGGTCAGGATTTATTTGGAAAGGACGTCGCAGACCTTTGTCTGGTCCCCAATATGAAAGTTTCGCACAAATTTCAAGTGCCCGACTTTGAAAAATACAAGGGTAACTCTTGCCCTCAGAGCCATCTGGTGATGTACGCTCGGCGAATGTCAGCTCAGACGGAGAATCAGGACCTATTGATTCACTACTTTTAGGATAGTTTAACCGGTGCCGCACTCAAATGGTACATGGGTTTAAACCGTACTACGATTAGTACATTCAGAGATCTTGGTACTGCCTTCGTCCAAAAATACAAATACAATTTGGACATGGCACTGGACAGAGATCAACTCAGATCAATGTCACAAAAGGACAAGGAAACCTTTAAGGAGTACGCTCAGAGATGGCGCAAAATTGCCGCTCAGATTTGTCCACCTCTTGAGGAAAAAGAGATGACAACACTACGCTAAAAATATGTTTAGACAACACCTAAAAACAACGCTTTTATACAAAAGCGCTGCTAAAAAGAATAAAAAAATTTCGCTAAAAAAAAGCGCCTTAAAAGAAAGGCTTTAGAAAGCGCTTTTCAAAAGCGCTGTAAAAGACTGCCACCTTAGACCACCTTAGAAAGCGCTTTCCAAAAAGCGCTGCTATAGGTATTACTTTAGAGAGCGCTTTTAAAAAGCGCTGTCTAAAGGCCACCTTAGAAAGCGCTTTCAGAAAGCGCTCTTATAGGGCTCTAATTGATTTTCACTTTAGAAAGCACTTTCTAAGGAAAAGCGCCCTCTAAAGTCCTTTACTAATTAAAATATAAAACAATTCTAAACATTTTCAGAGACACTTCTATTCATTTTCTCTCTCGACCATTTCTCTAAACCCTTGCCGTCGTTCTTGCATGCCATTATTACCGTCGTTCTTTGCTGTTGTCATTGCCGTTACCGTCACTGTTGCCATTATCGTCGTTCTTTGTTCTTCTTAACTTGTCGTCGTTCTTGCATTCAGTTCCCGTTCGAAACTCTCCTTTGTTCTTCAGTTCAGGTATTCTTCAGTTCCCATTATCGTCCTTCGTTTTTCTTTGTGAGCAATATTTAACAACTCTAGCTTATTGAATGTCATTGTTAGAAAAATAATAATAATATTGTCGAAAAATGTTCTGTTTGTTCTCAATATTCAGTTTGCATTACTTCCTTCGTAGAAAAATGTTCAAGATACTGTTGTTGCTTCTCAGTAACTTGGACGATAAGCATATCACATGTTTGATGTAATGCCACACAGAGAATGACTTGTTCTGTAATCAGTCATATATATATTAATAGTATTTTTCATTCTATTTTTCCATAATATGCAACCTTGTTTTGTTTAAATTATAGAATCAGAGAAAATTAGGGGAATTCTTAGGGTATTTACTGTGATATGAATAGAGTTTTAAGAATGTAACCAATGTCTAGTTTTTAATCAAGAATGAGCCACTATTCTTTGATAACAATTATGTTGCATTTGTTGTGGTTGCATATTTTTCCAGTGTAATTCATTGGCTGCAGTGTTGCTGAGTCAATGTGACTAATTCTTTTGTTGCTTTTAAATGTTGGTATTTGACTGTTATTCCTTTTTTGGTTAGAATGTGATTCAAACATTTGGTTACCACTTATACAAGTGATACTGCTTATTTTCGAAATAGATTCTTCATAGATGAATGATGATAGCTGAGTCAATTTGACTAATTCTTTTGTTACTTTTAAATGTTGGTATTTGTCTGTTATTCCTTTTTTGGTTAGAATGTGATTCAAACATTTGTTAGAATGTAATTTACATCTCTAAAGGTAATTAGTTGTTCTCTCTCGCCACTGTAATTATATATAACTTATATCATTCAATGGATTATGGATTTTTATATTTGTCATTTAATTTTTGTTTTTTTCTTTCTTACAGGTAAAATGTCTAATAACCAGGAAGACACCCACGAGACACATGATACACAGGAAGCTCAGAATGAAGCTTCGAATGTAGAACATGAAATAAAAAGAGGAAAAACCATTATGAAGAGAATCATCCGTGCTAGAGATAAAGGGATGAGATTTGATGTACATTGGAGTGACCAGAACCAACTAGTTGAGCCTAACGGTTCAATGTTGGCTTCATACATTGGTTCACTCGTCCGTCAGCACATTCCAATCACTTGTGATAATTGGAGGAGTAAAGCGTTGGATGCCGGTAAAGAAAAGATATGGACCGAGATAGAGGTACTTACCAAATATGATTGATGTTATTAGATTTTTGTTGACGATTAAGTCTTTACTTTACTTATACTAACACACTTTATGTTTATATGTGTATGTTTTTTTGTAGAGGTCCTTTAATATTGAAGAAAGCCGGAAAAAGTATTATCTTCAATTGGCCGAAAAGAGACACAGAGGGTTTAGAGCCTTGTTATCAAACAAGTATCTTAGGGATGAAGACAAAAAATTTGTTGAAGGAGAACTTCCACCTTTGTATGCGGATTTGATTACACCGGAAGAATGGAGCCTTTTTGTAGACAAACGGGAAACCGAAGAATTCAATGTAATGTTATCTTGTCATGTCTATTGATTGTATTATATATTTATTTCATTAGTTTGTTTTGATATGACTTAAACTTGTTTATCCAGAAATTGAGTGCCATTAACCACGAAAGAGCATCAAAGCCCGCGTATCCATACAGAAAAGGGCGTTTGGGATATGCACGGTTACAACAAAAATTGGTAAGTATATATTAATACTATGATTTTATTAATTGTATTATTGTGTTATAATTGATGAACTTATTATTTAACTAAATGTATACTTAGAAGAGAGTCAAAGTGAAGAATCATCACTTCCGGAACATGTTTTGTGGAAGGAAGCTCGTGTGGGTAAGGGTGGAGCTGTTACAGAAGATGTTCAGCATGTTTATGAAGAATGTGTAAGTATAACATTATGTCTCAAAGTTAATTGAAATTTTATTAAATTATAATTAATTTTTAATCCCCACTAATAATTTTTGATATGTCAATGAATTTCAGGAGAATCTATCTAAATCCATACCCGCAGATGAGGATGATTGCAGGAGCATTCTTAGTCGAGTGCTAAATGTTCCTGAGTATCCCGGTCGGGTGAGACGGAAAGGATTTTTTGTGACTCCATAATCCTTGTATAAGCAATCAAAGAAAAAAAATCTCACCACCCAAGAAATCATGCAAACTGTGATGGCACTGCAAGTGCAAGTCCAAGCATTGCAGCAGGATAAAGAGAGATATGAGGCGGAAATGCGCGGTTCCGGTTTGAAAGATGCTAGTGACAAAGCTAGTATCAATTCTCCAAATAAAATTCCCGAGGTAATTAGCACATATTTATTTTAATTAAATTAACACATTTATTTTAATTGACCTTTATACATATTAACAGTTACATATTTATTATTGCTTCAGGGCATTTCATCTTGTCAGCTGTATTTGTCGTTTCCGACTTATCGCATGGCTGGCAAGGGAAAAGTGCATAACTTTGTGGGAGCGTTACTTCACCATCATCCACTCCCACAAGGTTATCTGAAAATGTCGGTTGATATCGGTTAGATACGGATGCGTTACTACCGATACCAGACTCGGTTTCAGAGGTTACATTGCTGCGGGATGCAATAGGTTCGTTTGTTGCATGGCCGTTAGACCTCATTTCCATAGGTGATGAGGTATGTTGAAAACCATTACGAATCTCTTAGTATTCAAATGTCAATTCTGAACGATTATGAAAATCATTCTGAACCATTACTTACATTTTTTTACATGGTAATGTTAGACTCCTACAAAACCCGCAGCAAAGAATAAAGGGGTTTTGCGACAAAACGAGTCTGTTGAATCACACAGAGAGGTAGATTTTAAGTGTTATTCTATTATCCGAATTCAAAAGTTTCATGATTTTCTACTTTACCTAACTTATATGATTGTTAGGTTCCTGCTCAACCATCACAACAGACTGGCAAGAAAAAAGCTCCTACAAGGACCGTGAAGGAAAAAAGACCTCACTTTCAGACGTGTCTAGAAACACTTATGTCAATGTCAGATTTGATGCAAGCTGCTATTCGTCAAATCAACATGGACGAAGGTGTTTTTGGTTTTCCTCATTCCGAGATAATCGGAAAAGAGGACATGGAGCAGGTTATCAATCATACTGAATTAGGCATCAGTGTTATGCATTCATACATCTGGTACTCCAATCAATTTATTATTTATTTAGTTGAACAATTTATTTACACATTTCAATGATAATAGTATAATGTTTATTATGTTTTTATTTAAGGTGCATGTATGAAAAATTCATGCGGGGGATGGATTTGTCAAACAAATTCCGTTTCTTCTGTTGTAACATTGTTAATGCACCCAGAATTGATATGAATGCAACAGAAGTAAGAGACCACTTACTTGACAGATTTATGGCCAGCAACACAGAAAGTCTGTTTCTTTTACCATATAATACTGGAAACGGGTAAGATTTTCATTCTAATTTCATTCTAATCTTTAATTTGTATCTTTTGCGTAGAAATTATCCATCTAAACTTTTGTTATATTTTACAGTGGACACTGGCTGTTGGTTGCCATTAATCTTGTAAGAGAAGTGGTATATTATCTTAATTCATTGGATACCGATTGGTCCACGTATCAAAATATGAAGGATGTGGTTGACACGTAAGTGAGATTGTTCGAAATATTTGTGTGTATTTGTATATTTAATTATTTCTGTGACATTGTTCTAAGTTTACGTTTTTCTTTTATAGAGCTATACTAGTGTACCGTGCACAAAGAGAGATTCGAGTAGCACGGGCTAGAGCAACCAATGTTACATGGGTCAAAGTGGAGGTAAATTAATTTTCACAATGTTGCTTATTAGTGATGCTACTTGATAACACAAAACATCTATATATTATTTCTTATTTAATTTGTTTGTCTATGTGTAGTGCCCTCGTCAGCGTAATGGCATAGACTGCGGGTACTTCGTTTTGAGGTTCATGAGAGAAATCATTCAAATGGAACAATTGGAGATTCCTATCATGGTATGTATGGATTTATAACTTAGGATTTATTTTAATATTTATCGGATATGTCATATAATTTATTATTTTTAACTAAATAATGTGTATTTTGTTTTGTTATGTAGTATTTCGAAGATATGGCGTGTTCTTGTTACACAAGGAAACAATTGAATTATATTACGGAAGAATTGTGCGAATTCTTTCTTCTAAGAAGAATTCTTTGAATGTATAGTTTTGTGAATGTAAATTTTAGTTTTGTGAATATAAGGAAATTCTGTTGCAAGAAGAATTCTGTTGTAAATTCTAGTTTTGTGAATAGAAGGAAATTCTGTTGTAAATTCTGTTGCAAGAATTCTGTTGTAAGAATTCTGTTGTAAATTCTAGTTTTGTGAATAGAAGGAAATTCTGTGTTTATTGAAATGTATATGAATTCTGTTGTTGCAAGAATTCTATTTATTGAAATGTATAAGAATTCTGTTGTTGCAAGAAATTCTATAAGAAATGCAGGTTTGAAACTATGCAGGTTTCTGCATAAAAAAAATGGTTAAAATGGGATTTTTAAAAAAAATCTTTAAAATTATACGTAGACAAAAGACAGTGCTTTTGAGAAAAAAGCGCTTTCTAAAGGTATAGGAAAAAAATCAATAAAATTATAGGTATACTTTAGAGAGCGCTTTTAAGGAAAAAGCGCTCTCTAAAGTTCCCTTTAGAGAGCGCTTTTCGGGAAAAAGCGCTCTCTAAAGGTATATAAAAAAATCATTTTTCGTATACATTAGACAGCGCTTTTCAAAAGCGCTGTCTAAAGTCCCCTTTAAAGAGCGCTTTTAGGGAAAAAGCGCTCTCTAAAGGTATATAAAAAAAATCATTTTCCATATACATTAGACAACGCTTTTCAGAAGCGCTGTCTAAAAGCACCTTTAGAGAGCGCTTTTGAAGAAAAAAGCGCTTTCTAAAGTATATAAATTTTTTTTTTAAATTTTAAACGTATAAGCGCTGTCTAAAGTCCCCTTTTAGAGAGCGTTTTTTCATAAATAAAAAAACGTTGTCTTTATCTACGACAGCGCAGGCTTAGGCAGCGCTTTTAAGCGCTTTTATAGGGCAAAAAAAGCGCCCTCTTTTCCCTCTTTTCCCGTAGTGCAAAGATCTTCTTAAAGACCTTAAGCTCATTTTACTACGACAGAATGGTTGCCAGTGCGCCCAGTGATTTCACCGAGATGGTGGACATGGGAGTTCGTCTTGAGGAAGCCATCCGAGAAGGACGTTTAGCAAAAGACGTTGGATCATCAAGTAGTACAAAATGATACGGTAGTGCTCTCCCTAAGAAAAAAGAGCAAGATATTGGGAATATCTCTCTCGGAAAGCAAAGGCGACGGTACCAACCGGTAGCAGCTGTAACTCCTGCTATCAGCCCTGCGACCTCAGGTTGCACATAGCCAACCTAATCAGCAAAGGACACAACAACCTCTTCAGCAGGCTCGTCCTTCATACAATAACAATCGTACAACGCGGCCACTAGGGTTTGATCCTATACCCATGTTGTACGCATAACTATTTCTGTTACTACTAGCTAAGGGGCACATCCAGACTAAGTCTCCTCTTACAGTACCAAAAAATCCGCCTTTTTGGTTTAAGGTGGATCAGACATGCCCTTATCATCAAGGAGGACCAGGGCATAACATAGAGAATTGTCTCAATTTCAAATCTGACGTGCAAAAGCTTGTTAGGAGCGAGCTCTTATCTTTCAAAGATACGAATCCCAATGTTCTCACGAACCCACTGCCTCAATATGAGAAAGTTGCAGTCAACCTAATTGAGAAAGAATTTAACAATGTCTATCAAATTCACGATGTACTCTTGTTGAGGACCAATCTGGTCAAGATGCATTGTAGACAGAATGGGTACGGCCATGTGCCACCTCATAATTATCACTAGTGTGATGTCTGCTCTAAAAGTAATCAAGGATGTTCTGTGGTGCAAGCAGCTCTACAGGAACAGATGGATCTCGGATGGATCCAAGAGCACCGAGTTCGTGGAGTTAACATGGTTTATATGAATTCCAACGTCATTCAGAACCACGACATCCGTGCGATGAATGCCAACTTGGTGGCAATACATTTAAGGCAAAGCCAGTATCATAATCTACCGCGGCACGATTAAAATTCCTGTCTGACTTGCTCGGTAAATAAACAGGGATGCTCTTTCATACAGGATGCCCTCCAGCGTCAGATGGATCTTGGATGGATCCAGGACTACCATGATAGGAATCCCTATCAGATCAATATGGTTTAGATCTTCGACATTCGCTTGATGAATACCAACTTGGTAGAATTGCATGCTGAGCAGGTCCGACTCGGATTCCTGATATCACACAATTATCGCAGCTGTAAAACGGGTTGTGAAAACGATCAGGGGTGTGCCCTTGTCCAGGAGGCACTTCAGAACTTGTTAAATCATTGGTGGATGCCAATCTACATGGATGAAGATACTCAGCAAATTAGTATCAATAACAGAAACCCCACTCGGCGTCAAAGTCAGGATGTCCGATCTGTGGAAGCTAACCTAATAAGGTTACATTGTATTCAAAGTGGGCGTGGCCAGGTGCCACCACACAATTATGAACGTTGTGGAGTCTGTTCGGAAAGTAACCAAGGGTGCTACCTTGTGCGAGCATCTCTCCAGGGGCAGGTGGATCGTGGAGAGATCCGCCCATATCCAGGTTCCGGACCCATCAATTGGTCACCGAACTACCTTTCCAATCAAATTGAGGACGTTGTCGTCATCTCTGATCATCAGAGAACTAGGGATGTTTTCACCATTATCCCTCTGCTTGACGAATCAAGAATTCCCAACCGGGAACGGATCGAGATTACCTACGATGGTCAGAAAAATCAGAAAGTTCCTATAGTCATCTATCTACCGGGACCATTACCATATGAATCAACTAAGGCTATCCCTTATAAATATGGTGCAACAACAGTCAAGAACGGAAAGGAAATTCCATTACCTTCCGTCGTGAATATTGCAGACATCAGTCGAGTAACATGGAGTGGTCGAATTTTCAACCGAGGAGTTGGAGAACTTAACAAAGAAAAGGAACTTCAGACAAAAGCTCCCAATCCACCAGTCGGTCAATCCTGTAATCCCGACCTTTCGAAAAATGATGATGAGATGCAGAAGCTCATCCAAAGGAGTGAATACAACATTGTTGATTAGCTATTACAGAATTCTTCAAAGATCTCGGTATTATCATTGTTACTCAGTTCAGAAGCGCACATGAGGGCTCTACAGAAAGTCTTGGAGCAAGCCTTTGTGGAACAGGATGTAACAATCAGACAGTTCGATAGTATTGTCTCTAACATCACTTCCTGCAACAACTTGGGATTTAGTGATGAGGAATTACCTAAAGAGGGTCGCCGTCATAACATGGCACTCAATATCACAGTCAACTGCCAGGATGATGTTTTAGCCAGCGTACTGGTAGACACAGGGTCAGCCCTGAATGTTATGCAGAAGTCCACTTTGACTCAATTATCATTCAAAGGCCCTCCAATGAGAACCAGCGAGGTCGTCGTTAAAGCGTTCGACGGATCCAGAAAAATGGTTATCGGCGAAGTCGACCTTCCCATAACTATTGGTCCTCACACTTTCCAAGTCACCTTCCAGGTCATGGACATCCGGGCAATGTACAGTTGTTTATTAGGAAGACCTTGGATACATCAGGATGGAGTGGTCACTTCAACGCTCCACCAAAAGCTAAAGTTCATCCAGAACGGCCAACACATCACAGTCTGCGGGGAACAGGCCTTGCTCGTCAACAATTTATCGTCATCCACTTATGTGGAACCAGAAGGGATAATCAGAACCCAGTTCCAAGCGCTTTAGTTACACAAGGACGATCAATCCGGAGGAGGAACTTCGATTTCCCCATACAAAGATGCTATTAAAGCAGTCGAGAGTACCGATACAATAGGATGGGGACAGCTTGTCATTCCTACTAGCAATACAACAAAGAAGGGTCTTGGTTTTTCTGCAACCTGTACCCGGACAACTGCTAACGATGAAAGTCTTCATCCCATTCATAACTTCTTCCACAATGGAGGTTTCCTTCACCCAGTGTCTCAAATAGTCCATGCTATCAATGAGGAGGATCCCTCCGACATAGATGAGGAATGGAAGTCTTATCTTAACGAGGACTATTATATGTCTCAGGAAGAGGTGCCTATGCCATTTTGCTATCCCGCACAGAGTCCGAGATTTATACCACGGTCAGATGTCGAAATGATATACGGAGGTTGTGATCCGGAAGGATGTCGTACTCCGCCAAATTCATTAGAGGAGGACACTCTGATGAAAGACAACTTTGACCACAACTACTATGGCCCGATGGATGGCCTGCCAATGTGGCAGCCTTACCCAGGAGACTTGGGGCCAGAAAGTCAGCCGAGTAATGAAACTCAGCTGAGGATCATTGAACAGAATACATGTGTCCCCACCATGTCATGGGATCAACACTCAGGTCATTCAGAAACTACTCAACATGACGATAAATTTGCAACGTTTGCAGGACTTGAATTCATCAACTATGTTTTTCCCGTGTGGGACACCTTGGGACAACCGAGTGGAAAATACGACTATATGGTCAAGTACAACGCTCCCTAAAGCTCTCGTATCAGGCTCGAAGATATCCAGCCAACTAGATGGGGAGATACAGCTGAGACCACCAATGCTATGCAAAATGTAACAGAGGAATTCTCCTATGACAACTCTGCCTGGGAGACAGATTCCAATGATCCTGCTCCACCAGAAATCAGCGTCATTTCTAAAGACAAATCAAGGAAGGTGCCAGAATTTGTGATTCACCGAGGAGTTCGCCGCCAATGGGTTGCTGTCGATGTTCCGAAGGTCGTTCGCCAATCAAAGTAATTGCCATCTTTAACCTTTCACCCTGCCCAGGTGAAACAGATGTTTTGATAGGGCTCGCTTTCTGTAAATTTTCCCTCTTCGCTTCGCCCAAAGCGACAGAGTTTTGTTTTATAGGGCTATAGTTTCAAGGATCGACTTGTTCATTAATAAAATAACGTCGTTCTGTAATTTCTGCATTAATTGCTATTTTCTCTTTTCACTTTTCTCAGAAAATGGTAATCCTAAAAAACAATTCAATAATAAAAACAAGCAGTAATAAAAAAATACACCGCACACACGTTTGCATTCTCTCTGTCTCTTCTAAACACGAATCATCACGTCATGCAGATTGCTTGTTTTAAACCCCGTTGAAACATACGATCCAATGCCTTCTCCCAACTTTGAATTCCCGGTATTTGAGGCTGAAGAAGAAGATAACAACGAAATTACAGAAGAGATCTCCCGACTACTCAGACAAGAGGAAAGGTCCATTGAACCTCACAAAGAGCTGTTGGAAACGGTAAACTTGGGTTCGGAAGAAGAGAGAAAAGAAATCAGGATTGGGGCACTGCTCAGTCCAATTGCCAGAGAGGGTTTGATAAAGCTTCTCAAAGAATTCCCCGATGTATTCGCTTGGTCCTATCAGGATATGCCAGGGTTAGATACCAGCATCGTGGAACATCATTTACCGTTAAGATCGGAATGTCCGCCAGTAAAGTAAAGGTTGAGGCGCACTCATCCGAACATGGCCATCAAAATCAAAGAGGAGGTACAATAACATATTGATGCGAGTTTCCTTGCCACGTCAGAATATCCTCAATGGTTAGCCAATATCGTACCTGTTCCGAAAAAGGACGGAAAAGTCAGAATGTGTGTTGATTACAGAGATCTGAATAAGGCTAGTCCAAAGGATGACTTTCCTTTACCACACATTGACATGCTGGTTGACAGTACAACAAAGTTCAAAGTTTTCTCTTTCATGGATGGATTCTCGGGCTATAACCAGATCAAAATGGCGCCTAGAGATATGGAGAAAACTTTGTTCATCACCCCATGGGGTACCTTTTGCTACAAGGTAATGCCGTTTGGTTTGAAGAACGCCGGGGCAACCTATCAAAGGGCCATGACTACTCTGTTTCATGACATGATACATAAAGAAATCGAAGTGTATGTCGATGATATGATTGCAAAATCTAAGACAGAGGAGGAGCATGTGACCCACCTGTCAAAACTATTCGAGCGTCTGAGAAAATACAAACTCCGCTTGAATCCCAACAAATGCACCTTCGGTGTCTGTTCAGGGAAACTCTTAGGGTTCATCGTCAGCCAGAAAGGAATTGAGGTTGATCCTGACAAGGTTAAGGCCATTCAAGAAATGCCTTCTCCGAAAACTGAAAAACAAGTCAGAGGATTCCTGGGACGTTTGAACTACATCTCTAAATTTATATTCCTCATGACTGCCACATGTGCGCCGATTTTCAAGTTACTCAAAAAGAACCAGGATTGGGTTTGGATGAAGATTGTCAAACCGCCTTCGACAATATTAAGGAATATCTGTTGAATCCTCCAAGTCTATCACCTCTAGTGGAAGGAAGACCACTGATTATCTACCTCTCAGTCTTGGAAGACTCAATGGGGTGTGTACTTGGCCAACAAGACGAAACCAAACAAAAAGAGTCTGCCATTTACTATCTAAGCAAGAAGTTCACCGATTGTGAAACTCGCTACATGATGCTCGAGAAAACTTGCTGTGCTTTGAATTGGGCAGCCAAACGTCTGCGCCAGTACATGATTCGTCACACTACTTGGTTAATCTCTGAAATGGATCCAATCAAGTACGTCTTCGAAAAACCTGCTCTCACGGGAAGGATTGCCCGTTGGCAGATGTTGCTATCAGAATATGACATAGAGTACCACGCTCAGAAAGCCGTTAAAGGAAGTATTTTAGACGATCATTTGGCTCATCAACCGATTGATGATCAAGAATCAATCGGGTTCGACTTCTCAGATGAAGATGTCATGTACCTAAAAATTAAAGACTGCGACGAACCGCTACCCAGTGAGGGGCCAGAACCAGGTTCCCACTGGGGACTAATCTTTGACGGAGCAGTTAATCATTATGGAAATGGAATTGGGGCAATAATTGTTACCCCTCAGGGTACCCACATTCCTTTCACCGCTCGACTCACGTTCAAATATACGAACAATGAGGCCGAATACGAAGCTTGTATTATGGGTCTCGAAGAAGCGATTGATTTGAGGATAAAAAACTTGGACGTATATGGTGACTCAGCCCTGGTTATCAATCAGATAAAGGGAGATTGGAACACATACCAATCAGGACTGATTCCTTACAAAGATTATGCAAGAAGGTTGTTATCTTTCTTCAAAAGAATCAAATTTCATCATATCCCTCGTGAGGAGAATCACGTGGCTGATGCATTAGCCACTCTCTCTTCCATGATTAGTGTAGGTCAGTGGAATGACTTACCTAAGATCGACATAATGCGCCTAGAACGGCCCGCTTACATCTTCACGATTGAAGTAGTCATAGACGACAAACCTTGGTATCACGATACAAATGCTTCCGTAAAAAACAAGAGTACCCACCTGTGGCACTAAGGAAGGACAGAAAAACCCTCAGAAGACTAGCAAGCAGCTTCTTCCTGAGCGGTGATACTTTCTATAAGAGAAATTTTGACATGGTCTTGCTCCGATGTGTAGACATACCAGAAGCAGACATGCTTATGAAAGAAATTCATGAAGGATCCTTTGGCACTCATGCCAACAGACACACAATGGCGAGGAAAATTCTGAGAGCAGGGTACTATTGGTTGACAATGGAATCCGACTGCTACAAGTACATGAGGAGGTGTCACAAGTGTCAGATATACACCAACAGGATCTATGTATCGCCAACGCATCTCAAAGTTCTTTCTTCCCCATGGCCTTTTTCCATATGGGGAATCGACATGATCGGCATGTTTGAGCCCAAGGCTTCAAACGTACATCGGTTCATTCTAGTAGCCATTGATTACTTCACCAAGTGGGTCGAAGCGGCGTCATACGCTAATGTAACCCGACAAGTGGTGGTCCGATTTATCAAAAACAGTATCATCTGCCGTTATGGTGTTCCGAGCCAGATCATTACTGATAATGGATCTAACTTGAACAATAAGATGATGAAAGAGTTGTGTGCAGAGTTCAAGATCGATCACCATAACTCATCTCCCTACCGACCCAAGATGAACGGAGCGGTAGAAGCGACTAACAAGAACATCAAGAAGATTGTTCAGAAGATGGTTGTAACCTACAAAGACTGACACGAGATGCTACCCTTTGCTCTTCACGGTTATCGAACATCTGTCCGCACTTCAACAGGGGCAACCCCTTTCTCTCTAGTATATGGCATGGAAGCAGTGCTCCCCATCGAAGTAGAGATCCCATCAATCTGGGTATTGATGGAAGCTAAGCTTAAGGAGGCTGAATGGTGTCAAAGTCGACACGACAAACTGAATATGATTGAAGAGAAGTGAATCACGACACTATGCCACGGTTAATTGTATCAATAGAGAATGAAGAAGGCGTTTGACAAAAAGGTCCGACCTCGCGTCTTCAGGAAAGGAGACCTTGTGCTCAAAAAGATACAATCATTTCTCACTGATTCTCGGGGTAAATGGACTCCGAATTATGATGACCCCTATGTGGTCACGAAGGCTTTCTCAGGTGGCGCCTTGAGACTTGTAACCATGGACGGAGAAGAATTTTCCTACCCCATGAATGTTGATGTAGTCAAGAAATACTTCGCCTAAAAAAAACGTCTCGGTGGATTGAAAACCCGAAAGGGCGGTCCAGGCAAAAGTTAGAGACAAAATAAAAAAATCATCCCGGTGGATTGGAAACATCACAGTACAATCCAGGCAAAAGTTAGGGATAATGGCAAGTAACTATGTTCAACAGAGGCAAGTCCCTCAGCAGCAACAGTTACACCGTCCATCGGAGGAAAACTCCATCTTCGACAGAAGCTCAGGATGTCCCGAATTCAAAGTTGGTAGAAGGATAGTGGTTGTTATGTTTCAACGTAGCCCTTTTCCCTGTAAATTACCATTTCCTAACTTTGTAAATACTCTTTGGAATCACGCGTTTGGCTTATCTCCGTCTTATTAATAAAATTTGAGCCCTTGTGCTTTTGTTTGTAATTCTCATTTGTTTTAGCTTTGCAGAACGACATTTTGATATGATTAACGATTCTTGAAATAAAACAAAAAATGAATTTTACTTGTAAAACTTTTTCTGCTTTAAAATAAAGATGGCAATTTCTTTTGACTGTTGAACATCAAAAGAACATCAACTGCTTCTCCAGAAGTAAGCGAACTTCAAAGTGCAGAATCAAAGTACTCCTTCTACGCCAGTGCGCCTGAATGAAGGATCAACAGTGTCAGATGCGACTATTCCATCTGACCTTTTCGACATATTTCTTATCTCCTAAGCCCGATTAATGGTATTCCCCGCGAGGACTACTTCTCCTAAGCAAGGTAGAATTGCTATCTTGAACCAAGTGATACCTTTTATCTCCCGCGACGGCCGAGTATCCAGTCGTGTTCATCCGTCAGTTTGTGTGTTGTGTCAAGTCTTTGTCAGCATATACATACATACATCATGCATTATTTATTTGCATTCACATTTCATATTGCATCACTCTGGTCGGTCTTATCCCCTAGTGATAAAAGTCCTCTCAATCGAGTTGTCGATTCTTTCCTCGTCAGGAAATAAATCATCTGAACAATCTCGCCTCCAGTTATTTCTAAATTGAAGATAGGTCCTAGACCACTTTGATAACTTGAACCTCTGAAAAACCAGAGAAACTTTCAACAGATATCACTCTTCGCCATTGAAGATGATATCCTTGCTTTCCCGAATTAAGGAAAATCCCGAGAGAAAGCCTCATAGTCAGACATTCGGTGATACGGCAGTTTTTCTCCGAAAGAACCACTGATGAAAAGGTCATTGGAACCTCAAAAATGGATCCCATCATATGGCATTTCTCCGGGAAAATCCCGAGAAAAGTATGATGTAAGACCCCAAACGAAGGCAGTCTCTCAAGGGACTCGTATTCCCCAAATAGATTCAACAAATGGCATCTCCAACAGAGAAGTTTGTACACCTCTACAACTCAGACGACTGGGATTCCCCAGCAAGTCTGACGTCAACTTTTTCCGTCAAATGGCATCTCCCCAAGAAGATTCGGCGAGAAGTTTGAGGAAAACCGCTACGAATAACGTCCTTTGTCAATAAAGTTTATTGATAAAAGAAACTTAGACCAGTTCCTTGGTAGGAAACCAGGAACGAGGGGAAGTTTAAATCAGAAACTAAGACCAGTTCCTTGGTAGGAAACCAAGAACGAGGGGAAGTTTATATCAGAAAGTGAGACCAGATCCTTGGTAAGAAACCAGGATCGAGGGGAAGTTGACAAAAGAAAAGTGAGACCAGTTCCTTGGCTGAAGACCAGGATCGAGGGGAAGTTTACCTTTTCTAAGCATCATTGCTTAGCAGAAGAAGATGAATGCGATCTGCCATTCATAACCACCATCAAAATTTTGGGTATTCCGATATTTAATCCTCTCTCACCCCGAATGCCCGAATACCTTCGTCATTCACACCTTCGTGTCCAAGAAAATTAAATAGGGGCATCTGTCATACTCCAAATTTTGACCACTAAGATTTCCCATTACTGTGCAAATCATCATCTCAATATGGGTGTGTCATTATGCGTCATCAGTCTCCCCAAACATGGGTGAGTATTCACTACTATCAAAATTAGGGTTTCAAGCCCTCTCAGAGCTTTTAGACAAAGGATCAATCAAGGAATGACATGATCTTCAACTTGTCTACATCCTCAAACATACACAAAGGATCAAAAAGGACTCACACTTCAAGGATTAAGCACAAGGATGCTCCCTTCTAGGTGGATCAAGCCTCAAGATCGCCAGTGTCACCAAATTAGGGTTTTGATCGACCAGGGCCTCCAGATGGAAAATTTCCTCTGGGCATGAGCCAAAGATCCAAAACATAACCTAATATGCTCCATGGAACCTCATAAACCCAATCATCCAGTCAATTTTGCCTCAGGGGATGCATTCATAAAAAATCAGGAATTAGGGTTTCTTGACCTAATTCACCCCTAAGTTGACTTTTGGGACCAATTATGAACCAAGACCTCAAGAGAGGATTTTAGGATCTCCAATATGCCATATTGATCCATTTGGAACAATGGATTGATCCAAGAAGCTTGAGCAACAAGTTTCAATTTCATCTGAACCACAGTTAGGGTTTCGCGGGAAAAGTCAACTGTAACTTTGACTTTTGACCAGGACATGCTCCCAAGCCCTAAGACATGATTCAATATCCTCTATACCACCCGTAGAACATGTCCATCAAGTTTGATTTAGGTCAAGGACATGATTTCCTGAAGAATTGCACAGTTTGGAATTCATCGGATAAAAAGTCAACTGTGCACAAAAGTCAACTTTGACTTTTTGAGATTTTTCACAAAAATGGATTTTTAACCCTAAAATGATGTTTATGTATGATTTGAATCATAATTCATCAAGAAAAATCAAAGAAAATGGGATAACTTGTAAAAGGGGTAACCATAAAAACTTAGAAAATTTTCTAAGTTATGAAAAAAAAGTGACAAAGGTACCAACTTTGGAGGATCATAACTCCTAAACCACAAAGCCATTTTTTTCCATCCAAGGCTTGATTTGTAGATCTCATTGCCCTCTACAAAAGCTTCATACTGACCTATGTCCAAATTCCTCATGGATTTTGAGTTATGGAGTGATCAAAATCAAGAAAAGTCACTTTGTTCCAACACTTAGTGAAAATTTCACTAAGTCAGATTTTGCCTTGCTTTTTTCCAAATGTAGGGGCATTTTTCACTTGGATCCAAAAAGTATCAAAACCAAATATGATCAAATAGTTGTTGTATCATGTAAGGGCTTTCCAAAATGGCCAAGAACATCACCAAATTCAATTTGAGCTATGAGATATGACATTGGCAAGTTGCCTTGTTGAAATTTGCCAAGGCAAGGAAAATTTTTGTACTTTTGCTCGATTTGCCAAAATCAGCTAATTCCAAGCCTTGTCATCACTTTGGACACATCTGAGGATTGAATCTAAAGGGGACAATCACTGAGCCAAGCCTCCAAAGTCCTTGGAACAAGAAATAGCATGCTAAACCTAGAATTGCCCAAAATGGGGACAAGACTCCAATTTTGGATTGGAGCATTCAATGGAAGCATCAAGGTGGCATGGACTGAGCCATTCTCAACTGAATTCAGTCAAGACTTATCCAAGACCAAGGGGACCAGCAGCCTGTGCCCTAACCTCTAGTCAATGGCTAGAGGAGACTTGGATTTTCATTTGCCAACATTGGCCAAACCTACTCAGCAGTTGTCATTTACTATTCCTTACAAAATAAACTTGCTCTACTATAAATAGAGCTCAATTGTGATCAGTTTAAGTACACAAAAGGCCTACAACACTTGCCTTTCTCAAAATCCACTTCTCACTCTAAAAAATGCCTTTCTTAGCAAGTCACTATCGGGTTTTTCATTAGAGAAAAATTCCACTCAAACCAATCACACAAACACCTTATATACATCATATGTGAGCTGATCAAACACTTAAACAACATCTGGAACACTGATTTCTCAGAATCACCAGTCAATTGCTCAAGGTTTTAACCAAAGTACAGTTGAGATGCCATGAAGTGATCCAGCCAATTTCCATCAAGTCCAAGCATTCAAACACACTCCATAGGGTGTAGGGAAGCTGTTCAGATCATCACAACTCATCTGTAACACCTCCAACTCAGAAATCAATTTGCTCTTGTTGTCACGACCTAGAGGTAAGCCTAAACTTGGTCATCTCTCAATCTATGCATATTTCCTCGCACAATACTTTTGCCAAATGTTCATAATCATGCATGGAATGTTTCCCCTCAAGTAATTGCTTTGTTTGAATCGTGTATTAAAAATCCCAGCCTTCATGCAGAATTTAGGGTTCTTGAGGATTTTTCTTGATTTCTTGTTTTATGTTTAATTTAAATGAAATTAATTGCCATAGACATGATCGTGAGGTTGAAACGAGTTGATTGGTATGTGGGTTGCATGATATGAACAAGTATTCAGTGAGATTGGATAGAAAATGCAAATCTGGGCAAGGCAGAAAACACGCGTGTTCTTGGTCCATGTTCTTGGCGCCATTTTCACAAATTCAAATATTTGAATTTTGTGATTTTATTTAATTGATTCAAAAATTAATTTCTCTATGAGTTTTAATGATTTTGAGTTGATTCTTTTTTTAATAATTCACAAAAATGTTAAAATATTTGATTTTCCCAAAAAAATCCCAAAAATATTATTTATTTTATATAATTGATATTTTTTCAAAGAATTAATATTTTAATTATTTTTGACATTTTGAATTTTTTTCCATCTTGATTTTGCAACTTTTAATGACTTCTAATTATTTTGTAGGTCAATACTTAATTTTTGAAGCATTAATCCAAGATCACAATTTGTTTTCCATATGTTAAACAATTTTGATCATTTTAATTGAATTTTTATTCAATTAAAATACATTTTGAAAACAAATTAGGGTTTTTGCATTAATTCAACCCTCATAAATCATTTTCAAAACTTTGGGCCTCTATTAGAGTGTAAGACCCAACCCCCTTTGAAAACCAAACCATTTTGGGCCTCAATGCATTGTATAAGACCCACCGCGTTTTCAAAAATCTCGGCGCGATCGCCATTTTAAACGAAAAATCATCTGGGTCTACCCTCGTGTTATAAGCCCCACTCTTTTTCTTTTGGGCCTCTAATAGAGTGTAAGACCCAACCCTTTGTAAATACAACCTACTTTGGGCCTCACTTATGGTATAAGTCCCGTTGTATTTCAAAAAAGACCCATTTATTTTCTTTAAGACTTTTTTGCCCTCTTGAGAGAGTGTAAGACCCATCCCTTTGTACAGAAAAATAATTTTTGGGACTCAATCACTTGTATAAGTCCCTCTGTACAAATTCAAACAGTGCGCTCACTGATAAAACCTTGGGCCTCTCCTTGAGCTGTAAGCCCTAAATCTTTCTTTTTCAAAGCACTTTCTCCTTTGATTTTGAAATATACTGTTGTTTTCAATCTTTCTTTGTTGAACAACTAACCAAACAGCATGGAAGCTCTACAATCGAGTAAGTGTTTATACGCTTTCATTTACCGCTTTCATATACATATAACTGTATTGTGGGGCTATTTCGCTGTAAGTCTTCTTTCATAAACTCATATCAACTGTGTAATAATAGTATAGATATTTAGAGTTTCCTCGGCAACTACGTCTAGCATTAAGCCCTGTTGGTCACTCTTAAATACAAACAAAACTAGATCCCCATAGGATTACCAGACACAGTCTTCCCTCCTCTTGGGGTTAAACAATATGGAGACATGAAAGGCAACATTCTCGGTGAACCCTTTCATAGACTGTCACTCGTAGAAGTTGTCAAGAAACTCTATTCTCCAGAGATGATCTCTTCTCCGTGAATTGCATCTCTTGAATTTCTTCCAAATTCTCAAACTTTCCTGGCTTATTCTATTCTTTGTGAATAACATGTCTTGAACTTCTCGGGGTTTGGGGACCCACAGGCTTCTTAAAAGCACTTGTCAAGAAAATCTACTCCCCAGAGATGGTATTTTCTCCGTGAATGGCATCTCTTGAGTTTCTTCCAAATTCTCGAACTTTCCTGGCTTGATCTATTCTCTGTGAATAGCCTGTCTTGAACTTCTCGGGGTTTGGGGACCCACAGGCTTCCTAAAAGCATCCTTGCCTCCTCTTGGGCGTTGTACAAGGACCCGTCGGCTTCTTAGAAGTATTCACAGCCTCCTCTTAGGCTTCGTATAAATGATTTCTTCCTCCGGGAATGATAGCCTCCTCTTGCGCTTCATACAAGGACCACTCGGCTTCTTAAAAGTTTCCAGCCTCCTCTTGGGCTTCGTATAAATTGTCCCGACGACCTCCTAAAGGTATAGGAACAGAAATCAGTCATCCTAATAGAACAGTCTTTCCAAGAGTCTACTACTGTTTCTCAAAGCATAGTACAAAAGATGAAACTCTAGACTTGGACAGTCTAATTTTCTTGAGTCTCAAATACATTCTCAAGCTCCTTCCAAAACTAGGAGATGAAACCCGTAAACTCGGACAGTCTCAATACCCTTCGGATTTCCCACTTCCTTAAAGAACAAGAAATATCCCTGATCCTCGAATCAAAATCCCTGAGTGCAAACATTACTCATATAAGAACTTATTTTCTCTTTAAATCAGTATACTGGTCCTGTCACTTAACTGAAACAGTCACCATAGCCTCCTCTTGGGCTTTGTACAATGATTCTCCCCAGCGGAGCTAACAATTTTAGCCTCCATCTTGGGCTTCGTACGAGATACAAAAGACTCTCTTGTTGAGTCAAAACCTTTTAGCCTCCATCTCGGGCTTTATACGAGATACTAAGAGACTCCCTCGTTGAGTCAATCACCATCTTTAGCCTCCATCTCGGGCTTCGTATGAGATATAAAAACACTCTCTTGTTGAGTATAAAAGATTCTCCTGTTGATTCAAAACCTTTTAGCTTCTCTCTCGGGCTTCGTACGAGACACATAAGAACACCCTCTTGTTGGGTCAATAGCCTCCTCTTAGGCTTTGTATAAGAAAACCACTGGTTGATCCAATCAACCTTTTAGCATCAAAGATGTACCTCGTTCATAGTACGCAAACATCAATAACTCCTTCCCCTTCATCTAATCCCTGTAAGCGGCAAGCCTCTGGATCATCTACATCCATGCCACTGTCCCTCTTTTAGCATGAGATATTCCTAAGGAAAGATGACATTGCTCTAAACTGAGTTAAAGTCTTCCCCTTCAGGTTGGAAATCCCCTATAAAGGAAATTATGGCATTGCCGGATTCACAAATCCCGGTTAAAGTAATTCTCCTTTATAAACAGTTGTGACGGACAAACCCCTCTTTAGAGATGACAAATTCTCTCTAAAGTCAAACCCTTTTAGCTTCACATCTTGGGCTTTGAACAAGATACAAACTACCTTCAGCTTCATATCTTGGGCTTTGAACAAGATACAAATAGACTCTTTAGCTTCATGTCTTGGGCCTTGAACAAGACACCAAAACAACCATTTCCTCCCATAGAATAGGAGGAACTACGATCACTTTGATTTCCCTGTTTTGGAAGAAAACGGGAATACGTAGGCATAAGATTGAAAGAAAAATCTTAGCGAGCACACTAAACAAAAAAACCAAAATCCCATACTTTCATACATCCGTCCTAACATCTTAACCTCCCACTCATCGACTGAACACTACTTTTAACAAAATAAACCTAATAGAGACCCCGAATCTTTGTAGCATCAGTAAACCAACAGTTTCGACTGTTTAACCTCAGTTTGCAAGCAGGGTTAATTTGAGACATCTATTTCCCTTCCTTCATCAGCTTCAATAGGATAAAAAATGAATCGAGCTGTAGATACCAAAGAGCGGTAGTGCTTCGCAACCACGTCCAAAATCGCTCGCTACAAAATCAACTGGGCTTCTCATTGAGCTATAAGACCGATCTTTATTCATTTTCAAACTCTTTAGGCTTCTCCTTGATTTTTAAGACCCATCCCTTTGTACAACAACCTTTTTGGGCCTTACACATTGTATAAGTCCCTCTGTACATTTTCAAAACAACAGTGCGATCACTGTTAAACCTTGGGCCTCTCCTCGAGTATAAGCCCCAACAATATTTTCAAAAACAACTTCCCTTTTGATTTAGATTCAAATATACATGTTGTTATCAAAACTTTATTTAATTTCTTTAAACAACTAAGGTAGGAGGAACCCTGATCAAATACATTCTCAAGTTTCCTACGAGCGTAGGAGGAACCCTGATCATCCGATCAATTCCCAGCTGAGTTAAAGTCCAGTCACTCTCCTAAAAATTCCCCAACTAGGGTCAGCATAACACTATCCCAAATCAGAACCTTAGGGTATCTGATATTTCAACTCTTCTTTAAACCTCAGCAAGAGTTGATTTCCCCACTTGGACCTGCCTAGGGATCTCAAGAATCCTCAGCATAAAGTTAGCCTCCTCTTAGGCTTTGTATAATGATCATTCCTCAGCGAAGTTATCCTCCTCTTGGGCTTTGTACAAATGATTCTCCCCAACGGAGCTAACCTTTTCAGACTCTCTTGTTGAGTCCACCAACTTTTCAGACTCTCTTGTTGAGTCAATCACTTTTCAGACTCTCTTGTGGAGTCCATCAACTTTTCAAGACTCTCTTGTTGAGTCAACCCTTTTAGCCTCAATCCTGGGCTTTGTACAGGACAGATAAAAACGCTCTCTTGTTGAGTCCATCTTTTTCAGCCTCCTCGTAGGCCTGGTATAAGGATTTCCCCTATCAGAAGTCAAATTCCTCTTAGGTATGATGATTTCTCCAGCTTGTTCAGCCATAATCCTGGGCTTCGTACAAGACAGATAAAAGCACTCTCTTGTTGAGTCAAAACCTTTTTTTCGCCTCAATCTTGGGCTTTGTACAAGACATAAATCTTCAAAACCTTCTCTTAGGCTTGGGACAAACATTTTCCCCAGCGAAGTCACCTCCTCCCAGCCTTCTTTTAGGCTTTGAGGAATGGTTTCCCAAGCAGAGTCAAACTCATTTCAGCCTCAATCTTGGGCTTTATACAAGACACATAAAAATATCCTCACCCCGAGTCAGTTAAATTTCCCATTTCAGCCTCAATCTTGGGCCTTGTACAAGACACATACAAACCTCATCGACGGAGTCAAAATCCCCTCTTAGCCCCAATCTTGGGCTTTATACAAGACATATAGAACATTTTCCCTGGAAAAGTCAAACTTCTAGCCTTCTCTTAGGCTTTGTATAATAATATCCCCAAAGAGTCGGTCTCTTTTTAGCCTCAATCTTGGGCTTTGTACAAGACAGATAAAACACTCTCTTGTTGAGTCAGTCATTTCCAGCCTCCTCTTAGGCTTTGTATAAGGACTTCCTTAGTGGAGTCAATCAACCTCTTAGCTTCAACCTTGGGCTTTGATCAAGGCACACAAAAATAAAATTTCCCCTCAGAGGAAGTCCAATCCCTCTTTAGAGACAACAAATTCCCTCTCAGTCAAACCTTTTAGCTTCAATCTTGGGCTTTGAACAAGACACAAATACCCTTTTAGCTTCAATCTTGGGCTTTGAACAAGACACTAAAACATCATTTTCCTCCCTTAGAATAGGAGGAACTATGATTGCTCTGATTTCCCTGTTTCGTTTAAACTGGAATACGTAGGCATAAGATTGCGAAATCTTAGCGAGCATACTAAACAAAAACTCTAGGTCCAGTACATTCACACATTAATCAAAACTTAGGTCCAACACCTTACCAAAAACATCGGGAGTAACCCGAACATCAACAAAAACTCACTCACTCGCTCATATTTCCCAAGAAACTTTCCCAACCCATTAATGGATAAACACCATCAAGTACAAAGTGAAACCTAAAGCTAATATCCTGTGGATAACCACATATAGGATGGGTAATTGACAACTCCCCATTGTATAACCTGACCCTGGACCCCCCAATCTCTTTTAAGCGTTTGTTCAGTTAAACATTCGCGTGCAAGGTTAGTTTTAGATAGCTTCCCTTTTCCATCCAGTTTGTACCCAACGATAAGGTGGTCGCGTCACCGACAAAATTCGCTCGCTACAGTAAAATGGCGACTCTGCTGGGGAGTCATTTTGTTTGTATAAGACTATAGACTAGAATTCTTGAGAGGTCTAGGATGTTAGTTTTAGGAATAAATATATATATCGCTTTTCCTAATTGATATCCGTGTTTATTTTTCTGCTAATGGGACCGCGGGTGATGCCGCATCTAGAAAGTTTGAGTGACACCTAAGATAAGTGATGGCATTAGACGGGTAATCTTATAGGGAGTGACTCCCAAATAAGAGACCCTGGTCGACCATTGAATCAGTGGAGAGACCCTTTGCGGATTCAATGCATATACGACTTCGGTTGTTGAAAGCAGATTGTTCGATTATGGTATTCTGTGAAACTGGGGATGTAGTAGGCTAAGACCATGTTACTATTTTGTAGTGCGGAAGCTATCGAAAATAGTTGTCACACAATACTACCCTCATTTGAGATTACTCTAAGATACTGTAGCTCGCTCGGGTGAACCAGCCTACTGTTGTTATCCCAAGAGGGGTCAATGATTTTGAGGACAGATACAAAAAATCACTAGTATAACCTTTGGGGATGGGTAGAGCCATGACTTCATGACACCGAACCTTTGAACCCATGTTTTTTCTATGTTTTTGTGTGCTGCATTCATACATTCATTTCATTAAAAAACTTTAAACAACAAAAAATTTTCTCTTCTAGTCTCTCTTTTTTAAATTAAACTAAGACAATGATTGCAAATATCAGAGAAAAATTGCGTTATGGGTTTCGGTAGAAGGAAGAATCACAAGTACACCTTCAAGGTTTCAAAGCTACAGGATTTGAGAGGGTTGGCAAGGATGATCACCAACCCTGATGCTTTCCGAGCTAAGTACCAAGGACTGCTGTCTCTGTTAAGGGTCCATGTAATTGAAGGAATATTGTCTACTCTGATCCAGTTCTACGATCTGGTCTATCACAGTTTTACATTCCCGGATTGCCAACTGGCACCAACACTGGAGGAGTACTCTCACCTGACTGATTTACCCATCACTGACCAAGCTCCCTTTTCTTGACTGGAAGAAATTCCAAAGGATCAAACCATTGCAAGAGCAATCTATTTGGATGAGTCAAGACTCACATGACCATTAAGGGTGGAATCCAAGGTTTACCATCCAAGTTTTTGATAAAGAAGGCTCTGTACTTTGCTAGTATAGGGAACGTGACTGCTTTCGAGAGCACCTTTTTTTTGCTCACCTACGGGCTATTTATGTTTCCTAACATCAATGACTTTGTTGATATCAATGCCATTAAGATTTTTCTAATTGGAAACCTTGTACCGACCTTGCTAGCAGATGCTTATCATTCTGTACACTTAAGGAATTTGTACAACAGAGAAATGATTGCATGATGTGTACCCTTGCTATACAAATGGTTCATTTCCCACTTACCTAAGTCTGCTGCATTTTGGGATCATAAGAATACTTTACGTTGGTCACAGAGAATCATGTCTCTTACCAACTCTGACATCGATTGGTACAATCGAATCTATGACTGGATAAGAATCATTGACTGTTGTGGAAATTTCCCTAATGTACCCCTCATAGGAACTAAAAGAGGAATCAATTATCATCCAGTTTTAGTTCGTCGTCAATTTGGATACCCGATGAGACACGTCCCACGTAGTGTTCATCTGAAAGGTCTTTTCTTCAAGGAAGGAAAAAATGACAGGGCACTAAAGACAGAAATAGTGCATGCCTGGAAACGTGTTCATAGGAAAGGAAGAGAGTCTCTAGGAAAATCGGACTGTGTCTCCATGGAACCTTATCTCCACTGGGTACAAACTAGAGCTCTCAAGCTGAGGATGCCTTACCCTCGTCAAGGAGTTCTTTAAAGAAATTTGTCCTTTATTTTATGTCTGATGCGGAAAAGCTTCAGGTTACTCTCAACAAAGTTCAACAGGAGAAGAAAGCTTGGAAGAACAAGTACCACATTCTCAATGTGGAGTGTAACAAAATACAACAACTGTCAAAAGAAAAAGACGCTCTGATCGAGATTTTAGAGCAACATGCTGTAGAAAATCAAGAAGCCCAAAGGAATTTGCTCGCTCCTTTCACTTGGCAAAGGAATGACAACCCGACAACGGCTAAAGAGCCCCGGTCAAAGAAAAGGAAAGTACCAGAACCAGAACCTGAGCTCCCCTCAGAGAGGACTCAGGATCCATAAGTCTAAACTTTTCCTTTTACAGCACTTTGTAAATTACTGTATTTCCATTTTCGCAATCGTTGAATTCAATAAAACAGGGTTTCCCCACTGTATGATATTTGCAATCCAATTGTTGAAGTTTCTTTTGATTAAAAAATTAAAAAATAATTAATAAAATCATTGCATATCATTCATCATTCTCACATAACGCATTCTTCTTACCTATGAATCTCACGTTTATGTCTCGATTCTAGAATCAAACTGTCTCATTCGTACTATACTCGGGCCAATCGACAAAAGAAAACGGATGATCTCGAGGAAGAGAACAGAGAGTTGAGAGAATAACTTGACGCTCTGAAAGAAGATCTGAGAAAGCTTCACAATGACATGCAAGCTCTGGCAGCAGCTCAGAAGCAACAACAAAGGACTGTGATCTTAGAGATCACATCTACGCCCATAGTGGAAAAGTATGATCCTCGGTATAACATGCCTAAAGATCATCCCTGGGGTATGCCACTTAACTATATCCCGGAAGGATATATCCCGCCGATCACAGAAGATCCAGAAACTGCATCAGGAACTGCTGGGCCTGAAGGTTACAAACTTTGAGAAAGCGAATATGCGAGGGGCATGACAGCAATTCCTGAAGGTTACAAACTTCGGGAGAGGGAAACACCAAGAGCCACTGCCATAATGACTATACCACCACCCGTGGTACACACTGTCCCGGAAGGGCAGATTCCACAGATACCTTCTGGTGGAAACGAAAGTATGTACGACATAATGAATGAGTTCCAGGAATAATTCCTGGAGATGCAAAAGGAACTGCAAGCCATTCGCGGCCAGGATCTATTCAGAAAGGACGCTGCAAACCTTTGGTTGGTCCCCAATGTGAAAGTTCCACACAAATTCAAGGTGCCCAAATTTGAGAAATACAAGGAAACTCTTGCCCTCAAAGCCATTTGGTGATGTATGCTCGGAGGATGTCAACTCAAACAGAGAACCAACAACTGCTGATCCACTATTTCCAGGATAGTTTAACCGGTGCTGCACTCAAATGGTACATGGGTTTAAACCGCACAAAGATCGTAACTTTCAGAGATCTTGGTGTTGCCTTCGTTCAGCAATATAAGTATAATATGGACATGGCACCGGACAGAGATTAACTTTGAGCTATGTCGCAGAAGGATAAGGAAACCTTCAAGGAATATGCTCAGAGATGGCGTGAAATTGCCGCCCAGATTTGTCCACCTCTTGAGGAAAAAGAGATGACAAAGATCTTCTTGAAAACCTTGAGCTCATTTTACTATGACAGAACGGTTGCCAGTGCACCCAATGACTTTACTGAGATGGTAGGCATGGGAGTTCGTCTTGAGGAAGTAGTCCGAGAAGGACGTTTAGTTAAAGACACTAGATCATCAAGCAGTACCAAAAGATACAGTAGTGTTTTCCCCAAGAAAAAAGAGCAAGATATTGGCAATATCTCTCTCGAAAAGTAAAGACGAAGGTACCAACCAGTAGCAGTTGTAACTCCTGCTATCAATCATGTGCCTGTCTTAACGTATCAACCTCAGGTTGCTTAGGACCAACCGAATCAACAACAATATCAGCAAAGGACACAACAACCTCTTCAGCAGGCTCGTCCTCAATACAACAACAACCGTACAACGCGACCACCAGGGTTCGACCCTATACCAATGTTGTATGCAAAACTGTTTCCATTACTATTGGTCAAAGGGCACGTCCAAACCAGGGATCCTCTTGCGATACCGGAGAATCCTCCTTTTTGGTTCAAAGCATATCAGATTTGCCCTTACCATCAAGGAGGACCGGGCATAACATAGAAAATTGTCTCAGCTTCAAATCTGAGGTGCAGAAGCTTGTTAGGAGCGGGGTCCTATCCTTCAAGGATACAAATCCTAATGTTCAGACGAACTCGTTGCCTTAACACGAGAAATCTGCGGTAAATTTGATAGAGGAAGAGCCTAAGCACTGCAATGCCCCAATTTGTTTAATTGTATTTATTTATTTCATTTATGTGAATTTTGTGAAATGTGTGAATTTATTGTATTTTACCTGCTAATTGAGTTAATTGGTTAATTTCTCTGATAGATAAAATAATTGTATTAAATTATAATTTCTTTTCAACTTTTATTTCCCGAAATATATTTCATCGGTATGTTTATGTTTTATCGCATTTTGAGAGTGTTTGGGAGATATTTGAGCTGAGGGGTATTTTGGTCTTTTGCTTGGGTAAGTTTTATGTTTTTATATAAATAGAAAGAAAGAGAGAAAAGATAGTAAGGAAAAGAAAAAGAAAGAAGAGAAAGAGAAGAGAAGAGAAAAGAGAGGAAAGAAAAGGGAGAAGAGGAAAAGTGGAAAAATCGTCATAGCTCCGTTTCAAGCGCGAATAATCGGGTAAGGGTGAGAAGTTTCGATTATATCTTGCTTGTATATGTATATGTGTATGTTTTCTTGGATTGTTTTGGTGATTGCCTTCTAGTTTTCATTCTAGGTTGAAATGAGAAAAATGAATAGAAATCGATGTTTTCACGGACGAATATCGGAATAAATTGCGTAGTAGAGTCGAGTGATGTTGGGTCGTGATTTAGCGTGATCGTTTGATTGAATCGAGTTGAATTTGTAACTTTTGAGTTTTTGATATATATCGATGTTTTTGTGCAAATTGATGTTGTGATCGAGTAAAAGTGTTTGGATATAACTGGTAATATTGGTATAGGTTGATATTTAATCGGTGAATGGTTGTTGGGGTGTTTTCGAGTGGTTTTGATCGAGTTTGGAATCAGGTTAAATTGATAAAATTATGTTTCAAAATATTTCAAAAATGGAAAATGTGTTGGATGGTATTTTAATGGTGATAATGTTGTAGTACGTTGAATTCTGAGACCAGGACTTTTTACGGAATCGAAATCGGAGGTCCGGAAGGCTTCCAACGGTAAATAAAATGCATTTTTCTGGGTTCTGACACGGGCCGTGTCACACAACACGGGCGGCCGTGTCAGACGTGTCAATCTGCGGCCATTTGGAATTTTTGGGTGACACGGCCGTGTCACACAACACGAGCGGTCGTGTCAGCCCTACTGTAGGTTTTTCTTTCAAATTGTTTCGATCGTAACTTTTGAACCGTAAGTCCGTTTTGACCCCCGTTCGTAGCGTTGGAAAGCTTATAAAATATTCTTTCTATTAAAAATGGTTTGGAGGGTAAAATATGATTTAATTAATTCGTGTTTTTGAAAAATAGTCAGGTTGTCGGGTTTTTATCGCGTTAATTGTGTGCGATTGATGTGTTATCATGCTATATGCTTTTGTTATGTAACATGTAGCTTGTGTGCTGTTATGTGATGTGAATATACATGGTGAAATGTTGTTATGATGGTTTGTGGCCTTATGACACATATGAGCATTGTTTTGGATTAGACTTCGATGCGTGATTAATGATGTTGTTGTGTGGTAAAATACATTGTTGACTAAATATCAATGTATGTTGTTATGATGTGTTGTGGGTAGCCTTTGTGGTGTAAATCCCTTGTGGAAGTAATTGTGTTTGTATGATTGTTGTGGTTTGTGGTTTGTGATGAAAAGCATTGTTTATGTGAAATTCAATGTGTGTTATTTGGTGGCCTTATGGCGAGTATATGCATTGTTGGAATTGTTTTCAATGCATGAATATTGATGATGAGGAAATTCATATTGTTGATTTGTGAAGATGCATTTGAATGTCATGAGTCATTGTATGCCAAGCATCATGATATGCATCTTGTGCGATCGTGTGCCCATGTGGGGTGTGAGCGATCGGATCGTGTGCCCGTGTGGGGTGTGAGTGATCCATAAACGTCGGGTGCCCATGTGGGGTGTGAGCGACGGATTGGTTCCAGAGGGAATCTGCTATAACATCGTGTGCCTTAAAAATAAGAGGTGTGATCGATCGGATGGATCGTGTGCCTTAAAAATAAGAGGTGTGAGGGATGATTATAGACGATCGTGTGCCCATGTGGGGTGTGAGCGATCGGGTTGTGTGCCCGTGTGGAGTGTGAGCGATCCATAAACATCGTGTGCCCGTGTGGGGTGTGAGCGACGGGGAACATCGTATGCCCGACGGGGAGTTATAGTGATGTAACGAGCGATGGTTCCAACAGAGTTCCTGAGTGAACTAGTGATGAGATTGATGGATGGATTGGTACCACATATGCATTGCATAGAGTCGTTGTGTCGGTCTCTGTGCATATGCATGAATCATGAATGGATTGATTATGTGTGAGAATTGTGAATGGATGCATTATGTGTGGAAAATCGTGATTTGATTGATTATGTGTGGTAAATTGTGCATTGATTTGTTATGTGTTGAGATTGTGATAGAATTGGTAATTTGATGTGCATACGTGATAAATGCATTGTTTATGGACGATATGCTATGTGTGAAAATATGTGGTGTGGTGGTGTGTTTCCATATGTCATAACCTTGGTGTGCCTTATGTTGGAATAATTGATATATGCTATGTTGTTGGAATGTTGGAAATATGTTATATGTATTAGTATGTGATGTTTGTGGTGAGAATAACTATGCATGTGAATTTAAATGTGTTTGCATATTATTATGCAATCTTGGTTTAGTTGTTATTACTCACCCTTCTGCTGTTTTATAATGCTCTATGAGGCATTGCAGATTAGTGTCTTGGAGGTTTGTGTGAAGATTAGTTCTCCATCCTTTTGTCGGTCTTGGTGTCTGCTCTGATACGTAGCACGGGAGTCGGGGAACACTTTAGTTATTTGTATACAATTGTTGAATATAGTTTGTATTACTCTTGTATGTATATTTTGACGTTATAAAACCATTTATTTGTAAAACAAGTCAGTTACAGATCTTTCCGCTTTATTCCATAATTGAGATTTTCTTTTTATATGGAGAAAGTTTCCCTGTGAGGGTTTTCTATTTTGTGCTATGTATCTAAATTATGAGCAGGGATTGTGTTTTCTTTCTTTAAGTGTGACATCCCTGTTTCCTGTCAAAAAAATAAATTTTTAATTACTCTGATTTATATTTATGTATTACTTATTCGTGAAGGGAATTGGGGTGTTACATTAGTGGTATTAGAGCAGGTCCGTCCGGCCGGCCAAGTTGTTGAGTCAGTTGGTGTGATAGTGGAATACTGTCGGTGTTGTTTGTTTCTTAGTACGTGATATGTGTGTGAAACACTGTCAGTGCTTTCTGGTTTCCTAACCCTTTGTCTTCAGGATTGAGAAGGAGATAAGTGGGGGAGAAGCTGGTACTTCTCCATGTTGCTTCATGTGTGGAGCGCTGGCTCAGTGTATGGTGAATTGCGAGATTGTAAGTGTTGTTTGGATAGTGTTGTTCCCGATTCCAGAAGGAATACGGAGGTAAGGTTTATGCCAACTAAGGATTTATGCCTTAGGTATTTTTATGCACAAGATGCAAGAAATGCTATTATAGTTTGGCAAAGATGGTTTATGCCCCATCATGATTGTCGGCTGTCTATTGACAAATTAAGGAACTGATCACCCTTAATCTCTTGTTGATAGTAGACGAAATTATGTTGGATGGAATAGACGTGTCTTTCCGGCTTTGATAGTATGTGCAATGAATTGTTTGGAATTAAGGAAATGGTTACGGATTGTTTTGTTGAGTCGATGAAGATTTTAATATCGGAAGATGAGACGGATTAGAGGTTTTGGTATGTTGGTCCAGTTGGAATGTCTCTGAGGGAGAATGATTGGGTACTATTAAAGGCTGATTCTCAGAGAGTGGAGAGTGAACTTAAATTGGGCAAAGGCGAATAGTTGAGGTTTGGACCTGCTAAGTGAGTAGAAGAACTTTTAGGAAGTAAAACTAAGATGTTGGTCATGTTTGTGATGATATTGATGGGCCGTCAGTTGTGCATGGTTTTCAGATGTGTTTTTGGATGGAACTTGCAGTGGTGTTCTGGATAGCTTAAGTTTTGGATTGTGACAAATCGCGAATAATTTGAAGTTCCTTGATGGTATTACTTTTGTTTTGGGTTGAGATCTCGTGTCAACAGAAACCTTGAGTGAGTTGGAACCCCGTAAGAAGAATTGATATGGAATGTGGTAACCAGAGATTGTTAAGCTATTTTGGATAAATTGTTTCGAGCTCAGAATGAATTTTGAAGGTTGTGTATGGAATGTTTGTGGAGTAGACGAATCGTATCTTCCATATTTATTTGGATAAGGTCGTAGTGGTTTTAATTGAGAATATTTGGATCTGTTATAAACTCAGAGGAAGAACATGTAGAGTGTTTGAGAATTGCATTACAAGTGTTGAAAAGAGACAAAGTGGTATGCTAAGTTATTCAAGTGAGAATTTTGGTTGAACAAGGTTAGTTTTCTTGGATATGTTATTTCAGGTAATGGTATTGTTATGGATCCATCGGAAGTAGATTTAGTTCTACAAGGAGTGGCTCTGAAGTTGATTACGGAGAATAGAAACTTTTTGGACCTTAGTTAGTTATTACCGGAGGTTATGGGAGGTTTTTCCAAGTTAGCATTTTCGTTACTTCGGTTGACTTGCAAAGGGTAAGTTGTTTGCTTTGGATGTTCATTGTGGAGGAAGTTGAGAGGGTTAAAGTAGAAATTGTCTACGACTTCAGTTTTAATTCTGTGTGATCCTAATCAACCGTTGATGAGGTATTGTGATGTGTCTTTGATGAGTTTAGTCAGTGGGTTAATGCAAGATGGTAAAGTCGTAGCTTATGCTTTACGACAATTGAGGATTCATAAAAGGATCTATACTATTCAAGATTTGGAATTGGTTGTGGTTGTATTGTGTTGGGAAATTTGGAGGTATTATCTTTATGGTTCTAAGTTCGAAGTGTTTAGTAATCACAAGAATATTGAGTACCTGTTTGGTCGGAAGGAATATAGTATGAGACAGTGAGGATGGTTAGAATTTGTGACGAGTTTTGAATTTGGCGTGGATTACCCTTCGGGAAAAGCGGAGTTTGTGCCTGAGGAGTTAAGCTGAAAGTTTTTATGTAAGTCTGTTTTGATGGTCAGAGAATTAGAATGATTTGAGCAGTTCCGAGACTTGTGTCTGGTGTGTAAGCTAACACAGTAGAGTGCGAGGTTGGGTATATTAAGAGTGAACAGTGAGTTTTGGCGAATATGAGAAAGAGTTAGGCTTTGGACGTGGAATTGGTAGTTTTGATGGTTATGAGTAATCAGAGTGCGCGGTGGAAGCGTGATGTGGCACATTTTGTATATGCGTGTGTGACTGGTAAGAGTTCTTAGGTTGAACATTATGAACATGTAGGAATGATGAGACCATTGGACGTTTCAGAATAGAAGTGTTAGGTGAAAGGTTTAGATATTATCCATGGGCTACTATGTAGATGGATGTTTTGGTTATATGTTCGATTGCTGAATCGTAGCATTGTTGTAATAAGGTTGTGTGACAAGGATGTTGGTATTCTGGTTTTGTTGATGTTGTTGAGACGATGTGGTGTATTGGAACTTGTGTTCTTGTTTGTGTTGTTGCCTCGTTCCTATCGTGTTGGTTCGAGTGCGAGTAGCTAATTCCTGTGTGGGGAATTAGGTGAATGTTACCGGTGGTGAGGGTAACGATCTTGTTCTGTTTTGGTTCTAGAGTGAACCTGTGTGTTCGTAACTTGTGTATTCTTTGAGTTGTGAGTTGGTCGTCAAGTGCATTGTATGGGCTTTGCATCTTGTCGTTGTAGTTTTCATCTGTGTCGTGTCGTTGTTGTGGTTGTTGTTAGCAAGGTGGTTTGTCAGTTTGTGTTATTCGTGGTGTGCCTAGTGTCGGCGTGTTAGTTGGTTAGTCGGATGCGAGAATCGTATTCCGAGTTGTTCGTCTCAGTTATATTTTCGAGGACGAAAATGTCTAAGTGGGGGAGAGTTGTAACACCCTAATTTGTTTAATTGTATTTATTTATTTCATTTATGTGAATTTTGTGAAATGTGTGAATTTATTGTATTTTACCTGCTAATTGAGTTAATTGGTTAATTTCTCTGATAGATAAAATAATTGTATTAAATTATAATTTCTTTTCAACTTTTATTTCCCAAAATATATTTCATCGGTATGTTTATGTTTTATCGCATTTTAAGAGCGTTTGGGAGATATTTGAGCTGAGGGGTATTTTTGGTCTTTTGCTTGGGTAAGTTTTATGTTTTTATATAAATAGAAAGAAAGAGAGAAAAGATAGTAAGGAAAAGAAAAAGAAAGAAGAGAAAGAGAAGAGAAGAGAAAAGAGAGGAAAGAAAAGGGAGAAGAGGAAAAGTGGAAAAATCGTCATAGCTCTGTTTCAAGCGCGAATAATCGGGTAAGGGTGAGAAGTTTCGATTATATCTTGCTTGTATATGTATATGTGTATGTTTTCTTGGATTGTTTTGGTGATTTCCTTCTAGTTTTCATTCTAGGTTGAAATGAGAAAAATGAATAAAAATCGATGTTTTCACGGACGAAAGTCGGAATAAATCGCGTAGTAGAGTCGAGTGATGTTGGGTCGTGATTTAGCGTGATCGTTTGATTGAATCGAGTTGAATTTGTAACTTTTGAGTTTTTGATATATATCGATGTTTTTGTGCAAATTGATGTTGTGATCGAGTAAAAGTGTTTGGATATGTCTGGTAATATTGGTATAGGTTGATATTTAATCGGTGAATGGTTGTTGGGGTGTTTTCGAGTGGTTTTGATCGAGTTTGGAATCGGGTTAAATTGATAAAATTTTGTTTCAAAATATTTCAAAAATGGAAAATGTGTTGGATGGTCTTTTAATGGTGAGAATGTTGTAGTACGTTGAATTCTGAGATCGAGACTTTTTACGGAATCGAAATCGGAGGTCCGAAAAGCTTCCGACGGTAAAAAAATGCATTTTTCTGGGTTTTGACACGGGCCGTGTCACACAACACGGGCGGCCGTGTCAGACGTGTCAATCTGCGGCCATTTAGAATTTTTGGGTGACACGGCCGTGTCACACAACACGGGCTGCCGTGTCAGCCCCGCTGTAGGTTTTTCTTTCAAATTGTTTCGATCGTAACTTTTGAACCGTAAGTCCGTTTTGACCCCCGTTCGAAGCGTTGGAAAGCTTATAAAATATTCTTTCTTTTAAAAATGGTTTGGAGGGTAAAAGATGATTTAATTAATTCTTGTTTTTGAAAAATAGTCGGGTTGTCGGGTTTTTATCGCGTTAATTGTGTGCGATTGAACCCCCAAGGGTTGGCCTAGTGGTGGAGGCTTAGGTCTTGAGAGTATGCTCCTCTCAAGGTCTCAGGTTCGAATCCTACTAGGTGCAATCAACTCTTGTGTGGGCCAGTCCATACGGAGCTTTGCTCTGGCTTGAAACGGGGCCCCCGCTAGTGGACGGTGGGTATTGGTCCCTCTTGGATTAGTCGGTCGCAAGGCTGGATACCAAGATTTTCAAAAAAAAAAAAAAAAAAAATTGTGTGCGATTGATGTTTTATCATGCTATATACTTTTGTTATGTAACATGTAGCTTGTGTGTTGTTATGTGATGTGAATATACATGGTGAAATGTTGTGATGATGGTTTGTGGCCTTATGGCACATATGAGCATTGTTTTGGATTAGACTTCGATGCGTGATTAATGATGTTGTTGTGTGGTAAAATACATTGTTGACTAAATATCAATGTATGTTGTTATGATGTGCTGTGGGTAGCCTTTATGGTGTGAATCCCTTGTGGAAGTAATTGTGTTTGTATGATTGTTGTGGTTTGTGATGAAAAGCATTGTTTATGTGAAATTCAATGTGTGTTATTTGGTGGCCTTATGGCGAGTATATGCATTGTTGGAATTGTTTTCAATGCATGAATATTGATGATGAGGAAATTCATATTGTTGATTTGTGAAGATGCATTTGAATGTCATGAGTCATTGTATGCCAAGCATCATGATATGCATCTTGTGCGATCGTGTGCCCGTGTGGGGTGTGAGCGATCCATAAACGTCGTGTGCCCATGTGGGGTGTGAGCGACAGATTGGTTCCAGAGGGAATCCGCTATAACATCGTGTGCCTTAAACATAAGAGGTGTGAGCGATCGGATGGATCGTGTGCCTTAAAAATAAGAGGTGTGAGCGATGATTATAGACGATCATGTGCCCATGTGGGGTGTGAGCGATCGGGTCGTGTGCCCGTGTGGGGTGTGAGCGATCCATAAACGTCGTGTGCCCGTGTGGGGTGTGAGCGACGGGGAACATCGTATGCCCGACGGGGAGTTATAGTGATGTAACGAGCGATGGTTCCAGCAGAGTTCCTAAGTGAACTAGTGATGAGATTGATGGATGGATTGGTACCACATATGCATTGCATAGAGTCGTTGTGTCAGTCTCTGTGCATATGCATGAATCATGAATGGATTGATTATGTGTGAGAATCGTGAATGGATGCATTATGTGTGGAAAATCATGATTTGATTGATTATGTGTGGTAAATTGTGCATTGATTTGTTATGTGTTGAGATTGTGATAGCATTGGTAATTTGATGTGCATACGTGATAAATGCATTGTTTATGGACGATATGCTATGTGTGAAAATATGTGGTGTGGTGGTGTGTTTCCATATGTCCTAACCTTGGTGTGCCTTATGTTGGAATAATTGATATATGCTATGTTGTTGGAATGTTGGAAATATGTTATATGTATTAGTATGTGATGTTTGTGGTGAGAATAACTATGCATGTGAATTTATATGTGTTTGCATATTATTATGCAATCTTGGTTTAGTTGTTATTTCTCACCCTTCTGCTATTTTATAATTCTCTATGAGGCATTGCAGATTAGTGTCTTGGAGGTTTGTGTGAAGATTAGTTCTCCATCCTTTTGTCGGTCTTGGTGTCTGCTCTGATACGTAGCATGGGAGTCGGGGAACGCTTTAGTTATTTGTATACAATTGTTGAATATATTTTGTATTACTTTTGTATGTATATTTTGACGTTATAAAACCATTTATTTGTAAAACAAGCCAGTTACGGATCTTTCCGCTTTATTCCATAATTGAGATTTTCTTTTTATATGGAGAAAGTTTCCCTGTGAGGGTATTCTATTTTGTGCTATGTTTCAAAATTATGAGCAGGGATTGTGTTTTCTTTCTTTAAGTGTGACATCCCTGTTTCCTGTCGGAAAAATAAATTTTTAATTACTCTGATTTATATTTATGTATTACTTATTTGCGAAGGGAATTGGGGTGTTACATTAGTGGTATCAGAGCAGGTCCGTCTGGCCGGCCAAGTTGTTGAGTCAGTTGGTGTGACAGTTGAGTACTGTCGGTGTTGTTTGTTTCTTAGTACGTGATATGTGTGTGAAACATTGTCAGTGCTTTCTGGTTTCCTAACAATTTGTTTTCAGGATTGAGAAGGAGATAAGTGGGGGAGAAGCTGGTACTTCTCCATGTTGCTTCAGGTGTGGAGTGTTGGCTCAGTGTGTGGTGAATTGCGAGATTGTAAGTGTTGTTTGGACAATGTTGTTCCCGATTCCAGAAGGAATACGGAGGTAAGGTTTATGTGAACTAAGGATTTATGCCTTAGGTAGTTTTATGCACAAGATGCAAGAAATGCTATTATAGTTTGGCAAAGATGGTTTATGCCTCATCATGATTGTCGGCTGTCTATTGACAAATTGAGGAACTGATCACCCTTAATCTCTTGTTGATAGTAGACGTAATTATGTTGGATGGAATAGACGTGTCTTTCCGGCTTTGATAGTATGTACAATGAATTGTTTGGAATTAAGGAAATGGTTACGGATTATTTTGTTGAGTCGATGAAGATTTTAATATCGGAAGATGAGACGGATTAGAGGTTTTGGTATGTTGGTCCAGTTGGAATGTCTCTGAGGGAGAATGATTGGGTATTATTAAAGGCTGCTTCTCAGAGAGTGGAGAGTGAACTTAAATTGGGCGAAGGCGAATAGTTGAGGTTTGGACCTGCTAAGTGAGTAGAAGAACTTTTAGGAAGTGAAACGAAGATGTTGGTCATGTTTGTGAGGATAGTGTCTTGGAAATTGGCAGGAAAGCCACAGTGATGGGTCGTCAGTTGTGCATGGTTTTCAGATGTGTTTTTGGATGGAACTTGCAGTGGTGTTCTGGATAGCTTAAGTTTTGGATTGTGACGAATCGCGAATAATTTGAAGTTCCTTGATGGTATTACTTTTGTTTTGGGTTGAGATCTCGTGTCAACAGAAACCATGAGTGAGTTGGAACCCCGTAAGAAGAATTGATATGGAATGTGGTAACCAGAGATTGTTAAGCTATTTTGGATAAATTGTTTCGAGCTCATAATGAATTTTGAAGGTTGTGTATGGAATGTTTGTGGAGTAGACGAATCGTATCTTCCATATTTATTTGGATAAGGTCGTAGTGGTTTTAATTGAGAATATTTGGATTTGTTATAAACTCAGAGGAAGAACATGTAGAGTGTTTGAGAACTGCATTACAAGTGTTGAAAAGAGACAAAGTGGTATGCTAAGTTATTCAAGTGAGAATTTAGGTTGAACAAGGTTAGTTTTCTTGGATATGTTATTTCAGGTAATGGTATTGTTATGGATCCATCGGAAGTAGATTTAGTTCTACAAGGAGTGGCTCCGAAGTTGATTACGGAGAATAGAAACTTTTTGGACCTTAGTTGGTTATTACTGGAGGTTATGGGAGGTTTTTCCAAGTTAGCATTTTCGTTACTTCGGTTGTCTTGCAAAGGGTAAGTTGTTTGCTTTGGATGTTCATTGTGGAGGAAGTTGAGAGGGTTAAAGTAGAAATTGTCTACGACTTCAGTTTTGATTCTGTGTGATCCTAATCAACCGTTGATGAGGTATTGTGATGTGTCTTTGATGAGTTTAGTCAGTGGGTTAATGCAAGATGGTAAAGTCGTAGCTTATGCTTTACAACAATTGAGGATTCATAAAAGGATTTATACTATTCAAGATTTGGAATTGGTTGCGGTTGTATTGTGTTGGAAAATTTGGAGGTATTATCTTTATGGTTCTAAGTTCGAAGTGTTTAGTAATCACAAGAATATTGAGTACCTGTTTGGTCGGAAGGAATATAGTATGAGACAGTGAGGATGGTTAGAATTCGTGACGAGTTTTGAATTTGGCGTGGATTACCCTTCGGGAAAAGCGGAGTTTGTGCCTGAGGAGTTAAGCCGAAAGTTTTTATGTAAGTCTATTTTGATGGTCAGAGAATTAGAATGATTTGAGCAGTTCCGAGACTTGTGTCTGATGTGTAAGCTAACACAGTAGAGTGCGAGGTTGGGTATATTAAGAGTGAACAGTGAGTTTTGACGAATATGAGAAAGAGTTAGGCTTTGGACGTGGAATTGGTAGTTTTGATGGTTATGAGTAATCAGAGTGCGCGGTGGAAGCGTGATGTGGCACATTTTGTATATGCGTGTGTGACTGGTAAGAGTTCTTAGGTTGAACATTGTGAACATGTAGGAATGATGAGACCATTGGACGTTTCAGAATAGAAGTGTTAGGTGAAAGGTTTAGATATTATCCATGGGCTACTATGTAGATGGATGTTTTGGTTATATGTTCGATTGCTGAATCGTAGCATTGTTGTAATAAGGTTGTGTGACAAGGATATTGGTATTCTGGTTTTGTTGATGTTGTTGAGACGATGTGGTGTATTGGAACTTGTGTTCTTGTTTGTGTTGTTGCCTCGTTCCTATCGTGTTGGTTCGAGTGCAAGTAGCTAATTCCTGTGTGGGGAATTAGGGGAGTGTTACCGGTGGTGAGGGTAACGATCTTGTTATGTTTTGGTTCTAGAGTGAACCTGTGTGTTTGTAACTTGTGTATTCTTTGAGTTGTGAGTTGGTCGTCAAGTGCATTGTATGGGGTTTGCATCTTGTCGTTGTAGTTTTCATCTGTGTCGTGTCGTTGTTGTGGTTGTTGTTAGCAAGGTGGTTTGTCAGTTTGTGTTATTCGTGGTGTGCCTAGTGTCGGCGTGTTAGTTGGTTAGTCGGATGAGAGAATCGTATTCCGAGTTGTTCGTCTCAGTTATATTTTCGAGGACGAAAATGTCTAAGTGGGGGAGAGTTGTAACGCCCCAATTTGTTTAATTGTATTTATTTATTTCATTTATGTGAATTTTGTGAAATGTGTGAATTTATTGTATTTTACCTGCTAATTGAGTTAATTGGTTAATTTCTCTGATAGATAAAATAATTGTATTAAATTATAATTTCTTTTCAACTTTTATTTCCCGAAATATATTTCATCGGTATGTTTATGTTTTATCACATTTTGAGAGCGTTTGGGAGATATTTGAGCTGAGGGGTATTTTGGTCTTTTGCTTGGGTAAGTTTTATGTTTTTATATAAATAGAAAGAAAGAGAGAAAAGATAGTAAGGAAAAGAAAAAGAAAGAAGAGAAAGAGAATAGAAGAGAAAAGAGAGGAAAGAAAAGGGAGAAGAGGAAAAGTGGAAAAATCGTCATAGCTCCGTTTCAAGCGCGAATAATCGGGTAAGGGTGAGAAGTTTCGATTATATCTTGCTTGTATATGTATATGTGTACGTTTTCTTGGATTGTTTTGGTGATTTCCTTCTAGTTTTCATTCTAGGTTGAAATGAGAAAAATGAATAGAAATCGATGTTTTCACGGACGAAAGTCGGAATAAATCACGTAGTAGAGTCGAGTGATGTTGGGTCGTGATTTAGCGTGATCGTTTGATTGAATCGAGTTGAATTTGTAACTTTTGAGTTTTTGATATATATCGATGTTTTTGTGCAAATTGATGTTGTGATCGAGTAAAAGTGTTTGGATATGTCTGGTAATATTGGTATAGGTTGATATTTAATCGGTGAATGGTTGTTGGGGTGTTTTCGAGTGGTTTTGATCGAGTTTGGAATCGGGTTAAATTGATAAAATTATGTTTCAAAATATTTCAAAAATGGAAAATGTGTTGGATGGTCTTTTAATGGTGAGAATGTTGTAGTACGTTGAAAAAATGCATTTTTCTGGTTTCTGACACGGGCCGTGTCACACAACACGGGCGGCCGTGTCAGACGTGTCAATCTGCGGCCATTTGGAATTTTGGGTGACACGGCCGTGTCACACAACACAGGCGGCCGTGTCAGCCCTGCTGTAGGTTTTTCTTTCAAATTGTTTCGATTGTAACTTTTGAACCGTAAGTCCGTTTTGACCCCCGTTCGAAGCGTTGGAAAGTTTAAAAAATATTCTTTCTATTAAAAATGGTTTGGAGGGTAAAATATGATTTAATTAATTATTGTTTTTGAAAAATAGTTGGGTTTTTATCGCGTTAATTGTGTGCGATTGATGTGTTATCATGCTATATGCTTTTGTTATGTAACACGTAGCTTGTGTGCTGTTATGTGATGTAAATATACATGGTGAAATGTTGTGATGATGGTTTGTGGCCTTATGGCACATATGAGCATTGTTTTGGATTAGACTTCGATGCGTGATTAATGATGTTGTTGTGTGGTAAAATACATTGTTGACTAAATATCAATGTATGTTGTTATGATGTGCTGTGGGTAGCCTTTGTGGTGTGAATCCCTTGTGTAAGTATTTGTGTTTGTATGATTGTTGTGGTTTGTGGTTTGTGATGAAAAGCATTGTTTATGTGAAATTTAATGTGTGTTATTTGGTGGCCTTATGGCGAGTATATGCATTGTTGGAATTGTTTTCAATGCATGAATATTGATGATGAGGAAATTCATATTGTTGATTTGTGAAGATGCATTTGAATGTCATGAGTCATTGTATGCCAAGCATCATGATATGCATCTTGTGCGATCGTGTGCCCATGTGGGGTGTGAGCGATCGGATCGTGTTCCCGTGTGGGGTGTGAGTGACAGATTGGTTCCAGAGGGAATCCGCTATAACATCATGTGCCTTAAAAATAAGAGGTGTGAGCGATCGGATGGATCGTGTGCCTTAAAAATAAGAGGTGTGAGCGATGATTATAGACGATCGTGTGCCCATGTGGGGTGTGAGCGATCGGTTCATGTGCCCGTGTAGGGTGTGAGCGATCCATAAACACCGTGTGCCCGTGTGGGGTGTGAGGACGGGGAACATCGTATGCCCGACGGGGAGTTACAGTGATGTAACGAGCGATGGTTCCAGCAGAGTTCCTGAGTGAACTAGTGATGAGATTGATGGATGGATTGGTACCATATATGCATTGCATAGAGTCGTTGTGTCGGTCTCTGTGCATATGCATGAATCATGAATGGATTGATCATATGCGAGAATTGTGAATGGATGCATTATGTGTGGAAAATCATGTTTTGATTGATTATGTGTGGTAAATTGTGCATTGATTTGTTATGTGTTGAGATTGTGATAGCATTGGTAATTTGATGTGCATACGTGATAAATGCATTGCTTATGGACGATATGCTATGTGTGAAAATATGTGGTGTGGTGGTGTGTTTCCATATGTCATAACCTTGGTGTGCCTTATGTTGGAATAATTGATATATGCTATGTTGTTGGAATGTTGGAAATATGTTATATGTATTAGTATGTGATGTTTGTGGTGAGAATAACTATGCATGTGAATTTATATGTGTTTTCATATTATTATGCAATCTTGGTTTAGTTGTTATTTCTCACCCTTCTGTTGTTTTATAATGCTTTATGAGGCATTGCAGATTAGTGTCTTGGAGGTTTTTGTGAAGATTGGTTCTCCATCCTTTTGTCGGTCTTGGTGTCTGCTCTGATACGTAGCACGGGAGTCGGGGAACGCTTTAGTTATTTGTATACAATTGTTGAATATATTTTTTATTACTTTTATATGTATATTTTGACGTTATAAAACCATTTATTTGTAAAACAAGTCAGTTATGGATCTTTCCGCTTTATTCCATAATTGATATTTTCTTTTTATATGGAGAAAGTTTCCCTGTGAGGGTATTCTATTTTGTGCTATGTATCAAAATTATGAGCAGGGATTGTGTTTTCTTTCTTTAAGTGTGACATCCCTGTTTCCTGTTGGAAAAATAAATTTTTAATTACTCTGATTTATATTTATGTATTACTTATTCGCGAAGGGAATTGGGGTGTTACAAGCACAACTATCAAACTCATGATATACTCTCATTAGGAACCAACCTGGTCAAGATGCATTGCAAACAGAGCGGATACGGGCATGTACCATCGCATAACTATCACCAGTGTGATATCTGCTCTTAAAACAATCAAGGATGTTCTGTGGTGCAATCAGCTCTACAAGAACATATGGATCTCGAATGGATCTAAGATCACCGAATCTGTGAGGGAAACATGACTTATGCAAATTCCAACATCATTCAGAACCACGACATCCGTGCGATGAATGTCAACTTGGTGGAAATGTACTCAAGACAAAGCCAACATCATAATCTGCCACGGTACGATTACGATTCATGTCTGATTTATTCGGTAAACAATCAGGGATGCTCTTTTGTACAAGAGGCCCTCCAGCGTCAGATGGATCTTGGATGGATTCAGGATTACCGCGATAGAAGTCACTATCATGTGAATATGATTCAAATTTTTGATATTTGCTTAGTGAATACCAGCTTGGTGGAATTACACGCTAAGCAAGTCCAGCTCGGTTTTCCGACTTCGCACGAATATCAGAACTGTAAAGGATGTCGTGAGAGTGACCAAGGATGTGCACTCATTCAAAGAACATTGCAACACTTGTTAAACCACCGGTGGCTTCCGATATATCTAGATGAAGACACGCAACAAGTCAGTATGATTGACGGGAACCCTACTAGGCATCAGAATCAGGATGTTCGATCAATGGAAACAGATCTAGTGAGGTTACAGTGCATATAAAGCGGACGTGGCCGGGCACCACCACACAACTATGAGCACTGTTGAGTTTGCTCAGAGAATAATCAAGGATGCTACCTCGTGCGAGCAGCCCTTCAAGGTCAGTTGGACCACAAAGAGATTCAACCATGGTCAAGTTCTGGTTCAATGTCAGACTATCATCCTAATCAAGGCAAATATGTTGTCTTAATCCCTAAATGAGAAGTGGCCAAAGATATGTGCGCCATAATCCCTCTACTTCATGAATCAAGAGTTCTTCTTGATGGTGGAAGGATTCTCAACCTCGAACCAATCGAGGCCAGCTATGATGGTTAGAAAAATCAGAAGGCTCCTATAGTTATCTATCTGTCAAGACCAGTACCGTACAAATCCGATAAAGCTATCCCTTACAAATACGGTGCAACAACAATTGAGAATGGAAAGGAAACTCCATTACCCTCAGTCATGAATATTGCAGACATCAGTCGAGTAACACGGAGCGGTCGAATGTTCAACCGAGGAGTTGGAGAACCCGACAAAGAAAAGGAACCTCAAATAGAAGTTCCTGATCAATCAGTCGGTCAGCCCAGTAGTCCCGACCTTTCAAAGAACAACGATGAGATGCTGAAGCTCATCCAAAAGAGTGAGTATAACATTATTGATCAACTGTTGCAAACTCCTTCAAGAATCTCTGTGCTATCTCTTTTACTCAGTTCCGAAGCTCACAAGGAGGCTCTACAGAAAGTCTTAGAGCAAGCCTTTGTGGAACAAGACGTGTCAATAAGACAATTCGACATCATCATCTCCAACATCACTTCCTGCAACAACTTGGGGTTTAGTGGTGAGGAATTGCCAGAAGAAGGCAAAAGTCATAACATGGCGCTCAACATTACAGTCAACTGCCAGGACGATGCTTTAGCCAGCATACTGATAGATACCAGATCGACTCTGAATGTTATGTCGAAGTCCACTCTAATGCGACTATCATGTAAAGGATCTCCAATGAGAGGCAGTGAGGTCATCGTCAAAGCATTTGACGGATCCCGGAAAACAGTTATCGGCGAAGTCAACCTTCCCATAACTATTGGTCCTCACACCTTCCAAGTCACTTTCTAGGTCATGGACATCCGGGCAGCATACAACTGTTTATTAGGAAGACCTTGGATACACGAGGCTGGGGCAGTCACTTCAACACTTCACCAAAAGCTGAAGTTTGTCAAGAACGACATACTAGTCACAGTCTGCAGAGAGAAAGCCTTGATCATGAGTAACTTATCATCATCATGTGTAGAACTGGAAGAGATTGTTGGAACCCAGTTCCAAACACTTTTAGTGAGCAATGACAATTAATCAGAAATAGGAACGTCGATTTCCTCATACAAAGCTGCTCTCGAAACGATCAAAAGTGACAATGTAAAAGGATGGGGACAACTTGTCATTCCTACTGACAACAAAACAAAGAAAGGTCTTGGTTTTTCTTCAACCTGTACCCAGACTACTACTAGCAATGAAAGTCTTCATCCCATTCAGGACTTCTTCCACAGTGGAGGTTTCCTTCACCCAGTATCTCAAGAAGTACATACCATCAACGAGGGTGACTCCTCCGATACAGATGAAGAGTGGAAGTCCTATCTCAACAAGGACGATTATATGTCTCAGGAAAAGGTGCCTACGCCATTTTGCTATCCCGCACAGAGTCCGAGATATATACCGAGATCAGATGTCAAAATGATATACGGAGATTGTGATCCAGAAGGATTTCGTGCTCCACCAAACTCATTAGAGGAGGACACTCTGACGAAATACAACTTTGACCACAACTACTATGGCCTAATGGATGGCCTGCCTATCTGGTAGCCGTATCCAGGAGACTTGGGGCAAAAGAGTCAGCCCAACGATGCATATCAGCTAAGCATCATTGAAAAGAATACATGTGTCCCCACAGAATCATGGGATCATTACTTAGGGCATTCAGAAGATATACAGTACAACGATGAATTTGCAAGGATTGCAGGACAAGAGTTCCTTAACTATGCCTTTTCTGAGGTCAACGTCATCGAGAGAGATGACTCCTCCAGTTCCAAAGAAGTGTGGGACACCCTGGGATAACGGAGTGGAAAATACTACTTCATGGTCAAGTACACCGCTCCCGAAAGCTCTTGCATCAGGCTCGAAGACATCCAGCCAATTGGGTGGGGAGATCTGCCTGAGAGTGCAAACACTGTGCAAGATACGGCTGAAGAATCCTCCTACGACAACTCTACCTGGGAGACAGATTCCAACGATCCTACTCCACCAGAAATCAGCGTCATTTCTGAAGATAATCCAAGAAGAAAGGTACCAGACTTTGTGATTCACCGAGGAGTTTGTCGCCAATGGGTTGTTGTAGATGTCCCGAAAGTCGTCCATAAGTCTAAGTAATTGCCATCTTTACTTTAACCTTTCACCCTGCCCAGGTGAAACGGATGTTTTGATAGGGCTCACTTTCTGTAAATGTACCTCTTCGCTTTGCCCAAAGAGACGGAATTTTGTTTTATAGGGCTGTGGTTTCAAGAATAGACAAGATCATAAATAAAATAACGTTGTTCTGTAATTTCCGCATTTATTGTTGTTTTCTCTTTTCGCTTTTTCAAAAAATGGTAATCCTAAAAACAACTCAAATAATAAAAACAAGCATTTTTCAGAAAATACACTGCACACACTCTTGCATTCTCTCTATCCCTTCTAAAACAAATCATCACGTCATGCAGATTGCTTATTTTAAACCCCATTGAAACATAAGATCCAATGCCTTCTCCCAACTTTGAATTCCCGGTATTTGAGGCAGAAGAAGAAAATGACGAAGAAATTACAGAAGAGATCTCCCGATTACTCAGACAAGAGGAAAGGTCCATTGAACCTCACAAAGAGCCATTGGAAACGGTCGACTTGGGTTCAGAAGAAGAGATAAAAGAAGTCAAGATTGGGGCACTGCTCAGTCCGACTGTCAAAAAAGGTTTGATAAAGCTTCTCAAAGAATTTCCCGATGTATTCGCTTGGTCCTATCAGGACATGCCAGGGTTGGATACCAGCATCGTGGAACATCATCTACCGTTAAGATCAGAATGTCCGCCAGTGAAGCAAAGGTTGAGAAGGACTCACCCATACATGGCCATCAAAATCAAAGAGGAAGTACATAAACAGATTGATGCGGGTTTCCTCGCTACATCAGAATATCCTCAATGGTTAGCCAGCATAGTACCAGTTCCAAAAAAGGACGGAAAGGTCAAAATGTGTGGATATGAACAAAGCAAGTCCAAAGGATGACTTTCCCCTACCGCACATAGACATGCTGGTAGACAGTACAGCAAAGTTCAAAGTCTTCTCCTTCATGGATGGATTCTCGGGATATAATCAGATCAAAATGGCATCAAAAGACATGGAGAAAACTTCCTTCATCACCCCATGAGGCACCTTTTGTTACAAGGTAATGTCGTTCGGTTTGAAGAACACCGGGGCAACCTATCAAAGGGCCATGACTACTCTGTTTCATGACATGATACACAAAGAAATAGAAGTGTATGTCGATGATATGATCGCCAAATCTAAAACAGAAGAGAAGCATGTGACCCACCTATCAAAGCTATTCGAGCGTCTGAGAAAGTACAAGCTCCGCTTGAATCCCAATAAGTGCATATTTGGTGTTCATTTAGGGAAACTGCTAGGGTTCATCGTTAGCCAGAAAGGAATTGAGGTTGATCCTGACAAAGTCAAGGCCATTCAAGAAATGCCTTCTCCTGAACTACATTTCCATATTTATATTCCTCATGACTGCGACATGCGCGCCAATCTTCAAATTACTCAAAAAGAATCAGGACTGTGTATGGAAAGAAGACTTCCAATCCGCCTTCGACAATATCAAGGAATACCTGTTGAATCCACCGATTCTATCACCTCCAGTGGAAGGAAGACCACTGATCATCTATTTAACATTTTTGGAAGACTCCATGGGTTGTGTACTTGGCCAGCAAGACGAAACCAAAAGGAAAGGTCTGCCATTTACTATTTGAGCAAGAAATTCACCGACTGCAAGACTCGGTACACTATACTTGAGAAAACTTGTTGTGGTCTGGCTTGGGCAGCTAAACATCTTCGCCAGTATATGATTCGTCACACTACTTGGTTAATTTCCGAAATGGATCCAATCAAGTATGTCTTTGAAAAGCCTGCTCTCACGGGAAGGATCGCCCGTTGGCAGATGTTGTCATCAGAATACGACATTGAGTACCACGCTCAGAAAGCCGTCAAAGGAAGTATTTTAGCCGATCATTTGGCTCATCAACCGATTGACGATCAAGAATCAGTCGGGTTTGACTTCCCAGACGAAGATGTCATGTACTTAAAAATGAAAGATTATGATGAATCGCTACCCAGTGAAGGGCCAGAACCAGGTTCCCAATGGCGACTTATCTTTGACGGAGCTGTCAATCATTATGGAAACGGAATTGGGGTATTCATCAAAACACCTCATGGTACCCACATTCCTTTCACCACCCGACTGACATTCAAGTGTACAAACAACGAGGCCGAATACGAAGCTTGTATCATGGGTCTCGAAGAAGCAATTGACTTAAGGATTAAGAACTTGGATGTATATGTCGACTCATCCCTGGTTATCCATCAGATCAAAGGAGATTGGAACACATACCAATCAGGACTGATTCCTTACAAAGACTATGCGAGAAGGTTGTTATCATTCTTCAACAGAATCGAGTTTCATCATATCCCTCGTGAAGAGAATCACATGGCTGATGTACTAGCCACTCTCTCTTCGATGATTAGTGTAGGTCAATGGAATAACGTACCCAAGATTGACATAATGCACCTTGAAAGGCCCACCTACATCTTCACGATTGAAGCAGTCATAGATAACAAACCTTGGTATCACGATATCAAATGCTTCCTTCAGAAACAAGAATACCCACCTGGGGCATCCAGAAAAGACAGAAAGACCCTCAGAAGATTGGCAGACAGTTTCTTCCTGAGCGGTGATACACTCTATAAGATAAATTTCGACATGGTCTTGCTCCGATGTGTAGACAGACCAGAAGCAAACATGCTGATAAAAGAAATTCACGAAGGCTCCTTTGGCACTCATGCCAACGGACACACAATGGCAAGGAAAATTTTGAGAGCAGGATAATATTGGTTGACCATGGAATCCGACAGCTACAAGTACATGAGGAAGTGTCACAAGTGTCAGATATACTCAGACAAGATCCACGTACCGCCAACACATCTCAAAGTTCTCTCTTCCCCATGGCCTTTTCCCATATGGGGAATCGACATGATTGGCATGATCGAACCCAAGGCTTCAAACGAACATCGGTTCATCCTAGTAGCCATTGATTACTTCACCAAGTGGGTCGAGGCAGCGTCGTAGTCAAATGTAACCTAATAAGTCGTGGTCCGCTTTATAAAAAACAATCTCATCTACCGTTTTGGCATTCCAAGTCAGATCGTTACTGATAATGGATCTAACTTGAACAACAAGATGATGAAGGATTTGTGTACTGAGTTCAAGATCGAACACCATAACTCATCTCCCTACCGACCCAAGATGAACGGAGCGGTAGAAGCGGCTAACAAGAACATCAAGAAGATCGTTCAAAAGATGGTTGTAACCTACAAAGACTGGCATGAGATGCTACCCTTTGCGCTTCACGGTTATCGCACATCTGTCCGCACTTCAACATGGGAAACCCCTTTCTCTCTAGTATATGGCATGGAGGCAGTGCTCCCCATAAAAGTAGAGATCCCATCAATCCGGGTATTGATGGAAGCTAAGTTAACAGAGGCTGAATGGTGTCAAAGTCGACACGATGAACTGAATCTGATCGAAGAAAAGCGAATAACGGCACTATGCCATGGTCAGTTGTATCAGCAAAGAATGAAGAAGGCGTTTGACAAAAAGGTTTGACCCCTTGTCTTCAGAAAAGGAGACCTTGTGCTCAAAAAGATACAATCATTTCTCACTGATTCCCGGGGCAAATGGACTCTGAATTATGACGGCCCCTATGTGGTCAAGAAAGCCTTCTCAGACGGTGCCTTGAGACTCACAACCATGGATGCAGAAGTGTTTACCTACCCAACAAATGTTGACATAGTCAAGAAATACTTCGCCTAAATAAAAAAAACGTCTCGGTGGATTAAAACCCCGAAAGGGCGGTCCAGACAAAAATTAGAGACATAATCAAAAATCATCCTGATGGATTTGAAACCTTAAAGTACAATCCATGTAAAAGTTAGGGATTCATGGCAAGTAAGTCATCCAGTAAAGGGGAAATCCCCCCAGCAGCAGTAATGCCATCCATCAAAAGAAACTCCAGTCAAGGTCATCTTCGACAGAAGCTCAGAATGTCCAGAATTCAAAGTTGGTAGAAGGATAGCGGTCGTTATATTTCAATGTAGCCCTTTTCCCTTAGATTACCATTTTCTAACTTTGTAAATACTCTGTGGGATCACGCACTTGGCTGATTTCCATTCCATCAATAAAATTTGAGCCTTAATGCTTTTATTTGCAATTCTTATTTGTTTTACCTTTACAGATTGACATTTTTAACATGACCAACGATTCTTGAAATAAAACAAAAATGAATTTACTTGTCAGAATTTTTCTGCTTTTAAAATAAAGATGGCAATTTATTTTGACTGTTGAACATCGAAAGAACATCGATCGCTTCTCCAAAGGTGATTGAACCTTAAAGTGCAGAATCCAAGTACTCCTTCTAAACCAGTGCACCTGAATGAAGGATCAGCTGTGTCAGATGCGAATATTCCGTCCGACATCCCCGACAGATTTCTTATCTCCTAAGTCCGACCAACGTTGTTCCTCACAGGGACCGTCTCTTCTAAGCAAGGCAGAATTACTATTTTGAACCAAATGGTACTTCTTCGTCCCTAGCAGTGGCCGAGTATCCACTCGTGTTCCTCCACTAGTCTGTATGTCGTGTCAGTTTTGTCAGCATAAACACACATACATCATGCATTATTAAATTACATTCATATTCATATTGCATCACTATCACTCCGGTTGGTCTTGTCCCCTAGTGATAAAAGTCCTCCCAATCGAGTTGTCAGTTCTTTCCTCGTCAAGAAATGTTGCGTCTGAACAATCTCTCCACCAGTTTATTTCTGGATTGAAGCCGGTTCTCGACCACTTTGATAACTTGAACCTCTGAAAAAGCAAGAAGACATTTGATAAATATCACTCTTCGCCATTGAAGATGATATCTTCGCTTTCTCGGATTAAGGAAAATCCCCAGAGAAAACCTCTTAATCAAATATTCGGCAATACAACAGTTCTACTTCGGAAAATTCACTGACAAAAAGGTCATCAGTACCTCCAAATTGGATTACATCACATGGTATTTCCCTGAGAAGATCTCGAGGAAAAGTATGATGTAATACCCCCAAGCAGGAAGCAGACTCTCAAGAGACTCGTTTTCCCCAGTAGGGTCGACAAATGGCGTCTCCAACAGAGAAGTTTGTACACCTCTACAACTCAGACAAACGGGTTTCCCCAGCAAGTCTGACATCAAAACCTTTTCCATCAAATGGCATCTCCCTAGGACAATTCGGCGAGAAGTTTGAGGAAAACCGCTGCCAACAGCGTCCCTTGTCAAGAAAGTTCATTGACAAAAAAAACTGAGACCAGTTCCTTGGCTGAAGACCAGAATCGAGGGGAAGTTTATTTCAAAAACTTAGACTAGTTCCTTGGTAGAAAACCAGGATCGAGGGGAAGTTTACAAAAGAAACTGAGACCAGTTCCTTGGCTGAAGACCAGGAACGAGGGGAAGTTTATTTCAGAAACTGAGACCAGTTCCTTGGTAGGAAACCAGGATCGAGGGGAAGTTTATAAAAGAAACTAAGACCAGTTCCGTGGCTAAAAACCAGGATCGAGGGGAAGTTTTTACCTTTTCTAAGCATCATTGCTTAGCAAAAGAAGATGGATAGAAAAACTGCCATTCATAACCACCATCAAAATTTCGGGTATTCCGATATTTAATCCTCTTGCACCCCGAATGCCCGAATACCTTCGCCATTCACACCTTCGGGTCCAAGAAAATTAAATAGGGGCATCTGTCATACCCCAAATTTTGACCAGTACAATTTCCCATCATTGTACAAATCATCATCACAATATGGATGAACCATCATGCCTCATCAATCCTCAGAGATGATTGAGCATTCACCACAAACAAGAATTAGGGTTTCAAGCCCTCTCAGAGCACTTAGACAAAGGATCAATCAAGAAATGACATGATCTTCAACTTGTCTAACCTCTCAAGCATCCACATAAAGGATCAAGAGGACTCCCACATCAAGAATCAAGCACAATGTTGCAGCATTCCAAGTGGATCAAGCCTCAAGATCGCCAGTGTCACCCAATTAAGGTTTTTGTTTGACTGAGGCCTCCAGATGGAAATTTTCCTCTGGGCATGAGCCATTGCTTCAAAGCACAACTCAAGATACTCCAAGGGACCTCATGGACCCAATCATCAAGCCAATTTAACCTCAGGGGATGCATTTACCCAAAAAATCAGGAATTAGGGTTTCTTGACCTAATTCACCCCTAAGTTAACTTTTGGAACAAAACATGAACCAAGACCTCAAGACATGATTTGAGGATCCCCAATACATTACATTGATCCATTTGCAACAATGGATTGATCCAAGAAGCTTGATCCACAAGTTTCAATTTCATCAGGACCACAATTAGGGTTTCGAGGGAAAAGTCAATTGTACCCTTAACTTTTGACCCAGACATGCTCCCAAACCTTGGGACATGATTCAATACACCCTAAAACACCTATGGAATATATCCATTAGGTTTGATTTAGGTCAAGGACTTGATTTCACAAAGGATCGCACAGTTTGGATTTCATCCGATAAAAAGTCAACTGTGCACAAAATCAAGTTTGACTTTTTGGGATTTTTCACAATTATGGTTCCTTGACCCTAAAACAATGTTAATATGTGATTTAAATCATCATTCATCAATAAAAATCAAAGAAAGTGAGTTAACTTGTGAAAGGGGTAACCATAAAAAACTTAGAACTTTTCTAAGTTATGGAACAAAGTGACTAGGGTACCAACTTCCAAGGACCATAACTTGAGATCCAAGCAACCATTTTGGATGGTCCAAAGATGGATTTGTAGCTCTCATGGCATACTTTAAAAGTGTCAACTACATCTCATTCCAATTCCTCATGGATTTTTAGTTATGGAGTGATCAAAATGCCTGAAAACATGAAAATGACATTTTTCCAACACTTAGTGAAATTTTCACTAAGTCAAAATCTGCCTTACTTTTTCCCAAATGTAGGGACATTTTTCACCTTGATCCAAGTCAAACCAGGTCTAGGGAAGGACATCAAAGTTAAAGTATGTCATGAGGGCTTTCCAAGAAGTACCAGATCATCTCCAAATTCCATTTGGGCAAGGAGATACAACCCTTTGAACATGCCATCCTGAACTGATTTGTACAAGGCAGATTTGTGCACATTGGCTCGATTTGTCTAAATCTGATAAATCCAAGCCTTTTCATCATTTTGGACACATCTGAGGATCAAATCTAAGGGGGATGATCTGATCTCCAAGCCTCCAAAGTCCAAGAATCTACAAGTAGCATGCCAAACCTAAAAGAGCTAAAAAGTGCCAAGACTCCAATTTTGTTTTCAAGCATTCAATGGATACACCAAGGTGGCATGAACTGAGCCTATTCCAATTGAATTCAGTCCAAGTTTATCTCTGAACCAAAGCTATAAAACCTGTGCTCTAATCTCAAGTCAATGGCTAGAGGAGACTTGAGATTCCTTTTGCATAACATTGGCCAAAGGCCTGCTGCAGCCTCCATTCACTATTGATGCCAAAAAAAACTTGACACACTATAAATAGGCCTCAATTGTGATCAGTTTGAGTACACCAAAGCACCCAAACTGATGCTTTCCTCAAAATCTCTCTCTTTAGGCCAAAATGCCTTCTTTTGCAAGGTAACTCTGAGTTTTTGAGTTAAAGAGAATTTCCATCACAGTTCATGAGCCAAACACATCCAATATGTCATATCTAAGTTGTCCAAACTCTCATATGTGACCTGTAACACCAAAATCACAAAGTCCCCTCTCAAAACCTCAAAATTGGATCTTTTTTTTTTTGCATTTTTCAAGCCATGTCTTGATTCAGTCACTTTAAAAACCAGATAAGACCTCAAACACACTCCAAATATCATCCTTGAACTGTCCCAAATGGTTCCCTACATTTGGAACACCATTTGAGAGAGTTGCCATATTGGTCACTTTTGCCCCTTTTGCAAGAAAGATCTCAAACTTGTTCCTGAAGGTTCCAGCTGGTGGTGATCATTCTAAAAGCTCCTAAGGGATCAATTGAGAGTGTCTAAAGCATCAAATTACTTCTGGCACAAGGAACTTGGCAGATAGCACAAAAAGCTCCTAAAGAGGTAAGCATCACAACTTGAACTCTTTGAAATATGCATTGCTTTGAAGTCCACTGATCATACACCTCTCATGCATGTTGTATATGTTGTGTTTGAACCAATTTGCCATGTAATTCTTACCTGTACCATGAGGTAGTACAGAAAATGCAAATGGAGGCCTATTTCAAAACCACTATCGGGTTTTAAAATGGGGACCTCATCAGAAAAAACCAAGAGCACCATTAGATTCCTTGTGAAATTCTAGGCAGGATAGACCTAAATTTTGTCCCAATCCATGGAGAAATGAGAAAGTTACAACCTTTACATTTTGGACCAAAACCTTGCCTTGGTCAGGCCTAAAACAAGGCATGCCTTATGTAGTCATGGGGTGGTTTTGATACACGGATGTATCACCACCCCAGTAGTAGAAGACGCGCACTGCAATCTAGGGGTCTGGGGTTCGAATCCCCCTCGCCCCAGACCCTCTTTTTACTTTTTTATTTTTTTATTTTTACTATCTTCATATTATTTTTAAATGATTTGAAAAATTAATTTCTCTCTCAATTTTAACTATTTTTTATTGGTTTTTTTGAAAAAAAATCACAAAAATGTTAAAATATTTTATTTCACAAAAAAATCAGATTTATATTATTTATTTAATATAGTTGGTATTTTTGTAAATAAATTCATTTTTATTGTTTTTAAACCTTTTAAAAATGAATATTCATCTTAAAAATCAAAATCAAATGAGTCCTAAATCATCTTGTGATTAAAACCTCATTTTTCAAACCTTAATCAAAAATCACAAGTAGTTTATTTAGACTTATTTGGTATTTTTGTCATTTTTATTCATTTTATTTAAAAGGATCACTTTTAAAAGAGAATGAAATTAGGGTTTCTTTGATTTTCACCCTAACAAATCTTTTTCAAACACTCATGGGCCTCTTGATAGAGTGTAAGTCCCACCCCTTTATAAATAAAACAATTTTGGGCCTCACCATTGTATAAGTCCCTCTATATATTTTCAAAAGTTCGACGCGGTCGTCGCCTTTGTAACAAAATCAACTGGGCTTCTCCTTGAGCTATAAGACCCATCTTTATTCATTTTCAAACTCTTTGGGCTTCTCCTTGAGTTGTAAGACCCATCCCTTTGTACAACAACCTTTTTGGGCCTCACACATTGTATAAGTCCCTCTGTACATTTTCAAAACAACGGTGCGATCACTATTAAACCTTGGGTCTTTCCTTGAGTATAAGCCCCAACAATCTTTTCAAAAAAAACTTCCCTTTTAATTTAGATTCAAATATACATGTTGTTATCAAAACTTTCTTTAATTTCTTTGAACAACTAACAATACAGCATGGAAGCTTGCTCACCTGTAAGTTTTAATAGTTTTCATTTACTCGCTTTCATATGTATATAACTATATTGTGGGAAGCTGCGCACAATAAGTCTTCTTTCAAATTCTTTTAGATACTTGTCATATATCAACTGTATATATATACTAGTATAGCTATTTAGAGTTTTCTCCGACAACTAGGTCTAGAACTAGGTAAAGCCATGTTGGTCGCTCTTTAAATACAGTCAAATCTAGATCCCCATGGGATTTCCAGATACAATTTTGCCTTCTCTTGGGCTTAAACAATATGGAACAAAGAGAAAGGCAGTATTCTTCCTGAACCTTTTCTCAGACTGTCACTATTAGAAATCGTCAAAGAAATTCTACTCCCCAGAGTTGATCTATTCTCGGTGAATAGCATCTCTTGAGTTTCTTTAAACCTTAGAACTTTCACTAAATGATCTATTATCGGTGAATAGCATTTCTTGAACTTTTCTTGGTTTGGGACCCACAGGCTTCCTAAAAGCATCCCCGCCTCCTCTTGGGCTTTGTACAAGGACCCTCCGGCTTCCTAGAAGTTCTCATGCCTTCTCTTGGGCTTAATATAAGGACCCTGAAGACCTCTTAAAGGTATAAGACAGAACTTAGTCATCCTTTGCTAAAGCAGTCTTTCCAGTGTCAAATCACAGACTAATTTAGGGTTGATTCTCATCCCTTAAAGCACCAGTAGATTGGACAGTCTAAACCCCCCTTTAGTCTCAAAGAAATTCTCAAGTTCCCTACGAGCATAGGAGGAACCCTGACCATCAGATCAATTCCCAGCTGAGTTAAAATCCAGTCTCTCTCCTAAAAATTCCCCAACTAGGGTCAACATAACATTATCCCAAATCAGAACTAGTCGTATCTGATATCTCAACTCTTCTGTAAACCTCAGCAAGAGTTGATTTCCCCACTTGGACCTGCCTAGGGATCTTAATAATCCTCAGCAGAAAGTTAGCCTCCTCTTAGGCTTTGTATAATGATCCTTCCTCAACGAAGTTAGCCTCCTCTTGGGCTTTGTACAAATGATTCTCCCCAGCGGAGCTAACCTTTTCAGACTCTCTTGTTGAGTCCACCAACTTTTCAGACTCTCTTGTTGAGTCAATCACTTTTCAGACTCTCTTGTGGAGTCCATCAACTTTTCAAGACTCTCTTGTTGAGTCAATCACCTTTTAGCACTCTCTTGTTGAGTCAACCCTTTTAGCCTCAATCTCGGGCTTTGTACAGGACAGATAAAAATGCTCTCTTATTGAGTCCATCTTTTCCAGCCTCCTCGTAGGCCTGGTATAAGGATTTCCCCTAGCAGAAGTCAAATTCCTCTTAGGTATGATGATTTCTCTAGCTTGTTCAGCCACAATCCTGGGCTTCGTACAGGACAGATAAAAGCACTCTCTTGTTGAGTCAACACCTTTTTTTTGCCTCAATCTTGGGCTTTGTACAAGACATAAATCTTCAAAACCTTCTCTTAAGCCTGGGACAAACATTTTCCCCAGCGAAGTCACCTCCTCCCAGCCTTCTTTTAGGCTTTGAGGAATGGTTTCCCAAGCAGAGTCAAACTCATTTCAGCCTCAATCTTGGGGTTTGTACAAGACACATAAAAATATCCTCACCCCGAGTCAGTTAAATTTCCCATTTCAGCCTCAATCTTGGGCTTTGTACAAGACACATACAAACCTCATCGACGGAGTCAAAATCCCCTCTTAGCCCCAATCTTGGGCTTTATACAAGACAGATAGAACATTTTCCCTGGAAAAGTCAAACTTATAGCCTCCTCTTAGGCTTTGTATAATGATATTCCCAAAGAGTCAGTCTCTTTTTAGCCTCAATCTTGGGCTTTGTACAAGATAGATAAAACACTCTCTTGTTGAGTCGGTCATTTCTAGCCTCCTCTTAGGCTTTGTATAAGGACTTCCCTAGTGGAGTCAATCAACCTCTTAGCTTCAACCTTGGGCTTTGATCAAGGCACACAAAAATCAATAATCCCCTCAGAGGAAGTCCAATCCCTCTTTAGAGACGACAAATTCCCTCTCAGTCAAACCTTTTAGCTTCAATCTTGGGCTTTGAACAAGACACAAATACCCTTTTAGCTTCAATCTTGGGCTTTGAACAAGACACCAAAACATCATTTTCCTCCCTTAGAATAGGAGGAACTACGATTGCTCTGATTTCCCTGTTTCATTTAAACGGAAATACGTAGGCATAAGATTGCGAAATCTTAGCGAGCATACTAAACAAAAACTCTAGGTCCAGTACCTTCACATATCAATCAAAACTTAGGTCTAGCACCTTACCAAAAACATCGGGAGTAACCCGAACATCAACAAAAACTCACTCACTCGCTCATATTTCCCAAGAAACTTTCCCAACCTATTAACGGATAAACACCATCAAATATAAAGCAAAACCTAAAGCTAATATCCCGTGGATAACCACATATAGGATGGGCAATTGACAACTCCCCATTGTATAACCTGACCCCGGACCCCCCAATCTCTTTAAAGCGTTTGTTCAGTTAAACATTCGCGTGCAAGGTTAGTTTTAGATAACTTGCCTTTCCCTTCCAGCTTCATGGGATAAATAAGAAATCAGAAAGTAGCACCCACTCCTCCTCATTGCGGTGAGGAAAACCCAATGATAAGGTGGTTGCGTCACCGGAAAAAATCGCTCGCTACAGTAAGGATGTCAGCTGCTGAAGAGGGTAAATGGAAGCGAATCAAAGTGGGTGGAGGATCTTCCTACCTCGACAATTCCAAAACTTCCAAGAAATATTATTATGTTTCAAAAAACTGCATGGGGGGGGGGAGAGAACCCCATGACACACACTCAATGGAGAAGGCACCAAAGAAACAAAAAGGTTGCCTCTGAAGCAGGAAGCACGAGTAAGAACAGTAGCGTCCAAGATATGGCTGATGGACAGAAGGCAAAAAAGCTTGTCAAATAAAGGTTATTTCCTCTATAAGTTCTGTGATTTTTGGATTGCCAACATTTAGGTAAAACATGTTATCAGCAAGATGTTAAGCCATATGCTCTGCTATGAGAGTCAGACATCATGTTGAGCATGATGTTATGACATATGCCAGGACATGTTATACCAGAAAGTTAGGGCATGACTGTTTTGGTATTTTTAGTGTGAGTTTTGAATGTGTTTTAATTCACACGTTTGCGTTATCTAAGGAGGGATATTGTGGGAACTTCTGTTTTTACAGATTGTGTTGGTTTTTGTAAAAAGGATCTTTGAACCTTTTTAGGAAACTTTGTATTTTGTTCCTATTATTGTGCAAGAAATTATGCTAATAATTGAAAGCTGATTCCTGGTGATTTGTGTTTTATTTTAAAGCCCAAGCCCACGAGGACTGAAGGCTATTTAAAGAGAAGACCTAAACTTGGACATGGTGTGGAATTTGAAGAATAATGATTAGCCGTGCATTTGAGTCTCTTTAGGGTTTAATGTGTTTTTCTTTGTATGTCACTCTTGTATCAGTTTTGATGCATTGAGTTGACTGTGTGTTTTTCTTTGTATGTCACTCTTGTATCAGTTTTGATGCATTGAGTTGGCTGTAGAAGTACTTATAGACTTTGAGCATTCTAATCATGATGCATCAGAATGATCTGAAAAGAGATTTTTTTCAGATTGGCATGCTACAACTTCTAGAGAAATGCTTTGTTATGGTGATTTCAAATATCATAATTTTATCCATTTCTTTTCAAGATCCTGTTCTCCCTTTTTCATCAGTATCTGGAACATTCTCAGATAATCACTTTACAATTAGAGAGAAGAGAAGACAGAAGGATTCATCCTTGTGTCAAGATATTTTACCAAAGTTTATCCTGTAGATACTAAATGTAACTGAAATAGTGCTTTATACCGTGGCATTTCATTGGTTCAGATATGTCAGTGTACAGAAAAAGTGCAAATAGTCAGAATCCTGATGTCAAAGCCAGAGCTTTAACTGAGCTACTGAGAACTTTCTGCAACAGAGATGGTTTCTGCTAAATTAGAGACATAAACTCCTTCATGTTCTGAAGGTATCTTCTTCAACATACATTCTAACTCAAGCCAATCAGTGCTACGTTAACTAGTTCTTCATCTTCATCATCTTCTGAGAAATCAGAAACATTTCATGTTGACAAATGATTGTCTATGAGTTTTAGATCTATTTCCAAGAGATTTTCTTCCATAGTGATCAACTCATATGAGTATAGGTGATAACACATCTTTTATTGTGTTGCTTGATCATTTAGACTTGAAGTCGCTTTGATATTCTTTTGACAGAGATGATGTTCAGATCTTCTACAAACTTGAGAGTAATTACCAAGAGTCTTTATCTGGATAGCAAGCTTCTACTAACTTTCTTTAAGTGATCTGATGAAGATTAGCCTTAGCTCAGAACCCAGAGTTCTGCAACCGAAGTTTTAAAAGTTTGAGAGCAACATCTCAATAGTTTCAGCGTTCTTCGTCTTTGAAGTCTTCATGCTTCTGAATCACAACTTGAGCAATTGTTTTCTTGATTTTAAAAGAGTTCTCAATGAGTTATTCTGAGAAATTCAAATAGACATAGCAGTCCGGTTTTGAAAACATCTCAAACTCAGTAAGAATTAACTTTCAGCAATCAAGGAACTTCTTGCTTTCTGATGATTCTTGCCATTCTTTTCCAACTGATCATTCAAATTTACTTTCAGCCTTTTACCAGCTTCGTCTGAGGGAGATATGTAGTTATCAACTACCATATTCAAATGATCAGTATCACCTTTTATAAAGAACTTTTTAATACAACTTTTCAGTTCTCAACCTTTTCACCAACAATGGTAGAGGATAGAACTAAGAACATTTGAGACTAGAATAACAGGTGGTGAAGAGGAAACCATCCAAGTGTTTCTCAAATCTCGTATGGATCTTTATCTGACATGGTTAAGTATTTGATGAGCATTAATAACAGAACCGAAGCTCTGATACCAATTGAAGGGATGAGAAACACAAGAAAGGGGGTTTGAATTGGGTTTTACCAACTACAATATCTTTTGCGGAATTTCAATATCAATGCCAACAAGACAATAAAAATAAATTGACACAATTATTTTTATCCTGGTTTACTGTTAACAAAGTTACTCGAGTCCACCCACCAAGGTGATTTCGCCTTCAACAAGGACTTAATCCAATAATCTCGACAGATTACAACAAGTTCGTCTAAGTGTTTAGAAAAACAACTTAGCCCTTTCAAGTATCCAGACTAACGACTTAGTCACTTGAGGAATATACACTTTTAAAAATGTTTACAAAGGTGTGTACATGAATTGCTTTTAAACAAGCAGGTGGCATAATTGAAGTACAATAACACAAAAGTGTTTCTCGCAAGATATGAACAACATCTCCTTGCTAATTTACAAAACTATCTTAAGAATAATCTCCTAGAGATTTGCATCGTATCAGCTTGAGTTTTGCGAGCTTAAAAGCTTCTGCTAATGCTTCTCTCATTTGTTGTAGAGCAGGGCTCTAAATCTGGTTGAGCATTGAGCATCTTCTTTTTGAGCTTATTACTTGGTGCTTGCTTCCTTCTTCCGCACATACTTTCATGTTTTCTTCAGCTCTGTAACTTTTTGTTCTAGTTACTCTCTCTTGATTTTCTTTTCTGCACTTGCAGTAGTTTGCACTTCGACATTTAGCATTTTCACTTGGCTCGTAGCAGTAGCTACAACAGCTTTGTATCTCTGGCTCACGATCAACTTTCTTCAAGCATTCAGATCTTCAATATATAGAGCTTGAGAATATATCTGTTAGTGGGTATAATAAGAAACATATTCCAACTGTAATAACCCAACGTTCACTTATAGGAATGGTCACATCATAATACAACAAAGTTGTCCTTGCGCCACCTAATAGAGGTAGAGGTCATAGACTACTTTGTACTTTTATATTCATTGAAACACGCAAACCATTATTCTGTCTCCCAATCTTTAGAGGCTTTAGATATGTATTTGATCAAGCATGTAGAGAGATCAATACTCGTAACTTCAGAACCTAAGTTTTTAGAATCTCAGATCTTCGTTCAATAAAACAAACTTAAGAGTCTTTAGCACTTGGTCTTTAGAAGCGATGTATTCAGAAACTTTAGAACTTGTTCAGTATAACCTCATCTTTAGAATCTTTAGAACTTGTTGAGCACATATTTGTCTTCAGAGTCTTCAGAACTTTGTTCAACAAAACCTTGTCTTCAGAGTCTTCAGAGCTTGATCTTAAAAAATGATGTCTTTAGAATCTTCAGAACTTCGTTCAACAAAACCTTGTCTTCAGAAACATCAGACCTTGATATTTAGAAATGATGTCTTTAGAATCTTCAGAACTTCGTTCAACAGAACCTAAGTCTTTAGAAACTTCAGAACTGTAGCAATAGAAGTATATCTCTAAGAAAACTTTCAAAGCTTACTTAAAAAGTAACAATCTGAAGCTTTGATACAAACGTTCTTCAGAACCGTTGTATTGAAAAGCATTCATGAATATTGACTTTAAATCTTATACACACTATATGTTTTTCCTCCAGAGTGTTTAGATTAGAATTTGATGATGTCACACGCCTTTCAATCAGATATAGATCTTGTTTAGTAAAATCTACACACTAGATAGAAACCATAAAGTACCGAATTGTTCTCTGAGATAACATGTGCAGTTATCATCAAAGCTTAAGGCCAGATACAAAACCACTCTTGTTCTTACATAAGGATTATCCATGCATTTGAGTATCTTTAGGGTTTTGTGTGTTTTTCTTTGTATGTCACTCTTGTATCAGTTTTGATTCATTGAGTTGACTGATTGTTAATTGTTAATTTTCCACTCATAAGCTTTTAATCAAGAGTGTATTATTCTTAGTTGAAGCTTTTAAGTAAAACTAAGTATTGTACTTGGAAGGGTTGTACTTCTATTTTTGAGTTGTTATTGAATTGTAACTGGTTTGTGACTGGTAGGAAGTGAGAGGAGGATCTCATATCTAGAGGGTGTCTAGGTAGAAGTTGCACAAGGTAGTGATTAGGCGAGAAGTTGTAAACGGGGGGAGTTTAGCGTTGAACTAATACTATCATAGTGAATTTCCTTCCTGGCTTGGTAGCCCCCAGATGTAGGTGAGTTGCACCGAACTAGGTTAACAACTACTACTATTATTTTATCTTTTTGCAATTTATTTTTCTACATTTTTGTGAGTATTCAAGCTGTCTTGATCCCAGTGTTGTGACATCTGTCTTGACATATGGTATCTGGGTACCAGAATTTCAATTGGCATTAGAGCAGGTCACCCTGTTCTATTTTTGGGTGAGCTCTAGGTTTTTTTTTTCTGGCACTATGGACAAGGAAGGAGGGGGAATGTGAATAGACCACTCACCTTGGATAAAACCAATTATGACTATTGGAAGGCACACATGGTGGCTTTCTTAAAATCCATGGATAGGAAAACTTGGGAAGCTGTCATCAAGGGCTGGGAAGACCATGTGGTTAAATATAAAGATGGGAAGGAATCTTTGAAACCTGAAGAGGACTGGACCTAGGAAGAAGATGAGACTGCTCTTGGAAACTCCAAAGCCTTAAATGCTTTATTCAATGGAGTTAACAAGAATATGTTTAGGTTGATCAACACCTGTACTGTGGCCAAGGATGCTTGAGAAATTCTCAAGACAGCTCATGAAGGCACATCTAGGGTAAAGATGTCTAGACTTCAGTTGCTTACTACCAAATTTGAAAATCTAAAGATGAGGGAAGATGAAAGTATTCATGACTTTCAAGTGAATGTTCTTGAAATAACTAATGCCTTTAGTACCTAAGAAAAGCTGGTTAGGAAGATTCTTAGGTCTCTCCCTAAGAAATTTTGCATGAAGGTCACAACCATTGAAGAAGCCCAAAACATCAGCAGTATGAAAGTTGATGAGCTAGTGGGGTCACTTCAAACTTTTGAATTGACCATGAATGATATAATTGAAAAGAAGAATAAAAGCATTGCTTTTGTATCCAGTGTTGAAGATAAAGAGGGCCAAGTTAACCTGGATACTAATGAGGGACTGTTAAATACCATTGTTCTACTTGGGAAGTAATTCAATAGAATTCTAAAGAGAATGGACAAAAAGGGAAGACCATGTGTCAAGGACATCACATCTGACATCAGGAATAACTATGATTCTCAAAAGAATACTAAAACTGAAGAGAAGTCAGATCAAAGTAAAGGGATTCAGTGTTATGAGTCTGAAGGTTTTGGTCACATTAGGCCAGAATGTCCCAACTATCTCAAGAAATAGAAAAAGGGCTTGACTGTATCTTGGTTTGATGATGATGAGTTAGAAGATGAATCCAACACAGAGATTGTCAAACCTATTACTTCTCTCTCTAGAAGATGGGCAGATGAAGTATAATCTTGTGATGGAGATGTCCTCTATGGAGATTTGGATATGTCCTACAAAGAAACTTGTGACATATGTGAAGAAAGACTTAAGACAGAGGAAAATCAGAGAAAGGTCATAGCTGAATTGGAAAATGAAAAGAAGGAACTCTTATGTACTATTTCTCAGCTTAAAAATGAGGCAACTCTCTTAAATTCCAAGATTTACGACATGACAGATTCCTTGAGTAGGATGAAAAAAAGGGCTGAAATAATAAAAGATACTGGAGATGCAGAAGTTCATTATCAACCTGATAATAAGCAAAAAAGAGAGTCTAAAGAAAAGTTCTTTCCTTCTGAAAGGAAGAAGATGGTCACAGTGTCTAACCACATGTTGCAACATTCTGACAGACATAATGAACCTCCAAATAATTACCAATCTTGTTGGAGATGTCATTATTGTGGAGAGTATGGTCATATAAAGTCGTTCTGTAATAAATTGTATGGAAATCAAAAAGTTTCAGTTCATATCAAGGTTAATCAAGTAAGCAAAAACAGAAAATCTAAGAAGAAGGATAAGAACCTAATAGCTCACACTTCCTTGAGGACCTCAACTAGAGAAGACTGGTACTTTGATAATAGATGCTCTAGACATATGACATGGGTTCAGAAGCTCTTGGTAGATATCAAGCCTCATCCCACAGGTTCTGTCAGATTTGGTGATGGGTTTAAAGGTGAAATCAAAGGAGTTGGAAAGTTGGTGTGTGCTGGATCACCTAGTTTAGAAGATGTTCTCTTTGTAAAACGACTAACTATTAATCTCATCACCATTAGTCAGTTGTGTGACCAAGGATCATTTGTTAATTTTTCAAAAGACAGAATGCCTTATTAAAAATGATAAAAATGTTGTTCTGATGAAAGGTATAAGGTCTAAAGACAACTGTTATCTGTGAGAACTTTAAATAACTGCTTACTCTTCCACATCTTCTGTAGCGAATGAGGATGAAGTGAAGCCATGGAACTAGAAACTTGGACACCTTCATCTCAGAAGGATGAGGGAAATCATATCTGAAAGAGCCATTAGAGGAATACCAGAACTCAAGGTAAAAGATGGGAAAGTCTGTGGTGAGTGTAAGGTTAGGAAGCAATCCATGATGTCATTTCCAATGTAACAACATCAGACTACTTTCAAGGTAGTGGGACTACTTCACATGGGCTTAATTGGACCTGTAACACCCTTCTAATCCCCGCGGAAAACATATAATAAATCAGAGTAAATAATCATGCCATTCACTTAAGGGTGTCACACATAATCATAAAACATCATACAACACCTGTCATGCTCACTAACACTTAAATATTTCCATGCTTTTCAAAAACTTTACTTAGCATGTAGCAGCAGATTCAATTAATCATAGTTGACATAAAGAAATTTTCATGCTCATCACATTAATAAACAATACTTAGGCTTAAAAGCCAAACTTCATAATACTCAAATAAACATAAAAGCATAGGTAGAGTACATAGTGTATCTCTAAAACATAAACCAAACGATCTCAGTGTTACATGATCAGAGCATGACTCGACCCAACATAAATAAAGGCACTAAACAGCTACTCCAGCGGCAACCTCGCGCTACGAGCAACTCTACTCCTCGGTACCTGAGTGATGTCGTACAAAACATCATTCCAACAAAAGGGTGAGAATTCACATCAATATTGAAATTATAAGATAATGATTAATGTAAAGCATGTAAACATAAATACAATCAATCTTACACTTCAAAATTCATCAACAAGTACCACTCAAGTAACCATCCATTCACAATTCTTTCCAATTCAACAAGTCACATACATAGGCATACTTCCATATAACAAACATATATGCAATGTGACTCGATGCACGACTCAATGCAACTCATGCCATATGGTACCAACACTTGTTATTATTTTTCGATTATTACCCTTAAACTGGGTCCGTCCCCTAGACCAATAACAAACAAAAGCCCGTCCCCTAAGCTTTCAAACCCCACTCTAGGTTTGGGACAAGTCACTAGCTCCCACGGAACTAGCAAGCATTGCCTTTTGACACAAATGATGCATATGCAATCAACAACCAGATGCAATTAAGACAATTCCCTAATCTTAATATCCAAGCATATCATCAATAATTCATCACACTTGAATTATTACACAATTGCACACACAAACACATTTTCATAATTACCATGTTTAACTATAACATATTCCAATATACCCACCTTTTCCTCATATTTTTCAATCTACCCATGTTTAAAAAAAACGTGTGTTTATAGGGTGGCGCCATCAAGTTTGGCTCCCCCGTCTAAAATTGTCACATGTCGCCGTTGCAAAGGGAGTCTTGTTATATGTTTAATGGGGGGCGCCATTCCTTTTGGAGTCACCCTTTATATTTAAAGGGGGGCGCCATTCCTTTTGGAGTCACCCTTTAAATATAAAGGGGGCGCCATACCCCTTAGAGTCCCCCTTTTAATTAATTAATTTTTTTTATAATATATTATATATTAATTTTTTATGAAATATTAATTTATTTGATACAACTCTTATATAAATAGATGGCACTCTTGTACATTCATTCACAACAAAATTGTCTTTGTATCTTAAAATTTTAGCAGATTCAATCATGTATCTCAGAAGATACGGTCATGTTATTTTTTCAAGAACGAAGCCACCGATAAGGATGCTATTCTGGAATATCCAAATCTTAGAGCAACTACGAAGGAATTTGAATCGATGGTTAGAAGGATACATTGCAGATGGCGAACGAATTAGAAGTATTGAAAGACAAGTTTCTTACTTCTCGATTGAAGATGGAAATATTCGACGTGAGTGGCAACGAATTAGAAATGACAACGACGTTATGTCTATGATGTTTGGAATTGATGATATTGTTTTGATTGTTGTAATTTCTTAGGTCTATGATGTTTCTTAATTTCTGTAACCAGTAGTTGTTATAAATATTAAATTCAAAGGTTACAACTTTTCTAATGACAAAAGTAAATCTATCTAGAACTTGTTCCAACATTTGGACAATTTTTCCGTGTATGCCCGGGTTGACGACATATTCCACACAGTCTTTCCATTTTCTCATATGTGTCCATTTCAGTTCTAATTCGCGTGCTTTTGGGGCAGCCTTGTTGTTTCTTCTCATGTTTTCATTGTGGTAAATTGTGTCCCCGTGATAGGTTGGCCAATAGTCCTCGCTAGCTACCACTGGAAAGCTATTACTGTAGATACCGAATAAGTTCACGACCTTGTAAACTTCTGATAGCTGCAAGAACGGATCATGACGAGCACTAGAACATGCCGCAATGACATGTGAACGAGGCATACGGAGCGCTTGAAACTTTCCGCAGTCGCACCAATATTTATGAATTTCTACCCTGTATTGTCTCATTGGCCGACCCACATTGTGATCCTTTGTCTCTTTAACAACGAAGCTGTAATTATGATGGTCAAACGATGTAACTCGATGTGAGGTCGCTTTATCAGTTTCGTCCTTCATAAATGTCATGCAGCTTTCACTGAATAACTGCCCTGATTCCAAAACAGCGCTCCATTTTTTACCTCTTGTTACAAATAGTGACCCCAACCTGTAATAGGTTGCTCTAACTAACGCAGTGATGGGTAGGTTTCTAGTTCCCTTGAAAACGTTGTTCAGGGATTCTACAAGGTTGGTGGTCATGTGACCCCATCGACATCCTCCATCAAATGCCCTTGTCCACTTCTCCACCGGAATGTTGTCCACCCAGCTTAATGCTTCTGTGATTAACAATCTTATTTCTTCGCGGTAATACCTGAATGAAGGTTGGTTTAATGCATACCCCGCGTTCACAAATTTCATCTTGAGGTTTTTGTCTTTAAATTTCCACATAAAATTCTGCGACATGTGTCTTATACAATAAACATGGACAGAAGGAGGATTATGCCAACCATTTGCAGGATTATTGTAAGCGCTTACAATAGAGGCGTGCCTGTCAGAAATTAGACATAAGTTGGGTTGCGGGGCTACATGTGTTCTGAGATGTTTGAGGAAGAAACTCCAAGCCTCACCTGTCTCACCTTCTACCAGAGCAAATGCAATTGGAAATAAATTATTATTTCCGTCTTGTGCTACTGCCATCAGCAATGTTCCTTTGTATTTTCCATACAACCATGTGTCGTCCACTTGAATAACAGGTTTGCAGAAAGCAAAACCTTTGATGCACGGTTGGAATGCCCAGAAGAGGCGAGAGAATATCCTACAACCATCCACACATATTCCATCAGGAGTGTATGCTGGAAGCGATTCCAATATTACAACCGTACCAGGAACATATTTTTGAAGTGCTAGAAAATACTGTGGAAGTTGATTGTAAGACTTTTCCCAATTCCCATATACATGTTAAACCGCTTTAATTCTTGCAATCCAAGCTTTTCGGTAGGATGGAGTATAGTTGAACCGTGAAACGACATGAGAGATAATCGTGCTCACCTTCACAGATGGATCTACTCCCACAAGATGCAAAATCTCTTGGCAAATTAATTGGTAGCTAAGTTTTCCATGATCTTGCCGATTAATGTTGGTTGTACAAGTGTGGGGTGGATCAATTGAACCTATCTCCCAACAACCACTTCTCTTCCGATAGGACGCTGCTAACCGAAACTTACAAAGTTTGTTTCGACAAACAATGACATATCTATTTGAGTCATTGCGGTTTACCTCAAAATCAACAAAATTTTCCATGTGAAACCTTATTATAGCTTGCATGCACTCCGCTTTTGTGCGGTACTGGTTCCCCACTTTCAAGACACCTTTGACTTGTTGAGAAGGATTGTAGAACAGTTCTAAGGATGGCTCGTCTCCACTCAATTGCAAATTTGTCATGTGCTGGGGAGGACAATAGACTTGATTTAATGGTAATACCTCTTTATCTATGTCGTCAAGTGGCGTGATTGCGGTGTAGTCCCCAGTCCCAAACAAATTCACCATTTGATCAATAATGGCCTCTGGTTCTTCTTCCTCCTCGTCAACTGCATCAACTTCGTGTTGTTTCAACGACTGTGACTGATCTATTACCTGAGATTCACCAAACACCTGGGATTGTTGAGTTTGGCAGAGTAACAGATACAACTCAATATAGTTGAACCCAGAGTTTTCATGGCTTTCAAACATGTGTTGAACATCATCATCGTCCTCTATTTTCTCTTGAAAATACTTGACCTGACCATGTTAAAAAAAAATGGGGCTTCTATATGTGATTTGCAATATTGGACCTGACATCTTTGACTCTATTCGCTCTTTGAAATGCAAGAAATTGGACTTCCTGCTCATTGTTAATCGGGTAACATCAGTATTTTGAAACCCGAAACCGAAAATATCGGAAATGAAGGTGTCTCCGTTACAATGAGCATGTACAATATAATTTGGTGTTCTAGGCATAGTTCTATATTGTGAAATGTAGTTGAAGATGATAGTTCCCATTTCTAATCTATAGTATAAATATAATAAAAGAATAAGAATAAAAAAATGTCGTATTCCCTTCAAGAGGGGCGCCATTCAAAATGGAGTCCCCTATTTAAATTTTAAAGGAGGGCACCATTCACTTTGGAGTCCCCTACTTAAATTTTAAAGGGAGGCGCCATTCCTATTGGAGTTCCCTACTTAAATTTTAAAGGGAGGCGCCATTTAAAATGGAGTTCCCCATAAATTCAAAAAAATAGAATCTTGCATGCATGCAGACGTACAAATGTCATAACACTTCTATCCTTTCATCTACCAACATTAATTCTTCTACATGATCAAATTAAATTTGTGTAACTTCCAACTTCCAACTTTCAAATTTCACTATATATATACTTTCACCCTCTTTTGAAAAATCCTCATCACTATCATCAGTATCATTTCATCATATTTCATCTTATTACTTGTTGTTGTGGCACTCCATATCCCGTAAAAAAATGTCTCTGTTAACAATGGGAGAGGAACATCGAGGAACACCAAACAACATCGCTTCTTATGTAAGTATGATGTCTCTTTTTTTTAGTTTATGCTAACTATGTCTCTCCTAACTATGTGTTTGCTAACTATTTTTTTTTTGTAGAATACTAATGACTTTTGAACTCGTAGTCATAGATATTTCCCTTATAACCCGTTGATTGAACTGTATTTGAGGCGCGCGGGTTTTGGAAACGTAATAGACATAAAAAGATGGTCATTAGATTCGAAGTTCATTTTAGAGCTACAAGAAAGGTGGCGACCCGAGACACATACATTTCATCTATCGATAGGTGAATGTACCGTGACACTCGAAGACACTTACATGCTCTTGGGTCTACCTATTGATGGTAAGGCGGTAAGGGGTGACACCAATATTGTTGGTAATGTGGTCGAAGAACTTTTAGGGGTTGCCCCTGACGAGAAACAGGTGAGGGGCCAAAAATTATTGTTGTCATGGCTCAAGAGCAGTTATAGAGCAATAACGTTAACAAATGACTCTCCAGAAATATTCAAAGAAAGAAAAACAAGAATTTATTTAATGCTATTATTCGGTTTATTTTTATTTCCGGATGCAAGTGGTAACGCTGTGCATCCTATGTACTTACCATTATTACGAGACATAGACAAAATAAAAACTTATAGTTGGGGGTCTACCACACTCGCCCACCTATATAAGTCTCTATGTAACAACACATATTCAGGTTCGGGTAATTTTACCGGATGTGCTGTTCTTCTGCAAGCTTGGGGTTGGTCAAGAATGACTAACTTAGCGCCTGTCAGCACTAATAATTTCGGTTTTCCATACGCTACAAGGTAATGTTCTAAACCAATTCTTTAAATATCTAGTTTTCTGTTTTTTAATTTAACCTATTACTAAAAAATGTTTCCTTTTCAAAATATAGGTGGTCTGCACTAGGGATGAATTACGAAAAATGTCCCCATTACAGCATCACCCAGTACCGAAATCTTCTAGATCATTTGGGTGAACATGATGTATTATCACTAACCTATCTATTAATGGTTATAGTGACATTTAATATTAACATATTATTTAAAATATACTAAATATTTTTTTCCTACTACAGTTTATTTGGCGGCCATATCTTGGTCTAGAGGTCATCCATGAAGCTAACGAACACCACTCTATTGTGTGGATTGCAAAGGTACCGATTATCCACTTCACAACAGTTGAAATGCACAATAGTGATCGTGTTAAGCTTTAGTTTGGAATGCTACAAGATATTCCCGGTCCCCTAAAATGCGTCGACGAGAGATGGCACACAAGCATCCTCTCTGACCTGTGGCACTATAAGCCATGGAAAACATATGCAAAACATGAGTCTCGTGAATGGAAGCTTCACATGCATTTTGTTTTGAACGACAATGTTTTACCATATGAGAGCAAACCGTATATCCAGTACTTGACTTGGTATAGGTCGGTTTCCATTGGTTTCTTTTCCCATCCTAGATATCTTGTTGACCCACGCCAGCAAGCCACATCATCAAGAACTCAACAGCTGACCAATCAACCAAGCCAACAGCCAACCCAACCCCCACTCACACAACCACAATTCCATGAAAATACCCCTTACCAATCCACCCCATTTCAACATGGTTATACTCAATCCCCATACCACCAAAACCCACCACAATATCAATCATACTCCTATGACACTACAACACAGATTAACACGGAGTATCAAACACCTAACCAAACCTTACCCACCCAGACATTTACACCCTTCACCGCTTACGACCAAGTAGGCTACCGTCCTGACATATCATCCAGCCAACCACCCCAACATAATAATGAAGGCAAGGGAAACACCTTTAATCTGGATCTGGACGACTTGCCTAATATCGACTCGCTTACATGGTCACTGTTTCTTCAGATGACAGACGAAAACCCATTAACAACATCCGCCCCTGTGGACCCAACGCCGCCGCCACCGCGAAGAGAACGAAGAAACGTACGTACACGAGGATGTGGTACGGGCGGACATTTGCCTAGACCTCGTCGTCAAAATTAATGTACTGTGTTTCGCCTTTCGTCTATGTAATATTTAATTATTAAAAAGAAATATTTAGTATGAGTAATAATTATTAAACATATTAAATATTATTTATGAATTATTATTATTTATGTATTAATGTTTAATGTTAATTTATTTGAAAAATGTTAAAAAAAATTCGTTGACAAAGGGGGCTCCAGGGGATATGGTGCCTCCCTTTAAAATCCAAGGGGGTAACCATTACCAATGGCGCATCCCTTTCAATTTCAATAGGGTAGCCATTTCTAATGGCGCCCCCCTGCAATGCCTTTTTTTTTTAAATATGGGTATATTGGTATTAATGGTGGAAACATGGGTATAATGGAATTATAGACTTGAAAAGATGGTTATATAGGTAAAAAATTCTCAATGGATGGTCTAGCAATTTAACTATCACTAATTAATTCTCACTGCCATTACATCATTTCTCATGCCACGGCATCGCTACAGGGTGGGATGAATTTCCTCACTAATATTCCATTCTTGCGCTACAGTGTAACAGTATGCATATATTTTTCACTTCAAATTCTATACTATGATTATAATGGGACTCTATAGTATACCAATAATCAACTCTAAACACACAAAAATTCATATTTTCATAAATTAATCTCAAAATCTAAAATTTCAATCTCAAATAAAATTTTTGGGGATTTAATGCTAACCCTATTTCTACCCAATAATTATCACCCAATAACCCCAATAATGAGTAAAAATCCACCCTTACCTTGGATATTCTTGATGAATTTGTTCTTTGTTCTTAAGTTCCTCTTCGCTTCTCCCTTTTTTTCTTCTTCTCTTCTACTCTTCTCTCTTGTGTTCCCAATTTTTCTTACTAACTTTCTTTCTCTAAAACCCTAACTTGTCTTAACCAAGTGGGCTTAACTCAACCCATTACACTTAATATTAACACACCCCCTTAAGCCCAACCAATCTCTAGTAAATTTATAAAATTCTATCAAATAGAATAATTAAATAAGTTACTTAATTCTAATAATCTAATTAAATCAAATAATTAGATAAATCCAATAATTCAATTATTATCAAATAATTCAATATATCACACATTTCAATTTAATCAATTAAATCAATTAATTCACATAAACTAAATAAACCAAGTAATTTATATAAACTCAATAAATTATATAAATCAAACAACTCAATAAAATTCACTAAATCAAATAATTCATTTAAATCAAATAATTAAAATAAATTAAATAAATCACATAAATTATTTAATTAATATAAATAATTAATTACTTAAATTAGGGTGTTACAACCCTCCCCTACTTAAAAGATTTTCGCCCTCGAAAATTACCTCAAATGAATAACTCGGTATATGACTCCCTCATCTAGCTCTCAAGCTCCCAAGTCACGTTTCCACCAGTCGGTCATCCCCAAGCGACCTTCACCAAAGCGATCTCTTTACCTCGAAGTTGCTTCAACTCTCGATCCTCAATCTGCATAAGTGATGTCTCCACAGCCAGGTTATCTCTCACCTGCACATCATCTACTTGGACTACATGAGACGAATCCACAATGTATTTCCTCAACTGAGATACGTGGAACACGTCATGGAGATTAGCAAGCAACGACGGTAAAGCAATCCGATAGGCTACCTCTCATATCCTCTGCAATATCTGATAAGGACCAATGAAACGCGGTGCCAACTTACGCGACTTCAACACCCTACCAACACCAGTGACAGGAGTAACTCGAAGAAACACATGATCTCCCTCTTGAAACTCAAGTGCTTTCCTCCTCTTGTCATGATAACTCTTCTGACGGCACTGCGAAATCTTCATCTTCTCCTGAATCATCTTAATTTTATTAGTAGTTTATTGAACTATCTCAGGTCTAACCACGACACTCTCTCCAGACTTATACCAACACAACGGCGTCCTACACCGCCTACCATACAATGCCTCAAATGGTGTCATACCAATACTCGAATGGTGTCCCCAAGCTCCTCCTTTCTCCAGCACGCAAGCTTTTAAAAGATCCTCGAGTGACTGAATCGTCCTCTCAGTCTGACCATCGGTCTACGGATGATAAGCAGAACTCAACCGTAACTTCGTACCCAATGCACCTTGCAAACTCTCCCAAAATCTCGAAGTGAACCTCGGATCTCTATCTGACACAATGCTAGATGGAATACAATACAAACTAACAATCCTCTCATTGTACAACTTTGTCATTCTCTCCAACGGGTAATCCATACGCATAGGAATAAAGTAAGCAAATTTCGTCAATCTATCCACAATAACCCAAATAGCTTCAAAATTACTCGGTGTTCTAGGTAAACCAGACACAAAATCCATAGATATGCTATCCCATTTCCACTCAGGATTAGATAACGGTTGCATCAAACCCAACGGTTTCTGATGTTCAATCTTCGACTTCTGGCAAGTCAAACAAGAATACACAAACTCAGCAATATCCTTCTTCATACGAGGCCACCAAAATACTTTCCTCAAATCTTGATACATCTTAGTAGCACCAGGTTGCATACTCAATCCACTACGATGCCCTTCTTCAAGGATACTTTTCTTCAGCTCAACAATATCCGAAACACAAACTTTATCACGACATCTCATGATACCATTCTCATCAATCCGAAAATCACCACCTTGACCTTGATTGATCAAAGTCAATCGATCAACTAAACCCAAATCAGATTTTTGACCTTCTCGAATCTCATCAAGAATACCACTAGTAAGCTTCAACATACCAAGCTTCACTCCATAAGAAGTCTCTTCACAAACCAAACTCAAATCACGAAATTGTTCAATCATTTCCAACTCCTTTACCATCATCATCGACATATGCAAAGATTTGCTACTCAATGCATCAGCTACCACGTTTGCTTTACCCGGATGGTAATTCAAACCAAAATCATAATCTTTCAAAAGTTCCAACCATCGTATTTGCCTTGCATTCAATTCTTTCTGATCAAAGAGATACTTCAAACTCTTATGATCACTATACACCTCAAATCTCATGCCAAACAAATAATGCCTCCAAAGCTTCAACACAAACACAACAGCGGCTAACTCTAAGTCATGCGTCGCATAATTCCTCTCATGCACTTTAAGTTGCCTTGAAGCATAAGCTACAACTTGTCGATTTTGCATCAACACACCTCCCAAACCCATCAAAGAAGCATCACAATACACAACAAATGATTCTGACGGATTCGGTAAAATTAAAATAGGATCTATCGTCAATCTTCTCTTAAGCTCTTGGAAACTTTCTTCACACTTTGCATCCCAAACAAAAGCTTGACCGTTTCTAGTCAAATGCGTCAACGATAAAGATAACTTAGCAAATCCTTCAATGAACTTCCGATAATAACCTGCCAAACCAAGAAAACTTCTAATTTCAAAAACTGATTTCGGAGTCTCCCGTTGTGACACCGCTTCAACCTTCGACGGATCAACTGCAATACCTCTACTCGAAATCACATGTCCAAGAAAACTCACTTCCTTCAACCAAAACTCGCACTTAGAAAGTTTAGCATACATTTGCTTCTCTTTCAACACAGATAACACAATCTTCAAATGTTCAACATGATCTTCTTCACTCTTCGAATAGATCAAAATATCATCAATGAATACAACCACAAACTTATCCAAATAAGGATGGAAAATCCTATTCATGTACTCCATAAATACACCTGATGCATTAGTCACACCAAATGGCATCACAGAATACTCATAATGTCCATACCTTGTTCTAAAAGCAGTCTTCTGAATATCTTCAGCCTTCACACGAATCTGATGATACCCAGGTCTCAAATCTATCTTACTGAACACACTTGGCACCAACCAACTGATCCATCAAATCATCAATCCTCAGAAGTGGATACTTATTCTTGATAGTCACCTTGTTTAATTGTCTATAGTCCACACAAAGTCTCATAGAATCTTCTTTCTTCTTAACTAACAAAACTGGTGCACCCCACGGTGACACACTCGGACAAATAAACCTCTTCTCAAGTAGATCTTCAAGTTGACTTTTCAACTCTTTCAATTCCGATGCGTACATACGATATGGAGCCATCGATACCGGACTAGTTCCAGGAACTAAGTCGATCAAAAACTCCACCTCACGTTTTGACGATAAATCACTTATCTCTGAAGGTGCGAGAAAGACACAAGAAAGGGGGGTTTGAATTGTGTATTTACTCTTTTAACAACTTTTCGCTTCTTGTCAATAAGACACTTTACGTTACATCAGAGTTCGTTGAGAGACTCTGACTTGAGAAGTTATATTCAGACTTGGCAATGCTTAGAGCGTGAGAACTAATAAGAGTCTGAACGCTATGTACATCATTCAGAACTTGCAGAGTGGAAGCTTATCAGAGTTGCAAGGTTCTGACTTGCTTATGTAAGGTTCTGATCCTTAATATAGAAACATAAACATAGACATTAAGCATAAGAGTAAAGAACACATGATATATCCTGGTTCACCACAAAGGCTAATCCAGTCCACCCTCCTTAGGTGATTTTGCCTTGAACTCAAGGTCTTAATCCATTATAATCAATCTCGATTACAGATGCACGGGCAACAGCCGGTGACTAATAACTTGCACAGCCGCACTGTGACTAACATGCAATGAACCATTCAGGGATTCAACTTAATGAATATAACGAACATTGACCTGCAAGTTCCAATCTCGCAAGATCTACTGCTATACTTTCACAGCTAGAACCTATTTCAGGATTTCCCACAATGACATCTCCCCATTGTCTTCTAGAGTCTTCGATCACACTGACCACTCAAGGAATCCTAATTCACTAAGAATGAGTTATACAGTAGATTACATAGTTGCTTCTAAATATGTATATTACTCCTAAATTTAAGTACATAAGAACACATAAGTGTTCAAGCAAGATATGAGCAACAGCTCCTTGTTATCTTAAGAAACTACATAGATGTATAATGATTTGACAGTTGTTGACATCTTATAGATCTTCTTCTTCTTCGTCTTCTTGGTTGAGCAAGCTTTGAGCAACAACTCCTTGCTTCAGATCTTCAATGTAGCGCTGACGAGAAGGTGGTTGATGACTTGACTGTTTTTCAATGTTATCTTCTTCATCAACAACTTCTGTACCAATTTTTTGTTGTTGTGTTGAATGTTGATCTTAAGCTCCAACAACAATGGTCATGCATAAATGGTGATAGCTTTGAATGTTTAAGTGTTACAACGACAACTCATCGTTGTTGCTATCTTCACACAATGACTTTGATCAATTCTCCATTCATGGACTGAATCGATACCTTCAGAAGCGTTTACTCCTTTCTTTAAATTGCCAGTAGAAATATAGTCGTTGAAATACTGTTGGCTGTTAGAAAAGAGACGTTGTGTAATAATTAGATGTACTGACACATCTCCTTTTTACTGTGGGAGAAGTGACTGGATATATCTTTCTTGGGCGCAGTGTACAGTCGTTTCACAACGGTAACATTTGTCTTCAAATCTTCAGATCTGATGGTAATTAATTGAAGCATGAGTAGAGACTTCTTAACAGGCTATCTGATACGTCAAGTCTTCGGTCATTTGAAGAAGTCCATTAGGAATCAGTCTTCAGAACTTCAACACTTGTCTTTAAGAACATTATCCTTTACTACTTCAAGTCTTCCGAAACTTCAGAGCTCGTCCATTAGGAATCTGTCTTCAGAGTCTTCGGCACTTGACCTTTGGAACCGTAATCTTCAGAACACATAAGTCTTCAGAATCTTTCTGCACTTGGTCTTCAGAGCCTTCAGCCTTCAGAACTTCAAGTCATGAGATTCTTCAGCACTTCGGTTCTCCAGAAGATTATCTTCTTCAGAAGCTTCACTATCTTCAGAATCCCAACCACTTTCAGAGAGCATCCACAAGAGCATTGCAACACCAATATCAGCATCCTTGGATCTGACTGATCATGATCAGATACCGAAGCGTTCTTGTTTCCTGCAACTTGTGTCACACATAGTAACTTCACATATTATCAATTACGCACATCTGGCTGGTGCTTGTTAGATCTGATATCTTCTATGATTATGATCTGCACACAACACACATTAGAACATAAAATAGTTCTTTCACAAATACGTATTGTTATCATCAAAACATATATTGACTTGTAGAGACAACTCTTGCTCTCACAATTTCCCCCTTTTTGATGATGACAAAACCAAGTATTTTGATTGAACATTTTATATAAGGTAATCACCAAACAAACATATTCAGAGTCTGGAACAACAGCTCCCCCTGAATGTGTTATCCTCAAAGTTTTATCTGTGATCATCTAGAATCTTATATGATCCAAAGATATACAGAATAACAACTTGAGTTGCCAGAACAAAGAATAGAAAAGGATTACTTCTCTATCTTGTCTATAAGAAAACAGAGAGCCTTTAGCATCTGGGCTAGTTCATCAGAACTTCCATCTTCAGATCTTCAGAACTCAGTTCCTTTGTAGTCGTATCAGAGCTTATAATCTTCAGAGACATCTGAAGCATTTCTACTTTTTAGCAGATTCATTTAAGCATAAACAAAACAGTTCTTATCTAATAGCATAGCATCGCTATTTATCAGAGACAGACATTGTCTTTTGAGAAACTCCCCCTGAGTTTCAGACTTTGTGAAGATTTTAGATTTTGCAATTGAATCTTCTGGGTAGTCTCCCCCTAATTTGCATAAGTCAGATATTGGCATCTTCAGAATCGTAATTCAGGAATATGAGTTTTTAATCACCAATGTAGATCATGACTTTTTCAGAGTTTTGACTTTTGAACACAGGTCTTCATCTCAGAACCTTGTTGCTGTCACAACTCAGTGGTTCATCAAAGCTTGATTTTTTATCAGATACCAATTGAAGGTTAATTATTGTGATCAATCAACGCTTGATTCTGAAACTGGTACACATGTTTTAATCTTAGTCTGATACTGAGTTATATCAGAGTATGTTGTGTTTGATTCCAACTGAAGGAATTCTTTTCATACCACTTGAAGGGTATTTCCTTAGTGTGCTGAGATTGATACCAATGAAGGTATAGAAAACATTTCACAGCTTAGCTCTGATTGATATTACTGCAGACTGAGTCTGATACCAATATTTATGTATACTGAGTCTAATTACCAATTGTTGATTTAGTTTGAAACCAAATCATTTCTTCTTAATTGAGTTCTTGGTAGACATCAGAACTACTTCTTCTTGGATCTTCAGACAGTTCTTGACTTTTGATTTGCACAGTTCCCCTGAATAAGCATCTTGAGATGTAGACTTTGTCTTGACTGCTTTCAGAGGTTTCTTCTTCTGATTCTTATGTTCTGAATCTCATATTTTTAGACAGCTTACAGCTTCTGAACCAAGTGAGACAGAGATCAAGATAAACTTTGACTTTCAGACAGTTCTCAACTTCTGAACAGTACTGGGTAGATCTGATTCTAATCACATATTCATGAAATGTACAACTTCTATCATTCTAACAGAGTTCTTCTTTCTTAACCTGTTCTTAGAATGCCTAGTGAACTTGTTTAGAGTTCCTTGGTTAAACATCAAACAACAAACGTTAGTAGTAACGCATTTTATATGATCGATTACTTGTTTGAGTTGCATTCTTTTCCATTTAAGATTTCTTTCTTTCCAATCAAAATCATATTTCTTTCTCCTCCTTTTTGACATCATCAAAAAGTTTTAGAGCATTTGAGCATTTAAGCATATGTAAGTACAATATGATAGTGAGCATAAATAGACTCAAAGGATATTATCATTTAAGCATTAAGCATATTTAGGTCAATATGATAAAGAACAGTGATAAATCATTTTTAGAGATCAGATAAGGTATTATCATAGATGGACAATTAGATTGACACTTCAACACAGAACCACAAAGTAGTTTTAAAACATAAAGCATAGGTTGAGCTTAATCCTAAAAGGTTCAAGGCAGTCCAAACATAGACCTAATGAGGATAGGTTCTTAAGGATTAGACTAAAAAGACCCTAATGATGATGAGGAAGATGAGAGTAAGTTTTCAGAATCATCAGTTCTTGAGGTATGCAGCTTTTCTTCTGCTTGAGTAATTGCCAGCCTCTTGCTCTTCACAATTTCCTTTGAGATCCATTCATGGAACTTAGTCCAGATATTTCTTATTTCCATGGGGTCCACACAGGAACTGGAAGCATCCACTAATCTTTGGATTTTTGTGATGGCATTATCCTTAAAGGATGTTAATGCATCATTCACCGTTTTTGATCTTTTTGATGAAGGTTCTCCATCATCAGTGTCCTTCTTCTTCTTTTCTCTATTCTTCCATCCTGATAGTTCTTACATCACATCAGTAATATTCTTCATATTAATCCAAATACTGATGTCGTCTTCTTTAAATTGCTGCAGATAGTTTCCTACATCTGCTTGATTGTGTTTGGAGAAGTTTGGAAATCCTTCAACAGGAACCCTTGGGGTCAATGTTAATTTCCTAAATGATGTATTATCCAGAGTGGAGTTTTCTCTTTTAAGATTCTCAAACCTGAGAACTTTTCCAGCGCTTTTAAGCAACTTCCTTGATTCTCCCTCATTAATCAAAATATCGTCAACTACTCCTGATTCCACCAAGATGTCAGAAATAAGTCTTCCATACGGAATATGTCTGTTCTCCGTGACAGAACCTGTTCTGGAGTTTCTTATGGCTTCCTTCAGAAGTTTGAAGAGAACAGAAGGGGGATGGATCTTAATTCCTCTAAGGAGAAGGAACATGACACATTTTTTAGTGTCATTAAGTTGATCTGAAGGAAGATGGTGAAAGACATTTCCTTGTAGGATTCTGAACCAAACTTGTAGTGAATCCTTCAGATTTGGGAAAATTTGATTCTCAACTGTAGCTTCTTCCTTGAAAATAGAAGCCATGACCTTAGCCTCTCTTTCCTCACTAAGTAGATTTTTAGTGATTCTGAATCCGTTGTTCTCATGCATAAAGAGATCTGCAATAGTCTTCTTAGAGATGAAGACTTTTCTTCCAAAAATGAAGGAGACAATGAGGGTATTGGATGTGTTAGCGTGGATCCAAAAATCCTTAACCAGATGACTGTAAGTTGGTCATTCCAACCTCTTGAAGTAATTACTCCATCCTTGAGTTTCCATTGAAGGAGTAACATTACATCCATTTGACTTTAGATTGTTAAAGTTTACAATCGTTTCTGACAAAACGACGAGGCTGAAAACTGGAGTTTGTATGGTTGTGGGAGTTGAAGCATTTTGAGAAACGGAGGCCATTGTAGAGGATGATAGGATGAAGAAAATAGAAGGTTTTTAGGCAGAGGATTCAGATGAGTAAGAGTTGAGTTGGTGATTTAGGGTTTGATGCCTTTTTATAGATGAATGAGTGAAGTAATTTCCGTGGAACATTTGAGAGTGCAACGGTTGAATTTTCCTAGAAGCACCATGGTACGTGGGAAAGGAGGTTTAATGATTTGATTATTTAATAAAGGCAGATTATCCTATCAGGAGTCGTGACTTAACTATAATGAGTGGTAATAGAACCGTTACTTGATTATGGTCTAAAATGGATTCGTGGTTTCTAGATAATCCTAAACCTTTTCGTGTGAATTTTAAAAAGCACTTATTATTTTGTTTCAGTTATTAATTCAATGCATCGTGATTATCATAGACATTCATTCAGGGTATGCGTAAATCACATTTAAGGATACTTTAATATTTAATCAAAAAGATATAATTATCAAGTTTAACATAAGTGAAGTCAGATAGGAACTTCAATTAACCTATGAATCAGGAGAGACTAACTTCCTATCTTAAACTAAGAACGTCATAGGTTGAGAAAACTCAGGAAGGATCTTCTCAGTCATTCCATTTCTTCTGCAATGACCAACTACTCCTTGAAGATCAAGAATGTGGGAGATGACTCTACAATATGGAATTTGATAGATTGTGTCTTCCCTAGACAAATTGATTTCATGCTTCAGATGATTGTACATGGATTGGGGTAGGTTTATTTTGATCCTCGACACTAAGAAAAAAATAAATAATCTTTCTTTATCCAATAACCATCCTCCTTCTCTTTCTCTTGGTCTTAAATTAGTTACCATTAGCTTATACCAATCTTTAGCAAATGGAGTGAGGGTGCATGGTTGAGTGGGACGCCCCTCAGTTTCAAAAATGACGTGCATGTGCCTGTCGAAGCTATGACTGTTGATATTTCTTTCCACAGTCACACCATCTTCAACACACCTGATGGCTTTAGCTATGATGGTAGGGTTGATCAAGACTGGACAGCCAGCATCCACAGATAAGATAGAATTTTTGCCATAGTCATATTCTAGTACTCGAGCATTTGCCCAGAACTCAGTAACAAGAGCAGGAAAAACTGGTCCAACAAGCATGGAGAAATAACTTTCCCAGTTCTGAAATTTAATTCCAGAGAAAACGCTTGTTTTGTTGAGTTGAGGTAGATGGTTCAGGTTTAGAGTATATTCTTTTAGGAGTTCGAGGTCAGCAGTTTCTCCTCTGATATTGTGTGAAGACATTTTGAGCAGGATATTTGAGGAAGGAAGTTCTAAGCTACTAGGTAGTTTGGATAGCGATTCTTTCTAGGAAGGGGGTAATGTTTTGAGAGAGCTAAGGAATGATAGCTATTTATTAAGCTTGGAACACGCGAGGTCATCATTTCCGAGACAAGCTATGAATAGCTGAGATGGTCACTGAAAGGACATGCGATACACTAAATCGCCGTAAACCTATGGGTAGTAGAGTAGTAGCTGACATAACGTAATCATAATTGTTTATCCAACTCTTGAGAATTGTCTACTCATAATTACGTGAGAATCTAGTTTTAATTCTAATGATTCTTATAAAGCTTAAAGTGATAGTAAATGGTCAGTGGTTAAATAAATTGTTTACTATTTTAAAAAATAATCAAGAATAAAGGGAACCATACCTTACAGATACTGAAATCTTTTTGCAGAGATTCTTCAACAAGATCTTTCCAAGAAATTTCTAGTGTGTGACAGGAGTGACATTTGGAAGAACTTTCGATCAGTCTTGTTCAGCATTTAATAGGGCATCTTCTAACACCTTCTGACTGTGTTTCTTCTGATTCTGGACTATGGAAGTTCTGAGAAACTTATTAGATAGAGATCAGATCAATAACGTTTGATTCAACTGAGAGATAGTCTCAAGTTATCAGAACTTAGTTGTGCTGATTCAGTCAAAACTTAAGAGTTCATACTTGATCAAGTGCTTGATGAATCTTTGAAATTCAACTTCCTGAATATTCTATCAATTTTCTGCATAACTCACCAAGAAAACAATATTCAGTTCTTCATGAATCTTTTAACCTCAGATCATTCAAGATTCAGATGTTGGATCATTTCTAAGAGTTTGAATTCTTCAGATTTTCAGACTTCAACATACTTCACTCTGAAGTTCGAAATCACACAACAATAATCTTTCTTCTTTACATGAAGAAGTTCTGAATGAGCTTTAAACGAGAAAGTCAAGGGTGGACCTAATCCATTTCTTGAAAACATCTCAAAAACTCATAAAGAAATAATCTTCAGCAAACAAGACTTCTTGTTTTTTGATGATTCAACTTTGAGCAAATACGTGGTTCATCCACATGTATCTTCCAAGATAAGCATTCAACATATACTACTTCTTATCTGATGAATCTATCTTATCAGCTGATTCTTCGATCTTTATTAGAACTTAAGTGAGGAAGATTTAGTTGTTTGATAACTGCAAAACTTCCAGAATCAGTGATTTGCTCAAGTACTCATATTGATTACAATTTTATACACAGTCATCTTCTGAATTGTTACAGAAATTGTAAGTGGATTTCAATCTCACCCAAAGTATTTCTACGCACCGCATCTGGATCTTTTTCTGACACTATTAAGTGTTTGATATCCATCAATAACAGAACCGGAGCTCTGATACCAAGTGAAGGTGCGAGAAAGACACAAGAAAAGGGGGTTTGAATTGTGTATTTACTCTTTTAACAACTTTTCGCTTCTTGTCAATAAGACACTTTACGTTACATCAGATTTCATTGAGAGACACTGACTTGCGAAATTATATTCATACTTGGCAATGCTTAGAGCGTGAGAACCAATAAGAGTCTGAACACTATGTACATCATTCAGAACTTGCAGAGCTGAAGCTTATCAGAGTTGCAAGGTTCTGAATTGCTTATGTAAGGTTCTGATCCTCAATATAGAAACATAAACAAAGACATTAAGCATAAGAGTAAAGAACACACGATATATCCTGGTTCACCACAAAGGCTAATCCAGTCCACCTTCCTCAGGTGATTTCGCCTTGAACACAAGGTCTTAATCCACTATAATCAATCTCGATTACAGATGCACGGGCAACAGTTGGTGACTAATAACTTGCACAGCCGCACTGTGACTAACATGCAATGAACCGTTCAAGGATTCAACTTAATAAATATAACGAACAGTGACCTGCAGGTTCCAATCTCGCAAGATCTACTGCTAGGCTTTCACAGCTAAACGTTCAGGGATTCATTGCAATGAATATAATGCTACTGACCCTATTTCAGGATTTCCCATAATGACATCTCGCCATTGTCTTCTCGAGTCTCCGGTCACACTGACCACTCAAGGAATCCTATGTCACCAAGAATTAGTTATACAGGAGATTACAAAGTTGCTTCTTAATAAGCAGATTACTCCTAAATTTAAGTATATAAGAACACATAAGTGTTCAAGCAAGATATGAGCAACAGCTCCTTGCTATCTTAAGAAACTACAGAGATGTATAATGATTTGACAGTTCTTGGCATCTTGTAGATCTTCTTCTTCTTCGTCTTCTTGGTTGAGCAAGCTTTGAGCAACAACTCCTTGCTTCAGATCTTCAATGTAGCGCTGACGAGAAGGTGGTTGATGACTTGACTGCTTTTCAATGTTGTCTTCTTCATCAACAGCTTCTGTACCAATTTAGTGTTGTTGTTGTGTTGAATGTTGATCTTAAGCTCCAACAACAATGGTCATGTTTAAATGGTGATAACTTTGAATATTTAAGTGTCACAACGAGAACTCATTGTTGTTACTATCTTCACACAATGACTTTGATCAATTCTCCATTCATGGACTGAATTGATACCTTTAGAAGCATTTACTCCTTTCTTTAAATAGCCAGTAGAAATATAGCCGTTGAAATATTGGTGGCTGTTAGAAAAGAGACGTTGTGTGAGAACAAGATTTGGTTCTGCAATATTATCTCTAAGTTTTGATGATAACAGATGAATATTTGTATGAACAATTTCGTGCAACTAATGTTGTTATTTGTGAGAACCTAGCAAACAGGTTCTGCTTCCGTGAATTGGCGCAATGCTTAATGAAAGATGCTTCGAAGAGCTGAACTCAATTTGAAGATAAGACAAGATTCACATAACTCTGATACGAAAGGAAAAGAGAATGTGTTCTGAAGATCATAAGACAAAGGTTCTGATGGAACGAAGTCCAGATGCTGAAGCCCCACGCTCTCTGATCAAGGTTCTAAAAGACCTCCCCAAAGTCGACTCTCATGCTTCAATCAAATATTATCAGAAGCCTCTGAAGATATGAAGAAAGTGGACAAGGTTCTGAAGACTCTGGTTGCGCGGAGCTGATGATTCGAAGACTTGATAATCTCAAGAACCGTACAATGTTTTCCCTTCTTACTCATGCTCACAAAAAGCCTCTGTAGTTGAGAAGCCAAGAAAACCTGCCACACTGTACAGCTGTACCAAATTACAACGTTAAAATTCTTGAAGACTGTGCGAAGCACAAACAAGATAATTTGACACAGACATGACGCGCAGCATGCAGAAGACTTTGTGCCTGTCCTCACGCTTCTAGCTGTAAGCATACTTAGCTATCATGATTTCATCTCAACGGCTCTTTTCACTCGGCTATAAAAGAAAGCTCAAAGACTTGAAGAAAGATACACACGCGAACTGCTACAATACTTTCCAACTCCGTTCTCTCTTAAGTCATTCTTGATCTAAAAACTTGTTTACATTATCAGCTTGATAAGAAGCAATCATTTGTAAACCCATTGTATTTGAACTTAAAGTTGTATTCCTTAAGAGAGTCTTAGTGATTAGATCTCTTGAGAAGTCTAGGACGTGTGTCTTAGAGGTTGTGACTTAAGTAAGACCTGTGTGGTTGGATTACTTGAGAAGTCTAGAACGTGTGAGTTCTAGAGGTTGTTGCTAGTCACCAGCTGTGGTAGCTCGTACAGTGTACTATTTTGTTGAAATAGTGGATTAAGACCTCGTTGAGAGAGGCGAAATCACCTTGGCGGGTGGACTAGATTAACTTGAGAGGTTCTCAAGTGAACTAGTATAAACATAACTTTTTTATATCTCTTTGTTTAACCAAGTTGTTTTTTTTAGAAAAGGGGTAAAGTTTTAAAGAGAAAGTTATTTTAAAGAAATGATTTATTTTGAAAAACCAATTCAAACCCCCCATTTCTTGCATTTTTTCACACCTTCAATTGGCATCAGAGCTCCGGTTATGAGGTGATAAAAAGATTGAGTTTTTATCAAGCACTTAACAGTGTTCAGTACCGATCCAAGTGTGAAAAACAATGACTACACCACCACCAACAACTTCTGAAACAAATGTTATTGAAAGAGAATCTTACACTGCAAAACCTCCTATCTTTGATGGCGAAAAGTTTGCTTATTGGAAAGATAGAATTGAAAGTTATTTCTTATCATTTGATCTAGATCTATGGGATCTAGTACTTGATGGATATAGTCATCCTGTAGATTCTGTAGGTAAAAAGATTGAAAGAAGTGAGTTTACAGATGCTCAGAAGAAAACTTACAAAAATCATCACAAAGCAAGAACCATTCTGTTGAACGCAATTTCTTATACCGAGTATGAGAAAATCACAAACAAAGAAACTGCAAAGTCCATCTTTGACTCTCTTCGTATGACTCACGAAGGAAATGCTCAAGTCAAGGAGACGAAGGCTCTTGCGCTAATCCAAAAATACGAAGTCTTCAAAATGGAAGATGACGAGTCTGTTGAAACCATGTTCTCAAGGTTTCAAATGCTTGTTGCCGGACTCAGAGTTCTGAACAAAGGCTATTCTACTGCTGATCATGTCAAGAAAATCATCAGAAGTCTTACGGCTAAATGGAGATCAATGGTGACTGCCTTGAAACTTGCAAAGGATTTGAATAGTATCGGTCTTGAAGAACTTATCAGTTGTTTAAGAAGTCATGAAATAGAGCTTCAAGGAGATGAACCTCAGAAGAAAAACAAATCCATTGCACTAAAGGCAAAGCCAGAAAAGAAGAAGGCGTATCAGGCAGAAGAAGAAATGGAAGAATCTGAAGACGATTCAGAAGAAGATGATATATCACTCATATCAAGAAAGATAAGTCAATTTTGGAGATATAGAAGGAACAAGTTCAAAGGACCAAGGAGAATATTTGAATCTACATCTGGTCAAAGAAGAAACTATGGAAAAGATGTTACTTGCTTTGAATGCAAAGAACCTGGACATCTAAAAAATGATTGTCCAAAGGCCAAGAAAGAAGAAAGACCTAGGAAAACCAAAAAGGGTCTCATGGCAACCTGGGATGATTCAGAATCTAAAGATGATGCTGATGAAGGACGGGTCAACATGGCATTCATGGCAGAAACCAGAAGCGACTCGTCAGAGGAAGAACTATCAGACTCCGACGATGAAAGAGAGGTATTTTCCTCCTTATCACGATCTGAACTTGAATTAGGATTAAATGAACTTATAAAAAGATATCAAAACCTTCAAAGCAAATTCAAAATCTTGAAAAAAGGTTTTATAGTTTCTTCAGAAGATCTTGCTAAAAACAAGAAAACCATTTCTGAACAAAATGAGAAAATATTTGTCTTAGAAAACTCAAATACTGTTCTGAAATGTAAATTATCTAAGTTAGAAGAAGAAATTGTTTCAAACTCAACTAACACTAGTGAAGAAGACAAATATGATAACGCATTTAAAAATTTTCTTGCCAAAAGCGTAGATAGAAGCAAAACGGCTTCACTAATTTATGGAGTCAGTAGAAATGGCAGTAGAGGTCTAGGATATTCAGGACCATCTCAACCATATGATGAAACCAAAAACATCAAAATAATACCTCTGTTCAAACAGTTTATTCCCTCTGGTACTGGCCTTAAGCATTCAGAACCAAAAGGCTCAAACACTGAGATTACACAAACACACACACTAAAGAAATATCCTAAACATGAACACTATGCACAAACTCCACACCGTTTCACTAACGTAAGGAAATCTAAAGGGATCATAACCTTTAGAAAAACTAATGTGAAAGGAACCACAAAATGGGTACCTAAAAACAAGATAATCTATGTTGCAGATATCCTTAATAGCTCCATTGAAACACCAGTCATGGTACCTGGACAGTGGGTGCTCGCGACACATGACAGGAGAAAGGCTTATGTTCCAAGATCTGAAACTTAAGTCTGGAGGCGTCGTCGGGTTCGGAGGAAATCAGAAAGGAAGAATCATTGGCTCCGGAACTGTTGGAAATGGTAAGCTTCCCTCCATTAAGAATGTTTTATTAGTAGAAGGTCTAATGCATAATCTGTTATCAATAAGTCAACTTAGCGACAACGGCTATGATCTCATTTTTAATCAAACGTCTTGTAAAGCTGTAAGTCAGAAGGATGGATCTGTCCTATTCAATGGAAAGAGGAAAAACAACACTTACAAAATTAAGTTATCTGATTTAAAACATCAAAATGTAAAATGTCTTCTTTCTGTAAATGAAGAGCAATGGGTCTGGCACAGACGTCTTGGTCATGTTAGTTTGAGAAGAATCTCTCAGCTTAACAAGCTTGGTCTTGTTAGAGGCTTGCCAAATCAGAAATATTCGTCAGACGCTCTTTGTGAAGCATGTCAGAAAGGAAAGTTTTCAAAAACCTCTTTCAAAGCTAAAAATGTTGTTTCTACCTCTAGACTGTTGGAACTTCTTCACATTGATATGTTTGGCCCTGTAAAAACGGCCTCTCTCAATGGTAAGAAATATGGACTAGTCATCGTTGATGACTACATCAGATGGACATGGGTAAAATTCTTAAAACACAAGGATGAATCACACTCTGTGTTTGCTTCCTTCTGCACTTAAGTACAAAATGAAAAAAATTGTAAAATAGTCAGAGTCAGAAGTGATCATGGTGGAGAATTTGAAAATAAAAACTTTGAAGAACTTTTTGATTCACATGGAATATCTCACGATTTTTCTTGTCCTAGAACTCCACAACAAAACGGAGTTGTAGAAAGAAAGAATCGAACTTTATAAGAAATGGCTCGCACCATGATCCAAGAAACTGACATAGCTAAGCACTTCTGGGCAGAAGCAATTAACACAACATGTTATATTCAAAATAGAATCTCTATAAGACCTATCTTGAATAAAACTCCTTATGAATTGTGGAAGAATAAATTACCCAACGTTTCTTATTTTCATCCATTTGGATGTGTCTGTTTTATGCTTAACACTAAAGAGAATCTTAGCAAAGCACAAAAGTGTCTGTTGTTGGGATACTCTGAATGCTCGAAAGGCTACAGAGTTTACAACACAGAATCAAGAATTGTGGAGGAATCTATTCATGTTAGATTCAGTGACAAGCCTGACTCAGAAAAGTCAGAGCTAATTGAAAAACTTGCAGATTTGGAAATCAGATTCTCCGAACCTAAGGAAGGGACAAATGAAGTTAAAGAACAGCAAGATCCTACACCAGAAATCACTGAAGTAACTCCAAATACCCCATCTCAACGAAGAAGAAGACTGTCCACATCCCATCCTGAGGAACTAATTCTGGGTAACAAAGATGCTCCTATCAGAACCAGATCAGCCTTTAGACCATCAGAAGAAACACTTGTAGGACTAGTATCATTGATAGAACCAGCTACAATTGAAGAAGCCCTCATGGACAAAGTCTGGGTTCTGGATATGGAAGAAGAACTTAACCAGTTCTCCAAAAATGATGTTTGGGATCTAGTTCCTAAACCCAAGAATGTTCATGTAATAGGAACAAAGTGAGTATTTAGGAACAAGCTAAATGAAAAGGGAGAAGTTGTCAGAAACAAAGCACGACTTGTTGGTCAAGGATACAATCAACAAGAAGGAATTGACTACAACGAAACATTTGCTCCAGTTGCTAGACTCGAAGCAATACGTTTACTTATATCCTTTTCAGTAAATCATAACATCACTCTATATCATATGGATGTTAAGAGTGCATTCTTAAATGGTTATATATCAGAAGAAGTTTATGTCAAACAACCTCCTGGTTTTGAAAATTTAGAAAAATCAGATTTTGTTTTTAAACTTAGAAAATCACTCTATGGTTTAAAGCAAGCTCCCAGAGCTTGGTACGATAGATTAGGCAAATTTTTATTAGAAAATAATTTCACAAGAGGAAAGGTTGACACAACTCTTTTCTGCAAAACATATAAGAATGACATTCTTATTGTTCAAATCTATGTTGATGACATTATTTTTGGTTATGCTAACTCTTCTCTATGTGAAAAATTTTCAAAGTTAATGCAGACAGAATTTGAAATGAGCCTCATGGGAGAACTGAAGTTCTTCCTTGGAATTCAGATTGATCAAAGATCAGAGGCCACTTGCATCCATCAAACCAAGTACACAAAAGAACTTCTGAAGAAGTTCAATATGACGGATTGCAACATTGCTAAAACACCAATGCATCCAACTTGTGTCATGGGAAAGGAAGAAACAGGAGTTAAGGTTTGTCAAAAACTCTATCGTGGTATGATAGGTTATCTCTTATATCTAACTGCTTCTAGACCTGGTATATTATTCAGTGTACATCTATGTGCTAGATTCCAATCAGATCCAAGAGAATCACATCTAACCGCTGTCAAGCGAAATCTAAGGTATCTGAAAGGAACAACTAACCTTGGCTGATGTATAAGAAAACATCATAGTATACTCTTTCTGGTTACTGCGATGCAGATTATGCTGGAGACAGATTAGAAAGAAAGAGCACATCAGGAAGTTGTCAGTTCTTAGGAAGCAACCTAATCTCTTGGTAAAGCAAGAGACAATCTACAATTGCTCTCTCAACAGCTGAAGTAGAATACATATCAGCTTCCCTATGCAGCACTCAAATGCTATGGATGAAAAATCAGCTGGAAGACTATCAGATATATGAGAGTAACATTCCTATCTTCTGTGATAATACTGCTGCTATTTGCTTAAGTAAAAATCCAATTTTGCACTCTAGGGCTAAACACATTGAAATAAAATATCATTTTATTAGGGACTATGTTCAGAAGGGAACTCTATGCTTAAAATTCGTTGATACAGACCATCAGTGGGCTGACATTTTTACAAAACCCTTAGCTGAAGATAGATTTCTAATCATTTTAAAACATCTGAATATGGAATACTGTTCAGAATAAAAACATTTTCAGAACCTCAGGTGTTTAGTCAGAAGAAAAGAATTTTCAAATCATCAGAACCTTTTTCTTAAAGCATCTCAAGTTTTGATAAATATATGACATGTCATATATTTAGAAAATTATTTTTGCACGTGATTTAAATAAAATTAAATCACTTTAACTATTTAAATTGAACGAACAACATTTTTCTCGAGATTGACTCAACTTTATCACATTTATTTGCTTATCCCCTCAAGAAGGTGTCTGTTCTTTAACCTCTCGAGAACATCCTTTTTCTCTACTCACAAACCCTAAAAAGTTAATCGACTCTCATTTATTTCTCTCTCTATCCATCACTCCCTCAAAATCAACTCAAATTCAAATTCTCATTCTTTCTTACCATCGTAAGGATGAACACTCATCATCAAGACACTGTTCAAATCTCTCAAGAACTAACATCCTCATCCATCACACCCAATAATACTCTCTCATCGGCCGAACCTACTGTTTCAAATCCATTAACCCTTCCCACAATTGATGCAAATCATGTCACCCAGAGAACTCGCTCTGTGACATGCGTGACACATGCAAACGATCTAACTGTTCTGAAAGAGCTAGATGTTGATTTCAACAACCTCTCTGATAATGGGTTTAACCTAATTGATCAATTGGGCGCTCAAGAATGGAAAAAATTACTTTGATAGACTAAGAGGTCCATGCTTTGATGATCTAGTGAAAGAATTATGGAGACATGCAGATACAGATGAATTTCATGTGGTATCTTTTGTTCTGGAGCAGAAGATTATCATCACTGAGAGATTTATTTCAGAATTGCTAGGAATGAAGTTCTTGGAAGGGAAGAGAGTGTACGGAAAAACTGAAAAATCTGAGTCAGTCATCAACAAAGCTATCTTCAAAAGCTGTCAATCAGTAACAACGGACTACAAAAGCAAAAACTTGCGTGACAACCTAAGGATCTGGCACAAGATCATTCTTGGATGCATCAATCCAAGACCGGCAAAGAGTGCTACAGATTTTGCCAACACAAATCAAAAACACATGCTGTACTACTTGCACAAACATGAGAAAATGTGCCTTCCCTCCATTCTATTCTACTATTTAAGGGATATGGTGCGCAAAACAAGAACAACGGCCTCACCAGAAAAGAAGATTGTTAACTACATCCCTTTTGGAAGGCTGATCTCTGACATTCTGGTTGAAAGCGGATTAGTGAATTATCTGACCAAGGAAGCAAAGTTCACCGAATATCTGAATGAAAAAGTTGGAGAAGCCTTCAATGCTGTAAATCTTAAGCATATGAAGATGATTGCAAGTGTCGAGATGAAACCAACACCTATTTCTCCTGACACGGTGAAAAAGCTCAGGAATCCAGTGGAAAACTATCCATTCTACCGGACAGAAGATAATCCAACCGCAATAGCTTCTTATACTGCCATAATGAGATAAGCAGAATCTAGAGTTGAAGAAGCTGTCCCTCAGTCAAAGCATATTACCAGAAGTAAGAGGAAGCTCGCCGAAGAAGATGCGGAGTGCAAAATGAAGAAAAAGGATGAAACTAGAATCTCCAGAAAAGAAGCTCTTCTTCTCGAGAAAATCAATCAAGTTTATGCAAATTCATCTGTTGCTGCACCATCTTCATCACCAATCACCTCTACCTCCATTCCACAAGTAAGGTTTAGACCCCCATATTTTTCTATTCCTTTACCAACCACTGATCAATCAACCAACAATCCTTCAATAACTACTCCAATCTTGTCTGAGACTGTTTTTACCTATATTTCAACAACAACTACCTCAACAATTCTGCCAAATGAACTAGAACCAACAAATCAAATCTCTAAACCTCAAGCTCCCAATACTGAATCTAGTTCTGAGGGAACCTCCTATGAATCTCTAGAAATTGTCTTACCTAAAAACCTCATGAGCTCTGATGTTGTACCCCAAATTTTACCCTCATCTTTTTGCTTGATGCTTTGTGTTTTTATTTTTCTCTGTTTATCTTAAATCTCTATTTATCTATTTTTTGCCTTGATTTATTTAGCATTTTTACTTCATTTATCCTATCTTGATTTAACTTTAGCATATTCTTGTTTTTTATTTTATTGATTAGTAGCTTAATTAATTAATTTAGTTGTTGATTTAATTTTAGCCTAATTTGTTTGATTTTTGAATTAATTACCTTAATTTCTAATTTCAAGATAATTTATCAATTAAATTGGGCTAGATTTTATTAACAATTAATTTAATTATAATTAGTTTTTTTTAATATATAACATTAAGTTTAAATGTATGTGATGAGTTAATTGTCATATAAAGTGCTTAAGAGAACCATACGCTTGTTTTTTCCTACTTGGTCTTTGAATTGGAGAATGAGTGGTACCATTGGCCAATCAGAATGCACTTTGTTCCTTTGACTTTTCAACCCACCTTCATGGCCAATGGGAAGCAGGCATGTGGCGTGTGAGATGCCAAGAGCAACTGTTTGATCTCCTTCCTCATTTTGGTTTACGAAAGTTCAGAATAGCAAGGATTTCAAACACAATTGAACTAATTCCAAACCATTTTCACTCCATTGCTTGGCGCGATAACGTCTTGTTTGATTTCTCTCAAAAATTTGCCCGTTCAAGCTTCCAAGGTTTAGCTTCGTCTAAAGTAATTCTGAGCATTCCATTCTCAGCTCTCCTCTGCACACCCTGCGAACTGGCCAGAGTGATGTCGTTGTCTACTTTCCTTCCTCATGCCTACCTTATTCGCCACAGAAGGGAACCAAAGAAGCAATGTTGTTTTGAGCTATTTCAACTCTGTAGCCATCTGCCAAGACTCAGAGGGGAGGAGCATATGTTTGAAACCAATCTCAAAACCCTAGCATTTTGAAGGGAGGAGTTTTATTGACCCGACCCATAACATCAACCCATATTCGTGCCTATATAAGGAGGTCGAGGTTCAGCTCCTCATCATCAACATTTCTTGCCAAAATACCAAAATAGTCTAAGTCTCGAGTGAATTCAGGAAGCATCAAGTTTGTGAAGGGCTGTGAGAGAAAGACTTCAATTGGTATCATTTATGTTTCCCTTCTATTTTAACATGCTCATTTAGTATTTATCTTGCCCATGATCATTCCAAATAACATGAACATATGTTTGGAGTTACTTAACTGATGTTGTCACTTTGAATATTATCACTATTGTCACTACTCTTGCTTATGAACATTTATAATGTTGCCTTGCCTGAATGTGGTTATGTTGACAAATAATCTCATACTTCTGTTGTGTTGAACATTTGTTTTGCAACTGATGTGTTTATGCTTTCATGAACTTTTGTTTATGTTCTTTCATCCTTCTGATTAAGGTTTTGATTTATCTGCATTCATACTTTGTGTAGCATATCAACACTTTTGAATTCATGACAGTTATTTTGTTGTGTGTGAATGGGAGCTAAATGCTCAAATGAATATTGTGCTTTGTTCTGATTTGTATTCCATCTATGTTCTGTGTATCCTTACACTAAGGTATGCTCTGAAATGTGTCCTGTTTTTCTTGGCATCTGAACTGCTTTGGTTTTTGAGTTTTTTCTCTGATATGGTGTATTCACTTTACTACTGTGGTCAGTCATACATGTCCTGATAAATCCTTTGTGTTAGTATACGTGTTGAACTCTTTTAACTTGAACTATCATTGATATTTTGATCTCAGTCCACATGTCTGAAACTTGAGTCTTCTATGATGTATTTGAAGGGGTTGATGTATTGTCATATTCATACTGTCTATAAAACCAACTCTTGACAGCAATTTTCTGTTAAACTTTTTGATCATGTTATTTTCTGCACACTCCTATTGATGATGTTTCTTATTTCATAATCGTTTATAATGCTTTAATCCTGCCCCTGGGTGATTGAATGTCAGCTGTATCCATCTTTAGACATATTTAGGCTTGTCAGGATGATATGTATTTGTTTATAGATAGCTTGAATCTTTCAGTCATACTACCTGTTTTTTTGAATTCAAATTGTGAGTGTCCATCATGTGCCACCAACTGTTGATTTGTATTCAAGTAGGATGTGTGTGAACTGTTGACACGTTATCTGTTTTATATCCAAGTTGTGTGTGTGTCCAACAGTGTAGAAACCTGAAAATACACCCTTCATACTGCTTGTAAGGTTACTCTGTTCTTTTCATAATATGGCTACTCATGTGTTGGTGATATTTATGATCATTGAGCCTGCCTTGGAGGAGGAAAGTTTGTTACTGATTCATTTTGTTGTAGTACTGTCTTGTTCTATCCATGTATGTCAACATTTCACAACCTGTTGTACATTAGATCATGACATAATTCGTTTCTCTTTGTATGATAAAACTGATGCATTAGAGTTGATAATCCCTTGAGGTTTTTGCTTTGTATAAAGATGCCAAGTTATGTACATCACATTATTATGCTTAAATGTTGAAATGCATGCTACTTTGTGTTCAATTTGCATATGCAATCTACTGCTAATCCCTTGAAACTTTTGTCTGCTGCCTTTGCTTTATGCTCAATTGAGGTGAACATGTTAATAATTTTCTTATCTAGTGCAGTTCCTGATAGAATTGCCCTCTTCTGCCACCAATGTCCAACTGTTTTGTTTTGTTGTGTGTTTTAAGTCAATGAATAGAAGATATGACATCTGCTGCCTTGATCACTATGCTATAAATGTATGAACTGTCTTTTTTTCCATTTATTTTACATTCAAGGTCTGCCTATCCATGTCAGTCTGCTGTACTAGGGATATCTTGAAGGATATGTATGCCATTTTCTCCTGTGTGTTACTCAAGTTGTGCAAACTGTCACCTTTGATATATGTCTAATGTATGTGTGCAAGTCTGTTGATAACTTATTGGTATTTGCATTGAAGTTGTGTGTGTGGTCAGAAAGGTGGAAACTTGAAATATACCTTCAATACATGCTTGCCTTGCTTGAACATGCATCTGTGTAGTTCATATGAGCTTGGCCATTAGGGCATGCATTTTGTTTGGAATTACTTATCATTTGAAATATAGCATATCTGTCTTGATGTTGGTCTTGCTTGCTCACTGCTAGTTGGATAGTTAACCTTTTTGCATCTCTCTTGTCTCCATTTTTATGCCTGCACGACCTTAACTGATCACATACCTTTGTCACTCATGTTGCTGCCATCTTGTCATTATGTCCTTTAATCCATGTAGTCATATATCCAGGATTTGCATAGATGCTAATACTTAGAACTTCTTGAATTTGTGCCCTCTCATGGCAGCCTGTTAACTGGTTTTTTTCATATGTGGCATGATGAGCTTGAATTGATAATACATAACACTAAGATTATCATATCATAGATATATCGCCATGACCCCAAAAACGTCCTTAACATGATTTTTGAGAACTCTTTGGGTTCTGTTTGCAAGATTTCTTATCAGTCATTGGCAGTTATCTTGATCAATTCATGTGCTTATCCTAACTTTATTTCATTTTCATGACTGCTGATTGTTTGGTATATATATGTTCTGGCATACGAATCATTAGCATTGGCATGAGTTGATATTTGAAACAAATTGGAGTTTGGACCCCTGTTTTGATCTAATGAGACCGAGATCAATTCCTTTTTAATGTGTATAACATAAGCATCATATCCTATCATTACTTGAATACTTCCTTTCAACTGTTTGCATACTCCCTGTGTTTAAGCCTAAGATCATTAACCGGAAATAACATTGTGATTTAAATTGTTTTCTTTTAAATTGGTGTTGAATGTTGGAGTTTTGGTCTTAAGTTTCAATATAAGGAGTAGTTCATAAAATAGAGAGTTGTTCTTTGGTATTGTATAACATGTCACCATAAATCAACATTTTGAACATTTGGTTACTTGTTCATTTAAGCACTGATAACATGATTTCTTGTCTGAACGAGCTTAGTTATGGATTATGCGTTGGTTTGATCAAGGGTCAGTTTTGCCAAACTTTATTTTTCACGCGTATGAGAAGTTAAGTAAATTTTGAATACATATGATAACCGGATGAGGGCGTAGCACCGCTGGTCTAGGAGGAGAGTTATAAGGATTGTTCACACTGAGGACGGGAGTTCGATCCCCTCGCCCAAACTTTTTTCTTTATTTTCCTGATTTGTGCTTGTTTTACATATATATGCATTCTACCTTTCTCTTATCAAAGCGCGCATACAGCTCAGTTGGTTATGGTTTGCTTGTTTGGTTCAAGGGGCGCGGGTTCAATCCCTTGTGGCTGCATTTCTTCTTTTTTTTATCACTTAGTTTCTTCATTTCACTATTTTCTCTAAAATATTCTATTTTGTTTATTTCTTTTTTTGCTTCATTTCTTTGATTAAGACTTTTTTCTATATAAAAGAAAATTATCAAAATATGTAATTTTTGAGACTTTACTCTTGATAAAATTTTAAAAATACTCATTAATGTTTTATTGTTTTTTTCTCTTCCATTATGCCATGTTAATATGTTTGATCATTATGTGTTTAATTCACACTTTGCTTTGACATCTTGATTTTCATCTTAATCTCATGTTTGTATTCATGTCTTTATATTATCTTATTATCTCTTTAATATTTCATCAACTTTTCCCCTTTGTTCCAAAGGAAGGTTAAACATGTTGACTCATAAGTCATGACCTCCCATCTTAACCTAAGTAACCTCTTAGGAAGAAACCTTGTTTCTTGGCCTCATCAGAGCCATAGAAATTATAACTAGCTTTAGGAGAGAGTTCTTCAACTCTTAGTGATATTCATCATAATGAATTTATCACTTTCCCCTTCTAACTAAACTTCAACATAGGTCCATTACAACTAGATCTAGAGAGTTCCTAAACTCTACAATGAGCTTGTACTCATTTCCCCTCTGAATATTGACCATAGTCAATAGTTCAGTAAAAGTAGAACTACGCATACTCTGATTCTATTCCCGAGGATACGTAGGTGTAAAGTGTGATGCTTTATCGAGTATACTTAGATACTAACCCCTAGGGTTTTCAGACCTTTAGCAAACATAAGATAACATTTAAACAAGAGGTTCCTGTAGAGTACTACAGATACTTAGGGTGCTAATACCTTCCTTTTGTATAACCAACCCCCGAACCTTAGATCTTTCCCTTTAGGTTTTTCTAACGATCTTGAACCTTTCCTTTGGATAAATCAAAGTCGGTTGTAAAAGAAACTGATGCAAATTAATTAATAATTTGTTATCCGATTTTCACCGCAACATCTGACAATCCAGAAGTAATCTCTCCTACCGATCAATAACAACCTCCTGAATCTGCTCCTACTGAGATTGATTCATCTCAGCAAACACCACCAGAAACCAACTCTGCCGAATCTAATCTCGCTTTGGTCATCTATAATGCACCACCTCCATTATCCCTTGAAACATGCATAAGTCAGTTTCATAACAAAGCATTGGATACGTTTGCCAGGTTGAAAGCAGAGCTTTGTACAAGCACAAAGCTCATGGAGCTTAAAAATGCTTGTCAAAATTTTCGGAAATGGTTGGAAGTGGAACTTATAAGAATAGTAAGTCTCTCAAATTCCACCATAACTGATGGACTTGAGAAAGCTATGGAAAGAGCAGAAGCTGAAGCACGAGTCAGAGTACTCAGATTCTTGGCTGCCAAGCAAAGAGAAGCTGAAGAAAAGGCTGCTAAAGAAGCAGAAGAGCAAGCTGCTAGAAAGGCACAAGACGCTGCTAAAGCTGAAAGAGCTAAAGAAAGTACTACGATTGCTTCCACTTCTGATCCTACTATCAAGCGTCTGGGAGACGCCATTGGTGAAATCAGAATTGAACAAAAGAACTTCAGAGAAAGGTTTGACAAGCAAGATACTGTCAATGAAAATCTTCAGATCATGATGAAGAAGATTTGGGACAAGATGTCCTCTGACAGCAAATAAACCTCTATTTTTTTTTTCTTTTAAGTTTTAGTTCTGTGTTTTTCACCCTTGGACTACCCTGCGTTTATCTTTTTGATTCATGACAAAAAGGGGGAGAAAAAGTATATGAATGAGATAATTTTGATTCCGTAGTCAATCTCCGAAAAACAATGCTGCTCACATGCTATCAGATACATCTGTCACGTCTATTAGATTGTTTTTCTGTATTTTTTTCTTTATTTCAGATATATCAGAACTGTGCTGGTAAAGAGAGATTCAAGATGATAACGAAAGCAGGGGGAGCCAAAAATTCATCAAGTCTAACACTCAGGGGGAGCACTTCATAAAAAGGATAAGTTATCCTAAAAACCTTTTCATTTTCCATGTGTTATATATATCAAAATTGTGTCATCAAAATATATAGTTTTGTCATCATCAAAAAGGGGGAGATTGTGAGAACAAGATTTGGTTCTGCAATATTATCTCTAAGTTTTGATGATAACAGATGAATATTTGTATGAACAATTTTGTGCAACTAATGTTGTTATTTGTGAGAACCTAGCAAACAGGTTATGCTTCCGTGAATTGGCGTAATGCTTAATGAAAGATGCTTCGAAGAGATGAACTCAATTCGAAGATAAGACAAGATTCACATAACTCTGATATGAAAGGAAAAGAGAATGAGTTCTGAAGATCAAAAGACAAAGGTTCTGATGGAACAAAGTCTAGATGCTGAAGCCTCACGCTCTCTGATCAAGGTTCTGAAAGAGCTCCCCAAAGTCGACTCTCATGCTTCAATCAAATATTATCAGAAGCCTTTGAAGATATGAATAAAGTGGACAAGGTTCTGAAGACTCTGGAAGCGCAGAGCTGATGATTCGAAGACTTGATAATCTCAAGAATCGTGCAATGTTTTCCCTTCTTACTCATGCTGACAAAAAGCCTCCGTAGTTGAGAAGCCAAGAAAACCTGCCACACTTTACAACTGTACCAAATTACAACGTTAAAATTCTTGAAGACTGTGCAAAGTACAAACAAGACAATTTGACATAGACAGGACGTGCAGCATGCACAAGACTTTGTACATGTCCTCACGCTTCTAGCCGTAAGCCTACTTAGCTATCATGATTTCATCTCAATGGTTCTTTTCACTCAGCTATAAAAGAAAGCTCAAAGACTTGAAGAAAGATACACACGCGAATTGCTACAATACTTTCCAACTCTGTTCTCTCTTAAGTCATTCTTGATCTAAAAACTTGTTTACATTATCAGCTTAATAAGAAGCAATTATCTGTAAACCCATTGTATTTGAACTTAAAGTTGTATTCCTTAAGAGAGTCTTAGTGATTAGATCTCTTGAGAAGTCAAGGACGTGTGTCTTAGAGGTTGTGCCTTAAGTAAGACCTGTGTGGTTGGATTACTTGAGAAGTCTAGAACGTGTGAGTTCTAGAGGTTGTTGTTAGTCACCAGCTGTGGTAGCTCGTGCAGTGTACTATTTTGTTGAAATAGTGGATTAAGACCTTGTTGAGAGAGGCGAAATCACCTTGGTGGGTGGACTAGATTAACTTGAGAGGTTCTCAAGTGAACTAGTATAAATATAACTTGTTTATATCTCTTTGTTTAACCAAGTTGTTTTTTCTTTAGAAAGGGGTAAAGTTTTAAAGAGAAAGTTATTTTAAAGAAATGATTTATTTTGAAAAACCAATTCAAACCCCCCCCCCCCTTTCTTGTGTTTTTTCACACCTTCACGTTGTGTAATAATTAGTTGTACTGACACATCTCCTTTTTACTGTGGAAGAAGTGACCGGATATATCTTTCTTGGGCGCAATGTACAGTCGTTTCACATCGGTAACATTTGTCTTCATCTTCAGAGGCTTCTGATGGTAATTAATTGAAGCATGAGTATAGACTTCTTAACGGGATATCTGATACGTCAAGTCTTCAGTTATTTGAAGAAGTCCATTAGGAATCAGTCTTCAGAACTTCAACACTTGTCTTTAAGAACATTATCCTTTACTACTTCAAGTCTTCCGAAACTTCAGAACTCGTCCATTAGGAATCTGTCTTCAGAGTCTTCAGCACTTGACCTTTGGAACCATAATCTTTAGAACACATAAGTCTTCAAAATCTTTCTGCACTTGGTCTTCAGAGCCTTCCGCATTCAAAACTTCAAGTCATGAGAGTCTTCAGCACTTCGGTTCTCTTGAAGATTATCTTCTTCAGAAGCTTCGCTATCTTCAGAATCTCAACCACTTTCAGAGAGCATCCACAAGAGCATTGCAACCGCAATATCAGCATCCTTGGATCTGACTGATCATGATTAGATACCGAAGCGTTCTTGCTTCTTGCGACTTGTGTCATACATAGTAACTTTGCATATTATCAATTACGCACATCTGGCTGGTGCTTGTTGGATCTGATATCTTCTATGACTATGATCTGCACACAACACATGTTAGAACATAAAATAGTTCTTTCACAAATACGTATTGTTATCATCAAAACATAGATTGACTTATAGAGACAACTCTTGCTCTCACAATATCATCCGAAAAAACTTCCGCAAAGTCACGAACAATGGGTAAAGTATTAATTGCTTCACTCTCGTCAATGCTCAAAGTTTCCATCAACATAAACACCTTGGCACCATCTTGCACCGACTCACTCACTTGCTTAGCAGACATAAACAAGTCTCCTTCATTCTCAGGTTTAAGAAAAATAACCGTCTTATTAAAACAGTTAATATAAACATGATTGAATTCCAACTAATTCATCCCAAGAATAACATTAAGTTGATCTAAGTGAAGACACACTAAATCAACTCCAAAGTCTTTACCAAAAATACTCAACGGACAATTCAAACACACATATGGGGTAGTTACTGAACCCATGGCAGGAGTATCAATAACCATAGCGCCACTCATAACAGATAACTCAAGATTCAATCTTTTTACATAATCCAAAGAAATAAAAGAATGTATAGCTCCAATATCAATTATAACTGAAATTCTGGTAAAGCAGATCACTAAGATGTTAGACAGGATGTTGTGACACTTGATCTCTGCTTCTCACAAGGATTAAGGAAGAACAAGAGTAAACTGCAGAAAGAAAACAACACACATAAATTGTTAACCCAGTTCGGTGATCAACAACACCTACGTCTGGGGGCTACCAAGCCAGGAATGAAATCACTAAGTAGAATTGGTTCTAAGCTAAACTCCAACGTTTACAACTTAGCACCTAGAAACTACCCTTCCTAGATTTCTACCTAAGACACTCCTAGGTATGAGACCCTTCTCAAATCCCTTCCAATCACAGTAGTGAATGAAAATATTATAACTCAATAAACTGTCCTTCTCTAGTATTCACACAATACACGAGAGGCTCACAAAAGTACAAACCCTAGTACTTCTAAAACAACTGAAATATTCAACCAATAAACTAGGTTAAAACCAACCTATTTATATTGCAAAACATAACTGGACTTGGACTTCAAAAGCGCAGCAATTCTGCTCCTCAGAATCTGCGACCTATTCTTTTCTTCAATCCCAAGTTACCAAAAATGTCTCCTTAAAAGGAAACCGCATATTCCATTTAGAATCAGAATCTCTGATTCCACAATCTCAGATGCCACCTGGAATCAAGTCATATTCCAATCACACCTGTCACCAAAATACAGTTATCCCAAAACTGTAACAGACAAAGATGTCGAATCCTCCCGATAGGACATCTTGTCTAACAACTTAACCTGCAGTTAGTTCAACATGTTAGGACATCTTGTCCAACATCTTTCTGCTAAGTTAGTTTTACTAAAATTAATGCCAACCTCAAGGGTTTGGACTCATCAATCTCCCCCTTTGGCAGATTTTGGCTAAAACTAACTTTCATTGTCCTGCAAAATCATATCAGGGAGACCACCATCAGAGCAGCAGCGGAAACTTAACATTGTCTCCCCCTCAATCAGTACAGATCTACTCCCCCTCAGTGGTTAGTAGAGAATCATCAGCAGAGGTTAGTGATGTTAGTATTTCTCCCCCTTTTTAGCCACAATATGACAAAGGAAGAAGGACTAACTCAAAAACCATTAAAATAGCTCATAGAAGTTAAATAACACACCCAACAGAAATAAAAATTATCCTGGGCATTCAGCCCTTACACAACAAAAATAAACAGAACAATATAAAGTAAAGAGAAGACAACTCTCAGAGGTCATCTTCAGTTTCCTCATCATCTTCTTCTTCTCCGGCACTTCCACCAGAACCATTATCAGCATCTTCCTCTCCTACATCACAGTTCTCCTCAGCTCCCTTCTCAGCATCTCCAGCATTGACTCCCGTGTCTTTTATCTGCTCAGCAGACATAACTTGTATCAATTTTTCTAGCTTCTCTTTTCTGGCAGTGCTTACCTTGATAATATCAGCAAGCTCTTTGCTGGTTACCTTCAGCTGAGCAATGATGTCCTTCTCTGAGAATGTAGCTACAGATGTTGGAGTGCATGTTGAGGCAATATCTGAGACATGTTTGCCAGCAAACAACTTATGATGTAGAGACAGAGGTGGCATTCTTCTCGTGATAACATCACCAGATAGAATTATCCTAGGATATTGTTGAAGAGTTATTCCTCAGATGAGTGATGGAAAGCAGATTGGCAATTTAACAGCTGACGAGGTAGCTTGTTTCAGAATTTGATCAAAGATATATCCACCAAAATCAAAAGAAATTCTTTTTCCAATTGCATAAATAAACTTTCCAAGCTTAGTTGAAATAGTTGAAGTGTGATTAGTAGGGACCCAATTTACAGTACCAATTCTATGAAGAATGGCATATTTGATACTGAGTTTCCCAGCTGGCAGATTCTCTTTGCTTGGCCAATTCTTCATAGTATTCCCAGTAATTTCCTTACGAATTTCATCATCTGAATATTCAATTTCAGCCTGAGGGCTTTCAAATCTGCCAAGGTACTTGTTTATCTCAACAGGAGAAAATGTCACAACATTTCCCCTGACATACACCTTTAAGTAGTCCTCACTTTTACTATCATTGCAACCTTCTGGAATGTTTACAACAAACTCTTTAACTAGCTGCTCGTAGCATGAGTCAAAATGAGAGACGGTCTTTAACAACCCTGCTTCTTTAATCAAGTTCATCACTTCTTCACACTTGAGGGCATTCTGTCCTAGTCCTCTCTCCAAAGCAATTCTTCTATGATAAACATGCTTCCACCTGTTGACACTTACAACATCATGAAAGGAGATGTTGTCCATAGGAGCTCTAGGAAGTGTGACTGATGTCTTCTTAGAAGCTGGTTTCTTTATGACACTCTGTCCATCCTTTTTCCCATCATAGTCTGATTCACTTTTAGACTGTGCCTTCCTTTTCTTAGTTTCAACAGCAACCTTGCTCAAGGGCTTATGGGGTCCAACTGCGGACTTCTTAGTTAGCTTGTTGGAGATGGCTACACCTTTATCTTTCCTTCTTATTAATCGTTCTGACACACTAGGCTTGAGGCTTGTCGCAATGACTTCATTGTCAGAGGGCAAATCATCTAAGTTGATGATTTTGTCAGCCTGTTCCGAAGCCTCTTGTGTAGATGAAGATGTTTCATCATCTATCCCAACATTTTTAACTACAGAGTTAGCAAGGGTGTGCAGATTCCCTTCTGACACTTCATCATCATTTCCTCTTTTGTCAGCATTCTTCTTAGTAACATCTGGATCCTGAGATGAGTAGGGTGGCATAATTTGTGCAAGAGGTCTGGTGATTCCAGCAACGCTCACTACGTCCCCCTGGCTTATGAGTTTCTCTATAATTTTATGAATCATCTCATCTGTGTTGAACCTTTCTATTCCTTTCTTAGGACTAACAAAAGCATCAGAGGTATTCGAAGCGTTACCTGGGAGGGCAGTTTTGGATCTTCTAATCGGAAGTTTGTCCATTTTGCATGGCATGATAGCAAGTGGAACAACATCATCTTCAGCATGTAGCTCCTTGGACTGTGACCTAGAACCAGATATCTCTGTTGTGTCCTTCTTGGTTGTACGTGTTGGAGATTGTTGAGACATCTTTATAGAAGCACAATATGCTTGTTTTTCAATCTTGAGTATGAACGAGTTCGGGAGGATTAGAGCAAACTGAGAGTAAGTATTGTTGAAGCATTTTTTAGAGATTTGATTTTCAACCCCTTGAGAAGCGTTCCCACAAACCAAGCAAAACCCTAATTTTTCCTTCAAAAATTTTCTTTGTAATTCTGTACCACTTGAGCAATTTAAGATGTTGCAGTCGGATGTCATGACATCTGGTATGACATTATGCCATAGCAAAACACTTTCAGTTCCAATGTTTTGAAGGTAATCACTCTTATCTCTTGTCTCAAAGGCTGAGTCTGTTGTGATGGCATAAGAGCATCTATTTCCAGCCATTTCCCTAAACATGGAGGCCTTCTGAAGAAGATTCTCCATCCTTGCAATAGTCTGAAGTTGCACTCTCCTATGGGTCATTTTGGTTAATCTTCTAATGTTCGTATCTGAGGATGGTTTATGAAGTTTCTCCGTCTGTAAGGCAGTCCACACATAATAGTTGTTCCTTGATCTGAATCCTTTCAAGATAATTCTATTTTATCATCCAAAACTTGGCATTCAGATATGGTGAAATTGGCTTTTAGGCCTTGATCACAAAGCTGCCTAATGCTGATCAAGTTTGCAGTTAATCCCTTTACAAGCAGCACATCGTCTAGTCTAGGATTCCTAGCGTGATCCAATCTTCCGATCCCTCTAATATTTCCCTTGGATCCGTCTCCAAAGGTGACATAGTTGGAGGAATGAGGCTCTATATCCACCAGATAGTCCTTGACACCAGTCATGTGTCTTGAACATCCACTGTCGAAGTACCACTTTTCTTCAGGGTACTCCTCTTGATAGGAATGGACTACCAAAGCCATAAACTCATTCTTGGAACTCTTTCACTTTCCATTACTCCTATCTTTAGGATATCCATGTAGCTTGTAGATATAACGTTTAATGTGGCCATACTTGCCACAATGATGACATTTTCAGTTTTGTCTTCTCTGATGTCTATAATGGTGTTGGGACATTCTATTTGACATTGTCTGTTTTCTTTTGATCGAATTGAGACTACATTCTGGATCATTGTAGCCAATTCCTATGACACCCCCAGCATTCCTCCTAACTTGAAGAATTTCATCTAGAATACCAGAACTGCTGTTGAGCATCCTAACATTTTTTGTCACATTTTCAAGCTTGGAATTTAGCACAACCACTTCTTCCTCAAGATCAGAGATGACATCAAGATGTTTTTCTCTTTCAGCCTCAAGAAGCATAATGATCTTGTGTTGTTCTTCTCCTAGTTGGCAGATTTCAACACATCTCTTGTAGACCTCTTTGAAGGATTTGATTAGATCATTATAGGATAGATCTCAAATCTTTGATTCTATATCAGAGTCAAATATTCCTGTAAGAGCAGCAACTTATTTAGGTGATTCTCCATCACTTGCATACTCATCTTCAGACCAGGATGTAATGAGTCCTCTTTTCTCTTTCTTCAGAAAGGTAGGACACTCATATCTGATGTGTCCATATCCCTCACACTCATAGCATTTTATCCCTTTTCCTTTGTCATCCTTTTCTTCATGCTTAGAGTTTCTTCCAAGGTTATTTCTTTTAAAGTTGTTGAACGATTGAGGCTTAGTATTCGATCTTGATTCCCCCTCCATTTTTTTAGCAATTATCCATACCGCTTTCCAAGAAACACAACAACCTTAGACATCACTTCATTGGAGTTTATCTTTTCTTCTTCATGATCTGAAACCAAGGCTAAGCTTTTCTTTTTCTCAGATTTTTCATTCAGTCCCATCTCAAAAGTTTGTAGAGAACCCATGAGCTCATCAACTTTCATAGAAGCTATGTCCCGAGCTTCTTCTATAGCAGTCACCTTCATGTCAAATCTCTTGGGAAGAAACCTTGCTCTAGTCACCTTCATGAATACGAAGCATGTATCTACGGTATCAAAGTGACAATTGACATGAGAATCAAGATTCTTGAGGTCTATGGAGATTCTGCTTTGGTCATCGGCCAAGTCAGAGGGAACTTTGTGACTCAGGATTCCAAGCTGGTTCCATACCAAAAACACATAGCAAAATTGATTCCTTACTTTGATGAGTTCTCTTTTCATCATATCTCCAGAGAGGAAAATCAACTAGCTGATGCACTTGCCACTTTAGCATCCATGTTCAAAGTCAAGTGGAAGAATGAAGCCCCTTCTATCCGCATTGATCATTTGAACGAACCAGCACACTGTTTAGCAATCGAGGATGAGTCTGATGACAAGCCTTAGTTCTATGACATCAAAAGATATTTGGAAAAACAGGAATATCCCGAGGGTATTACTATCACTAACAAGAAGGCTCTTAGGCGGCTCTGCGCCAAATTCTTCTTAAGTGGTGGTGTATTGTACAAGAGGAATTATGATTCTGTGTTGCTCAGATGCGTGGATAGACACGAAGCAAACACGATCATAAGGTCCATACATGAAGGCTGCGAGGGTGTACATCCTAAGGGTCCTGCTATGGCCAAGAAGATCCTTCGAGCTGGGTATTATTGGACAACTATGGAGGTAGATTGTTACAACTTTGCCAAAAGATGTCACAAGTGCCAAATCTACGGAGACAAGATCCATACGCCTCTCACTCCATTGAATGTTTTGACTTCACCTTGGCCATTATCTATGTGGGGTATAGATATGATTGGAATGATCGAACCGAAGGCTTCAAACGGTCATCGATTCATTCTAGTTGCTATCAACTACTTCACCAAGTGGGTTGAAGTTATTTCTTACGCAAAGGTTACACGACAAGTGGTTGACAGATTTATCAAGAAAGAGATAATCTATTGTTATGGCATTCCTAGCAACATTATCACCGACAATGCAAGCAACCTAAATAATAATATGATGAAAGAGTTATGTTAAGAATTTAAGATCGAGCACCATAACTCTTCACCATATAGGCCTAAGATGAATGGCGTCGTTGAAGCAGCAAACAAAAACATCAAGAGGATTGTCCAGAAAATGGTCAAGACTTACAAAGATTGGCATGAAATGCTTCATTTTGCGCTACATGGCTACAGAACTTCAGTCCGCACTTCTACTGGGGCAACTCCGTATTCACTTGTGTATGGTATGGAGGCTGTTTTACCCATTGAAGTCGAGATTCCTTTGCTTAGAGTCATCATGGAAGCAAGTCTCGATGAAGCTGAATGGATCCAATCCAGATATGACCAGCTGAATCTCATCGAAGTGAAGCGCCTTACATCCGTTTGTCATGGTTAATTGTATCAGAGACGCCTCAAGCGAGCTTTTTACAAGTTCTCCCTCGAGTGTTCCGTGAAGGCGAACTCTTGCTCAAGAGATATTCACTTGTTCATTCGGATCCTTGCGGTAAGTGGACTCCCAATTACGAAGGACCCGTTGCTGTCAATAAGGCCTTCTCAGGTGGAGCCCTGATCCTCACCACCATGGATGGGAAGGAGTTGCCATCACCCGTGAACTCCGATACAGTCAAAAAATATTATGCCTGAAAAAAAATGGATAAGAGCCCGCTAGATTGACATCCGCAAGGACAATCTAGGCAAAAATGGGCGTCCCGATGGACAAAAAAAAAGAAATGTCCATTTAAAAGTTAGGGACAATGAGGAAAAAAAGTAACAATAGCCCGCTAGGTTGAAAACCCGGAAGGGCAACTTAGGTAAAAATGGGTATCCCGGTGGACGGAAAAAAATAGAAAACATGTCCAGGCAAAAATTAGGGATAAAGGCATTCACTGTGAACACTTGAGTCTCTCTTCGTCATAGCTGGACCTCAGACGGTAACAGAACAGTCGAATCATCATCAACTGGCGCAAGGCATTGGAACCAAGACTTACAGTGGATGGTAACCAATGTTTAAATCAATGCAAAGCATGATTTCCCTTTGCCATTTACATTTGTTTTTCAATTTTATTGCAAATTTCCTCATCAATGATTTTTGCATCCTTGTACACATCTTATGTTCAATATTTTTCACATTCAATAAAAATGCATCGTTTGATTTCTCATTTGTTTTCTTTCCAGTATTTTGTTTGCAAAATAAATAATTATTTGTGATCACATAATATTATAAAACGTTGAGAATAATAAAAGGCTAAATTAATCGAGAAAGCATTATGCATTGCATATTTTACTGGTAATTCACGCAGGACAATCAGTAATATCCATTGGTAAGTCTAACGCCCAACCAGCACCGTGACGTTTCTTTGAAGAGGTTGTTATTTCCTCAGCGGAGCCATCATTTCCTCAGTAATCGCCATTGTGGTTCTTCGGAAAGGTTGATTACCTTCCATTTCCCCGACAGATCCATAATGCCCCAGAAAGTTGCCATGATGTACCCCAAGAGGAGGCATTTGTTCTTTTCCCCAGCATGGGTCGTGCATCATCTCCAGCATGTCAATTTGTCACGCACCAGCAGTCGTGCGCTTTAGTTCCTCGTCTTCCTCAAGCAGAGAAGATCCTACGAGCCTTGTGAATTCCCTACAACAGAGTCAGTGGCAGCTTAGAAATCGGAGTTTTTTGATTTCATTCCCCAGGCAGAGTAAGTCATGATTCTCTTACCCCCCGCAATACCAATGGTGATGGATTGGAGATTTGAGCCTTCTCAGTTTCTTCCCCAGCGGGGTCCTCACCATTTTTGGGTTTCTCCGCAGCAGAGTTATCACCCTTTGGGGAGCAGGTTTTGTCTTCATATGTGGGTTCTCTCCCCAACCGAGGATGTCAAGCTCGTTTTGCTACAATCTCTGCCTAACTCACCGTGCATTACCTCAACCCGCACCTTTGCATTGCATGATATCAAGCATCATGTAGAACATATTGATAACACGTAAATGTATCGTATATTTGCCTTGATTTACGACTAATAATTACATTATTTCAGCCCATGTTCCGGTTATTCCACGAGTATTCTAGTGTTTTCGCAGGTATTTCATTGTCCAAGCTAAAAATAAGCAAAGAAGAAAACATGAAAGAAATGAGAAGAAAACAGGAAGAAATGAAATAGAAAAAGCAGAAAAACAGAAAATTGTGTGTGTGACGATCGTCACACACCTACCACGACCGTCACGCTCCCAAAAGCTTGCCACGACCGTCATGCACTCATCACGACCATCACACGCTCAAATATGGTTATTATGTTCAGAACGCAGACGTGGAAAAAGAAGCCCAATGCACACGCACGTTGAGCACTTTCTCCTTGAACTTCTCCAACTTCCCACTACTCCCACTGTGACGCCCCCCAATCTATACCCCCAATTAACAGGCAATTAAAGCACTAAAAGAAAATTCGAAAATTGATCAGAGTATATTTGAAATCGCGGCATAGAAAGGGAGGATCACATCAAAGTAACCAAACATACACATTTCATGCAACACCTGCCCATAATGATATGCAACTGTGGGGTAGCAATCAAACAGAGGAAACTTTGTTCCTTACACCCACTTTTCAGAAATTAGAATTAAAGCGGAAGATCTAAAATCTGATTAACATAAATACATATACACATATAAACAGTTTGTCATACATCAGGTAGCATATGTACAACCAAAATACATCATCAAATATACAAAATAATAGCACGCGGCCACCCTAACTACCCGGAGTCACATATCAGAGCCGACCGACCAAAAGAATGAAGACGCAACGCTTCACAAAAAGAATACCTCCAGCAGCTCTAATCTGCAACGCCTCATAGAGCGTTATAAAACAGCAGAAGGGTGAGAAAAACAACCATAATATAATTGAATAAAATTATATATAATAACACAGAATTGTACAAGTAACACATTCTCACCACAACCACATATAACATAATACCGCACAATTCTCAAGCATCAAATACCATTACACACCACACCTATACCATACAATCATCAATCACAATCACAAATTCACACACAATTAATTCATGATTTATGCAATGCACATAGACCGACACGACGACTCGATGCACATGCCATGCGGTACCGACTTCCAATGTCTCTTGTCTCATCATCAGTTCACTCAGGAACTATTGGAACCATCGCTCGTTACTGAGAATCTCAAGTAACTCCCCGTCGGGCCTACGATGTTCACCCGTCGCTTTAGGTCCTCAGGCATCGCCTCATATTTTCGAGGCACACGACGTTAAGGATTGCTTTAAGTCTCCAAAAGAGCCCACAATCGTCTATACCCATCGCTTTAAGTCCTCAGGCAGCGCCTCATATTTTCGAGGCACACGATGGTATAGCATATTCCCCTCGGGAATCAAACCGTCTCTCAGGACGTTTCCACAATGCACATTATGATGCTTGGCATACAATGACTCATGACACTCACATTGCATCCATGCACATATTCATAATCATGCACATTTATCAAATACCACACTTAGCATTTTCTTGCCTTTCGGCCACAAAGCATCATCACAACAGCACATAAGTCATCTCACGTACAAAACAACAACATACGGCATAATACACGTCAATTCCACGCCATTAAAATGACAAAAATCGATAACCGACACTATTCACATTTCCCGACAAAATTTAATCGGCTAACAATTCTCAAAACCTCATAATCATAAAGTACAACTCGATACCTTTCTAACGACACCAAGAATTCAAAAATCGGATAATCAGAACCAAAGTTACGGACAAAACCGAAAACACATTTTGAAAAATTACATTTTTGAAATTCTCCTGTCCATACGCGTATCACTCATGTCCATACGCGTACGGACAGAACCCATTTCCTTCACAAATTCCTCGTTCCAAAACCCATACGCGTATTGGCCCATGGCTCGCCCATGTTACGCGTAATGCCAAGATTCATACGCGTATTGGCCCAAAAACAAGCCAATGATACGCGTATCGCCTTGGCTCATACGCGTATGGACATGCCCCTTACGCGTATGGCCAGAGCATACCCAGAAAAATTCTGCAGAACAATTTCTGCGTTTTCCAACCCAACATCAACCAATTTCTTCACCTAAAACTCAGAAAAACAGCAATTTGAAGTGTAATAGCATACCACAAACATGTATGAACAATCAACAATGCATTCAACAAGATTTTTACCACAATCAAATTCATTTCTAATCAATTTTTACACAATCTAGGTTTTACTAATATTCTCCAAATCAATCCAAAAACAACAACAAAACACATACATAATCGTATACAATCATAGAATAATCGAGTTTCGCACCCTTACCCGATTAATCGATTCCTAGAAATTGTTCTTGATGATTTTTCCACTCTTTCTCCAATTTTCTCTCTTCTCCTCTTTTCTTCTCTTTTTCCTTCCTTCTTCTTTCTTTCTCTCTATTTTTCTTTCCCTTTTCTTTTTTTCTATTTTCTTTTCTTTCTTACTAACTTGGTAACAATATCTATGAAATGTCCAAAATACCCCCACACTCAAATATCCCGCAAATGTTCCCAAAACGCGATAAAATATAATCACGACGAAAAATAACATATTTTCACATAAAAGTCGGGAATAAAATAAAATAATAATAAAATAATCCAAAAAGACTCAATAAAATAAAATTGGCAAAACGGGGCGTTACACCCACTGTCTCCACCACTCATTTATGCTCCATGGAAGTTACAAAACAAAAATTCCCTCTATATATAGGATTTCTTCTTGACTTTTGGGGGGATCCAAGTTTTTTGTATGCGAAAGCACTGTTGAATTTATTTCGTAGTTTTAGGCAGAAATCACTGGTGTAAAAAGTGGTAGTTTCTCACATCGAGGAACTACCACACCATTAGTGTTAGGCCTTCAATCTATGTAATGCTTTGATCAATCTTGCCGTCATTATTTCAAGATATTCAATTCAGTTTTATTTCCAGTTTTATCTTCAGGTTCATTTACTTTTACACTTTTATTTTCTGCCATTTATATTTATGCTTTATCTTTCTGCCATTGTTATCATTTCAAGCTTTTACCATTTTTCTTCAAGCATCACTTTAAATCATTTTAAACCGCTTGCTATGTTTTCGCCTAATTCAAAAACCCAAAATTGTTTATTTGTTTCTGTCACTATGTTCGGCTAAATAGTTTAGAGTCCGGTGTATGAGGACCGTCGTTACCGACGGGACTCGGTAGAAAATAATAGGTGCGAACTTATGATTAAATTCATGTTTTGGTTTTAATTTCCAAGTCTAATTTAAGTAGCTTTGTCACGAGAGTGAGAGGTTATTTAACACGATTTTGTCACGAGAGTGAGAAATTAATTAAGGTTAGAGTCGGCACTGCGAGAGCGTGGGGATCGAACCGGATAGTGGAAATTAGGCAACAAGTCTAAATACAGCGAGAGCGCTTTAGATGCGTTTAGGATATTATTGGCTTTCAAAATATATTTCCTAGTTACCGGGCGAGCGAGAGCAAAATCTTGGGATTAGGGAACATGACTTTAGTTAATACCGCGAGAGCGTGACGCGAAGTCTTTAAGTTGGTATATTCTACGGAACTAAGTTATAGTTATAATTAGTACCCGAATTTTACAAAGTCCCTTAGGAATGCGGAATCCATATTCCGGCCTCTCTTTATTATCATAATTTCTTAGCTTTATTTTAGTTCTAGTCTTAGTCTCCCTTTTATCAATTACCATTAGCCATAGCTTTACAAAGCAACGATAGATTACAGTAGGTTGACATTGGTCTCTGTGGGTTCGACAATCTTTTATATTACTTCGATATTTCCGTGCACTTGCGGACGCATCAAGTTTTTGGCGCCGTTGCCGGGGACCAACAGTCAATATTGTTATTCCGTTGTTGCACCGTATAGACTAAGGCACTCCCATAAAAAAAATTTAATAAAAAATTTAAAAAAATTAAAAAAACTATGTATCACCCAAATTTTTTCTACAATCACCACTTCCAGTATTTCGAGGAATCGCAAGAATCCCGTAATTCTAACCTTGAAATACAAATGGAGAATTTCAATGCAGGATTTCAATGCGACACTGACCCACTCCCAAAATTTTGAGGAGCCGCACCCAAATTTTTTCTATAATAACCAGCCGCAAGACTCCCAATATTTTGAGGAACCGCAACCAAATTTTCCCTACAATTACCACTCCCATTATTTTGAGGAACCGTAAGAATCCGTCAATTCCAACCTTGAAACATTAATGGAGGATTTCATTGAAACAACAACTAATTTGAGGCTAGAATCCATGATGGAGCACTTTGCGGAGACACAAACTCTCCAGAATGAAGAGCTTAGAAGATAACATCTCGATACTTATGAAAACCTTAGGCAGATAAACACAATAGTCGAGTCCCTCGCGACTCACACTGAGGCATTGGAGACTCAAATCTCCCTGCTTGCACAGACACCTATAGGACCCTCCCCTGAGGAGCATGTGGATGTTGTAACAACCATTAATGAAAAACAAATCGAGAATCCCGTGGAGAGTGATAATGAGGTTTAGGAGAGTGATATTGAGGTTGAGGAGAGTTCTGGTGAGGAAGAAGTAGAGAATGAGAAAAATTCACTGGAACCACCTGAATGGGAGGTCGTCAAAGAGGTGGAGAAAGTAGCACCTAAGGATGTTCCTCATCCCTATATCCCACCGATTCCTTTCCCGCAAAGGTTTGTAGAGACTAAGGTAGACTCCCAATCCAAAACTTATGGGGAGATATTGGAAAATATCCACACCGATGCATCTTTGTTTGAGGTCACGCATAAAAAGAGAAAATTCGAGGACCATGAACTTGGGATATCATTACTGCTAAGAGGGTAAGGTTCAACTTTGAGGTGATGGATCAAATAACTAAGCCCAAACTTGAAAAACTAACAGTTAGGATAGATCCAGAACCACCACCACAAGTTCAAAAGAATGAACCACCCCACGGAAGGAAGAAAAGAAAAGGTGAGGGATATGTGAGATGGCTTGATAAATGGCCATGGAAACCAAAGATTAACACTCCAAATCGTCGAGCTATCGACGTTAAACAAAGCCCTGCGTGGGTGGCAACCCACGAGCTTTTAATTTAATGTTCTACTTTTATTGTTTGTGTTTGCAGAAAATAAAGAATCACATTGCTTGTCACGTCTTAGCTGCATTTAGGCGAAAGATCTCTAGATGACGATCCCTTAAGATGAGTTGGTGCCCACGCACATTCCTACGAATTTCGTTGGTGGTGGTGACGCCAATGATGAGTATGATATGAGAGAGCATATCTCTCTAGTTTGTAACTCACCTCCTCTTTGTTCTTTTCGCATGGTCAGGTTCCACCTGCACACACCGCACCATATTTTTCTAACAATTTTTGCAGGTACTTCCTTCGGAAATAGGCAATATGATGAGCGGCTTCAAGAAAATGAAGTTTCAGCAAATTCAGATAACTCGTAGTACAAGACACCAGAGTAGAAGTGGCCAGCGAAGACAGGGATAACAAGGGAAGAATCAGCGCGAATTTGGTCGTGGTAGCGCGCAATGGCATTCATACAGGTTCTATCTTTCCTTTTTCACCTTTTATCAAAACATTGAGGACAATGTTTGGTTTAAGTGTGGGGGAGGAACATTTACCTCTTTCTAGTTAGATTTACTATTTTCTAGCATGATTTTTAATTTTTTTTTGTTTTAAATGTTTCGTCCGTCTGTGCATGTGTTGTCGAGTCTTTATGCTGATTTTATGTTGTTTATCGATTTCCCCATTCTCTTAGCCATACCGAATATTTTGAAAATTTTTGAGTTAAAAACATGGCTTCTTTTGAAAATCTTAGGTTACAAACGAAATTGAGGTTGAATTGTGAGACTTGGAAAAATTCCGCAAGATCGGTATCGTTCTAACACCGTGAGCCTCCCAATTATGGAAATCAATTTGAGTGCTTGTTATGCCATATCCTTAAGTCCTCACCCCTTTAGTAGTCCCTAAGTAGTTTATTTAGCAGTCAGCACCATCCAAAGCACGCACTAAGTAGGAAGTCGATGCAAATAACTGTATGATCTCAGGCTTAAAAGGTAAATTAAGAAAAGAAAAAAATGAATGCTCCTTCTAAGTTAGGTGATCCTTACCCGATCATTTAGCCAAACGGTGCAAACTTATTTATTTTATTGATTTTTTAAGCCAATGTGCCAAAAGAAAAAAATGATAATAATGAGATCATAGTCATTAACAGGCTATCCTACCATGAACGTGAAAGGATAACGGGCTTAATGTGATTGTGCCAGAATGAAAAGGGACGAAAGAAGGTTAGGCTTAGGAATAATGACATGATTCGGATTGGTTTGTATAGGAGGGGGGTTGATGACCGCCAAAGCGGAATTGTGTTGTTACGATATCCTTAATGTGTGAGCAAGTACCTATCGATACAAACTTAATCGAAGTAGAGTTGGTAGGCTAGGATGAGTATCCGTATACACTATTTTTCTCGCGAGTGAAGGTTTGCTTGAGGACAAGCAAAGGTTTAAGTGTGGGGGTGTTGATAACACGTAAATGTATCGTACATTTGCCTTGATTTACGACTAATAATTACATTATTTCAGCCCAAGTTCCGATTATTCCGCGGGTATTCTAGTGTTTTCCCAGGTATTTCATTGTCCAAGCTAAAAATAAGCAAAGAAGAAAACATGAAAGAAATGAGAAGAAAACAGGAAGAAATGAAAGAGAAAAAGCAGAAAAATAGAAAATTGTGTGTGTGACGACCGTCACATACCTACCACGACCGTCACGCTCCCAAAAGCTTGCCACGACCGTCATGCACTCATCACGACCGTCACATGCTCAAAGATGGTTATTATGTTCAGAACACAGACGTGGAAAAAGAAGCCTAATGCACACGCACGTTGAGCACTTTCTCCTTGAACTTCTCCAACTTCCCACTACTCCCACTGTCTCCACCACTCATTTATGCTCCATGGAAGTTACAAAACGAAAATTCCCTCTATATATAGGATTTCTTCTTGACTTTTGGGGGGATCCAAATTTTTTGTATACGAAAGCACTGTTGAATTTATTTCGTAGTTTTAGGCAGAAATTACTGGTGTAAAAAGTGGTAGTTTCTCACATCGAGGAACTACCACACCATTAGTGTTAGGGCTTCAATCTATGTAATGCTTGGATCAATCTTGCCGTTATTATTTCAAGATATTCAATTCAGTTTTATTTCCAGTTTTATCTTCTGGTTCATTTACTTTTACGCTTTTATTTTCTGCCATTTATATTTATGCTTTATCTTTCTGCCATTGTTATCATTTCAAGCTTTTACCATTTTTCTTCAAGCATCACTTTAAATCATTTTAAACCGCTTGCTATGTTTTCGCCTAATTCAAAAACCCAAAATTATTTATTTATTTCTGTCACTATGTTCGGCTAAATAGTTTAGAGTCCGGTGTATGAGGACCGTCGTTACCGACGGGACTCGGTAGAAAATAATAGGTGCAAACTTATGATTAAAATCCTGTTTTAATTTTAATTTCCAAGTCTAATTTAAGTAGCTTTGTCACGAGAGTGAGAGGTTATTTAACACGATTTTGTCACGAGAGTGAGAAATTAATTAAGGTTAGAGCCGACACTGCGAGAGCGTGGGGATTGAACCGGATAGTGGAAATTAGACAACAAGTCTAAATACAGCGAGAGCGGTTTAGATGCGTTTAGGATATTATTGGCTTTCAAAATATATTTCCTAGTTACTGGGCGAGCGAGAGCAAAATCTTGGGATTAGGGAACATGACTTTAGTTAATACCGCGAGAGCGTGAGGTGAAGTCTTTAAGTTGGTATATTCTACGGAACTAAGTTATAGTTATAATTAGTACCCGAATTCTACAAAGTCCCTTAGGAACGCGGAATCCATATTTCGGCCTCTCTTTATTATCATAATTTCTTAGCTTTATTTTAGTTCTAGTCTTAGTTTCCCTTTTATCAATTACCATTAGCCTTAGCTTTACAAAGCAACGATAGATTACAGTAGGTTGACATTGGTCTCTGTGGGTTCGACAATCTTTTATATTACTTCGATATTTCCGTGCACTTGCGGACGCATCACATATACATAGCATTTGCATCAAGCATGCTCCCTTTCTTTCGGCCTGACTCATCTCCCCAACAGATATTCAACCAAATTTCTCACCTAATCAAACTCCATACACTTGCATCTCTCTTTTTGTCGCTGTCGTCCAAATTGTCGAGCTACTATTTTATTTAATCCCCTTTTACCTCGAATCATAGAAAAGCTAGCGCAATTCGCACATTCAGGTCCAAGAGGATTAAATAGAGGCAGCTGTCGTAACCCAAAATTTGACCTCTCTCTTTTGCTTTTTGCATAAGCATGTACATCCGCATCGGTGGCATATGCATTCGCACTTTTCCCTATGTGTTTCTTATTAAAGAATATTCAGGTTTTCCAAGCCCGATTAATCGCATCCTCACAAAGCCATCACATCATCAACACAAGCACAAAATAACGGTTTCTATGCCTATTCATCAAAGCAAGAGGTTGAAAATCAGAACCGTGGCCACAACACCATTTTTCAGGCAAAACTGGGCTTTTTTTGGCTTGGTTAATCGATTAACCATTTGTAGTGAAAATGTGTTAATCGATTAACATGTGCAAAATTGGCAGATTTTGCTGCTTTTTCAAGACAACAACTTTCCCTCCTTTTCTTTTTTCGTCTTAGTTCCCTGAACTACGGAAGCTCTGATTTTGCATTCGTTCGAATGTAAGATACGTAGGCACGAGATCGCGGTGATCTTGGCGAGCACACTTCCACCCTTCCTTCTTCCATTCCTCCTCTTTTCCCTGGTTTCCATGAACTACGAAGCTCTGATTTCGTCATTGCACTATGAGGGGACGTAGGCACGAGGGCCCGAATCCTCCATGAGCACTCTCTTACTTTCTTTCTTCCTTTCTTTATCTTCTTCTTTTAGCTAGAAGCCTTAAGATAGATAACCCACCCAAGCCTAGAAGCAAGCGAAATGGTTCCCGTCGAGTACGACGGATGCGTAAGGTGCTAGTACCTTCCTTTCGGATAACCGACCCCCGTTCCCATTTCTCTTCCCCTTGGGTTTTATCGATATTTTCCCTGTCCTTTGGGACTAAATAAAGTTCGGTGGTGACTCTGTTGTATCATTGAGTGTGCGATTCACTCGGGTATAAACCACCCATCTTCAGTTATGATTCTGTATCAGTTGCGAATTCTTCCGTAACCACCAATCCAAATTATGTTATCTATTTTTTTTGCATCTGTTATCAATTTATATTTGTAATTGCTACAGCTTTTGCTCAAGCTTTGCGTTTTTTTAACTTTGGGATGCAACTTCTTTTGATCTCATTTGCACATGTGTTTCTATTTGCTACAGATTATTCAAGTCCTGATTTGTAGCTCTTCATTTTTCTGATTTGTTTTGATATTGGATATGGATAGGATTTTGAGTTTAATATGGATTTTTAGAATGAATATTGGATTTAAAAAATGGTTATTGGTTTGGTGTGGAAAAATGGTTTTGTGACTTTGGATATGAATATGGATCATGAAATTTGGATAAAAGTGGTTTGAGATGGATTTGAATATGCATTCGAATTGAATTAAAAATTGATATGGATTTAGAAAAAATGGTTAAGAAAAATGGATATGGATTTTCATATGTAAAGTAGTTTGGATTTTTGAATATGGATTTGAATTTGGAATTGGGATTTAGAAAAAAAATGGATCTAAAATGGTTTAATATGGATAAAAATGGTTCGAATATTAAACATGAACATGGAGAGACTTCCAAGAATTAGGTCAAAGGTAAACCATGCTATAAAATCTGCTTTTCCAAATAATAATCCAAAAACTTGTTCTTCAAATACCCATAAAAAGAAACCTTAGTCCCTCATAACCTTTGGGATGCCTTGTACCATAAATAGCCACTGAGAACCACTAGATCCCTCTGATGAATGCAATGGCTAGACTTTGAGGATCCATATGATAAACACAAGCACAAGGGACAAACCCTAGTCCATGATCTTTACATCTTCAATTGAAACAAACCTGCAAAAGAAGTGAAACCCTAGTACATTATGTAAAACCTTAGTTCCCCATGACTTTTGATCTAAGTAACAAGCCTATGTTGATGAATGCATGATGTGTTTGGTGACTTAATTGAGGGTATGCACATGACGAATATGAGATGCATAAGCCATATAGATTTGAATGAAAGGGTAAGACAAAGTTGGGGTATGACAGCTGCTCCTATTTAATTGTCTTAAACCTGAAAGTGTGATTGGCGCTAGCCTTTCGCACATTCGAGGTAGAAGAAGATTAAACATAAAGACCTAAAATTTGTTCTGAAGGGAAGGTATAGGTGTTCACGATATATCACTGATATTTTTTTTTCTGGTGAAAGGTTTGTAATGAGCAAGCGTGGTTGAATAATGATAACTTGTAATGGGGTAACGATGCCAATACAAGGGTATACAAAGGGTAGGATCGACTTATGATCTACGACCCTAGGTAAAAAGATAATCAAAGGGTAAGATCGACATATGATCTATGACCCTGGGGAAAAAGGTAAACAAAAGGGTAAGATCGACGGATCTACGACCCATAAGGATTGATAACCGAGGGTAATTTTGACCTTTCTTTGTGCAAAAGGAAACGAGACGTCTGGAAAAAGGCAAGTATGACCTGATAGGGGAAAAAAGTTTATCATGCGAAAGACAACGGTGAACATTATAAGAATTGAAAGGCTAGTCGTCAGCACTGCAGCTGGGGAAGTAAATTGTATGACATTAGGATGGTGATCGGAATGTCAGCTTAATTAACTGGGTGTTTAGAAATAAGAGTACGACATCAACTATGAGGTTGAATATAGGAAGGTAGACATCAACTCTGAGTTTGAGGAAAAAAGAAGATATACATCAACTCCGAGGTTAAGGAAAAAATGAGATATACATAAACTATGAGGTTGAGAAAAAGCATATACATCAGCTATGAGGTTGAGGTAAAAAGGATATATACATAAACTCTGAGGTTAAGGAAAAAAGGAGATATACATCAACTCTGAGGTCGATGAAAAAAATGGGATAGAAGTTAACTCCGAGGTTAAGAAAAAAGGATGACGTCAACTCTGAGGTTGATAAAAAATTGGATAACATCTTTAAGGTTGAGGAAAAATAGGATAGACCTCAACCTAATGTAGACAGAGGGCAAGATCGACCGACGTACGATCTACGACCAATAAGAAAGATAAAGAGAGGGTAAGATCTATGTTTTCTCTACGACCCAAAAGAATTGATAGAAGGTAAGATCGATGACAACATAATGACATATCATGTGGGATCTATTGGGGTGTGAGATGGTAAGGCTTCTCGTAGGTCCATCTGCTGGGGATTGATTGAAATATTAGCTGGGGAATGAATCAGTCGTAAGATAATGAAAATTTTTTGGACAAACCAGAGACACAAGATCAAGGCGTATTTTCGCTTGGAAAAGTGACTTGGTCCGACTTTCCCTACATCCGTCTTGAACTTTGCTATTGCTGATACCTGAAAGGCCCTGCTTGATGTATCCTTGAAGATTATGGAGGAGAGAGGCCCCTCCACAACTAGTCTTGCCCTAGTTTATCGGATCTATGTAGGAATTTCCCTGGAGGAAAGTCTGGGACGCTTGTATCACGATGGCTTGAGATGGTATGCCCCAAAATTCTGAACCTTAGGGAGGTGTTTCTGATTAACCATCTCTTGAAGGGAGTGACTTCTTGTGCTCTTGGGGTGGCCTGCCCCATTACCAGCCTTGAAATGATTTTACTCTTGGCTGGATGATCTTTGAAGGAATGCCCCCAACTAGCTGACCTTTGAGGGATTTGTCGTTGACGAATGCATCTTTGAGAGATTTTTTGAATCTCGATGTGGTTGCCCCAAATTGACTGAATCTTGTACCGGCTTTCCCTTTTGCTCAATAGAGTTCTTAGGCGTTTTTCCCTTTGGGATGATCTTTGAGGTGACTTGCCCCTGCTCAACGGAGTTCTCAGGCATTTTCTACCTTAATTTGATCAATTTTTCCATTGTGGAAACTCTTTTGATGTCAAGTGTTTACTCACAAGTAAAATGTTTATTTTCAAGATGATAATTCTAATGCAATGCTTATGCTAGTTTTGAAATCCAAGCATGTTCATTGAAATGATGACATATAGTGAATGGGTCACTAGTTAGGATGTCATATCAATACCAACACAAATGGTAAGCAAATTGTCTTGAGGAGTCAGTTTTGACGTAATTTTACCGAGGTATGCTTTCGAAATAAACCTTGCTTCAATTGGGTCTTTCAAGGGTTGTACGTGGCCTAGTTCCCGGTTTGAGAAAAAAGGATTTAAGGCTCAAAGTCTATTCTAACCCACCCATTCTCCTTGATGTTCTCCAGTTTTACATTTATCTCGTTTGACACAAGGGTTAATCTTTCAAAGGGTTGTTGCATGGTGGAGGTGATGGTTAAGGAACCAATGTGGTTTTTAAGAGTGGCGGTCACCCACTTTTGACCTCTTGTTCGTGGTCACACGACTTTGTTCTTGTTGAGGATTTTTCTTTTGATCCTTTCTTTTCCATGATTTTTTCCTGGATTGTTTTTGTTTTAATTTTGTAGTCCAACGGGATGCCCTAATTTTTGACTAAGTCACTTGTTTTTGAGTTTTTCGACTTAGCGAGCTTTTCTATTTTTTCTTGCTTTTTAATTATTTTTTTAGTTTTCTTTGGAATAAATCATGTGACATTTGTTTGTTTGTCTTGTAAGGGTTGTGACTGCCTCACTCCTTTTGTTGGTGAGGGAAAACTATTGTGGTTTGTGAGGTACGACCCCTTGTGGGGGGTAAGATGAGGTTAATCCTCGAATGGGACACTCCCTTTTTATCTTTGAAACTTGAATGCATGGTCATGTTAACTGAAGACTACCCTTCCCCAGGTTGAGATTGAGGGTTTTTCGTTTTAGAAAGAAACTCCTACTTCTAGGCTCAACAGGGTTGACGAGGGATTATCTTCCTTATATCTCAGGTGTTTGGGGATTTGAAGCAATGTATGTACATCATCAACAGGGCTTTATTCAAAAGTATATAACCAAAAGTTTTGCATCTTTTGATTTCATCATCCTCACTCGAACTTTTCTTAAACAAGTGTTTGATATTGATGACAAAGTATGAGTGAACACGAATGGATTTATTCAAAACATGCATATTATTTTCATTAACGTTATCAACTGAAAACAAGCAAGTTTTACAAATGAATAATGCTTGACAAACAAGAAGGAATACAAATGAAAATGATATGAAGATGACATAATGATTGACATTGTTGAGAAGGCATTCTCGGGTTTGACTGACTGTTCTAAGGGATGCATTTGTAGTTTTGGCACCTACTCGAGCAAGGAATTTCTGTTAACCCACTGGTTCCCACCTTGAAGAGTCAAGTACTTCTGGTCAATCAACTATTAAACTTTAGCTTTGAAAGCGTTGCAATCCTCGGTTGAATGCCCAGCCGACCTAGCATGATATCCACATTGCACATTGAGATTATACCCAGGTGGGAATGGTTGTGGTGGGGTATTTAGAGCTTTGGGAACCACCGGCGAGTTCTGAATTAGATATGGCAGAAGTTGAATGCATGTCACCAGAGTTGAGTCTAGAGGAGCATTCCTTCGTTCTAGATTATTTCGAGGTCTGTGCTTATTTCGGCGTTCTCGGCCTTGGGCTTGTTAGTAGTTTTGTGGAGGAGGCGCATACTATTACGGTTGGACAAATTGTTGTTGAGGTACGAACGCCTACTGAACTGTCCATGGTTGTGGAGTTGCCGCAATAGCATATGCCTTAGGAGCATATTGATTCGGAATAGCAATGAGTGTTGGGTAGTAAGGAAGCTGAACTTAAGGATAAGTATTGCCCTATTATTTCTCAAAACCAGGAATCTTAAACCTAGCAGAGATCTTCACATTGGGAACAAGGAAAAGGTCATGAGCATTCTTCCCAAATAGCTCTTTTCCTCTTAAGGCTTTTATATCTTTCTGCATTTCTTGGACCTGGTCTTGAAACTTGTCCTTCCTCTCATAAGCACCAATGCTCTCACTAAGTTCAACATGATAAACAGGCTCTTCAGTATGTGGAACAATATGAATCACAAGAGAGGAACTATCATAACTGGTTTCACAATAGAAATCTCAACAACAGGCTAATAACCTTCAGGCACAAAATTCAGAGGCATGCCCCAAGGAGAACCATTGGGCATCTGATGTTGTGGAACACTGATTGGGGCCACATAAACAGGAGTTGACATGATCTCAAAAATCAAAATCGCTTGAGGCTGAGTCTGAGTTTCATGAGGAGAATGAGGAGGATGAGGAAGATGAAGAGATTGATTATGGACAGAAACCAGAGATTCATCCAAATCGTTCAGTCTTTCCATTCCATCCCTTAGAGTAGTCACATCTTCGCGGGGTTCTTTGTTTTCTTCTTCAAGATGGTCCATCTTCCTCTGATAATTAGCTCGAGTATTGTACGAATGAGATAACTTGTCTTCTGAGAAAACCAAGATAAAGGAAATAAGACACCTGTAAAACTCTCGAAATCAAGACCAAATGCAAAATGATGCATGATATGCAATGCAAATGTTTTATTATTTTCAAAGAACTTTAAGATATAAGGCAATTGCAAACATCATAAAGAAATTACACTTTTGAAATACAAAAAATCCTCATTTCGTTAATAATTGGAAGGATTACACTTTGAAGTACAAGTTTCAAAAGATCCTAAATACAAGAGGAAATAGCTAAATCCCAAGGGTCCTAAGGAACCACATCTGAAGATGATCCAACTTCATGCTGATACTTCCTCGTAAGCCTCTTGATATCCCTCTCATAAGTACTCTTCATGGTATCTTTCTCTAACACAAGCTAATCTACAATGCCTTTCCAAGCACCTGAGGTAGGAAGATGAACACTTTGAGATGGTGGAATGCTAGAGGAAAATAAATCCTCTTGCTCTCTCTGCCTCTTCACAGCATATTATTCAAGCAATTTTATCAAATCATCTTTTTCTTTTAACTGCTTTTGCAATTCTTTCTTCTCAAGGTTTGAAGTATGGAACTTGTCTTCCCAAGTATCCCTCACTTGCTTCATCTTGGCTAAAGCTTCTTGAAGTTCTTTCATGTCTTCAATATGAATAGTAGGTGGTTTGTCAACCATTAGAGTCATGGGTTTCTCATAAGTATATGACATCTTGAGCTCCCTTGCTCTCTCCTTCACCTAAAGAGTATAAGGTTCTGAGGCTACAAAGCTCTGGTTTCCAAGCCCACCCTCCGCTTTTCTATGGATAATGTGCCAAGCATGCAATATCCTCTGTCTTCAACATTGGTGAACAGAATAGCCAAAAGTCTTCCATAACAAGCTTTGAAATCAACAGGATCAACCACTAAGGATGTTAACTTTCTCAACTCTTTTAGATCAGGAGCTCTGAAACTATACTTCTAAGTGTTCCTCCTTCCAATATCCATAATCACAATGCCTGCGATATTTGCAAAGAAAATCTCTAAGTTCCTTGAAAATTAAGTGAAACATGATGTTCATGAATGCATTAGTGCAAGATTATGCAACAAACACAAACAAGATCAAAAACAAGGTTCATGGGTTTCACGTCACGAGCATGGAGTCAAGGGTAAGAACCACCCATAAGGTATTTACTAAGGGGTAAATCACTTGTACAACAAGGTTCTACAAAGTTCCCAGAGTCATAATTCCATCTTTCGAATATTATCTGTTTAAACGACTACTCGTCAGCCAATACTATTCTTAAGAGAAACTCGTCTGAGTGTAGTATCGCATAACAACTAATCCAAGTCTACACCTAAATAGTCACCGCACTACGTCCTAAAAGGCCAAGATGGGTTAAAGGGTTCTAAGGTCCTCAACTTCTCAGACTCTCAGGTTGAAAGTAAAATGCCTTCACAACTCACTTGTTCAGCATATTTACCCTCAAGGAGGCTTCCACTGAGTTGGGGATCTCAAGTCAGCTTATTAAGGATTAACTCCACATAAGTCAAACATGAATATACCACCATCCTATCTTAAGTGCACTCTGTGACGCCCCCAATCTATACCCCCAAATAAACATGCATTTAAAGAAATAAAAGAAAATTCGAAATTTGATCAGAGTATATTTAAAAACATGGCATAGACGGGGAAATCACATCAAATTGAAACCAAACACATAACATGCAACACCTGCTCATAATGATATGCAACTGTGGGGTAGCAATCATACAGAGGAAACTTTGTTCCTTACACCCACTTTTCAGAAAATAGAATTAAAGGGAAAAGATCTATAATCTGAACAACATATGTACATATATACATATAAACATGTCTGTCATACATCAAGTATCATATGTACAATCCAAAATATATCATCAGATATACAAAACAATCACAAACGGCCACCCTATGCTACCCGGAGTCACATATCAGAGCCGACCGACCAAAATAAAGAAGACGCAACGCTTCACAAAAGAATACCTCCAGCAGCTCTAATCTGCAATGCCTCATAGAGCGTTATAAAACAGCAGAAGGGTGAGAAAAACAACCATAATACAATTGCATAAAATTATATATTACCACAAGCATACACAAGTAAACACATTTCTCACCACAATTGCACCACAATTTCACAAAGATCACATATAACATAATCCAGTACAATTCTCAAAACACATTTTATACCACTACACCTCGAACATACAAACATACACATAATCACCAAACATGATCACACGATGTCCACCCCATCAATCACAGTCACAATTACATGCACAAATAATTCATGATGAATGCAAATGCACATAGATCGACACAACGACTCTATGCACATGCCATGCGGTACCGACTTCCTTTGTCACGTCATTTTGTCACGTCATTATTCCACTCAGGAACTATTGGAATCATCGCTCGTTACTGAGACTTAGTCAAGTAACTCCCCGTCGGGCCTACGATGTTCACCCGTCGCTTTAAGTCCTCAGGCAACGCCTCATATTTTTGAGGCACACGACGTTAAGGATTGCTTTAAGTCTCCAAAGGAGCCCACAATTGTCTATACATATCGCTTTAAGTCCTCAGGCAATGCCTCGTATTTTAGAGGCACACGATGGTATAGTGGATTCCCTCAAGAATCAAATCGTCACTCAGGACGTTTCAACAATGCACATTATGATGCTTGGCATACAACGACTCATGACTTTCACATTGCATGCTCACACACATCGACAATCATGCATATATCATCAAATATCACACTTAACATTTTCTTGCCCTTCGGCCACAAATCATCATCACAACAGCACATAAGTCACACTACATTCAAAACAACAACATGTAGCACAATACACGTCAAATACGCACCATTAAAACAACAAAAGTCGAGAATCGACACTATTCACATTTCCCGACATAATTTAATCGGCTAACAAATTCCAAAACATCATAATCACAAAGTACAGCTCGATACCTTTCCAACGACACCAAGAATACAAAAAACCGGTTAATCGGATCAAAAGTTACGGACAAAACCGAAAACACATTTTGAAAAAATCACATTTTTGCAAATCTCCTGTCCATACGCGTACCACCTATTCCCATACGCGTATTGACAGAGCAATTTTCCTTCACAAAACCACGTTTCACAAATCCATACGCGTATTGGCCTCGCCCATACGCGTATCACCAGAGGGCCGGTAAAACATGCAAGTTCATACGCGTATTGCCCCCAAAACAGCACAATGTTACGCGTATCGCCTGGTCTCATACGCGTATTGGCAAGCCCCTTACGCGTATGGCCAGGACAGACCCAGAAAAATTCTGCAGAACAATTTCTGCGTTTTTCCACCCCAATCATCCAATTTCTTCACCTAAAACTCAGAAAAACAGCAATTTGAAGTGTAATAACATACCACAAACATGTATGAACAATCAACAATACATTCACCAAGATTTTTACCACAATCAAATCCATTTCTAATCAATTTTTACACCATCTAGGTTTTACTAATATTCTCCAAATCAATCCAAAAACAACAATAAAACACATACATAATCGTATACAATCATAGAATAATCGAGTTTCGCACCCTTACCCGATTTAATCCGATTCTAGGAATTGATCTTGATGATTTTCACACTTTTTCTCCAATTTCTCTCTTCTCCTCTTTTCTTCTCTTTTCCCTTCTTTCTTCTTTCTTTCTCTCTATTTTCTTTCCCTTTTCTTTTCTATTTTCTTTTCTTACTAACTTAGTAAAAATATCTATGAAATGTCCAAAATACCCCCACACTCAAATATCTCGCACACATTACCAAAACGCAATAAAATATAATCACGACGAAAAATAACATATTTTCACATAAAATTCGAAAATAAAATAAAATAATAATAAAATAATCAAAAGACTCAATAAAATAAAATTGGCAAAACTGGGGCGTTACACACTCAAGTCCGGGTATAGGACTTATCTCACTACTCAGAGATCACCAAGCATAAAAAAAAACAAAAGCAAACAACAGATAATAATAATAATAAAACACAGATAAACAAGATAGGCTCAACCCACTTGGGACTACTTCCCCAGCAGATTCGCCACTTTTCTGTAGCGATAGGGCTGACAATGAATCAAACTAACTCGAAAATAGTTCGAAATTCGATTTGAAAATTAAATCGTTGAACTAGGTTCATGAACCAAATGAGCTGAATATGAGCTAAAAACTAAGTTCGTTAACTAAATGATCTGAACTTGAACTATACATAGTTCGACTCGTTAAGTTCATGAGTCAATTCGATTATATATGAGATAGATTATATCGTCTTTAAAAGTAGGTTTAAAGATTTGTTCTAAATCTTAGTCTCATATTTTCTTTTAATCTAACGGTTTTAATTGATAATTTATATTCCTAAGTGACTAAAATATTTCTACGAATAATTATACAAATAAAATTAACATCTCGTATAAATTCCAATCTTATAACTTTTATTTTATTTCTAAATTTTTTATTTTAAAAATATTAATTTAAAATGTCAAATATATATATATATATATATATATATATATATATATATATATATATATATATATATATATATATATATATATATATATATATAAAATAGACTTTAAAAAATTACTTTTAAGTCTGTGAAATAAGCGAGTTGAACCTAACAAGATAAACCTAACGAGTTGAACCGAGATATTCGTGAACTTCTAACAAGTCGAGTTTGACCTGAAAAAAAAGTTCGTGATGAACTCGAACTCGAACTCGAACTCGGCCAATTCTTAACGAGTCGAGTTTGAGCTGAAAAAAAAGTTCGTGATGAACTCGAACTCGGCTAATTCTTAATGAGTCGAACTGAGCTAAGGCGAGTTCGACTCGACTCGACTCATTTCCAGCCCTATGTAGCGATGAAAAGTTTGGAGATTAAGTTATTGATTAAATTAACTCACAATGCAAGAGTTGCCACCGCTCTTTATTGTTTCCAAAGGAATGAAAAAAGAACGAATAAAAACCACAAAAGTTTTCAAACAAAACTAATAAAACAAAGAGACAAGGGTACGGGGGTTGGTTATGCAATAGGAAGGTGTTAGCACCCAAAACATCTATAGTACTCTATAGGAACCTCTTGAAAATCCGCGTTTTGGCTTAAAAAGGTTGTTTGCAAAAGATTGGGGAGATGAGAAGAGAAATATTTTTTAGAATTTTTGTTTGGCAAGACTTCCCGAGCCTTGTTCCTACGTATCCAAAAAGTGCGATGGAGGATCAAAACCTCGTAGTTCGTGGTAAAAATAACAAAAGTGTTTGTTTTGATTGATTTTAAATGAAAAGACATTTTGTCATCTTTAAGGGGAAAACTCAACTAACCCACACACAAGTATGAGAAAATATCATTTGCATCATCTTGAGATGGAGGATTTTTGCTTGGATTAAAATCAACAAGTCTATCACTTAACATCTAAGTGGAAAATGTCAACATCTCTAATACTATATGGATAAGAGAATTACATCTCAACTATGAAGATGACTCGTGTCTAATCTTTGAGAAAAAGCTTTAAAAAGAAAAGTGCACAAAAGATTTGAATGGGTTTTGTGTTTTTTAAGTATTTTGAAATTGTTTCGATAAGCTTAAGATGAATTAGCATTTATTTAAGAAAATGGATTTTGAAAATCACTTGACAAAGTCAAGGTTTATTGAGAAAGTGGTTCAAGTTTGAAAACAAGAAGGTTTTGAAAAAAAGGAGAAGATTTTGAAAATTTAAGAAGGGGGGAGATGAAGAGACTATCCTAAGAAAATCAATAAAGTGAAAGTGTGTGCAAGTGGACTAACCCGGATCTAGCCAGCACTTGACAAGAGTCAAACCAACATCCCATTCTTTTGGAGTAAGCCATAAGAAACAAGCAAACACAAGATAAGATAAGCATCAGTTGAAAGAATAACTCAAGCCATGAGGTCAAAGCTATGTATCAGAGCCAAGTCTTCAAAGGTCAACCAAAAGTCTCAAGTATCAGATGAATCCAATAACATGGGGAAAAGTAATCAAGGTCCATAGATCAAACTCCAAGTCAAGCAAAGAATAGTAACCATTAGTCCAAGAGAGATTAAAGTTTTTTTAGGGGTTTTTCCTTTATTAATGTCTTTAAAATAAAAAGAAATGTCCAAGTGTACAAAGGAAAAAAGAAACATAAACATAAACAATATGAAATGTAAATGCTAAAAGTAAAAGCATAAAAGGTAAAGAGCAAGAAATTAAATGACAAGAAAGTAACGGTGCAAGAAAAGTAAATTCCATAAAGTAAAAGTTAGCACAATAATAATGTTAGTATTAATGTTAGAGTTAATGATTCGATTCGGGACATATTTAGCGCTATGTTAAGCAATCGTAACACAATCTATTAGGAAGATCATACTATGGGAGGCCGGTTAATAACAATTTATATACCATACATGTTAGAGATATGATAAAAATCATACTCCTAAAACATGTAGCACAAGTAAAAACCAAGGAGGGATCAAGTACTAAGGCAAGGAGATTGGTCCATTACATCAATCATCTTTAATGACAACTTAGGACAAACTTATGCATCAATACAAAGTACCTCAAATGATCCATGATCAATTGGGAGGTAGATTTGAAATGATGAAAGTTCATCAAGCATCAACCCAAACTTCATAAACAAGATGGACACTAAATCATCCAATTGATCAAGAGAAAAGAAAAAGAAAAATAAGGATAAGGAGAAATGAAGAGATAACCAAATTGAACCAAGACTTGAGATCCATCTATCATCAATTTCAATCACATGCCTTGGTGGATTAAAGTACTAAACCTATCATCAATCCAAAGAACTAAAAATTATCCAAATGATCATTTAATAATAAGTTTGAATTAATGAAGATTCATCCAACCTCATCAACACTCAAAGTCCATTGAGATTGAGGAAGATTTTGATCAAGAAGTCATGATCTAAGGCAATCAGCAGTTAAACAAAAATTAAAATGCACTAATAAACAAATAAAATGCATTAAAATGATTTTAAAAATGATTTTAAATGGAAAATAAAAGGAAATTCAAATGAGGCATCAAAACTTCAAGAAAATTGTAGAAAGTCAGAAAAACTCCAAGGATCAAGATCTCAAAAGATTGGATCAAAAATATTTGAAAATGATTAAAATAAAAAAGTTGAAAGTTAATTTAAATGGAAATAAAAGAAAATAGTAAAAAATGCTAAAAATCTGAAGAAAAAAAACAAATGATGTAGAAAATGTTTTTATGAAATTATGAAAAGACAAATTGGAGTGAAAAATTATTTAAGATAGATTTTTAATGATTTCTTGAAGAAAATGAAATAAAAATTGAAATGAAAAAAAAAAGATCAACAACTAGGAGAGGTGGCGCGCTTTAATTGGTCAGGATTCAAATTTCCCACGAAAACGCACGAAACACCGTCTTCAACCTCTAAAACCCTCGCTATGGCAAGATCATAAAATGGATTTTCAAGCTCAAACACTCATGGTGTAAGCTTCCTCGTCCTTCATAGTTCATGTCTCTTTGCTCAAGATCAATTTATTTGATCTGAGCAAGGAGAATTTGTAGAAATACGCAAGAACCCTAGCAACTTCAAAGTAAAATTAAATTCCAAATATGAAGAATAAATTTCAGTTGGGTTAGGGGAAATGATCAGTGGAACAAGACGAAGAGAATGGTAACTTGTTTGAATGAAAATGAAACTCGTATCTACCTTTCCCAAATGAGCTTTAAAGCTTTAAAATGGTGGAATCAGTTTAGTGCTTAAAGGTCACGCCAAGCTTCTGTAATACTTTGGTTAGCTTCAGAAGAGACCGGTGATGGATTATGGGCAAGAGAAAATGAGATTTCAACTTTCTGTTTTGAGAGGTTTCGAGCTTTAAAGTAGTAAAGGTTTCTTGGCTCTCAAAGCTTGAAATTGAATGCAAAAGCTTCCTTTTTTATAGAGAAGTGAATGAGGTCACCACACGTGCCAAATTGAGTCTTACTCGTGTGAATCAAGTTTGGAAAATTCTAGATCTAAAACCGTGTGAAATGAAGTATGGAATACGTGATTCTGAGCTCGTTCAGGTCGTTTCAAGTTGTACCAGGTGCATTTTACCATTTAGAATGAGTTTGCACATGCTTTAGGTGGTCCTATTTGAATTTGCACATGATTCCCAAATTACAAGTCACGACACAAAGTAGAGTTGAGGTCACCTTGTTCCAACTGAGGCCAAATGAAATTCCCTCGTACATTTTGTGATCTTTCTGAGCCAAATGTTCCTTTCATGGCAAGTAAGTCAATACAAAAAGAATCAACTCAATTAGATGCTTGATGAGAAAATAGAAAGCTTGTAAAGTTGAGGAAAAATTACTGAAAAATAGGTCTGGCATTAGGTTAAACAGGTCGTGACCTAGTTTTGTGCACAAATGTCCTTTAAGATTTGAGCTTCTTGGAGCATGAATTGATGTTTGACCTCTAAATCAAAGTTGTAGATGAGATCAAGAAGGATATTTGGTTCAAAGAATCGCCCATAAAAGTTGAAAAATGAAGGTGTTATGATTTTTGGAATATAGGCATGCCATACTTGAGTTTTTGGTCAAATTTTTCTAAGTCCATAAAATGACCTATAATGTCTCCAAACTTTTGATGTTCTTCCAAGCATAATTGGCTCTTGACTTGTAAAGATAAGTTTGAGGGGATGTCAAGAAGAGTCATTTTCCCAAAGGAGCACTCAAAAATGTTGAAGTATGAAGAAGTTATGATATTTTGAACTTGGACTTGAAATGTTGACTTTTTAGGTAAAACCTCTTTGAACAAATTGACAACCTTGGAATCTTCTTGCATTTCAAGGCACATTGATGATCATATGAACTCAAAATGATGTACTCTTGATTGTCCTTTAATTAAACTTGCAATGGCTTGAGGAAACTTGTTGATGAAGGCATGAGAATAAACACATGAACCTTTGAAGTTTCTTGAGAAACAAACTATCAAACTTTGAAATATCATTGATCAAATGAAGTTAAATGATACTTGAGAATCTATGCTTTTAGATTAGAGGTCAGGCTTTAATGAATAGCCTTTAAAAATCAATAGTTGACCACACTTTAACTTGAGGAACTCAAACCTTAGCCGAGGAGACAATTACTTGATGCTCTTGATTCCAAACCCTACCTTGCAAAAGAAACAAAAGGGACATGGCATATTTTTGTTGTATTTTGATTAATGGTTAGTGAATTATAAAGATACACAAAGAGGTGCTTGGTGATCTCTGCAAAGGAAAACCCAAGAATGAGAGGGTTAGGGAATAACCAAGTTTGTGATCTTGACGCATTGTAAATATACAAATGAGATGAGATCTTGGAGGTAAAAAATAGGGTATGACAGCGAGTTGTTCGAAAAATTGCACGCTGATTGTAAAGTTTGTCTGCTTAACCCAGATAAGCGTGAAAAGATGAAAAGGTGTCTTCAACAAATGATGGATCAAGGCTTGGTCCAAATCGAATACTCAAGGAAGGTAGAAGACATTTCAGCTATAGAATCTCTGAGGCACATACCTTTTGAAATCCCTTATCAAAGGAGGAAAGCTCCGACATCGTTCCAAATACCCTTATAGGCCTTGGAAATTGTGAAGATCAGTAAAAAACAAGACGTTCCAAAGAAGGAAAGGCCAGTCTCGTCATGGGGAAATGTTTCAGACTTGATTAAAGGCGGGGATACAACGGGCTGGGGAAAATTGTTGGAAATACCTGAGAAGAAATATCGGCTCAGGCTATGTTATAAACCGGCTAATTAAGTGGTTCAGAAGATTCATCAAAAGAAGCTTCGTACTCTCTAAGAAACATTCCATAGTGTTGGGTTCAGAAATGAAGATCAAGTGCATGTAAACGAAGAGGAAGATGAAGGGATACCCAACTTGGTGTGTCACTGCTTACCGAACACAACTTCAACAAATGGAAGGCCATCAAGATTCCTAAGATGATTTTTATTTCAAAGTAATTTACTATTTTATAAATAATAATAAGTCATTTGCTCTGCCCAAGGAAAATGGACAAGATTTGTAGGGCCCCCTTTTGTTTCAATGACTTGTTTTATCAATAAAATTGCATTTTGTTTTCAATTAAGATCCCTTTTCTTTCATTATAAGTTTTTTTTACAGAAATGACAATATCTTTGTTCCTAACACTCTCATTTCCAGCACTTCATTGTAAAAAGTAAATAATAAAGAAAATCCTCCTCATGGAGATTAATAAATGAGCCTATTGAAAACAACACTACTATAATCCCTTACAACTTTGAATTCCCGATTAACCAAGCGGAAGAAGGCGATGAGGATGATTATGAGCTTCCTGAAGAGTTATCCAGACTGTTAAAGCAAGAGAAAAAACTGATACAACCTCATCAGGAACCAGTGGATGTGATTAATATGGTAACTGAAGAAGATAAGAAAGAGGTCAAGGTCGGCGCTTCCTTAAATGAGGAAATAAAGAAAAGACTGATTGAGTTATTATGTGAGTACGCATATATGTTTGCTTGGTCATACCAAGATATGTCAGGACTAGACATAAACATTGTTGAACACAAGCTACCACACAAACTAGAGTTCCCGCTAGTCAAGCAGAAATTGAGAAGGACTAGACCCGACATGGCTCTCAAAATCAGAGAAGAGTTCAGAAAGCAATTCGACGCATGGTTTTTAGAGGTTTTAAAATATCCATAATGGGTAGCTAACATTGTGCTGGTCCCAAAGAAAGATAGTAAAGTCAGGATATGCATGGATTACCGAGATCTTATTAGAACAAGTCCTAAAGACGACTTCCTGCTTCCCCACATTGATGTGTTAGTGGACAACACCGCTCAGTTTTCGGTCTTCTCATTTATGGGTGGGTTCTCCGGTTAGAATCATGTAAAGATGGCTCTCTCAGATATGGATAAAACACGCTCATCACTCCTTGGGCACCTTCTGTTACAAAGTAATGCCTTTTGGGTTGAAGAACGTTGGAGCAACATACCAAAGAGCAATGGTGACCCTCTTCCATGATATGATTCACAAAGAGATAGAGGTCTACGTCGACGATATGATTGCCAAATCACAAACTGAAGAAGACTACATAGTCAACCTACAAAAGCTGTTTGATCGTCTGAGGAAGTTCAAAGTACGATTAAATCCTACAAAATGCACTTTTGGAGTCAAATCCGAAAATTACTAGGGTTCATAGTCAGCTAGAGAGAAATTGAAGTTGATCTCGACAAAGTAAAAGTCATCCAAGATATGTCAGCTCCGAGGACAGAGAAAGAGATTCGTGGATTCTTGGGGAGATTGAACTACATTTCTAAGTTCATCTCGCATCTTACAACTACTTGTGAGCCAATCTTCAAGTTACTCAGTAAAGATCAAGCCATCGAGTGGAACGAAGGTTTCTAAAAGACTTTCGACAAAATAAAGAGTATTTGCAAGAGCCACTTATTCTGGTACAACCAGAAAAACCACTTATTAATAATAGGTAAATTAAATAAGTAATTTTAAATACATAATTATAAATTATTTTAATTAAAATTTATTTTAAAATTACAATATTATAAAAACAATGAGATAAAAATAAAATCTAAGTAAGATAATAGAAACAAATAATAATAAAAAAATGAATACAAAAATAATATATTGTATGTGTTTGTGTATGTCCCCTTCATAAGTAAAAATAATAGAAATTTTTTAATAGTTTGACAAAGATTGGTGTGTTTGTGTTTTATCTATATATTATATTTATACTATTTAATTGATATAATATATTAGATGAAATTCAATTAAGATAGCTATTGAGTTGATGATATTTTGATTATATTGATGATAAGATTACATGCAAAAAGAAATTAATGGCATAATACATGCAAAAATTATATAAGCAAGAAAATAAAAAAAACAATAAAAGAAAACATATAATAATATATTTAATTAATAAAATATAAAAATTAAACAATATAATTAAAGAATATTTTATGAAAACATATTATAATATATTAAATTAATGAAATAAAAAAAATTAAACAACAAAAATGAAGAATATCTTATTTTCATATGTAATTATTTTTTCTATGACATAACATACTTGCAAAAACAAAAATAAAATAAATAAATAAACATAGATAAAGAAATAAAATCAAGCAAAGTCATGGATGAAGTTCAAATTTTTATTGTTTGAGAAAAGTTCTACTATTACTTTATTGAGTGATAGACATAAAAATAAAGTGAAGGTATGAAAATAAACCTTGATGAATAGTCTCTTGCAAAATTGGAGTAAGGATAAATTTGTTTTGCCTCATTTGCTTTCTAGAACTTTTAAATTGATAGATCTAAAAAAGTTACAACATGTAAGCATTGCTTTAATATTGAACTCAATATGGAAACGAAATTACTCTACAAACTTGGGAGTTTAATTTATACTTAAAACCATTGGAATAAATATGAGTTAGTGGGATAAATATGATGTTGTAAATTAATTAAAAGAAAAAATATTACGTTAGTGGGGTATTTATTATTAAATAAATAAATAAAAGAATTATAGTAAATTTATTAAAACAAAAAATATCAAGTTAGTGAAGTAATTATTATTAAATAAATAAAAATAATAAATATAACAAATTATGGAATTGACCTTCATTTTAGAGTAAAAAATTGTTAAATAACTTAACAACTTTTATATATAAGATAGGAGAAATAATAGTATTACTAATTTAAATTAATGTTATGCTTAAGAAAGAAATTTGTAAACATGCTACTGAATTTTTATTTTTAAATTGATGCTCTCCCTTCTAGGATGTACATACATCGATTGAGAGAAAACTTATGCTCTACTTGCTCAGATCCTTAATCATTTGGCAACGTTAATTTAGGGGATATCACCATTTTGGTCCAAATATATAATTAAAAAAACCTTTCTTTTACGGGTAAAAGACATATAATAAATATGAGGTTTCTAGTTTTAATGCATAATCGTAAAATTTCTAATCACGGAATATTAGGTTTCTAGTTTTTATGCATAAATCCAAACTTGTAATACTCAGATATCAAGAAATATAATAATAGACTATATAAAAGTGACACATATTATGCCTTGTATACATGATTATCAATGAAAAAAGATTATGTCAAATCGGATGACATTCTCGCTACTTCACTAAGATGATGATTTAATTTAATTAGATGTTACTTGTATTATTTAATACATTTATACAAATAATATCTGATTTGATAAGATTTTATTATATAATTGAGAATTATCAATTAATTAAATTAACTATAATTTAATTTGATTAATATTTTATTTATTTAATTAAAAAAATTTAATTACATATTCCCTCAATATTTTATTATAAGTCGTTTCCAAAAAAAATTATATCAAATTATAAGTTGTGTTACAATATTGAATGTTATTTATCCAATTATATTCTTAGTTTTTTTTTTTTTTTTGGGAAACAAATATAATATATTGAAAGTTTTCCAAAACATAATAGGATCAATAGATCCATTTAACAACAAGCCTGAGCACTAAAACTAGAACCTAAAGTTAAGGCATCATAAGATGAACAATTTGACTTTTAAGCTTAAGCATAGTCCAACTTCTATGCACAATTACATCAATAATATGATTACCTAGATTGGTTTTGTCATAAGAATTTCCAAAACAAATTTCATTCCTATACTTCCAGCTCTCATAGACAGTTTCTGTAAAAGCACATTTTAATATTTGAGCCCTTGAGCCCTTTCTTTTATGACTATTGATGATCCATTGCATTTCTTCTTTCCACCTTTTTTGTATGTGCGAGATCTGCAGTCAATTAAAAACCTTTTTCCAAATGTTTCTCATCTTTGAACATTTGAAGAATAAGGGCCTGTTTGATTTAATTTATAAAAACAGTTTTTTAATTTTTAAAAATAGAAAAATAAAAAACTTGTTTGAAAAGCTTCTTTTCAAAAACAGTTTTATAAATTTATTTTCAATTTATCAGTTTTTAAAACTTAAAAACTAAAACAAGATAAAGATATTTTGCTTTTAAAATTTTTTTTTTTTGGACGAGGAAACAATTTCATTACTAATGAAAAGAGGAGGAGTTAGAATCCAACCTCGGTACAACAGGGTAGCCACCAATCCAAGTGTTGGAGCCAAAAGTTTTTCCCAGACTATGCGCATTAGAATTGTTATTTCTACAAATAAACATCAAAGAACTAAAGGTAAAATATGCAAGTAAATTTCTGCAGTCCTGAGCAATTGCCTCAATTTCCACATTAGCATCGCAGTTGTTGATGCAATCAACAGCAAGGAGAGAATCAGATTGGATAATAATCTTGTCAATCTTCAAGCGTAGAGCCATCCTAAGTGCCCAACGAATGCCCAGCACCTCGGCCATGACAGAGCTAACTAGAATCTCCTCTTTCTTACTAGCAGCCAAGAAAATCTCATTCTCCGGATTACGAATGATGCAGCCAAAAGAGATTGCCTCATTTGCCAATAGACCTGCGTCCACCTGCATTAAGAAACAGCCATCACCAATTCTGTTAAGATCAGGTTCAGGCCTAGGCCTTTTACATGTTCCAAACTTGGATCTCGCACGGTTGTAATCCTCCACAAAATTCAGGGCAACGAGGGTGTTTACCTTAAAAATTGGTAAACAACCGCTGATCTTCTAAAACTATAAAGTTCTAGTAACTTACAGGATCGATCAGATTGATCCTAGGACATGTGTTGTATGTGTATTTAGAATATTTTGCAATTTGATAAAGGATGCCTTTCGACAATGCACATAAATAAAAAGGGGTGTTTGAAGTGTAAAGGAAAGCGATAAAGATAAAGGAAATGACTAAGTCGAACAATACATCAAAGAAAAGAAAAAGGGCTGAATGTAAAAGGTTTGATAAAGAAAAGCTGGAGTTAAATGCTGGAAAGAAATGCATAAAGATCGTAAAATGCATAAAAGGTAAATGCTTGAAAATAAAGGCTTTTAATGTAAAACTGCAAAGTAAAGACTGGGTAATGTAAATGACTTGAAAGGTAAAAGTTCATGAAAAGAGATTTCAAAGTAAAGAATCTAAAACAGAAACTTCAAAGTAAATTGCATTGCAATAAAAGGTAATGGTGATTACAATCACGTACATTCTCACTTCACTGGTTTCTCGACACACTGGATACTTTGAGTGAATATAGAGTTACTTGTACAATTTGATTTTTTCACACTATTCTAACTCTAAGACTAACCTATTTATAATACTCTAATGTAACCACCCTTTGACGGTTTTATTCTTAGATTACGCCACATGGCACTTCGCATGTCTTCACGATCTAGATCTTCGCCATCTGTCCTCTTTTCACATTCAAATAGTGGAACTTCCCTCCACTATTCAGTTGTAACTGCAGCGCATTATCCATATCCACTTCACCGTGCGACTTGACTCCTTGGACTTAGCAATATTTGAAGTCTTGAAATCCTTCCATTCGACTCAGGCATTGCACAAACATGGTCGAAGGCCTTCTTAGTCGAAGCCTTCTTTTTTAGCATTATTATTTTAAAGAATAACTTCTTTTAAAGCCATTGTCTAAAATCATGTAGCGTCGAAATTAGGAGCTAACAAATTGCCCCCCAAAAATGCCCTTTCGCCAGTATTGGTAGGAAGGTCATTTTTTGATAACATAATTTTCGACGCCTGCTCATTCGATTATGGAAAACATGGTCTCAACTGACCAACCCACGATTTAGAAACTATTCAGTTTCTTTCAACCATGCTTGTGACGTCATGTCATGACGGCAAATCTCCAAATGTCTTTTCAGCCGTATTCTTGAACAGTTTTCATCATCACTTTTCTTGGGATTAAGCATTTACAGTCTGACCACAACCACCACCATCCAACGATCTCCAAAGAGGACACGCGTCCCACTGTCGTATCCCTTTTAACGGTGGATTCACAGTCCCCTCGTCTTCCACACATCTATAAATACCCTTTTTCCCCAATTTTACGAACTTTCGCATTTTCAAACTTTCTACAACTTATTTCTCTTGTTCTCTAAACTCTCTCATGAAAACTCAGAACACACTCTCGTTTTCTCTTCAACCTCCATCAATGGCGTCTTCTCAAACAGTTCCCCAAGCAACAAAAAACCAAAAGGGTAAAACCACTCCGTTCGAGCAAACTCTCCCTCCATTTTCAAACATCCCTGGACCAAAGGTGGTAAATAACCAACAGTTCTTGTCGGAACCTCTTCTTGAAGAAACAAAGAAGATTTACGAATCCCAGGTAATGATCGTTCTCCTTATCACTGATAAACCCTATGCTTTAGGTGGCCCCCTAGCTGATGTAAAACCCAACAATGAAAGACTAGCTGAGTTCTTTCCTTCTTACCGTAAGTCTAGACCTTTAGGGCAAAAAAGCAACCCTAATGAGGAGGGAACCTCTCCTAATACACCCACTCTGACAAAAATGGATCTGAGGTACCTTCATGATGGTACGAGGCTGGTAAGAGCTGTCAATCCTTTAAAGGATTTTGACCTTTGGATGACCAGAATGGAAAAGGTCAAAGCTGATCACTGGAAAACCATAGGAATCTATGATCTGCTAATGCTGTCAAAAACCAACATTCCTTATTGTTTGAACCTGCTGGCAGCATCACTCTATTTTTGGGATAGCACCCACTACACCTTTCATCTTCCTTGTGGGATGGTTACTCCCACACTCTTCGACCTTGCTGCCATTGCAGGTCTTCGACCAGATGGTATTTCCTATGACCCTGATACTGATGCAGAGGATACCATAGGGATTTCTGACTCCAAACTCACATATACCCACTTTATCAACCACCACAAATGTGATACTGCAGAAATCATTGATAAGGAACACATTGCCTTTCTGACCGTTTGGCTGTCGAGGTATGTATTTTGTTCAAAATCCCTGTAGGTGGCCAAGAAGTATCTCACTCTGGCCAACCAGCTTCACAACAATAGAGGAGTTTGCCTAAGTGGATTGATCCTGGCGAACCTCTACGAGTCTATCAGTGAAGGGGCGGCTCGACTCAAAGACTTGGAGAGCCAAGGTACTGTTCACTTGAACGGTCCTCTCTGGCTACTTCAGTTGTGGCTCAATGCAACCTTTGAAGCTAGCCTTCCCAGGAAAAGGCAGGTCGATGAAGATTCCGCTAAAATCAAAGAGAGGAGGGTCGAAGGTACCCGCCTGGTAAAACTTACGCCAAATGATGATGGGGAAACTCTCAAGAGAGCCTTCTCCACTTATATTATAATGTTTGCAAAAAGGCATGAGTTTACACCTAGCATGGCTCCCTTTGCTGAGAGAAAATGTGGGCCTGAGTGGTTCACAAGGCCATTCCCTGATCCATCTACCAACCTCGACGCTGAATCTGTTTCGATCTGGGAAGCCTTCTTGATTCCTAGATTTATTTTTGAAAGGCTGAATCTTGGGAGAGACATGGCAGCCTTAATTGCTTACCAACCAAATCTTGTCTCTCGACAATTTGGATTGGCTCAGATCTTCCCCCAAGTGTCTATATGGGAAGAAAGGCCATGTGGTCCTTCACACAGCCAGTTATGATGAAGGAAGTGCTGCAGTCACTTTCGACCGGTGGAACGCTAGGAAAGCAACCCTTTCCCCTGTGTATTTTCAGCCCACCTTCTTGTGTACCAAACCCTTCCATAACTGGTGGTCGAAGTACTACAGTGAGCAATTTCTTGATGTTGTTGCTTTCTCTTCCTTACTTGACCAAGCTTTTCTTGATGTACAAGAGAAGACCAAGAAGAGTGAGTTCATTCATGTCAAAGAAATTCAAGCCTTTCAAAAGTACTTTGAAACTGTCTATCGACCAGATGATATTAGTCGAACTGTTCGTGAGGCTGCTGTCACTTTGAAGGAAAAATTTCTACAAAAAATGGATCAGTTAAAAATCCCTTCAAACGTTTCTATTGAGAAACGTTATAAGGTAGCTTTTGAACTCTTTCCTCCAAAGTTCCCTCTACTGCCTAACGCTGATTTTGGAGTGGCACTTGCCCCCTAATTTCCAGACTGGTTTATCTGTGGTGAGCACTTAAAACTCCTTCGACAGCAGTCTCAACCGAAAGCCCAACGGGTGGTTGCGACTAAACATACGCTGGACAGTTTCAAAGGACACCTTCATATAGGGGTCGAGGATGTCCGTATCGAATCCGAAATATGTGAAGGTTTGAGGCCCTTGATTTGTGATTTTTTAACTAACCACTCAATTATTAACCTTGTAATAATCGTCTGTCTTTCAGCCATGGCCAGGAAGACCAGCTCGTCGAAGGGTGCTGCGAAGGTCGAAAAGGACATTGAAGGCACAAAGGTACTTTATATCCCTTGCCTAAGTCTTTTTGTGTAACCAATCTTCTAATATCACAAACTGAAGAAAACCACATAGTCAACCTACAAAAGCTGTTTGATCGTCTGAGGAAGTTCAAACTACGATTAAATCCTGCAAAATGCACTTTTGGAGTCAAATCCGAAAATTACTAGGGTTCATAGTCAGCTAGAGAGAAATTGAAGTTGATCTCGACAAAGTAAAAGTCATCCAAGATATGTCAGCTCCGAGGACAGAGAAAGAGATTCGTGGATTCTTGGAGAGATTGAACTACATTTTTAGGTTCATCTCGCATCTTACAACTACTTGTGAGTCAATCTTCAAGTTACTCAGTAAAGATCAAGCCATCGAGTGGAACGAAGGTTTCCAAAAGACTTTCGACAAAATAAAGAGTATTTGCAAGAGCCACTTATTCTGGTACTACCAGAAAAACCACTTATTAATAATAGGTAAATTAAATACGTAATTTTAAATACATAATTATAAATTATTTTAATTAAAATTTATTTTAAAATTACAATATTATAAAAACAATGAGACAAAAATAAAATCTAAGTAAGATAATAGAAACAAATAATAATAAAAAAATGAATACAAAAATAATATATTGTATGTGTTTGTGTATGTCCCCTTCATAAGTAAAAATGATAGAAATTTTTTAATAGTTTGACAAAGATTGCTGTGTTTGTGTTTTATCTATATACTATATTTATACTATTTAATTGATATAATATATTAGATGAAATTCAATTAAGAAAGCTATTGAGTTGATGATATTTTGATGATATTGATGATAAGATTACATGCAAAAAGAAATTAATGGCATAATACATGCAAAAATTATATAAGTAAGAAAATAAAAAACAATAAAAGAAAACATATAATAATATATTTAATTAATAAAATATAAAAATTAAACAATATAATTAAAGAATATTTTATGAAAACATATTATAATATATTAAATTAATGAAATAAAAAAATTAAACAACAAAAATGAAGAATATCTTATTTTCATATGTAATTATTTTTTTTATGACATAACATACTTGCAAAAACAAAAATAAAATAAATAAATAAACATAGATAAAGAAATAAAATCAAGCAAAGTCATGGATGAAGTTCAAATTTTTATTGTTTGAGAAAAGTTCTACTATTACTTTATTGAGTGATAGACATAAAAATAAAGTGAAGGTATGAAAATAAACCTTGATGAATAGTCTCTTGCACAATTGGAGTAAGGATAAATTTGTTTTGCCTCATTTGCTTTCTAGAACTTTTAAATTGATAGATCTAAAAAAAGTTACAACATGTAAGCATTGCTTTAATATTGAACTCAATATGGAAATGAAATTACTCTACAAACTTGGGAGTTTAATTTATACTTAAAACCATTGGAATAAATATGAGTTAGTGGGATAAATATGATGTTGTAAATTAATTAAAAGAAAAAATATTACGTTAGTGGGGTATTTATTATTAAATAAATAAATAAAAGAATTATAGTAAATTTATTAAAACAAAAAATATCAAGTTAGTGATGTAATTATTATTAAATAAATAAAAATAATAAATATAACAAATTATGGAATTGACCTTCATTTTAGAGTAAAAAATTGTTAAATAACTTAACAACTTTTGTATATAAGATAGGAGAAATAATAGTATTACTAATTTAAATTAATGTTATGCTTAAGAAAGAAATTTGTAAACATGCTACTGAATTTTTATTTTTAAATTGATGCTCTCCCTTCTAGGATGTACATACATCGATTGAGAGAAAACTTATGCTCTACTTGCTCAAATCCTTAATCATTTGGCAACGTTAATTTAGGGGATATCACCATTTTGGTCCAAATATATAATAAAAAAAACCTTTCTTTTACGGGTAAAAGACATATAATAAATATGAGGTTTCTAGTTTTAATGCATAATCGTAAAATTTCTAATCACGGAATATTAGGTTTCTAGTTTTTATGCATAAATCCAAACTTGTAATACTTAGATATCAAGAAATATGATAATAGACTATATAAAAGTGACACATATTATGCCTTGTATACATGATTATCATTGTAAAAAGATTATGTCAAATTGGATGACATTCTCGCTACTTCACTAACATGATGATTTAATTTAATTAGATGTTACTTGTATTATTTAATACATTTATACAAATAATATCTGATTTGATAAGATTTTATTATATAATTGAGAATTATCAATTAATTAAATTAACTATAATTTAATTTAATTTGATTAATATTTTATTTATTTAATTAAAAAAGTTTAATTACATATTCCCTCAATATTTTATTATAAGTCGTTTCAAAAAAAATTATATCAAATTATAAGTTGTGTTACAATATTGAATGTTATTTATCCAATTATATTCTTAGGTTTTTTTTTTTTGGTTGGAAACAAATATAATATATTGAAAGTTTTCCAAAACATAATAGGATCAATAGATCCATTTAACAACAAACCTGAGCACTAAAACTAGAACCTAAAGTTAAGGCATCATAAGATGAACAATTTGACTTTTACGCTTAAGCATCATAGTCCAACTTCTATGCACAATTACATCAATAATATGATTACCTAGATTTGTTTTGTCATAAGAATTTCCAAAACAAATTTCATTCCTATACTTCCAGATCTCAAAGACAGTTTCTGTAAAAGCACATTTTAATATTTGAGCCCTTCAGCCCTTTCTTTTACAACCATTGATGATCCATTGCATTTCTTCTTTTCACCTTTTTTGTATGTGCGAGATCTGCAGTCAATTAAAAACCTTTTTCCAAATGTTTCTCATCTTTGAACATTCGAAGAATAAGGGCCTGTTTGATTTAATTTATAAAAACAGTTTTTTAATTTTTAAAAATAGAAAAATAAAAAACTTGTTTGAAAAGCTTCTTTTCAAGAACAGTTTTATAAATTTATTTTCAATTTATCAGTTTTTAAAACTTAAAAACTAAAACAAGATAAAGATGTTTTGCTTTTCAATTTTAAGTTGTGCTTCTTAGAATCAAAACACAAAAAACACGGAGAAAAGTGTCGCTTTTCATTAATGGCACAACCGTAAATTTTAAAATCTGATTATCTATTTTCACATATGACTTATATGACTTGTGCATTGCTTGTAGTTCCTATTTTATACTATCCTCTGTTTTGTTTTGCTCTCAACCATTGATCCATATATAATAATATAATATGATATATGATTTTAACACAAACAATATATATTGTACACTAACTTAAATAATAATTTATGTATTTGACATATATTTTTATATTCATTCTTTTATAATACATAGCATATTAAATCAATAAATCAAATCAAGTATTAAATCAATTGGTTATATAATATATTTAATTTACATTCAATTTCGACATAAATATTTTTTTTATAATGGTAATCAATCAAAACCATTAAACTATTAACATGTTTTATTATAGAAAAAACACTTTTAATTAGACATAAATTTTTATTTTACTGTAGTTTGCAAATAATTTTTTTATTCATTTGTAACAATATTGTATATCTAACTATAAGTATTTGAAAATTCTATATTAATTATAACAAAAGTGTTTATTATTTAAAATAATAAATTTAAAAATTTGATTATAAAAATGATTGTTTGATAATCAATTTGGTTATATGCCTGAAATGTCAATCATGGAAGCGGTCTACCTACTACGACGTGTGATAAAACAATATTGGATGGACAAACAAAACTTACACTTAATTTTTATTGATTTGGAAAAGGCGTGTGATATGATGCTTATAAAGCTTTTGTGAAAAACCCTAAAGAAGAAATGGGTTAAGATTGCATATATTTCATTTGCTTATCTCGTAAACAATTTAAAAAAAGTAGAATTGTCAACAAGGCAAAGTCAAAGAGCACCTTAGCCACATATTACACCCACTACATCACCTCAAGGGTGTTAACCTGAAATTCCACATTTTGATGTTATAGATCCTAACCTATATGCCTATTTTACACAGAGTCCCAATGTTAATTATGCACACAATAGAGCGATGATTTCACTAAATGACTCTTTAAACAGATTACAAATGCAGGTATAAGATTCACTCCTCCATATCATAGAGTGCGTACTTAGGAGGAGTGTATCTCTCACATCATTGGCCTAAGGGAAAACCTTTTTATACAAAGGGGACAAGTCCTAGTGGGAGTGTACCAAGTGTGGTGGTCAGAATTTGCCCGCGGCAGCGAGAAACTCTATATGATGATGTTTTGTGATGGTTTAGTGGACATACTCATGTGAGGTGAGAGACTCTGTATAAGCTTGATCCTTTACGGTAAGCATATGTGAGGTGTCATTTGTATCTATTATCTTTCCTTTCTCCAATTGAGGGAGACATATTTAAAGAGGCTCTGGACCTAGAGTTTTCTTGGGAAGGATCGACGCCCACCTAGTCAATGGTGAACCGTTAAATCCCTATTTCCAATGAAGATGTGGTTTAGTTATTGACTCTGACTTCTCTCTGCCCCAGAAACATCTTATACAATATTTCCTATGAGTGGGAGAGTCAGGCTTTAATGGGAGAGGTGATAACTCCATGAGGCGATACATGTCGCCCCCTCTTTAGACGTCCTATAATCATCGCCCTAGTCAGGTTATATATATATATATATATGGCTTAATATCCTTTTTGGTCTCGTATGTTAATATCGGAGTTCATTTTAGTCCATTAACTTTAAAAAGGTTCATATTGGTCTTTTCAAAATGTTCTATATTAGTCCTTCTTGTCCAGTTAGCGACGAAAAAACTCAGAAATTGGTCGCTAGTTTCGTCACTAATTAGACGAATATAACTAATATGGTACATTTTGAAAAATTAAGGGAGCAATATGAAAATTTTTAAAATTAAGGAAGCAAAATGAACTACGAGATTAACATACAGGAAAAAAAAAATACTAAACCAACAAATATTTACTTTTGTTACTACTTAACAATTATATATTTAATTATAAGAAGCTTCTATCTTGACTTAATTTAGTATTAAAATTATACATATGTATAGTTAAATATAAGTCATTAAAAATTTATATATTAATTAAAAGTATTTTTTATTTTATATTAGATAATAAAACAATTTTTAAAAATTCAATTACAAAATAGATTTTTAATTTTTCCATCTCTAAAATTGTTTTTGAAAATTAGTTTATTAAATGAATATTTTTATTTTCTCATTTCTACAACATATCAACTATCAAACTAAGCACAAAACATACCAAGACACTACCTAATATACCCTTAATTAGAAAAATAAATACCTTTTATGTAATTGACTAATCCCATTAATATTGCTAATGAGATGCACCGAAAACGCTAAGTGGTGAAATTATGAATGCTTCTTTTCCTTTTTTTTCATTTTCCAATTTTCAAACATTTCATGCCTATTACCCAGTTTATGTTTCCCTCTAGCATCACTTTATCCATTTTTCCACTTTACTATTTTTTCACTTCATCAGAAACAGCTTTATCGTTTCCTTTCATAATCATTTTCATTTTTGTGTTTCAGCTTCATCAGATTTCCAAAATCCGCTTTCCATTCATCCAGCTTCGAAGCGAAGGAAAAAACCCAATACTCCCTCTTTCATTGTACTTGATAATTCGTTGGAGGAAAAAACTTCCCTTCTCTTAAATCGAAAAATACAAAATCAAAGAGAAAGCGAGAAGTAGAGGAAGAATAACACAAAGCAGCCACACTCCATTTCACTTTTTCTTCTGGTTATTTTTTTCATTCCTTTCCGTATTCTTCTTATTCTTTTCATCTTTTTTCTTTTTAAATATCTTCTTCTTCTTTTTTCATGCGTTTGTTAGAAGATAATGTCGAAAAAATGGAAAAGTTAGATCTAGGGTTTAAGTTGAAGGTAGAGTTATGACTCAAGATCAAATCTAGGGACAAATAAGATAACCAGTAAATTCGTACAGAGAAACTCCTAGATTTAGAGGTAAAGTATTCAACTCCATTTTTCTTCTATGTTAAATCACAAGCATTCTTTAAAATTTCCAAAGATTCAATGGAAAATTAAAACAGATGTATTAGTTGAATATGAAAATATAGGTTATAGGTTTTTTCCTTCAACTTTTTGTTTTCCCCCAATTTTATACCTTTGGGACTTCTTTTTCTTTATTTTACAAGTTGCTATATTTTTTATTCACATATTCTTTCTTATTTTTTATTTCTTATTTTTCTATATATTTTTTTATTTTTGTTTGATTTGAATGGAATGATGCTTTAGCTCTGTTCATATATTTCTATATGGGATAAAAATAGGTGTGTAGTTGTTTATTCTGAATGAAATTATACTTAAATGTTTTGGTTTTGACTAATAACTATAACTCTGGATCTAGAAATATTAATTAGCTAAATTATACAAATTATTGATTAATCTATCATATTATCTTATCTTTTGCAAGTTAATAAGATATTTAAAACTCTACAAACTTCCTTTATTCATGTTGATATTTTAAGGAAAGTACTAAAAGTTTAAGGTAAAGATAAACACTCTGGTTGCTGTTGCACAAAATGGGATGATTGTGGTATACATACTTCAGGTAACAATTTATATGTACTACAGATATCAAAAGTTTTCATTTTAATTTTGTTATGATGGTTGGGATTTGGTGAGGGGTTAAGGTTTAAATCTTATATTTAAGTGATTTTTATATTGAGGTATGAATCTTATATTTTGACTTTTGAAGTTGGAAAATTAATTTATTTTCTTTCATCTTTTTCTTTGCCTTATATTTTTTTTACATATTCTTTATCAAAAACTCTTTCTTCCTTATATACTTTATTAACTTTTCTAATTTTCATATATTCATATTCATTTGATAGGCTTCTACTTAACCATGGCTGTCAGGTTTCTTCTGAAATCAAATATGTTAATACAAATATCATAGACATTGGTGTTTTGCATCTCTATCAATTATAATGTTTCACAAATTAAAAATATCTTTTACTTACAGTAACATTGACATTAGTTGTCCACAAAATAACTTTTGTTTGTTTTCTACGAGAGAAGCAGACAAATGGTTGACATTAATTAACTGGAGAAAGTCAATTTGTAGCATAAAAATTTATTGATATATGACAAGGATCATGATAAACATTAAAGATAGACCTCACAATTTTATGAACCAAAACTAATTTGAGTCTATTATGTACATACTTGGTGAAAGACCTGCACGATAAGAGCAAAATGCTTGACATACACGGCCACAAAATAACAAAATGAAAAGGCTACTTAATTTTCAAATTTGAGGTCATTTTTCTTATTTTCTTGCACATCTAGGACAAATGTGTGCTGAGAAAATATTGGCAGTGTATTAAGATACTCTTGATTTTAAATTGGCTCTTTTTTTTCTTCATTTTTATTTTTTATTGTCTCTTATGCATTATCAATATTGGCAATGTGTTAGTAGTGTATTGTTAAGAAAATAATATAATCAAAACATTGCTTTGATATAAACTATAGGTCGTTTCTATAATGTTTATAAGTGTGTATATTAGTCATAAACATGTTGCATAAAAGGCATAACAAACTCTCTAAGTTGTAATTAATGAACAGATACATAAATGAGTTCATGGCATAAAAAGATATAGGTTTTTTCTATTTCTATAAAATTTGGATCCACAAAGTTATATTACTGAACTTTTACATCCATCGTGCTTTTCTAATTATGAATCACAATGTAATAACAATCATCTTTCATGTTTCAACATATAACTAGCACCTCTATACTAATTTTGGGTATTTAATTACTTGAATTGAATTGATACTTGCGTTGACCATGGCATCATATATTACTAGGTGAGTTTTTAATTCTACCTACTAGATGTGACAGTACTTAACAGTTGGATATTGCTTTGTGGCATAGATATTTACCTTTTACCAATGCTCAAATTTATAGAAAACTGCAAAATGAATACATCTTATCTTATTGTCATATAGCTTTTAAGATTTCAGCCAACATGTCATGTCACAGTCATTATCCACAATGCATCCTTCATATATATTTGTTTAATGCTGCTACTATAATTTTCTGCGGACAGTGTGCATATTGAATCATTTTGAGCATTGGTAATGTTACTTGGTACTGAAAGTACCATTACTTTAGTTCAATTCATATCTAACTATGGACATTAACTCTTTTGATTATTAAGTTATTACTTTTATTAAACACTCAATCAACTTTTCATATATTTTTTTAGACAATATTTAAGGTTTAAGCTTTAACAAAAGAGCATGCAATTTTTTAACAAGATATGATTTAACATGATAAAATATTATTTATGTATCAGTTTGGGAGATACACAAAAATACACTATAACTTAGAAATTGTTGGAAATAAGACCTTTTTGTGTTTAGAGAAGGTGTGTGAGAATATTGGAGGCTTAAAGAGAAAATTGATAGGTAGGACAATTTTTTATGGAAGAGAGAATTTGTATTTTTGCTTGATACAAAAGTGTAGAATTACATCTCTATTTATAGTACTCTAAGGAGAACTCTAGACACACTAATTCTAGAGAGTTCTCAACTCTAGGAATTTCAAGAGCATTCTAGAAAATGTTACAACTCTAAGGAATATCTAGACACTTCACACACTACAAGAGTTTTCTAGAAACATGACTCAAAATTACCTAAGCCCAAAGTAGTTAAGCCCAAAAAATCCAAACAATATGTTTAGGCCCAAATCAAGTTTAATCTTTCAACATTCCCCCTTAAACTTGATTTGTGACTCCAAGCATACTCCTTAGCTTCACGAAAGTTGCCAACTTGAGTGGCTTGGTGAAAATATCGGCAACTTGATCTTGAGACATCACATACTTTAATTTCACCTCCTTCTTCTCGATGCATTTTCTTATGAAGTGGTAACGGGTGTCGATATGCTTACTTCTTTCATGAAATACAGGATTCTTTGCCAAAGCAAGTGCTGATTTATTATCAACACATATTTCCATAGGATCTTCTTGTGGCATTTTTAATTCTTTCAACAAGTTCCTTAGCCAAACTACATGACAAACACATGATGTGGCAGCGACATACTCGGCTTCACAAGTTGACAGTGTGACGATAGGTTGCTTCTTTGACATCCAAGTGAAAGCAGTATCTCCCATAAAGAACACAAAACCAGTAGTGCTCTTTCTATCATCCAAGTCTCCACCCCAATCGCTATCACTATAGCCAACAATCTCATAATGGTTAGAAGAGTAATAGTGTAAGCCAAAGTTTGTTGTACCTTTGATATATCGAAGGATTCTCTTTGCCGCCTTGAAGTGAGTTGTTGTTGGAGCTTCCATGTAGCGACTTACGACTCCTACAACATAGAGAATATCCGGCCTTGTACTTGTCAAGTAACGAAGACTTCCAACCAAACTTTTGTAAAGAGTTGGATCTACAATCTCTCCATTTTCGTGCTTACTCAACTTGCTGCCACATTCCATCGGGGTACCAACCGGATTGGCATCATCCATCTTGAACTTCTTAAGGACTTCTTTTGCATAGCCTTCTTGGGTGATAAAAATTCCTTTTTCTTCTTGCTTTACTTCAATGCCGAGATAATATGCCATGAGCCCCATATCCGTCATCTCAAATTCATTTGACATGTCTTTCTTGAACTCTTCGAACATGCTTAGATTGTTCCCAGTGAAGATCAAGTCATCAACATATAAGCACACAATCAAAACATCTCCACTTTGCGCTTTAATATAGAGTGCATGCTCATATGGACACTTGATGAAGTTTTTGTCTCGAAAATACTTGTCGATTCGAACATTCCAAGCTCTCGGTGCTTGCTTGAGTCCGTACAACGCCTTTTTCAACTTCAAGACTTTTTCTTCTTGCCCTTTTACTTTATATCCCTTTGGTTGCTCGATATAAACTTCTTCTTCGAGAAAACCATTCAAGAAGGCCGACTTCACATCCATTTGATAGATCTTCCATTCATTTTGGGCTGCCAACGAAATGATCAGTCTAATAGTTTCAAGACGAGCAACGGGGGCAAATACCTCATCATAGTCAATTCCTTGTCTTTGACTATAGCCTTTTGCCACCAATCTTGCTTTGTATCTCTCCACGTCTCCTTTTGCATTCTTCTTCGCTTTGTACACCCATCTTACTCCGATTGCTTTGTGTCCTTGTGGAAGTGTAGTAAGTTCCCACGTATCATTCTTCGTGATTGACTTTATTTCTTCATCCATGGCGTTTCTCCACTTTACGTTTTGAACAACTTCTTGATAGCTTAGAGGCTCGCAATCACCAAAAAGACAAAAGAGGTTAATGTCATTTTGGTTTTCGGTTACCTCATAAAGCTCTTCAATGCTCCTTAGTCGTGGTGTCCTATCACTTGAGCTTGTTTCATCCAACCTTGGTGTCGGTGAGGTAGGTGGTGTAATATGTTCCTCTATCATTGGTTGTTCCATTTCATCTTCTTCTTCTTCAAAGTAAGGAAGAAAATCGTACTTGTCTTCTTGAACACTCCAATCCCAACAATCTTCTTCGTCGAACTCCACGTCACGACTTATGACAATCTTTCCACTATTTGGATTATAGAGCTTGTACCCTTTGGAGCTTGAGTCATAACCCACAAATACGTACTTCTCACTTTTATCATCGAGCTTTGTTCTCCTTTCATCAGGAACGTGGGTATAGGCAATGCTTCCAAACACTTTGAGGTGAGAGATCCCTGGCTTCCTTCCACTCCATGCTTCTTGTGGTGTCTTCTCATGCACACTTCTTGTTGGGGAACGGTTTGTCAGGTAAACCGCACATGCCACTGCTTCGGCCCAAAACTCTTTCGGCATCTTCTTACTCTTAAGCATGCTTCGCACCATATTAAGTATGGTTCCGTTCTTTCTCTCCGCTACTCCATTTTGTTGTGGCGATCTTGGCACTGTTAGTGGGCGACAGATTCCATGGTCTTCACAATATTTGTTGAACTCATTTGAAGTAAACTCTCCTCCTCGGTCAGATCTCATGGCCTTAATGGAAAGACCACTTTCTTTCTCCACAAGGGCTTTGAACTTCTTAAAGTTTTCAAACACTTCCGACTTCTCCTTCAAGAAATAAACCCACGTTTTTCAAGAATAATCATCAATAAAGAGGAGAAAGTATTTATTCTTACCAAAATATTTTGGATTGATTGGTCCACAGACATCGGTGTGTATGAGCTCTAGCGGTTTTGTCGCTCTTGACGTTGATTCCTTTGGAAAGCTTTTTCGGAATTGCTTCCCAATTAGACATCCTTCACATAGTTGGTCTGGTTGGTTTATACTAGGTAAGCCTCTCACTATCTCCTTCTTTGACAAACATTCTAGACTACCGAAGTTAAGGTGTTCAAATCGTAGATGCCATAGCCACGAAGAGTCGGTATAGCAGGCCTTGAGACACTTTGCCTCATCATTTTGAATGTTCAAGACGAACATTCTATTCTTTGACATAGGCACCTTAGCAATCAAGTTATGTTCACAATCACTTAAAAAAAGACTATGTTCTTTCAAGTGGATGTCATAGCCTTTCTCTAATAGTTGTCCCAAGCTCAAAATATTATTCTTCATGTTAGGAACATAGTAGACATTGGATATGAATTGATGACTCCCATTCTTCAAGCGTATGAGAATTTTACCTTTGCCTTTGACTGGTATCTTTGAGTCATCTCCAAATGAGACGTCGCCAGTTGTCGCTTCATTGATCTCTACGAACATGCTTCGATCGCCGCACATGTGGTTGCTTGCGCCAGTGTCGAGGTACCACTTGTTTCTTTTCTCTTCAACTTGGCTTTGGCACGCGAGCAACAGAGTTTCTTCTTCTCCACTTTTTTCTTCTACAAAGTTAGCTTTCTCCACAACCTTCTTTGAGAATCTACACTCAGATGCGTAGTGACCGATCTTGTTATAGTTGAAGCACCTGATTTGTGACTTGTCGCACTTGGACCATGAATTTCCTCTTCCACGACCTCTTGTTGTTTGTGGTTTCCAACTTCTTTCTCCATTGTTGAAGTTGTTGGAGTAGCTGTTGTAACTACCTCTTCCTTCTCCTCCATGTCCTCGTCCACGTCCATGATCTTGGCCACGACCTCGTCCTCTTTGGCTTTTGTAATTCACATAGTTTCCTTCTTTTGCGTTGAGTTGTAGTAGTTGCTCTATAGCTTCCTTTTGTTTAATTTTTCTATTTTGTTTTTCTTCGTATGCTTGTAAGGAACCCATGAGTTGCTCAATAGTCATGGTCTTTAAATCCTTGTTTTCTTCAATGCTGGTAACAATGAAGTCAAAACTTGGATTTAAAGTGCGAAGTATTTTCTCCATGACTTTCACCTCATCAACATCTTCACCATTTCTTTTAAGTTGATTGACTACGGACAATACTCGAGAAAAATAATCAGAAATTGACTCAGAATCTTCCATAAATAAACGTTCAAACTCACCTCTAAGAGTTTGAAGACGAATCTTTTTCACCTGCTCAACTCCTTTGTTACAAGTTTGAAGCTTGTCCCATGCTTCTTTGGCCGTCGTTGCATTGGAGATCTTCTCAAATGTATCTTCATCCACCGATTGATAAATGAGGAAGAGAGCTTTCTTGTCTCTCTTTCTTGACTCCTTCAATATCTCCTTTCCACCTTGACTTAGTGAGGCTTCATCTTGCTCCTTGAAGCCTTTCTCAACGATATCCCACACATCTTGAGCTCCTAGTAGCGCCTTCATCTTGATACTCCAATTGTCATAGTTGTTCTTTGTGAGCATTGACATTTGAAAAGGGAAACCTCCATTCGCCATCTTTTGAGGATCTTCAAGCTCTGATGCCACTTTGTTGGAAATAAGACCTTTTTGTGTTTAGAGAAGGTGTGTGAGAATATTGGAGGCTTAAAGAGAAAATTGATAGGTAGGACAATTCTTTATGGAAGAGAGAATTTGTATTTTTGCTTGATACAAAAGTGTAGAATTACATATCTATTTATAGTACTCTAAGGAGAACTCTAGACACACTAATTCTAGAGAGTTCTCAACTCTAGGAATTTCAAGAGCATTCTAGAAAATGTTACAACTCTAAGAAATATCTAGACACTCCACACACTACAAGAGTTTTCTAGAAACCTGACTCAAAATTACCTAAGCCCAAAGTAGTTAAGCCCAAAAAATTCAAACAATATGTTTAGGCCCAAATCAAGTTTAATCTTTCAACAGAAATGTATTTAAACTTATTTTCTATATCTGTTTTAACATTTTAAACATTGAAATGTTGAGACTCGAATTTATTTTTAACTTTATGGCTATTTTTCTTACATTTTTATTTTCTGTTTTGTTTCTTTTAAATGCGGTGGTTGTTTGGTGTCAAGAAGAACCAATGAACATGGGTGGGTACACTTACATCGTTCCCCAACTTGTATCTTCCACGAAAGCTATAGGCAGAGGTGGTTTTGATAGTGTCAAATAGGTCGGTCGCGCCCCATCTGTGGCTACAGCAACTGGTTTCCTCAAGGGTCACCAGAAAGAGCAAGTTGAGATTGCTGAGAAAGCCCTTCAACGCGAGCCAATAAACTTCCCGTTCCGAAAAGCTTTGCATACGCATATTTTTTTTTGGACTATAATAGTTCACTTGATTTGCTTACATTTACATAATAAAATAATAGCTGGAAGGTGGCTTAAATATATTTGCTTCTGAGTTTTCATTCAAATATGTTGTTCATACATACTCTTGCTGAGAGTTTTGAGGTAGTTTTATTTAGGGTGTGTTTGGAAGAGAGAAGAAATTGAAAAGAGAGAAAGAATGTGATAAGAGAGAAATAGATGAGAAATAGAGTATATTTGATGTATTGTTTGGTATAAAAAAAGAAGAGAGAAATTGAAAAGAAAGAAGTGTCTTATTCTACAAAAAGTCTTAAATGTCCTTGGTCAAATTAATTTATTAATTTTATTGATTATTTATTAAATATTTATTTATATTAATTTTATCATTAAAATTTTAATTAACAAGTGTTGATTAATTAATTAATTTATTTTTAAATTTTTTAAACTTAATTTAATATTTTAAAGCTAAATATTTATATTAATTTTTTTTTTATGAATAAAGTTTGATTAATCAATTTTATAGATTGCCAGTCGTAGTTTTTAATAATTAATTTCCCTTTCATGTTGCAAATATTTTAGAAAAATGATATATATAATGTTGTTTAATTGAAAATGTAATAATAACAATGATAAAAAATTAGCATAGTAAAAAAAATTGACATAAACATTAATATTTCCTTAGGACATTAATGTCATTTTGTTCCTCTTTCCACTTTCTCTCCTAATATGCGAAGAATGAAAAAATCGGTGGACCCCACACATTTGTTCATCTCTTCATCTTCTCTTTTTTAAACCAAACATGCTGAATTTAATGTTTCTGTCATCTTCTCTCGCCTCAACTTCTCTCTCTTATTTCATCTATACCAAACATATCCTTAGTTGCTAAGAGGTAGCACAAAAAGGTGTGTGGATTGATACCGATTCATTGATGTTTTCATTTTTTTTGTTTTGTTTATACTATGACGTAACATTAAAATGCACAAGTAAATAGCCATCAACCAGGATTTTTAATGTCACTATCACTTTGATCAGTTAACACAATATCATTATTAATATCAAGGGTGTGCATTTGAGTTTGCCTTTTTTTATCCTTTAAAGAAGCATGTAAATAAGCATTATTTCAATCTCCCAAATTCAACCAATCAGTTTTTAATCTCTGCTTTAACACCCGTTCCTCCATGTGACTCCACTTGAGGACTTCGTCTATGCAAACTTTGGTACGAGTACCCAGCTTGAAAAAGCTAGAGCTACCCTCTCAACACTTGCCTGCATCATTCAACCCCTCACATTCTATCAACTTTTTTTAATTTATAAATATATAAATCAACACTCATCTATAAATCTTATATATTAATGTTGTAATCTCTATGTTCGTTTTTACAATATTTAAAAATATATATATATATATTAACGCATGGTGTGTCAATTCCTTTGATATCTTTCACAATATATGCCTTATCTATCGATTTGCACAATAAACGCATGGTGTGTCAATGTCTGGGCGTGTCATTCTCTTTGGAGCTTTATCTGACAATGCACATTGGAGCATGGTAGCAAGTATTGTTTTAAACTGTGATCGCGGATGGTGACGTGGTTGCGGGTGAATTTTGATTGAGAATGTTTGAAATACATTAAACATATTTAAATCAACACTCATCTATAAATCTTATATATTAATGTTGTAATCTCTATGTTCTTTTTTAAAATATTTAAAAATATATAAACGCATGGTGTGTCAATTCCTTTGATATCTTTCACAATATATGCCTTATCTATCGATTTGCACAATAAACGCATGGTGTGTCAATGTCTGGGTGTGTCATTCTCTTTGGAGCTTTATCTGACAATGCACATTGGAGCATGGTAGCAAGTATTGTTTTAAACTGTGATCGCGGATGGTGACGTGGTTGCGGGTGAATTTTGATTGAGACTTGTTAGAAACTAATTGAATATTGGACTAAATTTTAGAGTTTTAGCAAAAATATTTAAAGAAATTTAGATGAAGTTGTTTAATGTGATTCCTAATAATATAAAAGGACGTTTTTTTTTTCTTCAAAAAGCAATTGATCTATTAAAAGAATCACAAAGGGTGATCAACCAATACAACAGTACAAAGAAAAATACAAACAAAATTCCCTACCCAACATCAACTACTTAACTCTCTCAAAAGGATTACAACAGAAGGAAAGAAAGTCGGTGTTGGAGTAAGGAATTTCTCCCGTATACGCCCACTTCCAAGCGAGAATTTTAATATTCCAACTAATATCGTCGATATTAGATCCTTCGTGTCTAAAAATTATAGAGTTTCTAGCCTTCCAAAGGCTCCAAACCACCGTTAGCCAAATCGAACCCGACTTACGTCTACCCACCTTTGGGCTTCTATAGCTGCACCAGTCTGAAAAAAACAGCCCAACGTCACCGGAGAATTTGCTCCTGTTGCCACACCAGTCCCCTATGATATTCCAAACCGATAACGCAAAATTGCAACTAAAGAGAGAGTGACATATATCTTCAGTATTAATTCTACAGAAAACACAAATATTTTGCAATTACAGTCTAATGTTATTGTATAAACTGCAGCATCAACAATATTGTGGATGCAATTGCTGTTACATATTGCAATTAAAAACATGGTAGGAAGTTGTTCGACACAGTGTTGGTATATGTAGTTTGTAATGTACAGAATTAAGTTATGAACCATTTGTATAGGTTGGTAAGTAGGTTGATGTTTTCTAATGAAATGTTTTCTCACCACAACTTAAACAATTCCCTTTTGTGGCTCTTGTGTATCGATTTATAATATAAATGTGAGCACTCCCCCAACATAAAATAATACAAAACCCAACTACAACTAAATATTGGCAGCCAAAATTCATACAATTTTGCTAAGTTCATCATTTGTTTCACTTCCTAGTTTCTTCAAACCTCAACTACCTAAAACTAATCTTCCTTGTTCAAATGGTTCTCTCTTTCCATGTTATGCTACTAGTTCAAATATTTCTCAAAGAAAATCTGCCAATTACCAACCCAATATATGGAATTATGATAGTGATCTTACCTGATCAGAAAGGAACCAGTGGCCAGCAATGTCGTGAGATCAGCAACTCCGGTGATGGAGAAACGGTGGGGAGGGGGGGAGGTGGGGGAGGGGGGGAGGGGGGATGTACCTGCAAGGTACTCCGATGTCAAAGTCAGGAAAAAGGGAGTAAGCAAGTACAGAAAAGCAGATATGAGAGTTATAATAGTGTGTAACCTGACCATCTCAAGCGAGAGGGTATTTATAGGCTGCCCCCGGTGCGGGGCCAACGGTCTCCTGCATTGGACTGGATTGCAAGGCCCAATCCAAGTGACTGTCAGGGCTTAGGTGGCGTAAGGAAGACCAGCACGTGGTCTTCGCCCTGGGGTAACGGTCCCTAGATCTCCGGAAGAAGGGCAGACCGATTCTTTCAGAGGTGGGAGGTTACATGGTGACGTGTCCTCGCGAGGAGGAGTACGTGGAGATCGTGGGGAAAGGAGTGACCTCTCCTCGGCGTATGCAATCTCTGCCCGACATCGCACGTCCTCGGCACTGGATAGACTTGAGTTTTATTGGACCGCACCAGTATTGGGCTGGGTCTGCCCGACGGAAGGGCAAGCGCCGACCCAGTCCAGAACAGATAGTTTATTATCCTTAAAACACGATTATGCGGTAATAATATAGTATTAGATTTAGAGGAAATTTTTTCATTTTTTCTATCTAAAATGTTCTTACTAAATTATTTTTGTTTATTAATGATTAAACAATCTTCAACATTTTGTACTTCTTAGGATGTCAACTACGTAAATAGGAGCAGAAGGTTGCAAGAAGAAGTAAGAAAGATGATTAATGATGAAAATGTACAAATTTTAGAATTATTAGAAACTGTGAAACGCTTAGGCCTTAGCTACCACTTTGAGAAGGAGATAATAGAAGCACTTGATAGATTTTTGCCTTTGGAAAAACATGGTGATATAGCTATTGAAGAAAGTCTACATAAAAGTTCCTTATAATTCAGACTCCTTCGAGAATATGGATATCATGTTTTCCCAGGTGCAATATCTCCCTGAATTATTAATATTTTCAAAAAAAATTTATTACACCACCCATGTTTCTCAGGCACCACGCAAATTTCTGTTTTTGCTCCCAGTTTCTGTGTAATACCCCGTATTATTTAAATACTCAATTGGATATCAGATGAGTATCTGTGTGCTCTATCTTTGGTAAATTGGATTAATGAAATCCTCTAAGTACTATAAGTATTATTAATTGAGATCAATAGAGCAACTAATGAACTATGAAGAGATCAATGAGTTTAATTCAAGAAAAGACTTTAAGGTAACTTTAATAACTGATCAATTGGGCTGAGATGATAAAATATCAATTGGAGATGTTTTACCCTATTGGATTATATTATATAATAAGTTTATATATATATATATATATATATATAAGAAAAAGAAAAGGAAAAGATAGTAAGAAGAAGAAAAGAGAAAAAAAAGAGAAAGAAGAGAAGGAAGAGAGAAAGAAGAAGAGAAAGAGGGAAAGCTTGGGAAGAACCTCATGGATCATCATCATCTTCTTCAAACTCCTCTTCGATTATCAGGTGGGTTCTAGTTAGACACTCTAAGTTCTAGAATTAAGGATTTAGAACTTAGGTTAGATTTGACAGAAAATGAAATCTAACGGATGAAATTCGATATAAATGCATGGAAATACTTGTTGTTATGATTGGAACATGTTTTGGTTGATATATTATGGATTGGAAGTGTTTGGGTGGAAGAAATGAAGGATTTTGGCTCCAAATGACCTATATTGACGCTGCTGCGAATTTTGGGATTCGCGGGTTCGCCTAGCGAACCACAGCGAAGAACCGGGCGAATGTTCGCCTAGAAGTTTGCCTAGCAAACTTTATGATGTTTGTCCTCTAACTTTGTTCGCTGGAGTTCGCCTAGCGAACCCTGGAGCGAACGTGACAGATATTTCCAACTTGTTTCCTTCATAACTTTTGATCCGTAACTCGGATCGAGGCACGGTCGGATGCGTTGGAAATCTATTTCAATGCTCTTTATGATAGTGGAATAGAAACATATGGTATGCCATGGATTGATAAGAAAAATATGGAAAAGTAATGTATGTGTGAAAAGTGTGATTTTGATTCCACCAAAACTCAAGGATCGGGAATCCGATTGATACGAGTCCAAAGCCTTTGGATAGATAATCCAATAAGGTAGTGAATGGTGATGTGAGACCATGATTTAACCAAGGATGCTTGGTAGGGGATAGTAGTGGCTTGTTATGCTTTTATGTGTTGTTTTATGTTTGATATTGTTATATGCCAATTATGTTATACCATGTCTATCTAATTGTTATTAAAAATGAATGTAAGAAAATATGCATACTTAAAATATGAATTAGGAAGAGTGAGGAAACTTTACCCCAAAACAAAATGGTATAATTCTAGGTTGTGAATAGACTTGTGATAGAAACTCTGGATTGCGACGCTCGTGCATTCATTGGTGAGTTCTGGCCTGGAGTAGATAACCTCGATGGCAAGGCTCGGGCACCTGATGTAGGAAGGTACATCCATGACGAGATTGGTCTAGAGGAGAGTGAGACACTAGTATGGAACATGTGTGTGAACCTTTGTGTTCTTTGAGAAAAGGCATTGTGGCCTTGTGATTGTCGAATACAATCACGTTTGTGTGTGAGATCACGTAATCGTAACCATTTTCTTTGAGTTGTGTTTCATGAGTCTCGAGATCCTCTGAAACATATGCATGACTACTTGGCAGGTTTGATTCTCGCCTGCAGTACGAATGGCGCTCAGGGAGCGTATGCTTGTGACGGTTAATGACCCGTGTGAAGCGACGGTTCATAACGGTTAAAGGCCCGTAGAACCCGAATTCATTCGTATGTCAAGTAGGTTACATGGATCCATGACTCGGGTCGACTTCTAGACGTAGAAGCGGACGGTAAAAGGGGATGCCTTGTGAGGTTATCGATTAGTGATATATTTTTGAGTTGATGAACTCATGACATGTTTCCATATAGTGTGAGATTGTGAGATTGTGAACTCAAAGTCATTTCCCTTCCCCTTGACTTGAGTTAGGATTTGTTAGAACCTTGTAAAGCTGAGAGAATCCATAGGATAGGGAACCCACTGAGATTTGATGCATCTCACCCCACTATTGTTGATTATTTTTAGGTACTGAGTACAGGTTTGATTTACAAAGTGGAGCTATGCTTGGATGTTTCAAGAGAAGCTTAGTTGAGCTTATTTCCGCTGTGTATTTTGTTGTATACAATGAGGAATATTGTATATTGATCTTAGATTTTATTATTTTTGGCTAATTTCCATATCTTGTACCATAGTTTGTATTTGTATTAGAAATGGTCAAGTATGTGAATTACGCCATTAGGCACTTATGATGGTGTCAGTACCAAATAAAACACTTGTATGGTATTATTCTAGATATATATTATACAGGGCGTTACAGTTGGTATTAGAGCAGGTCGTGTCATCGACCTAGCCTTGAAACATCATAAGTAAATCTATTCCTGCCTCTTAAGTGTGTCTTGCCAGCATGACTGTTAATATCATACTATCTAGTGTTGGGCCTGATCAACCTAATACTATGTATGTGATAGGTAGAATCATGGTTGAGCGACCACGAGGATTCCGAAGTGTTGTCGGAACTTGTGTTGTGAGGGTAGGCTCAAGCCAAGAGTTAGTAGTGAAGAGTTTTGGTTAGCTCAGTGAGGTTTTAGTAGAAGTTGTGCTTGGGTAGCATGTAAATTAAAGAGTGGTGTGTTATTCAAGCAATCCTTTGGAATTTTGGAGCCTGAAAGTTAAGGATCTCTATTGGACGATTGGTTTAAGTATTGAGGAATATGTAAAGCGCTAGTATAACTGGATTGACTACTGATATAGATAAGAGTTTCAAGTAATCTCATTCCGTGGAAAAGGAAAGTTGTTTTGTGGAACGTGTGACGTAAGTTCCGGGAGTGAGATGAGTATTGGTGTTTCCGTTTCTAGGGTTGCTGTGGTATCTTGGACAGACGAGAGTACCTTAAGGAACGTGTTCGGAACCATATCTTCGAATTGGTTTAAAGTTGAGAGTTAAAGAAGTTCGACCTTTATGGGAACCTAAAGTGGTAGAGAAGTGTGTGAAGGAACACAAGGAGGTGTTTACATGCTTCAAGTGAAACAAGTATGTGTCAGACGAAGAATGGATAATGTTGCAAAATCAAAGAATCTAACGTTGAAATGTGTTAGAAATTGAGTGGTATGGTCAATACATGTGTGGAATCATCTGTTAATACTGAATTGTGTGTTTGGTTATGTTTTGGATGAGATTTTTTTTTGGCCTTTAGGACCTGCTGTTACGTTGCTGAGAGATTCTGGGTTTTCGCGTCTTCGCTAAACGAACCACAGCGAAGGGCAAGGCGAAGGTTCGCCTGGTGTTCGCGAAGCGAACTTGGTGTCCTTTTCTGTTCTGGTTCAGTTCGCCACGGGGGTTCGCCCGACGAAGGTGAAAGCGAACGTTCGCTGGAGGATTCGCCTAGCGAACATGACAGGTTTTCCGTTTTTGTTTTCTCTATATCTTTTGACTCGGGTGTCCGATTTAAGCGTTCTTTATATCGATATAAAGCTCTGAAAGTGTTTTATGCTGTGGAAAATGAAAATATTATTTATGAGGTGGATTTTATTCAATTATGTGAAAAGAACGGTATTAACGGTATGTTATGAAGAAGTGACAACGGAAGGTATTTTGGACGAGTATGCAATGGAATTCTAAGGCATTGATGAACCTATAGTTAAGGAAGTGTAATTACGGATGATTCACCTGCAAGGACCCTATTAGTATGACGTGTAATGAGGAAGTTACACTTTGATATTTAGAACAAGCGTAGTGGTGGCACTGTAGTCACGAGAGTACGTGATGGACTTCTAGTCTTGAGACAAGTGTGAAGGAACGTATTTTGTGGAACAGTGAGCATTGTGTTCTAAGAAGTAAGATTGCGGTAAAACAAAGAGAAGCAAATCAGGACTTACTACGGACTAAGTGTAAATCATGGAACGAATTATACCGGAAGGGTTTGGTAAATAGTTGTTGAGAGTTGTCGGTTGTGAATTTTCCATTAAGTAATTTGGTGTAAGTGGGATGTTCAATGGATAGTGAAGCGTAAGAAATCCTGGTCAATGTGTGCGAAGTGATGGAAAGGTCCTTCAAGAGGATGCATTACCCCGATCAACTTTCAAGTATAGAGAAACTTTTGTATTTGTGAAATAATCGGAATTTACGGAATCTACCATTTGTTGGACTAAGAACTTTGTTGTTTTATTTCTCACCAGGGAGTTAAAGTGAGAGAATAAGGTGGTATGATTGATATGAGATGTCCATCAATTTTGTGGTACCGTATAATGGTTGGGTTTTGCTTGTGGATGAATTAAGTTGAGTTATGACTAAAACCCTAGAATGTCGTCATTATTTGACTTCCCGCTGGTAGGGTCGTGTGAGTAGACGAACTACCCCGCTGAAGTTTTGTAGTGTGACTACGTCAGAATTGGAATTTTGCCTTGTCACTTGGTTGAAGTATGTCGTCTGAATGTTTTAACTTGTTTGGTATTACCGTGAGTGGAATCATGGTTGGTGAATTGTTGTATAAGTTAAAGAGCCACGAGTTGAGAATGATATTCTAAGATGGAGCAAGACGGATTGATGGTTTTGGGTAGGGATGGCTTTGAATTAAACGAAATTGTTTATTTTCAGCTTCTGCAGTAGTGTTAACCGTTTAACACAATGGGCTCTGATGGGTAATTGATTAACATGTGTGTAAATTGTGAATTTTCCTTAGGAACCATCATCTGTGTTTTGTTACCTTAAGTTGCTCCGATTGGAGAGTGTTGTGTGAATGAAAACCGGAATTGCGAGTAATTGAAAGACGGATTTGTGTTTTGCAATCGTAACTTTTGGAAGGGAGTTGATTTTTGGGGAAGTGATCTGGAATATTGTGTTAAGTGTGAGAACGTCTTAGGTGTATTGTTATCATTGATGTTGAGAGCCTTAAGGTTGAAGTTGGAGGAAACTCACAAAGTATTGATCTCGCAAGGAATAGTTCGGTGCGTAATTGGTATTATTAAGGTATGAGCGGTTGGTCAGAGTTAGTAATTGTTATCTTCCATGAGTTCATGGTTTTGGTGTTGGACTCTGTGAGAGTGATACCAGTTGTGTGCAGTTGTGTTTTACTAAGAGAATGAAATTTGAAGGTTATCCTTCCAAGTAAGAGCGAGAATTGGACGTTCCGAAGTTAAGTATGTAACTTGGAACCGTTTATGAAACGGAACGAATGAGAAAAGTGGATTCAATTGGGAAGCGTGTTATGGCCTTCGAAAGTGTAGGTGTATGTGGAGTGTTGTATGTGAATTGGTGAGTAGTATGGAATCTCACAGTTGTCCCTTGAATGGTTTAAACTTTGATAAGTGGTGACTCGCATATGATTGACGTTCTGTGTTGGTGTTACGTCATTTTGGGTTGAGATCTCGAAATCAACAAGAAACTTTGGGTGAGTCGGAAAACCGCAAGGAGAGTTGTTACGGAATGTGGTAACTAGAAACGAAAGTTGTTAAGCTGTTTTGGATATATTATTCCGAGTTTAGAATGAATTTGGAGTTGTGATTGTTATGTTAGCAGCAGTGTAACTCCTGTACCTCTGCCATCTGGAGAGTATTGGACAGATGTTAAGATATTGTGTGTTGGCGAGGAAATTGTTCTACTATAAGACGTCAACAAGTTTCTTGTACCGTTGGTTAGTAAGGACCCAAGTGGATAAGTGTGTTTCTCCGTGAACGGTTAGCTAATTGGTAGTGCTCAAGAATTCGTAGTGTTCCACTGTTAGAAATTGAGTTGCGCAGTGGAAGGTGACAGATGAAAGAGTTCAGTCGGACTAATAAGAACTAGAATGATTGTTACTTGTAAGTATGGAAATAAGGAGATCTTGTTTTAAGTGTGTTATCTTTTGGTGTGACACGAAGGAAATAAAATATCGGATCTGATGAGTATTTGTTATCCTGAACCAAGATAAGATATTATGGTTTTGTGTTGTGACTCAGTAGAAGGGCATAGAATGGTATATTTCTTCTGAAGGTAAGATATGACCAAGTCTTTTAGTAAGAAACAACAGATGAATTACGAAGAAAGCAAGGTTAGAAGTTAACTCGATATTGGAACAAGAGTATGATTAAGGACGTGAAGTTTGATAATTCGTGAAATTAAATATTTTTGGTCTGTGAAGTCAAGTTGGAATTGGAATACGTCAGAAATTCTAATGGAAGTAAAGTTAAGTATGGATCTAAGGCGGATACAAGTTGTAGTTATTATTGAATAGAGGAAATTCGGGGGCGAATTTCAATTTAAGGGAGGGAGAGTGTAATACCCCGTATTATTTAAATACTCAATTGGATATCAGATGAGTATCTGTGTGCTCTATCTTTGGTAAATTAGATTAATGGAACCCTCTAAGTACTTTAAGTATTATTAATTGGGATCAATAGAGCAACTAATGAACTATGAAGATATCAATGAGTTTAATTCAAGAAAAGACTTTAAGGTAACTTTAATAACTGATCAATTGGGCTGAGATGATAAAATATCAATTGGAGATGTTTTACCCTATTGGATTATATTATATAATAAGTTTATATATATATATATAAGAAAAAGAAAAGGAAAAGATAGTAAGAAGAAGAAAAGAGAAAAAAAGAGAAAGAAGAGAAGGAAGAGAGAAAGAAGAAGAGAAAGAGGGAAAGCTTGGGAAGAAGCTCATGGATCATCATCATGTTCTTCAAACTCCTCTTTGATTACCAGGTGGGTTCTAGTTAGACACTCTAAGTTATAGAATTAAGGATTTAGAACTTTGGTTAGATTTGAGAGAAAATGAAATCTAACGGATGAAATTCGACATAAATGCATGGAAATACTTGTTGTTATGATTGGAACATGTTTTGGTTGATATATTATGGATTGGAAGCGTTTGGGTGGAAGAAATGAAGGATTTTGGCCCCAAATGACCTATATTGACGTTTCTGCGAATTCTGGGTTTCGCGGTCAGCGAAGAAACGGGCGAATGTTCGCCTAGAATTTCACCTAGCGAACTTTATGATGTTTTTCCTCTGCCTTGGTTCGCTGGAGTTCGCCTAGCGAACCCTGGAGCGAACGTGACCGATTTTTCCAACTTGTTTCCTTCATAACTTTTGATCCGTAACTCGGATCGAGGCACGGTCGGATGCGTTGGAAAGCTATTTCAATGCTCTTTATGATAGTGGAATAGAAACATATGGTTATTCCATGGATTGATAAGAAAAATATGGAAAAGTAATGTATGTGTGAAAAGTGTGATTTTGATTCCACCAAAACTCAAGGATCGGGAATCCGATTGATACGAGTCCAAAGCCTTTGGATAAATAATCCAATAAGGTAGTGAATGGTGATGTGAGACCATGATTTAACCAAGGATGCTTGGTAGGGGATAGTAGTGGCTTGTTATGATTTTATGTGTTGTTTTATGTTTGATATTGTTATATGCCAATTATGTTATACCATATCTATCTAATTGTTATTAAAAATGAATGTAAGAAAATATGCATACTTAAAATATGAATTAGGAAGAGTGAGGAAACTTTACCCCAAAACAAAATGGTATAATTCTAGGTTGTGAATAGAATTGTGATAGAAACTCTGGATGGCGACGCTCGTGCATTCATTGGCGAGTTCTGGCCTGGAGTAGATAACCTCGATGGTAAGGCTCGGAAACCTGATGTAGGAAGGTACATCCATGACGAGATTGGTCTAGAGGAGAGTGAGACACTAGTATGGAACATGTGTGTGAACCTTTGTGTTCTTTGAGAAAAGGCATTGTGGCCTTGTGATTGTCGAATACAATCACGTTTGTGTGTGAGATCACGTAATCGTAACCATTTTCTTTGAGTTGCGTTTCATGAGTCTCGAGCTCCTCTGAAACATATGCATGACTACTTGGCAGGTTTGATTCCCGCGTGCAGTACGAATGGCACTCAGGGAGCGTATGCTTGTGACGGTTAATGGCCCGTGTGAAGTGACGGTTCATAACGGTTAATGGCCCGTAGAACCCGAATCCGTTCATATGTCAAGTAAGTTACATCGATCCGTGACTCGGGTCGACTTCTAGACGTAGAAGCGGACGGGAAAAGGGGATGCCTTGTGAGTTTATCGATTAGTGATATATTTTTGAGTTGATGAACTCATGACATGTTTCCATATAGCGTGAGATTGTGAACTCAAAGTCATTTCCCTTCCCCTTGACTTGAGTTAGGATTGGTTAGAACCTTGTAAAGCCGAGAGAATCCATAGGACGGGGAACCCACTGAGATTTGATGTATCTCACCCCACTATTGTTGATTATTTTCAGGTACTGAGTACAGGTTTGATTTACAAAGTGGAGCTATGCTTGGATGTTTTAAGAGAAGCTTAGTTGAGCTTATTTCCGCTGTGTATTTTGTTATATACAATGAGGAATATTGTATATTGATCTTAGATTTTATTATTTTTGGCTAATTTCCATATCTTGTACCATAGTTTGTATTTGTATTAGAAATGGTCAAGTATGTGAATTACGCCATTAGGCACTTATGATGGTGTCAGTACCAAATAAAACACTTGTATGGTATTATTCTAGATATATATTATACAGGGCGTTACATTCTGGATGTGCACATCCGGACGCACCATTTTTTTAAAAAACGTTGATTTGTTCCGGATGTGCATACTAGGAAAACTTCCTGATCTGCAGATCCGGAAAAATAGCAGAACTTTATTTTTTTTTTAAATCAGTTTTGTTGGTTGGTCGCAGATGTTAATATATCGTCGTAACTTAATATACATTCGAAAACATTCATATATAAAATAAAATGATATATATACATAATAATACTCTTGTCAAAATACAGTACATAAATGTAATAAAAATAGAATACATCAAACAAAAAACTACTGTGTATGGCGAAGGATCTCTCCTGGCTCCCCTGCTCCTCTGCCCCTACCCGCCATCTTGACTCGATGTCTGCGGTGCTGAAGTGCCCCCCGAGCAATCTTAATAATCTTATCCATGGCAAGTCTGCCCCCAGAGTCCTCAGGGAGGTGACCGTACGCAATGGCCGCCCGCGCTATCTCCTCTATCTCACGACAGCGAGGTAGGACATCCTGAGTATGGTTCAGCTGAGACTGCCACTCCTCTAATATCTCCTGATGAGCATGTCTGGGTGGCGATCCCTCAGCAGTGGGCACCATGCATGGGCGTGAGCCGGTATAGAACCACATGATGTACCCAGCAGCAACGCTCCAGTCTCTCGGCGCTCTGGTCGCCCGAGCCTCTTCCGGTACCAAGTGGGACTGGAAGTCAGCATATATCTCATCTATCTGCACGCGAGTCAAGCCTAGAGAAGCAGACTCATGAGGCATCCTGGGGATCGTCTGCGTGTAACCGAACTGACGCAAGACGCGCTCCGGCAGGTATCGAGCAATAATGGTCGAACTGTATGCCAACCATCCTGAGAACAGCGAAACCTCGGCGAACGGGCGTGTCTCACGGTGATCGGCATAGGCGTGATAAAAAATGTCCTCAGCAGCCATCCGATCAAGATAAACTCTGTAAGGGTCGGGCGCCTGGTTCCCTCTGAGCAGGAGAAATGCAGCAGCACGCGGCATATCCTTAGTGTACCCCTCGATACTCCCCCAACCAGTAATCTTGGGATAGTGCTGTAATATCCACGCCTGAAATGGAAAACATAACATCGGTGTTAAACATTATAATGAATATAGAAAGAAAAGAAATGAAAAAAAGACTTAGAATATAAGATTGTTACCACGTATAGTGTACAGTTGCCTGCCACAGTCTTGGCAGCCCAGCGGCAACCATCTGAGAGCCTAGAATAGGTGAATGCCAGCTTAGCCGCCCCCAGTTGTACCCATGAATCTCTGTGGGATCCAAAAGGTACCTGAGTTAAACGATATCAACATAAGTGGCGCTGGTGTCCACAAACAGCTGCATGTCGAGCAAAAACAGATAGTAGCATCTCAGGGCACGCTGTCTGTGGATCGGCACCTCAGCAGCATCACATGCTGCCCGTCCTGCCTCTGCATACTCTGAACGAAATCTGCGTGTCAGAAAGGAGAACCGGACATATGCGCCTCTCAACTGGGTCACCTCCGCAAGTCCCTCATCTGGGGTAGCCTCAAGCTCCTCAATCAGCATCTCCATCACCTCCACCTTCGACATCTTACCGTGACGGAGAAGGGTACCCGTGATCGGTAGATGTAAAAGGCACGAGATGTCGTCGAGTGTGATCATGAGCTCGTCGTACAGTAGATGGAATGAGGATGTCTCAGGGTACCATCTCTCAACAAAGGCCATCGGTATAGCGTACATGATCTGGGGATACCCAATCCTAGAAAGGCCTCCGAGACCAGAGGTAGCAAGTGCAGACTGGAATCACTCATCCCCTGGAAGCTCCGCCATCATGTCTATAACCTTGCCCCCATGGTTATAGAACTTCTGGGAATCCTTCTCCTGAAAATTTCAAAATAAAACAATGTTACAAATGAAAATATTTTCAACGAAAACAATTCTATAAATAAACCGAGAAAGGTTACCTGTCCTAGCCAGATATATCTGGCAGTATGCTCAGAGTACCCCACGAGTAGGGACATATCAGACGGTCCCCCAGGGTAATCGTCCAGCTCATCGAAATCGCCATCACCGGCACCACGCTCATGTGATGGGTGATCACCCTCGGGAACATGAACAGGGGATGAAATAGGAGCATCTGATGGAACTGAAGTCTCCCGACGACGCCTGCGTGGGGACTGGGACCCTGATGAACCAACAGTAGGAACCCGACGCCTCCGAGATGTAGAATCGGCGGCTGACAGGGGAGTGGCCTGAACTTGTGATGTGGAAGACTGTGGTGTAGGATATGGTGTAGGTGTAGGATGTCACTCAGCTGTAGGGGATACCCTAACCCCCTCTGCGCCGGAACTCTCGGCTGTAGACTGCGTCCGCTCATGTCGGACAGATGCATGATGAGCTGTCCGTCCATGTATGATACGACCGTCTCTGCCAGCCATGTAATCTGCAAATCATAATAAATAAATTAAAATTTTTTAAAAATAATTAAAAAAAACAACAAACAAAAAAAATAGAGACCAATTTTCTTCCGGATTTGCACATCCGGTACGTATTTGAAGTTCTAAAAATGAAGCCATGGCTACTGTACCATAGAAAAGGGCATTTTAATGCCCTGATCGTCCGTTTGAAGCAGCAAACAATACCTACATTGTCTCTGTAAGACCCTAATTTTTACCCCTAAGATTTTGCACATTTCATTTGCATCTCATACCACAAACGAGATCACAATCTTTGTTTCTCCTGAACATCTGTATATTCTTACATGCTGTGTTTACTAACCTCTAACCAAAATACCAAAATTTTGCTGTAGTTTCTCTCTCTGTGTGTTGTGCAGGTTTGTCAAAGACAATGAAGTGATTTCAAGTCAAATGTGGTTATTTGTTCATGATCCAGTTCATATGGATTTTGACCTAATCTTGGTCAAACTATCAAGCATTTGTTCCAAGTGCAAGATATTTATTTCAGTGTGCTATTTCTCAAGCAGTGACTGTCAAGTTGTTGTGTGGTGATATTCATCATGATCAGAGTTCATCAGTCTAAGTTCAATTGTGTTCAAATCTGTGGATTTATTTTCCCAGATAACTGATTCAGACAAGTTCAAACAGATTCAAATGGTTGTTGTTCAATTGTGGTTTGTTCAGTGTCGGCTGTGTTCAATTTATCAGAGGCTTGTGGAAAAAAAGTCAAGGTTGATTTTGGGCTAAAAATAAAGATTTGCTATCCATGATCCATTTTCATATCCAATTTTATTATCCACCATTCTAAACCATTTACCATTTCTGACAAAATACAATTTACTATTTTTGAACCATATCACATTTTAGACCATTTTTTCTAAAAGCCCATATCCATTTTTCATAACCAATTGTCCAAATATTCCATATCCATTCTAATATCCATATTACCTTTCAATACTCACATTTTCAAGTCCCACTTTTTATCCATATTTTCATAACCCATTTTACACTATCCATATCATTATCCAATTTCTAAACCTTTTATCTAATCCATTTCTTCATAACCAAATATCCATTATCCAATATCATTTTCCAAATCCATTTTCAACAATTAAATTTTTCTTTTAAATCCATTTCCATTAGATATCCATTTTTTTATCCAATTTCTATCCAATAATCCCTATTACATTTCAAAAATTCATTTCTAATCTCCATGTTAAATACTCACATATTCATTACAATTCAAATAATTATCTAAATAATACACCAATTTGTTTTTATTACACAAACTCATGATACTTCTACACTACCCCACACAAAGTCATGAAGTTACAACTTTTCAAGCTAACCAAGCCTTCCTGAGAGTTTCACACCACGTGACCCCACTTCACCAAACTCTGCAAGCTGCTGCTACTATCACAAGCCGTCCACGCAGCTGCTATCAAGCCAACATTCACAAACCCCTGATGCGTAAGCCACAAACTTAAGCAAGCTACAAGCCGTTAAAGCCAAGCCATCAAGTCGTCACGTAACCTGCATCAAAACGGCAAAGGCGATTCAACAAAATCACACAAAACGCAGCAAGGAGAAACAAGTTGCGAACACCACAAGTGAAAACCAAAATGCAGCACAAGCACAATCAAAACGCTGCAACGCAAGGTGAACGCAAGGAAAGTCTGCACATGACGTAAACGACTTACAAGTGACAAAAAAGGTAGCATCTTCATTCACCATTCCATCTATAAATAAAGCCTTCATCTCACTTCCAAATCAAGCTTTTGAAGCCAAAACTACCTTGCCAAAATCAAACCTCAAAGCTTCAATTCATTCAAATCCTCAATTCCAATTCAAATCACTTGCATAAAGTTAACCTTCAACGAAAATTCTGCAGAAATTCAACATAACAACAATTTCGCGACATCAACAACAACTCGCGTGTGAATCTCACAGAAGAGGTAGAAGAAGCTATTTCAAGTTGGAAAAAATTCAGAGTAGCTTGCTTTACCTATTTGCTTCAAGTTGATTGTTGTGAATCTGGACTTGAAATTTCCATTTCGTTATTGTTTTCCTTCGCAACTTTCGTATCTGAATCGCACCTATTGTTGATTGATTCTCGAAATTGGAAGAGGATTTGAGTTTAGCTCTGATTTTCGGTTAAAACTGTGTAAGGAAATTTAAGCCGTTTCGCTCCACCGTGAGTCTCTCCCTCCGCCATGATGAACAGCGTCGCCGTAAGAGTGAAATGAAGAAGATGTTCATCCCTTTGGTTTTCTAATTTATTCATTTTTTTAAGTTTTTATGATTTGTTTTTTTTTTAGAAAAATCTTTTTAAAAGAACTTGGGCCTTGGCCCGTTTCAATTTCTCTCCACCATCCCTTAATTTCTTCATTCACCTCCCTTTCTATTTTTCTTAAAGAAAATATTTAGTTTCTTTTTATTTTAAATTTCTCTTTTATTTTTCTACTTACAATTTTATTTAGATATTAATATTTCTTTCTTCTCTAATCTTTTGTTGGAAAATTATTTAAAAAAATATTTTTAATTCTTTCTTTTTTTCACTTGATTCTATTTCTTTTTTTTTTCTATTTCTCATTGTTGTTGGTTGTGTGGATCATAACTTGTTAGATCCACATTTCTTCTTATTTTTTATTTTTGATCGATGAAAGTCTAAGAGATTTTGGAATTCCGTTGTTGAATTTCGATCAAGACTAGATCGCTACCATTTTTCTTTTCGTACGGTATCGCTTTCGGATGACGATTTTCATATCGTTCATCTAGCATACATTAGCACAAAGATCTATTGAACGACCTCATTTGTAGGGTAATTACTCCGTAAATTACTCGGCGATTGCTTAACATATCGCACTATTTGTCCCGCATCGGAAAACTATCAAGAATATTGATTATTTGTCTTTTGGTTCAAAACTTATGAAACTTGTTGTTAGGAGGCTTTGGTCTTATCAATCCTCTAATGAGTTCTCATTAACCTTGCCTAAGTGCAATTATTCAATTATTATTGATCACTTACACTAACTCTAACAACTAATCACTAACTTACTAACAATACTATTGTAGTAACTTTGTTTACAATTCCTTCTCGCTCCTTATCTCTTTTACTTTTATGCTTCATTTTTATCATTTCATATCATGTTTATGCTTCCGCAATTTTTCCTTTGTCCGTTGGACATATGTTTATGCTTCCGCAATTTTTCCTTTGTCCGTTGGACACATGTTTATACTTCTGCCTTTTTTCTCTTTGTCCACTTGGACCAAAACATTAATAAAGGCCAAAACCTCTAAAAAAAACTTGTGCTTCTAATCTTGGACTATGGTTACTATCCTATGCAATGGACATGGAGTTTTGCACCTAGACCTTGGACATCCAATGCAATTATTGGAACCTTGGACTTAGAACTAAGACCTTCTCCCTTTGCTTTAGAATTATGGTTCGAAGACTATGGAGCTTACTTATGTGGTTAGGCTATTCTTTTCCTTAGCTTTTACTTTGTGCATTTGGATAGTCACTTCTTCTCCACCCATTCTTCAATTTTCAAAACTCTCTCCCTTTTTCAAAACCTTCTTGATTTTAAACTATCACATCTTTCATAATCAAACCTTGACTTTGTCAAGTGATTTTACTCTTTTCCTTTCATTTCTTAATAAATGCTAAACTACATAAGCATGTTGACACCTTTTTTCGAAAGACTTAAAAAACATCAAACTCATTCAAACTCCTTTTGTGCCCTCGTGCACTTTTTCTTTAAACTTTTTCATAAGTTTAGACATGATTCATTTATTTAAGCGGAATTATTCGCTTGGAAATGACGACTTGTCTTTACATTTAAAATCAACCAAAACAAACAAATTTCATTCTTTGTACCACGAACTACGGGGTTTTGATCCTACATTGCACATCGTGGGTACGTAGGCATGAGGCGACAAGTCTCTCCAAACACAAAAATCTTAAAAACAATTTCTTCTCTCATTTCCTCAATCACTTTTCAAGCAAACCTTTCCATACCAAAAGCGGTAGATATTTCAAAGGGCTCCTATAGAGTACTATAGACGTTTTGGGTGCTAACACCTTCCTATTGCGTAACCAACCCCCCTTACCTAGTCTCTCTTCACTTGTTCTTGTTTAGAGCTTTTGTAGCTTTTGTTCGCTCTTTTTCCTTTCCTTTTTGGATAAAATAAAAGTGCAGTGGCGACTCTTGATTTTCGAGTTAAGTTAATCAATAGCTTACACTCACGATTTTGCCGCTACAGAAAAGTGGCGACTCTGTTGGGGACAGATTGACCTCTTGCTGGTCCATTCCTTTAAGGGGTTTAGCCTACTTTAATTTATTTACCGCTTTTTGTCTGATTTGCTTGTTACTTGTTTGTTCTGTTTGGGAGTTTCTTTGTGTGGTGAGATAAGCCCACTACCCAGGCTCGAGTGTACCTAGTTTTTTAGTGTGGGCTAAGCTCACAAACCAGATGAGATCTTTCCGAGGATGATTGGTCATTACATGCGTATGTGGTGGCTAGGTGGTCTGAAAAGGATTGTTGATACCTGGTGACCATTTTCTGAGGACTTAGTTGAGGCACTCCTCCCAAGAGGTAGTAATGGCAGACCAGAATTGGCAAACCCGTTCTACTTCTTGATCCGAGGACCCGAAGCTGGGGACTTTAGAACTCCTTAACCCATCTTGGCCTTATTAGGACGTGGTGCGGTGACTATTCATGTGCAAACATGAATCAGTTGTTACGCGATACCACACTCAGACGAGACTCTCTTAAGAATATTATTGACTACCAAGCAGTTGGGAAATCGATAATATCCGAAAGATGGGTTGTAGACTCTGGGAACTTTTTTAGAACCTTATTCTACAGGTGGATATAAACCCTAGCACATACCTTTGTGGGATTGGTTCTTAACCTTGACTTCATGCTCGTGTCTCGAACCTTTGAACCCGTGTGCTTTGAGTGATATTGTTTATGGTTGTTGCATCCATAAGTATACATATGCATTCTTCCAAGTTGTCTCTGAAACTCATTTCAACTGTCTCCTTTTTCAGTTATATGTTCGCCGTCAAGCTGTTTCCACAACACAACTACGGAACTAGAGCTGCTGTCAGATTGAGAATGAAAAACCAAGAATAACACAATGCCGAAGTCAGAATGGAAATTAATGAGTTGAAGGCCGGTATGACCAAACTCACAGAAATGCTGCAAGTTCTGATTGCTAGAGGTGAACCACCTCAGAGGACTGTGATTGTTGAAACTTCACCTGCTGCTGTTGACCCTCCACTGACTCAGCAACCAACTTCTACTTGGCCAGAATTTGGGTTACCTCCTAATTACTCGCCACCCTTTGCAACTACTCCTGTGTTTGTCTCGCCAGTATCTTCAGCTCCATTGTTCACTTAACCTCAGCCTATTGTGCATTATGTTGCTCAAGTTATTCCTGAGAATACTTTCGTGTACCATGCTGCTGGTCCACAATCTGAAAGTCAGGGAGAACCTGGATACATTGAAGAAGTCAGAGAGCAATGGCAAACTCTAGACAGAAGGATAAGAGCCGTGGAAGGGAGTGATGTCTTTAATGCTGCCGCAATGGACATGTGCTTGGTTTCCGACTTGGTTATTCCTCCAAAATTCAAGACTCCTAATTTTGAGAAATACAAGGGGCACACCTGTCCCAGAACCCACTTGGTGATGTACTGCCGCAAGATGGTTGCCCATGCCAAAAATGACAAACTGCTCATTCACTGTTTCCAAGACAGCTTGAGTGGGGCTTCAATGAAATGGTATATGGGACTTGATAAGAACTGTATCCAAAGCTGGAAGGACTTGGGTGATGCTTTCTTAAAACAATATAAGTACAATCTGGATATGGCACCCGATCGCTGTCAATTGCAGAACATGTCTCAAAAAGAAAAAGAATACTTTAAGGACTACGCTCAGCGCTGGAGAGAGCTAGCTGCTCAGGTGGAGCCACCCTTGGCTGAAAAAGAATTAACTAGATTGTTCATGGACACTCTTCAGCCACTCTTTTGGGAAAAGATGATAGGCAGTGTATCATCTAGTTTTGCTGACATAGTCACTATTGGAGAAATGCTAGAAGAAGGTATCAAGAAAGGAAAAATTACCAATGCCGAAGCCTTTAGTGGTGCTAAAAAGTATGCTGGGAATTTTCAAAAGAAAAAGGAGGGTGATACCCATGCTGTTTCAGTTGAAGGTAAACCTCGTCGCAGGCAACAACAATATGTAGCTGCAGTTGCTCCTGTTGTCAATGCTTAGCCAGTTCAAGCTCCTCGTCAGCCTGTTAAACAAAATCAGAATCGCAATAGGGTTAACTTTGATCCTATCCCGATGTTCTACACTGAGTTGTATCCATGCCTTGTTCAGAAAGGTTTGATTACAACGAGGGATCTACCTCCTCCTCCAAATCCTCTCCCAGCCGACTATAGGGCTGATCTTCATTGTGAGTTCCATCGAGGTGGGGCAGGCCATAACTTGGAAGGTTGCTATGCATTGAAAGCTAGAGTACAAGAATTGGTGAACTCAAAGATTCTGAGTTTTCTTGATGATAATCCCAATGTTGTCAAGAATCCTTTGCCATAGCATGCCAAGTGAAGTTTGAGTCAGTTTAGACGGATCATCTCCTAAAGCCAGTGTTTCAGACAGGACAACTCATCCTTGTTGCTGATTAGTCACTAGGCCTTGTTTCTTTCTGTTTGCATTTTTCTTTGATTGTATTGACTGTTTGCTTTCGAACTTTATTTGTACTTTCATGGTAATTTCAATGAAATGAGCATTGCAATGTTTTGATTCAATTCATTTATATCCAGTGTGTGCATCTTTATGCTTTCTTTTTCACAAAACAAAAACATATCTCATGTTCACTTTCTTCATCAAGCTTTTGTTTATGCAAAGATTGGAGGGAGGATGATAAAAGCGAAATACCTAAAATTGTTGAACTGTATGCTTTCAATTAAAACTTGGCTGATGATGTACAAGCATTATTTCAACTCCCAAACACTGGAGAAATAAGGAAGTTAATCCTTTGTCAACCCTTCGATCCTAGAAGTTGGAGTTTCTTTCTGTACAAAAAACCCGCAATCTTAACCTGGGGATGGGTAGTTCTCAGTTAATTTGACTGTGTATTTAAACACAAGAGAATCATTGCAATTACAAGCTTTCCTTCGCACACATCAAAGAAGTGTCGAAGATGTATTTCAAATCAAAAGCCAATGATGGTTCACTGTAATCATTAAGCCAGACAGTCACTATCTTTCAAAGAAAAAAGAATTAAAAAAAATCAAAAGAAAAGCCCGCTAAGTCAAAACCTATGAAGGAGACTTAGGTAAAAATTGGGGCATCCCGCTGACTGTAAACTCAAATGACACAGTTCAGGCAAAAGTTAGGGATAACAAAAGAAAATAAAGAGGTTACCAAAATCCTCAAAGACAAAATGAGTTGACTGAGGTCCTCATCAAAAACAACAAAATGTTGTAAGAAAAAGTGACTGCCATCTCAAAAATACCAAGGTCCTTGAACCATCATCATAACAATGTTGCAATTCCAAAATCTCTTGGAACCTGAATGCATAGTTTGAATTAACTAAGCATAGGACTGAAGGTCATCACGAAGAATGGGTTGGGTACAAATAAACTTTGAGCCTATATCCTTTGTTTCAAAAACTGTGAACCAGACCACGTTACAACCTTCAAAAGACCTAATTGAAGCCAGGTTTCTTTTGAAAGCATACTACAGCAAGGTTGCGTAAACTGACTCCTAAGTTATTGCCAATCATTTGCTTTGATGTCATACCTTTGCTTTCTCTTTCATTTTTTAATGTCTAAACCACCGTGTTTTGACAAGTGATTCATTTGCTTTACAACAATAATATCACTCCAAAAATGATTTTTTTATTTCAAAATTGCATGACCTTTGCATTAAAATTACCATGTTTGTTTGAATAATCTGGTTTGCAAGCAAACTTTCCTTAGCAAGAAATTTCAAACAGTTGAGAAACTTGGTCAGTGATCCTATCAGGGGCACATTACTTCTAGATCCTGTTGTGAATCAGTTCAAGATTTGCTCAGTGCAAGTTATTATCAAAATTGGTTAACCAGAAGATCTCTTTCAAGATTCATACTGAGTTTAGCCTTCTCAACATTTGTTTCAAGAACTGAAGCCATAATAAATTCATCCCGAACAACAGTCAAGCTGAAGCCATGATCAGTTTGTTCTCAAAACATCCATTTCAAGAATTGAAGCCATGATCAGTTCATTATTCCCTTGCAGTAGTCAAACTGAAGCTATGATCAGTTTATCCTCATTAGTCAATGAATCTGGGGCAGTTTTCTTCAAGAGTCCTCAAGATGTCTTTCCTCAAAAGACCATCAGCATGATACAATTCATAAGTGTGACAGAGATGCGTTCAACATCTTCTCTCCAAGCAGAGTGGGCAGTGTTCCCTGTGTTGAGGAATCAGAGTTCCTTTCTTCCCTCACAAAAGAGTCTATCTTAGTTGTCCCTATCATCTGCATTTGCATACATAAATCATTCATATATCATTGCATAAAAATATTTTCATAGCTCGAAGTGTGCTTCGCGCTCATATGCATTTGTCCGAGGTCCTGTTGCTGTCAACATCTTACCTTGTGATCAAAGACCAACTTACTTGGCACCTACCAAAACATTGTCTGTCTTTTCACCCAGTGTTATTCCTGGATGTCCTGTTTATCTTCTTTCTTTCCAGTGCTATTCCTGGATGTTGTCGTTTACCTGTTTTCTTTCTTTCCAGTGCCATTCCTGGATATTGCCGTTTCCCTGTGTATCTTGTCCTGTTGTTAGATGTTTGTCTCCTTTCATTCCAGTGCCATTCCTGGATCTTTGTTTTTCTTTCACTCCAGTGCCATTCCAGGATGTCTGTCTTCTTTTGATCTCCAGTGCCATTCCTGGATATCTTGTTCCTTTTGTTTCTCCCAGTGCTATTCCTGGAAGTTTTGTCCCTCTTTTGTAATCCCCAACAGATTTGCTTGGATATCTTTCAGTGTCATTCCGAAAAGTTTTATCTGTTCATTCAGTGCCATTCCTGAATGAGTTTTCTCCCTTGCATTCAGTGTCATTCCTGGATGTCTTTCTCACTATCATTCAATGTCATTCTTGAATGTAGTGATTTACCTTTACCTTTCAGTGCCATTCCTGAAAGTCCCTGCTCACTTTATTCAATACCAGTCTTGGATATTGTGAACTCTTTTTATCCAATGCCATTCTTGGATATTTCTGATATATTTTCCAGAACTTTTCTCACTTCATTCAACGCCATTCTTGGATGTTGTGATTTCTTTTGTCCATTGCCATTCTTGAACACTTTTTCCCCAGCCAAGTCCAATGTTATTCTTGGATATCTCTAATGTTTAAACCTTGTCATCCAATGCCATTCTCGGATGTCTCCAATGAAGTTATTAATGTAGAATTTTGTTTATATCCAATACTATTCTTGGATGACTCTGATGTTTGTTGTTGCCTCTTTTAATGCCATTTTTGAATGTTGTAACGCCTTTATCCAATGCCATTCTTGGATATCTTATCCCCAGTAGAGTGTTTTTCACTTCCATCCAATGCTATTCTTGGATGACGCTGTTGTTTTTACCAGAAACTTTCATGTTGCTGTCCAATGATATTCTTGGACATCTTTTGGCATACTTTTATCTCGTTCGTAGTTTCTATCCAATGCTATTCTTGGGTGTCACTACTCGTCTTTTAGGGTCTTGTCCCTCTCTTTCCAACTATTGATGGATACTTCTTGTCACCATGACAGATCTCCAAAAATAGCTTGTGATCCCCGACGTGTCTTTTCGCGTCATCTTACACAATTTACTGTAAATCCTTTGTTTCAAGTTTCCCCGCAGTCTGTCTTATTCCTTTGCATTCATATCATTTTGTGACATCTTATGGCTAAAAATTTGGTTTTCTGTATTTAAGTATCTTCAATCTTGTCGAGACGAAGTTTTAAACCTTCATATCTCCGGATAGAAGAAACTTAAATAGGGACATCCGTAAGACCCTAATTTTTACCCCTAAGATTTTGCACATTTCATTTGCATCTCATACCACAAACGAGATCACAATCTTTGTTTCTCCTGAGCATCTGTATATTCTTACCTGCTGTGTTTACTAACCTCTAACCAAAATACCAAAATTTTGCTGTAGTTTCTCTCTCTGTGTGTTGTGCAGGTTTGTCAAAGACAATGAAGTGATTTTAAGTCAAATGTGGTTATTTGTTCATGATCCAGTTCATATGGATGTTTGACCTAATCTTGGTCAAACTATTAAGCATTTGTTCCAAGTGCAAGATATTTGTTTCAGTGGGCTATTTCTCAAGCAGTGACTGTCAAGTTGTTGTGTGGTGATATTCATCATGATCAGAGTTCATCAGTCTAAGTTCAATTGTGTTCAAATCTGTGGATTTATTTTTCCCAGATAACTGATTCAGACAAGTTCAAATAGATTCAAATGGCTAGTGTTCAATTGTCGTTTGTTCAGTGTCGGCTGTGTTCAATTTATCAGAGGCTTGTGGAAAAAAAGTCAAGGTTGGTTTTGGGATAAAAATTAAGATTTGCTATCCATGATCCATTTTCATATCCATTTTGATTATCCATCATTCTAAACCATTTACCATTTATAACAAAATACAATTTACTATTTTTGAACCATATCACATTTTAGACCATTTTTTCTAAAAGCCCATATCCATTTTTCATAACCAATTGTCCAAATATTCCATATCCATTCTAATATCCATATTACCTTTCAGTACTCACATTTTCAAGTCCCATTTTTTATCCATATTTTCATAACCCATTTTACACTATCCATATCATTATCCAATTTCTAAACCTTTTATCTAATCCATTTCTTCATAACCAAATATCCATTATCCAATATCATTTTCCAAATCCATTTTCAACAATTAACTTTTTCTTTTAAATCTATTTCCATTAGATATCCATTTTTTTATCCAATTTCTATCCAATAATCCCTATTACAATTCAAAAATTCATTTCTAATCTCCATGTTAAATACTCACATATTCATTACAATTCAAATAATTATCTAAATAATACACCAATTTGTTTTTATTACTCAAACTCATGATACTTCTACACTACCCCACACAAAGTCATGAAGTTACAACTTTTCAAGCTAATCAAGACTTCCTGAGAGTTTCACACCACGTGACCCCACTTCACCAAACTCTGCAAGCTGCTGCTACTATCACAAGCCGTCCACGCAGCTGCTATCAAGCCAACGTTCACAAACCCCTGATGCGCAAGCCACAAACTTAAGAAAGCTACAAGCCGTTAAAGACAAGCCATCAAGTCGTCACGCAACCTGCATCAAAACGGCAAAGGCGATTCAACAAAATCACACAAAACGCAGCAAGGAGAAACAAGTTGCGAACACCACATGTGAAAACCAAAACGCAGCACAAGCACAATCAAAACGCTGCAACGCAAGGTGAACGCAAGGAAATTCTGCACATGACGTAAACGACTTACAAATGACAAAAAACGGAAGCATCTTCATTCACCATTCCATCTATAAATAAAGCCTTCATCTCACTTCCAAATCAAGCTTTTGAAGCCAAAACTACCTTGCCAAAATCAAACCTCAAAGCTTCAATTCATTCAAATCCTCAATTCAAATTCAAATCACTTGCATAAAGTTAACCTTCAACGAAAATTCTGCAGAAATTCAACATAACAACAATTTCGTGACATCAACAACAACTCGCGTGTGAATCTCACAGAAGAGGTAGAAGAAGCTATTTCAAGTTGGAAAAAATTCAGAGTAGCTTGCTTTACCTATTTGCTTCACGTTGATTGTTGTGAATCTGGACTTGAAATTTCCATTTCGTTATTGTTTTCCTTCACAACTTTCGTATCTGAATCGCACCTATTGTTGATTGATTCTCGAAATTGGAAGAGGATTTGAGTTTAGCTCCGATTTTCGGTTAAAACTGTGTAAGGAAATTCAAGCCGTTTCGCTCCACCGTGAGTCTCTCCCTCCGCCATGATGAACAGCGCCGCCGTAAGAGTGAAATGAAGAAGATGTTCATCCCTTTGGTTTTCTGATTTATTCATTTTTTTAAGTCTTTATGATTTGTTTTTTTTTAGAAAAATCTTTTTAAAAGAACTTGGGCCTTTGCCCGTTTCAATTTCTCTCCACCATCCCTCAATTTCTTCATTCACCTCCCTTTCTATTTTTCTTAAAGAAAATATTTAGTTTATTTTTATTTTAAATTTCTCTTTTATTTTTCTACTTTCAATTTTATTTAGATATTAATATTTCTTTCTTCTCTAATCTTTTCTTGGAAAATTATTTGAAAAATTATTTTTAATTCTTTCTTTTTTTCACTTGATTCTATTTATTTTTTTTCTACTTCTCATTGTAGTTGGTTGTGTGGATCATAACTTGTTAGATCCACATTTCTTCTTATTTTTTCTTTTTGATCGATGAAAGTCTAAGAGATCTTGGAATTTCGTTGTTGAATTTCGATCTAGGCTAGATCGCTACCATTTTTCTTTTCACGCGGTATCACTTTCGGATGACGATTTACATATCGTTCATCTAGCATACATTAGCACAAAGATCTATTGACCGGCCTCATTTGTAGGGTAACTACTCCGTAAATTAATCGGCGATTGCTTAACATAGCGCAATATTTTCCCCGCATCGGAAAACTATCAAGAATATTGATTATTTGTCTTTTGGTTCAAAAATTATGAGACTTGTTGTTAGGAGGCTTTGGTCTTATCAATCCTCTAATGAGTTCTCATTAACCTTAACCTAAGTGCAATTATTCAATTATTATTGATCACTTACACTAACTCTAACAACTAATCACTAACTTACTAACAATACTATTGTACTAACTTCGTTTACAATTCCTTCTCGCTTCTTATCTCTTTTACTTTTATGCTTCATTATTATCATTTCATATCATGTTTATGCTTCCGCAATTTTTCCTTTGTCCGTTGGACATATGTTTATGCTTCCACAATTTTTCCTTTGTCCGTTGGACACATGTTTATACTTCCGCCTTTTTTCTCTTTGTCCACTTGGACCAAAACATTAATAAAGGCCAAAACCTCTAAAAAAAACTTGTGCTTCTAATCTTGGACTATGGTTACTATCCTATGCAATGGACATGGAGTTTTGCACCTAGACCTTGGACATCCAATGCAATTCTTGGAACCTTGGACTTAGAACTAGGATCTTCTCCATTTGCTTTAGAATTATGGTTCGAAGACTATGGAGCTTACTTGTGTGGTTAGGCTATTCTTATCCTTAGCTTTTACTTTGTGCATTAGGATAGTCACTTCTTCTCCACCCATTCTTCAATTTTCAAAACTCTCTCCCTTTTTCAAAACCTTCTTGATTTTAAACTATCACATCTTTCATAATCAAACCTTGACTTTGTCAAGTGATTTTACTCTTTTCCTTTCATTTCTTAACAAATGCTAAACTACATAAGCATGTTGACACCTTTTTTCGAAAGACTCATCAAACTCATTCAAACTCCTTTTGTGCCCTCGTGCACTTTTTCCTTAAACTTTTTCATAAGTTTAGACATGATTCATTTATTTAAGCGGAATTATTCGCTTGGAAATGACGACTTATCTTTACATTTAAAATCAACTAAAACAAACAAATTTCATGCTTTGTACCATGAACTACGGGGTTTTTATCCTACATTGCACATCGTGGGTACGTAGGCATGAGACGACAAGTCTCTCCAAACACAAAAATCTTAAAAACAATTTCTCCTCTCATCTCCTCAATCACTTTTCAAGCAAACCTTTTCAGACCAAAAGCGGTAGATATTTCAAAGGGCTCCTTAGAGTACTATAGACGTTTTGGGTGCTAACACCTTCCCATTGCGTAACCAACCCCCTTACCTAGTCTCTCTTCACTTGTTCTTGTTTAGAGCTTGTGTAGCTTTTGTTCGCTCTTTTTCCTTTCCTTTTTGGATAAAATAAAAGTGCAGTGGCGACTCTTGCTTTTCGAGTTAAGTTAATCAATAGCTTACACTCACGATTTTGCCGCTACAGAAAAGTGGCGACTCTGCTGGGGACAGATTGACCTCTTGCTGGTCCATCCCTTTAAGGGGTTTAGCCTACTTTGATTTATTTACTGCTTTTTGTCTGATTTGCTTGTTACTTGTTTATTCTGTTTGGGAGTTTCTCTGTGTGGTGAGATAAGCCCACTACCCAGGCTCGAGTGTACCTAGTTTTTTAGTGTGGGCTAAGCTCACAAACCAGATGAGATCTTTCCGAGGATGCTTGGTCATTACATGTGTATGTGGTGGCTAGGTGGTCTGAAGAGGATTGTCGATACCTGGTGACCATTTTCTGAGGACTTAGTTGAGGCACTCCTCCCAAGAGGTAGTAATGGCAGACGAGAAATGGCAAACCCGTTATACTTCTTGATCCGAGGACCCGAAGCTGGGGATTTTAGAACTCCTTAACCCATCTTGGCCTTATTAGGACGTGGTACGGTGACTATTCAGGTGCAAACTTGAATCAGTTGTTATGCGATACCACACTCAGACGAGACTCTCTTGAGAATATTATTGACTACCAAGCAGTTGGGAAATCGATAATATCCGAAAGATGGGTTGTAGACTCTAGGAACTTTTTTAGAACCTTGTTCTACAGGTGGATATAAACCCTAGCACATACCTTCGTGGGATTGGTTCTTAACCTTGACTCCATGCTCGTGACTCGAACCTTTGAACCCGTGTGCTTTGAGTGATCTTGTTTATGGTTGTTGCATCCATGCACTCTTGCATCCATAAGCATACATATGCATTCTTCCAAGTTGTCTCTGAAACTCATTTCAACTGTCTCCTTCTTCAGTTATATGTTCGTCGTCAAGCTGTTTCCTCAATACAACTACGGAACTAGAGGTGTTGTCAGATTGAGAATGGAAAACCAAGAACAACACAATGCCGAAGTCAGAATGGAAATTGATGAGTTGAACGCCGGTATGACCAAACTCATAGAAATGCTGCAAGTTCTGATTGCTAGAGGTGAACCACCTCAGAGGACTGTGATTGTTAAAACTTCACCTACTGCTGTTGACCCTCCACTGACTCAGCAACCAGCTTTTACTTGGCCAGAATTTGGGTTACCTCCGAATTACTCGCCACCCTTTGCAACTACTCCTATGTTTGTCTCGCCAGTATCTTCAGCTCCATTGTTCACTGAACCTCAACCTATTGTGCATTCTGTTGCTCAAGCTATTCCTGAGAATCCTTTCGTGTACCATGTTGCTGGTCCAAAATCTAAAAGTCAGGTAGAACTTGGATACATTGAAGAAGTCAGAGAGCAATGGCAAACTCTAGACAAAAGGTTAAGAGCTGTGGAAGGGAGTGATGTCTTTAATGCTGCCACAATGGACATGTGCTTGGTTTCCGACTTGGTTATTCCTCCAAAATTCAAGACTCCTGATTTTGAGAAATACAAGGGGCACACCTGTCCCAGAACCCACTTGGTGATGTACTGCCGCAAGATGGCTGCCCATGCCAAAAATGACAAACTGCTCATTCACTGTTTCCAAGACAGCTTGAGTGGGGCTTCAATGAAATGTTATATGGGACTTGATAAGAACTGTATCCAAAGCTGGAAGGACTTGGGTGATGCTTTCTTAAAACAATATAAGTACAATCTGGACATGGCACCTGATCGCCGTCAATTGCAGAACATGTCTAAAAAAGAAAAAGAATCCTTTAAGGACTACGCTCAGCGCTGGAGAGAGCTAGCTGCTCAGGTGGAGCCACCCTTGGCTAAAAAAGAATTGACTGGATTGTTCATGGACACTCTTCAACCACTCTTTTGGGAAAAGATGATAGGCAGTGTATCATTTGGTTTTGCTGACCTAGTCACTATTGGAGAAATGCTAGAAGAAGGTATCAAGAAAGGAAAAATTACTAATGCTGAAGCCTTTAGTGGTGCTAAAAAGTATGCTGGGAATTTTCAAAAGAAAAAGGATGGTGATACCCATGCTGTTTCAGTTGAAGGTAAACCTCGTCGCAGGCAACAACAATATGTAGCTGCAGTTGCTCCTGTTGTCAATGCTCAGCCAGTTCAAGCTCCTCGTCAGCCTGTTAGACAAAATCAGAATCGCAATAGGGTTAACTTTGATCATATCCCGGTGTCCTACACTGAGTTGTATCCATGCCTTGTTCAGAAAGATTTGATTACAACGAGGGATCTACCTCCTCCTCCAAATTCTCTCCCAGTCGGCTATAGGGCTGATCTTCATTGTGAGTTCCATCGAGGTGGGGCAGGCCATAACTTGGAAGGTTGTTATGCATTGAAAGCTAGAGTACAAGAATTGGTGAACTCAAAGATTCTGAGTTTTCTTGATGATAATCCCAATATTGTCAAGAATCCTTTGCCAGAGCATGCCAAGTGAAGTTTGAGTCAGTTCAGATGGATCATCCCCTAAAGCCAGTGTTTCAGACAGGACAGCCCATCCTTGTTGCTGATTAGTCACTAGGCCTTGTTTCTTTCTGTTTGCATTTTTCTTTGATTGTATTGACTGTTTTCTTTCAAACTTTATTTGTAATTTCATGGTAATTTCAATGAAATGAGCATTGCAATGTTTTGATTCAATTCATTTATATCCGCTGTGTGCATCTTTATGCTTTCTTTTTCACAAAACAAAAACATATCTCATGTTCACTTTCTTCATCAAGCTTTTGTTTATGCAAAGATTAGAGGGAGGATGATGAAAGAGAAATACCTAAAATTGCTGAACTGTATGCTTTCAATTAAAACTTGGCTGATGATGTACATGCATCGTTTCAACTCCCAAACACTGGAGAAATAAGGAAGTTAATCCTTTGTCAACCCCTTCGAGCCTAGAAGTTGGAGTTTATTTTTGTACAAAAAACCCGCAATCTTAACCTGGGAATGGGTAGTTCTCAGTTAATTTGACTGTGTATTTAAACACAAGAGAATCATTGCAATTACAAGCTTTCCTTCGCACACATCAAAGAAGTGTCGAAGATGTATTTCAAATCAAAAGCCAATGATGGTTCACTGTAATCATTAAGCCAGACAGTCACTATATTTCAAAAAAAAAAAAGAATTAAAAAAAAATCAAAAGAAAAGCCCGCTAAGTCAAAACCTATGAAGGAGACTTAGGCAAAAATTGGGGCATCCCGCTGACTGTAAACTCAAATAACACAGTTCAGGCAAAAGTTAGGGATAAAAAAAGAAAATAGAGAGGTTACCAAAATCCTCAAAGACAAAACGAGTTGACTGAGGTCCTCATCAAAAACAACAAAATATTGTAAGAAAGAGTGACTGCCATCTCAAAAATACCAAGGTCCTTGAACCATCATCATAACAGTGTTGCAATTCCAAAATCTCTTGGAACCTGAATGCATAGTTTGAATTAACTAAGCATAGAACTGAAGGTCATCACGAAGAATGGGTTGGGTACAAATAAACTTTGAGCCTATATCCTTTGTTTCAAAAACTGTGAACCAGACCACGTTACAACCTTCAAAAGACCTAATTGAAGCCAGGTTTCTTTTGAAAGCATACTACAGCAAGGTTGCGTAAACTGACTCCTAAGTTGTTTCCAATCATTTGCTTTGATGTCATACCTTTGCTTTCTCTTTCATTTTTGAATGTCTAAACCACCGTGTTTTGACAAGTGATTCATTTGCTTTACATCAATAATATCATTCCAAGAATGATTTTTTTGATATCAAAATTGCATAAGTTTTGCATTGAAATTACCATGTTTGTTTGAATAATCTTGTTTGCAGGCAAACTTTCCTCAGCAAGAAATTTCAAACAGTTGAGAAACTTGGCCAGTGATCCTATCAGGGGCACATTACTTCTAGATCCTGTTGTGAATCAGTTCAAGATTTGCTCAGTGCAAGTTATTATCAAAATTGGTTAACCAGAAGATCTCTTTCAAGATTCATACTGAGTTTAGCCTTCTCAACATTTGTTTCAAGAACTGAAGTCATGATTAGTTCATCCCTAACAACAGTCAAGCTGAAGCCATGATCAGTTTGTTCTCAAAACATTCATTTCAAGAATTGAAGCCATCATCAGTTCATTATTCCCCTGCTGCAGTCAAACTGAAGCTATGATCAGTTTATCCTCATCAGTCAATCAATCTGGGGCAGTCTTCTTCAAGAATCCTCAAGATGTCTTTCCTCAAAAGACCATCAGCATGATACAATTCATAAGTGTGACAGAGATGTGTTCAACATCTTCTCTCCAAGCAGAGTGGGCAGTGTTCCCTGTGTTGAGGAATCAGAGTTCCTTTCTTCCCTCACAAAAGAGTCTATCTCAGTTGTCCCTATCATCTGCATTTGCATACATAAATCATTCATGTATCATTGCATAGAAAGATTTTCATAGCTTGAAGTGTGCTTCGCGCTCATATGCATTTGTCCGAGGTCCTGTTGCTGTCAACATCTTACCTTGTGATCAAAGACCAACTTGCTTGGCACCTACCAAAACATTGCCTGTCTTTTCACCCAGTGTTATTCCTGGATGTCCTGTTTATCTTCTTTCTTTCCAGTACTATTCCTGGATGTTGTCGTTTACCTTTTTTCTTTCTTTCCAATGCCATTCCTGGATATTGCCGTTTCCCTGTGTATCTTGTCCTGTTGTTAGATGTTTGTCTCCTTTCATTCCAGTGCCATTCCTGGATCTTTGTTTTTCTTTCACTCTAGTGCCATTCCTGGATGTCTGTCTTCTTTTGATCTCCAGTGCCATTCCTGGATATCTTGTTCCTTTTGTTTCTCCCAGTGCTATTCCTGGAAGTTTTGTCTCTCTTTTATAATCCTCAACAGATTTTCTTGGATATCTTTCAGTGCATTCCTGAAAGTTTTATCTGTTCATTCAGTGCCATTCCTGAATGAGTTTTCTCCTATGCATTCAGTGCCATTCCTGGATGTCTTTCTTACTATCATTTAATGCCATTCTTGAATGTAGTGATTTACCTTTACCTTTCAGTGCCATTCCTGAAAGTCCCTGCTCACTTTATTCAATACCAGTCTTGGATATTGTGAACTCTTTTTATCCAATGCCATTCTTGGATATTTCTGATATATTTTCTAGAACTTTTCTCACTTCATTCAACACCATTCTTGGATGTTGTGATTTCTTTTGTCCAATGCCATTCTTGGACACTTTTTCCCCAGCCAAGTCCAATGTTATTCTTGGATATCTCTAATGTTTAAACCTTGCCATCCAATGCCATTCTCGGATGTCCCCAATGAAGTTATTCAAGTAGAATTTTTTTTATATCCAATACTATTCTTGGATGACTCTGATGTTTGCTGTTGCCTCATTCAATGCCATTTTTGAATGTTGTAGCGCCTTTATCCAATGCCATTCTTGGATATCTTATCCCCAGTAGAGTTTTTTTCACCTCCATCCAATGTTATTCTTGGATGACGCTGTTGTTTTTACCAGAAACTTTCTTGTTGCTGTCCAATGCTATTCTTGGACATCTTTTGGCATACTTTTATCTCATTCGTAGTTTCTATCCAATGCTATTCATGGGTGTCACTACTCGTCTTTTAGGGTCTTGTCCCCCTCTTTCCAACTATTGATGGATACTTCTTGTCACCTTGATAGATCTCCAAAAATAGCTTGTGATCCCCGACGTGTCTTTTCGCATCATCTTACACAAGTTACCGTAAATCCTTTGTTACAAGTTTCCCCGCCGTCTATCTCATTCCTTTGCATTCATATCATTTTGTGGCATCTTATGGCTAAAAATTTGGTTTTCTGTATTTAAGTATCTTCAATCTTGTTAAGACGAAGTTTTCAACCTTCATATCTCCGGATAGAAGAAACTTAAATAGGGGCATCTGTAAGACCCTAATTTTTACCCCTAAGATTTTGCACATTTCATTTGCATCTCATACCACAAACGAGATCACAATCTTTGTTTCTCCTGAGCATCTGTATATTCTTACTTGCTGTGTTTACTAACCTCTAACCAAAATACCAAATTTTTGTTGTAGTTTCTCTCTCTGTGTGTTGTGCAGGTTTGTCAAAGACAATGAAGTGATTTCAAGTCAAATGTGGTTATTTGTTCATGATCCAGTTCATATGGATGTTTGACCTAATCTTGGTCAAACTATCAAGCATTTGTTCCAAGTGCAAGATATTTGTTTCAGTGGGCTATTTCTCAAGCAGTGACTGCCAAGTTGTTGTGTGGTGATATTCATCATGATCAGAGTTCATCAGTCTAAGTTCAATTGTGTTCAAATCTGTGGATTTATTTTCCCAGATAACTGATTCAGACAAGTTCAAACAGATTCAAATGGTTGTTGTTCAATTATGGTTTGTTCAGTGTCGGCTGTGTTCAATTTATTAGAGGCTTGTGAAAAAAAAATCAAGGTCGGTTTTGGGCTAAAAATAAAGATTTTCTATCCATGATCCATTTTCATATCCATTTTGATTATCCACCATTCTAAACCATTTACCATTTCTAACAAAATACAATTTACTATTTTTGAACCATATCACATTTTAGACCCTTTTTTCTAAAAGCCCATATCCATTTTTCATAACCAATTGTCCAAATATTCCATATCCATTCTAATATCCATATTACCTTTCAATACTCACATTTTAAAGTCCCATTTTTTATCCATATTTTCATAACCCATTTTACATTATCCATATCATTATCCAATTTCTCAACCTTTCATCTAATCCATTTCTTCATAACCAAATATCCATTATCCAATATCATTTTCCAAATCCATTTTCAACAATTAACTTTTTCTTTTAAATCCATTTCCATTAGATATCCATTTTTTTTATCCAATTTCTATCCAATAATCCCTATTTCATTTCAAAAATTCATTTCTAATCTCCATGTTAAATACTCACATATTCATTACAATTCAAATAATTATCTAAATAATACACCAATTTGTTTTTATTACACAAACTCATGATACTTCTACACTACCCCACAAAAGTCATGAAGTTACAACTTTTCAAGCCGTGAAACCAAAGCTTCCTGAGAGTTTCACACCACGTGACCCCACTTCACCAAACTCTGCAAGCTGCTGCTACTATCACAAGCCGTCCACGCAGCTGCTATCAAGCCAACATTCACAAACCCCTGATGCGTAAGCCACAAACTTAAGCAAGCTACAAGCCGTTAAAGCCAAGCCATCAAGTCGTCACGCAACCTGCATCAAAACGGCAAAGGCGATTCAACAAAATCACACAAAACGCAGCAAGGAGAAACAAGTTGCGAACACCACAAGTGAAAACCAAAACGCAGCACAAGCACAATCAAAACGCTGCAACGCAAGGTGAACGCAAGGAAATTCTGCACATGACGTAAACGACTTACAAATGACAAAAAACGGCAGCATCTTCATTCACCATTCCATCTATAAATAAAGCCTTCATCTCACTTCCAAATCAAGCTTTTGAAGCCAAAACTACCCTGCCAAAATCAAACCTCAAAGGTTCAATTCATTCAAATCCTCAATTCCAATTTAAATCACTTGCATAAAGTTAACCTTCAACGAAAATTCTGCAAAAATTCAACATAACAACAATTTCGCGACATCAACAACAACTCGCGTGTGAATCTCACAGAAGAGGTAGAAGAAGCTATTTCAAGTTGGAAAAAATTCAGAGTAGCTTGCTTTACCTATTTGCTTCACGTTGATTGTTGTGAATCTGGACTTGAAATTTCCATTTCGTTATTGTTTTCCTTCGCAACCTTCGTATCTGAATCGCACCTATTGTTGATTGATTCTCGAAATTGGAAGAGGATTTGAGTTTAGCTCTGATTTTCGGTTAAAACTGTGTAAGGAAATTCAAGCTGTTTCGCTCCACCGTGAGTCTCTCCCTCCGCCATGATGAATAGCGCTGCCGTAAGAGTGAAATGAAGAAGATGTTCATCCCTTTGGTTTTCTGATTTATTCATTTTTTTAAGTTTTTATGATTTATTTTTTTTTTAGAAAAATCTTTTTAAAAGAACTTGGGCCTTGGCCTGTTTCAATTTCTCTCCACCATCCCTCAATTTCTTCTTTCACCTCCCTTTCTATTTTTCTTAAAGAAAATATTTAGTTTCTTTTTATTTTAAATTTCTCTTTTATTTTTCTATTTCAATTTTATTTAGATATTAATATTTCTTTCTTCTCTAATCTTTTCTTGGAAAATTATTTGAAAAAATATTTTTAATTCTTTCTTTTTTTCACTTGATTCTATTTTTTTTTTTATTTCTCATTGTTGTTGGTTGTGTGGATCATAATTTGTTAGATCCACATTTCTTCTTATTTTTTCTTTTTGATCGATGAAAGTCTAAGAGATCTTGGAATTCCGTTGTTGAATTCCGATCAAGACTAGATCGCTACCATTTTTCTTTTCGTGCGGTATCGCTTTCGGATGACGATTTACATATCGTTCATCTAGCATATATTAGCACAAAGATCTATTGACCGGCCTCATTTGTAGGGTAATTACTCCGTAAATTACTCGATGATTGCTTAACATAGCGCAATATTTGTCCCGCATCGGAAAACTATCAAGAATATTGATTATTTGTCTTTTGGTTCAAAACTTATGAAACTTGTTGTTAGAAGGCTTTGGTCTTATCAATCCTCTAATGAGTTCTAATTAACCTGGACCTAAGTGCAATTATTCAATTATTATTGAGCACTTACACTAACTTAATAACTAATCACTAACCTACTAACAATACTATTGTACTAACTTTGTTTAAAATTCCTTCTCGCTCCTTATCTCTTTTACGTTTATGCTTCATTTTTATCATTTCATATCATGTTTATGCTTCCGCAATTTTTCCTTTTTCCGTTGGACATATGTTTATGCTTCCGCAATTTTTCCTTTGTTCGTTGGACACATGTTTATACTTCCGCCTTTTTTCTCTTTGTCCACTTGGACCAAAACATTAATAAAGGCCAAAACCTCTAAAAAAAACTTGTGCTTCTAATCTTGGACTATGATTACTATCCTATGCAATGGACATGGAGTTTCGCACCTAGACCTTCGACATCCAATGCAATTCTTGGAACCTTGGACTTAGAACTAAGACCTTCTCCCTTTGCTTTAGAATTATGGTTCGAAGACTATGGAGCTTACTTCTGTGGTTAGGCTATTCTTATCCTTATTTTTTACTTTGTGCATTAGGATAGTCACTTCTCCACCCATTCTTCAATTTTCAAAACTCTCTCCCTTTTTCAAAACCTTCTTGATTTTAAACTATCACATCTTTCATAATCAAACCTTGACTTTGTCAAGTGATTTTACTTTTTCCTTTCATTTCTTAACAAATGCTAAACTACATAAGCATGTTGACACCTTTTTTCGAAAGACTTAAAAAACATCAAACTCATTCAAACTCCTTTTGTGCCCTCGTGCACTTTTTCCTTAAACTTTTTCATAAGTTTAGACATGATTCATTTCTTTAAGCGGAATTATTCGCTTGGAAATGACGACTTGTCTTTACATTTAAAATCAACCAAAACAAAAAAATTTCATTCTTTGTACCACGAACTACGGGGTTTTTATCCTACATTGCACATCGTGGGTACGTAGGCATGAGACGACAAGTCTCTCCAAACACAAAAATCTTAAAAACAATTTCTCCTCTCATCTCCTCAATCACTTTTCAAGCAAACCTTTTCAGACCAAAAGCGATAGATATTTCAAAGGACTCCTATAGAGTACTATAGACGTTTTGGGTGCTAACACCTTCCCATTGCGTAACCAACCCCCTTACCTAGTCTCTCTTCACTTGTTCTTGTTTAGAGCTTGTGTAGCTTTTGTTCGCTCTTTTTCCTTTCCTTTTTGGATAAAATAAAAGTGCAGTGGCGACTCTTGCTTTTCGAGTTAAGTTAATCAATAGCTTACACTCACGATTTTGCCGCTACAGTCTCTAACCTATGTTATTCATACTACCTAACAATTTCTACACCTAAATGTCTACTTTAAATCGATTACTCGAAAATAACTCCGAAACTCTAAAATTCAAAAACTTACCGATTAAATTGAGATAGAGAGGATTTGGAGTGTCTTGATCGTTGTAGAAGTTGCTCTGCACCGAACTCGAGTGAAAAAAGTCGGGATTTGTGGGATTGAGAATTTGAGAGTTTGAGAGAGTTTGGTTGTTTGCAATATGAAAATGTAAAGAATGAGGGGAGGGAGAAGGTCTGGCGCGAATTATAATAGTTCCGGATCTGCAGATCATGGATTTTTCCTGATATGCACATCCGGAACAAATCAACGTTTTAAAAAAAAAATGGTGCGTCTGGATGTGCACATCCGAAATCAGAGGGCAAAAAAAAATTTCGCATAGTGTCTAAGAAACATGGGTGGTGTATTAAGAAATTGTCATATTTTCACTAAATTCATTTTTCATTTTCATTTTATATAAAGAATAGTTAGAGTCAATCTATAAAAAAAATGCCATTCCATTTTTATTAGTTAGCTTTAACCGATCACTATTAACATTTTAAATTGACATTTGAGACTTTTGCTTTTAATATATAAATATTTTTTAGAAGTATAAGGACCTCGATGGAAAATTTAAGGCATGTCTTATGAAAGATATCAAAGGAATGTTAAGTTTTTATGAAGCATCGTTTATGTTTTATGATGAAGAAATAATTTTGGATGAAGCAAATTCCTGCATTAGCTTCCACCTGAGACGAGGACTTCATGATGATATAACTGATTTTCTTTTTAAACAAGTGAATCATTTATTAGAGCTGCTAATACATCGTAGATTTCAAAGACTTGAAACCCGATGGTATATTGAGTCATACAAAAAAAAATGCAAATAAAGTGTAGATTGAAGTTGCTAAATTGGATTTTAACATTGTGCAATCAAATCTTCAACAGGATCTTATAGAAATGTCAAGGTAATTATACAAAAACAATAATCAATTTTTTATATCTTTTATTATTCTACATACATTTTACATCTAATTTTTTTCCTATCTTTGTCATTCTATCATATAAATCATAACTCTCTCTTCAAGGTGTACTTGCTTTCAATATTTCTTTTAAAATTTATGGGTTAATACCCCTTTTGGACCCTGCCATATAGGCCAAATCCCAAAAACAACCCTGTAAAAAAAAAAACACAGATTCCATCCCTGCCATTTGTAGATTCCCTCGTTTTGCCCCCTGAGTGAATTTGGTCAACCATATTGATGACATGGCGCTGCTTAGTTGGAATTTTATTTATTTTTTATTTATTTAATTACACACGTGGCATTTTTATTAATATTTTAATATTTAATATTTTTTTATTTTTTTTTATTTTATTTTATTTTTTATTTTTTATTTTTTTTATTATTTTTTTTTTTTTTTTTAAATTTTTTTTTATTTTTTTTATTTTTTTTTTATTTTTTTTTTTATTTTTTAAATTTTTTTTTTTTTTTTTATTTTGTTTTATTTTTTTAATTTGTTTTTATTATAATTTTTTTAATTTTATTCTTTTTTTTTTTTTTTTTCGTTTTTATTTATATATTTTATATATATATATATATATATATATATATATATTTTTTTTTTTTTTTCGTTTTTGGACCTAATTTTTATTTTTAATTCTATTTTAAACAAATTGTTCTTTTAAAAATTAGTTTCATTATACTAATCCATTTATTTCAATTTATTACCATACTAATCCATTTATTCTCATACTAATTTCAATTCAACAATACTTATGAGTGATTTATTACCATTATAACTTCACTCATCAACCATCTTTATAACCTCTCTCCACTTCTTTTTTTTTTCGTTACAATATTGTTTCATTTCTTCTCCATTGTTTTCAATACTCATCAACCATCCAAAACTCAATACAAAGCATACTCACAACACAACAATACCACACACCCTAATAAACAAGAATCTCAAGCTCTCATCACTCTCCACATCCTCATGAAAATGGTAACTTGCTACTGCCATGTTCACACCATAAGTTGGTAACTTACTATATCATTATCCTTACAGACAAACATTTGAATGTGAAAACGTCATTTATTGATGATAAAGTAAGCAAACAAAAACATCAAAGCCCTACAGACAAACATCACTACGTCTTGGGCAGAACGTAGGATTTTACACAAACAGAAAACAAAGGCAATTACTCTTGATGGGTCACTTGGATGACTTTCTCAGACGACCAATTGCATAGACTTTTACCGGGAGTGCAGGGGCGGATCCACTCATCCATGTCGCAATCACTATCCCCCTCATCATCAATGGCATTAACCCGATTAAAGAAGACACCAGCACTTGTGAACTGGACTGGACCATAAAACTTAAGAGGCTCTTGAGCTCGTCGGGGTGGCTTATATCCCAGTCCATAAGTATTCTGCTTCACCTGAACATTAATGACTTGGCCCCACTTCTGGGAATCACCAACTTCAACTACAGCGCGTGCATCTTTGAAAGAAGACATTGAAACTTCTGGCTGATTTACCACCTCGGGTTGATTAACCACCTCAGGCTGACTGATCACTCTTGGAGTGGACGTCACTGCCCCAGCACCATGGATCCACAGACTATCCAATAAACAACTATAGGCAGGTTGAATGTCCATGATATAGAAAGTGGCTTCAAAAATTTCAGGACCAACTTTGATCGGCAATACAATTTCTCCAAAAACGGACCTCTTAGAACCATCGAACGCGCGCATCACCAGGTCACTTCCCAATTAGGGTTGCTATTACCGACGCGATAATAGGGCACACACACAGCCTGCTATTACCGACGAGATAATAGGGCACACACACACAGTCTGCTATTACCTTACATTACATTCATATGTACTTATATATGTTACTTGTCAATCATATAACTGTTTTGAGATACAACATCCTTATCCTCCCCTTACATGCACATTCATATGTTCTTTGTACAAAAAATTGTTCATACCAAAGGATAATGATATAGTAAGTTACCAACTTATGGTGTGAACATGGCAGTAGCAAGTTACCATTTTCATGAGGATGTGGAGAGTGATGAGAGCTTGAGATTCTTGTTTATTAGGGTGTGTGGTATTGTTGTGTTGTGAGTATGCTTTGTATTGAGTTTTGGATGGTTGATGAGTATTGAAAACAATGGAGAAGAAATGAAACAATATTGTAACGAAAAAAAAAAGAAGTGGAGAGAGGTTATAAAGATGGTTGATGAGTGGAGTTATAATGGTAATAAATCACTCATAAGTATTGTTGAATTGAAATTAGTATGAGAATAAATGGATTAGTATGGTAATAAATTGAAATAAATGGATTAGTATAATGAAACTAATTTTTAAAAGAACAATTTGTTTAAAATAGAATTAAAAATAAAAATTAGGTCCAAAAACGAAAAAAAAAAAAAAAAATAAAAAAAAAAAAAAATATATATATATATATATATATATATATATATATATATATATATATATATATATATATAATATATAAATAAAAACGAAAAAAAATAAAAAAAAAGAATAAAATTAAAAAAATTATAATAAAAACAAATTAAAAAAATAAAACAAAATAAAAAAAATAAAAAAAATTAAAAAAATTAAAAAAAAAATAAAAAAAAAAATTAAAAAATTAAAAAAAAATTAAAAAAAAAATTAAAAAATAAAAAAATAAAAAATAAAAATAAAAAAATATTAAATATTAAAATATTAATAAAAATGCCACGTGTGTAATTAAATAAATAAAAAATAAATAAAATTCCAACTAAGCAGCGCCATGTCATCAATATGGTTGACCAAATCCACTCAGGGGGCAAAACGAGGGAATCTACAAATGACAGGGATGAAATCTGTGTTTTTTTTTTTTACAGGGTTGTTTTTGGGATTTGGCCTATATGGCAGGGTCCAAAAGGGGTATTAACCCAAAATTTATTAACTAGAATATTATTGAACCTTTGTATTAAAAAGTTGATTTGTATATACACAAAAAAGGTTTATAAATACACCATGTTTTTTATATACCACGTGAAATTTCGTTTTTGCTCCCAATTTCCAGAAATGTACATCCGAACGCACCTTTTTTTTTTTTTTTAATTTTTCAGTTTTTTCCGGATGTGCACATCAGGAAAAATTCCTGATCTGCAAATCCGAAAAAAATAAAAAAAAAATCCATAAAATCATTTACTTCTAAATATAATTAAATCCAATATAATTAAAATCCAATATAATTAAAATTAAAATGATTTTTTCAATATAATTAAATCCAATTTAATTAAATCCAATATAATTAAAATTAATATGATTTTTTTTCTAAATGATTAATATGGTATTTACTTCTAAATTATTTTTTTTTATATTGAAAAAATTAATTTAATTATATTGAATTTAAAATTATATGATATTTACTTCTAAAATTGGATTTAATTATATTGGTCATGTAGCGAGTTTTGATTTTACCCCCTGAAGTATTTAATTATAAGATATTTAATTATATTTACTTCCAAAATTAATTTTAAATATACTTCACCCCCGACCAATGTAGCGAGTTTTGGTGTTACCCCCTTGAAGTATTTTTTTTTATCCCCCTCACCAAACCAAGATTCTATTTTCACTCTCCCTATGCTGACTGGACGATGGAATCTGCACATGTGGCCTTGCTGACTAGATGGAATCTGCACATGTGGCCTTGCTGACTAGATGGAATCTGCACATGTGGTCTTGCTGACTGGATAAATTTTGAATTATTTTTTTTTATTTTTTAATTTTATTTTTATTTTTTATATATTAATTTTTTATTATGAATTATAAATTTGGTGTTTAATTAATTTTTTTTTTTTAATTTTCGTTTTGTTTTTAAATTAAGAAATATGTTATACAAAATATATATTAAATACATTGGGCTCATGGTCTATATACCTAGAGCCCATTTTCAATTCTATTAGGTTGGTGTGTGTTTGATATATAAATACTAATATTGTTATTAAAAAGATCAATGTGGGACTTCACATATCATTGGAAAAAGTTATGCTAACCTCTCCTTCATTTTCCTAAGCCTTCGACCACCTCTCTTCTTTTTAACTTTTCTCTCTTCCATTGACAGTCAATGTCATTCACTCTATTCAAATTCACCATAAATATAAACCAAAGATCCATTGACTTTATTGACACTTATTCTATCAAATGCACTATAAATATAAACTAGCATTTAGCATGTTGATATACTTGTAGTGGTGGGTCGCTTATTTAATGTTTAGCCTTTTGGTGAAAGTTGCATAATCACTGTGATTTACTCATTTTCCAAACATACACCTCAACAATGATTAATATACTTTGATTGAAATGAAAGTACTTTAAGTTTTGATTGGCTTCTTATTTACTGAACTTGTTAACATAATAAATTCATGATTCTTTCTTTATTTGAGAATAAAAGGTTCTTATTCCTCATCATCTAGATCCAAAAATGCAGACAAGCATGAGACACCATTCTCCACAGGAATTAATTTGCACATATTTTCCCTGCCACTGCTATGAAGTTAAATTAGCATCCTATATTTCATGCATCAAATACTTCATTTTTTTTGCAAATTTTTGTCACAGCAGGCTCTGTTTTGATAACATGGTTTCGTTAATGTGAGACATAGTTGGTGTTATGGCCTGAAATCAATGCAATTTTTTTTTGGCAAATTTGCAAAATTGAAATTTTTTTATGTTTGTAAATTACCTATTAATAAACATTTTGTTGTTGTTGTGCAGGGTAACGCATATAATCATTCCATTTCAGTATCACCATTCTTCAGATTTGAATTCATCATATCAGTTCAAGTTACACATTAGAACATTAGAACTTATGAATGGATTTCAGATGTGCATTCAAACTTAACACTGCATTGATAAACATTTGCCAGCTCAGTTTAAAATGAGAATTTTAGAATAATTTGCAACAACAGTTTTTCTAAGGCAAACTGAACTTCATTCATAACTTCAGTAGCATAAGAGAATTCTAATTCAACTAATTGTTGTCATCCAAACTCTAACCAACTTTTTTCCAGCTCATAATTTGTTCTCATGTAAGATGGTTGATTCCATGAATTAAATAGTTTGAGGAGAGTGCAGTAGGCTTTGGTGGATGTTAACAGTGAGAGAGTATGACTCTTGCTTGCATCACTGTTTGTGGTTGATATCTCTGGTTTTTGTCCCACATCGGATAGTTTTGCAATGAATTTAGTGTATATATTACTTACATGTACATTAGATTGTAAATGAAATATTACATGTGCCAAAAAGAGTGCTATTGGAAAGTGGCTTATGTCTATTGGTCTTGGCCTAATTTAAATAATTTTTAAAATAGCAATTTAAAAAAAAATATTATTTGGTAAATTTAAAATAATAATTCAAAAAAAATATTAATAGAAATAATTTAAGAAAACGTAAAAAAAATATTTAAAAAAAGAAAAAAAAACTAAAAATTAAATAAATAATTAAATTATAATCTAAAAAATGACCTGTGGATTTAAAAAAAATTCAAAGATAAAAAATGCCACGTTGGCTCCCCCTTTGATAGATTTCATTGCACAGTAAGCGTAATAGTGACAATAGGGTGTCAGAAAATGGAATCTGGATTTTATAAGGGGGATCATAAAAAAATTTCTTAAGGGGGGTAAATCAAAACTCGCTAATATGACAGGGGGTAGAAGGCATTTATCCCTTAAAATTATATGGTATTTACTTCTAAATTATATGGTATTTACTTCTAAATTATAATTAAAATTATATGGTATTTACTTCTAAAATTAATTTAATTATATTGGATTTAATTATATTGAAAAAATCATATTAATTTTAATTATATTGGATTTTAATTATATTGGATTTAATTATATTGGATTTAATTATATTGAAAAAATGATATTAATTTTAATTATGTTGAATTTTAATTATATTGGATTTAATTATATTTAGAAGTAAATAATTTTATGGAATTCTTTTGATTTTTTTCGGATTTGCAGATAAGGAATTCTTCCGAATGTGCACATCCGAAAAAAACTGAAAAATTTTAAAAAAATGGGTCGTCCAAATTTGCACATCCGGAACGCAGGGGTATTTTCGTCAGCGCGCATGGTGCCTAAGAAGGTTGGGTGGTGTGGTAAGAAATTTCCTACACAAATTTGTTACTTTTATTTTGAATTTTGTCAATTTTAAAATATATCATTAACTAATTTTTTTTTATTTAAAACTCTTAATTTCATTTTAGTTACATTATACAAATCTTATTAAACTTTGGCTCAATTTCATTTTTATACATTAATGAGGGTGGTGGAAGGGAATGAGACTAGCTTCAAGGTTAGGCTTTGGTCGTGACAGGTTAATGGAATGTTTTTTTCTGTCTGTTGGAATGGCACCCTTAGAGCATCTCCAACCGTGAATCCATTTTTGGGTTCTTTGTGGGACCTATTAAGCCACGTCAGCTTAAAGCAACTCAACTAGTTTTTTTCTCCAATGGTGCAACTCTGAAGAACTCATATTGGGTCCCACAATTTTTCTTTATATATTAATATTTTATTCATATTAAATTTTATATTAATTAAAATAATAATTTTAATTATTTAAATTAAAATTGATATAAAATAAATAAAATTCAAATTAAACTTATAATCTAAAATGATAATTAAAATTAATCTCAAATACATGATATATAATTAAAAACAATAAAAATAAATAACATCACATAATTAATCAAACTTAAATTTCATCATCTTCATGTTCAAAACGTTCCCAAATATACTCGACTAGATCTCCTTGTAGTTGACGATGGACTTGTTTTTCACGAATACTTGCTCTTATTTGTAGTCTTGTTGCAAGATTCGGATGAGGACCGCTAAATGTTTCAGTTGTTGAGTTGTTGATATCCATATTATCATAAGAGTAATCAAAATTACCTCCATATGTATGTCGTTCGTCTTCCACAATCATGTTGATACGAACTTTTTTTTAAGCTCAAATTCGACTCGTTATGAGTTCACGAGCAACTCGGTTCGACTCATTAGGTTCATCTCATTAGGTTCAGCTCATTTGCTTCACGGACTTAAAAACCATTTTTTAAAGTCTATTGTTTTTAATATATTTGACATTTTAAATTAATATTATTTTAAAATAAAGTATTGAAATAAAATAAAAGTTATTAGATTGGAATTTAACTTTGTCTAAAAAATATACTAATTCAAAAATTAATTAATTTATATAATGCTAATTTGATTTGTATAATTATTTTTAAAAATATTTTGCTCACTTGAGAATATAAATTATCAATTAACATTGTTATATTAAAATAATATAAAGCGAAAATTTATATTAAATCTTTTATCCTACTCTTAAAGACAATATAATCATTCTCATATATAATCGAGTTGACTCATGAACCTAACGAGTCAAACTATGTATAGCTCAAGTTCAACTCATTTAGTTAACGAACTTAGTTTGTCGCTCATATTCAGCTCATTAGGTTCATGAACCAAGTTCAACGAATTAATTGTCGAATCGAGTTCCGAACTATTTTCGAGTTGGTTCGGTTCATTGTCAGCCCTATCGACGACCACCACATCAATGTACTTGATGACATAGATCGATATGGATGAGTGACATGGAAATTTCATTTAATGTGATCTCTGAATCATGCCAATTTCCAGCTGTTCCATCTGAATTCTTTATTGAGATCAAATTGAAGTTTGGAAATTCAATATTTGCACAAAAGATACAGAAATGGTTATAACAATAATAGCCTCATAAGCTTTGTTTCTGCAGATAATCTTAACATAAAGTCTGTATCGATATCAAAACAATATTATAAAACATAAAGAATGAGTGACTCCCACTAATCTTGGAAATACTTAGTGACAACAATCATATGAAATACCTTATATGTCAAGTATTTGATTAGTAAGTCAACTAGCATAAAATTTCTATATATATGTTCTATCATTCAACAACAACAACTTATAACTTAATGAACTTTATAAAATAGTTGTTGAAACATTATCTGACAGACTTATGTCACAATATAGCCCGAGTTGTCTTTTAAAAGCTTTTACTATATGCAACCAAGTGACATAAATACTTATAGTCATTTCTTGAGTTAGGATGCTCATTATATATAGACATCTAAAAGGACCAGAGTCGAACATCCTGATGATCTCCAAATCATTCGATCTCTAATATGTAAGCACAAGCTTTTTTCGTTCTTTATAACAATCCTTATGGTTGCCTCATTTCAACAATTCAAAATTTAAATTTTCGTATCTACCAAATGATCTCATTATATATACGCTCATTCCTAATGCATATACATAAGATTCCCAAAAACCAAAAAAGTATAAAAAACTTAATTTTCTAAATTTTCCAGATTCTTTTATTTTGGACAATGATTGAGATTTAATAGTCTCCCTTGATAATTGAGACATACCCTAGTTTATTGTCTTTCATGTCAATTTTATTTTCAACTTTATTGATATATACATAAATCTTTTGTGCTAACTGGATGATACCTTGAGAATAATCTTTAAGTATCTAAATACCTAATACAAAAGAGGTGTGTCTAAGATCTTTCATCGCTAAACTTTTGTTATAGATTTCTTGGTTTCACACAATAATCATATATCATTTATGACTAAATAAAATAAAATCGACACATTAAACTAGGAATATAAACTTACTCTCATTGGACTTGTAAAACTCAATAATTTTTCATAATAGACATCTCAAAACCAAACGAGACAATTACCTTATGAAATATTGTGGTATCACTAATGAGACAATTTGTTTAACTCATAAATATATTTTGTCTGTTCGCAAACCATTAACTTTGTATCTATTGACACAAAATTTTCTCCTGTTGCACCATATTATATTTCTTAATGTCGCTATTAAGAAACACTAACTTGATATCCATCTTATGAAGCTCCAAAAATTATAACAAGTAACAAGTGTCACTACTATCATAATAGAGTATTTCAATCATACCGAATAAAATTTCTCTTCTTAGTGAATTCTTTATGACACTCATGCTCTAGTTCTTGAGGATGTTGAGTTTGATCTTCCAGAATTAATTTCTTAATTTAATTGAGAGAAAGAACAATAAAATTCATACGAGGGTCCAAATTTGCTATATAAATAACAATTATATGAATTGAGTCAGAACCAATTATTTCCCACTCAATTTTGTTCTTTGACCATATCTCTCCCCCATGCTCAATATTCTCAAGACACATTACAAAATTTGTCTCAAAATATTCTTTAACTTGGGACTAAAGTTTATATTTCTCAAATTTTTCAACAATTCTAGATTGTCACAAGTCATAACTGAATTAACTAGAATAATATTTGAATTTAAAAGACAAATTGAATTCATCATTAAAAAAAGTTATCATATTAAAACAAAACATTACTCATTCATCAAATTATCTTTTAAATGCAAATTTAAGCTTATAATGACAATCTAAAATAAATTAAAATAAATATCAATCTTTACCAAATCTGTGCCCTTTAAATTGATATATATATTTCAACACCATTGAATATTTGTCAGTTCAAATCATATTTTCTTAGTATTCTTTATTTTCCCTTATCCTTTGAGGTATTTACCGAATGAGCACTATTTTATTTTCTCTTACTTCAATCTTTTCTTTATTGCACACTTTATGAAATTATTCTATTAAAGAATAATTTTTAACTTTAATAGTTATAAACTTAATTGTGCAAAGAGAATATCATATGCTAAATTTTCGACAAAGTCACATAATTGACGAAATTATAGTGCTTTAGCAAGATTAAATAATTTCATAATGCACTTCAAATATTTTCTTTGCTTAATAATCTTAATGAAAAGTCATCACTCCAATGAGAGTTTGACTTTCGCTTTATTGCTTTAGAAGCACTAAAATTTAAGCAAAGATAATATGGAAAAATTTATGTCATCTTAAATAACATCTCTAATGTTTCTGGATTGCAATGATTTAAGATCATAGACCTGTGTAATTTGGAGTGCACTCACTTTTAAAACTTGAGTCTCACTTTAAATATATTAAGTTCTGAAATAATTTAAGTTTCTCCGTCCTTATGTAAGGTCTAGATCCAAGAACATAATTTTCATATTTTATTCCTAAAAGTTAAAACTTTTGAGAATCAAAATCTAACTTATTTTGCATATACATAAACTATATTACTTTATAGATAACAAAAAAATGTACTCACCAAAATACCAAGTGCATCATTCATGTCAAGTCTTTAGACAACAACATCAATTGCTAGTGGTATTTTGTTACAATGATCAAACATTGACAATTAATATTGATAAACAATAAATCTTTATAATTGTCACATGTTTACCATCATAGGTGTGAATGTAATCTACTAAATACTTTCATGAGTTTACGTTCACACGACTTTATTAGACACATCAATAAATTATTATAGAGACATGCAAACATTTAATTGTAAATTATAAGACAAGAACAAGATACCAAACGCACCATTAATTCACACTCTTTGATTGCCAAGAATTAACTGCAAGCGGTACTCTCAACGTAATGATCAAATATTGGTAATAAGTTCTGTCAGATAATGTGCGTCTTTGACACCAACCATTACCCACATGGAAAAAAACTTATTAATTTCCACATATTCACCATCACATGTATGTAATTATCCGGCCAAACAGTGTCTTCCTTTGGCCGACTATAACAGCTTGCATGAATAATTCCATTATACATCTTTTGTAATTTCAACTGAATCAAATATACGCAACAGAGGTTACTTTTACAACTTGTTGTTTCAACCAACTCAATCAAAAAATTACTAGACAATTTAATAAATTAAATGGGAAAAAAGTCTTAAATTTACAAGGCACTACCCATAAAATGTAGGTCGGATTCATAAGCTTTATCGCATTCCTCATAATCATAAGATTACTTAGCGACCCTTAATGTGAGAACAAACTCACAAAAAAACAAGAAATATCATGAAATAAAATAAAAAAATTATTGTAGAAACTTAATAACTATAAAATTCAAACATCATAATCATGCTATAAACCAAATATTCAATTTCAATTCAAATAAAAATTGAACCTTTATATATAGTAAAAATATTATTTCATGCTAAAATTGATTCACAGACATACTTAATGACTCTTTGAATAAATGAACAATTATTCTAGAATCAAAGTTTCCAATAAAAATAATAAATAATAAATGAAACAAATCTTCACATGCTTATAAATAAACCATAAATATAGAATTCAAATTTTCTAAAATTTAAAGAGTCAAAACCTTAATTTAGTACTTACCAAAATCGGGTCATAATATTTTGAGATTCACTATTAAGTGTTATATAAAGGTAATTGATCTTCCAATAAATTATATATAATAATCAAATTAAATATATATAACAAATTCACATATGCACCAAATAATTCTTTAAATAAATTATTTTAGAATCAATAAAATCAATTCTAAAATTCAAAGTACCTAGAAGTTAAAGAATCTAATCTTTAGTTTACCTTATAATTTTGAGACATTCACAATATTCAAAAAAATTCCACAAATAATATATAGTAACTAAATATATATTAAACAAATTAGTATTTGTCTTATCTCTCAAAATTCTAAATTCATGTGGAGAATTTTTATGAATCAAATTGAAAAATAAAAAAATAATTAAAAAATAAAATAAAAAGATTCGATAATAATTTTTTTTTTTTTAAAATTCAAAACCAAGAATCAAATTACCAAAATAAGATTTAAATTCAATTTTTATCTTGACATGAATATATATTTCTAAATATATTGATCGTACCTGATCAGAAATGGATCGGTGGCCAGCAACACGTCGTGAACTCCTTTAACCGTCGGTGGTGGTGAAGAGGTGGGGGTGTACCTGCAAGGTACTCCGATGCCAAAGTCAGAGACGGAGTAAACAACGCAAGTACAGAGAGAGTGTAAAGAATCGAATACCTGACCCTCTAGTGAAACAGGGTATTTATAATGTGCCCTCAGTGCATGGCCAACTGTTACTTTGCATTGGGTTGTGTTGCAAGGCCCAATATGAGTAACTGCCAGGGATTACCTGGCGTAGGGAAGACCAGCACGTGGTCTTCGCCCTGGATCACATGCCCCATGATATTCGGAAGGTGGGCTGACTAGTTCTTGCGAAAGTGGGTAGTTTCCTGATGACGTGTCCCTGCGTGAGGGCACGTGGAGTCCGTGGGGGGGACGTGTGAGAGCTCCCCAGTCATGCAGGTGGGCTGAACCTCAATTGGGCCCTCCCCGACGTGGACTTGGGTTGGGTTGTGCCCGACGGTGGGCCAGCTTAGGCCAAGTCCATAACAAGAGCCCCCTAAGTCGTTGCTTCGAAGTAGAGGAGTAATGACTTAAGAGTCAGTCCAATCGTCGGGGACCCGTCCAGTGGAGGAGTCTGCGTGCCCGAAACACCGAGCTGGTGGTTGATGCGTGTGACCAGGAGTAGGAGATGTTTGACGAGACAGGAGTTCGTGGGGATGTTTGTCCGTCAAACGTTTTATAGGCCACCTCTCTCATGGGCATGTCTCCGTTTGGTGTGTTGTTCGATGATGTGAGGGAGGCTGAAAGGAACGTGCGTGCCCGGCCTGCGGGCACGAAGGGGAACTGAGAGGGCGCAGACGACATCTTCAGCGCCACGTGTCATGCGTAATTAATGCCTAGGGCGACTATGCGTAGGGGCACTTGAGTGCCTAGGGTTGCCTCGCTTCCCGTGCTAGGATTATAAATAGGGAGAGAGCCCCTTTCATTTTCATGTTTTCCTTTAGACTGATCAGAGTTTTTCAAGTCCTCCTAGTTCTTCAGCCCGTCTCCGTCGTCAACGCTGCCGTCGTCAGCTTCTCCTCATCGTCTAGATCTACATTCTTCAAGTAAGTTTTCGTCATGTTTTTCTAGTATTATGAATTATTTGTTGATTTTCCGGGGAGGACATAGGATTTTAGGGGGCGTATGAATGTTCCGTCAACTTTCATGAAGTGTCCGATGGAACTATGAATTTTTCGGCCGTGTTCATGAAATTTCCGGCCAAGTCGCCGGGAAGTTCATGAGGATTCCGGGAACTTCACGAATCTCCTGATGAATGTCCCAAGGACCTGTGATGAAGGTCTCGCGGAGCTGCAATGAAGGTCACGGGGAGCTAGGATGAAGATCTCAGGGAGCTTTGCTCCCCGCAAGCGTACGAGAATCGCGAAGAGGTCTCTGTCGAAGATTCCTTCGCGTCCATCGGGGTATTCTCGTGGGAAAAACCTCCTTGTCGAGGAAGCTAACTGCGTCATGTCGACGGGGGTTCCCCGTGGATGAGTCTGTCCGTTGAGGAGAGGCTCGCAACATTGTGTCGAGGATAATTTGTCTGGGGCTCCTCATCCCTCTCTTCGCCCTTTCACTTGATTTGCAGTGGAAGGTTGAATTTGATCTCGGAAGTCGAATTCACCGTTTTCCTCTACTTTTCAGGTAAAATGATCGTGAGGCTCGAGGGTGTTATCCACATTGACGACAAGCCCGAACTCGACGCGCCCGTCCAGTAGCCCAGAGCCAAACGAGTCCGCACGCCCGAGGATTGGGCCGAGGATGAGCCTCTTAATGTCGGGTCGCACTTTGCCGTCGACGACACGGATGCTTTCGCGACCGTCGAGGATATCGCCGTGGGCTCTTCTCCAAACTGGATGGTTTACAAACCCAAGGAACAACATTGTATCTGCTCGAGATTTAGGGGGATGAGGTTCCCGATGTATGAGTTCGCATTCAGGGACGCGTGAATCCGTCTCCCTTTCAGCGATTTTCAGAGGGGGGTGTTCCACTAGTTGCGTTTGGCGCCTTCCCAGCTTCACCCCAACGCACTAGCGTTTGTGCGGGCATCCGAGCTGGTGTGTGAGCATCTTGGTGTCGGGGCTACACTTCCCCTGTTTTTATGTACTTTCCATCTACAACGGTCATCCGTTAATGGTCGGCATAGATGGGTATCCTTGAAGCAGCCAAGGAAACTGTTCAAGGCATACCAGGATTCTGTCCGCAGCTTCAAGGACAGGTTTTACGTTGTCAAACACGTTTCGCATGCGGCCGTCGACTCCTTATACAACCTTGTGGTCGACGAGGCTGAAGAGGAGAAGCTGGTGTCGAAGTGTCCCCTCGAGTAGGAGAAGGAGCACTTCAAGGGGAGTACAAAAAGTTATATTGTGAAGCACGACGACCGTGAGTCATATAAAAAGATAGTCGACTTTGTCACCGACTTCAGCCCTGCCAAATGCGTTAACAAGGATTTCATCATCGACGATCGCAGGGAAGTTTGTAGTGAGCCTCGATTTATTAACACCAAGGCCCTTCTCGAATACGAGGCCCACGAGGAAGCCCTGATATTCTTAGGTAGTGATCTCTCGCTTAGCTCCGGTGTCTGCCCCTTTTCTCTTTCTTTGTACTGACTTTTTCTGTTCTCTGTCGCAGGCCAAATGTCGAACGTACACGAATGCATCATAAATCTCGCGGCCACCAAGGGTGCGAAGAAGACCAAAAGTTGAGTCGGTCAGGTTCAACAGATGGCGAAGGGGTCAGCGACTACTCTTCCCTCCAGTGCAGCTAATCTCCTCCCCTACAGGAGACCCCCTCGAAGAGGCCACGAACCGAGGGCCCTATAGTCGACGATCTCGAGGAGAGTGCGCCCGTGGAGAAATTTATACTGCCCTCTTGCCATCTCCAGCGGGATTTTGTTTCCGGGGTTAATTCCCCTACTATGGCCGAGGTTGAAGCCAGGGCGATCATGGGGGTCGAGAGGGCGGCTAGAAAGAAGACACTCATAGAGGATATGGCCGCCATGATGAGGATCTTCGAGACGGCCCTGGTCCAAAATGATGAAACTAGCCCCGCCTCTGAGCTGCAAAAGTTGCGAGATGAGAACGTTGTCCTCGAGGCAGAGAAGAATAAAGTGGAGAGTGATCGGCAAGAGGTTCAGGCGAGGCATGAAGCTTATGTGCACCTTCTCCATGACATGAATGAGATGAAGCAGGAGTTGAAGAAAACCAAGGAGGAGCGGGATAGCCTTCGTACCAAAGTCACCGAGCTAGAAGTTGCTGCCAAGCTTGCCGAGGACGAGACGCATAAGGAGAAAGCTCTCGTGTCCCGTGGTATTCTAGTCACCCGGATCCGGGAGCTCAAGCAAGACTGCTTGGAGGCTCTTGAGGTGGACTTCAAAAGCGCTTTGGTACAAGTCCAGGTCGAGAACCCAGGGGTCCAGCTTGTCCTTGAGAGGGTCAGTCCCTTCCACCAAGTAGTCGATGGCAGGGTGGTCATCCCTGGGGAAACTGACGAGGGGTCTGGTTGAGGTGATGGGGAACCCCGGCTTGAGAAGGAGGCAATTGTTTAATTTTCCGTTTAGTTGTTGTGTTCGGCCTGTGCGCCATTTTTTGGTTATTGTTCTGTACGGCCTACGTGCCATGATTTTGTAAAGTTTTTGTAATGTTTGAACAATGTGCTTTGCTATCTTTAATGAATTGTTTCTTTGCCTTTAGATATGTTCAAATTGTGTGCGTGCTGCTTGAATGTGGTTTTACATTTGCATATTTTTGTTCAAGTATTTGGGGCCTTTACTTGACGTTATTGGTCCTCGCCAGTGTAGGGAACTAGTCGAGCGGTCGGAGTCAGATTCCGACTTTCAACGAAGCTAAGAGCTCGATCGAGGTCTTTGCTTCGAGGTGTGAACTTCCCATCGCGAGCTAGGCATTCTGCCTAGTTGGTACGGCAACTGTGGAGCTCGGTGGAGGTGTCCCCGTTGGTTAAAGAGTTCACTCACACACACAAGAGCAGGCTCTTGTCTTCTTGTTTCGAGTTTTAGGAGTCGCGCTTGTACCTTAGCGCGCTCCCGTGGTCGCGATGCGAATAGATCGCGGGCAGTGTTTAATTGTAGTATTGTTTAAGCTTTTTAGTGTTCCATGGTCGAGCAAGTTCCTCCCCGTGTAGGTTTTCAAGGTAGTAGGCTCCTGTCCCCATTTTCGCGCAGATGCGATAAGGGCCCTCCCAGTTCGCGACGAGCTTGCCTTCGCGCGAATCTTTCTGGTTCCTTCGTAGGAGTAAGGTGCCCACCTGAAATTCACGTTTGATGACTTTGTTGTCATAACACAAAGTTATCTTCTGTTTGAGTGAGGCTTCGCAGAGGGATGCCCCCGATCGAATCTCTTCGACTAAGTCGAGCTCCTCCCTTAGTCGTTGACCTCCTTGTCAAGGGGAGACTCAGTCCTCCTTGAGGGTTCCCTTATTTCTACTAGAATTACTACCTCGGTTCTGTAGGTCAGTCGAAACGCGGTTTCCCCTGTAGTTGAGTGTGTGGTCGTTCTGTAGGCCCAGAGCATGTTGTGCAACTCCTCAACCCACCTTTTCTTGGTGTCGCCCAGTCTTCATTTTAGACCTCGCAGGATCACCCTGTTCGCGGCTTCGGCATGCCCGTTCGTTTGCGGGTGCTCGACCGACGTGAAGTGTTGCTTCGTGCCCCGCTTCTTGACGAAGTCCTGGAAGTTCTTGTCGGTGAATTGTGTCCCGTTGTCGGTGACGATAGCTTGGGGTATGCCGAACCGGGCAAGTATATTCCTCTTGTAGAAACAAAGTATGTTGTGGGTCGTGATTTTGGCCAAGGCTTCAACTTCTATCCCCTTAGTGAAGTAGTCGACGCCGACTATCAAATACTTGTTCTGGTACGACCATATGGTGAAGGGCCCGAGGATGTCCATCCCCCAACAGGCAAATGGCCACGGGGATGAGAGCGTTTTGAGCTCACTGGGCGGGGCCAGGTGCATGTCCCCGTGTCGCTGGCATTTGTCACACTTCTTGACGCGCTCCTTGGCGTCTTGCTGCATGGTGGACTAGTAGTACCCTGCCCGTAATGCTTTACGGGCTAGGGACCGTCCACCGAGGTGTTACGTATTGATCCCCTCGTGGATCTCTTGGAGTATGTCGGGGACTTTAGACTCCTCAACACATCTGAGGAGAGGGATAGAGAAACCCTTCCAATATAACTTGTCCTCGACGATAGTATACGAGCAGGCACGTCGCCTGACTACGCTGGCATCCTTGGGGTCGTTGGGTAGTTTCCCTGTGCTGAGGTACTCGTATATCGGGGGTCATCCAGGAGTGACCGTCGCTGATTGCGTTCACGTCGGCGGTCGAGGTGGGTTTCTCGATACTTGGTCGTGGAAGCACTTTGTTGTACCCCAAATTTTACCCCTTAGATGTCATAACATCTTGCATTAGCATTCAGATTCAATCATGTGCATTGTCAACTAACCACTCCATTTTGCAAGTTTGTTTGCTTGGTATGAAAGCCAGGGTTTGCACAGGAAAAAGAAGCAAGATCATCAGAGGTCATTCAAGTGCATTCACAAGTGAAATTAGGGTTTTGACTAAAGCTTTAATCTTTGAGATTTTGATCCAAGATGAAAAATCCAAGTCCTCAATCCATTAGGGCATGTCTCATTGATGAGTTAAGACATGAGAGATCAAGTTCTAGGAAGTTCCTTGCAAAGGAAGCAATGTTTAGTTCATGAAACTTTTCAAATGTGGAGATTTCACTACTTGTGCCAAAATTGAAACAGTCATAACTTTCAAACCGCACATCCAAATTGAGTGACTCAAAGCTCAAAGGAAAGCTTTTTCCATGAACTTCAAAGTGTATTAGAGGACCTCTTTTCAAAAAATTCATGGCTTTTAAGTTATGAGACTTGGAAGATAAGTTGCCTTTGGGACTTAGTGAAATTTTAGTCATTTTCACCCTAATTTTCATCCAACTTTAACCCAATTTTTCACATAGTTACAAGCCTCAAATCAAAAATCTTTGGGCATGAAAGTTGTTCCTTGTTCTTCAAGCTTTCCAAGCATGTGTAGAACTCCTCATTTGGATAAACCAATCTCAAGTTATGATGTTCTAAAGTTTGGTGTTTCAAATGAAAAAGTTTCATGACTTAGAATTTTTAAGTTTCTTTTGGACAGCATGGTGTGCACGAATTCATGACATTTTTTCTCACAATTCCAAACTCCATCTCAAGTTGCATCCCAAATGAAAGTTGCTCTATCAAATGCCTACTTTACATAGGATCAAAAATCTCAAGAGTTGGGGAAGTCTTCATCAAGATATGGTGCACTAAAGTGGACAAGTTTGAAATGTTGTACACACTTAGAAAATTCAGATTCACTAACACTTTGCTATAATCTTGGTCACGATTTTTCACATGTTTTTGGGCTCGATCCCAATTTGTCTCCAAAATGGAATTTGCTCTATTATATGATCTCTTCCCAAGGAATCAAAAAGCATGTCATTTGGCCCATTGGCTGAAAGATTATCTTGTGCCAAAGAGAGGAGCACGGTTTAGTTTTAGAATATAACCTTGTTTCATTTTGAACTACAAATTGAACCAAATAATCCAAGTATTATCATACTGGTTTCTTTTCACAACCCTTGGCGTGTTGTCTCCCCATGGGGATCACAAACATTTCCTTTTTGAGCTTTCACTTTTTATGACACAACAAAAGAGGTTTTGATGCATATATTATATGGTGAAACATGACAGATCTGCACTCTTTTCCACTACCATTGCTCAGCCGTGTAGCATGTTTTTCTCCAAGGAATTGACCAAGTTTGAAGGTCCTTGCAAACCCTAATTCTTTCCCCTCAAGACAAAGCAACTGTCCATTGGATCTTCCATGGTATTAACCAACTGCTTCTCCTATAACAGGAGACATTTTCTCCTTGTTTAAGCACAAAGTACCAACACAAGAACACACTTCACAAGTTATCACATGCTACCCTAAAGAGAGAGCTCGTGAGAATACCATCCACAACCCCTTCTCTTTCTTTCTCCTCAGCTCATAACCAACAAAAGAGCAACATAACACCGACAATTCACACAAAAGTTCCAGAACATCACCACCGCTGTCCAAAACCAAGAAAAGGCTCGTGAGAATATCACCACGCCAAGAATCAGAACAAGATTCAACACTCCCTCATTATCTCTCTTTGTGTATTACCAATAATCAACATCAGAACATCAACACTACAGAATACACCACTTCTGCACATCACAAACCTACCACAAGGGAGAGAGAATTCGTAAGCAGTCAAGAGGAATAGGAGTTACACTTTCTGTTCGAGGATCTTGGCATACCACCATTTTGGAAAGGAAAGAGAGCTCAGACAGTTGTATCTTCAAGCTTCCAAGTGAAGAGGCAGTGGACCTTCTCCACTTGGTAAACCTCATTCTATTCTTTCATACTCATAATTCCATGATTTCATGTCCAAGTTTTGAATGATTTTGAATGCTGTTATCTTGTTCACATGTTGTTTTTATGGTGGTTTGAATGGATAATAAGAACCTCTGCGTGAATATATGTTAATACATTAGCAATAGGTTAACTTTGTCTCAGCTTAGACACATGACTTTCACGTGCATTTTCTCCCTGTTTAAGTGGTTGTTTTAAATGGATCGAGGTCTGGTGTTGTTCTAATAAATGAACCCTACATGATGGTATCTTATTTCATGGTTTTTGCTTGAAAACTGGGTGAGAAAATGATTAGACAAGGTGAGCATTAGCCAGGGTTGTTGTGCTGGTTTTTCCCGATAATTTTAAGTTGATTTGCATGGTGCATGAAGAAGAATAAAGCGTGGCAGATTGTGATTGGATAGGGCGTTGTTCTTGTCTTTTAGTCACTAAAATACCAAGTGACCAATTGATAACCATGTCACATTAAATCTTTGTACACTGTCACATTTTGTTTTGTTCATTTGGCTGATGTTTATTCACTTGGGTCGTGGGCTTTATCATTCGCTAATGACACCCCCTCAATCAAAGGCCCATGTGCAGAACAACTCCACCTTAGTTCATGCTAAGTTTACCAGCCGCACCCCCCCTTTGTGTTCTAATTCCACACAATGCTTTATTTTCTTTTTCTTATTCCATTTTAATTAATTTAAAATATTATCTTTTACTTAAAAATCCCCAAAAAATTCATGAACACTTTTCAATTTTAATTTGATTTTCCATCATTTTTATTTTTATTTTCAATTTTATTTTATTTTTGTATTAATTTCTAAAATTACAAAAAACATAAATAAACTTTTCCTTAAGCCTTGAATATATCTTTGAAAAACCACTTGTTCCTTGAGAATTTTGTGATGGTCCTTGGTGCACGAGAGAGTTATTTGAGAGGTTTCTTTGATTTGTATAAGGATAGTCCGTTAGGGTTTCTGCTTGTACTTTGTTGCTTAATCCCTTGCCTTGGATATTTTGCTTTTGATTTCAAACTTAAAGATATCATCTTTATCATACATATGTGTGCTCATTTGCTCATGATTGTTGTGAATTATCTCACTATCCCTTGCTATATAAATGTTTGAATCATACTTTTGAGTTGGATCATGTTTAATTATTGTACATCCCTTTGAGTTCTTACACTCATTTTTATTCATGCAATTTCTTTCCCTTGTAACATTCTTGCTCATAAGAAGTTGCTTTCCTCCCCTCCTTCCAAAGGAAAGTCTCTCTATTGACCTCAAAAGTCATAGATAGCTCATTACCTCTCTCCTTGACCTCATAGTCATAGGATTCCCTCTTGACCTCATAGTCATAGAGCCATCATCTTTTCCTTGACCTCATAGTCATATGATCCTTTCCCTTGGCCTCATGAGAGCCATTTCCATCACAACTTAGAATTAAGTTAGAGTTCTTGGACTCTATGTGAGACTCATCACTTTGAGTATTCACTTCACCCCATTACAACTTAGACCTAGAGAGTTTCTTAAACTCTATATGAGCTCATACTCATTTCCCCTTGGAACTTTGGCCATAGTCAATGGTTCCTCATCCTTAGTTAGGTGAACTACGGTTGCTCTGATTCTTTAGTCAGATACGTAGGCACAAGATGCGACGTCTTGGCGAGCAAACTTAATGTACATACCCTTAGGTCTTTACCTTTAGCAGATATCTTAGCAAGCAAACATAGTTTAACACAAACTAAACAAGAGGTTCCTGTAGAGTACTACAAATATTAAGGGTGCTAATACCTTCCCTTAGTATAACCAACCCACGAACCTTAGATCTCCCCCTTTAGGTTTTTCTCGATCTTGAACCTTTCCTTTGGATAAATCAAAGTCGGTGGTGAATTCAAAGAAATGCGATGCAAGTTAATTAATAGCTTGTTATCTGATTCTCATCGCAACAAAAATGGCGACTTCACTGGGGAAATAATTATTTTTGAGGGTTAAGCCCACCTTGTTTTTGCTTGTGTTATTTATGCTTGTTTGCTATATTTGTACATATCTGTATATATTTGTATACCTGTTTTGCTTGGGATCTTCTGTGTGCAGGGTGCTACTATTGAGTGGTGAGATAAGTCCTAACCCGAACTTGAGAGCACTTATTATAGGACGATGGTATATTCAAGGAGGCTTTGAGGGAGTCGATTCCCAAAGAAGTTGACTTGAGACACCATCACTCAGTTGAGGCCCTCTTGAGAGTCTAGTCATGTTGAACGAGTCAATTCGTGAAAACGTGCTACTCTCGACATAGGTGCCGTCAAAACTGAGAACCGTAGTTACCTCCAAACACCACTTGGCCTTTTAGGATGTAGTGCGGTGACCATGAGGGAGTCTATTTCTGAAATGGTTGTCACGCGATACTACACTCAGACGAGATTCTCTTGAGAATATTATTGATTACCGAGTCATTCGGGAAGTCGATAATATCCGAAAGATGGATTGTCGACTCTGGGAACTTTTTAGAACCCTGATCTGCAGATGAAAACCCATAGTACACACCTTTTGGGATGGGTAGACCATGACTCCATGCTCGTGATCTTCAAACCTAAACCCTCTCTTGTGTGCTTGTGCATATTTGTGAATACCTGAATATGTGTGTTTGTGCATACATTTATACATTCATGATAGCCCTTTGGTTTCAAGGAACTCAGATGTTTGTTTCCTTTGTAAAGATCAATAGAGATTATGATTTTAAAAATAAAACTCCTCAGTTTTTCCCAAAATTTTTGCAACTTGTCTTTGAGTTCCTTGAAACCATTTGGTTTGCATTTGCATTTCATGCGCATTCGCATTTCTCAGTCTTGAGTCTCTTCCTCTGTGTCTGAAGGATACCTAGCACCTATTCAAGACAATGGCGGCAATGAATGAAATTCTGAAGAACCAGGAAGACCTGGAAGAGGAGGTCAGAATCCTCAAATTCCAGATGAATTGGGTTTTGAAAACTTTGCAAGCTCTAATGAGGAAGGAGGAGCACGCTCACCCAGTAGCTCCTAGAAAAGTTGTTAGTCCATCACCCTTTGTGGCTCCTCTCACTCAAGGACCTCCTCAGTATCAAAGGTCAGACCGCCGTCAACCGCGTCATCATGCACGACCAAGGCCAAGAAAGCCAGAGAGGCACTTCTCTTCGCTGCCCATGTCATACAGTGAGATTTTACCAGTCCTGATAGAAGGTGGATTGATAGTGCCAAAGGAATTAGAGCTAGTCCCGTTTCCGTATCCGCCAGGCTTTGACGCCAATGTTCGATGTGACTACCATGCTGGGGCACAGGGGCATTCAACTGAAGACTGTAAGGTGCTCCCGAGTAAGGTTTAGAATCTGTTAGACTCTGAGAGGATCTCATTCACGCCTCAAGGCATTCAAATCAATAATCATTCGCCATCTCCTGTGGTTCTCCCATACCAAGGATCTGCCTTTGGGGAAACTTCACATCAGCCAACATTTGGTCTTGGTCTTGCACCAGAATGTCATCATTAGCCTCTGAATGCCAAGTTGGCATATCAACATTCATTGGCCGTCCCTCTTCAAGGTCGTCAGACTCGGAACAAGAGGCGGAAACAGAACAAGAAGCAGAATCGGAACAAAAGGAACAAAGTTCACGATGAACGGATTCATGTGCCACTCAGCAAGCTCTACCCGCTACTAGTTCAGAATTCTTTGATAACTCCTCTCACATCTGTGCCAGCTTCATATACATGGTACAATCCTGATACAAATGCAACATGTGAGTTCCATAAGGGGGTTGGAGGACATAATTTAGATACTTGTTCTGAATTAGAAGCCTTTGTACAAAAATTGATCCACAACAAGAGTTTAATCTTTGAAGAAGACCATTCAGATATCGAATGTGGATATTGTACTAAGACAATGGGGCACCTCGTGGAGGAGTGCAAGAATTTCAAGATCAGGTTACAAGATGTGATAGAGTCATTAGCACCTCAAGGAGGAAGACTAGATGTTGATATCCTGAGTTCAGAAACAAATTTTGAGCCAGATGGCGATAAAGGAAAAGGATCTGCGAGGCCTCTTAAGGTCTTATACCACAAGGAATAAGTCATATTCTGAGCATCAAAGAAGTGACACCTCTGGGCCCAAAAACTGAAATCTTTTGAAATCAATTCACCGAAGCTGGCTGTATTTTGTTCATTTCAGTATTTTCAATTGTATTTCCTTCACTTTGAATTTATATTTGCTTATAAGCATTGTTGTACTTTCAAATTGGCAGCATTAATGAAATGTTTATGCATCTTTTGATTAAATTCATTCGTTTCACTCATTTACTGTTATTTTCATAAAAGCAAAAAAAATATATCTTGTTCCACTCCCTTTATCAAACTGTTTGTTTAAGAAAAGATTTGGGAGGATGATGAAAACCTCATATTCATAAGTGTTGTGGTATGCTGCCAATTAAACCTTGCCGAGGATGTAGGGCATTATTTCAATTCCCAAACACTGGAGAAATAAGGAAGATAATCCCTCGTTGACCCTTCGAGCCTAGAAGTAGGAGTTTTCTTTCCTTACACAAAAAACCCTTAATCTCAACCTTGGGGTGAGTAGTTCTCAGTTTAACTTGGCTATGCATTCTAATGCAAGCACTTCATGCAAGACACTAGTCAGCTCTCTCAGATCAAATGAGTTAGCATTATACAAGTTGTTCCTCCAAACAGCAAATAAGGAAGGATCATTGAGAAATCCTTAATCGAAGAATGGCCGAGTCCCTTTCAAGGCGAAAGTCAAGGAATATGGGAAGCCCAAAACGTCGCCTTATACTAGAAGGTTTGTACAATAATCGAGACAAAGACAAGGTCTCAAAACCTCAACGAAGACAAGAAAATGTCTCAAAACCTCAGCAATAAAGGACAATCAAATGTTGTAAGAGAGTAATGACTACCCTAGGTGTCTTAATCATCACCAACTATCATCAGTTCAATTTCCAGCCTATGGGAATCTGAATGTATAGCCTAAGTTAACTGAGCATAGGATTGGAGTTCATCACGAAGTTTGGGTGGGGACAAATAAACTTTGAGCCTTTATCCTTTGTTTCATAAACCGTGAACCAGGTCACGTTACAACCCTTAAAAGACCTAATTGAGGTAAGGTTGTTTTGAAAAACATACTACAACAAGGTTGATTAACCTGACTCCTAATAATCTTTGCTAATTACGTGTGTTGATCACTTCATCTGTCAATGACTAGATACACCTTTGTTTTTGTTTAATCATTCCACCGCGTGTGGTTCATCAATAAACTTTGAGAGTAATTGAACGCTAAGTGTCTATTTTCTGTTGGCAAATTAAATCATCTAATTTTTTTTGAATTATAAAAAGAGATTTTAACAATTAAATTGAAATTAAACAAAATAATATAAACTCAAACTAAGCACTCAATTAATTCTAACTAATTCAATTGATTATTTTGGCTACAAAATAAGAATAAATGAATCAATAATGATTAAAAATCGGGCGCAAAAGTGCTTAAAAAATTAAAATGAGTGCCAAAATGATCAGCGCGGAATAACCTTGTCGAAAACATACAAGTTTTGGTTAGATTTTGAAATAAATTTTGACCGGTTAAAAGGCTCAGGTTGATAAAAATGCGACTAAAAAAAGTAGTCGAAAAAATAAAACGAGCACACTATGTTAAACTACGCGAACCGTAGATTAATAATACTGACGTATGCAAGCTCGATTTCGAAACTTTTTGCTCGCTAATTTTACGTACTTTTAAGAAACGATTCAACTGGTTTGTCTGTATGTCCGAAAATTTATTCTAGCCTACATTTTAGGCATTATTCATGATGAAAGACATGTTATGCTATGCAGATGATGCAAAAATAAAAATAAAGTCGGATGCATCAAAGTTTTAAAAGGCCCGGACAAAATTAGGGTATGACAGTTGTCCATATTTAAAATAATTAACACCCATTTAGCTTAATATCCTTGAATACATTAGTCTAAGATGCCATTTGGTTCCACATCAAAACACGGTTAATCAAAATCATAGGTTAAGAGATCATTTTCTTAGGATCATTACAAAAATTTTTGTTAATTTCATATTTAAAGTTCTCTCTCTCTCTCTCTCTCTCAATAGAATTAATTAATGAAAAGTTAGTTGATTAAATTATAAAGTTAAAAAATAATGTTTTTGTAAAATTAACAAAAATTTAAAAAGAATAAAATATTTAAGTTAATTTTATGGATGGATGGATATTCATCCATTAAAAATGTCTTAATGGATGGATTGTATTGAATTTAAAAAAAAAAGGTTTAATGGATCGTTAATGGATTACTAAATTATTTTAATCCATCTATTAACAATCCAATCCAAATTCATCCGCATACTAAATACCCTTCTAAAAAGATTCTCCAATTACTAAATACCCACTCATTGTCTCAGAGTGACCACTGAACATTAGGACTTCCATGATCCTTGTACTACTATCAAAATCCTTTGTAATTCTGTTTCACTTCTTCAGATTATCATATCTTAAGGAAAAAAGAAACACTTGTCAATTAAAGTCGACTAATGCTATAAATTTTAACTAATCTTCCTCTGAAGTGCTACAAGGACATTGTTCCAATTAAGAAACGATGACCACCTAAACATAACATGCTTGACCAAAAACAAACACACACAAAGCACATACATACTCAAATTAATTAAATCCACTATTTCAAACTCTTAATCAACATAGGACGTGCAACTCACAACAATTAAAGAAAATATACAGTAATGTTTTGATCTACAGTGTAATACTTCAATTTTTAATAAAGAGAGAGTGGTTTTTTTTTCTTCTTTTCAAAACAAATCAAAACTTTGAGATAGAAAATATTGAAGTTGAACGATATATAAAACAAATAAAATTCTTCTTAAATAAAATTATAATTTTTTATTTAAACTTTGTTTTAATATAAACTTAATTCATATACATTGAGAGTATAAATATATTTAGTGATGTATCAACTCCTTGTATCGATATCCTTCGCCTGACTGAGTTCCTAGAAGTTTTTGGCTTAAACTCCTAGTCTTAGGACTAGGGGCCTTGGCTTCTGGTGGTCTCTATCAGAAGTTAGGGTGTGTGTCTTTGTTCTATGTCCTTTGATCTTCTGTCATTAGTGTTTTCACTGGTCTTGGGGTTCGATGGGTTTGGAGTGGCAATCGGTGGGGAGAAGGAAGAATAAGGGGTCAGCTAATACCCTAAGAGCTTCGATTTGGAAAGAAAATAAAGGTAAAGGAGCTTTTGATGGAGATATCACAACCTCCTTCTTCTTTACGAAGTTTCCTGAATGCATGGACACGAAAGCTATGTTTGAGGTCTTTATGGTGTATGGGCTGATTTCGAAAGTCTATATTCCGGCGAAGCGGGATAAGGCGGGTAGGAGATACGGTTTTGCTCGATTTAGAAAGGTTCACGATTCGCGTATCATGGCAACTAAGCTGGATACTATTCAACTTAAGGGGGAATTTTTTTTTGCTAATATCCCTAGATTTCAAAGAAGTTTCAGAGAGAGGTGGGTCGAGAATAGGCAGGATGATGTTGGGAAGTTTGAAGGGGAGTCAAGGAAAGGAAAATTTGTGTTTGTGGGAGGGAAGAAGACCTACGAGCATACGGGTTCATATGCGGATGCGGTCTTGAATAAATCCACAGTGGATATCCAATGGAGGAATGTTATGGATGGGCCAGGGTGTGGTGACAAGAAGAACGGTGTTGTCGCTGGTGATTTTATCTCGTTGGGTCATATTCAGTTTAAGGTTAAAGAAAATAATCTCTACAGATTCGCTAAAGCTTTTGTAGGGGAGGTCATTGAAGATGGTTATACGTATAAAGTTCAAAAGGCCCTCAATGCTGAAGGATTTTTTAATATTTATGCTTCTCCCCTAGGAGCTAAGCTTGTTCTGTTGGAAGGAAAAGAAGAAGATGATCTGACCGCCTTTTTGAATGAAGCCATTGAGTGGATTGATAGATGGTTTAAAGCTATAAAGCCCTGGTCGCCTGAAACTGTTGATGGAGAAAGGATGACGTGGGTTAGGTGCCTTGGAGTTCCTTGTTTTGCGCGGGATTCTGATTTCTTTAATCTCGTGGTAGAGAAAATTGGATCTCTGGTTTCTTTTGAAGAAGAGAAAGTGAATGACAAGAGATTTGATGTTGCCAGGCTTTAGATCAAAACTAATTTCATAGGATTTATTAATGTTGAGGTGAATGCCAAGATTAACAACTGTTACTTTAGGATCATGATGGTGGAAGAAACTCATGTTAACTCTTGTAATGGATTGTCGGATGAACGGGAGGGGTCTGATGGTCTAGAACAATCGGAGTCCTCGATTTCTTCTGATAAAGGAGACGCGTGGGAGTCTTCTGACGAGGAAGGTAGGGGGCATACGAGGAGGTTAAGTGATTTTGTGAAGGAGACAAATTAATTATTTGTTAGCAATAGTGCAGTCTGTGGAATAGGAGATGACTTGGACCATGCTATTGTGAATGATAACTTGGAGAATGTGGTGAATAAAGGTGATGGTGTTACCGAGGTTGGAGAGAATATCATTAAAAAGGGTAATATTGGACCTATTATAGCTGGCCTAGCTTTGGGGAATGATGACAGTGCATTTATTAGTAAAGAGGCTACTTTTTCTAAAAGTCAAAAGTGTGGTACTTTGCCACGTTTTCGGCCAATAGATATGATCAATGATGATAACGGCGTGTCTGTTGGAGAATCAGGTACTCACGTTGCTGGATCCAGAAGTAGGATGGGTCATGTTGGGTCGGGCTCATTTAGTGCTTCGACAGGTGGGAATTCTGGGCCGGTTTGGGATGGTAGGCCCAATCAGACCTTTAATAAGAAAAAAATCTTATTAGATGACATTTACAAAAAAAATACAAATTCCTTATGCCCATTCTTTCTATTATACTCTTATCCATTCTGTTTCTATTTCGAATAAGTGGTGCGTAGTACCCATACTAGCTTGACCGATGAAGATACTGCTACACGAGGGGGGGTCTGATTTGATGGGAGAATCTCTCAACAATTCGAATTTGGTTAGAAACAACACTAGATGCAAAAAAATCCTGGAGAATGTTCCTAAGAAAGTGTGGAAGATGCTAAAGAGCCTTGGGATAATGAGTGAAGAAGACGATGAAGTCTTTGAGAGCATTGTGAAAGAATTGGAAATAAAGGACAGGGAGGTTTACAATAGTTAGAAGGGTGTTGACAACAGGGTTTCATGAATATGATATCCTTCAATATTAGAGGGTGCGACAATCCCATTAAAAAGAGGAGGCTTAGACTCATTCTTTTGAAGGGTGGTCCTGACGTTTGTCTGTTTCAAGAAACTAAAGTCAAAGTTATGCATGAGAATCTGATGAGGAGTTTGTGTGGTGGAGGGGAATTTGATTGGTCTGCTTCTGGATCAGTAGGTAATTCTGGTGGCATTCTTTCTTTTTGGAAGAAAGGTATGCTTCTTCCTATTTTGAGTTTTAGGGGTAGAGGTTTTTTGGGAGTTAATCTGATATGGAGGGGTGTTAATTTGTTCATAATTAACGTGTATTCTCTGTGTGGGCTGGAAGAAAAGAGAGTGTTGTGGGATGTGATTCTTTGTCTCAAAGCCAGATTCGATAATGGATTCTGGATCCTTGGGGGAGATTTTAAAACAGTTAAATCGGTGGAGGAGAGAAGGGGGCGGAGTAGATCGGCTCGTGGCAAAATTATGGAATTTAATAACTTTATTGATAGATTGGAGCTTGTAGACCTTCCTATGGTCGGGAAACGCTTTACATGGGTCAATTCTAGCGGTGGTTATTTCAGCAGGCATGATAGGTTTTTGGTGGACGATGGGATTATTCAGCTGTTGATGTTTAAGGCTCAATCTGTGGGGGATAGGGATGTATCGGAACACCGTCCGATTTGGCTTAAGTCAAATTTCACGAATTGGGGACCTAAGCCTTTTCGTTTTTTCAACTGTTGGATTGGACATAGAGATTTTGAAGACTTTATCAAGGGATCTTGGAATTCTTTTGAATTTCATGGCTCTCATTCTTTTGTTCTGCATGAGAAGTTCAAGGCTCTTAAAGCGAAGTTGAATTGGTGGAATCGTAATATATTTGGGTGGATTAACCTGAATATTGAAGAAAAGGTGGAGTGCCTGAACAACATTGAGTTGGGGTTGTCGAACGGGGCGGAGAGGCAGAATGAATATGAGTTTGCCGTAAGAATACAGACCTATGAGGATTTGTGGAGTAACCTTAGATTAAAGGAGAGCATTCTATTCCAAAAGTCTTGAGTGAATTGGGTGTTGGAGGGTGATTTAAGTTCTAGATACTTTCACGCTTCTTTGAGGTCTCGGAGTGGAACTAATAATATTGCAGCGATATTATCTGAAGGAGTGTTGTTGGAGGATCCAGGGTATATTAAACAGGCCGCTTCTTTTTTCTTTCATCAGAAATTCCGTAAACCTCCTGTCTTGCGTCCTTTATTGGATCTGACGAATATTCATAAACTCTGTACCTCGGATTGTGCTTTTCTCAAAACTGAATTTTTTGCTGAAGAGATTCGTAAGGTGGTTTTTAATTGTGATGGGAACAAATCACTTAACAATGATGGTTTTTCCTTCAGCTTTCTCAAGGCCTGCTGGGAGACGGTGGGAGGTGACGTAACGAGGTGTGTTCTTGATTTCTTCAAGTCTGGATACGTACCTAAAGCTTTCTCTTCCTCGTTTATCCCCCTTATCCCTAAAGTGCATAGTCCTCAAAGATTCGAAGAATTTAGGCCAATTACTCTAATTGGTTGTGTTCCTGAAATCATATCCAAGTTGATGTCTAGTAGGTTGAGTGGGGTTATTGATAAGTTGATCTCGCCTTCCCAAATGGCGTTTATTCCCGGAAGGCATCTTCTTGATGGCGTTCTTGTGGCTAATGAGATCATTGATTTGGTCAAAAGAAAGAAACACTCTTGTTTGTTGGTTAAGGTCGATTTCGCTTAAGCATATGATTGTGTAGATTGGGAATTTATTTTCGACGTGCTAATTGCTATGGGTTTCGGGGCAAATTCGCTTAAGTGGACTAAAGGGGTAGTGTGCTCTAGCCATCTTTCTGTTTTGATAAAAGGGAGTCCTTCCAAGGATTTTAAAGCAACTAGAGGCTTGAAGCAGGGAGATCCCTTATCTCCTCTTCTTTTTACGATTGTCGCGGAATGCTTGGCGGTGTTGGTTAGGAGAGCCGTTTTCTTGAATTTGTTGGCTGACTTTAAAATCAATGAGGTTAACTCTATAAGTGTCTTCAATTTGCCGAAGATACGCTTTTGGTGTGTGAGGCAACGTGCGATAATGTTTGGGCTATCAAGGCTATATTGAGGGGTTTCGAAATAATCTCAGGTCATAAAGTCAATTTCTCGAAGAGCTGTATTTTTGGTGTTGGTGTGAAGTTGGATCTTATGCAGGATGCGGAAGATTTTTTATGCTACAAATCGGGGGTGCTGCCTTTTAAATTTCTTGGCATAGTTATAGCAGGAAACCACCGGAGAATCTCCTTTTGGAAACCGACTATCTCGTGCTTTAAGACTCGGTTATCTTCTTGGATTGGTAGAAACTTATCTATAGGAGGGAGAATCACTCTTCTTAACTCGGTCCTCGCGAATTTGCCTATTCATCAACTTTCGTAGTCTATTGGAATAGGCAACGATAGCTTATTCCACGCCTGGATAACCGTAGTCTAACATCTTAGGCTACGGTTTTTATGTATATGGCCACGGTTTTTGGTTGTTGCTTAAACTCATTTTTGTTGTAGTGAAAGCTCCTTCGAAGGTTATTAAAGATATCATTGCAATTCAAAGAAGATTTCTCTGGGCTGGATCTAAGGATAAAAACGGCATCGCTTGGGTAAGTTGGAGTAGACTTTGTAAGCCTAAGGATTGCGGAGGGCTTGGTATTAAGCATGTAGGTGTTTTTAACAAGGCCTTTCTAGCGAAATGGATGTGAAAATTCATTCACAATGGTTCAAAAATATGGAGACCAATTATTCGGCATAGATACGGTATTTTGGCTCTGGATGTGAATTCATCGCGTGGCTCAGCCGCTGTTTCCCTTTGGATGAGAGATTTGATTTCTGTTTTATCGCCGAATACCGGTTTGTCTTTGTGGAATTTTGTGATTCCCTCTCTTGGGGATGGATTTATTCTCCCGTTCTGGACTGCTGACTGGTCTGGTACAGGGGTTTTTTGCGTTAATTTTCCTAATGTTTTTTAGGCTTCTGGCTGTAAGTCTTGTACTGTCAAGGATTTAGGTAGGTGGGAAGGAAATATGTGGAAGTGAATTATGAATTATTGCAAGGCGCTCTTCCTGGAGGGGTTACGGCTGAGGTTCAGGAAGTTGTTAGAATTCTTCAGCAGGTTGCTCTGGTTTTGGATAGGAGGGATAGATGGAGTTGGATGTTGAAACCCAATCAGATATTTTCGGTTAACTCTCTTTATTAGGAGGTAATTCGGGCGGTTGGTGGTATCACTTTAAATGATGAGGAGCAGTCGGTTTTGGACCTTATGTGGCATGCGAACATTCCGTTGAAACTCAAAGTGTTTGGTTGGAGACTGGTTCTCAACAGATTACCGTCTTAGATGAAATTAGCGGATAGAGGAATTGTTGAATCCAATCACGAAAAGGTGTGCGTTCTTTGTTTTTCTGAGAACGAAGATATTTCTCACGTCTTTCTTTCTTGTGCTAAAGTAAAGTTGGTTTGGGATAGAGTTCTTAATTGGGTTAGTTTACCTTGTTTTGATGCGATTAACTGTTGCGATCATGCTCTTTCATGGGTTAAGGCCATGGCGGGTAAATGCAAGACCGCGTAGGCGTGTTCCATTTGATTTATATCTTGTTGGAGTATTTGGAACTCAAGAAATAATATCATTTTTTAAGATGAAGGTTGTAATGCCGATACCATTTTCCAACATATCATCCTCTCTTCGTGGAATTGGTTGTCGGTTGGGCCTAACAATCGTCGTGTTTGTAGCCTCTATGATTGGATCGAACTTTGGATTATTTATAGGTTGATGTAGCTTGTTTGCTTTGTTTCTTCCTTTTGATTGTTGATTGTATTGGGTTGGAGAATCCCTTTTTTCTCCTTTAATATAATCGTTGCTTATAAAAAAAAAATACAACTAGTAAAAAATAAAAAATAAAAATACAAAGATAATTTTTTTCTTTATCAATATAAATTAAAACATAAGGATAATAAAACATTAAAAAAAAAGTATCATAGATATTATTTATGCTTTTATTTGTGATTTTAACATATTTACTCTCATAAAGAAAGATGATTTTTATGTATATTTTTACATTTTAAAGTTGAATTTTTTATTTTTGCATTTTATGTATATCTTTACATTTTAAAGTTGCATAAAAAGTATCACTTTCTTGTTTTTATCTATTTTTCAAAAATTATTTTAGTTTTTTAATTTTCAAAATTTATAAATAAAGTATAGTTTTTAAAAATAATTTTATAAAATTAGATAAATATACTACTTTATTATTTTGAAAATTTAAAAGATAAAATAATTTTACCAAACTAAATCAAACAAGATTTAAGTTAACAAATTATATGTATATCAATTAATGGTTATTTGATCATATTTATATACTTTGAAGAGCAAATGAAGGCTAGATGCCTCAACTGTATAAAAGAACTCTAACTCACAAAACACTAAACGTTAAATAAGCACTTGTTTTTCAATTGTCCTAAATCGGTCTCAGGCTAGAATAAAATTTGCGACTGGTTCGATGTAGATAATATGGCAGAAGGGCAAACGGTAGACCACTTGAACTCTTAGATTGGTAAGGTGAGACATAAGATCTCAATCCCAAAAGCAATGGGAGTTTGGATTATAGTTTGCTGGTTTATCTGGTTTTATAGAAACCAAATTTTGTTTAAAGACGACACCGGAAATGCGGACATGATGCATCATCGTATCATTTTAAAGTGTTGGTGGTGGCTGCCAAAAAGATCAAGTTCCTGTAGTTATTATGATTGGGTTAAATACCCCTGGTTTTTTCTGTAAATGATAGATTGGGTAGTAGCTTTGTAGATTGATTCAATTTTGTAATTGGGTTCGGGTACCTCTAGTGCTCTGCTATGAAATATATTATGCTGCTTATCAAAAAATAAAAATAATAACTTATAAAAAATTCTAACTTATGCTCCCATCTATAAGATTCACACGATTCAATATCATCATTTTTATCCTCAAATAATAACTATCTACCTTTCTTTACTCTCCATCCCTCATAAGTGTCCTTTGAATCACATAGAGGAGTTTGATTCCACGCCAATACAACATTATTTTTTCATATATAACTTTTTAAATATTGAACATTTTTTCTTGAACTCATAATTCATTTTGACATCCTCAAAGAACGCATATGTTCAAGTCCTTCTTTTCTTAATTCATAGTCTTTGGAACACAACAAGATTGTACCATACATGTTTGTCGCTTCCTTATGACCTTTTTGAGTGGTTGATTTTAGCCTATCAAAACCATCAATATTTTCATTAAGACAACTAAAGTATTGGCCGAATCCTTCTCTAAACAAGCTTTCAGTATTTCTGCTTTCCATGTAAAACAGATAATGCTTTTTCATTAGGAAATTAGAGGATCAAGGAAAATTGATCCAAAGAATATTTGTGTAACACATAGCTTTCTTCCGCGACCTCTAAAAGTTTTTTACAACATATTTTTATGCTGTGAAGATCAACAAAAGATTGAGAGACTACACTTACAATTATGTCAAATAACAATTTTTTTTGGAAGTGATTGTATGAGAGATGAAGAAGGTGCTACATGTTGTTTCTTGTTGCTCTTTTTCTTGATTATTACCAATTGGTACTATTTGGGGTTTCAAAAATATTGAATTCTAATTTCTATTTGGGTTTTCAAAAATATTTAATTCTAAGTTGTGTTTTCTCACGAGTATCACTTTGATAAATAGAGATTCAAACGGGCTTTTTTATACACAAATTTAAACTTACTTTTTTTACTTGGTCAATAAAATGTATTAAAATTTCAACAAATTGAAATAAAGGGGGTTTCTTAATACATCTCCTATGTTTTTTAGACACCACGCAAAATTCTATTTTTGCCCATAGTTTTCGGATGTGCACATCAGGACGCACCATTTTTTTTTAAAATGTTGATTTGTTCCGGATGTGCAAATCAGGAAAAATTGCTGATCTGCAGATCCGAAAAAATCAAAAGTATTCTATAAAATCATTTACTTCTAAATATAATATAAATAGATAAGTTAAAATTTTAAAATTCAAAAATATGAAAAATATGAAAAAAAATTAATATAATTTAAAACGAGATATGTTATTAATTATATTGGATTTTATTATTTTAGATGTATTTTAAAAAATCCAATATAATTAAATCCAATATAATTAAAATTAATATGATGTTTTCAATATAATTAAATCCAATATAATTAAAATTAATATGATTTTTTTTAAATGATTAATATGGTATTTATTTCTAAATGATTTTTTTTCAATATAATTAAATCAAATATACTTAAATCCAATATAATTAAAATCCAATATAATTAAACCTCTGTGACTATAATTAAAAAAAATTATATTAATTTTAATTATAAAATTTTAACTTATCTATTTATACCTCTGTGATTATAAGTTAAAATTTTAACTTATCTATTTATAAGAATTATATTTAGAAGTAAATAATTTTATGGAATACTTTAGATTTTATCCGGATTTGCAAATCAGGAAATGATTTTATGGAATTCTTTTGATTTTTTCTGGATCTACAGATTAAGGAATTTTTCCTGATTCGCACATCCGAAACAAATCAACGTTTTTAAAAAAAATGGTGCGTCCTAATGTGCACATCCGAAAACTGGGGGGAAAAAACGAAATTTCGCATAATTTCTAAGAAATATAGGTGGTGTATTAAAAAAACCCCTAAATAAATTCTACATGATTTGATTTGGTGGATCCATCTAGGTTTTAATTAATAAAAAATAGTACTATGTTAAAAAGGTATATTGTTAGTGCTCTTTAAATAGAATACTAAAAAGAGACAAATAAAAATACCAGTCATTTAATGATAAAATTTTCTTTAAATTATAAGATATTAAATCAATGTAGCTACATATACTTTGAATGGAAAAAAATTAATTAATAATTGATTTAGATAAGAAAATTCTTCAATTTTAGAAAACACTTTTATTACACATATTTTAAGGACAAAATTAATTGAATATTGTAAATTTTAATAAGCACATTTTAGATATAATTAAAGTTGAAGGATTAGCTAAAGTGAGAAATTTGTTGGATGGAGTTCTGTTCTTGAATGAGGTTGTGGATTATTTAAGAAGAAACAAAATTAATAGCTTAGTTCTTAAAGTGGACTTTGCAAAAGCCTATGACTGCATTGATTGGTCCTATATTAGACAGGTGATGAAGTTTATGGGATTTGGAATCAAGTTCATGAGTTGGATAGAAGGAACGGTTTTTAAAAGCTATATGTCAATACTTGTTAATGGGAGTCCTTCGCGAGATTTCGAAGTTTCTTGTGGTTTGCGCCAAGGAGATCCACTGTCACCATTTTTGTTTGTCATTGCAGGTGAAGGATTAGCTAAAGTGATGAAAAGGGCTAAGGAGGTGGCATTATTCAAAGGAATACAGATTAATCAAAAGGATACCTTCACACTTACAGTTATGTTAGGAGAAGCTAGTTGGGATAATATTTGGGGCATCAAAGCGATTTTGAGAGGATTTCAGTTGATGTCGGGCTTAGAGATAAATTTCAATAAGAGCAGGCTCGTAGGATTTGGAGTAACACCAACTTTTCTCAAGGCAGCAGAGAGGTTTTTAGCTTGCAAGAGTCAACAATGCCCTTTCAATTTTCTCGGTATTCAAATAGGTGAGAATCAACGACTTAGTTCTTTTTGGAAGCCGGTGATAGACAAAGTAAAGGCAAGACTATCCTCTTGGAAGGGGAGATTAATGTCTATTGGAGGAAGAGTTACTCTTATAAAATCGGTTCTTACGAACATTCCAATTCACTACTTGTCGTTTTACAAGATGCCGAGGAAAGTCATCCAAATTTTAACAACGATTCAACATCGATTTTTATGGAATGGATCTCATACAAAAGCAGGTATGGCCTGGATTGGTTGGGACACAATTTGTAAAATGCAGGATGCCGGTGGATTAGGTATAATGAACATCCAGAGCCTGAATGAAGCCTTAATGGCCAAATGGATTTGGAAGATCATGAGCACTAGGAATTTTTTATGGCGCGACATTCTTATGGCTAGATACGGTCCTCTGTTAAAATCCATGAGTAAAGACTCTTGTCAATTAGGTGCAGCCAAACACTCTTTGTGGTGGAGGGACATCTCTCTTCTGTTTCATTCCTTTGATAGTGAATCGTTCCTTGGGCACTGCCAATCTGCTGTTGGAAATGGAGAGAACACCTTATTCTGGAAGTCGAAATGGTGTGGAAATGAGTTATTTATTTTTTATTTCCTGATCTTTTTAGTGCAGCTGCAGAGCCTCTTAGTTTGGTTAGTGAAAATGATGTCTGGTGTGATGACCATTGGAGTTGGAAGGTTGATTTCTCGGAGCCTTATAGGAATCAGCAAGTCAATGATCAGCAGGAAATTATGTTCGCTATGGTTGCGGAAGTGGAATTGCGTAAAGACATTAATGATGTAAACTGTTGGTGCTCAAGTCCTGATTTAGAATTCACTATGCAGTCTGTTTTTCAATTAATCTCCAAAGCAAATATTCCATTAGCTTCTGTCCCAGACAATTCTTTGGCAGCTCTAAAACTAAATTGGAAAGCTATTTCTTCGGTCAAAGTTTTGATTTTTGGTTGGCAGCTAATTTTAAACCGTCTATCATCTCGTGATTATCTGTTCCAACGTTGGATCATTTTTTCTCCACATGATCGCGTATGCCCTTTTTGCTTTCAGTGGGACGAGACTGTTTTTCATCTTATTTTTGGTTGTCCCAAATCTTTCATCATTTGGGAAAAAATTACTCGGTGGCTTGGGGTGGCAGTTTTTTTAGACGGAACAATTGTCGATCATTTAAGATGCTGGACAACCACATTATATTCTGCTGGTGTGAACATCAATAATGGTGTGGGCTTATGGCTGGTTATTTGTTGGAGTCTTTGGAGCTTTAGAAACAATATTATTTTTGGTGAAGAAATTTGGAATGAAGATACTATAGTTTCTAAGATTTTGTTGCTAACTTGGAAATGGATTGGTAAACGATCTAACTTTACTTGTAACTATTACAGTTGGCTTAAATCACCGTTAGATTTTTTGTAAGGTGATTTATTAGTTTTTGTAGCTGGGTTTTAGGTACCCCTTAGTACCCTTTTTGAATATATTTTGCTTATACAAAAAAAGTTGAGTCTACTAAAATAGATTAACATTTAGAAACACATGGCTTGAACAGGTATATATAGTATGTTAATTAGGGGTGAGAATAGGTCAGACCAACTAACAGGAGCCTACGGCCTAGCCTACATAGGCTCAGGCCAGGCCGGACTTTTTCTTAAATAGAAAAGACCTAGACTTTTTTATAAGCCTATTTAGCTAAAGAGACTAGGCCACAGGCTGTAAGAAAAGCCTTTTAAGCCTATCAGACTGGCCTATTTAAGAAAAAATTAATAAATTTATTATTATTATATTCTATTTTGTCCTTTTAATTAAAATACGAAAATAAAACTTAGTTATCTTGAAGAAATTATGAAAATAAGTTGAACAAACATTATAAACAATGTCATAAGTTATTGTCATAAGTTTTTCTCATAAGTTCTCTTCAACAAATAATATCACCATTTTTGTAGGTTGGATCATATGATCACCTTGTACTTAATTGGTTTTTTTGAATTAATAAAATATCCTTGATTCAAAAAAAAAAATAAATAAGAAAACTTGAACGGGCCAATGAAAAAAATATATTTAAACTCATTGATTTTTTAACTTGTTAGTCTATTTAACATTAGTTGAATTTCTTATTTACAGATGTTCAAATGAAATAAGTTTTTTAAATGGGCTAGTAGGCCAATCAGGCCTTCGAAAAGGTCAGATTTAGGCCTAAAAATAAGCCTATGATAGACTACATGTCAAGCTTAGACTTTAATTTTTTAGCAGGTCAGACTCAGGCTTGACAAAGTTAGCTCGGCCCAGTCTATTCCCACCCTAATGTTAATATTATTACTTATAAGAATATATAACATATTATTAATTATATATTCGGATTAAAGAATATATACTTTGTTAAATATTAGTAAAAGTATATAATATATTATTAATTGAATAAATGCTACTTAGAAATTAATTAATATAATTTTAATGTGAAATCAATATAGTTTCAATATAAATAGTAGTAATTGAAATATTAACTTTTTTTACATAATTGAAAGTAATAGTTATATCATGATTTTTGTTTAACTGTATATATCAAATTATTAATATTAACTTTTTTGTAAAGCTTTAATTTTGAGATTTAAATATTTGTCTCATACTTTTTTAGTGATAAATATTTATTCCTTATTATTTTTATATTATTAAAAAACAATTTGTGTCTTGTTTTTGTTAGATCTATATTTTCGACGTATTTTTTTACATATGACATTAAATAAGTGTCTCGTATTTTTCAACGGATTAGATTCTATGCATTGATAAAAGTAATATAAGTTTTATGTTTTTTATATTAATAAATAATAACTATTAATCGCACATTATTTTATGTATCAATTTATAAATATTTTCCCACTTGAACTACGTCAATAAAAGAAATTATTTCATATTTTATTTATAACTATTGATGAAAATATTTGTTTTATTTATTTATTTATTTATTTTATATTAGTCAATAATAAATATTTGTAGTATGATGAAATTAGATATACATGATCAAAATATGTTAACTGTTTTAAAAATAATATTTTATTTGTTTTGTATTTTGCTTTTATGGATTGAATTGAATGAATGTGAGCGATGCTTTAAAAAAAAAAAAACTATTGATTATTGTTTTGGATTATTATTGAATGTAATCCATTTTACAATATCTTATTGGAAAATTATTCATCCAAAATAAATTTGGTTCTCTAATACGCACATGGCTAATAGGATTCTTCCTATTGATAAACTTAATTTTTATCTTAGCAAAGCTCTTTGAGATTTTTATCATTTGAGCCGATCAATCTTCTAATATGAGTTTTATCATGTTCTATCATTTCGAATATGAAAATTACGAAGAAATAACAATAAACTATCAACTCATTTCATAAAACCAATACCAAATCAATAACTAAGATTTTTGACTAGCTTCCAAAAATAGAAAATGAATCGATGAACGACTTGACGAGCACAACAACAATAACAACAAGAACAAATATGATAAAATAATATCACAAAACAGAAAGTTTTCTATATTTTATAAAAAAAAAATAGGGTTTTAAAAACATTTATGTGTATGTGAGATTTTCATAATAGGTCAGGAGTTACTCTTTACCTTTTAAATTTTAACTAATCACCCTAAGACGCTAGACGGAGGATCAGACGAGCTTTTATACTTTCACAACTTTGGGTGTTAAGTTCTCTATGATTACAACCATGACTTAACACTTTAACTAGAACATGAATTTTATGACGATGACGATTGAGATATCTTTGTGATCAGGTGTCATCACCATAAACTTTCTTTTGACTCTTAAAATTAACCCCTTGTCTTATAGAATTTTCAACATCCGTAACTTCTTTGACCTTTGGAGTTATATATTGAGTCGCTTCTCCATCCGTTGTCATCATCAAAAAATAAATAATGGTATATATGCTAGCACATAAATCTGCACTATCTTCCTTTTTGATGATGACAATGCATCTCTAAGGGAGGTGGTAAACAAAAAATGGCGGGTAAATATTTGGAGTGATTAAACCCCTCTCATAGATAAATAGAGTATATTATACTCCCAAAAGAGTATACTTCTCTCCCTTTGAAATAATCAAAAAAAGGGAAAAACTCAATCATATCGATTTTGTAAAACACATAGACAAAGGGAAGAAGAAGAAAGAGAAGAAACATTGAGCAGATTTAATCCATGCATGATTTGTTTAAGATTACTAACTCAATATTTATGACAAAAAATATTTTTTTAGGAAGATGTTTAGTATAAATATACGTCAGTTGATCATATGAGGGCACAAACTCAATTATGCAATATCCTTTTATGACACATTCCCTAATAAAATGGTGTCTAAGCTCAATGTGTTTTGTCCTATAGTGAAATGCCATTTTCTTTGTGAGCATTATGGAACAAGTGTTATCGCATTATATTGCGACATGCACAAAATTAATTTCGAATCACTTAACAATTGTTTCATCCAGATAACTTGCGCACAATAACTACCCGCAATAACATATTTTGCTTCAATTATAGATACCTCAAAACTTGCTTGTTTCATGTTATGCTGGGAGGAAAGTGAGTTTCCAAGAAAATGATATGTATCGTTGATATTTTTTGATCCAAATTACACCCAAAGATATCGAAATAAGAGTACCCAACTAATTAAAGTACAATCCAGCCCTTTTGGGTACCATAAACTTATATGTCGTGTGCTAGTGAGATACCTCATATTGCGTTTCACCATACTGAGTGTGATTCTTTGATATTTTCTTGAAAACAAGCACATAAATAGACATCAAGCATGATATTAGGGCGAGATACAGTAAAATAAAGGAGATAGTGTTTCATACCTCATTATTTGCTCTCATTTACTACCTTTCCATCTTAGTCTTTGTCTAAGCTACATGATGTACTCAATGAGATTGAGATTGACTTGGCTTTATACATGTTGAATCTCTTTAGAAATTATTTGTAGGATTTTGGTTAAAAGATAAAAGTTCCATCCCTTAATTAAGGAATCAACACAAGTAAAATGTAATGCTCAATTTTCTTAATAAAACAAAGTTCTTAATAAAAAATGTCCTATTTGAAAATTGTTTTCAAGAAGAAATTTGCTTAAACATTCGTACCAAGGCCGAAGGCCTTATTTAACAAGCTTTGCCCACAAACCTCCTTTTACAAGGTTTGGAGTTTTCAATCCCTAATTACCCAACCAAGACGGAGTTTTAAGTATGGAGACCTCCACAATCATCTGAGAGCTTTTTAACAGCAAAATAAGCTCAGGAATCTACTGAGAGTTTTAACTACGGATATCTCCCCAACTAATACGAGGTTATAATTGGTTTACCTCAATAACCCAAAGTGATATTTTTTACTTGGTTTAGCTCATATCGCAACACTAAAAAATGACCACGAGAGCTCGCACGCTTGGAGCGATAACAGAGTCGCTACCGAACTTTATTTATTCCAAAACGAAAAGAGAAATATCGATAAAACCCCTAAAGATGACAAAGATATGTTCGTCGCACCCAAATCGGGTTTGAGAGTCGATTATGCAAGTGGAAGGTATTTGCACCCCTTACACTTGTTGTACTCACTTTTACGTATCTCTAGGATTGATGGAGAACTCAAGGCTATGTAGCTCTGGGTAGAAAATATTTGTTTGTTGGTTGATTGTAGCAAAATATCACTACTACAAAATGCGTAAACAACAACGCCATGGTCACAAGGTTCATCCCTACACCGTTATATATTATTCCTTTTATGTTAAGGCGCGCCTTTTCTTTTTTATTTACTTTTAAATAAAAAAATTAAAAGTTATGACTACGGTTGTTTATTTACACCGTTGTGATATATTTTGTATGTTTTTTTAATTTTTAATTCTAAATATAACTCTGGCGCTTTAATATGAAATTTCATTATGAAAGTAATATATCATAACAGTTTATGGTGTTGACCGTCGTAGTAGCTTTTCAATATACTCCAAGCTAGCTAGTTTCATTGTCTCTTCAGTATCCTTTTTTCCATTGAAAATAGAAACTAGACGAAATGATACATGATTTCAACCCTAAACCCTAACGTTTAATACTGTGAAACAATACACGATTTTAACCAAAGCTTGCATCATCAGTATCCATTCTTCACCGTGTTGTTGTCATTTTCGTCATCATCGTCACGATCGTTACGGAAGGAAGATTACGCACCAACCAACACCGTCGTCATCATCGTCACCATTGAGAAGGAAGATAACAACAACACCGTTGTTGTCGTAAGGAAGGAAGACAACAACAACACCAACACCAACATCGTTTACTTAGTCATCATGTTTAGGTACGTAAAATATTTTCCCCATACATCTACAGTAAACTCATTTGTCATTGTTGTTTATGTTCTTGTTGTTCATGTTGTTGTTGTTTTTAAACATAGATGTCGACCTTATCGAGTTCTACATCAAGAAACAGCGAAGATGCTCAAACGATTGAGTGTTCTGCGAATACAACTCAAACGATTGATACTCAATCGAAAAGATCACAAAGAGGTGTCACAATGATGCCCCAATTCACATCAGTCTGCAACTCATCAGGTGTAAAAATTCCGATCGAGTTTGATTCGCTCTACAGATTAGTGGATTGTCCACATTACTCCGCTTTTAAGAGTTATGCTGTGTTCCTTGCACGTAGAAAAGTGAGTATACTGATAGATGATTGGAGAGAAGTGGATGTTAATGCCAAAGGCAGCATATGGACAGACGTTAAGGTATTACATACTATAATTTTCATATATTTGATATCACTACCTATAGTTTCTAATTCATACTTATATATTGATTTAATGTAGTTGAATTTTGAGTTTACCGATGACTCAAAATTGAAAAAAAAAGTGGATAACTTATGCCGGTGTTCGTTGCAGAGGATTTAAGTCACAACTCACGGCTGACTACATTACGAAGCCTAAGAGTGGTCTTCAACGTCCATGGATTCGGTATAGTTTTTTATCGAAGAAGGTGTAGCACAAGTTTGCGAAGAAACGCCGTTATGAGGAATTCAAGGTTAGTACTAGTCTTATGTAACCTATAATGTTATGCTAATGAGTTATAGATACTAATCATACATATTTTTCACTATGTTAATAACAGGCTAAAAGCGAAGTAGGAATTCAAAACAAGGCGAAAAACATGTACCCCCATAGATTGTCTCGTGGGGGTTACAGGAAACTTGAGAAGAGAATCATGCAGGAAAAACAACAAGAAGGAGGAGATGGTGACATCCCATCTCCACCGTCAAGACATGAGAAATGGAAGAGGGCTCGATTAAGACCTAATGGAGAGTACACCTCTGAGGCTTCAAGAGTAGTTGCTGAGAAAATTGTAAGTATATGTTTTGTTTTGCTTATGTTATTTAAATGCGTTTACTTATGTAAGTTGCTCATGTTGTGTCGGATAATTTGGTTGTGGCAATCCGTGAAGGCAAATTTGTTTCGGAAGCACGACATGACATATTAGTGGAAGCTATCGGAAGAGCTGAGCATGGAGGTCGTGTCTGTGGTGTTGGAGAAGGTGTCGGCTTGAGGCCATACTTTGGATCTTAAAGAAGAAGCACCAAAACCACTGAATTGCATGCTCAACGACAAAAGATTGAGAATGTTGAGAAGCAATTGGAAGAACAAAGGAGGATGTTTGAAGAGGTGAAGGAAAAAAGGGAGAAAGACGTGGAAAAGTTACAAGAGTTATATTCGGTATGTGCTTTACTTGAGATGCTAGTGTTTTATCAGAAATGTATGATATATATTGTGCTTATTTTTGTTTTATGTTCTAATTGAATGTTATGATGTAGAGATTAAGTGAAAACCTCGAACAACGAACAAATGAAGATCAACGTTACTTTGATGGTGATGATCAAACTCCAAGTAGAAGTGTTGTAAACCGATCTTCTACAAAAGGAAGTAATTGTACATCCCCTCCCCCCTTTAGATAACCGCAATGGGATATTGGACCCTAGTCCAAATGAAATAACCAATTTATACTTGTCCATTGCAACAACAAACCTATCGCAACCTCTCCCGCTAGAACATTGCCTGAAATTGGATGTAATGTATTACACTCCTGAAGATGTAACGAATTTTCTCGCAGGATTTAAGTGTCTTGGCATAGCGATTTTGCAAGTTTGGTGCACGTAAGTATATAGTCGAATATACATGTCATTATAGAACATTATAATTTTTTGTATTTTCTCCCTTAATTTATTCATTTTCTTTGCCATTTAGGTACATTCACCGTGTTTTTATTGAGTTAAATAAATCAAGTACTTATGGAATCTTGGAGCCAACTTATTTTGGTTGGACGTATAATGAAAAAAATATCATGGAAAAGTACTTGAAAGAACGACTAAATGAGGGAGGAAAAGAATGTTACCTTGCACCATTCCTCTGTAGGTAAGTATTGTTGTAATTTATTTATGTATTCTATATTTAGTTTTGTTTTAGTAAAAACTAATAATATATATATATATATTCTCGTGTTCATTCAGTGGTCATTGGCAATTGATCATAATATCATTTAGGACAAATACGGTGACATTACTGTGTTCCTTGCACGTCCCACTCCACAAACCAATGAAAGATATTATTCTAACGTAAGTGTCTATGTTTAATATCATTTTGTTTGACATAATGTGAACAATAATTTTGGCTTTTGATGCACATATTGTGTTTGATGTACAAGATATTGTGTTTGATGCACATAATGAAATCAATAATATTGGCTTTTGATGCACGTATTGTATTTGATTTAAACAATGTTAGCTGTTAGCTTTTGATGTAAATTCTCTGATTCATTTATAAGGATAAAATATAGGAAGAATTGTGTTTGATGTAAACAGAAGCTGTTTTGGAAGGATAAAATATAGGAAGAATTTGACAAACAGATAATTTTTATATTTAAAACAGGCTGTTTTGACAGCGATTATAAAACCTAACCGTAGTTGTATGTCAAACGCTAACCAGAATAATATAAATAAAAAATGTTGTTGCTGAGAATCGAACCAGATCACCTTTAGTTATACCACAACGATTGTGTAATATAACCGTTGTGAAATGGTGCGCGCTTTCTAGAATACAACAACGGTCCCAGGACCGTCATTGTACGTCCCGCATATACAACAACACTCTACATAACAACGTCTTCGCCCGCGTCATTATATGTCATTTCCAACCGTTGTTAAATGGGTTTTTCGTAGTAGTGTATATTTTGTTACAATCAAACAAAAAACATTGCTTACTATCCAAAACAGTGGAGAATGGTGCGTTTGAATCACAGAAGAATGGACAAACATATTAACATTCGCAGGAAATCGTCGCTAACTTACTCACACATATAAGTAGAAAAGACGTTATTTTGCATCGTCTCGAGACGAAATATCTTTTGTTTAAAAAAGATTTTAGTTTAATGCTAAAAGGCAAAAAAAAAAATTTGAATTTGTTTGATTATTTTTGGGAGGATGACGAATGTTTAGATGGTCAAGTTATACGACTCGTATCCAAACACTTGGGGAAAATCGTGATATACACCATGTTCCTTTTTCACCCAATTAATTGTAAAAGGGTTAGATATGATTAGGCATTTTTTGGTTGGAAGACGAACAATTGGATGGTAAAGATATACACCTCGTATCAAAATATTCGGGGAAAAGAGTGATATAGTCCAAACTATTTCTTTTTCGTCTGATTGATTATAAAAATGATTTTGGTATCAATTGGGTTAAGATTTTTTTAAAAAGGATGGCGAATGCTCGGATGGTCGAGATATACACATCGTATCCAAACACTCGGAAGAAAATGTGATATACACCACATTCCTTTTTCATTTTATTTGTGAAAAGATGTCTAAAAATGATTAAATATTTTATTTTGGTTTTGAAAATGTACTCGATATTAATTAAGGTTTGATTTGCGTTGCTAAATGAATTTTTTTTTTTATATTTTGAAAATGATTTGAAACTTGTGGTAAGAAGTTATTTTGGATTTTTTTCTTTAAAAGTGAAATGAATTTAATTAGAAAAAAGTGATTATTTATTTTATTAATTTTAATTAATAAAATAAAATAAATTAATGAAAAGTTGGTATTATTAAGTTAATTAGGTTAAAAATATATCTTTTTGGTTTTTTTATTAATCATAAGGTACTATCTAAATAATCTAAAAGGAAAAAATAATTAATTACATTTTTTATATATGAATATAAATACAAATATTTACATGTGTACAAAAATAATAAATGAAATATTATTTTTATAAGTAATCATTGAAATATAGTAAAAATAAAATGAATTAAATAAATAAAACAAAAAAAAAATAAACAAAACAAAAAAAGAAAATAATAAAACAAATGCAAATGGGCTAACAAGCCCAATCAGGAAAGGGTGCCTAGAGCAGAAACGTGGGGAAAATTTTACCCCATACCCCATCATTTATTCCCCTACCCCTATATTATTCTTTTTTTTTACTAAAATATCCTCATATAGATAAGTGCAAAATTTTTCTAATTTAATTATTTGATCCACAATTTAATAAATAAATCTATCTTTAAAAGCTGCTTTATTAATATTCTCAGCAAATATGGCAAGTATTATCTATACTATTATATAATCTTATAATGTCTCCATCAAAGATTTTCCACTAAATTTTTTCTTTTAATTAATTAATTAAATATAAATATATTTATTATTAACTCCATTTAAGACTTCCGACTAACTCATTCTTATATTTTAAATAATTATTAATTAACAAATGTAATATGACACGTTCTAATTTTTTTAAAATGCAACCACCTACCAAAAATTAATTAAATATAAATATATTTATTATTAACTCCATCATTTAAAACTTCTAACCAAGTCACATTCTTATATTTTAAATAATTATTAATTAACAAATGCAATAAGACACTCCATAATTTTTTTTTAAAAATGCAGTCACCTACCAATAATATGTTAACATAATAACTACCCAGCATAACTTTTCTCTTCATTTTATTAATTAATCTTTTATTATTAATAATTAAATATTATTATTATTAATTAAATGATAATTAAATTAAAATATTTAACATGTTTATTTCTCAAATTTCTCTCCACTCAACACTCTCTATTTATATCATACAAACAATTAATATCTCTCCACTCATAATATCTCTTTAACCCCACATTAATAGGACATATAGTAATATTAAATTAAAAAAAAATTAGACATATAATGCAAACCTTAAATTTACTTAATACAAAAATAAATTAATAAATATAATACATAAAACGGTTAAAGTTTTTTATAGCCCCCACTAATTTCACAAAATTATCTTCCCACTAATCAAATTTATATCTCATCAATTTATACATTTATTTTACTATTTACTAGCTTTAAAATGAAATTAGTGGGACTATAAAAAACTTTAACCGTTATATGACTTATATTTATTAATTTATTTTTGCATTAAGTAATTTTAAGGTTTGCATTATATGTCTAATTTATTTACTTTTTTTATTTTTTAATTTAATATTACTATGTGTCCTATTAATGTGGGGTTAGAGAGATGTTATGAGTGGAGAAAAATTAATTGCTTGTATGATATAAATAGAGAGTGTTGAGCGGAGAGAAATTTGAGAAATAAACATGTTAAATATTTTAATTTAATTAATTAATAATAATAATATTTAATTATTAATAAATAAATATTAATTAATAAAATGAAAAAAAAATTATGCTGGGTAGTTACTATGTTAACATATTATTGGTAGGTGACTGCATTTTAAAAAAAATTTCTGGAGTGTCTTATTGCTTTTGTTAATTAATAATTATTTAAAATATAAGAATGTGACTTAGTTACAATTTTTAAATGATGGAGTTACTAATAATATATTTATATTTAATTAATTTTTGGTAGGTGGCTGCATTTAAAAAAAAAATTAGAACGTGTCTTATTGCATTTGTTAATTAATAATTATTTAAAATATAAGAATGAGTTAGTCGGAAGTTTTAAATGGAGTTAATAATAAATATATTTATATTTAATTAATTAATTAAAGGAAAAAAATTTAGCAGAAAATCTTTGATGGAGACATTATAAGATTATATAATAGTATAGATAATACTTGCCATATTTGCTGAGAATATTAATAAAACAACTTTTAAAGATAGATTTATTTATTAAATTGTGGATCAAATAATTAAATTAGAAAAATTTTGCACTTATTTATATGAGGATATTTTGGTAAAAAAAATATAATGTAGGGGTAGGGGAATAAATGATGGGGTATGAGATAAAATTTTCAAACGTGGGTGCAAGGCTAAATGGGCCAAGCAGAAGGATCAAGCCCAATAACTATAAGGAAGAAGCCTTAGTTTGGAGTCAAAGAATTGACTCAATAGAAACCCTTAGATTTGAAAACCAGACCAGGAACGCTTAATTTGAATAACCTATTGGAGTCAAAGAGATCCAAGCATCCAAATTGCTATCGCAAGTTATGATGATGCTCACATGGAATCTTATGTTGACAAGGTTGGATCAACTGATTCAAGGGATCAGGACTCAGCCACGTGTTTTGCATAAAGTGGATGAAGGGAGGTTATTAAAAGAGAAAACTCAGAGAGAGAGGGAGAGAGATCATTTTCTCTCTTCACCCTAAATCCTCTCTCCCCTCTTTTCATGAACAAACGAACACCCAAAAATCTTGGTGGTGGTGGATCACAGGCGGTGACACTTATGAATGCCCATGGTGGCGCGGATGAACACCACAACGATGTTCATCCTACAGTCGTTAGACCACCACCAGAGTTCAAAAGAAAACTCCCTTCTTGGGTTATCAGCGTCCATGAATCAGAATATGGATTCAAAATCCCAAAAAAAAAACAACCATAAACCCTTCGATCGAACCAACAAAGTAAAAACCCTAACTCTCCCAAATTCAAAATTAAACCCCTATTCATCAAGATACAACGAAATCAACAAGGGAAGGAGGTCCAAACACGTTATTCAACAAGAAATAAGCACGAAAAAACAATAGAAGCAGAGGGAATACCAATCCAGATGATTCCGGAGCGACGATCCTCAAAGGTAAGGTTTCCTTCTTTGACTCTTCTTTTTTTATTTTACTCTTGGCCCATATATTTCCTCTTCCACTCTTTCTTTAGCATTTGAATGGTTGTTGCTTATTTCTGTGTTGTTGTTGTGAGGATTAGCTCAAGTTGATTAAGAGTTTCAAATATGGAGCTTTGAGAAAATTTGTAAAGAAAATAGCTCTAGGTGACTTTTCTTGTTTAGGGATTTTTAGTGTTCAGTGCTTTCTGATTGCTCTGAGATTTAGGGTTTTTGTTGTCTCCTTTTATGTGAAAAGTGGGTGCAATTTATAACATAGAGAGTGATGTTGATGATACGTGTGAAAGTAAATTTTTTGGGAGATATTTCTCTTGCTCAGTGTGTGAGAATTATGAGTTTGGATAAGGATTAATTCACAGCCGTTAGGAATGTCTTCTCTCAATCCCTGATATTGTGCAAATTTTGTGTTAGTGGAGGGAGAACTCGTGAATGTCCATGTGCTAATGCCTGTGAAGTTACTTTTGGGTTTTACTGCTGTAAAACTTGATGCTTCAAAAATGCATTGCATGTTTCTCCTCTTTTTAGTACAGTAATTTATGATGATCCAAATTCGTCTGACAGAAAAAACTTTGTGCCCTCTTATTTCTTTATGACTTATTGCAAAACATGTTATGGTTTCTCAACTCATATGCTTGAATGTTGCACTTGGGAATTCTACTTTGCCTTGATGAATATGCTACATAATTGTTGCATTTTCGCATTGTTTTTTTAATTCCACAACTTGTACATTTGAATGCCATGGTTTGTGTTATTGACTGATTTTTCCTATTTTGGTGCTAGTTCTCAAACCATGAAGGATTGGCAAAATGACTTCAAATGAGAGATGCACATGTACGATTTTTGGCTAGAGATGGCTTGGTGATGAAGAAAAAATGGATCAATTTGACTGTTTGGAGGCTTGAGCATCAAATTGGAAATTTGTGTAGCATTAGGTTTAGTTCACATGTATAGATTAATTAGGATTAATTCACATGTAAAAACTTCCAAGTGTACAAAACAAAGATGTAAATTTGAAATGTATCAATGTAACTTTTACACGGCAACATGTGATTATTTGTAAAACAAAAATATTTGAAATGAAAATGCATTGTTTTATTATTCAATCTTTAAGCCTTTGAATTTTAACATGATGCCTTGAATGAGTGAAAGACATGAAAATGACATTGATTGACTAACAACACCAAAATAAATGGATGTATGCATGGATTGAAATTGAACTTGTTTTATCAACAAAACAAAATGGATGATTGAATATAATATGGGAAAAAAAACTCATTAATAACTCAATGTAAGTGTATGTATGAATTAATGGATGAGTGAAACTAAAGTAATGAAACCAAGTTAATAATTTCAAACCAAAATCCTAAATGGAATCAAAGTGAAAATATAAAGATATATGTAATGAAAAGCTTGGATTTGAATGCATGATCCAAGAGGCAAATGGTCAGATGAATAAGTCAAGCTGTTGACTTTTTCTATTGACTTTTACTGATGCATACTAATAAGACCTTATGACCATATGGAATGATCATAAGATGATGATGCAAATAAGATGTAGATGAATTATATGCAGAGGAAAAGAAACTTGGGGGGATTTAGGGTGTGACAACTACCTCTATTTAAATAGCTTTTTCTGATGGCTTGAGTGATGATAATCCTTATATAATCCTGATGAAAGGTATTTAAATATAGAAGACCCGAATTTCACCCCTAAATGCAATGAAATGATATGATATGCTATGAATTAAAAGGGACTCTCCTTTTTTATTTTGGCTTGCTGGGGATATGATGTGATATGAGATGAACCCTAGAAAAATATCTTATGATAAAGAATGAAAGGTGGACCTGTGGGGAAAATGGAGGTATGCAACAATGATGATCCACGGGGAATGAAATGATAACAAGGTGAAATACTCATTGAGGATAAAAATCCTTATGGAAAATTAACTAGAGGATATTCGAAAGTGGATTTTATCAACTGGTCATAGATGACAAACAGGAGCTTTAGAATATATCTTATAGGTTCTAGAGATTTCTGGCAAGGAATACATCCAATCATAGGTTTTAGAGATTCCTAAGAAATAATTCATTCAACACAAGGTTATCGAGTTTTATGATAAGAAAATCATCCAATCAAAGACTATGGAGATTATTGAGAAAGAATTCATCCAAGAAAATGGGTTGTGGAGTTTTATAATAAGGAAATCCTCCAACACAAATTATGGAGAATCTTGACAAAGAAATCATCCAGGAAAAGGATTATGGAGTTTTCTGATAAGAAAATCATTCACGCAAAAACTTTGGAGATTCTTGACAAAGAATTCATCCAAGACAAAAAAATTTAAGATCCATAAGAAGGAATTCTTCCAAGACAAAATTCAGGAATTTTCTGATAAGAAAATCATCCACACAAAAACTTTGGAGATTCTTAACAAAGAACTCATCCAAGATAGGTTTCTGGAGTTTTCTAATAAGAAAATCATCCAATCAAAACTATGGAGATTCTTGACAAAGAATTCATCCTAGACATAAACTATGGAAATTTCTGATAAGAATTTCATCCAAGCAAAACTTGGGACATCCCTAAGAAGCAATTCATCCAAGATGAAAAACTAGAGATTCTAATAAAGAAATCATCCATGACAATAATTCTGGAGTTTTCTGATAAGGAAATCATATCCATTAAAAACTATGGAGATTATTGACAAAGAATTCATCCAAGACAAGGTTTTGAATTTTTCTGATAAGAAAATCATCTACGCAAAAACTTTGGATAACACTAAAAAGGAATTCATCCAAGACAAAATTTGAGAGTTTTCTGATAAGAAAATTATCCACACAAAAACTTATGAAGAATCTTGATAAAGAATTCATCCAAGACAAAGTTCGGGAATTTTCTGATAAGAAAATGCACACACAAATTTTGGAGATTCTTGACAAAGAATTCATCCAAGAAAAAATATTGGACTTTTCTGATAAGAAAATCATCCAAAACAAGCTTACGGAAATTCCTTAAAACGAAGATTCATACAAATAACTTTCTAGGAAACATCAGGACAAACAAAGTAATAAAATCTCTGTAGGTGCCAAACAAATTTGGACTTAGACCGTAGGTGTCGGTAACAACCGAACATTTTATGGATGATGCTAGTAAAAAATGGACTTTGAAATGGGGTTCAGGTAATAATTGAACTTGAAATTGATGCTAGTAACAACTGGACTTTTGGTTTTAGAGGTGTCAATTAAAATTGGACTTTGAAGATGCCAATGAAAATTGGATTTTGGGGTATCAATGACAATTCTGTTTTAAAATTTACAATGAAAATTGGACTCTGGGTCAAGGGATAAATCACAACAAGAAATAGGGCAATGCAAATGAGTGTGAAGTATACTTCGGTCTATGCATGTGTTTACGCCAAAATTGGTAAACAATCGTCGGTATCATAATTAAGGGTTACTTGCATGATCAAGTACTGAATCCTAAGACATAGTGCCAAATAACCCTTGTTTTTTGTTTTTCTATTGGAAGAGGGCTTATTTTTGACTTGGTTGAAATAGGGATTCTAAATGACTAAAACAGATGCGTGAAAAGGTCGACTTCGTCTGCTTTCAAAATGCAAACAAACAAAAAACAAAGAATGAAATTGTAAAACGAAATGACTGAAAAAGGATTCAAATTAAAGCAATACGGAAAAGTAAAGATAAAATTAAAGACTTTGCATTGAATGTAAAAGATGGATTTTTATTTTTCATACATTTTCTCAGCCATTTCTGTTTTCTCTGGACACTGATACTTTGAGTGTTATATGAGATTTATGTAGTAAAATGAACACATTAGATTCAACATAATGAACTCGTATATATACGAGTGCTAACTACTCCTAATGTTTCTATCTTCAGAGTTCGGCACGTAAAGCTCTGCATGCAGCCCGTCTCTGTGCTTTCTCCACGCGTCCTTTAGAAAAGTAACTTATAGGCATTTACTGGTATTTGAATGTAGCATCTTCGCGCTCAAATAACCACATTTTTGACCAGTCGCTGGTATTGAAAAGTACCACGTGGTCGAGATATTTCATAACATCCCAAAAAATATACTAAGTCCTGACTCTAGTTGAACCAATACTTTTTAGGCCACGTCATGAATATACCTTTTCCTTTTCTCTTTTGCAAAGATTTTTCCCTTGTCACTGTTGTAAAAAATCCAGCTAATAACACGATTTTGAATTTTGCTTCTATGCATGATATATGAATGATCATGGCGTCCAAATGCTGATGCTTGTAGACTAGGAGTATAAAGAGGTTGTTTATGGAGGTTTTGATTCCTCAACACCAGGAACTCTACCAAGTCTCTTATGTGATAGATTTATTCGAAGGTAGTACTACCAAACTTGACACTTGTAACTAGCCTAGGGTCCTTTGGGAGGATGGATGGGTTGTACTCCATGGAGATTCCTATTGTGGTAATCCAGGAGTGCTTTTACAAGCTATTGACTTTATGGAAGGCAATGATTTTCCTTTATTCCTCACACATGTCAAATCAATTTGTGTTTTTTCAAAATGTTTATTATTCTTTAAGTTCAAATTTTCATCATTGAGAAAAACACGAATGACAATATTTGATAGGAAAATTTGTATTTTATTCCTAGAATGATAGTACATAAATGGTATAGCTCCATATGGAATGTTACAGATTGAAAATGGCAATGGGAATAGGGTTTACATTGAATCACAATAACCACTAATAGCCCTATAACCATGACTCCATAAAACTTTGTGTTTGAAGGAAGAAGTTGGATTACTCTTTCCCACCTTTGGCTCTTCTGTGTTGATCAGTCTTGCTTGATGCAGTCTTTGCCTTTTATCTCCCTAATTTTTTTCCTGAACCTCCCTTTCAGGTTTTAAGTCCATCGAGACGCTCTTTCTTGCCTAAGTTTCCCTTTCGGATATTCAACTTAGCAAGCTGTCATTTTTTGTATTCATCCCTAACTTTTTCCTAGACTGCCCTTTCTGTTTTCAATTCGTCGGGATGCCCATTTTTTCCTAAGTTTCCCTTTCAGGTCTTTGACTTAGCAGACTCTTGTTAGGCATAATATTTTTTTACTGCATCAAAGTTCAGTGGGTATGGGAACTTTTCTCCATGCATAGTTGTAAGAATCAGAGTTCCTCTAGAGAAGGGTTTCTTTACAATGTATGGGCCTTCTTAAATTATAGTTCACTTCCCACGTGAATCCTTATGCATAGGCAAGATCTTCTTGAGCACGAGATCACCTTCTTTGAATTCCCGAGGATAGACCTTCTTGTTAAATGCCCTCTTGAGTCATTTCTATTACAGCTGCCCATGACACAGAGTGGTCATATGCTTCTCGTCGATGAGATTCAGTTGGTCAAATCTGTCTTGGATCCATCCAGCTTCCTCTAGCTTAGTGTCCATCAAGATTCACATCGAGGGAATCTCCACTTCGATTGGGAGTACTGCTTCCATTCTGTATACCAAAGAGAATAGGGTTGCCCCTGTTGAAGTACATACAGACGTATGGTATCCATGCAGTGCAAAGGGTAGCATTTTGTGCCAATTCTTATAGGTTTTCACCATCTTCTGCAAGATTTTCTTGATGTTCTTATTGGCTGCTTCATCTTTTTCCGATACGGTGAGGAGTTATGGTGCTCAATTTTAAAGCTCTCACATAACTCTTTGATCGTCTTGTTGTTCAGGTTTGACCTGTTATTAGTGTGATCTTGCTAGGAATTCCATAGCGATAGATTATCTCCTTTTTGATAAATCAAAATATCACTTGCTTCGTTACATTTGTGTAGGAAGCGACTTCTACCCATTTGGTGAAGTAATCGATAATGACCAGGATGAAGCAATCTCCATTGGAAGCTTCAGGCTCAATGAGACCGATCATGTCGATGCCCCTGTTGCGGTGAAAATCACATAACAAATTATTAATTAATTTGCATCATTTTCTTTTACAACCGACTTTGATTTATCCAAAGGAAAGGTTCAAGATCGTTAGAAAAACCTAAAAGGGGGAGATCTATGGTTCGGGGGTTGGTTATACAAAGGGAAGGTATTAGCACCCTAAGTATCTGTAGTACTCTACATGAACCTCTTGCTTTAATTTGTGTTATGTTATGTTTAATTGCTAAGATAATCTGTACCAAGGTAAAGACCTAAGGTATGTACACTAAGTTTGCTCGCCAAGACATCGCATCTTGTGCCTACGTATCTGATTAAAGAATCAGAGCAACCGTAGTTCACCTAACTAAGGGTGAAAGAAAAGGAAACATTGACTATGGCCAACGTTCCAAAGGGAATGAGCATAAGCTCACGTAGAGTCCACGATAACTCTCTAAGTCTACGTTATGAAGGGAGGAAGTGAATTCTCATGATAGTGAGAACCACACAGAGTTCATGATAACTCTGTAAGTCTGAGTAAAAGGTAAAGTGAGTTATCATGATAGTGAGAATCACATGGAGTTCATGATAACTCCATCCTATTACTAAACTATGAGGGAAACGGCTCTTATGAGGCCAAGGATGAAATGGGAAGGGTTTGTGACTTAGGAGTCAAAGTAAAGATCTTTCCTTTGGAAGGAGGGTCAAGAATCAAGCATGAATATGATATAAACAGTGTGAATATGAACAAAAGTATAATCAAGATAGTATGAACAAAGTAATATGAACATGGTAATAATCAAAACATCAAAATCGAATGATAATAAATCAAAGAATGATGGTAACCACATAGTATCATGTTTATCATGCTAACATGCTAAGAAACAATGTCAGGCAAACATATATACAAGCAGACAAAAAAATGCATAAATGTAAATGAGCAAGAGATAGAAAGATCTAACCAGAATAGTGCATAAACACTTCCTACAGATGGACCACTGGCATGCCTTTGCTGGTTGAGGTCACGATACCTCTTCTTTTGATTTGATTGAGGTCACAATACCTCTTCTTTTGATTTGATTGAGGTCACGATACCTCTCTTTGTTTGCGGTTAGGACCTTCTTTTTGTTTGATTGTTGCTTTGAGACTCCTTTTTGGTTGTTGTACAAGTTCTTTTTGTATAAGGCAAAGTTCTGAGCTTCCCATCCTTCTTGGCTTTTGCCTTGAAAGGGACTCGGCTCATCCTTTGATTAAGGATTTTTTCAGCTATCCTTCCTTATTGTTGTGTGGATGAATAACTTGTACAACGCTAACTCATTTGATTTGAGAGAGCTGACTGGTAACTTGCACGAAGCGCTTGCGTTCGAATGCATAACCAAGTTAAACTGAGAACTACCCTGCCCCAAGGTTGAGATTTAAGGGTTTTTTGTGTAAAGAAAGAAAACTCCTACTTCTAGGCTCGAAGGGTTAACGAGGGATTATCTTCCTTATTTCTCCAGTGTTTGGGAATTAAAACAATGCCTTACATCCTCGGAAAGGTTTAATCGAAAGCATACCACAATAGTTAAGGATTTTTCGTCATCCTCCCCAATCTTTGCTTAACAACAAGTTTGATAAATGGAAAGAAACAAGATAAAGATATTTTTTTGTTTTTGTTTTTTTCGAAACGTAAAAGTAAATGAGTGAAACGAATGGACTTAATCAAAAGATGCATAAACATTTCATTAATCTTGCCAATTTGAAAGTACAACAATGCTTATAAGCAAATATAATTCAGACATGCAAAGAAAATACAACAAAATGCTAAACAGCCAAATGATGGTCAACTTTAGGGAATTGAATTTCCTTCTTAATCTGCCAAGCTGAGATAGTCATCTTCAGAGTTGATTGCCGAGATTCGCTTGAGAATCATCTTCACACATACTCTAAAAAAATTCTTCCACCTCAGAGTCTGATGAACCTGCCTGATTAGGCGAAGGTTTGCTGATTTGGACGCCTTGAGGCGTGAATGAGAACATATCAGAGTCAAACACAGTCTGAACCTGGCTTCTGAGCACCCTAAGTCTTCAGCTGAATGCCTCTGTGCCCCAGCATGGTGGTCACAACGAACGAGTCTGAAAAAGACAACTTCAAAAGCTACTTCAAGTCCAATGATGGCTTCAGGAAGTTGCCTGGGTTATAGACAAAGGATGGACAAGACTCAAGGCTGAGAAATGCAAATGCAATGCAAATGACATGCAATGAGAATGCAATGCTAATGCAAGCCAAATGGTTTCAAGGAACTCAAAGGCCAACTGCGAACATTTTGGAAACTGAAGAGTTTTGTTTTAAAATCCATGATCTCTGCAGATCTTCGCAAAGAAAAGAACTTCTGAGTTCTTTGAAATCATTAATGGATGCGAGGAAATGTATGCAATGCACAAACACGGGCACACAAAAACATAGATATATGCACATGCAAAAGCATACAAGCACAAACATATGTACACTGGTATTCACAGATATGCACAAACAAACATATACAGATATTCACAGATATGCACACACAAATAAGAGAGGACCTAAGTTTAAAGATCATAAGCATGGAGCCATGGTCTACCCGTCCCAAAAGGTGTGTACTATGGGTTTTCATCTGCAGAACTGGGTTCTAAGAAGTTCCCAGAGTCGACAATCCATATTTCGGATTTTAAAGATTTCCCAGATGACTTGGTAATCAATAAAATTCTCAAGAGGATCTCGCCTGAGTGTAGTATCGCGTGACAACCAATTCAGAAATAGACTCCATCATGGTCACCGCACTACATCCTAAAAGGCCAAGTGGGGTTTGGTAACTACGGTTCTCAATATCATGGGCTCCTAGGTTGAGAGTAGCACGTTTTCACGAACGGATTCGTTCAACATAACTAGACTCTCAAGAGGGCCTCAACTGAGTGATGGTGTTCTCAATTCAACTTTTCAGGATTCGACTCCCTCAAAGCCTCCTTGAATACCATCGTCCTATCCTAAGTACACTCAAGTCCGGGTATAAGACTTATCTCACCACTCAATAGTAGTACCCTGCACACAGAAAATCTAGTACAGACAGAGATATATACAAATATATACAGATATACAGATATCACAGATGTATACAAGTAAATAAGCAAGACATAAATAACATAAGCAAAAAACAAGATAGGTTTAACCCTCAAAAAATAGGTTTTCCCCAGTGAAGTCGCCATTTCTGTTGCGGTGAAAATCGGATAACAAATTATTAATTAATTTGCATCATTTTCTTTTACAACCGACTTTGATTTATCAAAGGAAAGGTTCAAGATCGTTAGAAAAACCTAAAAGGGGGAGATCTATGGTTCGGGGGTTGGTTATACAAAGGGAAGGTATTAGCACCCTAAGTATCTGTAGTACTCTACAGGAACCTCTTGTTTTAATTTGTGTTATGTTATGTTTAATTGCTAAGATAATCTGTACTAAGGTAAAGACCTAAGGTATGTACACTAAGTTTGCTCGCCAAGACGTCGCATCTTGTGCCTACGTATCTGATTAAATAATCAGAGCAACCGTAGTTCACCTAACTAAGGGTGAAAGAAAAGGAAACATTGACTATGGCCAACGTTCCAAAGGGAATGAGCATAAGCTCACGTAGAGTCCACGATAACTCTCTAAGTCTACGTTATGAAGGGAGGAAGTGAATTCTCATGATAGTGAGAACCACACAGAGTTCATGATAACTCTGTAAGTCTGAGTAAAAGGTAAAGTGAGTTCTCATGATAGTGAGAATCACATGGAGTTCATGATAACTCCATCCTATTACTAAACTATGAGGGAAACGGCTCTTATGAGGCCAAGGATGAAATTGGAAAGGTTTGTGACTTAGGAGTCAAAGTAAAGATCTTTCCTTTGGAAGGAGGGTCAAGAATCAAGCATGAATATGATATAAACAGTGTGAATATGAACAAAAGTATAATCAAGATAGTATGAACAAAGTAATATGAACATGGTAATAATCAAAACATCAAAATCGAATGATAATAAATCAAAGAATGATGGTAACCACATAGTATCATGTTTATCATGCTAACATGCTAAGAAACAATGTCAGGCAAACATATATACAAGCAGACAAAAAAATGCATCAATGTAAATGAGCAAGAGATAGAAAGATCTAACCAAAATAGTGCATAAACACTTCCTACAGATGGACCACTGGCAAGCCAAGATCAAGAGTCAAAACCTCCACTCTAAGAGCATAGGGCAAAGGGTCCTAAATCTAAGTCCTCAGTCCAAAACACAATAGTAACCACAGTCCGGTCAATTGAGTTTTTTAGGGTTTCAATATTTATTAGTGTGTTTTAAATGAACAAATAAAATGAACAATATACACAAGATATAAATATGAACATTGATAATATGAACAAGAATAATATGAACAGTAATAATATCAACATAAAGAATAAATCAAGATATATATTGACTGCAAGTAAATTTAGTGATCAATGATTAATTCATTGGATCGATGTATCGGGTCCAATGCAGTGCTAAACCATCGTAGCACGGTCTATGAGGAAGACCACACTATAGGAGGATACACAATTTGATATTTGTGTTAAGACACAATAGAGAAATGATATAGAAGATCATTCTCCGATACAATCGTGCCACACGAAAAGAAAAGGTGGAGACCTCGTCTTAATCACAAACTCTCGTTGATTAGTCGAAGGTAACCTATCACGATCTCAAAGTATAGAAAGAGATCTTGATGATCACTCACTACAGATTTGAAATAATGAAGGTTCGTCGCTTCGCTAACAACGTTCGTGAATAGAAAGACTTCATCGGTCAAAAATGAAAATGAAGATATAAGAAAATACAGAATGAAGTAGAAATAAATTCGGTCTCGTCTTAATCATGATTTAATCGAGAAACCGATAATCTATGATATTCGACTTTCATCGACCGATAAAATAATGAAGGTGGCCTCATACATATCACAACTTTTAGTAATTTGATAAATCGACCAAGTCGTGATTTCTGTAATATCATCGACCCAAAAATAAAGAAACAGGCTCGAAATGAAAATAAAATCGGTCTCATCTAAGTAAGGATTTAGATCGATAAATCGAATACCTTTCTATTAGATTTTCATTGACCAATAAAAATAAATTGAAAAATGGCCTCATATGAATCATGATATTTGTGACTTGAATAAATCAACAAAATCAAGAAGTTTTTTATGTCATAGGCCCAAAATAAAGGGGAAATAGACATACATTAATGAAAATCAAAATGGAAATGAAAATAAATTGAAGATAAAATATAAAAAAGAATGGTGAGAAAATGAAAAGATTATACGCTTCAAAAATTAAATATTATTAGTAAATACTAAACATTAAGAGTGAGTTAAAGAGAAAACAAAATGAAGGAGAGTGCACTTTGAAAAGTATGGGTGACGGTGTAGAAAGATCATCATGGACGATCTATATAAAAAAAGGTTGGAAAAAAAAAAGAGACGGACCAAAAGGCCCATCAGCAAATCAGATAAAGTAAATAAATAAAGATGAAAAAATAAAATAAATAAATAAAGTTATTAAATATAGCCAGGTTCCTTCTTCAACAAAATGCCACGGCCATGGAACAAACGAATTAAACCCTAAAAAGAAATAAGGCTCACGGCGGCCATCATCAAAGCAAACTCAAACCGCGGCCAAAATCAAATCGTTTTCTCCCCAAATTTCTCAAAACATGAATCACTCTCTCTTCCTCAACAAAGATCGTACGAGGACGAACACAAGGAAATGCGTCGCGGAATCAATGTCATCTCCTCTCGATCGCAACTCTCCTCTCGTTTTTCTTTCTCGTTCGTGACTTGAGTTCATCAAGAATCCGATTCAGAGCCTCAATCCGTTCGAAACAGGTTTATGTCGTTTAGTGTTCTGTGAATCGTGTTGGATTTATTTGTTTTTGGTCCGTTGGAATTCTTCTCTTCTTTTACTCTCTAGTTTCTGCGGTGGTTGATGTTAGTGAGGTTGATTTGAGTTACGGTGGTGGTGTTTGTTGTGCGATTGAAAGTTTGAAGGTTGAAGGTTGGGCGGAGACGGAAGGTTAATGCGTGACGTTTAGGGTGAAAAAGGCGAGTTGGTGATTGATGTTGTTTGATGAATGGTTTTTTGTGTGACACAGATGGTGGTGAAGGTTGTGTTTCAGTTGAAGACAGGAAGAAGATTGGGGACAGTCTGAATGAGATGGGTCGTTGCGATAGGTGGTTGATGATGGTGGAAACGATTTATGTGAGGGAGGCGCAGAAGTGTTGTGGTGTTAAAGAAGGGTTTAGTGAAGGTGAAAGGAAGTTGCTGAAAGGAGTGGTGGTTGGAAATGAGGGAGGTTAACAGTGGTTGTTGATGTGATAACGTTTCTGAAAAAAAAAGGAAAAGGTTGAGGAAGAAGGTTATCGGTTTGACGGAAAGAAAGGTGAATGCAGAGGTTTTCGAATGGTGTTGTTGAAAGTGAAATGAAAAGTGATTTCTCTGTATACGTTATTGAGAGAGAAAAAAATGATCCCAGGATTTTTCCTTCTCCTCTTTTTAACCAACTCAAACCTTGGTTGTTAAATTTAGAAGTACAAGGATTTGTTTGTTTCTACTTGACATATCATTTTCAATTCCAGGTCTTTGTTGTTGGCAGGTTCTGCAGTGAGGCTGTTGTTGTGTGAAGCAGAGCAGGGCCTTCTTGTGAAAACTTTGGCATGTTGTGTGCAGAGTTGAAGCAAGAAGTTTGGCGTGGCAAGGAGTGTAGGAATTTGAAGTCAAAGCTGTTGATTAGCCTCTTCCTCTTTTAATATGATTTTTCTAAAACAAAACAAAAAAAAGAAAACTATTTGAAGATTGGACTTAAATTAAAATTAAAACAGACTAAACCAAATTAAACTAATTGAATTAAAATTAAAATAAGTTAAATTGAAAATTAAAATTGAATAAAAAAGATATAACTAAACTAAACTCAAAATTAAACTAGATTAAAAAATAAAAGGAATTGACATTAATATGGATAAAATTAAACTAATTGACTTAGATTAAATTGGTTTAAAATATAAACTTAATTAAAATATAAACTACAATAAAAAATAAACTTAACTGAAATATAAATTATATTAAGAGTAATTATATTAAAATAAAAATGAAAAATTAAACTCAAACAATTCTAAATAAAATTTTAAAAAAATAGATAAAATCTAAAATGGAATGATAAAATGACTAAAAGTGCAAAAATGGCTGACCTAGAATGATATGCAAAGGATCAAAGAATCTGAGGGTAAAATTTGGGGTGCAACAGTTGCCCCCATTTAAATATTTTCACCGAATGACATGGGATATGGAAAGATGGTGAAAGATATTTAAATATAGACAACCGAAAATTTTGCCCTTAGATACGCTGATATGCAATGATATGAACCAAACTAGTTCAGGATGCGGACGTGCCGTGAACTTCTAGTATGATGGTATGATGCCATGATAGTGCAAAAATGCAAACAAACAGGACATCAAAGGATAAAGAGCTAACAACCACAGCTGAGCTCACAGAGGAAGGATGAAGGTTGATATCCACAAGGAAAAATTCACTGGGGATACAGACTATCCAACAAAAGAGACTCATTGGGGAGACTCCAAAGACACACTGGGGATAGAAAAACTGAGGGAAAACCCTACAAGTTCTTACCGGAGATAGGACACCAAAGAGGTGTTCTCCACTGGGAAAAGATCCAAGGAGGTCGACGACGCGGTTCAAAAGTTACCGGACGATACTGGGGAAAAGACACATTCTTACTGGGCATGAAACCAGAAAGAAGACATGATCACCACAGAGGATCAGTTTGAAATAAAATGATAGACATCCTACCAAGATTTTCTGGGGATTTCCTATACTGAAGAGTTCAAACGGGATCTTCAAGAAAAGCCAGAAAAGACAGAGGTAAACTCTGCGTCAAATGATGAAAGGTGACTGGACCTTTAGCTGAGTATAAGGTTAATGAACCAAAAATGTACCAGAACTAGTTGAGATAACAAATATGATTCCGTTTATGGAGGATGCCAGCGATGACTGGACTTTAGGTTCAAGCTTGACACGATTCAAGTAGGAACAAACTGAAATAAAAGTCTAAGGTGACTCGATTCAAACCAAAGACGGTGCCAACGATGATTGGACTTTGGGTTCAAGTTTGACATGATTCAAACAGGAACTGGATCTTAAGACAAGAGACAATGTCCGACACGATTCGAACAAGGACTCGGTTCCGGTTTGATTCGATTCAAACAAGAACAAACTGAAATAAAAGCCTAAGGTGACTCGATTCAAACCAAAGACAGCGCCAACGATAATTGGACTTTAGGTTTAAACTTGACTCGATTCAAGCAGGAACAGTTTAAAACAAGAGACTTAATGTTCGACTCGATTCAAACAAAGACTCGGTTCAGGTTTGACTCGATTCAAACAAGAACAGTTTTAAACAAAAGACTAAAGATGGGCAGTGTTTGACTCGATTCAAACAAAGACCCGGTTCAAGTTCGACTCGATTCGAACAAGAACGGTTTAAACTGAAATAAAAAGATGAACAACGAGCTCACGATAACTCGAGGTTCAGGTTCAGATTTGACTCGATTCAAATAAGAACGATTTTTAGACAACAGACTCACGATAATCTGAAGCTAACAATGTTTGACTTGATTCAAACAAAGATGGTTTTGACAACAGACTCACGATAATCTGAAGCAAACAAAGGATAAACAACGAGCTCACGATAACTCGAAGTTTAGGTTCAGGTTTGACTCGATTCAAACAAGAACGGTGCCAATGATGATTGGACTTTAGGTTCTTATAAGACTTGAAAGAAAAAGATGCCAGTGATGACTGGACATTGAAAAAGGTTTAGACAACGGGTTCACGGTAACCTGAAGTTTTGGTTTCAAACGATGGATTTAAACAACGGGTTCATATTTGACTCGAAGTTTAGGTTCAAATTTGACCTGGTTAAACAATGCCAGCGATTACTGGACTTTATGTATCCAAATGAGGTGATTGAGTATCAGCTAGATTGATACCGGGGTTGCATCAATGAAGATTAGACTTCCTGGGGAATACCCATTATGGTTGCAAAGAGGTTGAATAAAACCAGAGCTACATAAGTTTCTCATAAGAGACTGACACTTATTGCCATGAAATAACAAGCTTCTCCAAGAGAATGATACTCGTTGTTGAATATAAAGTCCAAAAGATATTGGAATCACAACACTGTTGGAGAAATAATTGTCTTCAATGAGGATCTGTAAAAGATTCTTCCTGCGAGACACAGTGCAAAATAAATGCACGTTTAAGATGGGCTCAGAAACCACACCTGTCAGGGACCAAAGTTCAATCTAGGAACAAGCTAGAAAGAAACGGTCATACAAGACTCCAATTGAGGAATGAACTCAACTGGGGATTTATCTTATCCGATTGTGGAAAAAGACAACTGAAGCAACCGCCATCCACGAGGATAAAACTCTGTGGGGAATTCAGAAGGAATGCGCATTTTATGCCTAGGGATGACTTTCTATTGGAGTGAATAGACAAACCCAGTCACTTGGGGAGATAAACGCCAAAGTGAACAACACAGGTAAACACCAGAAACATGTAGCAAAAATGATAATATGCTATGCATATGAGTGCTTATGCCATGCTCAAGATTATGCTGACAAAACAGACAAGAAACGAAACTGGAGATGAAATAAACATCTCGACGATGATACCCAGCCAAACTCAAAAGGTTGGACCATCGCTGGGGGTGAAGTAGCTTTACTTCAAGGTTATGTCCTTCTCTAGAGAAAAGAGTACTCCACTTGATATAGCATCTTGACTTCACTAGGAATACCATCATGAGTTTAATTTCTTCATTGGAGAGAAGAGATCCATTGGGAAGTGCCAAGATTAGCTGAAGAGACAACTTACTAGGAACTGGCAGAGACGCCACAAAAGTTAAGTAGTTCTGCATAACTCATCTGCCCCAGGGTACATGGTCTGTCACAAGAATATATCAAGAGGATTTTACAGAACAATTGGCATACACGATGTTTTAATATCTTCAAACTCTTGGAGAAATTTACCAAATCTCTTCATAACTGCCCCTGATTGACTAGTTATGTGTCTTGGTCGAAACCCCAGGTTGAAGCTGAGAGATTGATTGGGTTCCTGTATATGCGTATTTTCGACGCCATGAGTTCAACACATAAAGAGTTGCTTTCGACAAGTGGAGGTACATGCCAAAAGAAGCACAACTGAAAGAGTATATCTACTTGGGAGATATTCTTCAACATTCTTCGACATTTCGACGGGGAAACGTTTCGACATTTCGTCAAGTAAAGATTTCTGCAAATGGAAAAGGTTTTGACAAGTATGAAGAACGTTGTGATAGTTCGACAAGTCTGAAAGGACGCGTTGGTTCGACATAACTTAAAGATTCAAATTCAAGAGAATTATAACGTTTAGCAGAAGACGCGTGGAAGCACCTGGCGAAAGGGAGACATGCAGAAGGCCAGATGTCGGAGTTTTAGGATTTAGTCGTTAATAGCAGTTATTTTGTTTATCTATAAATAGGATAGTTGTTATTAGAATTCAGTGTGAAAAACTTGTACAAAAATTTCCTGCAATTACTCAAAGTACCCGTGTGAGAGAAAAGAGTTATCCGGAAAAATGTACGTGTAAACACCATCTTTCAATTTCTTTATCAATCAAAGTTTTTTTTTATCAATTTCTTTATCAGTCAAAGTCTTTTTACCAATTTCTTTACATTACCAGCATCTTTATGTTTCCTTCACCATTTTACTTTAAAGTTCTTTTCAAAGTCATTTTCTTTTATCTCAGACTTTTATCTAGAGTTAGTCGAAATCTTTCATTCTAAAAGACTTAATACATAAAACCAAACACCAAGATATCACCCTTGACTTAAAATTATCACGTTGATTTAAGTTTTCGCCCGACGTCCTAGGATTTGTTTGGTTAATCCTGCAAGTAACCCAGACTTTACCATTCTGGTAAACCAGAGATTGTTCGCCAAGATCAACAGCGAACAAATTGGCACGCCCAGTGGGACTAGTGCAATATAAAACTTAAATAATTTTAAATTAAGGCTTTTTCTTCGTTGTATGATACTAAGAAGCGGTAAATTAGCCGAATCTGACGTAGAGAGACCCAAAAGAACTAGAGTAAGGAAAATGGCGAATCAGTCAAATAATCCTAATCCCTATCCAAATCCAAATGAAACCATTCCAGTTTCCAGCCCTATCCTTTCGACAGGGGGTAACGAAAATTCAAATCCTGTTCTAGACGAGGCTATCCCTTCATCAGCAGGATCTATACCAGCGGTTTCGCTCTCCCAAAGTATGCCTAGTTCTTCCACAATGGGACATTCAAGGCCTATGGGGACGCCTCCTCCGGGAGGACAAAATTTTAGGCCATTCCAGACAAATTTTTCCATGCCTATGTTCGGAAGAGAACAACCATATGGAATGCCAACGTCAGTAATGGCAAACTTGCAAAGTGCACCACCCTTGTATTCTGACGCCATGGTCCACATGTCTTCGCCACTGCAAGGGTCAGGATATGGTGGAAATATGAGTAGATTGAACCAATCCCTACCAAATTTCCAAATACCAGCAATTACCAATAATTCTGCGCAAGTAATTCGACAACAAATGGACGAAAGTAATCATGATATGGTCCAAATGTTGACTCAACAAATGGGGGCAGTGTTTAATCCGTTAATACAAAACACTACCCAAACCAACCAATTGTTGGCTGCGCAAATGACGCGTATTGCTGACTTTTTTGGTGTTCCTCAAACGCAACAAAGAGAACAAGTAATTCAAAACCCAGTAGTGAATGTCGAAGAGGAACCCACAATAAATCAAGGGCCTCTAGAAAATCCTCAGGCAAACCCTAGAAATCAAGAGGTAGTGGTCGAACAGCCTCGTGTCGAAATCCCTGTTCAACAACAACCTAGGAGGATAATAGTCCAGAGAGGCCAAGATGCTGATGATGTGTTGTAACAGCGAATACGATATAATAACTTGCCTGTCGAAAATAACATAACAGCCATGGTCGAAAGGATAATGGCCCAAAACGGTGTAAATGTAGGGTTGCAAAGGCCTACTTATACTTCCCCATTGTCAGAATATATTCTGCAAGAGGAACTACCCCCAAGATGGAAAGTTCCTAAGTTTACTAAGTTTTCAGGAGATACTAGTGAATCTACTATAGAGCACGTAGCGCGTTATCTAATAGAAGCAGGAGAAATAGCCCGTAACGAAAATTTAAGGGTAAAATACTTCCCTAGTTCCTTGACGAAAAACGCATTTACATGGTTCACGTCTTTGCCTACAAACTCAGTGCATTCATGGTCCAGGTTAGAAAGGTTATTCCATGAACAGTTTTACATGGGACAGACCAAGATAAGTTTGAAAGAATTGGCCAGTGTTAAGAGGAAATTCTCAGAACCTATAGATGATTATTTGAATAGGTTCAGATTACTCAAGGCTAGATGTTTTACTCAAGTACCAGAACATGAGTTAGTCGAAATGGCTGCAGGGGGTCTAGATTTTTCTATAAGGAAAAAGATAGACACTCAATATTTGAGAGATATGGCGCAGTTAGCAGATAGAGTAAGACAAGTCGAAAGACTAAGAGCTGAAAAATTTAAAGCCTATAAAAATAAAAAGGAGAGAGTGGCCTATGTGGGAATGTATCAAGATAGAGAGTATGACGAAGAAGAACTTGTTAGTTTTGACGAACAAGAGATTTATTTGGCAGAACTAAAACAAGGCCCACCATACTCTTGTAAATTACTAACTCCGTCAAATGGAAAGAATCCAGTCGAACCTGAAAAGAATGATAAGTTTCCTAAACGAACTTATACGTTCGACGTCACCAAGTGTGACGAAATTTTTGATTTATTGGTCAAAGATGGTCAGTTAATAAAACCACCAGGCGCTAAAGAACCGCCTGTCGAACAACAGAAAAAGAGGGGTTTTTGTAAGTACCATAACTTTTTGGGTCATAAAACATCTCAATGTTTTCTTTTCAGGGATCTAGTTCAAAACGCTATCCGTGATGGAAGGCTGAAGTTTGGCGAGAAGCCAAAACAACAAATGGGGATTGATTCGAATCCTATGCAGGTTGTCGAAGCACACTATGCTGAACCATCCACTGTGAATATGGTGGAGATTGAAGTTGCTTCTGATGGCAGTTTCGAGATGGTGGAGGCTATGGAAGGTTTCGACACCAGTGTCAACATGGTCGAGATTACTGAAGATCTTGCAGGCCAGAACGAAGTCGAAGGCACTGAAGCGTTCGACAACGATAATGAAGTCAAAGTCACTGAAGATCTTGACAACAAAAACACAGTTGAAGTCACTGAGGACTTCGATGATGAAGGTAAGGTCGAAGTTACTGAAAGCTTTGACAATCAGAAATTGAAGGAAACTACAGAGGGTTTCGACGAAAAGAACGATGACATTGTTGCTGAAGATGTGGTGATTCGACCAGGAGAAATCTGGGATTGCTTGGGACAGCCAAGTGGAAAATTCGGCTACCTGGTGAAGTACACTATTCCTGCAACCTATCACACCGACATCAGCGAAATCCAACCAACTGGTTGGGGAAGTGATTTTGATGACGATGGTGATTCCCCTATCGCTAAGGAGGAAGTTACTGAGGACTTCGTTGCTGAAAACAAGGCTACTAAAGGCCTTGATCTTGACAACACGAAGGAAGCTGATGTTGCAAATTACTGCATCAACATCATGGGACCTTTCGACAAGGAGGTCACAGGGATGAAAGAAAAAGCTGTGCATGGCCGTGGGAAACCTGGGACTTATGGGATCCTACGAAGAATAAAGGAGGATCCTAAAGAAGAGTCAAACAAGTGTTGCTGCAAGCATGCTCCTAGGAACATATCCTGGTGTTGCTGCCCAGAAGGGAAGTTCGACCTGACAAAAAAGAAGGACAGAGTCGAAGAGGAAAAGCTCATTGAAAAGATGAATAAACTAACCATTACTGACAAACAAAATGCGGGAGTAAATATGGTAGAAGTGTCTCAGAAAACTCAGGCAGTAGTAGATGAAGATCAACGTCGAGAGGAGTACCAAAAGCTGGCGTACCCCAAAGAAGATGAGAGTTTGGTCGAATTCATCAAAAGGTGCCAGAGAAGGAAGAGTGACGTGATGCTATGCCCTCGTTGCAGTTCCATTTTCGACAGAAAGGCTGCCACTAACTTGGAGGCAATAGATCAAGCAAGAAGGAAGGCAAATGGGGGAGCAACAAGAGATGATCCAAGAAGGAGTGAGCACCACCAATGGAGGCGCAGAGACAGACACTATGGCACTTACAAGCCATCAAACAAAGTGATAGATGACAAATGGGTTCAACCCATCAGAGATGCCCAAGGCCAGAAGAAGTGGAAGAATTTCGAAGTGCAGAGAGGCGCTTCAATGGAAAACAAGAAGGAGTTGGAGAAATATAAACCTAGGCCATATCCTTCAGAGAATTATAAAGGAAATAATCCCATGTCGAGATCCCAGTGGAGGAGGTTCCAAAGGCAAAAGAGGGTTGAGAAAGAAGTTGCTGAAAAAGGTATGATAAGAAAAGTGGCTGGAAACAAGGACGAAGCAGAATGTAGCAGCAACGCTCAAATGGCAAACAAGAAGAAGCCTCTCCAGCAAATCAAACCAAACAGCGTAGCAGCGCAAAGTGTGTCCAAAGAGAAGAAGTTGGAGGATGATGAAATGACAGATGATTTCAAGTCAGATTCGGAGGCATCCTTCGACGTTGTCTGTAACGTGGTCTCGGTCCTTCCCAGAGACTATGATAGGATCATGGAAGTCGAAGACGAAGAGGATGGGATGGAAGAGGAAACGATGGCGCACAAGCCCGTGTGTTACTACGTAATGAATAATGGTTGTGTCGAAGAGCAAAATGCTTTCTTCGAAAGACCAGACGATTCCATGAAGGCGCACTTGAAGCCTTTGTTTAACAAAGGAAAAATTGAGAGTGTTGGTGTGAACAAGATCCTAGTAGATGGTGGTGCTGCTGTGAATTTAATGCCCCACTTCATGCTGAAAAAGATTGGCAAAGATGACTCGGATGCAAAGCCCCACAACATGGTTCTGTCGAATTACGAAGGAAAGGTAGGAACAACCATGGGAGTTATTCAAGTGGATCTGACAGTTGGCACTATAACAAGGCCAACAATGTTTATAGTTATTGCTTCTAGGGCAAACTACAACTTGCTGTTGGGAAGAGAATGGATCCATGGTATAGGTGTTGTGCCTTCGTCGATGCATCAGAGAATAGTTATTTGGAGGCCAGATGGAATCGTCGAGAACATAGAAGCAGACCAAAGTTACTTCATGTCCGAAGTAAACAATGTAAGTGATCGAAGTTTCGACAAAAACTTAGCCCACATACCTCCTTGCAGTCCGGCGAAATTCGACTTGAAGGCAACGGACAACGCGTACTGTTCCATGTATCACCATCCTACACATGGTTTTCAGTGGGATAAGGAAGTCATTGGTGACTCCAACCACATGTGGGGGACTACCAACATAGCACCAACAGGATGGGGGAGTGAGTTCGACAATGATGATGAGTGAACAAGCAGTGCTCGACAAAATTACGGCTTACATAGCCGAAAACAAATTCAAAGCGGCTCTGGAGGCCGAAGTAAAATACATGGCTGTCGAAGCCAATCATGAAGATTCAAATGAACAATGTCTTCAAAAAGACGTTGAGGAAAATGATGATAACAACCAAATAGACGAATGGCAACACCAGAAACTTGACGCCATTTATGACGACGAACCTTTGGGGTTCGAAAAAGATCCAGTGTCGAACAATTTGAAGATGGTGGCGCAGGATCCTTTAGAAGAAATCAACTTGGGACTGGGGGCAGAAAAAAGACCAACTTACATAAGTGCAAGGATGGATCCTCAGTTCAGAGTCGAAATAATCCAGTTGTTGAAGGAGTTCAAAGATTGCTTTGCATGGGATTATGACGAAATGCCTGGTTTGGACAGAAGTTTGGTCGAATTGAAGCTGCCAATCATAGAAGGGAAGAAGCCAGTCAAGCAAACTCCAAGGCGCTTTGCACCAGAAGTTCTGTCGAAGATAAAAGAAGAGGTCGAAAGACTTCTAAAATGCAACTTCATCCGCACTACCAGGTATGTTGATTGGATTGCAAATATAGTTCCAGTTATTAAGAAAAATGGCAAACTTAGGGTATGCATTGATTTTAGAGATTTAAATTCTGCTACCCCAAAGGACGAATATCCTATGCCAGTAGCAGAAATGCTTATAGATTCTGCAGCAGGTCATGAGTATCTAAGTATGTTAGATGGATACTCTGGCTATAACCAAATTTTTATTGCTGAAGAAGATGTTTCTAAGACAGCTTTTCGTTGTCCTGGAGCAATTGGAACTTATGAATGGGTAGTGATGCCTTTTGGTTTAAAGAATGCTGGAGCCACTTACCAAAGGGCTATGAATTCAATTTTCCATGATTTTATTGAGACGTTTATGCAGATTTACATTGATGATATTGTAATCAAGTCTGTTTCAGGAAAAGATCATATAGACCATCTTCGACAATCCTTTGAGAGGATGAGAAAGTTTGGTCTAAAGATGAATCCCCTTAAATGTGCTTTTGGTGTGCAGGCGGGTGATTTTTTAGGTTTTGTGGTCCACAAGAAAGGGATCGAAATAAATGAAAACAAAGCCAAAGCTATAATGGAAGCGAAAGCGCCATCAACGAAAAAGGGATTGCAGTGTCTACTAGGGAAGATCAATTTTCTAAGAAGATTCATTTCCAACCTCAGTGGAAAAACACAAGCCTTTTCTCCTCTACTTCGACTAAAGAAAGAAGAATTCACATGGGGGCAAGAGCAACAAGCGGCTTTCGACAAGATCAAAGAATACTTGGCTAATCCTCCAATCTTGATGTCCCCTTGTAGGAAAAGAAGCATGAGATTGTATATCTCTGCATCAGACAAGACATTAGGAAGTATGTTGTGTCAAGAGGATGAGAATGGCGTCGAAAGGGCCATCTATTATCTCAGCAGAGTCTTAAATGATGCTGAAACTAGATATAGTGTCATAGAAAAACTATGTTTATGTGTATATTTCTCTTGTATGAAATTGAAGCATTATATAAAGCCTGTTGATGTATATGTATCTTCTCATTTCGACGTAATAAAACATATGTTGTCTAAGTCTATTTTGCATAGTCGAATTGGAAAGTGGGCTTTGGCTCTAACAGAATACTCCTTAAAATATTTGCCTTTAAAGGCTATGAAAGGACAAGTGGTGGTTGATTTTATAGCCGACCACTCTATAGTCGAAACTATAGAGTACGTCGAATTAGCACCATGGAAACTGTATTTCGACGGTTCCAGGCATAAGAATGGAATTGGTGTTGGGATGGTGATTATTTCTCCTGATAAAATTCCAACAAAGTTCAAGTACAAAGTCGAAGGGCTATGTTCGAACAATGAAGTCGAATATGAAGCTTTGATTGCTGGACTTGAAATCTTGTTGGAATTGGGGGCAACAAGAGTCGAAATAATGGGTGACTCTGAGTTGGTAATAAAGCAGTTGACTAAGGAGTACAAATGTGTGAAAGAGAATCTAATAATGTACTTCGTGATAGCAAATAGACTTCTCAAGAAGTTCGACAATGTGGCTTTTAGGCACATTCCCAGGATGGAGAATCAAGAGGCGAATGATCTTGCTCAACTGGCATCAGGATACAAAGTGTCGGAGGAGAAGTTAGAAAAAGCCATTGAAGTCAGAGGAAGAATCATATCTGTAGGTTTGTCCCCATCAGATTTAGAGACAATAAAATTGGGATATGGTGACGAAGAGAATTATGAGATTTGCAACGTAGATGATGCAGGAGTCGAAGACTGGAGAAAATCCATCAAAGAATATTTGCAAGATCCAAATCAAAAAGTCGAACGAAAGGTAAGATATAGAGCTTTGAGTTATGTACTTTTTGGCAATGAATTGCTCAAGAAGACTGCAGAAGGAGTCTTGTTGAAATGCTTAGGCGAAAATGAAGCATACATAGCGTTGTCGAATGTGCATAGTGGAGCGTGTGGCACACACCAAGCAGGCCACAAAATGAAGTGGTTATTATTTCGACAAGGAATGTATTGGCCAACAATGCTGAAGGATTGTGTCGAATTTGCAAAAGGGTGTCAAGAGTGCCAAGTACATGCAGGCATACCACATGTTCCTGCAAGTGAGTTACATTCGATTGTAAAACCTTGGCCATTCAGAGGTTGGGCTTTAGATTTAATTGGTGAAATTCGACCAGCTTCTTCAAAAGGGCAAAGGTACATTTTAGTTGGAGTAGATTATTTTACTAAGTGGATTGAAGCCATACCATTGGTGAATGTAGATCAAGAAGCAGTTATGGATTTTATCCAAAAGCACATAATCTACAGATTTGGGATACCAGAAACAATAACAACAGATCAAGGATCTGTGTTTACTGGTCGAAAGATGCAGAAGTTTGCACAGGAAACAGGTTTTAAGCTCCTTACTTCGACACCTTATTATGCTCAGGCTAATGGACAAGTCGAAGCAGCTAACAAGGTAGTGATAAATTTGATCAAAAAGCATGTAGGTGGAAAGCCAAAAAATTGGCATAATACCTTAGATCAAATTTTATGGGCTTGTCGAACATCTCCTAAAGAAGCAACCAATTCGACTCCATTTAAATTAACTTATGGGCATGATGCAGTTTTGCCAGTCGAATTGTATTTGCAATCAGTTAGGGTTCAAAGGCATCATGAGATCCCATCAGAGACATACTGGAGTATGATGATGGATGAATTGGTTGATTTAGACGAAGAAAGGCTACGTGCCTTAGATCTCATAAAGAGACAAAAAGAGAGAGTCGAAAAGTTTTACAATAAAAAAGTAAAATTTAAGACTTTTTCAATTGGTGATTTTGTGTGGAAGGTAATTTTTCCTATGGATCGAAAAGACAGAGTTATGGGAAAATGGTCTCCTAAATGGGAAGGACCTTTCAAAGTTTTGAAAATATTTTCTAATGGTGCATATGAGGTCGAAGAGATAGGGAAAGACGAAAGGATATTAAAAATAAATGGCAAGTATTTGAAAAAGTATAAACCAATATTGCAGGAAATAAAGATAGCAGTCGAATAAAATTGAAATTGAAAGGAAATATTGTGCTGCCAAACAGATGGCGTTAAATCATTACAAATAAAGCCTCAAAGGGCTGAAAATTGTCAGGCAAATTCGACTAAAACTGAAGGTTTGCAAATTTTGCCTTCAAAGCTGTAAATTTGTCTTTCTGAAATTGAAGTCGACGATCACAGAGGTTCCTGTGAATATGGGCAACTTCAATCTCTTGGTTGATCTTTTGAGCTGTCTCTGCGTGTTGAATGCCAACCTTCAACTCTTCATCAATCTCGCTTTGCCTAGGCTGCTGGATAGAAGCTATGAGTTCCTCCTCTTTGGAAATTTTCTCTTGGAGAACTGCTATTTGTTTCTTCCATGTTTGAATGTGGTCATGGCAAGTAGCAATCTTCTTGACAGAGGCTTCAGAAAGCTCTTGTAGCTTCGAAACCTTATTTGTCGAAGCAGAAACAGAGTTCCATTCAGCAGCTTGTTGGTCCATTTTTTCAGAGATTTGTTGAGACAAGTCCCTTCGACGGTGAAGATCTGCGCTGGATAAGTCAATCACAGTTGTCAGCTCTATCACAAAATTGCAGACTTCGACAGAAGCATCCAAGACGTTAACTTGCTTCAACAGTTTCTTCAACTCCATTGGAGCAGTGGCATTTTCCTCTAGAACTTGGAACAAGTCAACATCAAGGATCTTCGCCTTGATCTGAGTCATGATATTGGGTAGAGACTGCACTTCAGAAGTGGCTCCAGAAGTAGTCGAATTGCTGTAGGAAGAGTCTTTAAAGTTGAATCTGGTGCTAAGTATGGCTTTCAGGTAGTCCAGGGGTTTCTGTACCTTGAGATTTTCAAGCTCTTCATGAGAAAAACTAGTCGAACCAGTTGTTTGGGAACTCCTTTTAGTTTGGTCAGGAGTAGGCTGGTTGCTATGCTCCGAAGTTCGCCTAGCTTCCTGTTGCTTCGACAGATTTTCTGCTTCAGCGGTCTTCTCTTCAGGATCATTTTCAGGATGAGAAGGAGAGTTGTTATCAGAATCAGCTCCCCCAGTAGTGTCGAATGCTTCGACCGTTTGTCTCTCAAGTTCTTTGCTGGGAGTGTCCTCCTCTTGGGCTACCTCCTCCTGGATTGTCTCAGGCTGTTTTTCGACGACCTTTTGCTTCTATCAAAAGAAAAATTTCTAAGTTAGAAATGAAATAAAATAAACGAGAGGGGTCGAAATTGAAGTTTACCTTAGAGGACTCAGTTTTGGAACTAGACTTTCCACTCCCCGTGTCCTTCGGCTGATGTTTTGTAGCAGGACTGCTAGAAGATTCCCTCTTAAATGATTTGACAATGGATTTTTGTGAGACAATTTTCTGCAGTCTTTTCTTCTTTTGAGGAGGGGGATTTGGAGATGGAGACTCATCACTGGACTCTTTGACAGGGATTATCTCTGGTATTTTCTTTCTTTTTTGGATTGTAGAGGTTTTTTGACTTACCTGATCATATAAATAAAAAATAGTGAGTGTCTTAAAGAAACAAAAGAATAGATAAAAAAAGGAAGAGATTTATACCTTAGTCGAAGGTTTCTGGGCGACACTTTGTGGAGTTTCGACGGAAGCTTTCTTTGCAGGCGCTTTCACAGCTAAAAAAAAAGAAAGGGGAAAGTTAGACAGTGAGAAATACGTGATAATAAAATGACAAAATTCGTTTTGTTGTTAACACCTTCAAGAATAGGATCTTCCACGCGAACGTGTTCTATTCCAATATGAAGGTGCCCTGGGTAGTTATCCAGATGATACTTAGTCGCAACCACGCGTTCAGCAGGTTTTTTATAACTTTCACGAAGAACTTTCATATGGTTCCCACATGTGAACAAATCTGGAAATGGAGGACTTAAAGCCACACCAAATTCAGCAGATGGTAAAGGTGGAAACTTAGGAGGATAATAGCTGAAAGCCAAGTCATAACGCACTTCTGGTCGAATGTGTGAAGGTAGTTTCAACTTCTCCAATTTCTCCGTGAATTTTTCTTTTAAAGTAACCGCTGCTTCGCGTATGGTTCGACTAAGATCATCAGGTCTGTAAACGGTTTCAAAATATTTTTGAAATTTTTGTATTTCTTGGATGTGTCTTTGCATACCTTTTTTAGTCCGTTCCTGCACAAGAGCAAAAGCATTCGTCAGATGAGTGTTGAAAGCTTTTACGTCGAAAAATTTGGTAGCATAGTATTCCCTCCACCATGTGTCGAACTCAGGAGTGCAAAGGAATGATGGTTGAAAAACCACCGGTCGAATATCCAAAGATTCGTCAGTCAGCCTGTTCGACAATTCCCTGCTGGTGGCTTCGTCGTGAAAGGAGTTGTAGAAAATGATGGCCCCTTTTTTAGGGAAAAGAGGTCGAGGCATGATTTGAATTAGGCCAAATTTCCTGGCAACCAAGTTAGGTTGATAAACTATTAAGGCAATCTGGGGTTTCGTAGTGTTGCGGTGGGAGAACAGGAGCCTAGGGGTCAAAAAGGATTCCCGGACATTTAGGAAGATGTTTTCATCTTTTTTGGTTTGCAAGGGGAATTTTCATGTAAACTATTCAGGTCCAATTGTTCAGTCAGCAAATGGAGCCATAGTCGAAGTAAAATGATGTCTCTCAGCAAACATCATTACATAGCTAATGAAGGCCCGTCGAAGGCTAATTGCTTCATCAGTTGGTGTCAGTTGCACCAACCTCGGCCATTCGACACTCCTGTTTTCGATTTCCTATTCATTTATGTCATGCTTCGCAGGAATAAAGGCTTCGAAGGTGGCATTCAGCCATAGTTGCAAGAGCCAAAAGGGGCCTGCCAAATTAAGCTTCCCTTTGTCCTTCAAAGTTTTCAAAGAACGCACGCTTTCGCTCAAGGACTCATATAAGTTCGCCAGGATTACCTCACTCAAGCATAATTTGATCCCAGCATGGAGTTGGTTCGCCATAGTGATGAACCTCTTAGCCACTTGAAGTGAGCGGGAGCAAAAGACAAATTTGGTCAGCCACAAGGTTAGAAAAGCTATGTGCTCTTTGTCAGAAACTTCTTTGTCATCTTCGCCATGGTAGTGAGACATAAAAAGTGAGTATGGGGCGAAACTAGTGTCGAAATCTATGGAGTCCTCGTTCAGGTGAGTGGGGTCGAAGTCAATGCCAACTGGACTAAGGCCAACTATGGCAGCTATGTCGAACAGCGTAGGGGTGACCATCCCACAAGGGAGGTGGAGGGTGTTATACGTACTATCCCAAAAATAAAGGGAGGCTAGCAGCATGTTAGGGCAAACATTGGGTCCTACTCTTGATAATTGTATCAAGTCAAAAATTCCTATTTTTTTCCAAAATTTTTCTTTAACATTTTCAACTCTGTTCAACCAAGACAGGTAATCTGAAAGGTCTTTCGACCAAGGGCAAGTTCTAAAGATCCTAGTATGATTTAGATAGGTTAAATGTATTACTTCCTCATCTTTTTCGTTTGAACCTTGAGGTTCAGTTTGTTCTATTAGTTTCTCAAGAGTTGGGGGTTTCACCCCAGCACCTATGGGTTTGGTGTGAGAATAAGTGGGAAAAAACTCTTGTAAACGCTCAGGTTTAATTTCTGGGTTAGGGAGTGGTCCTAACATGGCATAATGATTACCAGAAATAATAACAGGGATGAGTACCTGGGATTTAAAAATGCAATCTTTTTCCCTCGCGTTTGGAGGCTCAGGGATGTATTGTTGATCCCCAATCAGTGTTGGTTCATCCAACCTATGCACAGGAGGGATGATGGAAGGTTGCTGACTCTTGGAAGGTTTGCTGCTTGATGGTTTTTGAAAAGCCATTGTTGAATCAGAGAGTTTTTTAGAGAAAGAAGTTGAAGATTTGGAGCGGTTGTGAAGAAGAAAAGTTCAAAAGCGTAAAAAAGAAAGAGAAATAAGGGTTCATGTATTTATAAGAGGAGATGATCAAAAATCCTTTGGGTTTAGTGGTGATCATGGAGGACACGTGGCATCATCTTGACGGTGATGACAAAAAGTGGAAGTTCGAAAGAAATAGCCATGATGTTAGGTTAAGTAATAATGGGCTAGAAGCTAGAACGTGGGTTGGAGTTGACGTTTTGAGAAAAGTAAAATGATGAAATATGTTGGGACTTGAAATTGTGTAATTTAAAATTAGGATGACATGGCGTCAAAATATTGGTTGAACACCAAAGGATTATTTCTCCAGGGTAGTCGAAATACCTTTGCTGGGGGGCAATTTGTATATGCGTATTTTCGACGCCATGAGTTCGACACATAAAGAGTTGCTTTCAACAAGTGGAGGTACATGCCAAAAGAAGCACAACTGAAAGAGTATATCTACTTGGGAGATATTCTTCAACATTCTTCGACATTTCGACGGGGTAACGTTTCGACATTTCGTCAAGTAAAGATTTCTGCAAATGGAAAAGGTTTTGACAAGTATGAAGAACGTTGTGATAGTTCGACAATTCGACAAGTCTGAAAGGACGCGTTGGTTCGACATAACTTAAAGATTCAAATTCAAGAGAATTATAACGTTTGGCAGAAGACGCGTGGAAGCACCTGGCGAAAGGGAGACATGCAGAAGGCCAAATGTCGGAGTTTTAGGATTTAGTCGTTAATAGCAGTTATTTTGTTTATCTATAAATAGGATAGTTGTTATTAGAATTCAGTGTGAAAAACTTGTACAAAAATTTCCTGCAATTACTCAAAGTACCCGTGTGAGAGAAAAGAGTTATCCGGAAAAATGTACTTGTAAACACCATCTTTCAATTTCTTTATCAATCAAAGTTTTTTTTTATCAATTTCTTTATCAGTCAAAGTCTTTTTACCAATTTCTTTACATTACCAGCATATTTATGTTTCCTTCGCCATTTTACTTTAAAGTTCTTTTCAAAGTCATTTTCTTTTATCTCAGACTTTTATCTAGAGTTAGTCGAAATCTTTCATTCTAAAAGACTTAATACATAAAACCAAACACCAAGATATCACCCTTGACTTAAAATTATCACGTTGATTTAAGTTTTCGCCCGACGTCCTAGGATTTGTTTGGTTAATCCTGCAAGTAACCCAGACTTCACCATTCTGGTAAACCAGAGATTGTTCGCCAAGATCAACAGGGAACAGTTCCACTAGGGAAAATCATTATACAAAGCCTAAGAGGAGGGTGAATTCCACTTGGGGAAATCATTATACAAAGCCTAAGAGGAGGTTATCTGACTGACTGACTCCGCATGGGAGAATCCTTATACAAAGCCTAAGAGGAGGCTGTTTGATAGTTTATACTCATCACGGAGTGTACAGAGCCCAAGATTAATAGCGTCTGCACAACAAAGTCCTTGAATTAGTTCTTATGACTGGTTGATGACAACTGGGGAACAGACTCGCCCCTGCCAGCTTGGTTGGTCTGTGAAGGAGATGCCCCAGACTGGTTGTCTTTTAGAGATTTACCGAATCTCGAACTGATTGCTTCTGATTAACTGGTCTTGTGATGATAAGTCACCAAGAGGATTTTATAGAAGAATTGAAATGCCAGATGCTTCAATGTCTTCAAACTCTTGAAGAGATCCATGAGTCTCGACATAACTGCCCCAGTTCAACCGTATTCGTAATACAAAGTCCTTTAAACTGTGGTAGAAATAACTGGGGAACAAACTTGCCCCTGTTGATGGGTTATTAGAGTCCAAACTTGTCGTAAGATGACCTAAAAAAGACTTGCTTCAATATTCTGAACTTTGAAGAGTTCTGCACATGATTCTTGGCTATTGAGATGGTGGATTGGCAAGAACCTTCCGCTTAGTTGCCCCTTGACTGATCTTCCTTTATCAAATCAAATTCCCTAGCTGGCCGCATTTGTCGGGATTCCTTTGATGTTGAATCATTTCACAAACAAGTATTGTTCATTTAAAATTGGCAATTTCAGTGCAAAAATTCATGCATGCTTTTGAAAACAAAGTTTTATTGACGAAACACACACGGTGAATGATTAAGCAATAAAAAACAAAGTGGATCTGGTCATTTACAGAATGACAGATGAAGTGATCAACACACACAACTAGCAAAGATCATTAGGAGTCAGGTTAATCAACCTTGTTGTAGTATGCTTTCAAAACAATCTTACCTCAATTAGGTCTTTTAAGGGTTGTAACGTGGCTTGGTTCACAGTTTTATGAAACAAAGATAAAGGCTCAAAGTTGTTTGGTACCCACCCCATCTTCGTGACGAACTTCAATCCTAAGCACAGTTAACTTAAGCTATACATTCAGGTTCCTCCAGACTAGGAACGAACTGATGATAGTTGATGATGATTTAGACACCTTGGATAGTCAGTACTCCCTTGCAGAATTTGGTTAATCTTTGAGACTTTGAGACTTCTCCTTGCCTTTGCTGGTTGAGGTCACGATACCTCTTCTTTTGATTTGATTGAGGTCACAATACCTCTTCTTTTGATTTGATTGAGGTCACGATACCTCTCTTTGTTTGCGGTTAGGACCTTCTTTTTGTTTGATTGTTGCTTTGAGACTCCTTTTTGGCTATTGTACAAGTTCTTTTTGTATAAGGCAAAGTTCTGAGCTTCCCATCCTTCTTGGCTTTTTCCTTGAAAGGGACTCGGCTCATCCTTTGATTAAGGATTTTTTCAGCTATCCTTCCTTATTGTTGCGTGGATGAACAACTTGTACAACACTAACTCATTTGATTTGAGAGAGCTGTCTGGTATCTTGCACGAAGCGCTTGCGTTCGAATGCGTAACCAAGTTAAACTGAGAACTACCCTGCCCCAAGGTTGAGATTTAAGGGTTTTTTGTGTAAAGAAAGAAAAATCCTACTTCTAGGCTCGAAGGGTTAACGAGGGATTATCTTCCTTATTTCTCCAGTGTTTGGGAATTGAAACAATGCCTTACATCCTCGGAAAGGTTTAATCGAAAGCATACCACAATAGTTAAGGATTTTTCGTCATCCTCCCTAATCTTTGCTTAACAACAAGTTTGATAAATGGAAAGAAACAAGATAAAGATATTTTTTTGTTTTTGTTTTTTTCGAAACGTAAAAGTAAATAAGTGAAACGAATGGACTTAATCAAAAGATGCATAAACATTTCATTAATCTTGCCAATTTGAAAGTACAACAATGCTTATAAGCAAATATAATTCAGACATGCAAAGAAAATACAACAAAATGCTAAACAGCCAAATGATGGTCAACTTTAGGGAATTGAATTTCCTTCTTAATCTGCCAAGCTGAGATAGTCATCTTCAGAGTTGATTGCCGAGATTCGCTTGAGAATCATCTTCACACATACTCTAAAAAAATTCTTCCACCTCAGAGTCTGATGAACCTGCCCGATTAGGCGAAGGTTTGCTGATTTGGACGCCTTGAGGCGTGAATGAGAACATATCAGAGTCAAACACAGTCTGAACCTGGCTTCTGAGTACCCTAAGTCTTCAGCTGAATGCCTCTGTGCCCCAGCATGGTGGTCACAACGAACGAGTCTGAAAAAGACAACTTCAAAAGCTACTTCAAGTCCAATGATGGCTTCAGGAAGTTGCCTGGGTTATAGACAAAGGATGGATAAGACTCAAGGCTGAGAAATGCAAATACAATGCAAATGACATGCAATGAGAATGCAATGCTAATGCAAGCCAAATGGTTTCAAGGAACTCAAAGGCCAACTGCGAACATTTTGGAAACTGAAGAGTTTTGTTTTAAAATCCATGATCTCTGCAGATCTTCGCAAAGAAAAGAACTTCTGAGTTCTTTGAAATCATTAATGGATGCGAGGAAATGTATGCAATGCACAAACACGGGCACACAAAAAACATAGATATATGTACATGCAAAAGCACACAAGCACAAACATATGTACACTGGTATTCACAGATATGCATAAACAAACATATACAGATATTCACAGATATGCACACAAAAATAAGAGAGGACCTAAGTTTGAAGATCATAAGCATGGAGCCATGGTCTACCCGTCCCAAAAGGTGTGTACTATGGGTTTTCATCTCCAGAAATGGGTTCTAAGAAGTTCCCAGAGTCGGCAATCCATATTTCGGATTTTAAAGATTTCCCAGATGACTTGGTAATCAATAAAATTTTCAAGAGGATCTCGCCTGAGTGTAGTATCGCGTGACAACCAATTCAGAAATAGACTCCATCATGGTCACCGCACTACATCCTAAAAGGCCAAGTGGGGTTTGGTAACTACGGTTCTCAATATCATGGGCTCCTAGGTTGAGAGTAGCACGTTTTCACGAACGAATTCGTTCAACATAACTAGACTCTCAAGAGGGCCTCAACTGAGTGATGGTGTTCTCAATTCAACTTTTCAGGATTCGACTCCCTCAAAGCCTCCTTGAATACCATCGTCCTATCTTAAGTACACTCAAGTCCGGGTATAGGACTTATCTCACCACTCAATAGTAGTACTCTGCACACAGAAAATCCAGTACAGACAGAGATATATACAAATATATACAGATATACAGATATCACAGATGTATACAAGTAAATAAGCAAGACATAAATAACACAAGCAAAAAACAAGATAGGCATAACCCTCAAAAAATAGGTTTTCCCCAGTGAAGTCGCCATTTCTGTTGCGGTGAAAATCGGATAACAAATTATTAATTAATTTGCATCATTTTCTTTTATAACCGACTTTGATTTATCCAAAGGAAAGGTTCAAGATCGTTAGAAAAACCTAAAAGGGGGAGATCTATGGTTCGGGGGTTGGTTATACAAAGGGAAGGTATTAGCACCCTAAGTATCTGTAGTACTCTACAGGAACCTCTTGCTTTAATTTGTGTTATGTTATGTTTAATTGCTAAGATAATCTGTACTAAGGTAAAGACCTAAGGTATGTACACTAAGTTTGCTCACCAAGACGTCGCATCTTGTGCCTACGTATCTGATTAAAGAATCAGAGCAACCGTAGTTCACCTAACTAAGGGTGAAAGAAAAGGAAACATGGACTATGGCCAACGTTCCAAAGGGAATGAGCATATGCTCACGTAGAGTCCACGATAACTCTCTAAGTCTACGTTATGAAGGGAGGAAGTGAATTCTCATGATAGTGAGAACCACACAGAGTTCATGATAACTCTGTAAGTCTGAGTAAAAGGTAAAGTGAGTTCTCATGATAGTGAGAATCACATGGAGTTCATGATAACTCCATCCTATTACTAAACTAAGAGGGAAACGGCTCTTATGAGGCCAAGGATGAAATGGGAAAGGTTTGTGACTTAGGAGTCAAAGTAAAGATCTTTCCTTTGGAAGGAGGGTCAAGAATCAAGCATGAATATGATATAAACAGTGTGAATATGAACAAAAGTATAATCAAGATAGTATGAACAAAGTAATATGAATATGGTAATAATCAAAACATCAAAATCGAATGATAATAAATCAAAGAATGATGGTAACCACATAGTATCATGTTTATCATGCTAACATGCTAAGAAACAATGTCAGGCAAACATATATACAAGCAAACAAAAAAATGCATCAATGTAAATGAGCAAGAGATAGAAAGATCTAACCAGAATAGTGCATAACACTTCCTACAGATGGACCACTGGCAAGCCAAGATCAAGAGTCAAAACCTCCACTCCAAGAGCATAGGGCAAATGGTCCTAAATCTAAGTCCTCAGTCCAAAACACAATAGTAACCACAGTCCGGTCAATTGAGTTTTTTAGGGTTTCAATATTTATTAGTGTGTTTTAAATGAACAAATAAAATGAACAATATACACAAGATATAAATATGAACATTGATAATATGAACAAGAATAATATGAACAGTAATAATATCAACATAAAGAATAAATCAAGATATATATTGACTGCAAGTAAATTTATTAATCAGTGATTAATTCATTGGATCGATGTATCGGGTCCAATGTAGTGCTAAACCATCGTAGCACGGTCTATGAGGAAGACCACACTATAGGAGGATACACAATTTGATCTTTATGTTAAGACACAATAGAGAAATAATATAGAAGATCATTCTCCGATACAATCGTGCCACACGAAAAGAAAAGGTGGAGACCTCGTCTTAATCACAAACTCTCGTTGATTAGTCGAAGGTAACCTATCACGATCTCAAAGTATAGAAAGAGATCTTGATGATCACTCACTACAGATTTGAAATAATGAAGGTTCGTCGCTTCGCTAACAACGTTCGTGAATAGAAAGACTTCATTGGTCAAAAATGAAAATGAAGATATAAGAAAATACAGAATGAAGTAGAAATAAAGTCGGTCTCGTCTTAATCATGATTTAATCGAGAAACCGATAATCTATGATATTCGACTTTCATCGACCGATAAAATAATGAAGGTGGCCTCATACATATCACAACTTTTAGTAATTTGATAAATCGACCAAGTCGTGATTTCTGTAATATCATCGACCCAAAAATAAAGAAACGGGCTCGAAATGAAAATAAAATCGGTCTCATCTAAGTAAGGATTTAGATCGATAAATCGAATACCTTTCTATTAGATTTTCATTGACCAATAAAAATAAATTGAAAAATGGCCTCATATGAATCATGATATTTGTGACTTGAATAAATCAACAAAATCAAGAAGTTTTTTATGTCATAGGCCCAAAATAAAGGGGAAATAGACATACATTAATGAAAATCAAAATGGAAATGAAAATAAATTGAAGATAAAATATAAAAAAGAATGGTGAGAAAATGAAAAGATTATACGCTTCAAAAATTAAATATTATTAGTAAATACTAAACATTAAGAGTGAGTTAAAGAGAAAACAAAATGAAGGAGAGTGCACTTTGAAAAGTATGGGTGACGGTGTAGAAAGATCATCATGGACGATCTATATAAAAAAAGGTTGGAAAAAAAAAAGAGACGGACCAAAAGGCCCATCAGCAAATCAGTTAAAGTAAATAAATAAAGATGAAAAAATAAAATAAATAAATAAAGTTATTAAATACAGCCAGGTTCCTTCTTCAACAAAATGCCACGGCCATGGAACAAACGAATTAAACCCTAAAAAGAAATAAGGCTCACGGCGGCCATCATCAAAGCAAACTCAAACCGCGGCCAAAATCAAATCGTTTTCTCCCCAAATTACTCAAAACATGAATCACTCTCTCTTCCTCAACAAAGATCGTACGAGGACGAACACAAGGAAATGCGTCGCGGAATCAACGTCATCTCCTCTCGATCGCAACTCTCCTCTCGTTTCTCTTTCTCGTTCGTGACTTGAGTTCATCAAGAATCCGATTCAGAGCCTCAATCCGTTCGAAACAGGTTTATGTCGTTTAGTGTTCTGTGAATCGTGTTGGATTTATTTGTTTTTGGTCTGTTGGAATTCTTATCTTCTTTTACTCTCTAGTTTCTACGGTGGTTGATGTTAGTGAGGTTGATTTGAGTTACGGTGGTGGTGTTTGTTGTGCGATTGAAAGTTTGAAGGTTGAAGGTTGGGCGGAAACGGAAGGTTAATGCGTGACGTTTAGGGTGAAAAAGGCGAGTTGGTGATTGATGTTGTTTGATGAATGGTTTTTTATGTGACACAGATGGTGGTGATGGTTGTGTTTCAGTTGAAGACAGGAAGAAGATTGGGGACAGTCTGAATGAGATGGGTCGTTGCGATAGGTGGTTGATGATGGTGGAAACGATTTATGTGAGGGAGGCGCAGAAGTGTTGTGGTGTTAAAGAAGGGTTTAGTGAAGGTGAAAGGAAGTTGCTGAAAGGAGTGGTGGTTGGAAATGAGGGAGGTTAACAGTGGTTGTTGATGTGATAACGTTTCTGAAAAAAAAAGGAAAAGGTTGAGGAAGAAGGTTATCGGTTACACGGAAAGAAGGGTGGAGGCAGAGGTTTTCGAATGGTGTTGTTGAAAGTGAAATGAAAAGTGATTTCTCTGTATATGTTATTGAGAGAGAAAAAAATGATCCCGGGATTTTTCCTTCTCCTCTTTTTAACCAACTCAAACCTTGGTTCTTAAGTTTAGAAGTACAAGGATTTGTTTGTTTCTACTTGACATATCATTTTCAATTCCAGGTCTTTGTTGTTGGCAGGTTCTGCAGTGAGGCTGTTGTTGTGTGAAGCAGAGCAGGGCCTTCTTGTGAAAACTTTGGCATGTTGTGTGCAGAGTTGAAGCAAGAAGTTTGGCGTGGCAAGGAGTGTAGGAATTTGAAGTCAAAGCTGTTGATTAGCCTCTTCCTCTTTTAATATGATTTTTCTAAAACAAAACAAAAAAAGAAAACTAATTGAAGACTAGACTTAAATTAAAATTAAAACAGACTAAACCAAATTAAACTAATTGAATTAAAATTAAAATAAGTTAAATTGAAAATTAAAATTGAATTAAAAAGATATAACTAAACTAAACTCAAAATTAAACTAGATTAAAAAATAAAAGGAATTGACAGTAATATGGATAAAATTAAACTAATTGACTTAGATTAAATTGGTTTAAAATATAAACTTAATTAAAATATAAACTACAATAAAAAATAAACTTAACTGAAATATAAATTATATTAAGAGTAATTATATTAAAATAAAAATGAAAAATTAAACTCAAACAATTCTAAATAAAATTTTAAAAAAATAGATAAAATCTAAAATGGAATGATAAAACGACTAAAAGTGCAAAAATGGCTGACCTAGAATGATATGCAAAGGATCAAAGGATCTGAGGGTAAAATTTGGGGTGCAACAACCCCACATTGAGAATGGCCAAGGAGATGCCAAAACGTTCAGTAACGCATACGACAAATGCACTTTGTCGACATAAATTTGGCATTTATGGCGCTTCTTGGCATAGCTGAAATAGTTAGATTCCATTGTCATCTAATAATAACCAGCTCTTAGAATCTTCTTTGTCATGGCATGGGTTCCAAAAGATCCTTCGTATATTTCCTTGATCAACATTTCTACTTCGTGTCTATCCACGCATCTGAGCAGAACCGCATCGTGGTTTCTTTTGTAGAGCATGTCATTGCTCAGGAAGAATTTGGATCCTAACTTTCTCAAAGTTTTTTTTATCCATGGCTGAAGAATTTGCTGGATATTCCTACTTTTACAAATAGCATTTGGTGTCATGAAACCAAGGTTTACCATCAATTTCTTCTTCAACTAATTGACAATGCGTTGTCTCATATTTTCGATCCATTCGGATGATCAGAGGTTCATTGTAGAATCTTACTAGATACATTCATGATAATGTAGCCAAAGCGTTTGCCACTTGATTTTCATCTCTTAGGATATGATGGAAAGTAATTTCATCAAAGTACTCCATCAATTCTACAACATAAGCGCGATATGGGATCAACTTAGGATGACAGGTTTCCCATTCTCCTTTCACTTGATAAATTACCAAAGCTGAATCTCCATATACCTCGAGGATTGTGATTATGGGATCAATAGCAGCTTTGATACCTAAGATACATGCCTCATACTCAGCCACATTGTTTGTGCAATCAAAGCATAATCTCGTCGTAAAGGGCGTATAACCACTTCTTGGGGAAATCAGAATAGCTCCAACACCATGTCCTGGGGAATTTGACGCACTATTGAACGTGAGCTTCTATCGAGCTCCTGGTTCGGATCCTTCATTATCACCTACGACTTTCTCATCATTCAAAGCCATAATATCTTCGTCTGGGAAATCAAACCTCATGGGTTGATAATCTTCCACAGGTTGATGTGTGAGATATTCTGACAACGCGCTACTTTTAATAGCCTTTTGTGTGACGTACAGGATGTCATACTTAGTCAATAGCATCTACCAACGAGTACTTCTTCTAGTTAAGACAGGTTTCTCGAAGATGTATTTTATTGGATCCATTTTGGAAATTATCAAAGTAGTATGGCAAATCATATATTGCCTTAGACGACGAGTGGTCCATCCTAGAGTGCATTAAGTTTTCTCTAAAAGTGAATATCTGGTTTCACAATCAGTAAACTTTTTGCACGGGTAGTAGATACCATGTTCTTTTCTGTCGATTTCGTCATGTTGCCCCAACACACATTCCATTTATCCTTCAAGTACTGTTAGATACAAAATGTATCGTAGATATTATTTACGATTTTATTTGTGATTTTGACATATTAACTCTCACAAAGAAATATGATTTTTATTTACAATATTAATCTTCTTTCATTAATAAAAATTATATCACTTTCTTATTTTTATCTATTTTCAATCATCTAAAAAAAAGTAAAAATTAATTTAGTTTTTTAATTTTCAAAATTTATAAATAGAATATAATTTTTAAAAATAATTTTGAAAAATTAGATTAACATATTACTTAATTATTTTGAAAATTTAAAATATAAAAACAATTTTACCAAACTAAATACAAGATTTAAGTTAACAAATATATGTATATCAATTAATGATTATCTGATCATATTTATATACTTTGAAGAGCAAATAAAGGGCAACAACTGGGAATACAGTTTCTATATGCCAATTGCTTAAAAATAGTCTTTTGACAATGCAGGTTTTGACCCATGATTGTGTTGCAGACTAATCATAATTCAGTGTGATAATAACCACACCCGTTAATCAAAATGTTACTGCTGCTGTTGTGGTGAGGTTCATAATTTAGAACAATAATATAACGTTTAATAAAATATTATAAAAGCACGCTTTCAATGTTGAAACTTGAAAGCAACTGTAGTTATTTGTTCATACATAATGTGCAAGCCATACAAACATTTTATAAAGTTTGGCGAATTTTTTAATAACAGTTCTTTAGAATCAAACATAAAATACTAAACATTAAATAACTTATAGAAAAACTCTAACTCATTATCTCATCTACAAGCTACACACGATTCAATGTCATCATCTTCATCGTCAAATAATAATCATATACCGTTCTTCACTCTCCATCCCTTGCAAGTGTCATTTGAATCGCATAGAGGAGTTTGATTGCGTGCCAATACATCGTTATTTTTCCATAAAGAACTAGTGAAATATTGAACCTTTTTTCTTGAACTCATAATAGATTTTTTTTTTTAATAGGCAATGATATAGAAATACGCAGCACAAGGGGTGCTACAAACCCGGATACAGCTAGCGGGAATGCGACGTCCGGTTAAAACAAGCTAAAGGGGCAGAATGCCATTCATACAAGCTACAAGTACTACAATCTGATCTAGAAAATAACAGCTTCCAAGAAAGGAACTTAATAGAAGTGACAATATCGATAACAGAAACCGATTTATTCATGAAAACTTTGCTATTCCTGCTGGCCCAAATGCACCACGCTGTCACAGACCAAATGATAGACCCAAAACCTCGACCATAATTCTTGTCCCGCGGAAAGATAGTAGAAACGAAGGAGGAGAGGCAAGAATCCTGAACTTTGAATTCCAAACCAGTCCACAACTCAATGCTGCCCCAAACTTCTGCAGCAAAAGAACAAGAGCAGAAAAGGTGGAAACTCGTTTCCACACACGAGTCACATAGAGAACACACTGCCGACACTCCGTCTGAGATAATCTTCCTCTTCTCCAGCTGCTCCTTCGTGGCCACGCGGTCCCTAAACAATCTCCAAAGAAACACTTGCATTTTAGATTGGATTTTCAACTTCCACACTACTGAACGACTTCTAAAAACTCAGCCGAAACTTCCGAGGCTATATTCACGTTCCCTGCATTCGACAAAGATATCTTCCTATAACAATCAGCTACAGAAAACTCATCCGAATCAGACGCTTCCCAACTCACAACATCATCACCCTCCAGCTTTGGGGCTAAACCTTGTAAAGCATACCACAAATCTGATTCCTCCCGAGCCGTGACAGAATCAGGTCCAAAAGGATAAAATTCCTCCTCCCACTTCCACACCCCCTCCCTCCAGTAACCCGAAGAAAAAACAGATTTGTTGGGATGTTTCGCGTGAACGAACAGATTAGGGAACAAGGCTTGAAAGGAAACGTTAAACGCCCACTTGCACTTCCAGAAAGAGAGATCTCTACCATCTCCTAAAACACAAAATAAATTGTCCACAAAGACATCACTAGAATAGAATTTAGACATACTAACCTGCTGGATGTCCCTCCAACATATGGATTGAGTTTTAACCTGCTTAAGATCCGAACCACCAGTGACAGCTATCGACATCCTCAAAGAACGCATATGCTCAAGTTCTTCTTTTCTTAATTCATAGTCTTTAGAACACAACAAGATCATACCATATATATATATATATATATATATATATATATATATATATATATATATATATATATATATATATATATCGCTTCCTTTTGACCTTTTTGAGCCGCCATTTTTAAGCTATCAAGGCCACCGATATTTTCATTAGGATAACTAAAGTATTGGCAGAATCCTTCTCTAACCAAACTTTTGGTATTTTCACTTTCCAAGCAACGCTTTAAAAATGATAACACTTTCTCATTAGGAATTAGAAAACCATTGGATCAATGAAAATTGATCTAAAGAAACTTTTTGTAACACATAATTTTCTTCCGCGACCTCAAGAAAATCTCGACAACATATTTTCATGCTGTGAAGATTAACAAAAGATTGAGAGGCTACACTTGCAATCATGTCAAGTAACAAATCTCTTGGAAGTAATTGTATGGGAGATGAAGAAGATGTTGCGTGTTGTTTCTTGTTGCTTTTTTGCTTGAATATTACTCTTGGTGCCATTTGATTTTTCAAAAATATTGATCAAAAGATATTCAAACGTATGCTTTTTATACAGAAATTTAAACTTTTTTGTTTCTATCAAATGTTAGACACGCTCGTTTTTTATTGGTCAATAAAATTTATTAAAATTCCAACAAATTTAAATGAATTCTACATGATTTGATTTGGTGGATCCATCTAGATTTTAATAATCACTATAAGATAGTACTATATTAAAAAGGTATGTTGTTAGACTCTCTAAATAGAATACTAAAACAAGATTAAAAAAATCAGTTATTTAAGGACAAAATGTTCGTTTAATTATAAGATATTAAATCAATGTACCTGCATATAATTTTAATGGAAAAAAAATTAATTAATAATTGATTTAGATAAGAAATTCTTCAATTTTAGAAAACACTTTTAATAATTGATTTAGATAAAAAAAAATCTTTAATTGTATATTGTGTGTTAACATTATTGCTTATAAGAATATATAATATAGTATTAATTATATATTCTGCATATAGAATATATATAGTTTGGTTAATATTAGTAAAAGTAGAGAATATAGAAATAACCAATTTGCAACAATAAATGCGAAAGAAGGGAAATTCATCCATTCCCTTAACAATAAATAACTTTAGGTCATAAAGTTCCATAGGAAAATTTCTTGATCGCTTAGCAAGTTGTTCTAAAAAATAGCAATTTAAACTCATAGGCTCGCGTAATGAATTTAAATTTCACCTAGTGAATATGACAATTCATATATTTTCAAAAGTGATCCTAAAAAACACCAGCTCAATTTTTAAGCTAGAATTCCTTCTACAAAATTTGTTTAAGACTATAAAAAACTAAAAATTTAAATATGTAAGCATTAAAAGTAAGAGATTAGGTTGTCTTTAAAAAAAAAGATGGTCGTGACACAGGATGGCAACAGTAATATTTTTTCAATAGTCTTCACTCTAATTGAAGAGGATAGTGTTGGGGGTTGGAGTTTTTTTCCTAAAAACTCTCCGATTATACGTGTCTCCCCAACCTAAACTATGTTTGATCTCTGATAGACATCCATCAATCGAGAGTGCATACAAGAATCTTGATAACGGTTGGCAGGATCCTACCTCAACAAATGTGTATTGCATAAGACACATCGCTCAAAATTTCATGCGGGAGATCAATGAAAAAATGCCACGGAAGAAGGTTGTGAACGCAGGGTATGCACTAACAGAGCCTACTTTCAAACACTATCGTGACGAGATCAGACTGACAAACGCAGATGCATTAAGATGGATTGATAATATTCAACTAGAGAAATGGACAATGGCATACGACAATGGCCATCGATGGGGCCACATGACAACAAACCTCGTTTAATCAATGAACTCTCTATTCAAGGGCATCTGAAACCTACCGATAATCACTTTGGTAAAGGTAACATATTTTAGGCTCGAGCACTTTTTTATATCAGACGTACAAAGTGGGGTTCTGTCTTACAATCTGGGTAGTTGTTCAGTAATAGTTCAATGAAATTCATGAAGGACTAAGCTGCCAAAGCCAACACACATGTGGTCACAGTCTTTAACCGTAATAAAGGTTGGTTCAGTGTTGCAGAGTCAATTGATCACAATGAAGGGAAGCCTAAAGGATGTTACCGAGTGGAACTAGATATGAGTTGGTGTGACTTTGGAAAGTTTCAGGCATTTCGTATGCCTTGCTCCCATGTTATAGCAGCATGTTCGAAGGCTCGCCAGGACCCAATCAACTATATTTCTGTTGTTCACCACGTCATTAGTCTATGCAATATCTACAGCACTAGCTTTCAGGTGGTAGCAAAGGAGGGCTATTGACCTCCATATAAAAGGTGAAATTGTTTGGCATAATGATTTGATGCGAAGAAAGAAAAAGGGTCGCCCTAATAGCACGCGTATTCGAACGGAGATTGATACAGCAAACAAAATGGTCAAATTATGTAGTTCGTATCGTCAACCCGGACACAATCGAACAAAATGTCCCAATGTAGGATCAAGCACAAGATCATAGTTTCAAATGTAACCTTGCCTCTTTATATCAACAACAAATTTCATTCCATTTATATCATAATTAAGCGATTACAATCAACAACGAAATAACTTAAACAAACATAATTTAATATCTCAACAACAACAATTCACAACGACATAACCTAATATCGAAAGTCTTCACCATTCTCAACAATCGAAAAATAACAACATACCCAAATAAAACAACTTAATGCATCATCTTATCTAGGATATTACAACCATCAAGATAATTTTCTTTGGTGTTAACATCATCATAAGGACACCAGCATCATTTTCCACTTTTCTCCAAGTATGACTAACTCCATTTGGGTCTGACTCCTCAAGTAGCCTCTCAATTTTCCTGATCTTTTCACCTGCAACAATTTCTCCTTCTAGCCAGCGATTCAATTCCCTATGCAAATGCTCCAAGGTCTGCGTGTTCCAGAGTAGGACCTTCATCGAAGGCTTTGTTGCTGAAAAATAAACTAGGCCAATTCTTTTCATAAGTGGAAATGTTGGAAGCAGTTCCTCCGATGATGATGTGATGATGATGATGAACGCTGATTTAAGAATGCAGACATACTTTTAGATTGAGTTGAGAATATTGGTGATAATTGTTGTGGAGAGTTGAGGATATTGGTGATAATTGTTGTGGAGTAACAAATTAGGATACAGTCTTATTTATAGAAAAATGGAATAGTGTAGTAGTCATATCATATGGCATATCTACCCATTAAAAAACGCCGTTTTAATTAGAAATTAAAAAAAACACATAAAATGGCTTTTAAAAAAGTAGGGGATGAACTAAGGAGCCATATCATATGGCGCCTTCTCTTTAAAGCACAACCAATGTGCCATATAATATTGCGCCTCCACTCTACTTTTTCTTAATGCCCCATATCATATGGCGCCTCCTTGTTGAAAGTATGTCATTTTGGTAATTTTTTGAAAAATATGTTATTTTGGTATTTAAATTGAATTAATATGTTATTTTTAAAAAAAATCAGATTAGGTTGTCTCTAAAAAATTCTTTTTTATAAGCAAAGGTAAATTATAAATGAGGCATTAGGGGTGCCAAAACCCAAAGGTACACAAGGATAATTCAATAAAATGCACAAAAAATAAGATTACAAGAAATCTAGTGGGCATTTTAACCAATCATAAAATGAACACCTACTCTTAAAGTTGTTACCAAAAGCCAACCAACGCCATGAAAAGAGAATAATTTTATTGAATAAGGCAACCGGATCGTCGACTGCATCGTTGAAACGAGTTTGAACAAAAAGACGACAAACAAAGGAACCAAGCTAGAAGATGCTCAACGCAATCTGCCTTAGTGAAACCAACAATTCTCAACCAAGATCCAATTTTCTCCCAAACAAGCTTGATTCGCGGACACTGTAACACCTTAAATTTCCCCCATAATATTAAAAAAAACATCAGAGTAATTAAATCAAACACACACAACTTAGGATGTTACGGCTAACATACAAAGCTTGCTCAACAAACTGGCTATGTAACACTTATATTTTTTTATAATCATAAAAACCTGAACATGTCTGAACGTTACTTTTATTGCAGCGTAATAATAAAAATCATTTATCGTCTCATGGTATATAAAAGTTATCATGGAACCACATAATTTATCAAAATAACAACTAAACGTAATAAGATAGATGTCCATAAATCTCAAAGAAATATAAATCATAAATGCGTTCCAACGACTCCCCAGTGTTACAATCAGAGCAGATGCCAACTATAAAGAAAAGAGTAAAGAGACTTCATCTTCAACTCACATCTGAGTCCTATTGCCGAGTATCTGCATATTGCCCATGTGGAGGCAATATTCAAACAGAAGGGGTGAGATATCATGATAATATAAAGCAAAACATGATAAACAGTATGCATTAGGGTATCACATGCATTGTCACCCATTCTACAACATAATATGCTCGACATCAACACTAAGTTATCCAAGCATAAGCTAATACACAACAAATTAGCCAATTATCTCATATTAATCACCTAATAACATTATTACTAATTATTCCCCAACCAACATGGATATCACATAATAGCGAATCTAATTAATCACACAACATCACATATTTAACAACATAACAACATAGTTAATATCTAATGCAATGAGACTCACAACTTGACTCAATGCTTGTGCATGTGGTACCAATTTTCGTGAACACTCAAGTTCGACGTCCTGATCCCCACCTCCTAGGATAAGAACCACTCACTGATCCATCACCTCCGAATCAGCTACCGGCCCAATCCACACAATGGGATTTTTGGCTCACCAACAACGGACCATTTGTCCACAAATTTATGCAATATTATTTATGCATACAACAACGATAACATCATCGTGCACAATAACCCACTACCATGGTTATTGTACACCGCCCAAATTGGCCAACAAGCATAAAAATATATTTCATACAATATGGGTATCTATATATATTTTATGTGGCGCGGCCGACAAAAATATTCGAATCACCATCATATTTTTTAAGGAAAATAAATGATAAACCTAAAATTCTAATCCCAAGGGTAGAGATCCCTAAGGTTCAGGAGTCGGTTAAGTGAGGGGAAGGTGTTAGGCACCCCTCACTTCCATTGTACTCAATGGGATCCTCCTTAGATTTTAGGGTATGTTTGTTTGTCGTCTAACTTGTTATTTATTTACAAAAGAATCCTAAGTTTTTTTTTATTATTGTACTCACTAGGGTTTACAACCCTATGCCTACGAACCTTCAATTTGAAGGATCAGAGTAACCGTAGTTCACCTCCCCTATTCCTACCCCCTAATCCTAATCTCAAAACCTAATCCACTATTTATACTCTTGGATAAAGAATTCTATCCCCAAATGTATTATTTATACTCCTAGATAAGGAGTTCTATCCCTTAATCTATTATTTATACTCCTAGACAAGGAGTTCTATCCCTTAATCTATTATTTATACTCCTAGACGATGAGTTCTATCCCTTAATCTATTATTTATACTCCTAGATAAGGAGTTCTATCCCTTAATCTATTATTTATACTCTTAGATAAGGAGTTCTATCCCTTAAATCCCGATCCATTTATTTATACTCTCAGAGGAAGAGTTTTATCCCAAAATCCCTGTCCATTGTTTATACCCTTGGATGGAGAGTTTTATCCCAAAATCCCTTATCCCTTGGCCTATATTTATACTCTTGAAACCTAAGAGTGCTATCCCTAAATCCCATCCCTTATTTAGACTCTCGGACAAAAGAGTTTTATCCCAAATTTTAGAATCCTTAGAAAACCTTTTATATCCCTCATGAAAATAAATTGCTAAAATTCCGTAGAATTTAATAAAATCCAAAATGCCATTTATGCTAAAAATATGGCAACATTGATCCCCAAATTATTCCCATTAAAAAAAATAATTTTTAAATTCAAAATAATCCCAAAAATAAAAGTATTTTAATCCCAAAAATTAAATTAAATTTGTCTTAATTTACTTTCATCCCAAACCCACATTTATTCAATTTAAATAAAAATCTAAAAATACTAATTTTCTTAGAATAAATCCAAAACCCCAATAAAAATTTCCAAAATTCCCACAATACCTTATCTAAAAAAAACCAGAAACAAAATCCCATTTTGTAAAAAATCCTTATTAAAAATAAATTATTTTAAATATATAAAAATTTTATTTAAAATAACACAAACCCACAAACCCTAAACCCTAAACCCTATCAAACCCAGAAACCTTCATGTTCTTCAGGGTTCGTAAAGAACCCTAACCCCTTAGTGATGAACCCTAGGGTTCAAACATGAACCCTAACCCTAAACCTAATCCGACCCAGAAACACAAAGCGATCACAGTTTTAACAATCAACAACAACAAAAGTTGGAGCTAAGTGCTTTACCTTCCTTGCTGTGACACTGGTCGTAAATTCCTATTATCTCTGTTTATCTCCTCTAATCTCCTTCTTCTTTTGATTTTTGCAGGTAATCAAAAGGAAATCGCTGGGTTCGTTTTTGCCTAGGGTCCCCAATTTCTGAATCCTCTTTAGTTTATATAGATACTAGGATTAGGTTTAGAAATTTAATTAAATTGATTCTGGTTTATGAAATTTTAGGTGTAATTTTATGTGATTTGATTTTATGTTGTAATTAGAATTAGGGTTTTAATGTAAAGTTATAATTTTGGATCTGATTGTACATTTTTTTTCAGATTTTTTTATTTGATTCGTGTTGTAAATTAGAAAAAATTAATGACATTGATCCAATTTGATCCATTCCAGATTCTGCGCAGACTTAGGGTTTGATTTGGGAAGAAGACACCCCTTAGTCAACTATTTTGACTACTAATCATAAATAAAATAAATAAAAAATGAAAAATAAATAATAATTATAAATATTAATAATATAACAATAACCATATTAATAAATAAATAATAATAAAAATAATAATATAAACACACATTCGGTCCCTCTTTTAATTATTAAGCATAATTATCTCCTAAAACTGGCCTTAATTCAAATTCCTAATTTAATGACACAATAAAAATATCCCTAATTACCAATTAAATTTAGACGAGCACTTAAAAACTTAAACCTATTTAATTAATTCTAATGACCTTTAAAAATAGCAAAATAAATAAACATCTAATATATTTAATCTTTCAAAAATAAATAAATAACAATATTCAAAAATATTTTTTTTTAAAAATTAATTCTAAAATAAAATCCTGATTATTATACTATTTAACTAAGAAGGCCCAAACTTCCTAATTCTCTAAAATAATTATCTCTAAAATAAATAAAATAAATCCTAACAAAATATTAAAAATTAAACAAGCTCCCTCTAAATAAAACAAATAATAATAAAAAAACCCCTTATACCAAACCAATTCCAAAATGGGCCTAAAAGTGTTAGCAATCTCAGGAGCCCACTGACATCTAAATGACACCCTCTGGCAGCACAAAAATCCAAAAATAGTAACAAACCACTGGTCAAAATTTAGGGTACTACAGCTGCCCCTATTTAATCGTCTTCGAATCAGAAAGAGGATGTCGATGAGCCTTCCTCCTTTTGAAGAGGAGACGATTAAATACAAGAAGGACCCTAATTTTGACCGCGAAGCCACGACAAATACGGCGTTGACCTGACTCTTTCATTGGTACTCCATTAATATCCTATTATCCCTTATGCGATATCCCTAAGTACAGAAGTTACGTAAGATTATGACAATCTTCCAATTCCGTAGTAATAAACCCTTATAGAACCCTTGATGAAATCTTGCATTTGATAGAACCCTTGTAACGCTTATCGGTGGAACCCTTAATAAACCTTGACGAGGTTGTAAAACCCGGTGGAACCCCTTAATACTAATACTTGAATAAAAATCCCTTGATGGAATCCACTAATAAAATCCCTTACTGAACTCCCCTTGGTAAAACCCTTTGATGAAATCCCTTTCCTCTTTAATACCTTCTTGAGACAATCCCTTAGTACAACCTCTAATAATAACCCTAATATGTTTGATGGCACACCCTCTGTGGGTGAGATAAGTTGCTTAAGTGAAAGGTGAAGACGTACTTACTGAGGATGATAATCCTGAAAGATCCTTTACTGAAGTGTTGTTCTCGCAATATAGTCGAGAATTAAATCCTTAATGGTGATTATGAACCCTATGCATGTATGCATGTTTGCGTATGTGAATGCATGTATGCGTGCTTTTATATATGATGCATTATTTGGGCTAACGCCTCTTTTATGATATGCAGTGCATGTACTCTGTCTGAAATAATATTTTTCATAACGTCCTGACTCCCTGACCCTCGAGACTTTGATAATTGTAGTAAGCCATGATATCCTTGATTCCTGTTTAATATGTAACATGCCCTTAAAGAATCTCCCATGTTGGTTAGATCATAACGTATATTCATGTCAGTGTATAGACCCTATATCCTGCTTTGGAAGAATATGATCCCTTTGATGATTCCAAAAACTGAAGTAAAATCCATTTTCCCTTTTAAAATTTTTTATTTATACCCGATATTTCAATGCATTATTTCACGATTAATTGGCACCTTGTAATCAAGCGGAATAATTTAGAAGGCAAATAAATATATTTGAAAAGCAAATTTTATTGAGAATTAGCCCGAAAATGGGCAATAATACGTAAGGAGGGTAATTCCCATAAGGAGATATTACCGTAAATCCAGAAAAGATGTAAAATGGCAATAAGAAAACAAATTTATTTACGTCCCTATTAAATGTAACACCAGCTAATATCCCTAAGTCTCCAAGATCACGACACTTCGCTTCTGAAGATGACGGCTGAATTGATCGCTCCCTTCTGAATTCCTGGTACGGGGTGACTTGAGTGTTTTCAGTCATATGCCTTTTGGATATCCCTAACTTTTGCCTGGACCACTCTTTTTAGAGTCTTAGTCCACCGAGATAATATACCATTTTTTTCGACTAAGCTGCCCTTTAGGGTTTTCGACTTGTCATATATCATTTTTTATTCAAGTCCCTAATTTTTGCCTGGATTGCTCTTTCGAGTTTTCAATCCACCGGGACGCCCTAATTTTTGCCTAAGTCGCCCTTTAGGGTTTTTGACTTAGCGGGCTTTTATCCTCTTTTCTAGGCATAACATTTTTTGGCCGAATCGGAGTTCACCGGTCGTGGTAAATCTGCTCCATCCATGGTTGTTAATATTAGTGCTCCGCCAGAGGAGGCACTCTTCATGACATATGGCCATTCATAGTGTGGGGTCCATTTACCGCGGTGGTCCTTATGGATGGGTAATATTTTCCTTGACACCAAGTCTCCCTCTTCGAGTAGGCGAGGACGAATTTTCTTGTCGAATGCTCTCTTAATTCCCTGTAGATATAATTGCCTGCATCCACACGTTTCCCTGATATGAATTTTAGCTGATCGAGTCTAGTTTGCACCCATTCTGCTTCTTCAAGCTATGTTTCCATTATGACCCTAAGTGAGGAATTTCCACTTCCATTGGTACCACCTCTTTGAAGCCCATATCCCTAAGCAAATATAAGTTTCCATCGAGATCCAGGTCCAGGTCCTTCATAGGAGTCCGAAGTTTCACAATCCTTTATAACCATGACCTATTTGTCAGGGAAGTCCATCTGCATGAGTTTGATAGTCGTCAACTGGTTTGTGAACGAGACGACTTGCTAGTGTACTTCCTTTAATAGCCTTTGGAGTGACGTATTAGATGTCACATTCAGTTAATTACATATGCCACCTAGCTATTCTCCCTGATACGTCATGTTTCCCTAGTTCACAACCCATTGAATTCTCAAGTATTGTTAAGTACATTATGAGTGGTCTCCTTGGGACTGGTGGCACCAATATAGGTGCCTTTTGCTTGATTGGCGTGCATTCTAGTTGGAGGTAATTTGTGCTCGACGATGCTTGTATCAAGTCTCGACATATCTTGGTATGATCATGCAAACACGTATGTGTATCCTTGCAATATATCGATCAACCTTTCCTTTATCCTTGTTCAGAAAAGCATCGACTTTGACCTCGTTCATATCCTTCTCAGTTCCCAGATTGATCACATCCACTGGCTCCTGATGAGGTTGTATTTCCTTGCCCTCTTGCCTCAACAGTCTGGCTAACTCTTCGGGAAGCTTACACTCATCCTCATCACCCTCTTCCGCTTGGTTAATCGGTAATTCGAAGTCATTCGGGATTATAGCGGTGTCATTTTCAATAGTTTCATTTTTAAATTTGAACTAGGAAGTTTTTTTATTAGTATCCTATTCTTTTTTTGAATTGATAGGAGTGAAAATTTTGAAAGAAGGTATATTGCCATTTTGAACAAACGGAAAATGAAAGAAAAAGATCTTGATTGAAAACAAAATGCAATTTTATTGATAGAAATAATCCAATGAAATAAAAGGTGGCCCTACAAAGCTTTATCCACTTGCCTTGGGCATAGCAAGGTACTTATTATTATTTTAAGAAAACGGTAAATTACTTCGAAACAGAAATCATCTCGGGAATCTTGGCGGTTTTCCAATTGTTGAGGATTGTATCTGGTGAGCAATGACACACCAAATTAGGTATTCCTCTTTCTTCCTCTTCTATTAAGGCCACATGATCCTCAATTCCGAATCACACACTATGGAAATTGTCTTTTATCCTTCATTAGTCGGTTTGTAACCCAACCCGAACAAACTCTTCTCTTTAGGTGACTCCCATTGTTTGCCCCAGTTTGTTAGGTCTCCCTTCTTGATTAGGAATTCATCTTCCCTCCCTTCCATGGCATTGACTGATGCCCCAATGTGCTCCAGTAATGTATTATCTTCCATATTTGGACCTTCAGGGTCTACAACACTGACATCGTCTTTCTTTGAGTTTTTTTCGGGATACCTTTTATTGTTATGTTGGTCGGAGGATAACTGCCCAATCTTTCCTGTCTTTAAACCGTTCTCAATCCTCTCTCCAATGATAACCAAGTTAGCGAATCCTACTGAGACTGCCCCAATCATCCTCTTGTAGTACGTTCCTGGTAGGGTATCCATAAACATATCCACAAGTTCACTTTCCAGTAATGGAGGTTGCACACGAGAAGCTAGTTCCCTCCATATTTGGGCATATTCTTTGAAGGACTCATTCCCTTTTTGAGACATGTTCTGCAAATGCGTGCGGTTAGGAGCCATGTCCACATTGTATTGGTATTGCTTCAAAAAGGCACTTGCAAGGTCTTCCCAAGTCTTAATGTGAATCTTCTCCAATTGCATGTACCAGTCCAAGGATGCCCCACTAAGGTTGTCTTGGAAAGTATGTATCAACAGCTCCTCATTGGTGGCGTTAGCACCCATTTTACGGGCGAACATCCGGATGTGATTTTTAGGACAACTGACACCCATGTACTTCTCAAAGTCCGGAGCCTTGAATTTGGGAGGTATGACCACATCAGACACTAAGCACATTTCCAAAGTATCCACTCCAAAAATATCGAATCCCTCCACGACCTTCAACCTTTCCTCAAGTGATTTGTACTTATCGTCATCCCCTCTCCTTTCCCTAATAGTGGTTCCTTTATTTTCAACGGCCACTTGCCTTGGATTCTCACCCTCGTATTGGAGGTTCCAATCTGTGTAATTCTCACGGGGAGCCCCATTGGAAACAGGTGGAGAGACGGTTCCCTCGAGAGGTTGGTTAACCGTTTTTTGCTTAGCAGTTTCGGCCTCCTCACGTTCTAGATCATGGACAAACCCTAGTAGAGGGTTATTGTCCTCAACATGGGGGGTAGGAGTAGGAACCTTCCTTCGACGACTTGACTCGGTTCCTCTGGCTATCAAATTCTGGATGGCAAGTGTCAGTTGATCAATCTGGCTTTTCATACCGCCCATGTTCTCCTTAACAGTATCCATTTCTCCTCTTAGAGTGACCAAATCCTTTTCTAACTGATCCATAGCTTTCCTTCGGTACGCTCAGGTACGAGGTCGGGAAGTCAATTGTTATGCTCAATGACTCTGAGACAAAGTTTGTAAAAGCAAATGATTTTTTGTTCTTTATTCCTTTTTCCTCATTTTTTGAATGCATGTTGATGCATGAATGTATAAATATGCATGATGTATGCTAAATGATTTTTTTTTTTAAATTTATTTGGGGGGAATTCCAAAATTCATTGTAGTTAGAGATGAATATATTCAAAGGATGAAACCCATACACATAAAAATTACTTTATAAAATTCAAATCCATTAGCCAATTCCAAATCCAAAATGACTTCCAGACTCCAAAATGAAAACTCTTGAACTTAAGAAGGCGTAAACTAAATAGATGCCCCCAATTCCTTCTTCGAAAATCCTCAAGTATTCTTTCTTGAGCCCTTTGCACTTCCCTATCCTCCTTGTGGTGAGATAATAGATCTTCCACAAGCACAAATGAGTCTTTAGATTTGACCCCTTTTTTTATTTTTTTTCCCCATGCCCCTTGTAAGGTTTTTCCCTCTCCTTGTAAATCAAAGTATAGTCCAAATTGTTCTAGCGTAGGAGCTGGTTGAAAATCCTTGAAAAGGAAGTCACATAGAGGAGGATCATAAAATTGTGCAAAAGCAATTACGGCCTCTACCTTCCTAGGGATCCCTAAGAGATAGAGGATCATTCCATACTTGTGTATAAACATCCTTTGAGCAGATTTTGGCATTGAGTCTTATAGGTCTTTGAGACTTTGTAAATCAGCACTTAGCACTCTGATGCGTAGGGTAGCCCTTTGGTTTAAATCCATCTTTGAAATGTACCTACAACATATCTTGAAATTCCCCACAAAAATGTATATATGCAAAAAATGTTTTTAAATGCCCGATGACATGGACATTTTTTTAGTGTTTTATTTGGTTAGGGTAAGGGTGAAATGCAAGAATGACCCTAAATAGGTAGGCTCCCTACAATGATTTAGATCTAAGTCTTATCTACCCAATCCCCTCACGCGTAGGATATACGGTTTTGGATAGCATAACGACCCTAGAATTTACGGACTATACCTTTGTTTTACCATGAGAAGGATCAAGCCCTCCTACGGTAAACCTTCGGGATAAGTCACATCTAGGAAGATCCTAGTAACGACCCTTGAGGGTCGAATACTTAGGATCACCATGGGTTGATTGGGTTTTCTAAAGGTCCTTAGAATCTTGGACCACATCCAAATTTATCAGCTATGTTAAGGGCTACCCTTACCAGGAAGATAATTTTGGAGGGTCTATCTGAGTGTGGCATCAATGCATAGTCGGGATGTTACATCCCTTCCATTAACATTTCCGTTCCACGTCCTAACTTAGGGTATCCTCCAAGCTTGGGTTTTAGCTTCACACATCACCATATCCCTAACCAATGCAATAATGACAATATAATAAATATTAATAACAAATATGATAAATAAAACAAATTAAAAACATATAATAAATCGTGAGAATAAAAAAAAAGGAAAAAAACAATAAACACCCAAGACAGACAAACAAAAACCCTAAAACCTAAGGTTAGGATGGACTCTCTTTAGGGAGGCTACCTCAGCAGAGTCGCCAGCTGTCGCGGCCGGCAAAAATATTCGAGTCGCCAACATATTTTTTAAGGAAAATAAATGATAAACCTAAAATCCTAATCCCAAGGGTAGATATTCCTAAGGTTCGGGAGTCGGTTAAGTGAGGGGAAGGTGTTAGGCACCCCTCACTTCCATTGTACTCAATGGGATCCTCCTTAGATTTTAGGGCATGTTTGTTTGTCGTCTAACTTGTTATTTATTTACAAAAGAATCCTAAGTTTTTTTTTATTAATGTACTCGCTAGGTTTACAACCCTATGCCTACGTACCTTCAATTTGAAGTATCCGAGTAACCGTAGTTCACCTCCCTATTCCTACCCCCTAATCCTAATCCCAAAACCTAATCCACTATTTATACTCTTGGATAAAGAGTTCTATCCCTAAATCTATTATTTATACTCCTAGATAAGGAGTTCTATCCCTTAATCTATTATTTATACTCCTAGACAAGGAGTTTTATCCCTTAATCTATTATTTATACTCCTAGACAAGGAGTTCTATCCCTTAATCTATTATTTATACTCATAGATAAGGAGTTCTATCCCTTAATCTATTATTTATACTCCTAGATAAGGAGTTTTATCCCTTAATCTATTATTTATACTCCTAGATAAGGAGTTCTATCCCTTAAATCCCGATCCGTTTATTTATACTCTCGGAGGAAGAGTTTTATCCCAAAATCCTTATCCATTGTTTATTCTCTCGGATGGAGAGTTTTATCCCAAAATCCCTTATCCCTTGGCCTATATTTATACTCTTGGAACCTAAGAGTGCTATCCCTAAATCTCATCCCTTATTTAGACTCTTGGACAAAAGAGTTTTATCCCAAATTTTAAAATCCTTAAAAAACCTTTTATATCCCTCATGAAAAATAAATTTCTAAAATTCCGTAGAATTTAATAAAATCCAAAATGCCATTTATGCTAAAAATATGGCAACATTGATCCCCAAATTATTCCCATTAAAACAAATAATTTTTAAATTCAAAATAATCCCAAAAATAAAAGTATTTTAATCCCAAAAATTAAATTAAATTTGCCTTAATTTATTTTCATCCCAAATCCACATTTATTCAATTTAAATAAAAATCTAAAAATACTAATTTTCTTAGAATAAATCCAAAACCCCAATAAAAATTTCCAAAATTCCCACAATACCATATCTAAAAAAAAACCATAAACAAAATCCCATTTTGTAAAAAATCCTTATTAAAAATAAATTATTTTAAATATATAAAACTTTTATTTAAAATAATGCAAACCCACAATTATCCCTAAAATATCCTAATTATTTATCCTAATAACAATAATCCTAAAATCTTATTTTTAAATCCTAATTAACTATTTAAAACCTAATTAAATAATTAAACTAAGTACTTAATTTAATTAATTAAGTAATATCCAGAGGATGCATTTTCCTTTGAAGAAGTAATGGGCTTATGGTTAGGGGGTGTTAATAGCAGCCTGGGCGCAAAGCCCATCAACAAGGAAGCCCAGCGTGGGTCAACGGTCCAAGGTATGAGTGACAATCTTGACTTTTCGTTTAGACCGTTAGATCACATTGACTGAGATGGCGATGGATTGGTTGCTGAGTGTTGGATCAGCATACCAATAAGAGTAATACGAACGGAGGGCCTGGATTTAAAGTCTTAGGAGGGTGCATGATAAGACCATGACCATCAGAAGGGTCCAAGTATTCTCATCGTGTGGCTACCGAGAGGCCACACGTCCTCGATCTGATGCCAGACGGGAAGAGGTATAAAAGCGTGTTCCCTTCACAAACCTCTCATTTCTCTGGTTTCTTTCTCTCTCTTCGCTCCTCCTTCTCTCTTTATCTCTCTAAACGCTCTCCCTTCTCTCTATATTCTCCTCTTCGGCCACCACCCTAAATGGCCTCCGACGGCCCCCAACCACCATCTTCCTCTGATTTCCGGTTGAACATAACCGGAATCTGCAACCATGTTCATCTTGGTGATGAACATCAACCCAGAAACTTGAGAACCCTACCCTAATCGTAAGAACCCTAACCCCATCCCCCACCCAAATCCACATGGTTCTATAGGGTTCGCGAAGAACCCCAAGAACCCTAACCCTTATATGATGAACCTTAACCTATCAAATCTAGAAACCTTCATGTTATTCAGGGTTCGTAAAGAACCCTAAGAACCCTAACCCCTTAGTGATAAACCCTAGGGTTCAAACATGAACCCTAACCCTAAACCTAATCCGACCCAGAAACACAAAGCGATCACAGTTTTAAACAGAGATAATTGGAATCATCATTCATCAATAAAAATCAAGAAAAGTGGGATAACTTGCAAAAGGGGTAACCATAAAAAACTTAGAAATTTTCTAAGTTATGGAACAAAGTGGCTAGGGTACCAACTTCCAAGGATCATAACTTGAGATCCAAGCAACCATTTGGGCTGATCCAAAGATGGATTTGTAGCTCTCATGGCATACTTTAAAAGTGTCAACTACACCTCATTCCAATTCCTCATGGATTTCAAGTTATGGAATGGCCAAAATCACAAAAAGTGAAAATGTCACTTTTTCCAAATGTAGGGGCATTTTTCACTTGGATCCAAAAGGTATCAAAACAAACTATGATCACATAGATGTTGTATCATATGGGAGCTTTCCAAAATGGCCAAGAACTCCATGAAAATCCACTTGAGCCATGAGATATAACCATGCCAATGTGCCTTGCTGCAAACTGTCATGGCAAGGCAGATTTGTGCATTTTTCTCGATTTGCCCAATTTTTGCAAATAACCAACAAGTCTATCCATCTGAATACCTCATGGGGAAACCAAGGAGGGACAAACACTGATCCATCATCCTCCCAAGTCCTTGGAGCCAAAAATAGCATGCCAAACCTAGAAAACCCTAAAGAGGGGACAAGACTCCAATTTGGTTTTGGAGCATTCAATGGATGCACCAAGGTGGCATGGACTGAGCCATTTCCAACTGAATTCAGTCAAGACTTATCCAAGAACTAGGGAACCAGCAGCCTGTGCTCTAACCTCTAGTCAATGGCTAGAGGAGACTTGGATTCCCATTGATCAACATTGTCCAAACCTCTGATGCAGTTGCCATTCACTATTGCAGCAAAAAAAACTTGTTCTACTATAAATAGAGCTCATTTGTGATCAGTTTGAGTACACCAAAGCCATCAAACAGATGTTTTCCTCAAAATCACCTTCCCACTTCCAAATTTGCCTTCCAAAGCAAATCACTGTCGGGTTTTGAGCTTGAGAGCAATTCCAACCAAACCAATCACACACACACCTCATAAACATCATATAGAAGTGATCCAAACTCTCACAAGTGACCTGTAACACCAAAATCACAAAGTCCCCTCTCAAAACCTCAAAATAGGGCCTTTTTGCATTTTTCAAGCCATGTCTTGATTCAGTCACATTCCAAACCAGATAAAACCTCAAACACACTCCGAATATCATTCTTGAACTGTCCCAAATGGTTTCACACATCTGGAACACCATTCGAGAGAGTTGCTATTTTGGCCACTTCTACCCCTTTTGCAAGAAATGACCAGTTTCCATTCCTGAGGTTTCCAGCTGGTTCCAATCATCCTAAAAGCTTCTAAGGGATCATTTAAGAGTGTTCAAAGCATCAAAACATTTCTGGAACAAAGCACTTGGCAGATTGCCCAAAAAGCTCTAAGGGAGGTAAGCATCACAACTTGAATTCTTTAAAATATGCCTTGCTTTGAGGTCCACTGATCATGCATCTCTTATACATGTTATATGTGTTGTGTTTGAACCAATTCATCATGTAATTCATGCCTGTACCAAGGGGTAGCACAGAAAATGCAAGTTATGGTCTATTTCAAAACCACTATCGGGTTTTGAGGAGGGTTTGTTTTCTGAAAAAACCACCACCACCATTGGATTCCTTGTGAAATTCTAGGCCAGATGCATATAAATTTTGTCTCCATCCATGGAGAAATGAGAAAGTTATGGCCTTCACGTTTCTGACCAAAATCTCGCTTTGCCTTGCCTTGGGCCAGGCCAAAAAACAAGGCAAACCTTGTATATTTGTGGCTGTGTTCCAATACACGGATGTATCACCACCCTAATGGTAAGGCGCGCATGCTGCACACAAGAGGTCTGGGGTTCGAATCCCCCTCGCCCCAGATCCTCTTTTTTACCACTTTTTCATATTTTATTATTTTTCTTATTATTTTTAATGATTTGAAAAATTAATAACTCCCTCAATTTTAATTATTTTTTTATTGGTTCTTTTTGCAAAAAATCACAAAAATGTTGAAATATTTTATTCCACAAAAAAATCAGATTTATATTATTTATTTAATATAATTAGTATTTTTGTGAATAAATTCATTTTTAATTGTTTTTAAACATTTTAAAAGTGAATATTTACCTTGAAAATCAAAACCAAATGAGTTTTAATTCATCTTGTGATTAAAACCTCATTTTTCAAACCTTAAACAAAAATCAAAAGTGGTTTATTCAAACTCATTTGGTATTTTTATCATTTTATTGATTTTCTTTGAATATTTACTTTTAAAGAAAAACAAAATTAGGGTTTCTTTGATTTCAACCCTCATCAATCATTTTCAAAACATTTTGGGCCTTTTAGTAGAGTGTAAGACCAAATCCTTTGTAAATACAAACCTTTTTGGGCCTCAGATGTTGTATAAGTCCCGTTGTATTTTCAAAATCACGGCGCGATCGTCGCCTTTTAAAATAAAACCCTGGGCCTCTCCCTGAGCTATAAGACCCATTAATTTTCTTAAAATAAAACACTTTGGGCCTCTAATAGAGTGCAAGACCCAATCCCCTTTGAAAACCAAACATTTTTTGGGCCTCGGTCATTGTATAAGACCCACTGCGTTTTCAAAAATCTCGGCACGATCGCCATTTCAAAATGGAAAAACTTTTGGGCCTACCCTTGTGTTATAAGCCCCATTTCCTTTCTTTAAAACCTTTGGACCTCTAATAGAGTGTAAGACCCAATCCACTTTTAACCAAAACCTTTTTGGGTCTCCGATATTGTATAAGTCCCTCTGTGTTAAAAGAAAAAACCTCGGCACGATCGCCATTTCAAAATAAAACCCTAGGCCTCTTCTTGAGCTGTAAGCCCCATCACTGGTAAAAAAACACTTTGGGCCTCTAATAGAGTGTAAGACCCAACCCCCTTGTACATAAAAACTTTGTGGGCCTCACATATTGTATAAGTCCCTCTGTACAATTTTCAAAACAGCGGTGCGATCATCGTTAAAACTTGGGCCTCTCCTTGAGCTGTAAGCCCCAACAAAATTTTCAAAGCACATTCTCCTTTGATTTTGAATATAATATTGCTATCAAAGCTTTCTTTGTTGAACAACTAACAAAACAGCATGGAAGCTCTACAACGGGTAAGTGTTTATCCGCTTTTATTTATCGCTTTCATATGTATATAACTGTATTGCGAGGTTGTTTCACTGTAAGTCTTCTTTCACATTCTTTTATATTCTTGTCAAATATCAACTGTATAATACTAGTATAGTTATTTAGAGTTTTCCCAGGCAACTATGTCTAGCACTAGGTAAAGCCTTGTTGGTCACTCTTAAATACAGTCAAAACTAGATCCCCCATAGGATTCCAGATACAGTCTTTCCTTCTCTTGGGGTTAAACAATATGGAACAAAGAGAAAGGCAGTATTCTCGCTGAACCTTTTCTCAGACTGTCACTCTTAGAAATTATCAAAGAAACTCTACTCCCCAGAGTTGATCTATTCTCCGTGAATAACATCTCTTGAGTTTCTTCCAAATTCAAGAACCTTCCTGGCTTGATCTATTCTTTGTGAATAGCATGTCTTGAACTTCTCTTGGTTTGGGGACCCACAGGCTTCCTAAAAGCATCCCCGCCTCCTCTTGGGCGTTGTACAAGGACCCTTCGGCTTCTTAGAAGTTCTCATGCCTTCTCTTGGGCTTAATACAAGGACCCTGATGACCTCTTAAAGGTATAAGACAGAACTTAGTCATCCTTTGCTAGAGCAGTCTTTCCAGCGTCAAAACTCCGACCATTGTAGGGTTGATACCCATCCCTTAATCCCCGTGCCTCCTCTTGGGCATTGTACAAAAGATAAAACTCTAGACTTGGACAGTCTAAGACCCTTGAGTCTCAAAGACACTCTCAAGTTCCCTTCAAAAATAGGCAGAAACCCGGTCTCTCTCATGAGAGTTCCCTATACTTGGCCTCGCTTCAGGATCTCCAGAATCCACGGCGGTAAGATAGCCTTCTCTTGGGCTTTGTACAATAACTCTCCCCAGTGGAGTTAACCTTTTCAGACTCTCTTGTTGAGTCAGTCTCCCCTTTAGCCTCCGTCTTGGGCTTCGTACAAGACACACAAAAAATACTCTCTTATTAAGTATAAAAGACTCTCTTGTTGGGTCAATCTCTCTTTAGCCTCCGTCTTGGGCTTCATATAAGACACCTATAAAACACTCTCTTGTTGAGTCAATCCCCTTTTAGCCTCTATCTCGGGCTTCGTACGAGATACTAAAACACTCTCTTGTTGAGTATAAAAGACTCTCTTGTTGAGTCACTTCCCCTTTAGCCTCCATCTCGGGCTTCGTACGAGACATCAAATCACTCTCTTGTTGAGTATAAAAGACTCTCTTGTCAAGTCAAACCTTTTTAGCCTCCGTCTTAGGCTTCATATAAGACAGATAAAAGACTCTCTTGTTGAGTCAAAACCTTTTAGCCTCCGTCTTGGGCTTCGTACAAGACACATAAAAGCACTCTCTTGTTGAGTCAGTCACTTGTTAGCACCCTCTTGTTGGGTCAATCGCCTCCTCTTAGGCTTTGTATAAGGAAAACCTCTGTTGAGTCAATTAACCTTTTGGCATCAAATCTATGCCTTGCTCACAGCATACAAACATCAACAACTCCTCTTTAGAGATGACAAATTCTCTCTCATCCAAAACCCTTTAGCTTCACATCTTGGGCTTTGAACAAGATATAAATCACCTTTAGCTTCATGTCTTGGGCTTTGAACAAGACACCAAAATGACCTTTTTCCTCCCATAAAATAGGAGGAACTACGATCGCTCTGATTTCCCTGTTTCGTTAAACGGGAATACGTAGGCATAAGATTGCAAAATCTTAGCGAGCATACTAATCAAAAATCCAAAATCCAGTATCTCCATCAAATCAACCCAAAAGCACCAAATCCTAACATCTTACCAAAAACCTCGCAAATAGCCCAGACATTCTAATCTTAACAAAAGAACCGAAGAGGGGCCCACGTCTTAATAGCATCTGTAAACCAACAGTTTTGACTGTTTAAACTCAGTTTGCAAGCAGGGTTAATTGGAGACATCTATTTCCCTTCCTTAATAAGCTTAATAGGATAAAAAATGAATCGAACTGTAGTACCCGAGCGATAGTGCTTCAAGACCACAAAAATCGCGCTACAACTTGGTACTTGGAAGCTTGGTTCCATGGTGCAGTTTGAAGTCAGTTGAAGAGGAAAGGAGTTGAGTTTAGGTTTATCAAGTTCTTGCTATGGGAGTTTGATAAATTTTTGATCGGCTAGGTTGTCAAAGATACTTGAGAATTCTCTCAATCCACTCATAAAGGCCTCTCAGTCGTGCATCTGGAGTCTTCTAGTTATTCTTCTGACTAGAAGGTGTTTCTCTGAAACACAACCTGAAGAAAGTGGAGGTGATTTATTTTCACTATCCAAAACAGCAAGGAAGGATTCATCTCTCTTAACCCTAAGGGTGGATCCAATCTAATTTGAGTTCTCAGAATTATTGAGGTAAATAAGGTTCGTTCAGAGAGAATCTTAGTTAATTGAGTCAAGGGTGGCAGCCTTGGTATCTCAACACTGTTTGTCAAAGAAGATACTTGCAAAATATTGAATGCTTGATAAGTGTTCATGAAGTGATCTGGTGGAGCTTAGCTACTGTCGTACCCTAAATTTTGACCACCTTCCATATGTTTTCTAATGCCACTTTATTTCGAATAAATAAAATGACACAATTGGTAAAAGAGCATGTGTAAGGCTTACAAGCACAAGGTCTCGGGTTTGAATCCCTCCTTCCCCACTTTTTAATGTTTTATTTATTTTTTCTTTACTACTAGCTTTTTCTATTTTTATTTTTAATAAAATAATCATAAAAATATCATTTTTTATTATTTAATTTTTTATTTTCGTATTTATATTTAATGCATTTTTAAAAATATGATTTTTTCATTAAAATCATTATTTTATGGAAAAAATCTCAAAAAATCACAAAAATAAAATGAAATAAAATCTTTTTTTATCATCATTATTAGGTTATTGTTTTTATTTAAAATATATTCTTTATTTAAAATTCACCAAGACATGAATTCATCCAGATTCATTGGCTTGGGCTCTAAGGAATGAATAAAATCAGGTCAGATTAAATCATTCCTAATTTAGATAATCACATTCAATTTCTGACCTAATTTTTTATCTATAAATAGAACCTCTTTTTCTCATATTTTCCTCACCCACAATTCACATATTCTTACCTCAAAGTTGTTGTTCTTTACACTGAAGAACAACAACAAATAAACCTAAGCCTCCATAATCATCAATCTTTTCAAAGAAGGGTGCGAGCAAAGAAGGAGTCTAAGATCAAGAACGCAAAGGGGGAAGGAAAATATCGACGAAAGGGAAAGATAGGGATCAAAGGATATGAATCAACCGCGGGAAAAAGGAGATAGCTCAAAAGGTTAATTATTTTGCTCACCGGGATAAACCTCGATCCCGTAGGTCGGTTTCTCTTTGCTCGAATAAAAACCGTATATATTTTGTTTGATGCATGTACCTATTTGGTTATGGATTGTTTGGTTAGGGATTGTGTTTGGTATAGAATTTTCGTTTTGTTCTAATAAATTAATTATAATTTCACAAGGAAAAATCATAAGATATTTTAACCATTTTAAATTGTAAAAAATAATAATAATAATTTAGTTATTAGTAATTTAGGATTAATGGAATTTGTTTAGTAATTATTTGTTTTTGTGGGTTGTAATAATTATTTTAAATATTATTTAATATTAAATAATTATTGGGTTTAACACACAAGTTTAATAAAAATTATTTGGAGATTAATATTTCTTTTAACATTTAAGTGGGAAAACTTTTGAGGAATTGATTTGGATAAAGGGATTAATATTTTGAAATAAATAAGGATATTTTTCTTATTTTTTTAATAGGGTTCTTTCACTAATTATTTTTAAGATTTATACCTTGAAATTTAATTATATTTTTGGGGTTTTAAATATGGTTATAATACCATTATTTTGGGTTTAAAAGGGGATTATCATTAATATATTTTAAAATGTAGATTAAAAAAGTGGTTTAATTATGGGTTTATTCAATCAAAGGGAAACCATTATTAATTTATTTTGTGGGTGATTTATATCATGGAGCATATTTTCGGGATTTAAAACATGTATTTTGATATTATTATTATATTTAAGGGATTATTAATATATCTTTAAAATATGGAGTTAAATTTTAAAAAATTGGGAGTTTATTACTATTTTACTAAATAAGTTAATTTATTTTGAGATTGAAATTATTAAATAAATTTTGGGATTGAAATTAAATATTTTTGGGATTGGAATTACTAAGTAATTTTAAGGGATTAAAATATCAATTTTGGGGTTGTATTTTATTAAATTTTCTTGGGGTTCATTCTAATAACTTTGGGATTTAATTTATTATTGGGAATTTAAATTGGATTGTGGGGTTGGATTCAAAATATTATTTTGGGGATTTAATTAAATTTTTGGGATTGATTTTAAAACATGGGGTTTCACTTTTGGGGTTTTAATGACATATGGGGTTTTATTAAGAATTTTGGGGGTTTCATCTAAGGAATATTAAATGGGGTTTTACAAAGGAAATATGGGGTTTTATAATGAATGTTAAGGGGTTCTAATTAGGGTTTAAGAATTTAGTTAAGGGGTAGTAATGAGATAGTGCTCTTGATATCCGAGAGTATAAACAAAAGGATTAAGGGATAAAGCTCTTGGTCCGAGAGCCTAAATAAGGGATGGGATACGGATTTTGGGATAAAACTCTTCCTCCAAGAGTATAAATAATGGATAAGGGATTTAAGGGATAAAACTCCTCATCTAGGAGTATAAACACTAGATTTAAGGGATAGAACTCTTTATCCAAGAGTATAAATAGTGGATTGGGGTTTATGGTTAGGTTTTGGGATTTAGGAATAGGATTAGGGGGTAGGAATAGGGGAGGTGAACTACGGTTACTCTGATCCTTCATTTTGAGGGTACGTAGGCATAGGGTTGCAAACCAACCCTAGAGAGTATAATTAGGAAAAAACTTAGGGTTTCTTTTCATTTAGACAAACAAACATACCCTAAACTCAAAGGTGGATCCCATTGAGTACAATGGAAGTGAAGGGTGCCTAACACCTTCCCTTCACTTAACCGACTCCCGAACCGTAGGAATCTCTACCTTAGGATAGGATATTTAGGTTTATCATTATTTTCCTTTAAAAAATATGGTGGCGACTCGAATATTTTTGCCGGCCGCGACAGCTACAACAGTGAAGAAGGGTTATTGGACAAGGATTTAAGATCAATTGCTATTTGTGGAATTCACAAGTATTTAATTGATTATCCTTGATAGTCAAGATTGCTGATGTTCAACAAGATGTTGGAACATCTCATCATCAGAGTTTGTGCAGAATCATGGGAGGGGTACTGCATACACTTTAGCATCTGTTTTGGTCTTGGGTGTTGACCTAAGAATCGGATTTGGTCTGGTGTGATAGAAGTATGTGATCTCTAGATAGTTTCCTGGCAAGAAACATGTCTGGACTTTGGTGCTGTTGAAGATGAAGATGAAGACATCATAATCTTGATGGTTAGTTCTTGGATCAGTTTATTTCTGATCTAAGAGTATTGGAGTGCTGGTTTTGGCACAACTTGGATCAGTTTATTTCTGATCTAGGTACTAAGGAGCATGAGATCTTACTCATTTTGAAAGTCAAGGTTAAGTGGCAGTTATCTTTGACTTTCTACAGACTGCTCTACTCAAGGAAAGTGGCATTCTTTGGTATGTCTATGGTGTAGTCTATGACTACTTTATCTTCTGAAGATTCAGACGTGGTAGGTGTGAAGTCTTTGGAGTTTCTAAGAAGATAGTTTTTCATCAAGGTGTGAGCTTATATGGAGTATCTGTGACATGATCAAGCAGGATGAAGGTTGTCTACTCAAACTTGGTTGTTGAATCAAGTCTATGAGAGCGTGGAACTCTTATTCTGGTAAAGGGAGGAGGTTCTTCTAAGTGGCAGAAGGAGGAGCTGAATTCAGCAGTTGGATGTCATATCAGAATGTTCTGACATCTAGCTTAACATCAGAATCTCAGCTGAAGATGTGGCACAGCAGCTTAAGATAAGGTGATCTACAGAAGAATGGAAGTTATGGATGCTTCAAAAAGGTCTATCTCATGCAGTTTGCAGGAGCTGTGGTTTGAGAAGATGTTACATGTCTAGAGGCTTGGTGGTTCCAAGATGTCTTGCTATGGAGCAAGTAGTTCATGTAACTTGAAGATCAGATTTCATTGGTGGATCAGTGAATCTTGTGGGAGTTCTGAAGAAGAGTGAGATCAATCAAAAGGTGGCATTTGGTTGGTTTCATAGTGTGCATTCAAGCAGGGTGCTTGGAACTAATTATTCTTGAGCAGAAGGGTAGTTGGTTGAAAACGCAAGGAGTTTCTGATTCTCTTGGAGCTTGTGGTAGAAGTTCTAGGTTGAGGATGGAAGTATGCCTTCTTTTGGTGGATGAGAGTTTATTTCTCTCTTGGTTACTGGAGTTCTTGATGATTAAGCTGGTGGCGCAGTGTTGTTTGAAGATCTTCAGTTGGATTACTATGCAGATAGTAAGTCCAGTGGTGGAGCATATCAAGAACCATGGTGTGTAGAGTTTGAGATGTGTGAAGATTTTCATGACTAATGTTAGAACATTTTCTGGGTTGGTTATCCTTGGAGTAGGATACTAAGTTCTGAGTGTAGAACTTGACACTCACATCTTGTCTAAGAAGTATTTATCTTATCATACGGGAGAATGATGGTAAAGGATCGTCTTGGAAGTCTGATGTGAATGGGACATGCTATAAGTAAATCAGTTGGTGCTTGTGGAGCAAATGGGCTGAAGATTTCTGGAGCATGTGTTTGATGTTCTTCAAGTATGAAGAATATCTGGGTGAACTAGCAAACTAAGGGGCCCTGTGCGTCTCTTTGAGGAATGTGAAGTATTATAATTCGATTGGGTTGTATCTCAGGGAACAAGGAGATCTATACATGAGAATTCAGGAGGAATTCGTGTGGTGTATAGATGGTTTTCGGGCGAGAGGGATCAATGGAGCTTTGGTCTCAATCCAAGCGTTCTGGGTATTCACACACTATATGATCATGAAGCTATCATGGGATATCATGTAGTGGTTTTGGGGTGGTTCTTGGTGAAGAAACGTCTTTTGAGAAAGATAGGGGGAGAACTTCTATCTAATTTATGTACTGGTGTGGTACATGGTTTGCTTGAGGGTCAAGCAGTAGGTGAATGCGTTCAGCAGGTGTGTTGAACTGAGGGTGCGCTCTTAAAGACATGAAGATGCGTCTTATGTTTTCCATTCATTTAGGGTGTTCTTCTAGCAAAGGAGAACTGGTTGTCTACGACAGGGGGAGTTAGTCTTCGGCTATGGATATATGGCTGCAGTGGTGCAGATTGTTTGTGGGTTCAAATAGTTGGTGATAAATCACCTCTTGTAAGGATGATACGTCAGACGAGATTTCGTGACATTGCCTTACTGGTATAAGTTCTGGGTGGACTTATCAGCTTGTTCTAATTCTGTCATTGAGTGTTAATGGATTGAATTAGAAGTAGTACAAGTATCTTGGGAATTTCAACTGTTGGAAAAGTCCATGGAAGAATTATGTAGTAAACAAGCTTGCTAATTCTGGATTAAGAAAGTAATTCAATATAAACAGAAGATGGGGGTAATTATAGTTTTTGTCTGTAGGGACCATAAATCTAACAATATCAGGACACTGTTCAAAAGCAGCTTCAAGGACAAGTCAGAACAGGTGGAATCTTTTGAAACTAACTTGACCAACAGTTATTGCATTCATTGACTAGACTTTTGTTTCTGTCAAATGGATTGGCTCTACCTACTTAGTTTCTTTAGTATTTAAGGAGGGTCATGCTAGAACATCTTCCTTAAGATGAGAAAAAATGGGTTTTGTCCGTGTTTGGGTAAGCATAATCTGGGTTTGGACTTGCATGGGTCACGTTTGCCATCTTTTGGCTAAAAAGGGGGAGAATGGTTTCTTGCCTGCTACAGAGAGGTGTATGAGCATCTGTGCTACTAATCTGGAAAAATGTATCAAAACATCGAAGGATGTCCTAACATTTGTTCTAACATCCTGAGATTGTGTTTTGTGATCAGAGTTAAGAAGCAAGTGTGTATTTGGTGTCACAAGGGAATGAGGAGGTTATCTTCTTCCTCCTTCCACTGCCTGCACCATCAAGCTGAAGAATGTTTTAGCCAAAATTTGTCAAAAGGGGAAGATTGTAAACTCAAATGGTTTGACTAAATTTTGGTAAAACATAATGGTGGAAAAGATGCTCCAACATGAAGATTTATGCCCTAGACCAAAGATGTCGAATAGAATGTCATAGCATGTAGATTCGACATCATGACTGTCACAGCATGCTTGTTTTAAATCTGTTCCAAGATTCAAGGCACGATTGGCAGTGGACCAAGGATTAAAGATATGAAGCCCAAAGCAGCAGAAGGCTATAAAAGAAGACCAATACCTAGACAGAAAAGAGATAGAGGACGACATAGACTTAGGAATCCTATTTTGTAAAGTAGGGTTTAGGTTTTGAGAGTCGTAGGTTTCTCTTGTAAGTCTCCCTCTGTATCGATTTGATGCAGTGTGATAGACATAGGTACTTGTACAGATTCAAAAGCCCGTAGGCAATGAATCGTGTAGTGTTCTTGGATGCAGCTTTGAAGCAAATCCAAGTTAACTTGTTAGTCAAGGATGATTGACTGAACTTTGTATTGGAAGGGGTGTCTTTCAATAAGGATGATACATTTATGAGGTATTAACTGTTAGATAATCATAGGTTATGATTTAGGGAGTGAGATGGGTTTCTCTTATCAATTAGATGTGACTTCTAATGATAAAGTCTTCATTGGGTAGTGATAGGTTAGCGTGGGTGTTTTCTATAAACCTGAGGTTGTTTACATAAAACTATACTACTGATAGTGAATTCTTCTTCTTGGATTGGTATCCTCCAGATGTAGGTGAGTTGCACCGAACTGGGTCATCATATTCTGTGTTGTTTATCATTCTGTAATTTACAGTTCAGTTTTGATTAACATGTTGGATCAGATGTTGTAACATCTGTGTTGCTACAGTACTGATATTCAAGCTATCAGTCTACTATTTCTGTTCCTTGTTTAAATGTTATGCAGAACAATGTCTTGACATGTGTTAGAACATCTACTGTTTGCTATGCCAGAATTTCAAGATGTTCTGTCTTACCACATTAGTAGCACTTCTTCACATCGCTCTTACACTCATTGACGTGATGACCCATCTCATCACATCTATAGCACTAAGGAACAGTAGGAGCACCTCCCCCACTTGGCTTCTTGCCATTAGCATATCTCGGCCTACCTTTATCAGTTGGAGCTGCATAAGGCTTTCCACGGTTCATCTGTTGTTTTCCTTTCCTCTCGGCCAGTCCCTTATAGTGAGTCGATCGAGCCTTGCTATCATCCTAAAAAAATCTACAACAATCCACCAAATCTGGAAACTCTTGATTTGTTGGTACCCGATCACCTGTTTGATCTCAGGCCTCAAATCGTTCTCAAATTTGACACACTTCAAGAACTCAGCAGTTGCTTCACTATAGTGAGGGTAGGATTTAGCAAGTTCCATGAATCTAGAGGCATATTCCATAACCGACATGTTGTTGAATGCCAAACTTGCTTTAAATTTATCATTAATTATTGGCATTTTTCAACTCTTTTGTGTTGTTTTGTTAGATTTACTCCATGATAGCATGTTATTCTTCAATATTGTGAAAATACCTTTGGTTGGTTTGATTTGTGTGTTATTGTGCAGAAATTAGGCATTAAAACATCAAAGAGTAATATACAAGCGAATGTTCACTGTGCAAACTCATGGTGAAGTCCCAGCGAACCCTCTCAATTGAGAGTCAGTAAGGAAAGGACACTGAGTTCGCTGGGCAAACTGGTAGCAAATCTTTGTTGTGGCGAGGTCTTAGCGAAGGCCCAGCGAACCATCCCAGACTAGAGTCAGTAGCTAAAGGACCATAAATTCGCTGTGCGAACTTGTAGCGAGGTAGTTCGTAGTGCAAAGAATTACTCGCACAACAAACTTCAGATATTTCATAGGGGCGGTTTAACTATTTAGAGGCACTTCAGGTGCCTAAATTGGTGTTCGCTGGGCGAAGAAACCGTTCGCAGTGCGAACGTGACAAATTCTAAAAGTACTATATAAGTACTTTTCACTATTGTTGGGGATTATAACCCCATTTTACACACAAGAACGTCATTTTCTCAGATTTCTTCACCAAAAGGTGATATTTTGCAAATAGAAACTGGATTCGCATCCGAGTTTGATTCTTCGACGTGGATGCTGATTCAACTTCTTCAAAAACTTGTAAAGCATGCTACCATGGTAATGGGTAGCTAATTTCCTTTGTATCAAAGGTATAGGTAGTCTACCATTTGCTTGTATGTATTTCTTTTGATTGGTTTGATTGGCCTTTGTCATACCCCAAATTTTAAACACCAATATTTCCCATCATTGTGCAAATCATCACCACAATATGGATGTATCATTATGCCTCATCAGTCTCCCCAAAGATGGGTGAGCATTCACCACAAACAGGAATTAGGGTTTCAAGCCCTCTCAGAGCATTTAGACAAAGGATCAATCAAGAATTAACATGATCTTCAACTTGTCTAACCTCCACAAAGGATCAAGGGGACTCCCACAACAAAAATCAAGCACAAGGTTGCAACATTCCAAGTGGATCAGGCCTTAAGATCGCCATTGTCACCAAATTAGGGTTTTGGTCGACCAGGGTCTCCAGATGGGAATTTTCCTCTAGGCATGAGCCAATGCTTCAAAGCATATCCTAAGATACTCCATGGGACCTCATGAACCCAATCATCAAGTCAATTTAGCCTCAGGGGATGCATTCACAAAAAATCAGGAATTAGGGTTTCTTGACCTAATTCACCCCTAAGTTGACTTCTGGGACAAAGCATGAGCCAAGACCTCAAGACATGATTTGAGGGTCTCCAATACATCATATTGATCCATTTGCAACAATGGATTGATCCAAGAAGCTTGATCTACAAGCTTCAATTTCATCTGGACCACAATTAGGGTTTTGAGGAAAAAGTCAACTGTGCCTTTGACTTTTGACCAAAGCGGGCTCCCAAACTTTGGGACATGATTCAATACACCCTACAACACCTATGGAATCTATATATTAAGTTTGATTTAGGTCAAGGACTTGATTTCATAGAGGATCGCACAGTTTAAATTTCATCTGCTGAAAAATGTCAACTGTACAAAAGTCAAAGTTTGACTTTTTGATTTTTTGGTCAGCCAAGGTTCCCTAACCCTAAAACAACGTTAATGTGAGATTTGAATCATCATTCATCAAGAAAAATCAAAGAAACTGGGATAACTTGTAAAAGGGGTAACCATAAAAACTTAGAATTCTTCTAAGTTATGAAACAAAGTGGCTAGGGTACCAACTTCCAAGGATCATAACTTGAGATCCAAGCAACCATTTTGGATGATCCAAAGATGGATTTGTAGCTCTCATGGCATACTTTAAAAGTGTCAACTACACCTCATTCCAATTCCTCATGGATTTTAAGTTATGGAGTGACCAAAATGACAAAAACATGAAAATGCCACTTTTTCCAACACTTAGTGAAATTTTCACTAAGTCAGAATCTGTTTCACTTTTTTCAAAATGTAGGGGCATTTTTCAGTTGGATCTAAAAAGTGTCAAGATAAACTATGATCACACATATGTTGTATCATATGAGAGCTTTCCAAAATGGCCAAGAACTCCATCAAATTCCATCTGAGCTAAGAGTTATGACAGCTGCAACATGCCTTGCTGCAAACTGTCTTGCCAAGGCAGATTTGTGCATTGGCTCGATTTGATCAATTTGTGCAAATGACAAACAAGTTTATCCATCTGCACACCTCATGGGGAGACCAAGGAGGAACAAACACTGATCCATAAGCCTCCCAAGTCTTTGGAACTACATATAGGTTTGGCACCCCTAAAAGCTAAAGATGCTTCAAGACTCCAATTTTGTTTTAGAGCATTCAATGGATGCTTAGAGGTGGCATGTATCAGAGCAAGAATGAACATTTCAGTCAAGCCTTATCCTTGAATCAAAGAACCATAGGCCTGTGCTCTAAGCTCTAGTCAATGGCTAGAGGAGATTTGAGATTCCAAAGTGATCCAATTGGCCAACAGCCTACTGCAGCCACCATTCACTATTACTTGTAAAACAAACTTACTCTACTATAAATAGAGCTCATTTGTGCTCAGCTTAAGGACACCAAAGCAAACAAACTGATGCTTTCCTCAAAATCACCTTCTCACTTCCAAAATTGCCTTCTAAAGCAAGTCACTATCGGGTTTTGAGTTTGAGAACAATTCCAACCAAACCAATCACACACACATCTCATAAACATCATATTGAAGTTATCCAAATGCTTAAACAACATCTGGAACACCAATTTCACAAAATCACCAGCCAATTGCTCAAGCTTTCAACCAAGTTGCAATTGAGATGCCATAATCTGTTCCAGTCCATTTCAAATCACTCCAAGCATTCAAACACATTCCATATGGTGTAGGGAAGCTGTTCAGATCATCACAACTCATCTGTAACACCTCCAACTCAAAAATCAAATTGCTCTTGCTGCCACGACCTTCAAGTAAGCCTAAACTTGGTCATCTCTTAATCTATGCATATTTCCTCGCACAATACTTTTGCCAAATGTTCATAATCATGCATAGAATGTTTCCCCTCAATTAATTGCTTTGTATGAATCGTGTATCAAAATTCCCAGCGTTCATGCAGAATTTAGGGTTCTTGGGGTTTCGTCTTGATTTCTTATTCCATGCTTAAAATAAATAAAATTAAAGACCATAGACATGATCGTGAGGTGAAAACGAGTAGATTGGTATGTGGATTGTGTGATTTCATCAAGTATTCAGTGAGATTGAGGGGAAACGCAAATCAGAGGAAACAGAGGGTGCGGGCAAGAACTTGGTGTTCTTGGCGCCCTTTTTTGAATTTTTAAATATTTGAACTTTTGTGATTTTATTTAATTGATTCAAAAATTAATTTCTCTCTTTTTTTTTAATGATTTTGAGTTGATTCTTTTTTTAATAATTCACAAAAATGGTAAAATATTTTATTCTACAATAATTTCCCAAAAATATTATTTATTTCATATATTTGATATTTTTGCAAAGAAATAATTTTTATTTGTTTTTAACATTTAAAATATTCTTTCTTTCTTTATTTTCCAAACTTAATTGACTTCCAATCATTTTGTAGATAAAAACATGATTTTTCAAACATTAATCCAAGATCACAACTTGTTTTTCACACATGTTTGATAATTTTGATCATTTTAATCAAATTTTTATTTAATTAAAATACATCTTGAAATTAATTTAGGGTTTTGATTTTAATCACCCTAAACAAATATTTTTCACACTTATGGGCCTCTAATAGAGTGTAAGACCCAACCCCTTTTTTAAACCAAAATAATTTGGGCCTCGGTCATCGTATAAGACCCACTGTGTTTTCAAACCTCGGCGCGATCGCCATTTTTCAAACAAATAATCATTTGGGCCTCTCCTCGAGCTGCAAGTCTCATTCCTTTTCTCAAAAATCTTTTGGACCTCTAATAGAGTGTAAGACCCAGCCCCTTTGTAAATAATACCTTTTGGGCCTCACACATTGTATAAGTCCCTCTGTATATTTTCAAACGTTCGGCGAGATCGTCGCCTTTTTAATAAAATCAACTGGGCTTCTCCTTGAGCTATAAGACCCATCTTTATTCATTTTCAAACTCTTTGGGCCTCTCCTTGAGGTGTAAGACCTAATCCCCTTTGACCAAAACTTTTTGGGCCTCGGTCGTTGTATAAGTCCCGATACAAAACAACAGTGACATCACTGTTAAAATTTGGGCCTCTCCCTGAGCTGTAAGCCCCGATCTCTGTTCAAAATACTTTCTCCTTTGATTTTGAATCCAAATGTATAGTTGCTATCAAAACTTTCTTTAATTTCTTTGTTGAACAACTAACAAAACAGCATGGAAGCTCTACAACGGGTAAGTGTTTATCTGCTTTCTCTTATATGCTTTCATATACATAACTGTATTGTGGGAAGCTGCGCATGGTTAGTCTTCTTTCATACTCTTTTAAATACTCGTCATATATCAACTGTATATATACTGGTATAGTTATTATAGTTTTCCCCGGCAACTACGTCTAGAACTAGGTAAAGCCCCGTTGGTCACTCTTAAATACAAACAAAACTAGATCCCCATAGGATTTCCAGATACAGTCTTCCCTTCTCTTGGGGTTAATCAATATGGAACAAAGAGAAAGGCAGTATTCTCGGTGAACCTTTTCTCAGACGGTCACCCTTAGAAATTGTCAAAGAAATTCTACTCCCCAGAGTTGATCTATTCTCCGTGAATAACATCTCTTGAGTTTCTTCCAAATACTCGAACTTTCCTGGAATGATCTCTTCTCTGTGAATTGCATTTCTTGAACTTCTCTTGGTTTGGGGACCCACGGGCTTCCTAAAAGCATCCCCGCCTTCTCTTGGGCTTTGTACAAGGACCCTTCGATTTCTTAGAAGTTCTTATGCCTTCTATTGGGCTTAACACAAGGACCCTAATGACCTATTAAAGGTATAAGACAGAACTTAGTCATCCTTTGCTAGAGCATTCTTTCCAGTGTCAAACCTCTGGCCACCTTAGGGTTGATTCTCATCGCTTAAGGCCATTGCCCTCTTTTAGGGCATCCTACAAAAGATAAAACTCTTCAACACCAGTAGACTTGGATAGTCTAAAACCCCTTTGAGTCTCAAAGGCATTCTCAAGTTCCTTTCAAACATAGGAAAAAACAACGATCACTCTGGATTAATCTCCAGCAGAAACTCGGTCTCTCTCATCAGAGTCCCCCACCCTTAGGCCTGCCTATGGATCTAATCCTCAGCAGTAAGATAGCCTCCTCTTAGGCTTTGTATAATGATCTTCCCTCAACACAATCAGCCTCCTCTTGGGCTTTGTACAATGATCCTCCCCCAGTGGAGCTAGTCTTTTCAGACTCTCTTGTTTAGTCAATCACTTCTCAGACTCTCTTGTTGAGTCAATCACCTTTTCAGACTCTCTTGTTGAGTCAATCACTTTTCAGACTTTCTTGTTGAGTATAAAAGACTCTCTTGTTAGGTCAATCTCCTTTTAGCCTTAATCTCGGGCTTTGTACGAGACAAAAAATCACTCTCTTGTTGAGTACAACAGACTTTCTTGTTGAGTCAACTCCTATAGCCTCTGTTTTGGGCTTTGTACAAGACACATAAAAGCACTCTCTTGTTGAGACAAACACATTTCAGCCTCCATCTTGGGCTTTGTACAAGACACATATAAACCTCCCCAACGAAGTCAAAAACCCCTTTTAGCCTCAATCTTTGGCTTTGTACAAGACAGAAAGAACATTTTCCCCAGAAAAGTCAAACTGTTAGCTTCCTCTTAGGTTTTATATAATGATATCCCCAAAGAGTCAATCTCTTTTTTGCCTCAATCTTGGTCCTGGTACAAGACATATACACTCTCTAATTGAGTCAATCTTATCTAGCCTCCTCTTAGGCTTCGTATAAGGAAATCCCTAGCTGAGTCAATCAACCTTTTAGCTTCAACCTTGGGCTTTGATCAAGGCACATAAAAATCAACCATCCCTCTTTAGAGATGACAAATTCTCTCTCAGTCAAACCCTTTAGCTTCATATCTTGGGCTTTGAACAAGATACAAATCCCTTTTAGCTTCAACCTTGAGCTTTGAACAAGACACAAATACTCCATTTAGCCTTTGTCTTGGGCTTTGAACGAGACACCAAAACATCTTTTTCCTCCCTTAGAATAGGAGGAACTACGATTGCTCTAATTTCCCTGTTTCGTTTAAACGGGAATACGTAGGCATAAGATTGTGAAATCTTAGCGAGCATACTAAATCAAAAACTCTGGGTCCAATACCTACATACACCAATCAAACTTAGGTCCAGTACCTTACCAAAAACATCAAAAACTCACTCTATCATATTTCCCAAGAAACTTTCCCAACCCATTAACAGATAAACACCATCAAGTACAAAGCAAAACCTAAAGTTAATATCCTGTGGATAACCACATATAGGATAGGTAATTGACAATTGCCCATTGTATAACCTGACCCCGGACCCCCCAATCTCTTTAAGTGTTTGTCCTATTAGATATTCTCTTGCAAGGTTAGTTTTAGATACCTTCCCTTTCCCTTCCAACTTCATGGGATAAATAAGAAATCAGAAAGTAGCACCCCCTCCTACCATTGCGGTGAGGAAAACCCAGCGATAAGGTGGTCGCGTCACCGACAAAAATTGCTCGCTACAGCCTTGTATGTGAATAAGTGGTGATTAATATATGATGAATATTTTTGTTCTTAATGATCCATTCTTGTTTTGTAAAACTCTAGACATAGATTTTGTAAAACTTGACATAAAATATCCATCTATCGGTTTATAGATTGGAGAAATCGGTCTACGGTCGATAGTTACTTTGTGTTGAACTTAAATCTTAATATATTGGTTGTTATATGGATAATTCGTGTAGCGATGAATATGGCATTTCTCACGACGCCGCTCTAGACATATTTGGTGTTGAGAGAATGCGTGACGATATTAATCGGATCCGACTTCACATGCAAGATTGATAGAATACGTATAAGTTAGTGTAGATGAAAACTACTTTTGATATACTTTGTTAACAACAATCTTTAGAATTTATAAGCTTTGCTACTAAATCGTGGCAATTCTATGAACAAAACTTTGAAAACCCCTTATTCTTAAACAATAAACTGTTGAAAGGCAAGCATCAAAATATCCTCAATTCCTGTGGAGAATATAAGAATCCCCCCCCCCCTTTAACTACGATTCTAACAAAATTGCGCCGTTGTCGGGGATTGTTGATATTGCAAGCATTGCAATAGTTTATTGATTTAAGAACTTTGTATTGTATTCTTACCCCTGTTACTTTTCTTCTGCTGCTTAATTTGTTTGGTTAAGTGTGCAGAATCTGTTTATGCAAGGGAGTGTACCTGCAGACCAACTTCTTTTTGATCCTGAGATTGAAAGAAATACTCGTAGGCTCAATAGCAGAAGTAGGCGGAGAAAGTAACTTGCCCAAGAAAGGCGAGAGAATAGTGAAGCTTCTACATCTACACCCATTGCAACACCAATCATGGCTGAACCACCACCACCACCTCATACTTCAACCCCTTGTGTTAACAGTTCAAGACACAAGGCTCAGTTTACGTGCAACACCCATAATGGGAGGCATTCGGAGATGAAAATAGGAATCCTTATTCTTCTGTATCAAAATCCTTTTACTAGTATGGACCATGAAGACCCGTTCACACATCTCAATAAATTCTATGAAATTGCGGGTGCAACGGGAGTGCTGGGAGTTGAAGAGGAATCCTTGATCAAGAGACTATTTATGGATTCCTTAATCGGGAAGGCGAAGGAATGGTATCTTTATCAATCAAAGTTAGTGATGAAGGATTGGAATTTATTGGAAGAAAAGTTCCATGAACGGTTCTTCCCCCACAACAGATTTATGAAAGCAAAGACGGCGATATCGGTGCTTTCTCAAGGTGGAAATGAATCTCTCAATGAAGCTTAGGAGAGGTTCAAATCCATGTTACAAAAATGCAATGGTCACAGTTTTGATGAATTAACTCAAGTGCACATCTTCCGAAATGGTCTTCAATCAGTTCACAAGACTTTGTTGGATGCTACTTTGGGTGGTTCATTAATGTCCAAAAGCACTGAAGATGTGATTGCTATTATTGATAGGATGACACTCAATGATCATCAAGGAAATCACAACTTTGGCACACCTCAAAGAAAACCGGGCATGATCAAGTTGGGAACAAATGATGTTATTCTTGCTCAAAACAAATTACTCTCGCAACAAGTGGAGTTGTTGACTAAGCAAATGTTAAAGCTTCCACAACAAATCGAAGAGATGCAAGAAGTTCCCATCCAAAGTCAACATGTAGCAGACTATTGTGTAAAGGAGATCATCCTACTGACTATTGTCCGCCGATCGTTGAAGAAGCCAACTATGCGGGAAACCAGAATCAAGGCTTTCAACCAAGACCACCATATCAAAGCAATAACCAAGGCTACCAACCGAGAGGTAATAGCCAAGGTTACTAATAAGGGTGGAGGCAAGAGCCGAGTTCTTCAAACCGTCAACCTTACCAAAATTACAACCAACCATGGCAAAACCAATGAAAAAGGATCTAAAATTGAGGAGACTTTCAACCAATTTATGCAAATGTCCATCTCCACTAAAAAAAGTACGGATGCGAAAATTTGGAATCTTGAGACGCAAGTTGGACAATTGTCAAAGCAACTTGCCGACCAACATAAAGAAACCTTTCCGGGTAACACTATAGTGAATCCAAAGGAGCATTGCAAAGACATCTTTACAAGTAGTGGAAGAACAATTGGTGGGGAAGTTGAAAAAAACATGGTAGTTGAAAAGGAGAATGAGATTTTGGAGGAAGTTGAAAAAAATGATGAAAGGAAGGTAGTTGAAAAGAATTATGTAGAGGAGAAGTTGAAAAAAAAAAGAAAAAAGGAAAGGAGTGTGAGGGAGAAGTTCTACAAAAAAAGTTACAATACCCTCTTTCTCCTATGAAAAAAGAAAAGGAAAAGCATTATGCGAGATTCTTGGATATATTCAGTCGGTTGCAAGTAACCATTCCTTTTTCCGAGGCTCTCGAGCAAATGCCTAAGTATGCCAAATTCATGAAGAACATACTTACAAATAAAAGAGGTACACGGATAAAGACACCATTGAGCTCAATGCTAATTATAGTGCTATTGTCCAAAGCATTCTCCCGCGAAAAGAAGGCGATCCGGGAAGAGTAGCTCTACCTATAACTATAGGTAGTGAGTTCAAATGCAAAGCTTTGGTCGATATGGGAGCTAGTATAAATTTGATTCCTTTATCCGTTGTTAGAATACTTGAAAAAATGGAAATAAAGTCAAACAACATGACTTTAAAACTTGCGGACAAGTATAGGACTCGTCCTCAAGGAGTTGTTGAAGACGTGTTATTGAAAGTCGACAAATTTTTGTTTCCGGTTGATTTCATAATCATGGACATGGAAGAGGATGAGGATACATCTAAAATCTTAGGAAGACCCTTCATGAAGACCACTAGGATGTTAATCGATGTTGATGAAGGTATCATGAAGGTGGGGACAAATGACGAGGAAGTGTGTTTCACACTTTTCAACGGGGTGGTGTATTCGAACCAATTGGAGGAAAATTTTCAAGTGAAAAATGATGACGCAAAGGGTGCATCGAAGAAAAAAGAGGAAGAAAGAGCTGACAATGAAGAAGTGTTTAAAAAGAAGGATGAAGAGGCCAATGAGGCTTTGATGAAGTCATGTTGGGACTTTTCTTTCTTAAGGAAAAGTGGACCAAGAACAGGTCATGATAACGGTTGAAGTCATTGTTGTTGGAGTGTTTTTCTCGAAAGCTAATCCATGAGATTTTAGTTTCGAGGTTTCAAACCTCCGAAACGTCGAGCTCAAACGATGTTAAAGAAAGCGCTAGTTAGGAGGCACCCCAACATTGTAAGTACTCTTTCAATTTTACTACTTTTATAGTGTAATTTAGTCTAGAAAGTGTTGTGGTAGAAAAAGTTGAACATAATTTTTTTTTTAAATCTGTCACATTCGCCTTGAGTTCACTAGGCGAACCTGGGGCGAATGTTCGCTGGGAAGTTCGCAAAGCGAACTGAGTGAGACAGAGAAAATTACAAATTTTTCTGCCACAATACTTAAGTGAAATTTTGGGTGGGCCAGAGAAGCGTAGACCCAATACCAACTTTTCAAATTTTGTGGGGTAAACCTTCCCCATTCCCCTTTTTGTCTTCGCTTTTTACTCTTGTCTCTCTACTTTTCACAAAGCACACCACACACAAGTTCTCAAGTGTACCCATACAAAGGAAGCATTTCCAAACTTAATTGCAATTTCTATTCAATCCTCTCAACACATTTCAGGTTTGAGTTTCTGTATTCGTTCCCCTGTTCTTGTTAGCAAACATGTTGTTAAGGTTTGTTTGAGAAAATGATAGAACTTTCTTCTAGGTTATGTGACTCTGTGCATGTTCTATATTGTTGATTTATATTACTTTGCATGTGGGTTATGAACTTCAAAAAGTTTGAAAGTTGAGTTTGTTTACGTTAGAGTTGAATTGAAATAGAATGAAACCTTATGAAATCTTAAACTTTGGCTTGAACAATGGTGTAGTTGGTGTTGTTACTTGATACTCATTGTGTACCATTATTAGAAATGACTGAATGTAGAAAATTGGCTCTGTAATTGGTTTTTTCTCAAGCAGGCAGAACCTGCAAATTTGAAAATTCGTAGAGTTCGCCTTGAGTTCGCAAAGCGAACCTAGAGCGAAAGTTCGTTGGGTTTCACTAGGCGGACTTTTGGCGAACATGACAGAAATTTTAAAATTTTTGTTATGCTGGGATTCTTGTTCTGATTCTTTGTGCATTTCTTTCTCACTAATATATCTTGTGTTTGGCTTGCTGGTTTTGTTTGGTGAATATGCAGATGGCACCTCCTAAGGCAACTCCTTCCAAGAAAAGAAAGGTTGGAAGCACATCCTGTCCGCAGCCAATCCAATATGATTCTGAAAGGTTCAAGGGAGCTAAGGAATTTGCTCGATATGTTACTCTCGAGAAGAGGAACATTTTGGCAGAGAAGAGGTTTAACCTCAATCCTCAAGGTTCCTATCGGGCGGTAGCGAGAATCCTAAATTCCAAAAAGTGGGATAGATTGATCACACCTTGTGACAGTTTTAAAGTAGAGCTCGTAAGGGAGGTCTATGCTAATGCCCTTCCAGATGACAACAAGGTGTTTTCTTGGACCACTATAGTGTATGGTAGAGAGGTGAAATTTGATAGGGATACCATTAATCATGTTTTAGGCAAACCTCTCCCTTGGGGAAAGATGAAATTGATAAGTATCACAGGACCTTAAGGCTGCATAGAGACGTAGAGGCCATATCTAGTGCATTACTGTTAGAGGGCAAATCGGTGGAATTGAACCCATCTGGGGTTCCTAGAAGATACCACAAGGAGGGCATGTGACCTTTAGCTCAACTGGTACTTCTCTCGGTGTTGACTAACATCAAGACGAAGTCGTATACCTCCACTGTGCCCATTCTGGATGCACACTTGGTTCATTATATTTTGATTAACACTCAGATTGATGTTGCTAGGATCATAGTTGATGAGATGCGTGTTGTTGTTGAGAGTGGAATTAGATCAGAGTCACAAAAAAATTTCCCCTTGGTATTTCCATGTCTTATCATGGTTTTATGTGTGCATGCGAGGGTGAAAGTACCCTCCCTTCGTTAGGTGATGATCTCGGCTGCAATTAATGATGATTATATGGATAAGATTTGTAGGACGAAGGGAATGAGAGGAGGACATGCCTTTAGTGCTAGTGCTGATGTTGGTGCAGGTTCAGGAGCTGGTGATGCTTCGGGTTCTGGAGTTGCAGGCTCTCAGGGCTTTGACCTGTTCCAGAGGGAGATCTGTAACTACAACTGGGAGTGGATGGCGGCAACTCAGCGCGCCATGATTCTATGTAGGTATTACAGCTGCAGTGCAGAGAGCCCTCTGTGGAGTATTCTTCGATGACTAGGGAGTAGTTCCTAGCTCATGTTTCTTGGCCTAAGGCCATGCCAAATTTTAGAGAGGGGACAGTGTAGCTGTTTCTGAGGATGCTGAGGAGGTCGAAGATGATGATGAGGCTGGTTTTGATGAGGTTTCTGGTTCTGGAGAGGAGGTTGATCTAGAGGAGGAGACCGAGCCCAATGAGGACTAGTTTATTTTTGTTGTTGACATTTTGAGCATGATCTTAGGCGACTTCCTTTGGCTCTACAAAGTGAAGTTTTCTGTTAGCTTAGATCATTGCTATTTATGTTTATGTTTATTGTATTCCCTTTTGATGTACAATATCCACTTGGTGTATTATTATGGATTATTTTGTTTGTATGTACCACTTTTAGGTACAAGTACTTTTCTTGGTGTTTTTACACCATTAACATTTTAATGTTATTTTCAGTTGAATTCTTCAGTTCACAAATGTTCAACTTTCGTTTTCTTTTATTATATTGTTTAAGAGTTGAATTCTTCAGTTTACGAATGTTCAAGTCATGTAGTTTCTATTGTTGATATGCTTTCTTTGAATTTAATGTTTCCCTTTGTGGTGTTGAAATGTGAGAACTTCAAGATTGGTTGCTATTTGCTAAAAGTATCCAATGAAGATTCTCTCAAGTTTGGATGGTGATGATAATATTTGATCATGTAAATGTTGGCAAGGTACATGGTTACCTATTTCAAGGATGTTAGAATGTTTAAGAATTTCTTTTCTTTGTGCAAATGTAATCATGTTTCATTTTTTCAACTTTGTTTGAATGCTTGTATCACTTAGGTTCCAATAGCCACAAATTTTTGAGAAACCTCCATTGTTTACTAAAAGCATAGGATGATTGATAAATCTTGTTGAATACATTTAATCCATGCTTAATCTTGTGATTATTTTGATTTTGCGGAAGCATTATATATGATCAAGGCATTTGTTGATAATGAGCACAACCATATCCAAAAGTAACTTACCCGTGAGTAGTGAGAATTTGCTAACCCCTTTGAGCTTAATCGTTTATATCCTAGTTTAGTGATGAACTTGGTATTTGTAAATAATTTGAAAGATAGTTCATCATTGAATTGTGTAGGATTCTAAAAAAGTTTTTTGAACCTTTTGAAATTGTGCTAAATTGTCTTCCTTGCCTAAAAAGCAAGGAACGTTCACTTAAGATTTGGTTGAAACCAAGTTGGGGAGAGTAAAAAGTAAAGTGGTAGGTTACTCAAAAATTTGAAATTTTTTTTTCAAACAAGCATTGAAAAAGAAAATTGTGAATATGAACGGTGAAAAAGAAAAAGAAAAGGCATGCTTGTTTGAATGAGAAAAAATGAAATAATGTGCAAAAAGGTGTTGGAAGGGTGAGCATTAGAGAAAAGAAAGTGTTGGATGGAGTTGTAATATGTACATAACCTTGTATAGTGAATGTTTCTTTTGCATTGGTAACTTTGAATCCATGGCCTTATAAATGTCCCTTTGTTGTGAACCTAACCAAGCTACAACCTTTAAAGACCTTAGTGATCTTCTTGCTTCCATAATTTCATTGATGATTGTTTATATGAATGTATGAATTGGTTTGTATTTGAATCATTTGTCAGGTGAGTGAAATTTCCTCGTGATTGCAAACGTGTTAATTTTTTCAATTCTTATTCGAAGAAGAGTGTTAGAGTGATTCGAGCATGAGAGTTTAGTTGTTACTTTAAGCATTGCATGATATTTGTTTAAGAACTAAATTCTTTTGCATTGTTCGATTCTAGGAAGTTGTAACCATTGCTTATGTGCATTTATTTGTTTATTTGAGCCATTAATCCATTCTTGGTTGAATTAAATGCTTGAGCAAATCATCTTGTGTTCAATGAGAGGCATACTTTGCTTGAGGACAAGCAAAGATCTAGTTGGGGAGAGTTTGTTGAATGTCAAACTTGCTTTAAATTGATCATTAATTATTGGCATTTTTCAACTCTTTTGTGTTTTTTTGTTGGATTTACTCCATGATAGCATGCTATTCTTCAATATTGTGAAAATACCTTTGGTTGCTTTGATTTGTGTGTTATTGTGCATAAATTAGGCATTAAAACATCAAAGAACAAGACACAAGCAATTGGGTAAGGAAGAGAAAGACTTCAGCATGTTCGTTGTGCAAACAGCCAGCGAGAAGTGCCAGTGAACCCTCTCAATTGAGAGTCAGTAAGGAAAGGGCATTGAGTTTGTTGGGCAAACTGGTAGCGAATGTTCGTTGTGGCGAGGTGTCAGCGAAGGCCCAACGAACCATTCTAGACTAGAGTCAGTAGCTAAAGGACCATAAGTTCGCTGTGCAAACTTGTAATGAGGTAGTTTGCAGTGCGAAGAATTGCTCGCACAACGAACTTCAAATATTTCTCAGGGGTAGTTTAACTGTTCAGAGGCACATCAGGTGCCTAAAAGTGAGTTCGGTGGGCGAATAAAGGGTTCGCAGTGCGAACGTGATAGATCCAGAAAGTAGTATATAAGTACTTTTCACAATTTTTGGGGATCATAACCCATTTTTACACACAAGAACTTCATTTTCTCAGATTTCTTCACCAACAGGTGATATTTTTCAAATAGAAGCTGGACTCGCATCTGAGTTTGATTCTTCGACGTGGATGCTCATTCATCTTCTTCCAAAACTTGTAAAGCAAGCTACTATGGTTATGGGTAGCTAATTTCCTTTGTTTCAAAGGTAGAGGTGGTCTACCATTAGCTTGTATGTATTTCTTTTGATTGACCTTGTATGTGAACAAGTGATGATTAATATATGATGAATATTTTTGTTCTAAATGATCCATTCTTGTTTTGTAAAACTCTAGACATAGATTTTGTGAAACTTGACCTAAAATATTCATCTATCGGTTTATAGATTGGAGAGATCGGTCTATGATCGATAGTTGCTTTAAGTTGAACTTAAAGCTTACTATATTGGTTGTTATATGGAGAAATCGTGTAGTGATGAATACGGTATTTCTCACGACGCCGCTCTAGAGATAGACAATGTTTAGAGAATACGCGACGGTATTAATCAGATCCGACTTCACATGCAAGATTAAAAGAATACGTATAAGTTAGGGTAAATGAAAAATACTTTTGATATACTTTGTTAATCAAATTATTTAGAATTTATAAGGTTTGCTAATAAAAACGTGACAATTTTATGAACAAAACTTTGAAAACCCTTAATCTTGAAATGATAAACTGTTGAAAGGCAAACATCAAAATATCCTCAATCCCTGTGGAGACGATAACAAACCCTCCCCTTTTAACTATGATTTGAACATGTATGTGCCTTCGTAATTTAGAGTTCACTTCCCACGTGAATGCTTGTGCATACGCAAGATTTTCTTGAGCACGAGATCACCTTCTTTGAATTCCCGAGGATTAACCTTCTTGTTAAACGCCCTCTTGAGTTGTTTCTAATACAGCTTCCCATGGTACACAACGGTCATACGCTTCTCATCGATGAGATTCAGTTGGTCAAATTTGTTTTGGATCCTCCCAGCTTCCTCTAGCTTGGTCTCCGTCAAGATTCACATTGAGGGAATCTCCACTTGGATAACGAGTACTGCTTCCATTCTGTATACGAAAGAGGATGGGTTGCTCTTATTAAAGTGCGGACAGACGTCCGGTATCCATGCAGTGCAAAGTGCAGCATTTTGTGCCAATCCTTATAGGATTTCACCATCTTCTGCAGGATTTTCTTGATGTTCTTATTGAATGCTTCATCTTTGTTCGATACGGTGAGGAGTTATGGTGCTCAATTTTGAAGCTCTCACATAACCCTATGATCTTCTTGTTGTTCAGGTTCGACCCGTTATAAGTGATGATCTTGCTAGGAATTCCATAGAGATAGATTATCTCATTTTTTATAAATTGGGAGATCACTTGCTTCGTAATATTTGTGTAGGAAGCGACTTCTACCCATTTGGTGAAGTAATCGATAGTGACCAGGATAAAGCGATGTTCATTGGAAGCTTTATGCTTAATGAGACCAATCATATCGATGCCCCACATTGAGAATGACCAAGGAGATGTCAAAATGTTCACCAGTGCAGACGAAAAATGCACTTTGTCGACATAAATTTGACATTTATGGCACTTCATGGCATAGCTGAAATAGTCAGATTCCATTGTCATTGTAATACCCCGTATTTTATTACTCCGGATAATATTATATTGTGATCGACTGAGGCCAGTGTACTCTGAGAAAATATTTGACAAAATAATTAGAATAACTGTGGAACTTAGAATAAATCCAATTAATATTATCTGACTCTGAGGTATTTTACTACTTTGGACTTAAGAGACTTTTTGGACATTTAGTAGTATTATTTATTAATGATAGTTTACTATATGTTTCCTTTTCCTCCCATTTTTCAAACAAAAGAAAAAGTTAGTAAGAAAGAGAGAGAAAGAAGAAAGAAGGAAAGAAAGGAAAGGAAGGAGAGAAAAGTGGAGAAGAGGAAAATTTGAAGAAAAGTTCAAGAACTTCAAGAATCATCATCATTCATTCATCAAATCTTCACCCAATCTTCTCATCATCTTCATCTTGCTCATTTCAAGGTGGGTTCTAGTTAGAAACCTCTTTTTTTTGAGTTTTTGGATAATATGAGTTATTAGGTTAGAATGTTGAAAACAATGTTTTAACGGTTGGAAATTGATATAAATCGAAATGAATGCTCAATGTGCTTATAGAAACATGTATTGATGATTGTTTTGATGTTTTGGTTTGATTGGAAATGTTAGGTTTTGTGAAACCTTGTGTTCTTGAGAAATATATGTTTTTTTGAATGTTGTTGATCAAACCTTGCTAGAACTAGGTTGTAGCACCTCTGTTGGTTGTAATTTATGGTTGAGAAGAGGTTTGGATGTGTGAGGAATTTATGTTTTTGCTTAAGCATTTTTCCGGAAATCGCAGAGCGCGCTCAGAAGCCCGCTTAGCGCGGTCAAGAAATTCTGCAACCCCTCGAGTCAGAGAAAAGCGTGCTCAGCGCGGACAGGGACGCGCTTAGCGCGACCTGGGAGTTGAGATTTTATTCCTTAAGTGAGAAAATTCATAACTTTCGGCTCGTTTATCGAATTCGATCATTCTTTATATCGATGTAAAGCCGAGGAAATATTCTATGCGATGGAGATGAAATATGTCAATTTTACCGTCCGATTAAATAATCGAGAAAGTTCCAAAAGTGATATAATTATGTTTTAACTGTTATATATTATTCTACTATGCAATATGACATGTTTTGCCTATCCTATTGTTGTTGGACATGATTGTAAGTGAATATGCATGCAAATATGAAAACGATATAGGAAGAGTGAGGAAACCTCAAACTTGAACTATAGAAGAATCTAGTAAGGAACTAGAAATCGTAGACAACTCTAGATGGCGATGCTCGGGCACGTGTTGTTGGAAGATACATCCATGCCGAGTATTGGCCTAGTTGAGAGTGAACACTAGTATGGAACATGTGGTTAACTTTGTGGTTTTAGAAAGGCATGAGAGGCCTTAAGGCATTATAGCCTTGTGATTGTCAAATACAATCATATTGTTGTATGTGATCATGTAATCGTAACCGGTTTATCTTGAGTGTAGTTTCATGAGTCTCGGACTCCTCTGAAATGGATGCACAACTACTTGGCAGGTTTGATTCCCCGTATTGTACGAATGGTGCCCATGGAGCGTATGCTTGTGACGGTAAATGGCCCGTGTGAAGTGACGGTTCATAACGGTTAATGGCCCGTAGAACCCGAATCCATTCGTATGTCAAGTAGATTACAAGGATCTATGACTCGGGTCGCCTTCTAGACGTAGAAGCGGATGGGAACAGGAGGTACCTTGGTATGGTTATCGATTAGTGATGTTGTGAGTTAATGAACTCATGTCATGTTTCCATATAGTGTGAGAATTATAAAGTGTGAGCTCAAGGGTCCTTTCCCCTTTCCCCGGACTTGAGTTAGGATTTTTAGAACCTTGTTAATCCGAGAGAATCCATAAGATAGGGAACTCACTAAGATTTGATGTATCTCACCCCACGTTGTTGATGTATTTCAGGTGCTTCAGGTTCCGAGAAGGGTAAGGATAAGGCCGTGTGATCTTTTCCTTGCTTGTTGATGGCTAGCTTCCGTAGCGGAGTTTATTTTGAGATCATTGTTGATCTAGTTCTTAGTTTTTATCATTTGAACAACTTGTGTATAATATGCCTTAGGTTTTGTACTTTGTACTTTAGGGTATTTATTTGTATACAATGTGTTAACTAGGAGCTTATGTGTTTCAGTACCAAACACTTGGATCTATATATAACATTTATGCTTTGATGTATGAGTTTTATATATGGGTGTTACAGTTGGTATCAGAGCAGGTCGTATCCTCGACCTAGCCGTGAAATAGTATAAGTATTTCTTTCCGTTTCATATACATTGTGTCGCCATTGGTCTTAAGTGTTATATTTATGGCATTGAGCCTGATCAACTTAATCCTATGTGTATGACCTTTAAGAACATGGCTGAAGGACGTAGAAACACTCGTGGTAGACCCCGCACCACTCCTGAAGGGACGAATCTGCCGGGCGTCGATGGCAATGCTCCTCTGTATCAGTTTATGCAACAGATGCAGCAGCAACATAATCTATTCATGCAGCAAATGGTGCAACAAATGAATGGAAGTTTGCATCCTACGGTAGTTGTTCCAGAAGTTGAAGGTGGGAAATTCCGGGATTTTATCCGCATGAATCCCCTAGAATTTCATGGTGGATTGGATCCTGTGAAGGCTCACGAATGGATTTCTGGTATGGAGAGGATTTTCTTGATAATCCAATGCAGCGAAGAGAACAAGGTGTTGTTCGTTTCTCATTCACTGAAGGGTCCCACTATGAGATGGTGGGAGAGCGCTTCGGCTTTGATGGCTATTCAGGAAGTGCCTAAGGTTTGGGAACAGTTCAAAGTTGTTTTCATGGAGAAGTATTTTCCGAGCTCATTGAGGACTCATAAAGAATTTGAATTTCAACAGTTAAGACAAGGTAGTATGACTGTGGCCAGTTATGCTGAGAAGTTTGAGGACATGGCTTCTTATTCTAGGCAGGCTATGTATGCTCCAGATGAGAGGTGGAAGGTGGACCAATTTATTTTTGGACTTAAAACTGAAATATCTCATAGTGTATCGTAGAGAGAGTTCACTACATATGCTGAAGTTTTAAGGCAATGCTATGTGGCCGAGCATAGTTTGAAGAAAGTCCAAGCTGAAGGTGTTGCGAGTGGAGTGAATCAAGGGGATCACAGAAGATCCAACCAACAATTCAGGCCTAGGCAACAAGCCTTCAAAGGAAAGCAAGTTCAAGATTCAAGGGAGGGTACACCTCCGGTGTGTCGCACTTGTGGAAGGATGCATTATGGAAGGTGTGGTAAAGACAATGTGAAGTGTTACCAATGTCAGAAGGTGGGTCATCTGAAAAGAGATTGTCCTCAGAATAGGACTCAGACACAAGGAAGGGTTTATACCTTAGATGCAAGGAAGAAGAAGAGTGACAATTCTTTAATTGCTGGTACGTGCTTCGTTAACGGATTTCCTTGTTTTGTTTTGTTTGATTGTGAAGCTACACACTCTTTTGTATCGATGCAATGTATGAAGCGACTTGGGTTGCGGTCCGTTCCTTTGTCTCCTCCTATGGTGGTCACTACCGCCATGGATGCAATAGTTGAGACACTATCGATGTGTGAAAACTGTGTTTTATCTGTGGACGGTAGAGTTTTTCAGATTAATCTTATTTGTCTACCGCTTAAGAAAGTTGATGTCGTTTTGGGAATGGATTGGCTTTCTGCTAATTCGGTGTTTATTGGGTGTGAAGAAAAGCTCATCATCATTCCATCTATTGATGCTACCCCGAAAGATGTCTTAACAACTATTCTAGAAGGTACGGTTGGAATGATAAATTTCTTGTTCGAAGAAGAGAAATCTGTTCTTTTGGTTCTCACTAAGGAAGGGAGTAGTGACCTTCAAGTTTTGGATATTCTAGTAGTTTGCGAGTTTTCCGAAGTTTTCCCCGAAGATGTCACTTCTCTTCATCCGGCGAGGGAAGTGGAATTTTCTATTGACCTGGTACCGAGAACGGTTCCTATATCCGTTTCTCCGTACCGGATGACACCTTTGGAGTTGAGAGAACTGAAGGAACAATTGGAGGAGCTTATGGCTAAGCATTTTGTTAGACCTAGCGTATCACCACGGGGAGCCCCAGTTTTGTTAGTAAAGAAGAAAGACAGCTGGATGTGATTGTGTATTGATTATCGTCAGCTGAATAAAGTCACCATTAAGAACAAGTATCCCTTGCCAAGGATAGACGACCTATTAGATCAATTAAAAGGAGCCTGTGTGTTCTCGAAGATTGATTTGAGGTCAGGTTATCACCAAATCCGAGTGAAGAGTTCCGATGTACCTAAGACTGCATTTAGGACCCGTTATGGTCATTACGAATTCTTAGTGATGCCTTTCGGTGTGACTAATGCTCCAGCTGTTTTTATGGATTATATGAATCGGTTATTTCAACCTTACTTGGATCAATTTGTTGTGATCTTCATTGATGACATTCTTATTTATTCCCGTACTCCACAAGAGCACGAAGGACATTTGAGAATCGTCTTATCAATCTTACAAGAGAAGCAACTTTTTTCCAAGTTAAGCAAGTGCGAGTTCTGGATGTCTGAAGTTAGTTTTCTTGGCCACGTTATATCACAGGGTGGTGTAGTGGTGGATCCGTCAAAGGTTGAAGCTGTGATTAATTGGGAGAGACCGAAGAATGTATCGGAAATTAGAAGTTTATTGGGTCTAGCAGGTTACTACAGAAGGTTTATCAAAGGCTTTTCGCAATTAGCATTACCAATGACTAAGCTTACTCTGAAGGATTTCCCTTTTGAGTGGGATTCGGCATGTGAACAAAGTTTTATGAGTTTGAAGGAAATATTGACTACAGCTCCCATTCTGATTATTCCTGATCCTAGCAAGTCGTATGAGGTATTTTGTGATGCGCCTAAGATGGGATTAGGAGGCGTTTTAATGCAAGAAAGTCACGTTGTGGCTTATGCTTCTCGACAATTAAAAATTCACGAGAAGAATTATCCAACCCACGATTTGGAATTAGCGGCGGTGGTGTTTACTTTGAAAGTGTGGGGTCACTATTTATACGGAGTACATTTTGAAATGTTTAGTGACCACAAGAGTTTAAAGTACCTCTTTGACCAAAAAGAGTTGAATATGCGTCAAAGGAGGTGGATGGACTATTTAAAGGATTATGATTTAGAGCTAAAATACCATCCGGGTAAAGCGAACAAAGTGGCTGATGCCTTGAGTAGGAAAGTTTTGAGAAAGGCCGAATTGATGATGTTAGAATATTCGTTGTTGGAAAAGTTTAGAGATTTAAATCTTCAATTTGTGTGGACTCCTAATGGAGTGATTATGGGGAATTTGAATGTCAATTCTACTTTAAGAGACGAAATTCAACGAGGACAAGTATTGGACGAGAAGTTGCAAGAGATGCTAAGTCAACCGGGTTTTGTGCACGCTAGCGACAGAATGATTATGTTTAACCAAAGAATTTGCGTTATGAACGATGCGACTCTGAAAAGAAAGATTTTGGAAGAAGCGCATAAAGGTGCTTTCACTATACATCCGGGTTCTTCAAAGATGTATCAAGATTTAAAGAAGGACTATTGGTGGTCCGGTATGAAAAGAGATGTTGCGGTCTTCGTGTCGGAGTGTGCGGTATGCCAACAAGTTAAGATTGAACATCAAAGACCGGGTGGATTATTGCAATCATTAGAAATCCCAATTTGGAAATGGGATAGTATTTCTATGGATTTTGCGGTATGTTTACCGCGTATGCAAGGTGGTTATGATTCGGTTTGGGTGATTGTGGATCGACTAACACCTTTGTGATGGGCGAAAGTTGGGGAAGATAGAATCTTAGGACCCGAAATCATCCAAGAGACTACGGAAAAGATTCAAACGATCCGCGAGAAGATTAAGCAAGCACAAGATCGACAAAAGAGTTATGCGGACAATTGAAGGAGACCTTTAGAATTTGAAGAAGGTGACCATGTGTTTTTGAAAGTTACTCCTAGAATGAGATTGAAAGGACCGTTTAAGTCACGCAAGTTAAGCCTGAGATACGTGGGACCGTATCAGATCCTAGAAAGGATTGGTGAAGTAGCTTACAGATTGGTCCTACCGCCTTCTCTGTCGAAAATGCACGATGTTTTCCATGTATCTCAACTTCGGAGGTTTGTTCCAGATCCTCTTCAGCCGATTCTACCAGATACTGTTGAAATAGAGGCAGACTTAACGTTTGAACCTCAACCGAGCCGCATTATGGGAAGAGAAATGAAAGTATTAAGGAACAAGGACATTTCTCTCGTTAAGGTGCAGTGGGATGTAACGCATCCGGGTGATGCAACTTGGGGACTTGAATCGAAAATGCGAGATGCTTACCCTCATCTGTTCAGGTAATCTTTAAATTCGAGGGCGAATTTCAATTTAAGGGGGGGGGGAGGATGTAATACCCCGTATTTTATTACTCCTGATAATATTATATTGTGATCGACTGAGCCCAGTGTACTCTGAGAAAATATTTGACAAAATAATTAGAATAACTGTGGAACTTAGAATAAATCCAATTAATATTATTTGACTCTGAGGTATTTTACTACTTTGGACTTAAGAGACTTTTTGGACATTTAGTAGTATTATTTATTAATGATAGTTTACTATATGTTTCCTTTTCCTCCCATTTTTCAAACAAAAGAAAAAGTTAGTAAGAAAGAGAGAGAAAGAAGAAAGAAGGAAAGAAAGGAAAGGAAGGAGAGAAAAGTGGAGAAGAGGAAAATTTGAAGAAAAGTTCAAGAACTTCAAGAATCATCATCATTCATTCATCAAATCTTCACCCAATCTTCTCATCATCTTCATCTTGCTCATTTCAAGGTGGGTTCTAGTTAGAAACCTCTTTTTTTTTAGTTTTTAGATAATATGAGTTATTAGGTTAGAATGTTGAAAACAATGTTTTAACGGTTGGAAATTGATATAAATCGAAATGAATGCTCAATGTGCTTATAGAAACATGTATTGATGATTGTTTTGATGTTTTGGTTTGATTGGAAATGTTAGCTTTTGTGAAACCTTGTGTTCTTGAGAAATATATGTTTTTTTGAATGTTGTTGATCAAACCTTGCTAGAACTAGGTTGTAGCACCTCTGTTGGTTGTAATTTATGGTTGAGAAGAGGTTTGGATGTGTGAGGAATTTCTTTTTTTGCTGAAGCATTTTTCTGGAAAAAGCAGAGCACGCTCAGCGTGGAGAAGCCCGCTTAGCGTGGTCAAGAAATTCAGCAACCCCTCGAGTTAGAGAAAAACGCGCTCAGCGCGGACAGGGGCGCGCTTAGCGCGACCTGGGAGTTGAGATTTTATTCCTTAAGTGAGAAAATTCATAACTTTCGGCTTATTTATCGGATTCGATCATTCTTTATATCGATGTAAAGCCGAGGAAATATTCTATGCGATGGAGATGAAATATGTCAATTTTACCGACCGATTAAATAATCGAGAAAGTTCCAAAAGTGATATAATTATGTTTTAACTGTTATATATTATTCTACTATGAAATATGACATGTTTTGCCTATCCTATTATTGTTGAACATGATTGTAAGTGAATATGCATGCAAATATGAAAACGATATAGGAAGAGTGAGGAAACCTCAAACTTAAACTATAGGAGAATCTAGTAAGGAACTAGAAATCATAGACAACTCTAGATGGCGATGCTCAGGCACGTGTTGTTGGAAGATACATCTTTGCCGAGTATTGGCCTAGTTGAGAGTGAACACTAGTATGGAACATGTGGTTAACTTTGTGGTTTTAAAAAGGCATGAGAGGCCTTAAGGCATTAAAGCCTTGTGATTGTCGAATACAATCGTATTGTTGTATGTGATCATGTAATCGTAACCGGTTTATCTTGAGTGTAGTTTCATGAGTCTCGGACTCCTCTGAAATGGATGCACAACTACTTGGCAGGTTTGATTCCCCGTATTGTACGAATGACGCCCATGGAGCGTATGCTTGTGACGGTAAATGGCCCGTGTGAAGTGACAGTTCATAACGGTTAATGGCCCGTACAACCCGAATCTATTCGTATGTCAAGTAGATTACAAGGATCTATGACTCGGGTCGCCTTCTAGACGTAGAAGCGGACGGGAACAGGAGGTACCTTGGTATGGTTATCGATTAGTGATGTTGTGAGTTAATGAACTCATGTCATGTTTCCATATAGTGTGAGAATTATAAAGTGTGAGCTCAAGGGTCCTTTCCCCTTTCCCCGAACTTGAGTTAGGATTGTTAGAACCTTGTTAATCCGAGAGAATCTATAAGATAGGGAACTCACTGAGATTTGATGTATCTCACCCCACGTTGTTGATGTATTTCAGGTGCTTCAGGTTCCGAGAAGGGTAAGGATAAGGTCGTGTGATCTTTTCCTTGCTTGTTAATGGCTAGCTTCCGTAGCGGAGTTTATTTTGAGATCATTGTTGATCTAGTTCTTAGTTTTTATCATTTGAACATCTTGTGTATAATATGCCTTAGGTTTTGTACTTTATACTTTAGGGCATTTATTTGTATACAATGTGTTAACTAGGAGCTTATGTGTTTCAGTACCAAACACTTGGATCTATATATAACATTTATGCTTTGATGTATGAGTTTTATATATGGGTGTTACAGCCATCCAGTAATAACCAGCTCATATAATCTTCTTTGTCATGGAAATGCCCATTGGCATGGGTTCCAAAAGATCATTCGTAGATTTCCTTGACCAACATGTCTACTTCATGTCTATCCATGCATCTGAGCAAAACCTTGTTGTGGTTTCTTTTGTAGAGCATGCCATTGCTCAGGAAGAATTTGGATACTAACTTTCTCAAAGTTTTTTTTAACCATGACTGAAGCATTCACTGGATATTCCTGCTTTTGCAGATATCATTTGATGTCATGAAACCAAAGTTTACCATCAGTTTCTTCTTCAACTGATTGATAATGCATTGTCTTATCTTTTTGATCCATTTGGATGATCAGAGCTTCATTGTAGAATCTTACTTGATACATTGATGATAATGTAGCTAAAGCGTCTGCCAGTTAATTTCCCTATCTTGGGATATGATGGAAAGTAATTTCATTAAAGTACTCCATCAATTCATCAACATAACACGATATGAGATCAACTTAGGGTAACGGGTTTCCCATTCTCCATTCACTTGATAAATTACCAAGGCTGAATCTCCATATACCTCAAGGATTTCGATTATGAGATTAATAGTAGCTTTGATACCTAAAATACATGCCTCATACTCAGCCACATTGTTTGTACAATCAAAGCATAATCTCACCGTAAAGGGCGTATAGCCACCTCTTGAGGAAATTAGAACAGCTTCAACACCATGCCCTGGGGAATTTGACACACCTTTGAACGCGAGCTTCCATCGAGCTTCTGGTTCGGGTCTTTCATCATCGCCTACGACTTCCTCATCATTCAAAGCCATAATATCTTCGTCTGGGAAATCAAACCTCATGGGTTGATAAGCTTCCACGGGTTGATGTTGTAACACCCTTTTCTACCGCAACAATATACACGACAAAATACACACATTATCAGAGTAAAAATCACCTCAGAAGGGTGCACATTTTCTCAATAAACTCAAGATAAAACTTTTGCTCTGTAAACAACGGGTTTTCCTCAGAATATTCAAAAGCCATCAAATTAGCAGCGGAACCACCATAACCACAATAATCCAAAATAAAAAGGGTTTCCAAATAAAAACCATAATCATTCAAAATAACAACTCAACATGGTTTGACTCAACGACCCCAACCCGATGTTACAATATCAGAGCAAGACCCTCTACATCGACCAAAAGCAAAATAAACTCCAAAAGTCCTCGAAGGCATCCACAACTAAGCCTGATCACCTGCACGTTACCCACGTGGAGGCAACATTCAAACAGGCAGGGTGAGTAATCACAATTCATTATAATCAATATAAAAACAGGATATGCATAAATAGCGTCATCATCATATACAACATCTTCAGGATCATCACAAGGAAAACATCACAATCACGTTATCATAAATCACATCAATGCCAAATAAATGCAATGCACAACAAGACTCATGCATGTGGTACCAATCGTCACAATCGATGGACACTTAGGCCATCACCCTCCAAAGATCCCCGTCATTAGGATCGATTCCACACAAGAACCGGAGCACGTCAAAAACCACCTCACATCCACACAATGGGATGAAAGCCTCAATAGACCGAAGTTTAACTCACTGAAATGCTATGAATGCATGATACACAACGTCATAATCATCATCATCATCAATAAAAGTCATTACATGCATCATCATCCATCAAAATCTCATGTTAATCATGTCATCAATTATTCATCAAAACATCACGAAATCATCATCTCATGGTCATCAATAACATCATGGTAAATCATCAGAAAAATCACAGCATCAAAACATCAAGACAGCACAAGAATCGTAAAATAATTGGCGAACAGCAGTCGTTCGCTACCAAGTTCACCATGCAAACTCATTCGCTGGGATGTTCGCTTTGCGAGCTTCCAGCGAATCCCAGAATACCAAACAAAACTAGAAAAACCCCCATTTGTCTCTCTCTCTCTCTCTCTCTCTCTCTCTCTCTCTCTCTCTTCAGCCCGCTTCTGCTCGCCTTGCGAAGTCACTCTCTGGGAAGCTCGTCGTACGAGTCTGGGGCGAGTGTTCGCTTTGCGAACCTGCGATTTCCTGCAATCGCTGCTACGCATCAGTAGCAAATCAGACCCAAAAACTCTTACGATTTCACCCTCATTTACCCTAAAAACATCCCCAAAACATTCCTAAGGCATTACGGCAATTAAAGGCATAAAACCTACGACTATTAGGTCGATTAATTATATTATCTTGACCTAAAATCACCTAAACCTTCATAAACCCCAAATATTCTCATAAACCCCATAAATCCCTTTCTCTACAAGATCCCACATATCATCACGTGAACACAAACCACCAAAATTCACCGAAAATTCATGAATATTATATTTAAATAAATTAAATAAATATTTTAACAAAATTGGGGTGTTACAACTCTCCTCCACTTAAAGAATTTTCGCCCTCGAAAATTACCTCAAAGAAATAGAGTCGGATACGACTCCCTCATCTGATCTTCACGTTCCCAAGTCCAACTTTCGCCAGCCGGTCCACCCCACAACACCTTCACCAAAGTTATGTCCTTACCCCACAGTTGCTTCATCTCTCGACCGTCAATCCGCACAGGCAGAGCTTCCACTGTCAGGTTATCCCTCACTTGTACATCATCCATCTGTATCACATGTGACAGATCCAAAATGTACTTCCCCAACTGAGACACATGGAACACGTCATGCAAATTCGCAAGTGACGGCGGTAAAACGATTCGATAGGCTACCTCTCCTATCCTCTGCGAGATTTGATATGGACCAACAAAACATGGAGTGAGCTTCTTAGACTTTAAAGCTCGACCCACACCAGTCACTGGCGTCACCCTCAAAAACACGTGACCTCCCTCTTGGAATTCAAGTGTCTTCCTTCTCTTATCATGGTAGCTCTTCTGGCGACTCTGTGACGCTTTCATCCTTTCTTGGATCGTCTTAATATTCTCAGTTGTCTCTTGTACAGTCTCAGGTCCGAGTACAGTACTCTCGTCCGACTCATACCAACACAAAGGAGTCCTACACCTTCTCCCATACAAAGCTTCATAGGGCACCATTCCAATACTAGCATGAAAATTGTTATTGTACGTGAACTCAATCAACGGTAAATGGCTATCCTAAGAGCCTCCGTGGTCCAACACACAAGCCCTCAGAAAATCCTCTAAGGATTGGATAATCCTTTCTGTCTGTCCGTCCATCTGCGGATGATAGGCAGAACTCATCCTCAACTTAGTACCCAAAGCATCTTGCAACTCTTCCAGAACCTAGATGTAAATCTTGGATCTCTATCCGACATAATGTTCGAATTTATCCCATGTAACTTCACAATCTCCTCGATGTACATCTCGGCTAGCTTCTACATAGAATGATTAATAGTCATCGGCAAGAAATGGGCCGATTTAGTTAATCTATCCACGATCACCCAAATTGAATCATTTCCTTTAGCAGTTCTCCGTAAGCCCGACACAAAATCCATGGAAATGCTATCCCATTTCCATTCTGGAATATTCAATGGGTGTGTCATACCTAAAGGCTTCTGATGCTCAATCTTCGACTTCTGACACGTCAAGCACGTCTAAACAAACTCTGCAATATATTTCTTCATACCCGGCCACCAAAACAACTTTTTCAAATCCTGGTACATCTTCGTAGCACCGGGATGAATACTCAACCCACTTTGGTGTCCTTCTATAATACTCTTCTTGATTTCTGGAACATCTGGGACCCATACTCTATCCTGAAACTTCATTTTACCATTCTCGTCAATCTGGAATTCTCCCCCGTTACCTTGATTGATCAATGTCAAATGGTCAACCAACTTCAAGTCAGATTGTTGTCCCACTCTGATCTCTTCCAGATTGCCATTCGTCGACTTCAATATTCCCAACTTCACACTGTCGAGAGTGGCTTCATATAACAAACTCAAATCCCAGAATTGTTCAAGTAACTCCAGCTCTTACACCATGAGCATCGACATATGCAATGACTTTCTGCTCAATGCATCGACCACTACATTTGCTTTTCCCGGATGATAACTCAAATCAAAATCAAAATCCTTCAACAGCTCTAACCACCTTCTCTGCCTCATATTCAATTCTTTCTGATTAAACAGATACTTCAAACTTTTATGATCACTGAACACTTCAAAATTAGAGCCAAACAGATAATGTCTCCAAATCTTCAACACAAACACCACAGCGGCCAATTCTAAGTCATATGTAGGATAATTCCTCTCATGAACTCGCAATTGTCTCTAAGCATAGGCAACAACTTGTCCATTCTGCATCAATACTCCTCCGAGACCCATCTTCGACGCATCATAATACACCATAAAAGATTTGCTCGGATTAGGCAAAATCAACACTGGAGCGGTCGTCAACCTCTTCTTCAATTCCACAAAACTCTCCTCACAAGCTACATCCCACACAAAAGCTTGACCCTTTCGAGTCAACTGAGTCAAAGGTAATGCCAACTTAGAAAAGCCTTCGATAAACTTGCGGTAATAACCCGCTAATCCCAGAAAACTTCGTATCTCGGCAGTAGACTTCAGAGTCTCCCACTGTAACACAACATCAATCTTAGAGGGATCAACAGCAATCCCGCCACTTGAAATCACATGGCCAAGAAAACTCACTTCCATCAACTAAAACTCACACTTGGACAGCTTTGCATACAACTTCTTCTCCTTCAGTACTTGCAACACAGTTCTCAAATGCTCGGCATGTTCTTCTTCAGATCTAGAATATATCAGAATGTCATCAATGAAGACCACAACAAACTGATCCAAATACTCATGAAAAATCCGATTCATATACTCCATGAACACACCAGGTGCGTTGCACACTCCAAATAGCATCACAGTGTATTCATAGTGATCATACCTCATCTTGAAAGCCGTCTTCGGAATATCATCAAGCTTAACACGAATCTGATGATAACCAGGCCTCAAATCAATCTTACTGAACACACAGGAACCTACTAACTGATCCATCAAATCGTCGATTCTCGGGAGTGGATACTTGTTCTTGATAGTCACTTTATTCAACTGCCGATAATCAACACACAACCTCATACTTCCGTCCTTCTTCTTCACTAACAACACAGGAGCACCCCACGGAGAAACACTTGGTCGAACAAACCTCGTCTCAAGCAACTCTTCCAACTGTTTCTTCAGTTCACTTAACTCAGAAGCTGACATCCGATAAGGAGCCATTGACACTGGACTCGTACCTGGTATTAAGTCCACTGCAAACTTTACTTCACGTCTGGAGACAAGTCACTGATGTCCTCTGGAAACACATCTAGAAATTCACATACAACAGGTAAGTCAACACTCGCAGCTTCACGATCAATCTGCAATGATGCAAACATTGCAAACACTAAAGCTTTGTCTCCCACCAGTTCATCGACTTGCTTAGCAGACAAGAACATCAACTCTCCAGCATCACCAAACTCAGGAAACTCCATAGTCTTGTTATAATAATTGATATAAACACGGTTGAACTCCAACCAATTCATTCCAAAGATTACATCGATTTGGTGCAAGGGTAGGCACACCAAGTCCATCACAAAAATCTTCTCAAAAATCGTCACAGGACATCTCAAACACACAAAGGTAGTAGTAACAGAACCATTAGCTGGAGTTTCTATTACCATATTACCATTCATATCAGATAACTTCAAACCCAATCTATTAGCACATTCAAGCGAGATAAAAGAATGAGTAGCACCAATATCAATAATAGCAACCAACTCTATATTATTAATAAAACATGTACCTCGAATCAGGTTGTCCTTCTCTGGCGCTTCTGCACCACTCAAAGTAAACACTCTCCCACTGGTCTGAGCAGCAGTGGCAGTCTTCTTCGGCTTCTAACACTAGGTATTGATGTGACCCTTCTCCCTACAATTGAAATAGGTTGGACCATCATCTTTGCAATCAGTAGCTCTATGCCCCTTCTTACCACACCTGTAGCACCTCAACACATTATTGGTACACACATCAGCATGGTGGCATAACACTTCCCAAAAGCGGGAGCTGCTCCCCCACTTGTCTTTTTCCCCTCTGAAGCCTTCTGCTTCCCTTTGTCAGCTGAAGTTGTATAAGGTTTTCCCCTATACTGCCCTTTCTTCTCACTCAACTACTTGTAGTGAGCAGATCGAGCTCGGTTATCCTCATCGTAGATTCTACTCTTGTCCACCAACTCAGCATACCTGCGAATCTGTTGATACCCAATACCCTGCTTAATTTCTGATCTCAGTCCATTCTTGAACTTGAGACACTTGGACATTTCAGCATCAGCATGATTGTAATGCAGACAGAACTTCACCAGTGCCTCGAACTTCGTGGCATACTCCGCCACAGTCATGTCTCCTTGCTTCAGCTCAAGGAATTCCACCTCTCTCTTGCCACGAGCATCCTCTGGAAAATACTTTCCCAGAAACTCCTGCTTGAACACAGCCCAGGTTATCGCAATGTCAACATCTGTGAGTCTCTGACGGGTTTTATCCCACCAATCCTCGGCCTCTTCTTCCAGCATAGGTGTTCTAAACTGAACTTGTTGCTCATTAGTACACCTCATCACTCGGAAGATCTTCTCGATCGCCTTCAACCACTTGTGCGCACTTGTTGGATCATGAGTACCCACAAAAGTCGGTGGGTTGTTCCTCTGAAACTTCCCCAAAGCACGAAACTTATCCTGAACTCCACCATTCGGATTGAGTTGAGCCACTTCATTAGCCACTGATTCCAATGCATCAACGATAACACGATCATTTCTTCCAGCCATCCTGCACACCACCAACAAGGTTAGAAGAAACAAAACATCCACAGTGTACACACACTGGTCGACTGACAGGGGACTGACATCATGTAAAAACGCACCGACCTGCTCTGATACCACTAATGTAACACCCTTTTCTACCCCACCAATATACATGGCAAAATGCACACATTATCAGAGTAAATATCACCTCATAAGGGTGCACATTTTCTTAATAAACTCAAAATAAAACTTTTGCTCCGTAAACAACGGGTTTTCCTCAGAATATTCAAAAGCCATCAAATTAGCAGCGGAACCACCATAACCACAATAATCCAAAATAAAAAGGGTTTCCAAATAAAAACCATAATCATTCAAAATAACAACTCAACATGGTTCGACTCAACGACCCCAACCCGATGTTACAATATCAGAGCAAGACCCTCTACATCGATCAAAAGCAAAATAAACTCCAAAAGTCCTCGAAGACATCCACAGCTAAGCCTGATCACCTACACGTTACCCACGTGGAGGCAACATTCAAACAGGCAGGGTGAGTAATCACAATTCATTATAATCAATATAAAAACAGGATATGCATAAATAACATCATCATCATATACAACATCTTCAGGATCATCACAAGGAAAACATCAAAATCACGTTACCATAAATCACATCAATGCCAAATAAATGCGATGCACAACAAGACTCATGCATGTGGTACCAATCGTCACAGTCGATGGACACTTAGGCCATCACCCTCCAAAGATCCCCGTCATTAGGATCGATTCCACATAAGAACCAGAGCAAGTCAAAAACCACCTCACATCCACACAATGGGATGTAAGCCTCAATAGACCGAAGTCTAACTCACTGAAATGCTATGAATGCATGATACATAACGTCATAATCATCATCGTCAATAAAAGTCATTACGTGCATCATCATCCATCAAAATCTCATGTTAATCATGTCATCAATTATTCATCAAAACATCACGAAATCATCATCTCATAGTCACCAATAACATCATGGTAAATCATCAAAAAAATCACAGCATCAAAACATCAAGACAACACACGAATCATAAAACAATTCGCGAACAACAGTCGTTCGCTACCAAGTTCACCGTGCGAACTCATTCGTTGGGATGTTCACTTTGCGAGCTTCCAGTGAATCCCAGAATCCCAAACAAAACCAGAAAAACCCCCTATTTTTTCTCTCTCACGCTTCAGCCCGCTTCTGCTCGCCTTGCGAAGTCACTCGCTGGGAAGCTCGCCGTGCGAGTCTGGGGTGAGTGTTCGCTTTGCGAACCTGCGATTTCCTACAATCGCTGCTACGCATCAGTAGCATATCAGACCCAAAACTCTTACGATTTCAACCTCATTTACCCCAAAAACTTCCCCAAAACATTCCTAAGGCATTACGGCAATCAAAGGCACAAAACCTACGACTATTAGGTCGATATCTTGACCTCAAAATCACCTAAACCTTCATAAACCCCAAAGATTCTCATAAACCCCATAAATCCCTTTCTCTACAAGATCCCACATATCATCAACAGAAGGTTTAGCCTCGAAGGCCTACTTTTATCCGATTCAAGTCAAGCCTTAATAATCAATCCACAAAAATACCCTAAAGCACCAATTTACTCGAAACCCCACAAACCCATATAAACCTCAAAATCAGCTTTAAACACATTGAATTCCTATATTGAAAACAATGAAAGGCAATACTCCTCATACCTTAGATTGTCAATTCCAAGCTTTCTTTCTTGAGTTCTCGGAAACCTTCTCGAATCCTAACCTTTTCTCTTTTTCCTCAGAGCTCTCGCCTTTTCCTTTTTTTCCACGGTCTAACAAAATGAATCCTATTCTCAAATTCTCATTTTTGTTAAACCTTTGGGCTTCTAAAATGGGCTTTCCCAATAATACCCTCACTAATCCTCTTCAAAAGTCCATCTTACCCTTAATTCCTCTAATATTATTTAAATTAATTATAATACTAATATATACTATATTATATACTATTATTTAATTAAATAACCAAAACTCCACAAAATGCCAACGTCAACACAAACCACCAATATTCACCGAAAATTCATGAATATTATATTTAAATAAATTAAATAAATATTCTAACAAAATTGGGGTGTTACAGATGTGCGAGATATTTTAACAACACGCTAACTTTAATAGCCTTTTGTGTGACGTACTTGATGTCATACTCAGACAATAACATTTACAAACGAGCAATTCTTCCAGTTAAGACATGCTTCTTGAAGATGTACTTTATTGGATCCATTTTGGAAATCATTAAAGTAGTATGACAAATCATATATTGACTCGGACGACGAGTGGTCACTGCTAGAGCACATCAAGTTTTTTCTAAAAGTGAATATCTGGTTTCACAATCAGTAAACTTTTTGCACGGGTAGTAGATAGCATGTTCTTTTCTGCCGGTTTCGTCGTGTTGTCCCCAACACACATCCCATTGATCTTTCAAGCACTGTTAGATACATGACGTATCATAGATATTATTTACGATTTTATTTGTGATTTTGACATATTTTCTCTCACAAAGAAATATGATTTTTATGTATATTTTTACATTTTTAAGTTGAACAATATTACCTCTTCCATTAATAAAAATTGTATCACTTTTTTTATCTATTTTTAATCATCTAAAGAAAAAGTAAAAAAAATTCTTAGTTTTTTAATTTTCAAAATTTATAAATAGAATTAGATAAACATACTACTTTATTATTTTGAAAATTTAAAAATATAAAAACGATTTTACCAAACTAAATACAAGATTTAAGTTAACAAATTATATGTTTATCAATTAATGATTATCTGATCATATCTATAAATTTTGAAGTGCAAATAAAGGTAAGATGCAACAACTGGGAATACAATTTCTAGAGGCCAATTGCTTAAAAATAGCCGGTTTATTTTGTAGCTGTGATTGAGTCTTTTGACAATGCATGTTTTGACCCGTGATTGTGTTGTAGACTAATCATAATCCAGTGTGATAATAACCACACCTGTTAATCAAAATGTTACTGCTGTTGTGATGAGGTTCATAATTTAGAACGATAATATAACGTTTAACAAAATATTATAAAAGCAAATGTAGTTATTTATTCATACATAACTGAAAGACTGTGCAAGCCATACAAACACTTTATAAAGTTTGGTGAATTTCTTAACAACAGTACTTACTAGAATGAAATTAGGAAGACAATTCTTTAAAATCAAACATAAAACACTAAACATTAAATAACTTATAAAAGAACTCTAACTCATGATCCCATCTACAAACTTCACACGATTCAATGTTATCATCTTCATCGTCAAATAATAACCATCTGCCTTTCTTCACTCTCCATCCTTTGCAGGTGTCCTTTGAATCACATAGAGAAGTTTGATTGCGCGTCAATACACCGTTATTTTTCCATAAAGAACTTGTAAAATATTGAACCTTTTTTCTTGAACTCATAATACATTTCGACATCCTCAAAGAACGCATATGCTCAAGTCCTTCTTTTCTTAATTCATAGTCTTTGGAACACAACAAAATCATACCATATATATATGTCGCTTCCCTATGGCCTTTTTGAGCGGCCATTTTTAACCTATCAAGACCACCGATATTTCCATTAGGATAACTAAAGTATTGGCAGAATCCTTCTCTAAACAAGCTTTCGGTATTTCCACTTTCCAAGCAACGCGTTAAAAATGATAACACTTTCTCATTAGGAAACCATTGGATCAATGGAAATTGATCCAAAGAAACTTTTTGTAACACATAACTTTCTTCTGCGACTTCAAGAAAATCTCGACAACATATTTTCATGCTGTGAAGATCAACAAAAGATTGAGAGGCTACACTTGCAATCATGTCAAATAACAAATCTCTTGGAAGTGATTGTATGGGAGATGAAGAAGATGCTGCATGTTGTTTTTTGTTGCTTTTTTTCTTGAATAATACACTTGGTGCCATTTGGATTTTAAAAAAATATTGATCAAAAGAGATTCTAACGTATGCTTTTTATACAGAAATATAAACTTTTTTGTTTTAAATGAATTCTACAAGATTTGATTTGGTGGATCCATCTAGAATTTAATTATATTAAGATAGTACTATATTAAAAAGGTATGTTGTTAGTACTCTTTAAATAGAATACTAAAACGAGATAAAAAATATCAGATATTTAAGGACAAAATTTTCTATAAATTATAAGATATTAAATCAATGTACTTGCATATACTTTGAATGGAAAAAAATAAAACTAATTAATAATTGATTTAGATAAGAAATTCTTCAATTTTAGAAAACACTTTTCATAATTGATTTAGATAAAAAATTCTTTAGTTACATATTGTGTGTTAAATATTATTACTTATAAGAATATATGATATAGTATTAGTTATATATATTCTGAATATAGAATATATAGTTTGTTTAATATTAGTAAAAGTATAGAATATAGAAATAACCAATTTGCAACAATAAATGCGAAAGAAGGGAGATTCATCCATTCCGTTAACAATAAATAACTTTAGGTAGTTTCATAGGAAAATTTCTTGCTCGCTTAGGTAGTTGTTCTAAAAAATAGCATTTATTGTCCAAAGGCTGATAATGCATATAGTTAGATTTGGCAGCTAGATAATTCAAAAGATTTTTCTGTCAAATCACTCTACAACCAGTTAGCTGCAGGGGGAAACCAGTCCTTGTTGGAAGATCCAATAACAACAACATTGGAAAAGGATCCCCCAACATAACCCACACCTACACATAAATCACAAGAAAAGTTGCAGGTTGATTCCTACGTTGGCATGCAAACTCTAAATTACATTCCAATAGGATTGTAACCTCATAAGTCAGAACTGAAGAAGAGGAAGCTCTCAGAGAAGCTCTCATCTCTCTCTAAAGTTGTCTTGGAACTTTTGGGTTTCCGCCATTAACCTCGTTCCTTGCTTGTATCTCGTTCCTTGCTTGTATCCTTTCCTCTTCTCCAGTTTCTCTTTGCTTCTCCGTTACGGTTTTTTCTGCTTCTTCTGAATCTGTGCAGCTGTGTCTTTTTCTCGGTTCCGATCTAGTGAAGCTTAAGTGATATCTTCGGCTTAAATTCCTAGCTTTCGAGTTTAGGGGCCTTGTTATTACTCTAGTCTTTATTTTGGGTCGGTCTGAGAGTTGTTTTCTCGTTTTCTTGGCTGTTGGTTTCTGTTTGCTCGTTGGTATCTGTTCTCTGTTCATCTTCGTTTTGCTGGCTGATATGGCTTGGGAGAGGGTACGTAAAAAGTATTGGAAGTCTGGTAGTGGTGGGTTTTCTGTGTGGAAGGAGAATTATGGCAGAGGAGCTGGGATCGGAGAACCTACAACTTCATTCTTTGTAACAGAGTTCCCTGATAAGATGAATGCTAGAGATTTGTTCGAGGTCTTTAAGGTGCATTGTGTTATTTCTGAGGTCTTCATTCCAGCTAGAAGGGATATTCGTGGAAAACGATTCGGTTTTGCAAAGTTTAGGAAAGTGCATGATTCTCGCATTCTGGCATGTAACCTTGATAGCATTACTATTAAAGGCAGGAAACTTCATGTTAATATTCCCAGATTCGGGTTGGAGTTCAGTCAGGCTAATCAGTCATTTGTCAAACTGAAGAAGAATTCCAATCCCCAGTATTTAGATAGGAAGATTGAGAACCAATTCAGCGCTGATAGATCATATGCCAATGTCGTTGGCTGTTCAACGAGGGTCGAGGTAAGGCCTAAGGATGGTAATCGCAGTATTTCCTTAGAGGTGGATTCAGATTACTTGGAGAGGCTTAAGAAAGCAAGAGTGGGTGAAGTTATGGAGGGGGGAGACACTTTCAACATCCAGAGGATTATTAATGAGGAAGGGTACTTTAACATTAAAGCTACTCCTATGGGGGCTTCTCTTTGTTTATTGGAAGAGATTTCGGGAGGAGATATTGAAGACTTCTTGAAGGAATCCTCAGAATGGCTGGATGTGTGGTTCAGAGAAGTTAGAATGTGGACTCCCGAGCAGATCGATAGAGATAGATTTGTTTGGGTGAAGTGTTTCGGACTACCTGGTTGTGCTTGGAGCGATGAGAACTTTCGGTTGGTTTCATCTACATTGGGCTCTTTTATTAAGTGTGATGAGATTACCAGGAGCAGGTCCCGTTTTGACATGGCGAGGCTGCTTATCAAAGCTAAGTTGGATGTTATTCTGGGTTCTAAGGTTAGTGTGGTCGTGAACAATTGCAGTTATTCAATATTTTTTACCGAAGATTTTTCTTGTGGCCGGGCTGAAGTCCAGATGGAGGTCGAGGATGAAGTGGTTGATTCGGAGGATTTTGAATCCTCCCATCAGTCTGTTTCTGAAGGCGCGTGGGAATCCAACGATGTGGAAGAGAGTGAGGACTCGAGTGTCTCGAAAACATTGCCTATTTTGAGTGAACCTTTGCATTTTGATCTTGTGTCAGAAGGAGGACGTATTTTATCTGATAACGTGTCCATTGTTGGTGATAATCTAGGTTCAGGTTTTGCAGGGGGTAGGTCTAAGGAGTATGAAGTTAACAACAAATCTGAACCTAGGGTGGAGCCTATACCTGGTAGCAGAGGAGATGCCCCAGCTCACCTCGTACTCTGTGACAAGAAGGTTAGTTTAGAAGAAACCAAATCTTTTGAGCGTGTGGTTGAGAATGAGACTAATCTATTATGCGGTAAAGGAGAATTTCAGAATAACTTTACTGAGGGTGAACTTTTTGTAGATTTGGGTCCCACCAATCCTATTTCTGGTCCTCCTGGTGGGCTTATTGGGCCTTCAAACTGGTGTAAGAAAAAAAAGAAAAAGTTACTTCACGAGGTGTATTATTGTATCAAAATCCCATACACCCCTCCTACTTTTCTACACTTCTGCATTCGGCCTTGAAAGACATTGAACCTTACCCTAAAGTGAGTCAGGATACGGTGGCGAACAAGAGAAGATCGATCAGATTAACTCCTGATGAGTCTAATTCATCCCTTCTGTGTTGTGAGTCCATCACAGATACTGATGTGGCAAGAGGGAATATGAGATGCCGGAAAGTTCTTGACGAAGTTCCATCTAAAGTGCGCAGGTCTTTGAAGAAATTGGGGCTTGTTGGTGACATTGAAGACGGTGAGTTGGATAGTGTTTTGAGGAAATTAGATTCTGATGATAAGGTTGTCAGGTCTGGTAAGAAGATTGTAGCTACAGATGGATTATGAATATTGTTACCTATAATGTTCGTGGTTGTTGCAGCTCTATGAAGAGAAGAAGAATTTCCCAAACTCTTTTTAGAGGGAATGCTGATATTTGTCTTTTACAAGAAACTAAAGTTCTGAAGATGGATTCTAATTTGGTTTATAGCATCTGGAGAAGCCACGATGTTGAGTGGTCTGGTGTGAATTCTCAGGGCAGATCTGGTGGGATTATTACAATGTGGAATTCTAGGTCGATTTCAGCTTGCTCTAACTTTAGAGGTAACGGTTTTCTGGGCCTGCATTTCATTTGGAAAAATCAGAGATTGACAGTGGTTAACGTTTACTCCCCCTGTGGCATCAATGATAAAAAGAGACTGTGGAGGGATCTGGTTAAAGTTAAGAGTAGGTTTCCGGGTGATGGGTGGATTGTTGGTGGGGATTTCAACGCTATGAAAAGTTGTCATGAAAGGAAATGAGTTAGTATTGGTAGTAGTTCTGAAATGTTGGATTTTGGCTGTTTCATTGGAGATTTGGATCTAATTGATCTCCCGGTTACTGGAAATACTTTTACGTGGTTTAATTCCAATGGTAGGAGCAGAAGTAGGCTGGATAGATTTTTGGTGGATGATCTCCCTATTTCCATTTTGTCTTTGAAGAATCAAGAGGTTGGTGATAGAGATGTTTCGGATCATCGGCTAGTTTGGTTGAGAACTAATAATGTCAACTGGGGTCCTAAGCCTTTCAGGACCTTTAATTGTTAGTTGTCTCATAAGGAGTTTTTGCCGTTTGTCAATCAATGTTGGAACTCTTACCATTTCTCAGGTGCTTATTCTATTATTCTGCTCAAGAAATTTCAAGCTCTAAAAGTTGATTTAAGAAGTTGGAACATTAAAGTGTTTGGGTGGCTGGATTTAACAATTGAAGATAAAGTCCAGAAGTTAAACCAGATTAAGTTGGATTCAGACTGGGATATTGGTAGTCATAGTGAAGAGGTCAGAAGGGATAGGCTGAAAACTCAAGAGGAGGTTTGGAAGAACTTAAGATTCAAAGAAAGTATGCTGGCTCAGAAGTCTCGTATGAAGTGGGTTCAAGATGGTGATCTCAACACTAAATTCTTCCATAATTCCCTGAAAGTGAGGAATCGTTCGAATCAAATATCTGCTATTAAAGTAGGAGATGTTCTTGTGGAAGATCCGGAGGAGATAAAATCAGAAGCTTGCAGATTTTTCAAGGACAGATACCAACAACAGATTATGTGCAAGGTTAGTTGTAATTCTGAGTTTATATCTCGTATGGATGATAATGATCGTATATTCCTTGAATCTGAGTTTGGAGCGGATGATTTCTCTAACTGTATTTTGGATTTCTTCAAAACGGGTTATCTACCTAAAATGTTTGCTTCCTCATTCATATCCTTGGTTCCTAAAGTAGAGAACCCGCAGCATTTTGATGACTTCAGGCCTATTAGCTTGGTAAGCTGTGTCCTTAAGGTTATCTCTAAGATGCTTGCTAGTAGGTTGGGTAAGATCATTCATAAGCTGGTCTTTTGCTCTCAAACTGCTTTTATTCCGGGACGACAGATATTTGATGGTATTCTTCTGGCTAATGAAGTTGCTGATTACGCCAAAAAGTTTAAGAAGGAGTGTTTATTTTTTAAAGTTGATTTCGCTAAGGCGTATGACTGTGTGGATTGGTCGTATCTTGAAGATATGATGGTCAAGATGGGATTTGGGTGCAATTGGCTGAAATGGATTCGCGGTTCTATTTTTAATAGTTTCACGTCAATCTTAATCAACGGGAGCCCTTCGAGGGATTTCAAAGTGGGGAGGGGGTTAAAGCAAGGCGACCCGTTAGCTCCATACTTATTTGCTATAGATGCTGAGGGATTGGCAAGTCTTACCAGGTCTGCTTCTGCTAACTCTATGCTCTCTGAGTTTAAGATTCATGATACCTCCACTGTCAGTATTTTGCAGTTTACCGATGATACCCTCCTTATTGGAGATGGTTCGGCCACTAATATCTGGGCTTTTAAATCCATCTTGTGTGCGTTTGAATTGACATCTGGGCTCAAAATTAACTATCATAAAAGCTGTTTATTTGGGATTGGTGTGGATACATATTTTCTGGCTGCTGCTGAGGCATTTCTGAATTGTAAAATGGGAAGACTTCCTTTTAAATTTCTGGGTTTGACAGTCGGAGGGAACCCTCGTCATTACTCCTTCTGGAAACCGACTATTACTCAATTTAGGAACAGGCTTTCTTGTTGGATAGGGAGGACTTTGTCTATTGGTGGTAGAGTGTCCCTCATCAATTCGGTCCTGGTTAGTTTGCCCATCCATGCTCTGGCGTTTTTCAAGGCCCCTAAGAAGGCTGTGAACGAGATTATCGGTATTCAGCGACGTTTTCTTTGGGTTGGCGCCTCTACCAACAACTATATTCCTTGGATTTCGTGGAATTAAGTTTGTAAACCAAAGGAATTTGGTGGTCTTGGAATCAAACACTTAGGGCGGTTCAATCATGCATTGCTCGCTAAATGGTTGTGGAAGTTTGTTGTTGGCAGCAATGAATTATGGAGGAAAACTCTTGTCACCAGATATGGTAACTTGAGTATTAAAGTTCAAACTTACCAGGATGTTGGCATATTGAAGTCAGATTCTCCATGGATGACTGATATCCTATCGAACGCAGTCACTGAACTTCATGAAAATTTCTGCGATTTTTTGGACTGTTCTGTAGGTGGAGGGGAAGATGTAGCATTCTGGCAGTCCTCTTGGACTAGGAATTTGGCGTTGAAAGTTCAATTTCCTTCCCTGTTTGATAATTGTAGATATAAGGCAATGTCAGTTAGTCAGATGGGAGTTTGGGAAGGAGCTCAATGGCAGTGGAAAAATCCCACATTGGTGGACAGCGCTAACTCTGGAAATTCTGAGTTAGAAAGGAGGACCTGCAATTTTTTTCTGGAAAATTTCTATGATGTAAAAGATGCTTCTGATAATTGGCAATGGATGCTTGATGATTCTAAGGTGTATTCCGTTAATTCCTTCTACCATTTCTTAAATGCGTCTGTTTTAGTTGAGTTTCAGCCTGAAATTGCCGAATCGTTGAGGTTACTTTGGAAGACGGTGATGCCGATGAAAGTCCAAATTTTTGGTTGGAGATTGGTGCTTGATAGGCTCCCGACGAGAAGTAACTTAGAGAAAAGAGGAGTAATTGTTAATGAGCATGAAAAGGTTGGTGTGTTTTGCTTCCGTAATCTTGAGGATAACGCCCATCTCTTTTTCTCGTGTCATTTCTCCTTATTAGTGTGGGGCAAGATCTGTGATTGGGTTGGTATTAGTAGAATTTCGGAAGATTCTTGCAGTCGCCATATGAAGGCTTGGAACTTGAATCTGAAAGGTCGAGGTAAAGTGGGAAAGATAAACTCTATATGGTTTATGTCTTGTTGGATCTTATGGAAGGCTAGAAATAATATAATGTTTAATGATGCTTTGTATAATGTGGAAGATATTGTTAGTCTTATTAAAGTAGTATCGTGGAATTGGTTGATTTTAGGTCATGAAGATAGTAAAAAATGTAGTCTGTACGAATGGCATAAATTTTCGTTCGATTTTTTGTAATTACTCTCCTTGTGTTTGGAGGGTTGTTTTGGTTTGAGATTCCATTAATCTCCTATTAATGAATTGCTTATAAAAAAAACAACATTGGAGATATTGCGGAAAACTAACATTCCAATGAAGATTAAAGTCTTTGTGTGACGGTTATTCCTAAATAGACTCCCAACTCGTAAGAACCTCATTGATTGTAGAATAATAACTACAAGGCATAAAGAGGTATGTGTGTTATGTTTTAATGGGATTGAGGATTTACACCATCTGTTCTTCAACTGTCATATAGTGAGATTGGTTTGGTAAAAGGTGTATAATTTGATTGGAATAGAGTGGATTAATGAAACCATTAGTTGGAACCATACTATGGTTTGGTTTTTAAGGTTGTGTGGGAGATGTAAACTGGAAAATGCTAATACAATATGGTTTGTAACATGCTGGTGTATCTGAAAAACAAGAATCGACATATTTTTCAACGATGAGTTCTGGATAGTCGAGTCCATATTCCAATCTATCCTTGTTTTGTCCTGGAGATGAATACCTTTGTTGTTGAATTGTCGTGAGAATTGTAGCTTCTATGATTGGACTAAATTTCTTTTAAATTTCTTATAAGTTTTTTGGGTTGGATTTGGAAGTTTAATATGTAAATTGTATTTGTAAAATTGGGGTGGAGTTCCTCTTAAACTCCTTAATACAAAATTTGCTTATTAAAAAAAACTCATAGGCCCGCGTAATGAATTTAAATTTCACCTAGTGAATATAACAATTCATAGATTTTTAAAAGTGATCCTAAAAGGCACCAGCTCAATTTTAAAGCTAGAATTCCTTCTACAAAATTTGTTTATTATAAAAAAACTAAAAATTTAAATATTTAAGCATTAAAAGTAAAAGATTAGATTGTCTCTAAAAATGTATGTTGTTTTTATAAGCAAGGGCGAACCATAAATGAGTTACTAGGGGTGCTAAAACTCAAAGGTACACAAGGGTAATCCAACAAAATGCACAGAAAATAAGATTACAAGAAATCTAGTGGGCATTTTAATTAATCATAAAATGAACATCTACTCTTAAAGTTGTTACCAAAATCCAACCAACGCCATGAAAAAAGAGTAATTTTATCGAATAAGGCAATCGGATCGCCGACCGTATCATTGAATATAATTTGATTGCGCATCCACCAAATGCAACAACAAGTTGTGAACCAAAACGAGCAAGCAAACTAGTTTGAACAAGAAGACGGCAAATAGAGGAACCAAACTAGAAGATGCTCAACGTAATTTGCCTCGGTGAAACCAACAATCCCCAACCAAGATCCAATTTTCTCCCAAACAAGCTTGATCCACGGACACAAAATGAATAAATGATGTGAGTCTTCAATGGCATTAAAGCAGAACACACAAACTAATTCATGATGGCTCGGAATGATATTTCTTAAAGCGAGGTTTGAGCGAGTAGCAAGTCTATCCAACAAAACTCTCCATCCAAAGATTTTTACCTTCAAAGGAATAATAGATTGCCATAATAATGAGAGAGATAACCTGAGTTTTTCTTCCAAAACAGCCAAACCAGAGACTTTATGCAAGGAGTTGTAAGACGAAGCACCAAAAACCGTTTGTCATGAGTCAAGGGCCAGAGGAAAGCATCAACAACACCTAAGTTAGTTTAATTTGAGATTGTAATGACATAAGATCCACTAGTTCAGAATTCAATACAAATTCAACGCTAACTATCGCGCCAAAATTATCACCAAGGTCACATATCCAATTAGCTCTAGTCCACCTTCCCATATCCGCAACCGACGCAAGTTTGTTGGCAGTAGCAACAAACAAACAAGGAAAAACCTGCAGCAGTTGGTTACTGCCGAGCCAAATAGAAGACCAGAAGGAGGTCTGGCTTCCGTCTCCCAGCCTGCAATGTAGATTGTGAGAAAAAACACCAATTTCCAATGGGCAAGCAATGACCAACAAATCTTTCAACTATAAGGATTCAAGGTGCGAGATTCTCGTAACATCATTGAACAAAATAATACGGCGGATATTCCCGTAGTGGGCTTCCGAAATTCCAAGCCAAGAAGCATCAAGATCGTTAATGCATCTCCATAGCCATTTGGATAGAAGCGCTTTATTGAATAACGCAATATTTTTAATGCCTAAACTGCCAAACTCTTTAGGTTTGCAGACAGAATTCCAGCTTATCCAAGAAATGCCATTTGATTCGACACAACCAGACCAAAGAAACTTTCTTTGGATAGAGATAATCTGTTGAATGATTTTTGCTGGAGCTTTAAAGAAGGAGAAGTGGTATATTGGTAAGTTCGTCAATACCGAGTTGATGAGAGAAACCCTTCCCCCAATAAAGAGAAATCTCCCTCTCCAAGTTGAAAGTCGATTCTTGAAGGAAAAGATAACCGGTTGCCAAAACAAAATGCGTCTATGGTTTCCACCAATAGTGAGACAAATGAATTTGAAAGGTATGATTTCCTTTTTGTAAGCCGAAAAATGTGCCGCTGCCACCAAAAGGGAATCATTCACATGTACACCATATAATTTACTTTTGCGGGAATTGATTTGCAGGCTAGATACCAATTCGAAACCGCGAAGGACTGTCTTGATACCCCACAGGTTAGACAAGGAACCGTCGCAAACCAAAATAGTATCGTCGGCGAATTGCAGCAAGTTAACGAAAACATTATCGTTGAAACAAAATTCCTTTAGTATGCACAACGAAGTAGCCTTTCTAACCAAAGATGCAAGTCCTTCCACAACTAAAGAGAACAAGAAGGGGGACAACGGGTCCCCCTGTTGCAAGTCCATTGAAACCTTCAAATCACGAGTTGTTCTGCCATTAAAGAGTATGGACATATGACTGTTGAATACTCCTCCAGCATCCAACGCATCCAAGATGAGCCAAACCCCATAGCTTGAAGAACTTGCTACAAAAAGTTCCAATCAACACAGTCGAACGCCTTTGCAAAAATCAATCTTGAACACCAGGAAACTTGATTTGTTTTGGTTTGCATAGTCAATTATTTCATTAGCGACAATCACACCATTCAGTATATGTCTACCAATGATAAAGCCCGTCTGTGACTTAGAAATAAGTTTGCTAATATACATACTCAAACGACCAGCTAGAATTTTTTATATGATCTTATGAATGGATCCAATAAGACATATAGGCCTAAAGTCCTCAAGCCCCTGTGGATTGTCGATCTTTGGTATTAAGGCGATGGAGGATGATACCAAGGCTTTCGGAAGAGTAGCAATCGAATGAAACTTCCTGATGCAATTAGAAACATCGGCCCCCAGAACATCCCAACAAGACTTTAAGAAATCAAAGTTAAAGCCATCGGATTCCAGACTTTTGTTACCATCGCAATTGAAGACATCACAACGAATCTCCTTATCACCAAAAGGTTCTTCCAAATACGAACTTTCAATAGACGAAAGTTTGGACAAGTCATCAAAATTCATTATAAGGCAAGGCATAGCAGGCTTCGAGAACATATTAGCAAAATATTCCTTAGATGCATTTTTTATAGAGTTGACGTCATCAAAGATAACGTTACCTGATTTTAAAGCAGTAATAGCATTGCGTCTGGATATGCATTTCAGTAGAAAGTGGAAGAATTTTGTGTTTAAGTCGCCTTCACGTAACCATTTTGTTCTCGCCTTTTGCATAATCATGCTTTCCTTCACCAATGAGTAGTTCCAAAAAGCTTCTTGAGCAGTAGCCTTAATGCTAAGATCGCTGTCAGAAATAGCAGCCCCAGACCAAGCTACATCATCTTCAATTTTGTAAAACTTAGAAACCTCATCCTCAGTTTTTAAGTCAATCAATCCGAATGCATTCTTATTCCACCATCACAGACGCGTTCTTAGAAGTTTTAGCTCTACTTACAACACATTTGCCGCATCACCACCTATAACAGAAGAATTCCAAACAGTCTTGACGAAGTTGTGAAAATGTGGATGTTCGTACCAGTAGCTAAAGACTTTGAATGGCTTGGGACCCCAATTAATGTGACTAGCTTTAATTCGCACGAGTCTATGGTTGGAGACGTCTCTATCCTCTACATATTGAGCGGTAATTTTCCATTTGTCAATTAAACCATCCGACAGAAGGAATCTGTCTAATCTACTACGACAACTTCCGCTGCTATTGAACCAGGTAAAATAATTGCTAACAGTAGAGAGATCCACCAAGCACATAGCATCTATGAATTAGAAAAAAACTCTTTTCTCATCCACTTCATTTTTGTACGGTATTCTCATCCACTTCATTTCTTAGCATTATTTTCTGAAAATGTAATTTTAAGAGATACAATTAGGTATATTTTAAAAAGTTAGGTTTATTCAAAAGATTACAATTAAAGTGTGTAATTAGCAATCTACAAATAAAAGAATGGATGATATTTTCACCTCCAAACATTAGGAGTATTTTTGCTCAAGGTATTCACGCCAAATATTGTGTGATTCAATCAAAATTATAAAATCCATGAGCTTGGATTGTCCATAAAATCAAGGAGCTTGATAAAGATTTAGGTGAAATCTTGAAGTCTGATTTTGAAGGTATCAAAATTAGATTGTTGGTTTTCAAGAATCAAAATGAATGCTACATAGAAATTAATTAATATAGTTTTAATTTAAAATCAATATAGTTTCAATATAAATAGTAGTAATTGAAATATTCTCTATCTTTTACATAATTGAAAGTAATGATTATGCTCATCATGATTTTTGTTTAAACGTGTGTATCAAATTATTAATATTTTTGTAAATCTGAAGAAGCTTTAATTTTGAGATTTAAATATTTATCTCATATTTTTATTATGTTTTAGTGATAAATATTTATTTTTTTATTATTTTTATATTATTAAAAAAACAATTTACCTCAAATTTTTTAAGATCTATATATTAAAATTTTATTTTATTTATATTTGTCAATGATAAATAAATAACAAATAATTTTTTAACATATGACAAATTAAATAAGTGTCTCGTATTTGTCGATGCATTAGTCTATGTAGTGATAAAAGAAATATAAGTCTTATGTTTTTTATATTAATCAATAATAAATATTAATCGCACATTATTTTATATATCAATTTATAAATGTTTGTTTTATTATACTCTTCAATTATGAATATTTTCTCACTTGAACTATACGTCAATAAAAGAAATTATTTCATATTTCTTTTACAATTATTGATGAAAAAGATTTGTATTTTATTTATTTTATATTAATTAATAATTAATATTTTTATTATGATCAAATTTGATATACATAATCAAAATATGTTAACTATTATAAAAATAATATTTTATTTGTTTTGTATTTTATTTTTATGGATTGAATCAAACAAATGTGAGTGATTTTTTTTTTTAAAACAGAAAGCTATATTAATTATTATTTTGGATTATTAGCGAATGTAATTCATTTTACAATGTTATATTGAAAAATTACTCATCAAAAATGTAATTGGCAGAGTCCTTTTTTAAATAAGTTTTCGATATTTCCGCTTTCCATACAACACATTAAAAAAGATAACGTTTTCTACAAGAAAACCATTGGATCAATGGAGATTAATTTAATGAAACTTTTTGTAACACATAACTTTCTTCTACATTTTCAATCATGTCAAATAATAAATCTTTTGAGAAGAAGAAGATGTGCATGTTGTTTCTTGTTGCTTTTTTTCCTAAATGATAATTGGGGTGCCATTTGAGTTTTTAAGAATATAGAATTCTTGGAATCAATTTGAGTTTTTTTTTCTCTCTAAAAAGTTGATCAAAAGAAATTCAAACTGGTGCCTTTTATAAACAAATCTAAATTTAAATGATATAATTTGGTGAATCCATATAGATTTTAATCAATAAAATGTAGTGCTATGTTAAAAAGTTATGTTATTAGTACTCTTTAAATAGAATACTAAAAAGAGACAAAAAAAATAATATCAATTATTTAATGACAACATTTTCTTTAAATTATAAGATATTAAATCAATGTGCCTATATTTCACATATTTAAGGATAAAACTAATCGAATGTTGTAAATTTTAACGACTATATTTCATTAAACACATTTTAGGTCTAATTAAAGTTAGGTATAATTTAGAAACACATCTTCTGGCTCGTGGCTTGGATAAGAAATTAGACCATTTCTTAATACACCTTCCAAGTTTCTTATATACCACGTGAAATTTCGTTTTTGCCTCCTGATTCCGGATGTGCACATCCGGACGCACCGTTTTTTTAAAAAACGCTGATGTATTTCGGATGTGCACATCCGGAAATATAGTATAGCTTTAAATTCCGGAACTGCAGATCCGGAAAATAGCATAACTTTATTTATTTATTTTTTTAAATCGATTTTGTCAGTTGGTCGCATACATTAATATATCATCGCAAGTTAATATACATTCGAATGAGGGGAGCGAGAAGGGATTAGGTTTCCCGCCCATAGAAAACTTTGTTCTTCGTATCTCTTCAATAGAAAACTTTGTTCTTCGTATCTCTCTAGTGTAACCACTGCTCATGTTATCTTTCTTTGTTGATCGTCCAACACTACAGATGGACTCAATATATTTCGGAGATAAACCCTTTTCGTTATTGAAAATAAGTAATGTGGTTGGTGCACCAGTAGCAGTAATGTCATCAGAAGTTATAACAAACTCTAGGGTTGGAGTCTCTCTGTCAATATAATGGTTGTCTTTAGCATTCTGATAAAGTTAACAACAAATTTACGGTCATGAATATAAACAACTATCGTTTAACATCATGAACATCTTGAGTCAATGGGTTAGGTTTCCCGCCAATAGAAAACTTTGTTCTTCGTATATCCTATTACCACTTGCAGAACCAGAATCAGAATTTTCTACTTCACTTATGTAGTATCGAGCGCGGAAAGCTAGCAAGTGTATATAATAAGCAGGAGGAACTGTATCATTAATATACAAGTTATAATATATACATATACATCAATAGACATCAGCAAGTGTGCATAATAAGCTAGCAAGTGGGCATAATAAGCATAATAAACAAGTTCTAATATATACATATACATCAATATACATCAGTATGTATCATTTAGAAAAAACCAACGCGAACCTGTAAAATATAATCCTTTTAGGCTTAAACCCGGTTGATTTATAGAAAGCCACACGTCACTCCCTGAATTATCCTATCATGAGGAATAAACAAATCTAACAAAATTATCTTATCATTCCAGCGGTAATAGGAGTACCATTGGTTCTGCAAGTGGTAATAGAAGTACCACCAACTTTGTGTCGACTCTGGTAATAGAAGTAATGTTTTATTGTTGATCGTTATTCTTTTAAAATACATATTATTATTTTTTAAAATAAATATACCTTTTTAATTTTCAGCCATTTTTCTGGATGTACACATCCGAAAAACGCGTAATTGTCATTCCGGATTTACACATCCGAAATAAGACAACGTTTAAAAAAAAACGGTGCGTCCGGATGTGCACATCCGAAACTGGGGGGCAAAAAAATAATTTCACGTGGTGTATAAGAAACTTGGGTGATGTATTAAGAAATGGTCAAGAAATTATATTATCTTAATATGTATGGAAGAAAATAGTAATAATAATTTTATATATGGAAGAAAATAATAATAATAATTGTATATATGAAAGAAAATATGTTACTTTTATATATGGAAGAAAATAATAATAATACTTTTATATATGGATGAAAACAATAATAATAATACTTTTATAAATGGAAGAAAATAATAATATTTTTAGTTATATCATTTGGTATGATGCATAATTGGTGGAGTTGTATATCATTAATTTATTATCTAAATTATTTATTCTTTTCAAATTTAATCATTAAATTAAAATAAACATAATAAATATTCTTTAAGTTATACGAAATATATCAATTCGTCACTTTGAGCTTCTAACATCGCTATATAAATTTAAGAAAATTAACTAGCATAAAATAATCATTATACTCGTTTCTTCTTTTGAGTTTTTACCACCATATATTAAAGGTTTAATGACACTTTTGGTCCCTATGGTTTGGCCAACTCACGAAATTGGTCTCTATAGTTTAAAAGTGAACGAACTAGTCCCTATACTCTAAACTTTTATGCAGTTTTAGTCCTTATTCCTATTTCCCCTCCAAAAACGCTGATGTGTACAATTTTTAAGTGATGTGGCAAAAATAAGGGCCTGTTTGATTTGTCATGTCATTTAAAAATTATTTGTCCATTTAAATTAATTAGAAAATATATTTTCAAAATAAAAACAAATTATAATTTCAATGTATCTCTCATTGTTCAGGGTGTTGTCTTCATCGTCCCCAAAAGAAACCCTAATAATCCAAATTTCTTTATCCATTGTCTTTATTGTGTCCTTCAATGGGAGATTCCTATTCCGTTTCCAGCAACAGCTGTGTAACGCGAAGAAGACAAGTTCATTGCTTTTGTTACATTGATTCACCACTCACTACTTCATGGACAAAGGAGAATCCTGGACGGAGGTTCAATGGATGTGGCTTATACAAGGTAAAATCTTGACGTAAAGTATTCGAAAGTTTCGTTGTTGGTAAAACACTAAAATTGAGTCTATCTTCTTCAGTTGCAGGGAAGAAAAGTTCAATTGGTACGACGAAGAAATGTCGGTGCGTGCGAAGGAGGTGATTTTGTCATTAACGAAAAGAATTGATGAAGCTAAGAAGAAGGAAAAATTGAAGCTCAAAAATTATGCAGATTTGAAGAAGTAGATAAAGTTTTGGCAAGGAATGGCTAGTGTAGCAGTTGTGGTCATTGTAGGACTGATGTGTATGATAATGTTCTAGCAGTTTAAATGGAATGTAATGGTTTTGGCAGTTGGTTGTTTCTGTTTAGCAGTTGACAGTTATGAGTTATGTATTTAGCAGTCTGACATTTATGAGTTATGTATTTTATGAGTTCTGGTGTATGAGTTCTGATATAAATGAATTTTAGCAGTTGAATTTTATGAGTTATGTATTTCATGAGTTCTGGTGTATGAGTTATGCTATAAATGAATTTTAGCAGTTGACATTTTATGGTTTAGCAGTTTTGGTGTATGAATTTAAGATCAAAACTTCTGTATTTATAAGACACAACAACACTTGTATATAAGGATAATTGACACTTCTGTATTTAAGATCATGAACTTATGTATTACTGTCAAGGATAATTGTCATTACATCCAAAATACTTCAAAATATAATCAAGCATTACATCCATAACTACCATTACATCCAAAATAAAACTGCTACATCCAACTTGATAACAAAATACTTGCAAGCCTAACTTGATAACAAACATTACATCCAAAATAGTTTCAAGCCTAAGTTTCAATCTAGTTTTGAGATGGTTGTGGAGCTTGAGATCCCTGAGACACAACAACATCAGCATCATTTGCCTGTGATTTCTGCTTCTTATTTTTCTGCTTGTTTCCTCCCTTAGGTATCTGCCTGTCAGCAGCACTTTTACCCTTGCATGTCCTAGTGTTATGTCCATACTTTTGACACTTTTTACACTTCACTGTCTTCAACTGACTTGGTAACACATTAGGCTTTCTTGGCTCATCATTGGACTTGTTCCTTTGCTTCTTTGGCCTTCCTGGTGCCCTTCTCATGACTGGAGGATTGATAAACTCAGTGTTTGATACTGGCCAAAGTTTTGGTCCATTTGAGGGTAGCACAATGTGGGAGTAAGTGGCCACACATTGTGATTTCCTATAACAAACACACATTGCATATAATAGCTAATTGTAGTTATACCTGTAATAGGATGATACAAATTGTTCAACTTGTAATCCATTGTACCAAATGCATACAATAGCATGTGCACAAGGTATGCCTGTTAGGTCCCACTTACGACAAGCACAAGACTTTGCTCCCAAATCCACAACATAAGTATCTCTCTCATTAGCCACACTGAACTTGGTCATTTCATCATCACCTTGCCAAGTAGCCTTCCACCCCCTGCAACCCTTTTGGTTTTTTCAATTACAGCCTGAATCTTAGGACATATGTCACCATTGTACCTTTCAAGCATTTTCTTTTGCTTAACAATCCTGACTGTTATATAATGCTTTATACCCTCAAGTAAAGTGATAATTGGTTTTTCCCTAAGTTCAAGAATGGCCCTGTTGAAAGCTTCACACATATTGTTGACCTGCAAATCACTTTAACTGTAGGTGCTAAAAGCTGATCTTGTCCACTGTTCAGGTTGGACCTTAGCCATCTCATTGTATGCTTCTGGATTTATGTCTTTAAGTTTCTGCATGGCTTGTTTCCAATCTGGTACAGTGGTAGCTCTTGCTGCTTTCCACAATAACTCTTTCATTGCAGCTCCTGGGAACCTTTTCTTCCAATTCCCATATAGATGCTTAACACACAACCTATGCTCCATATTCTCACATAGTCCTTTAATCACCTCCACAAGTCCCTGCATACAGTAGGATGATACAATGTAATTTTCATAAAAATACTATGTAATTTAATCACCTCAGACAAGCAACACTATGTAATTTTCATAAAAATACTAACCTTTTGCTGGTCAGATATAAATGAATACTGGCTGGGCATTAGTTGGTTAAGATCCTCTAATAATAAGTCAACAAACCACTTCCAAGAATCTCTAGTTTCAGATTCCACCACAGCATATGCAATAGGGATCATTTGGTTATTTCCATCCTTGCCAACAGCAGCCATGAGTTGACCACCATGATCACCTTTCAAGAAGCAAGCATCCAACCTTATTAAGGGTCTACATGTGTCAGCAAAAGCAGCCTTACAAGCTTCAAGACAAATGTAAATCCTTTCAAAAACAAGGCCTACTTCAGATGTCCCACACTTAATTATCACAGTGCTATTAGGATTTGACCTTCTAATCTCATCAGCATAACTCGTTAAGTGTGCATATTGCTCAGTAGCAGCACCCTCAATCAAATCCAATGCTCTCTTCTTTGCCCTATATGCTTGATGATGGTTAAGCTTCACATTCCATCTATTGAATGCCTCATCTGCCAATCCACCAGGTTTGATCTGTGGCGTGTGCCTAATCAATGGAATCAACTTGTAAGCAAGCCAATTAGTTCTAGCTTGTTTATTCCCAGCAGACCTAACACATTCATGGTCTTTTTCTAAACTAGTAACTTGCCAATACTGACTTCCACTCCTTTTAGCTACTAACATATGATATGGACAACTTTTAGCACATTTCACAACCACCCTAACACCATCATTTTTCTTGAACCATAGATTTCTCTTTGTTTCCATAGCATGATCCCTAACAGCATCCATAACAAGATCCTTGCTAGTAAACTGCATTCCTAACTCAAATCTAACAGGATCACAACTTTCACCAACTTTAAATGTAGGAAACTTCCTTTTGTGAACTATTTCATCATCACTTTCAACTGGAGTGTGTAAATCACTTTCATCTTGGTCAGACTCTTCATACATTTTTGTGTTTCATTAATGGTTCCACCATCTTTGTTTTTGTCAGAAAATGTCTCCAATGGTATTTCATGTGTCCAATCCCATTCTTTTCCATCAACAATCATATCAAAGTCACTTTCATCTTCACTTTCAGCTTCACTTTCAAAATAGTCTTCATCTTCATCACTGTTATAACCATGATCATTCTCTTTCATACCACTTCCCTCTTCACCTAAAGCCTCCTCCATAACAACTTCTTCATCACTTCTATCACCTTCTTTCCCACCACTTCCCTCCTCCATAACAACTTATTCATCACCTCTAACATCTTCTTTCTCACCACTTCCCTCCTCCACAACAACTTCTTCATCACCTCTAACACCTTCTTTCTCACCACTTCCCTCCTCCATAACAACTTCTTCATCACTTATATCACCTTCTTTCTCACCACTTCCCTCCTCCATAACAACTTCTTCATCACCTCTAACACCTTCTTTCTCACCACTTCCCTCCTCCACAACAACTTCTTCAAAATCAAAATTCCCTCCATCTTCAACTACATTTGCAGGACCTTCATCCCCAACTTCAACTACATCTGGAATATCAACTTCGTGTTCTACAAATAACTCCAAAAACTTGTACCCTTTAGCATCTGAAACAAGCTCCATCAGTTCATCATCATTACTTAGAGGCTTCAGTCCACGCTGAAACGAGAACTTTGGATGCTGATACCATAAATTCTTAAACTTCGTGTATCCTATACTCAATACCAGACTTTGAATATCCTTATAGTTCACCCAATCAGCATCAACAGTGTCTTCCATCTCATACACTTGACCCTCCACATACACTTTAACAGAAAATGTTATAAAATAACCCCCATGATTAATACGGAACCTCAACCTCTGTTCATCTCTAGGCCTAACCATATGACAACAACAACAAAAAAAACCCTAATCGATTAGAACTCTCAATCAACAGATTATCACTTTACGAGAAAAAAAAACCCTAAATTATAAGAACATATACATACCTGCAGCAATATTTGGCTTTCTCTTTCTCTGCCATGGACGAAGGAAGAACAAGATGAAATGAACGCAAGGAAGAAGATGAAGCAACTCAAGGAAGAAGATGAATGAACACAAGGAAACTATTCAGAACAATGAGAGAGACATTGAAATTATAATTAGTTTTTATTTTGAAAATATATTTTCTAATTAATTTAAATGGACAAATAATTTTTAAATGACATGGCAAATCAAACAGGCCCTTATTTTTGCCACATCACTTAAAAATTGTACACATCAACGTTTTTGGAGGGGGAAATTGGAATAAAGACTAAAACTGCATAAAACTTTAGAGTATAGGGACTAGTTCGTTCACTTTTAAACTATAGGGACCAATTTCGTGAGTTGGCCAAACCATAGGGACCAAAAGTGTCATTAAGCCTATATTAAAATAAAATTTTGACGTCCACCTTATAATGTACCATTTCTATATAATATTACCAACCTTTTAATATTAACCTCATAAATTTTGTTAAATGTCTTTTTTATAAAAAAATAAAATAAATTCTTATAGATTTTTTCATCCACTTTAAAAGTAATAATTTGTTTTTCTTTTCAACTTTCTTTTTTTATGTCAACTTTATTGTTTTTAAAATGGATAATTTATTAAATTGTTAAAATAATATATATATATATATATATATATATATATATATATATATATATATATATATATAGAGAGAGAGAGAGAGAGAGTGTGTGTGTGTGTGTGTCTAATTAGTTAGTTAAATATAAGTATTTTTTTCATATCTTCTAAATTAATATGAGAGTAATTATAACATATGATTTGTTTTATTGTTAATAAATAAATAATTTTTTAAACTTAAAGAAATTAGAAAAAATCAGCAAACATAAAAAAATACTAAATAATTCTTTTTTCATATCTTCTAAAAAAAACACAGATTCCCCCCTTGTCATTTGAAGATTCCCTTCATTTAGTCCTTGAGTGGATCTGGTCATTTAAAACGATTATGTGGTAAGGACATGTTGGCATTTTTTATTTTTATTTAATATTTTAAAATCCACATGGCATATATATATATATATATATATATATATATATATATATATCTATATATATATATATATATATATATTTAATTCTATTTATTTTTAATTTTATTCTATTTATTTTTTCGTATTATTTTTAATTTTTCAAATTGTTATTTTAAAAATTATTTTAATTGGGCCAAGATCAAATAGACCCAAACCCAATGCTAGCACCAGTAGGAGCCCAATAGTTAATGAATTGATAAATCTTGTGTAAGACTTATTTATAAACACTTGTATTTCTACATTATATTTCGATGTGGGACTTGCCTCTCCTTTTTTTCAGAACATACAACCTTCATTGCAACATACCCTCTCTTCTTATACACTAACAGTCTTGCCAACAACTCACAGCACACACATGTTTTTATTGTTTAAGAGTATCATACTATTACAAGTTATCACATCAACCCAAAATAATCAACAAAGCATAATCCAAACTTAATTGCAATTTCCAAACATGTTAAGGAAGCATGTTGTTAAGGTTTGAGTTTCTGTATTCATACCTGTACAAAGGAAGCATTTCCAAACTTAATTGCAATGTATATTCAATCCTCTCAGCACATTTCAGGTTTGAGTTTCTGTATTCATTTCCCTGTTCTTGTTAGCAAATATGTTGTTAAGGTTTGTTTGAGAAAATGATAGAACTTGCTTCTAGGTTATGTGACTCTGTGCATGTTCTATATTATTTATGTATATTACTTTGCATGTGGGTTATGAACTTCAAAAAGTTTGAAAGTTGAGTTTGTTTACGTTAGAGTTGAATTGAAATAGAATGAAACCTTGTGAAATCTTAAACTTTGGCTTGAACAATGGTGTAGTTGGTGTTGTTACTTGATACTCATTGTATACCATGATTAGAAATGACTGAATGTAGAAAATTGGCTCTGTAATTGGTTTTCTCTCAAGCAGGCAAAACCTGCAAATTTGAAAATTCGCAGAGTTCGCCTTGAGTTCGTAAAGCGAACCTAGAGCGAAAGTTCGTTGGGTTTCGCTAGGCGAACTTTTGGCGAACATGACAGAAATTTTAAAATTTTTGTTATGCTGGGATTCTTGTTTGACTCTTTGTGCATTGCTTTCTCACTAATATATCTTGTGTTTGGCTTGCTGGTTTTGTTTGGTGAATGTGCAGATGACACCTCCTAAGGCAACTCCTTCCAAGAAAAGAAAGTTTGGAAGCACATCCCTTTCGCAACCAATCGAATATGATTCTGAAAGGTTCAAGGGAGCTAAGGAATTTGCTCGATATGTTGCTCTCGAGAAGAGGAACATTTTGGCAGAGAAGAGGTTTAACCTCAATCCTCAAGGTTCCAACCGGGCGGTAGCGAGAATCCTACATTCCAAAAAGTGGGACAGATTGATCACACCTTGTGACAGTTTTAAAGTAGAGCTCGTAAGGGAGTTTTATGCTAATGCCCTTCCAGATGACAACGAGGTGTTTTCTTGGACCACTATGGTGTATGGTAGAGAGGTGAAATTTGATCGGGATACCATTAATCATGTTTTAGGCAAACCTCTCACCTTGGGGAAAGATGAAATTGATGAGTATCACAGGACCTTAAGACTGCATAGAGACGTAGAGGCCATATCTAGTGCATTATTGTTAGAGGGCAAATCGGTGGAATTGAACCCATCTGGGGTTTCTAGAAGATACCACAGGGAGGACATGTGACCGTTAGCTCAATTGGTACTTCTCTCGGTGTTGACTAACATCAAGACGAAGTCACATACCTCAACTACGCCCATTCCGGTTGCACACTTGGTTCATAGTATTTTGATTAACACTCAGATTGATGTTGCTAGGATCATAGTTGATGAGATGCGTGTTGTTGTTGAGAGTGGAATTAGATCAGAGTCACGGAAAAATTTCCCCTTAGTATTTCCATGTCTTATCATGGTTTTATGTATGCATACGAGGGTGAAAGTACCCTCCCTTCGTCAGGTGATGATCCTGGCTGCTATCAATGATAATTATATGGATAAGTTTTGTAGGCCAGAGGGAATGAGAGAAGGAAATGCCTCTAGTGCTAGTGCTGATGTTGGTACAGGTTCAGGAGCTGGTGATGCTTCGGGTTCTAGAGTTGCAGGCTCTCAGGGCTTTGACCTGTTCCAAAGGGAGATATGTAACTATAACTGGGAGTGGATGACGAAAACTCAATGCGCCATGATTGATATCCATGATTCTATGTAGGTATTACAGTTGCAGTGTAGAGAGCCCTCTGTGGAGCATTCTATGATGACTAGGGAGCAGTTCCTAGCTCATGTTGCTTGGCTTGAGGCCATGCCACATTTTAGAGAAGGGCAGTGTAGTTGTTTCTGAGGATGCTGAGGAGGCCGAAGATGATGATGAGGCTGGTTCTGATGAGGTTTCTGGTTCTGGAGAGGAGGTTGATCTAGAGGAGGTGATAAGTGCAAGTTGTACCTATTTTTGTATATAAGTTTTGTTGCACTTATCATTACTTTGTGTTAAAATTGGTTGAATAAACCCCACTTTATGTGTAAATATGTTTACTTTACGTTTTCGGTGTATAGTGCGTTACCGTGTAAATATCATTGAGTTTAATCGATTTTCATTTATTTTTGTAGGTGTTACAACAATGGTATTTTTCCATATTCATAAAGAGCATTGAATAAGCTTTCCAACGCTTCAAACCGTGCGTCAATCGGAGTTACGGTTCAAGAGTTATGATCAAAACAAGTTCTGGTTTTCTGTCATGTTCGCTAGGCGAACCAGGAGGCGAGCATTCGCTGGCGAGTTCGCTAGGCGAACCGGGGCGAACAAAAAGTTCCAGAATCGTGAAAAAACACAACTTTAAGGCGGTTTACGTTCGCCTAGCGAACGGGGACTCGCTAGGCGAACCTGGAAAGTCAGTTTTGCCCATTTAAGCCATTTTTCATCATTTTTTAGGTTATGTTTTTGGGGGAACTTTCTCCCAACTTCATCAAACTTCATTTTTTCAGTAGATTAGCTTAGAAAACATCATGGAAGCTTGCATGCGGATGATCCGAGGTGGATTTCTCATCGATCGGCTCCGACAATCCGTGAAGTGTTTGGTTCATTTCTGATTTTCTTCATGTCTTTCTTCTTTGTTGGGTTGTGTATATGTATTTGCTATGAACTCATGTATATTTGTCGCCCATGGCGTTGTATAAAACTTGCTTTACAAATCTTTATTGGTAATTGTCTCTGATTTTTGCTTTATGCGCGAGATTTGAGTTGCGTTAGACATAACCTTCGCGAACTTCGATTAGGGATGATTGTCTGTTAGTTTCTGGATTCTAGAGATAGATTTAGGGCTAACAATCTTCAATAGGCATCGAATCTTAATGCCTCCGTGCCTTGAGCTAGCGTACGAAAGTATCGGCAATGGTAACACGGTTGTTCTCTCAACTTTGCGTTAGACATAACCTGTGTTGTGAGCGATGCTGGGTGATATTGATGAGTATTGTAGGTGGAGTATAACTGGTCGGTAAGTTTAAGTTTGTGAGGAGTGATTTATATGCATTACCGGACGAGTTTTTCTCTCTGAAGAATGATTTCTTTTTGTTTTAATATTTATTTTTATGTTTTCTTGTTTAAACCATTTAAACCCAAACTCATTAACGCGAGAGATTGTCGAACGACATTCTTTCCCCCGAACTGATCTCTGTGGACACGACATAAATCCTGGAGGGAATTCTTCCGAGAATAAATATTTTTGCTTGCTTGCCCTATTCTGCATTCAACAAAATGGCGCCGTTGCCGGGGATTTGTTTTGATATTGAATCGCATTGCGATAGTTTCTTTGTTTTTGAGTTTTGTAGATATCGTACATGTTGTATATTTTCACTTGTTTATATTGATACTTGTACATTTTGACGTTTGTTCAAGTGTTTGGTTAGGACGCTTGCTTTTGGTTGCGCGGTGAGACATCACCATGGCATGAATGAAGGAAGTTTATAATTAAGCACCGTAAAGGCGTCGAGCTTACGAAGTAAAACAAGCATGTTTTATAGTTTTTCTTTTCGAATGTTTTTTGTTGTTGTTTGCTCACAGATTTTGATTGACTTACTTGAGGATGCTGTTGTGATTTTCCAAGTTGGTTCGTTTCAACTTACGGATGTATGGTAATGATTTTGTTAAGTTTTGTACACGTCTGAGGTATGTATTTATCGCTTTCTATACTTTAGCATATTCATGATACTTAGGCATTTTACAAACTTCCATGCCATCATTCTTTTGTATACTTGTTCTATTGTGAATCACTTTAGTTCCCAACCTTTTTGTGAGGTGGCTTTCCATTGTTCATATATGTGTGGAGAACCAACATTCTTGTTATAATTGGATTTTATTATGTTGAATCTTTTATTTGTGTTGATTATATGAATGCATGAAAAGGATCAAGGCAATTGTTTCATTTTGAGCACAACTACCTTAGCCAAATAGTCAATTCACCTTGTGAGTGTGTGAGAATTCGTAACCCCTTTGAGCTTTTTGATCCATGTTTTTATTTGAACTTAATGTTTGTCTATGAGTATTTAGTTCACTTATTTTTGAATGAATTTTGTTTTTTCTTGGACCTCAACTATGTGTTGTTGTATGGATTTTTTCCTTGCCTTAGAAAGTAGGGAGTATTCACATGATGATGTGGTTGAATTCAAGTTGGGGAGAGAATGGTTGTTTACTCATTGGTTGGATTCTATGAGGATTGAAAAATAAAAGGAAAATAGAGAAAAATATGACAAAGAAAAGAAAAGAAAAAATTGAAAAAGAAAGAAAAAAGAAAAAGCCTTGAAAAAGGAAACAAAAAGAGTTGCAATAATTGTGCTAAATAAGGAGTAGACATGGATATTTTTGTTAATGAAGCTAAGGAGTGGCTGGATGTTTGGTTCAGAGATATTCGTGCATGGTCTCCTGAGGAGATAGACAATGACAGATTCGTGTGGATTAATTGCTTTGGATTACCCTACTTTGCTTGGAGTGAGACGAATTTTAGTCTTGTTTCCTCTTCGTTGGGTACTTACTTCCAATGTGACGAGAATACTAGAAGCAAGTCGAAGCTAGATGCAGCAAGACTACTCATTAAAACCAATTTAGAGGTCATTATCAACATGAAGATAAGGGTGGAAGTTCATAACATCAAATATACCATATCAGTTACTGAAGATTTTGGCAGTGGTAGAACTTGCTCTTGTGGTGAAGGAGCGGACGAATTGATAGATTCAGACGAAGCTCAGTCATTGTACTCCTTAGAAGATGAAGGCGCGTGGGATTCTGGCGAAGAGGCAGAGAGTGAGGATTCTAGTGGGTCGAAAGTCAAGCAAGCGGAGAGAGAAACTAGGTCGAAAGAAGACGATTCCAAAAGGTGCCTTTCAAGTCCAATCCACGAAGCTAATTCAGAAAGTTGTTCCTTGGTTGGTGATAGCCCAGAGAGGCGTGCAACCTCGTTTGGGTCAGAAGATAGTGTCTTAGGTGATTTTCACTCTGTGGCATGCTCAGCTAGTAAGGAGAACAGAGTAGGGTCATTAAACCTAGTTTGTGACGATAAGGACAAGGAAAACTCTCAAGCTAAAGTCACGGTTACTGCTAATCCGGTTGGAGTTAAACAAGACCAGTTAGTGGAGTTTGGTTATTGTAACTTAAATAAGGGAGATCTTGTTGTGGACTTGGGCCTACCTAATCCTATCTCAGGCCCTTCAGGTGGTTTAGTGGGTCCCTCCAATTGGAGCAACGTTAGGAAAAAGAAGCCTATTCATGAGGTGTACAACTGCATTAAAATACCATACACACCTTCCTTTTTTGCCAACCTTATTCATTCCTCCACGAGGGAACTTGATACTCAAACAGTTAAAATTCCAACTAGACCAGCGGCCAAAAGAAAAGTAATCAGAAGCAAATCTTTTGAGTCAAGTAACGCTCTTCTTTGCTGTGAATCTATTACAGAAACAGACATCATAAGAAGTAATAGGAGATGCAATAAAACACTGGATGAAGTTCCATCGAAACTTCGAGACTCTTTGAAGTTACTGGGTATTGAAGATGATAACTCCTTTGCTGGTTTGGATAGTATCCTTAGGAAGTTGGACTCAGAAGACAAGTTGAGAAGAGAAGGAAAGAAGAATGTAGCTACTGGTGGATTATGAATATTGCTACGTACAATGTTCGTGGGTGCTGTAGTTCTCTTAAGAGGAGGAGAGTCTCTCAATCCCTTTCTAGAGGCCGAGCTGATATTTGCCTTATACAGGAAACTAAAATCACAGAGCTGAATTCAAAATTGATTTCTAGTCTGTGGGATAATCAAGACATGGAATGGTCGGGTATTAATTCCAACGGAAGATCAGGAGGATTAATCACTATGTGGAATGGTAAAGTTCTGCGAGCTTGCTCTAGTTTTAGGGGCCAAGGTTTCATAGGTGTTCAATTTTATTGGAGGAGTTTTCAACTTACAGTAGTTAATGTTTATTCTCCGTGCGGTCTTACGGATAAAAAGAAATTATGGAGGGATCTACTAGACGCTAAGGGTAGATATCCTGGAGGAGGGTGGATTGTGGGGGGCGATTTCAACGCTACTAAGAATAGGAACGAAAGAATGGGAATTAGGGATTACTCTAGTAGTGGCATGAAGGAGTTTGAAGACTTTATTGAGAACATGAACCTGATAGACCTACCTGTTATTGGAAATCGCTTCACATGGATTAATTACAATGGTTTGAGTAGGAGTAGATTGGATAGATTCCTGGTGGATGATGCAGCCATTAATATGCTATCTTTTAAGAATCAAACGGTTGGAGCTAGGGACGTTTCTGATCACCGTCCAGTGTGGTTAAATTCCAATTTTATCAATTGGGGCCCTAAACCTTTTAGGACCTTTAATTGCTGGCAGAATCATAAAGATTTCCACAATTTTGTTAAGAATTCTTGGGAGTCTTACCAATTCTCAGGCAATGCGAGCATTATTCTGGCCAAAAAGATTAAAGCTCTTAAAAAGGACTTGAGGAATTGGAATATTCATACGTTTGGGTGGATGGATTTGAACATAGAGGACGAGGCTCGTAAACTCAATCAGATTGAGGATGAGTCTGCTATTGACAGTTCCTTGCTTGACGAAGAGGAGCTCAAGAAGAGACTAAAAGTTCAAGAGGAGTTGTGGTCCAAATTGAGGATAAAGGAAAGAATGATAGCTCAAAAATCTAGAGCCCGTTGGCTGCGAGAAGGAGACAGCAACACGAAATTTTTCCATAATTACCTTAAAGCGAGAAGAAGGTCCAATTTTATAGCAGCTGTGAGAGTGGGGGAGGATCTTATCGAGGGCCCTGTCTTGATGAAGGAGGCTGCGGCTGCTTATTTTGACTCCAAGTACAAGAGTCAGGCTGTGCATAATAGAAGGTTTAACACTAACAACTTTTCCTGTTTTGCAGAGACTGATAGATGTTTTCTTGAGGCTGATTTTTCTTTCGAAGACGTGAAAGAGGCTGTCTTCAGCTGTGACAGCAACAAATGTCCCGGGGTAGACAGATTAAACTTCTCCTTTATAAAATCCTGCTGGGATATCGTTGGAGAGGAGTTCTTCAATTGTATTGACGAGTTTCTCAAATCCGGATCCTTGCCTAAAATGTTTGTATCGTCGTTCATCACTTTAATCCCGAAGATTGACAACCCTCAAAGTTTCGAGGATTTCAGACCTATCAGCCTTGTGAGCAGCATTGCCAAGATTATTTCCAAGATGCTTGCTTCAAGACTGGGCAAGGTTATTCACAAAATCATTTCTCCCTCTCAGACTGCATTCATCCCAGGTCCGCAAATTTTCGATGGAGTTCTTCTAGCTAACGAGGTTGCTGACTATGCTAAAAGATGTAAGAAAGCTTGCCTTTTTCTTAAAGTTGATTTTGCTAGGGCCTACGACAGTGTGGACTGGAGTTTTCTCGATAGTTTACTAGTAAAGATGGGCTTTGGACCTAAATGGTTGATGTGGATTCGTGGTATTATCTTCAACAATCACTTGTCGATTCTTATTAATGGTAGTCCTTCAAGGGATTTCAAGGCTGGGAGAGGGTTGAAACAGGGTGATCCTCTTGCACCCTTCATGTTTGCTATAGTCGCAGAAGGATTGGCGAGTCTAGTTAGAACTGCTATAGATATCAACCTCCTCACTCCTTTCAAAGTTAACGAATGTATTTCGCCGAGTATATTATAATTCGCAGATGATACCCTGCTTTTAGGAGAAGGTTCTGTGCGCAACATCTGGGCATTCAAATCCATTCTTAGGGCTTTCGAAGTTTCTTCGGGGTTAAAGATCAACTACTCCAAGAGCTGTATATTTGGTATAGGTGTTGATACTGATCTGATTTCTGCTGCTGAGCACTTCCTGCACTGTAAGTCAGGTAAGTTCCCTTTCAATTTCCTTGGCCTGACGGTTGGAGGGAACCAAAGGAGTTTAAAGTTTTGGGATCCAATTCTTCAGTGTCTGAAAAAGAAGCTAGCTAGTTGGAGTAATCGCAATCTTTCAATCGGAGGCAGAGTTACGCTTCTTAATTCGGTAATCGCTAATTTGCCTATCCACCACCTAGCTTTCTACAAGGCCCCTAAGAAGATCGTGAAGGATTTTATCGCGATCCAAAGAAGGTTTCTGTGGATTGGCGCAGCTGATAAAAGATTCATTCCTTGGACTTCTTGGAAAACAATTTGCAAAACGAAGGACAACGGAGGCCTTGGACTCAAACATGTCGGCCTCTTCAATAAGGCTCTCCTTGCGAAATGGATTTGGAAATTTCACATAGGCGGGGACGAAATATGGAGGAAAACATTGGAAGCCAGATACGGCAGCCTGAGTATGAAAGCTCAAAGGTATTACGAGGTCGGTACGTCGCGAATAGATTCGACGTGGATGAGGGATATTTTGGCCAGTTCTAAGTCTGAATCTTCTGCTTATTTCAGAGAGTTCTTGGAGTGTGCCATTGGCGACGGAACCGATGTTGATTTTTGGCATTCCACTTGGCATGGTAATGAGGTTTTGAAGGATCGTTTTCCAGTTTTATTCTTAGTTAGTAGCAAGCAGACATGCTCGGTTAGTGAGATGGGGGAGTGGGAAGGAGAAAGGTGGAATTGGAATGGTTTCGACAATTTCGACAACTCTGATCTCGATATTCAGGTTATGGACCAGGAAAGGTTGAAATGCAGCCAATTCCTTGAAGGTATTTCCCTGAAGAAAAACAAAAAGGATGATTGGAAGTGGATTATTAGTGACTCCTTGGCTTTTTCGGTAAGTTCTTATTACTCTACCCTCATTACGAATTCTGATACATTTGATAATGAGTTGGATATCAAGAAATTACTCAGCTTGATGTGGAAATCTGGCCTACCCCCTAACATCAAAATTTTTGGGTGGAGATTGTGCTTAGATAGGTTACCTACTAGATTTAACCTGGCTGCTAGGAAGATTATTGTTAATGACATTGATAAGAAATGTGTTTTGTGCTCTCAAGATCTAGAAGATTTGAATCACCTCTTATTTACTTGTCAATTTTCTATTCTGATATGGAGAGAGGTTTGCAACTGGCTGGACATCGAGATTATTTCAGAGTCGACCTACTTAAACCATGCTAACGAGTGGATTTCAAGACTCAAAGGTCGTAGTAACATGGCTACGATATCGTCGTTTTGGTTCATAACTTGCTGGATAATTTGGAGGGTTCGTAACAAAATTTTGTTTTGTGAGAATGTTTTTAATATTATTGACATTATAAATGAGATCAAGGTCTCGTCTTGGAATTGGTTGATTCTTGGTAGGAAAGGTAGGACTTATTGTCGCCTTTACGAATGGTATAAATTCCCATTCGACTTTTGTAATTGATTCGGTTTGGAGATTTCCTTAATCTTTTTTAGTGAATTGCTTATCAAAAAAAATTGTGCTAAATAAGTATTGTGTGTTGTGTAGCACTTGGGATTGTGGAAGAAGTTGGTTGAAATTTTGTGTGTGAATCTTTGTGAGTTTTCACTCCCTTAGGTTTAGGCAAGTTTTTGTTTCAATTACTTTTAGAAATTGCCCCTTGTTTGTTTACCCGACCACGCTACAACCTTGAAAAGCCCTTGTGATTCTTGCCTTTGTATTTTCAATGTGAATTTGTGGATGTATGCATAATTTAGTCTTTTGTTTGCAAGATTGTTGTGTGAGTGAAAGAGCCTCATTTTGTGTTTTTCATCTACCGATGATTGTTTTTGCTAGGTGTGATTCACATTTGAACTTGTGTTGTTTTAGAATTTTTGGCATGATTTTTGTATTTTGCATTTGTTTCGTGACTATGTTATCGTCGTCGTTTAGTGGTAAGTATTTAGTTTGTGTGTACCGTTTTCATTTGAACCATTCATTCGTTTCCGTTTTTCAAAACCTGTTGATTCGTGATTCTTTGGTTATTTCTTGCGCATTTTCAAGTTTGTTTGATTCTTGTTTGTGGACAAACAATTATGTAAGTTGGGGAGAGTTTGATAAGTGCAAATTGTACCTATTTTTGTATATAAGTTTTGTTGCACTTATCATTACTTTGTGTTAAAATTGGTTGAATAAACCCCACTTTATGTGTAAATACGTTTACTTTATGTTTTCGGTGTATAGTGCGTTACCGTGTAAATATCATTGAGTTTAATCGATTTTAATTTATTTTTGTAGGTGTTACAACAATGGTATTTTTCCATATTCATAAAGAGCATTGAATATGCTTTCCAACGCTTCAAACCGTGTGTCAATCGGAGTTACGGTTCAAGAGTTATGATCAAAACAAGTTCTGGTTTTCTGTCATGTTCGCTAGGCGAACCAGGAGGCGAGCATTGGCTGGCGAGTTCGCTAGGCGAACCGGGGCGAACAAAAAGTTCCAGAATCGTGAAAAAACACAACTTTAAGGCGGTTTACGTTCGCCTAGCGAACGGGGACTCGCTAGGCGAACCTGGAAAGTCAGTTTTGCCCATTTAAGCCATTTTTCATCATTTTTTAGGTTATGTTTTTGGGGGAACTTTCTCCCAACTTCATCAAACTTCATTTTTTCAGTAGATTAGCTTAGAAAATATCATGGAAGCTTGCATGCGGATGATCCGAGGTGGATTTCTCATCGATCGGCTCCGACAATCCGTGAAGTGTTTGGTTCATTTCTGATTTTCTTCATGTCTTTCTTCTTTGTTGGGTTGTGTATATGTATTTGCTATGAACTCATGTATATTTGTCGCCCATGGCGTTGTATAAAACTTGCTTTACAAATCTTTATTGGTAATTGTCTCTGATTTTTGCTTTATGCGCGAGATTTGAGTTGCGTTAGACATAACCTTCGCGAACTTCGATTAGGGATGATTGTCTGTTAGTTTCTGGATTCTAGAGATAGATTTAGGGCTAACAATCTTCAATAGGCATCGAATCTTAATGCCTCCGTGCCTTGAGCTAGCGTACGAAAGTATCGGCAATGGTAACACGGTTGTTCTCTCAACTTTGCGTTAGACATAACCTGTGTTGTGAGCGATGTTGGGTGATATTGATGAGTATTGTAGGTGGAGTATAACTGGTCGGTAAGTTTAAGTTTGTGAGGAGTGATTTGTATGCATTACCGGACGAGTTTTTCTCTCTGAAGAATGATTTCTTTTTGTTTTAATATTTATTTTTATGTTTTCTTGTTTATACAATTTAAACCCAAACTCATTAACGCGAGAGATTGTCGAATGGCATTCTTTCCCTCGAACTGATCTCTGTGCACACGACATAAATCCCGGAGGGAATTCTTCCGAAAATAAATATTTTTGCTTGCTTGCCCTATTCTGTATTCAACAGGAGGAGACCGAGTCCGATGAGGACTAGTTTATTTTTGTTGTTGACATTTTGAGCATGATCTGAGGCGACTTCCTTTGGCTCTACAAAGTGAAGTTTTCTGTTAGCTTAGATCATTGATATTTATGTTTATGTTTATTGTATTCCCTTTTGATGTATAATATCCACTTGGTGGATTATTATGGATTATGTTGTTTGTATCTACCACTTTTAGGTACAAGTACTTTTCTTGGTGTTTTTACACCATTAACGTTTTAATGTTATTTTCAGTTGAATTCTTCAGTTCACAAATGTTCAACTTTCGTTTTCTTTTATTATGTTGTTTAAGAGTTGAATTCTTCAGTTTACGAATGTTCAACTCTTGTAGTTTCTATTGTTGATATGCTTTCTTTGAATTTAATGTTTCCCTTTGTGGTGTTGAAATGTGAGAACTTCTAGATTGGTTGCTATTTGCTAAAAGTATCCAATGAAGATTCTCTTAAGTTTGGATGGTGATGATAATATTTGATCATGTAAATGTTGGTATGGTACATGGTTACCTATATCTAGGATGTTAGAATGTTTAAGAATTTCTTTTCTTTGTGCAAATGTAATCATGTTTCATTTTTTCAACTTTGTTTGAATGCTTGTATCACTTAGGTTCCAATAGCCACAAATTTTTTAGAAACCTCCATTGTTTACTAAATGCATAGGATGACTGATAAATCTTGTTGAATACATTTAATCCATGCTTAATCTTGTGATTATTTTGATTTTGCGGAAGCATTATATAAGATCAAGGCATTTGTTGATAATGAACACAAACATATCCAAAAGTAACTTACCCGTGAGTAGTGAGAATTTGCTAACCCCTTTGAGCTTAATAGTTTATATCCTAGTTTAGTGATGAACTTGGTATTTGTAAATAATTTGAAAGATAGTTCATCATTGAATTGTGTAGGATTCTAAAAAAAATTTTTGAACCTTTTGAAATTGTGCTAAGTTGTCTTCCATGCCTAAAAAGCAAGGAACATTCACTTAAGGTTTGGTTGAAACTAAGTTGGGGAGAGTAAAAAGTAAAGTGGTAGGTTACTAAAAAATTTGAAAAAAAAAATTCAAACAAGCATTGAAAAATAAAATTGTGAATATGAACGGTGAAAAAGAAAAAGAAAAAGCATGCTTGTTTGAATGAGAAAAAAAATGAAATAGTGTGCAAAAAGGTGTTGGAAGGGTGAGCATTAGAGAAAAGAAAGTGTTGGATGAAGTTGTAATATGTACATAACCTTGTATAGTGAATGTTTCTTTTGCATTGGTAACTTTGAATCCATGGCCTTATAAATGTCCCTTTGTTGTGAACCTAACCAAGCTACAACCTTTAAAGACCTTAGTGATCTTCTTGCTTCCATAATTTCATTGATGATTGTTTATATGAATGTATGAATTAGTTTGTATTTGCATCATTTGTCAGGTGAGTGAAATTGCCTCGCGATTGAAAACGCGTTAATTTCTTTAATTCTTATTCGAAGAAGAGTGTTAGAGTGATTCGAGCATGAGAGTTTAGTTGTTACTTGAAGTATTGCATGATATTTGTTTAAGAACTAAATTCTTTTGCATTGTTCGATTCTAGGAAGTTGTAACCATTGCTTGTGTGCATTTATTTGTTTATTTGAGCCATTAATCCATTCTTGGTTGAATTAAATGCTTAAGCAAATCCTCTTGTGTTCAATGAGAGGCATACTTTGCTTGAGGACAAGCAAAGATCTAGTTGGGGAGAGTTTGTTGAACGTCAAACTTGCTTTAACTTGATCATTAATTATTGGCACTTTTCAACTCTTTTGTGTTGTTTTGTTGGATTTACTCCATGATAGCATGCTATTCTTCAATATTGTGAAAATACCTTTGGTTGCTTTGATTTGTGTGTTATTGTGCAAAAATTAGGCATTAAAACATCAAAGAATAAGACACAAGCAATTGGGTAAGGAAGAGAAGGACTTCAGCATGTTCGTTGTGTGAACAGCCAGCGAGAAGTGCCAGCGAATGTTCGTTGTGAGAATTCATGGCAAAGTCCCAGCGAGCCCTCTCAATTGAGAGTCAATAAGGAAAGGGCATTGAGTTTGTTGGGCAAACTGGTAGCGAATGTTCATTGTGGCGAGGTCTCAGTGAAGGCCCAGTGAACCATCCTAGACTAGAGTCAGTAGCTAAAGGACCATAAGTTCGCTGTGCAAACTTGTAACGAGGTAGTTTGCAGTGCGAAGAATTACTCGCACAATGAACTTCAGATATTTCTCAGGGGCAGTTTAACTGTTCAGAGGCACATCAGGTGCCTAAAAGTGAGTTCGTTGGGCGAAGAAAGGGTTCGCAGTGCGAACGTGATAGATCCAAAAAGTAGTATATAAGTACTTTTTGTAACACCCCAATTTAAATTATTTAATCGTCGTGTTTTATTTTAATTGTTGGCCTTGTTTAGGGTGCGTGCCTGAGTGCGTAGGGGTGATATTGATATAATAGTGATGAGATGACAGTATGTCCATTAATAGTATTATGGAAATTATTTTTAGTTATTATTCCTACTATTATTATTCTTATTATTTTTAGTAATATTATTATTTTTATTAAATTAAAAATCTAATGTGAATAATTAGATAATGGGCTGATATGAAATAATAAGGGTAGTTTAGTAATTAAAGGAAGATTAGTGAAAATTAGTGGGGGTTTAGTCATATCAGAATTTTGGAGAGAAAAAGAGGAAAACCAAGGAGAGGAAGAACAAGGGTGTGCTAGGGCTAACATCTTCATTTGATTTTCGCAGGAATTAATCAGGAATTCGAGGTAAGGGGGCAGAACGGGTTTAATATTGGTGAATTAATCATGTGAGGGTAGTGGGGAGTCCTTAACCCTGTAGGAATTCATTTGAATGTATGTTGTCATATGATTATGTGGTGTATATGCATGAATTTGTGATGAATATTATGTGCTGAACTTCTGATTTTGTCTGTCACCTTGATGTTGTTATTGTTGTTGAATGTGAACATTACAGAGTTGATTTAGATTTAGATTGGAGGACGAATTTAGACCAGAATCTGAGTTAGTAATGTTAAGAGAAAGATGTAGGATGAGTAATAGAACATGAAATTGATGTAGAACTAGTTTTAGGACTGTTTTAGAGTAAAATAGTGAAGATCCCGTAGCAGAACTCAGACTGGTGTGGAGAAAACAGGTTTGCGTAATAGATCTGGCGTTACGCGTATTGGGGAAGGTGTTACGCGTAAGGCTAGGCAGGATTGGAGGCATTACGCGTACGGGGAGGCCACAAGGAGGTTTTGGCACGACCCTCTGCCCATACGCGTAAGGATACGCGTATGGTGGCTTGGCAATACGCGTATGGAGTAGCTATATGTGTATCCAGAGCTGGGAAAAGGAATTTGTGAAGGAAAATAACTCTCTGCCCATACGCGTATGAGGTCGGGCAATACGCGTATGGCAGGGCGAGGCAGGAGGCCTTACGCGTCTGGTACGCTTAGGAATGGGCGAGGGAGCTGGGCAATACGCGTATGGCCCAGGGAAATACGCGTATGACCAGCGAGTGTGCAGAATTTTACCGTTTCGCGATTTCTTTCCCGTTTTCGCGTCGGAATCGGTTTCTTTTGGTTTGAGAGGTTGGGAATAGATGTCAGAAGTTAAGAAGTATAGAGTTGGTGACGATTATAATTATTTTAATAATTTTAGTGAATTAATTGGTATTTAACAAATTAAGGTGACTTGTGAGGATTTCTTGATTATGGTGCAAATGATGGTGATTGTGTATTTTTCATGTGATCAGTAGGATCGTGCAGATGTATGAATGTCGTCATACATGTTTTTTATTTATGCATTTGAATTGTCATGCATTCATGGTGTTGGTGGGATGAATCATTGCTCAGGAAGAGTGTATGTGATTCATTCGAACTCCCTAGAGGAGTGTGGTGGGATAAATCATTGCCAAGTAGGGGTGTATGTGATTTATCCGGGTTCGATTGAATGAACCATGGTGATGTTGGTACCACATGCATTGTGTCTGTGTCGAGTCGCATTGCATTATTACTTTGTTGATTGATTGGTGAATGAATGTGACAGTAGGTCGTGACTGTATGTTTGTATGATGTATGTGAATAACTACCTTCTAATATGTATTATTCACCGTTTAATATTGAATGTAGTTCTCACCCCTTTGTTGTTGTTGTGTCTGTGCTTCTTCGGAAGTACAGATAACCCAGGTACTTAGGTTGCTTGGAGTGCGTGTTGCTTGTTCGAGTCGTAGGAGTCGCTCTGATACGTAACACGGGAATTTTGGGGATTTTATTGATTGTCATTTTGTTTTGACTTTCGTTACGTATCTTTCATTTGTTTGAATTTATGGTGGACCACGAATTTAAGTGGAGTTTTTCGTAGTTGTTGGCATGTGGTCGTGAAGTGAATAAATAAACTATTTTCCGCTGTTTTATTTCATTTAATAAAAGTAGTTTGATGTTGGTTTTATGAATGTGGCATCCTACTTTATTTTTGGTGTAAAAACTCTGATTATTTCTTAGAAATTTGTGTATTTTTCATAAATGGGAAAGTGGGGTGTTACACTTTTCACAATTTTTGGGGATCATAACCCATTTTTGCACACAAGAACTTCATTTTCTCAGATTTCTTCACCAAAAGGTGATATTTTGCAAATAGAAGCTAGATTCGCATCCGAGTTCGATTCTTTGACGTGGATGCTCATTCATTTTCTTCCAAAACTTGTAAAGCAAGCTACCATGGTTATGGGTAGCTAATTTCCTTTGTTTCAAAGGTAGAGGTAGTCTACCATTAGCTTGTATGTATTTCTTTTGATTGACCTTGTATGTTAACAAGTGATGATTAATATATGATGAATATTTTTGTTCTAAATGATCCATTCTTGTTTTGTAAAACTCTAGACATAGATTTTGTGAAACTTGACCTAAAATATTCATTTATCGGTTTATAGATTGGAGAGATCGGTCTATGGTCGATAGTTGCTTTAAGTTGAACTTAAAGCTTACTATATTGGTTGTTATATGGAGAAATCGTGTAGCGATGAATACGGTATTTCTCACGACGCCGCTCTAGAGATAGGCAGTGTTTAGAGAATGCGCGACGATATTAATCGGATCCGACTTCACATGCAAGATTAAAAGAATACGTATAAGTTAGGGTAAATGAAAAATACTTTTGATATACTTTGTTAATCAAATTATTTAGAATTTATAAGGTTTGCTACGAAAAACGTGACAATTTTATGAACAAATCTTTGAAAACCCTTAATCTTGAAATGATAAACTGTTGAAAGGCAAGCATCAAAATGTCCTCAATCCATGTGGAGACGATAACAAACCCTCGCATTTTAACTATGATTCGAACATGTATGTGCCTTCATAATTTAGAGTCCACTTCCCACGTGAATGCTTGTGCATACGCAAGATCTTCTTGAGCACGAGATCACCTTCTTTGAATTCCCGAGGATTGACCTTCTTGTTAAACGCCCTCTTGAGTTGTTTCTAATACAGCTTCCCATGGTACATAGCGATCATATGCTTCTCATCGATAAGATTCAGTTGGTCAAATTTGTTTTGGATCCACCCAGCTTCCTCTAGCTTGGTCTTCATCAAGATTCACATTGAGGGAATCTCTACTTGGATAACGAGTACTGCTTCCATTCTGTATACAAAAGAGGATGGGGTTGCTCTTATTGAAGTGCGGACAGATGTCTGGTATCCATGCAGTGCAAAGTGTAGCATTTTGTGCCAATCCTTATAGGTTTTCACCATCTTCTGCAGGATTTTCTTGATGTTCTTATTGAATGCTTCATCTTTGTTCGATACGGTGAGGAGTTATGGTGCTCAACTTTCAAGCTCTCACATAACCCTATGATCTTCTTGTTGTTCAGGTTCGACCCGTTATAAGTGATGATCTTGCTAGGAATTCCATAGAGATAGATTATCTCATTTTTTATAAATTGGGAGATCACTTGCTTCGTAATATTTGTGTAGGAAGCGACTTCTACCCATTTGGTGAAGTAATCGATAGTGACCAGGATAAAGCGATGTTCATTGGAAGCTTTATGCTTAATGAGACCGATTATATTGATGCCCCACATTGAGAATGACCAAGGAGATGTCAAAATGTTCACCAGTGCAGACGACAAATGCACTTTGTCAACATAAATTTGACATTTATGGCACTTTTTGGCATAGTTGAAATAGTCAGATTCCATTGCCATCCAGTAATAACCAGCTCATATAATATTCTTTGTCATGGCTATGCCCATTGGAATGGGTTCCAAAAGATCATTCGTAGATTTCCTTGACCAACATGTCTACTTCGTGTCTATCCATGCATCTGAGCAAAACCTTGTTATGGTTTCTTTTGTAGAGCATGCCATTGCTCAGGAAGAATTTGGATACTAACTTTCTCAAAGTTTTTTAACCATGACTGAAGCATTCGCTGGATATTCCTGCTTTTGCAGATAGCATTTGATGTCATGAAACCAAAGTTTACCATCAGTTTCTTCTTCAACTGATTATTAATGCGTTGTCTCATCTTTTTGATCCATTTGGATTATCAGAGCTTCATTGTAGAATCTTACTAGATACATTGATGATAATGTAGATAAAGCGTCTGCCACTTGATTTTCCTCTCTTGGGATATGATGGAAAGTGTCGTACCCCAAATTTTGACCACTCTTCTTTTCCATTTTCAAGTAACTTAGGATTTAGATCACTAACACACCCTAGAGTCCGTATGAGTCATTTGGTCAAATTCAATGACCTAAAAAGTCAAAGAGGGACCATTTTGACTCTTTAGGAGTTTTAATCTCATCGTAGTTTAGTTGCTTTTTTTTTTTTAACTTTTCAAGGTATAATTTTAATCTCAATTTAATATATATTTTCATTTAATTAACTAGTTAGGATAGTATATAATCATTTTAGAAAAATTTAGGACTAACCTATTAGAAGAATATTTAGCAGTCTTTTTTTTAGTGGCTATTATTAGTCGTTAGAAATTAATTAGGATTAATCAGTGGCATTTCATTTCAACTAAATACAATAGCCCATTTGGTAGGGACCTAATGATAAGGACATACAAGCATAAAGGCATCAGTTCAAATCTCACCTTCCTCACTTTTGGTGTTTGTTTCTATCTTATTTGTTTCTAACTTTTCTATTTATTTTTAAATCTTAAAAATCACAAAAATATCATTTTTTTATCATTTAAATTTAATTTTCGTATTTATTTTCTAGGCATTTTTAAAAAATATTATTTTTCACTTTTTTCCATATCATTAATAAAAATATCCAAAAAATCATAAAATAAAAAATATTGAAAAAAAGATTTTGTTCTTTTTAGAAAGAATCAATATGATTGATACAAAAAAGTCACGAAATCAAAATCAATTAAAATTGATTTTTGGGCCTTTGATTATTTTTATCGATCAAATTGATTTCTTCCTTTTTAATTAACCCTATTTTTCCCTATAAATATAATATTTTCTTCTCATAATTTTCCAGACTCTGACATTCACAATTACATAGAGAGTTTCACACACACACAAAGTCTCAAAACTTTTCAAGAGTCTCCAAAATTTTTAGAGTTTTTTATTTTACTTTAATTTATTTTTTACCATATGATGATTTTTCTGATGGTTTTTTCCTTTTTTTTCCGTAAAAATTTATTCATTATAAAATTTTTATTCATCCATTAACCGCACTTACACATACATATATTACACCATTTTTGCATCAAGAATGTCTTTATTATAGATTGAAGGGTTAAATACACTTCACCCCCTGCCAATATAGCGAGTTTTGGTTTTACACCCCTGAAGTATTTTTTTTTTTTTGAACGCCTCCTTACCAAATCAAGATTCTATTTTCACTCCCCCTGTGCTGACAGGACAGGGGGAATCTGCACATGTGGCGAAGGAATCTGCCATGTGGCATTTGCTTGCTGGATAATTATTTTTTTATTTTTTTTTATTTTTTTTTTATTTTTTTTTAGTTTTTTAAATACTTTTTTTATATTTTTTTATATATTTTTATTTTTTATTTTAATTTTTTATTTTTTTTTCGAATTTTTTTTAAATTTAAAAAATTTTAAAAAAAATTTAACAAAAAGTAAAAAAAGTAAAATAAAAAAATTTAAAAAAATTAAAAAAATAAAAAAAATAATAATAAAAAATAATAAAAAAATAATTATTCAGTCAGCAAATGCCACGTGGCAGGTTCCTTCGCCACATGTGCAGATTCCCCCTGTCCAGTCAGCACAGGGGGAGTGAAAATAGAATCTTGATTTGGTGAGGAGGCGTTCAAAAAAAAAAATACTTCAGGGGGCAAAACCAAAACTCGCTATATTGGCAGAGGGTGAAGTATATTTAACCCTAAATTAAATCATTGAACATAAGATTATTAAGAACTTTTCTTTATGGCCATCTTTCTTCACTTAAGCTCATATTTTCCAATCCCAATTTCAATTACATGCTTTCACGGAAAAATATCAAATACATCAACATAATCACAAACTTACTTCAAAATTTGAACAACAACAAGAAACATCTTTCAAACATCAATATTCAACAATTTTCAAAACAATTCACACAAATTAATTGATAAGGTTCTCTTCTACACAATAATAACAGTAAGAAAATGGAGGGAGTGAGAATAAGATCAAGAAAGAAGAAAGGAATTGCCTCCGGGATTTCTTCTCTGACCGCCGTGACTTCGTGTCTTCGACACGCCGCGCCCCCCGCGCGTCCAGCCGTTGGCGAAAAGCCCCTCCACAACACCAGATCCGCAGTGCAGCTGCACCCTCAACAATGGTAAGATTTGTTGTCATTTGTTGTGTTCATCATTATATGTATGCTTGTGATTGCTATTGGTAGAGAAAGTGAAAGTTTTATGGAAAGGAAAAGTCAAGCGAAAGAGATCGAGGAAGGAAAGAAAGGAATTTTTTCCCCTATTTTTCTTTCTTTATCGTAACAGAAGGTGAGTAGAGGAGAGAAATAATTTTGTTTGTTCTTGGGTAAAATTTTAATTAGGATTTAGAAATAGGGTTTTTGGGTTTTTTAATTAATTAAATTAATAACTTAATTTAATTATTTAATTAGGTATTAATTGGGGTTTAGAAATAGGGTTTTTGGGTTTTTTAATTAATTAAATTAATAACTTAATTTAATTATTTAATTAGATATTAATTGGGGTTTAAAAATAGGGTTTAAGGTTTTTTTTAATTAATTAAATTAACAACTTAATTTAATTACTTAATTAGGATTTATATTTTAATTAGGGTTTAGAAATAGGATGTTGGGGGTATTAGTATTAGGATAAATATTCAAGTGTTATTTTATTTTATGTCTTTAATTTTTGGTTGTTTTCATAATTAATACTTTTGTATATTTAAAATCATTGGGCTATTTTCTTTTTAAAATAGGGGTTTAATTTTATTTAGGAATTTTTGGGTTAATTGTGGGGTTGGGCTTAAATTTATATTTTATATATTTAACATACTTGGTTTATTCTTTTAAAGAAAATAGGAATTAAACTTTATTTAGGAACTTTATTTAGGGTTTTAAGGATAATCTTGGGTTTGGTTTTCAATTTACTTTTTATATATATATTTAAAATGTTTGGTTTATTCTTTTAGGAAAATAGGAATTAAAATTCTGTTATTTTAGGATTATATTGAATTTAAAAATCATTTTTTAAAGTCGAATAATTTGGGGATTAATTTTGCTATATTTCTTAGCATAAATGGCATTTTGGGTTTTATTAAATTCTATGGAATTTGAGGATTTTATTGTTTTATTATAAGGGATATAAAGGGATTTAAAGGATCTAAGGGGTTTGAGGGATTTAAGGGATATTATTAGAGACTTAAGGGATATAAATGATTTATGGGATTTAAAGGATTTAAAGGATTGGGAGCTAAGGGATATTATTAAGAACTTAAGGAATATAATATGATTCTTTTAAGGATTTAAAACTTGGGATAAAACTCTTTGTCTGAGAGCCTAAATAAGGGATGAGATTTAGGGATAACACTCTTAGGTTCCAAGAGTATGAATATAGGCCAAGGGATAAGGGATTAAGGGATAGAACTCTCCATCCGAGAGTATAAACAAGGGATAAGGGATTTTGGGATAAAGCTCCCCATCCGAGAGTATAAACAAGGGATAAGGGATAAGGGATAAAACTCTCCATCCGAGAGTATAAACAATGGATAAGGGATTTAAGGGATAAAACTCCTTGTCTAGGAGTATAAATAATAGATTAAGGGATAGAACTCCTTGTCTAGGAGTATAAATAACAGATTAAGGGATAAAACTCATTGTCTAGGAGTATAAATAATAGATTAAGGGATAGAACTCCTTATCTGGGAGTATAAATAATATATTTAAGGGATAGAACTCTTTATCCAAGAGTATAAATAGTGGATTGGGTTTGGGATTAGGGATAGGAATAGGATTAGGGGTAGGAATAGGGGAGGTGAACTACGGTTGCTCTGATCCTTCAAGATTGAAGGTACGTAGGCATAGGGTTGTAAACCCTAACGAGTACAATTATAAAAAACTTAGGATTCTTTTTTTGTAAATAAATAAGTAGAAAGACGACAAACAAACATACCCTAGAACTTAAGGAGGATCCCATTGAGTACAATGGAGGTGAGGGGTGCCTAACACTTTCCCCTCACTTAACTGACTCCCGAACCTTAGGAATCTCTGCCCTTAGGATTAGGATTTTAGGTTTATCATTATTTTCCTTAAAAAATATGATGGCGACTCGAAAATTTGTAGCCGGCCGCGACGGAAAGTAATTTCATTAAAGTACTCCATCAATTCAACAACATAACACGATATGGGATCAACTTAGGATAACGGGTTTCCCGTTCTCCATTCACTTGATAAATTACCAAGGCTGAATCTCCATATACCTCAAGGATTTTGATTATGAGATTAATAGTAGCTTTGATACCTAAAATACATGCCTCATACTCAGCCACATTGTTTGTACAATCAAAGCATAATCTCACCGTAAAGGGCGTATAGCCACCTCTTGAGGAAATTAGAACATCTCTAACACCATGCCCTAGGGAATTTGACACACCTTTGAACGCGAGCTTCCATCGAGCTTCTGGTTCGGGTCTTTCATCATTGCCTACGACTTTCTCATAATTCAAAGCCATAATATCTTCATCCGGGAAATCAAACCTCATGGGTTTATAATCTTCCACGGGTTGATGTTGTAACACCCTTTTCTACCGCACCTATAACACGGCAAAATACACACATTATCAGAGTAAAAATCACCTCAGAAGGGTGCACATTTTCTCAATAAACTCAAAATAAAACTTTTTCTCCGTAAACAATGGGTTTTCCTCAGAATATTCAAAAGCCATCAAATTAGCAGCGGAACCACCATAACCACAATAATCCAAAATAAAAAGGGTTTCCAAATAAAAATCATAATCATTCAAAATAACAACTCAACATGGTTCGACTCAACGACCCCAACCCGGTGTTACAATATCAGAGCAAGACCCTCTACATCGACCAAAAGCAAAATAAACTCCAAAAGTCCTCGAAGGCATCCACAACTAAGCCTAATCACCTGCACGCTACCCACGTGGAGGCAACATTGAAACAGGCAGGGTGAGTAATCACAATTCATTATAATCAATATAAAAATAGGATATGCATAAATAACGTCATCATCATATACAACATCTTCAGGATCATCACAAGGAAAACATCACAATCATGTTATCATAAATCACATCAATGCCAAATAAATGCGATGCACGACAAGACTCATGCATGTGGTACCAATCGTCACAGTCGATGGACACTTAGGCCATCACCCTCCAAAGATCTCCGTCATTAGGATCGATTCCACACAAGAACCGGAGCACGTCAAAAACCACCTCACATCCACACAATGGGATGTAAGCCTCAATAGACCGAAGTCTAACTCACTGAAATGCTATGAGTGCATGGTACACAGCGTCATAATCATCATCATCAATAAAAGTCATTACGTGCATCATCATCCATCAAAATTTCATGTTAATCATGTCATCAATTATTCATCAAAACATCACGAAATCATCATCTCATAGTCATCAATAACATCATGGTAAATCATCATAAAAATCACAACATCAAAACATCAAGACAGCACACGAATCATAAAATAATTCGCGAACAACAGTCGTTCGCTACCAAGTTCGCCGTGCGAACTTATTCGTTGGGATGCTCGCTTTGCGAGCTTCCAGCGAATCCTAGAATCCCAAACAAAACCAGAAAAACCCCCATTTTTTCTCTCTCACGCTTTAGCCTGCTTCTGCTCGCCTTGCGAAGTCACTTGCCGGGAAGCTCGCCGTGCGAGTCTGGGGCGAGTGTTCGCTTTGCGAAGGAACCATTCGCTTTGCGAACCTGCAATTTCCTACAATCGCTGCTACGCATCAGTAGCATATCAGACCCAAAATTCTTACGATTTCAACCTCATTTACCCTAAAAACTTCCCCAAAACATTCCTAAGGTATTACGGCAATCAAAGGCACAAAACTTACGACTATTAGGTCGATTAATTATACTATCTTGACCTCAAAATCACCTAAACCTTCATAAACCCAAAGATTCTCAAAAACCCCATAAATCCCTTTCTCTACAAGATCCAACATATCATCAACAGAAGGTTTAGCCTCGAAGGCCTACTTTTATCCGATTCAATTCAACCCTTAATAATCAATCCACAAAAATGCCCTAAAGCACCAATTTAATCGAAAACCCACAAACCCATATAAACCTCAAAATCAGCTTTAAACACATCGAATTCCTATATTGAAAACAATGAAAGGCAATACTCCCCATACCTTAGATTGTCAATTCCAAGGTTTTTTTCTTGAGTTCTCGGAAACCTTCTCGAATCCTAACCTTTTCCCTTTTTCCTCAGAGCTCTCGCCTTTTCCACGGTCTAACAAAATGAATCCTATTCTCAAATTCTCATTGTTGTTAAACCTTTGGGCTTCTAAAATGGGCTTTCCCAATAATACCCTCACTAATCCTCCTCAAAAGTCCATCTTACCCTTAATTCCTCTAATATTATTTAAATTAATTATAATACTAATATATACTATATTATATACTATTATTTAATTAAATAACCAAAACTCCACAAAATGCCAACGTCAACGCAAACCACCAAAATTCACCGAAAATTCACGAATATTATATTTAAATAAATTAAATAAATATTCTAACAAAATTGGGGTGTTACAGATGTGCGAGATTTTCTGACAACACACTAACTTTAATAGCCTTTTGTGTGACGTACTTGATGTCATACTCAGACAATAACATTTACCAACGAGCAATTCTTCCCGTTAAGACACGCTTCTTGAAGATGTACTTAATTGGATCCATTTTGAAAATCATTAAAGTAGTATGACAAATCATATATTGACTTGGACGACGAGCGGTCACTGCTAGAGCACATCAAGTTTTTTCTAAAAGTGAATATCTGGTTTCACAATCAGTAAACTTTTTGCACGAGTAGTAGATAACATGTTCTTTTCTGCCGGTTTCGTCGTGTTGCCCCCAACACACATCCCATTGATCTTTCAAGCACTATTAGATACATGACATATCGTAGATATTATTTACGATTTTATTTGTGATTTTGACATATTTTCTCTCACAAAGAAATATGATTTTTATGTATATTTTTACATTTTAAAGTTGAACAATATTACCTCTTCCATTAATAAAAATTGTATCACTTTTTTATCTATTTTTAATCATCTAAAGAAAAAGTAAAAAAAATTCTTAGTTTTTTAATTTTCAAAATTTATAAATAGAATTAGATAAACATACTACTTTATTATTTTGAAAATTTAAAAATATAAAAACGATTTTACCAAACTAAATACAAGATTTAAGTTAACAAATTATATGTTTATCAATTAATGATTATCTGATCATATCTATAAATTTTGAAGAGCAAATAAAGGTAAGATGCAACAACTGGGAATACAATTTCTAGATGCCAATTGCTTAAAAATAGCCGGTTTATTTTGTAGCTGTGATTGAGTCTTTTGACCCGTGATTGTGTTGTAGACTAATCATAATCCAGTGTGATAATAACCACACCTGTTAATCAAAATGTTACTGCTGTTGTGATGAGGTTCATAATTTAGAACAATAATATAACGTTTAACAAAATATTATAAAAGCAAATGTAGTTATTTATTCATACATAACTGAAAGACTGTGCAAGCCATACAAACACTTTATAAAGTTTGGTGAATTTCTTAACAACAGTACTTACTAGAATGAAATTAGGAAGACAATTCTTTAAAATCAAACATAAAACACTAAACATTAAATAACTTATAAAAAAACTCTAACTCATGATCCCATCTACAAGCTTCACACGATTCAATGTCATCATCTTCATCGTCAAATAATAACCATCTGCCTTTCTTCACTCTCCATCCTTTGCAGGTGTCCTTTGAATCACATAGAGAAGTTTGATTGCGCGTCAATACACCGTTATTTTTCCATAAAGAACTTGTAAAATATTGAACCTTTTTTCTTGAACTCATAATACATTTCGACATCCTCAAAGAACGCATATGCTCAAGTCCTTCTTTTCTTAATTCATAGTCTTTGGAACACAACAAGATCATACCATATATGTATGTCGCTTCCCTAAGGCCATTTTGAGCGGCCATTTTTAACCTATCAAGACCACCGATATTTCCATTAGGATAACTAAAGTATTGACAGAATCCTTCTCTAAACAAGCTTTCGGTATTTCCACTTTCCAAGCAACGCGTTAAAAATGATGACACTTTCTCATTTGGAAACCATTGGATCAATGGAAATTGATCCAAAGAGACTTTTTGTAACACATAACTTTCTTCTGCGACTTCAAGAAAATCTCGACAACATATTTTCATGCTGTGAAGATCAACAAAAGATTGAGAGGCTACACTTGCAATCATGTCAAATAACAAATCTCTTGGAAGTGATTGTATGGGAGATGTAGAAGATGCTGCATGTTGTTTTTTGTTGCTTTTTTTCTTGAATAATACACTTGGTGCCATTTGGATTTTCAAAAAATATTGATCAAAAGAGATTCTAACGTATGCTTTTTATACAGAAATATAAACTTTTTTGTTTTAAATGAATTCTACAAGATTTGATTTGGTGGATCCATCTAGAATTTAATTATATTAAGATAGTACTATATTAAAAAGGTATGTTGTTAGTACTCTTTAAATAGAATACTAAAACGAGATAAAAATATATCAGATATTTAAGGACAAAATTTTCTATAAATTATAAGATATTAAATCAATGTACTTGCATATACTTTGAATGGAAAAAAATAAAACTAATTAATAATTGATTTAGATAAAAAATTCTTTAGTTACATATTGTGTGTTAAATATTATTACTTATAAGAATATATGATATAGTATTAATTATATATATTCTGAATATAGAATATATAGTTTGTTTAATATTAGTAAAAGTATAGAATATAGAAATAACCAATTTGCAACAATAAATGCGGAAGAAGGGAGATTCATCCATTCCGTTAACAATAAATAACTTTAGGTAGTTTCATAGGAAAATTTCTTGCTCGCTTAGGTAGTTGTTCTAAAAAATAGTATTTATTGTCCAACGGCTGATAATGCATATAGTTAGATTTGGCAGCTAGAAAATTCAAAAGATTTTTCTGTCAAATCACTCTACAACCAGTTAGCTGCAGGGGGAAAAACCAGTCCTTGTTGGAAGATCCAATAACAACAACATTGGAGATATTGCGGAAAACTAACATTCCAATGAAGATTCCAATGAAGATTAAAGTCTTTGTGTGACGGTTATTCCTAAATAGACTCCCAACTCGTAAGAACCTCATTGATTTTGGAATAATAACTACAAGGCATAAAGAGGTATGTGTGTTATGTTTTAATGGGATTGAGGATTTACACCATCTGTTCTTCAAGTGTCATATAGTGAGATTGGTTTGGTTAAAGGTGTATAATTTGATTGGAATAGAGTGGATTAATGAAACCATTAGTTGGAACCATACTATGGTTTGGTTTTTAAGGTTGTGTGGGAGATGTAAACTGGAAAATGCTAATACAATATGGTTTGTAACATGCTGATGTATCTGGAAAACAAGAAACGACATATTTTTCAATGATGAGTTCTGGATAGTCGAGTCCATATTCCAATCTATCCTTGATTTGTCCTGGAGATGAATACCTTTGTTGTTGAATTATCGTGAGAATTGTAGCTTCTATGATTGGACTAAATTTCTTTTAGATTTCTTATAAGTTTTTTGGGTTGGGTTTGGAAGTTTAATATGTAAATTGTATTTGTAAAGTTGGCGTGGAGTTCCTCTTAAACTCCTTAATACAAAATTTGCTTATTAAAAAAAAACTCATAGGCTCGCGTAATGAATTTAAATTTCACCTAGTGAATATGACAATTCATAGATTTTTAAAAGTGATCCTAAAAGACACCAGCTCAATTTTTAAGCTAGAATTCCTTCTACAAAATTTGTTTATTATAAAAAACTAAAAATTTAAATATTTAAGCATTAAAAGTAAAAGATTAGATTGTCTCTAAAAATGTATGTTGTTTCTATAAGCAAGGGCGAACCATAAATGAGTTACTAGGGGTGCTAAAACTCAAAGGTACACAAGGGTAATCCAACAAAATGCACAGAAAATAAGATTACAAGAAATCTGGTGGGCATTTAAATTAATCATAAAATAAACATCTACTCTTAAAGTTGTTACCAAAAGCCAACCAACGCCATGAAAAAAGAGTAATTTTATCGAATAAGGCAACCTGATCGCCGACCGTATCATTGAATATAATTTGATTGCGATCCACCAAATGCAACAACAAGTTGTGAACCAAAACGAGCAAGCAAACTAGTTTGAACAAGAAGACGACAAATAGAGGAACCAAGCTAGAAGATGCTCAACGTAATTTGCCTCAGTGAAACCAACAATCCCCAACCAAGATCCAATTTTCTCCCAAACAAGCTTGATCCACGGACACAAAATGAATAAATGATGTGAGTCTTCAATGGCATTAAAGCAGAACACACAAACTAATTCATGATGGCTCGAAATGATATTTCTTAAAGCGAGGTTTGAGCGAGTAGCAAGTCTATCCAACAAAACTCTCCATCCAAAGATTTTTACCTTCAAAGAAATAATAGATTGCCATAATAATGAGAGAGATAACCTGAGTTTTTCTTCCAAAACAACCGAACCAGAGACTTTATGTAAGGAGTTGTAAGACGAAGCACCAAAAAGCGTTTGTCATGAGTCAAGGGCCAGAGGAAAGCATCAACAACACCTAAGTTAGTTTAATTTTAGATTGTAATGACATAAGATCGACTTGTTCAGAATTCAATATAAATTCAACGCTAACTATCGCGCCAAAATTATCACCAAGGTCACAGATCCAATTAGCTCTAGACCACCTTCCCATATCCGCAACCGACGCAAATTTGTTGGTAGTAGCAGCAAACAAACAAGGAAAAACCTGCAGCAGTTGGTTACTGCCGAGCCAAATAGAAGACCAGAAGGAGGTCTGGCTTCCGTCTCTCAGCCTGCAATGTAGATTGCGAGAAAAAACACCAATTTCCAATGGGCAAGCAATGACCAACAAATCTTTCCACTATAAGGATTCAAGGCGCGAGATTCTCGTAACATCATTGAACAAAATAATATGGCAGATATTCCCGTAGCGAGCTTCCAAAATTCCAAGCCAAGAAGCATCAAGATCGTTAATGCATCTCCATAGCCATTTGGATAGAAGCACTTTATTGAATAACGCAATATTTTTAATGCCTAAACTGCCAAACCCTTTAGGTTTGCAGACAGAATTCCAGCTTATCCAAGAAATGCCATTTGATTCGACACAACCAGACCAAAGAAACTTTCTTTGGATAGAGATAATCTGTTGAATGATTTTTGCTGGAGCTTTAAAGAAGGAGAAATGGTATATTGGTAAGTTCGTCAATACCGAGTTGATGAGAGAAACCCTTCCCCCAATAAAGAGAAATCTCCCTCTCCAAGTTGAAAGTCGATTCTTGAAGGAAGAGATAACTGGTTGCCAAAACGAAATGCGTCTATGGTTTCCACCAATAGTGAGACAAAGGAATTTGAAAGGTATGATTTCCTTTTTGTAAGCCGAAAAATGTACCGCTGCCACCAAGAGGGAATCATTCACATGTACACCATATAACTTACTTTTGCGGGAATTGATTTGCAGGCTAGATACCAATTCGAAACCGCGAAGGACTGTCTTGATACCCCACAGGTTAGACAAGGAACCGTCGCAAACCAAAATAGTATCGTCGGCGAATTGCAGCAAGTTAACGAAAATATTATCGTTGAAACAAAATTCCTTTAGTATGCACAATGAAGTAGCCTTTCTAACCAAAGATGCAAGTCCTTCCACAACTAAAGAGAACAAGAAAGGGGACAGCGGGTCCCCCCGTTGCAAGTCCATTGAAACCTTCAAATCACGAATTGTTCTGCCATTAAAGAGTATGGACATATGACTGTTGAATACTCCTCTAGCATCCAACGCATCCAAGATGAGCCAAACCCCATAGCTTGAAGAACTTGCTATAAAAAGTTCCAATCAACACAGTCGAACGCCTTTGCAAAAATCAATCTTGAACACCAGAAAACATGATTTGTTTTGGTTTACATAGTCAATTATTTCATTAGCGACAATCACACCATTCAGTATATGTCTACCAATGATAAAGCCCGTCTGTGACTTAGAAATAAGCTTGCCAATATACATACTCAAACGACCAGCTAGAATTTTTTATATGATCTTATGAATGGATCCAATAAGACATATAGGCCTAAAGTCCTCAAATCCCTGCGGATTGTCGATCTTTGGTATTAAGGCGATGAAGGATGATACCAAGGCTTTCGGAAGAGTAGCAATCAAATGAAACTCCCTGATGCAATTAAAAACATCGGCCCCCAGAACATCCCAACAAGACTTTAAGAAATCAAAGTTAAAGCCATCAGATTCCAGACTTTTGTTACCGTCGCAATTGAAGACAGCACAACGAATCTCCTCATCACCAAAAGGTTCTTCCAAATACGAACTTTCAATAGACGAAAGTTTGGACAAGTCATCAAAATTCATTATAGGGCAAGGCATAGCAGGCTTCGAGAACATAATAGTAAAATATTCCTTAGATGCATTTTTTATAGAGTTAACGTCATCAAAGATAACGTTACCTGATTTTAAAGCAGTAATAGCATTGCGTCTGGATCTGCATTTCAGTAGAAAGTGGAAGAATTTTGTGTTTAAGTCGCCTTCACGTAACCATTTTGTTCTCGCCTTTTGCATAATCATGCTTTCCTTCACCAATGAGTAGTTCCAAAAAGCTTCTTGAGCAGTAGCCTTAATGCTAAGATCCCTGTCAGAAATAGCAGCCCCAGACCAAGCTACATCATCTTCAATTTTGTCAATGATAAATAAATAACAAATAATTTTTTAACATATGACAAATTAAATAAGTGTCTCGTATTTGCCGATGCATTAGTCTATGTATTGATAAAAGAAATATAAGTCTTATGTTTTTTATATTAATCAATAATAAATATTAATCGCACATTATTTTATATATCAATTTATAAATGTTTGTTTTATTATACTCTTCAATTATGAATATTTTCCCACTTGAACTATACGTCAATAAAAGAAATTATTTCATATTTCTTTTACAATTATTGATGAAAAAGATTTGTATTTTATTTATTTTATATTAATTAATAATTAATATTTTTATTATGATCAAATTAGATATACATAATCAAAATATGTTAACTATTATAAAAATAATATTTTATTTGTTTTGTATTTTATTTTTATGGATTGAATCAAACAAATGTGAGTGATTTTTTTTTTAAAACAGAAAGCTATATTAATTATTATTTTGGATTATTAGCGAATGTAATTCATTTTACAATGTTATATTGAAAAATTACTCATCAAAAATGTAATTGGCAGAGTCCTTTTTTAAACAAGTTTTCGATATTTCCGCTTTCCATACAACACATTAAAAAAGATAACGTTTTCTTCAAGAAAACCATTGGATCAATGGAAATTGATTTAAGGTAACTTTTTGTAACACATAGCTTTCTTCTACATTTTCAATCATGTCAAATAATAAATCTTTTGAGAAGAAGAAGATGTGCATGTTGTTTCTTGTTGCTTTTTTTCCTAAATGATAATTGGGGTGCCATTTGAGTTTTTAGGAATATAGAATTCTTGGAATCAATTTGAGTTTTTTTTTTCTCTCTAAAAAGTTGATCAAAAGAAATTCAAACTGGTGCCTTTTATAAACAAATCTAAATTTAAATGATATAATTTGGTGAATCCATATAGATTTTAATCAATAAAATGTAGTGCTATGTTAAAAAGTTATGTTATTAGTACTCTTTAAATATAATACTAAAAAGAGACAAAAAAATAATATCAATTATTTAATGACAAAATTTTCTTTAAATTATAAGATATTAAATCAATGTGCCTATATTTCACATATTTAAGGATAAAATTAATCGAATGTTGTAAATTTTAACGACTATATTTCATTAAACACATTTTAGGTCTAATTAAAGTTAGGTATAATTTAGAAACACATCTTCTGGCTCGTGGCTTGGATAAGAAATTAGACAATTTCTTAATACACCTTCCAAGTTTCTTATACACCACGTGAAATTTTGTTTTTGCCCCCTGATTCCGGATGTGCACATCCGAACGCACCGTTTTTTAAAAAACGCTGATGTATTCCGGATGTGCACATCCGGAAACATAGTATAGCTTTAAATTCCGGAACTGCAGATCCGGAAAATAGCATAACTTTATTTATTTGTTTTTTAATCAATTTTGTCGGTTGGTCGCATACATTAATATATCATCGCAAGTGAATATACATTCGAATGAGGGGAGCGAGAAGGAATTAGGTTTCCCGTTCATAGAAAACTTTGTTCTTCGTATCTCTTCAATAGAAAACTTTGTTCTTCGTATCTCTTTAGTGTAACCACTGCTCCTGTTATCTTTCCTTGTTGATCGTCCAACACTACAGATGGATTCAATATATTTCGGAGATAAACCCTTTTCGTTATTGAAAATAAGTAATGTGGCTGGTGCACCAGTAGCAGTAATGTCATCAGAAGTTATAACAAACTCTAGGGTTGGAGTCTCTCCGTCAATATAATGGTTGTCTTTGGCGTTCTGATAAAGTTAACAATAGATTTACGGTCATGAATATAAACAACTATCATTTAACATCATGAAGATCTTGAGTCAATGGATTAGGTTTCCCGCCAATACAAAACTTTGTTCTTCGTATCTCCTATTACCACTTGCAGAACCAGAATCAGAATTTTCTACTTCACTTATGTATTATCGAACGCAGAAAACTAGCAAGTGTATATAATAAGCAGGAAGGAACTGTATCATTAATATACAAGTTATAATATATACATATACATCAATAGACATCAGTAAGTGTGCATAATAAGCTAGCAAGTGGGCATAATAAGCATAATAAACAAGTTCTAATATATACATATACATCAATATACATCACTATGTATCATTTAAAAAAAACCAACGCGAACCTGTAAAATATAATCCTTTTAGGTTTAAACCCGGTTGATTTATAGAAAGCCACACGTCACTCCCTGAATTATTCTATCATGAGGAATAAACAAATCTAACAAAATTATCTTATCATTCCAGCGGTAATAGGAGTACCATTGATTCTACAAGTGGTAGTAGGAGTACCACCAACTTTGTGTCGACTCTGGTAATAGAAGTAATGTTTTACTGTTGATCGTTATTCTTTTAAAATACATATTATTATTTTTTAAAATAAATATACCTTTTTAAGTTTCAGCCATTTTTCTGGATGTACACATCCGGAAAACGCGTAATTGTCATTCCGGATTTGCACATCCGAAATAAGACAACGTTTTAAAAAAAACGGTGCGTCCGAATGTGCACATCCGAAACGGGGGGGCAAAAAAATAATTTCACGTGATGTATAAGAAACTTGGGTGGTGTATTAAGAAATGGTCAAGAAATTATATTGTCTTAATATGTATGGAAGAAAATAGTAATAATACTTTTATATATGAATGAAAATAACAATAATAATTTTATATATGGAAGAAAATAATAATAATAATTGTATATATGGAAGAAAATATGTTACTTTTATATATGGAAGAAAATAATAATAATACTTTTATATATGGATGAAAACAATAATAATAATACTTTTATAAATGAAAGAAAATAATAATATTTTTAGTTATATCATTTGGTATGATGCATAATTGGTGGAGTTGTATATCATTAATTTATTATCTAAATTATTTATTCTTTTCAAATTTAATCATTAAATTAAAATAAACATAATAAATATTCTTTAAGTTATACGAAATATATCAATTCGTCACTTTGAGCTTCTAACATCGCTATATAAATTTAAGAAAATTAACTAGCATAAAATAATCATTATACTCGTTTCTTCTTTTGAGTTTTTACCACCATATATTAAAATAAATTTTTGACGTCCACCTTATAATATACCATTTCTATAATATTACCAACCTTTTAATATTAACCTCATAAATTTTGTTAAATGTCTTTTTTATAAAAAAATAAAATAAATTTTTATAGATTTTTTCATCCACTTTAAAAGTAATAATTTGTTTTTCTTTTCAACTTTCTTTTTTTATGTCAACTTTATTGTTTTTTAAATGGATAATTTATTAAATTGTTAAAATAATATATATATATATATATATATATATATATATATATATATATATATATATATATATATATATATATATATATATATATATATATATATATAATTCTATTTATTTTTAATTTTATTCTATTTATTTTTTCGTATTATTTTTAATTTTTCAAATTGTCATTTTAAAAATTATTTTAATTGGGCCTAGATCAAATAGACCCAAACCCAATGCTAGCACCAGTAGGAGCCCAATAGTTAATGAAGTGATAAATCTTGTGTAAAACTTATTTATAAACACTTGTATTTCTACATTATATTTCGATGTGGGACTTGCCTCTCCTTTTTTTCAGAACATACAACCTTCATTGCAGCATACCCTCTCTTCTTATACACTAACAGTCTTGCCAACAACTCACAGCACGCACATGTTTTTATTGTTTAAGAGTATCATACTATTACAAATTATCACATCAACCCAAAATAATCAACAAAGCATAATCCAAACTTAATTGCAATTTCCAAACATGTTAAGGAAGCATGTTGTTAAGGTTTGAGTTTCTGTATTCATACCTGTACAAAGGAAGCATTTCCAAACTTAACTGCAATTTATATTCAATCCTCTCAGCACATTTCAGGTTTGAGTTTCTATATTCATTCCCCTGTTCTTGTTAGCAAACATGTTGTTAAGTTTTGTTTGAGAAAATGATAGAACTTGCTTCTAGGTTATGTGACTCTGTGCATGTTCTATATTATTGATTTATATTACTTTGCATGTGGGTCATGAACTTCAAAAAGTTTGAAAGTTGAGTTTGTTTACGTTAGAGTTGAATTGAAATAGAATGAAACCTTGTGAAATCTTAAACTTTGGCTTGAACAATGGTGTAGTTGGTGTTGTTACTTGATACTCATTGTATACCATGATTAGAAATGACTGAATGTAGAAAATTGGCTCTGTAATTGGTTTTCTCTCAAGCATGCAGAACCTGCAAATTTGAAAATTCGCAGAGTTCGCCTTGAGTTTGTAAAGCGAACCTAGAGCGAAAGTTCGTTGGGTTTCGCTAGGCGAGCTTTTGGCGAACATGACAGAAATTTTAAAATTTTTGTTATGCTGGGATTCTTGTTCTGACTCTTTGTGCATTGCTTTCTCACTAATATATCTTGTGTTTGGCTTGCTGGTTTTGTTTGGTGAATGTGCAGATGGCACCTCCTAAGGCAACTCCTTCCAAGAAAAGAAAGGTTGGAAGCACATCCCTTCCGCAGCCAATCCAATATGATTCTGAAAGGTTCAAGGGAGCTAAGGAATTTGCTCGATATGTTGCTCTCGAGAAGAGGAACATTTTGCTAGAGAAGAGGTTTAACCTCAATCCTCAAGGTTCCAACCAGGCGGGTAGCGAGAATCCTACATTCCAAAAAGTGGGACAGATTGATCACACCTTGTGACAGTTTTAAAGTAGAGCTCGTAAGGGAGTTTTATGCTAATACCCTTCCAGATGACAACGAGGTGTTTTCTTGGACCACTATGGTGTATGGTAGAGAGGTGAAATTTGATCGGGATACCATTAATCATGTTTTAGGTAAACCTCTCACCTTGGGGAAAGATGAAATTGATGAGTATCACAGGACCTTAAGACTGCATAGAGACATAGAGGCCACATCTAGTGCATTATTGTTAGAGGGTAAATCGGTGGAATTGAACCCATCTGGGGTTCCTAGAAGATACCACAAGGAGGACATGTGACCGTTAGCTCAACTGGCACTTCTCTCGGTGTTAACTAACATCATGACAAAGTCACATACCTCCACTGCGCCCATTCCGGTTGCACACTTGGTTCATAGTATTTTGATTAACACTAAGATTGATGTTGCTAGGATCATAGATGATGAGATGCGTGTTGTTGTTGAGAGTGAAATTAGATCAGAGTCACGGAAAAATTTCCCCTTGGTATTTCCATGTCTTATAATGGTTTTATGTATGCATACGAGGGTGAAAGTACCCTCCCTTCATCAGGTGATGATCCCGGATGCTATCAATGATAATTATATGGATAAGTTTTGTAGGCCGAAGGGAATGAGAGGAGGAAAAGCCTCTAGTGCTAGTGTTGATGTTGGTACAGGTTCAGGAGCTGGTGATGCTTCGGGTTCTGGAGTTGCAGGCTCTCAGGGCTTTGACCTGTTCCAAAGGGAGATCTGTAACTACAACTGGGAGTGGATGGCGGCAACTCAGTGCACCATGATTGATATCCATGATTCTATATAGGTATTACAGCTGCAGTGCAGAGAGCCCTCTGTGGAGCATTCTATGATGACTAGGGAGCAGTTCCTAGCTCATGTTGCTTGGCCTGAGGCCATGCCACATTTTAGAGAGGGGCAGTGTAGCTATTTCTGAGGATGCTGAGGAGACCGAAGATGATGATGAGGCTGGTTCTGATGAGGTTTCTGGTTCTGGAGAGGAGGTTGATCTAGAGGAGGAGACCGAGTCCGATGAGGACTAGTTTATTTTTGTTGTTGACATTTTGAGCATGATCTTAGGAAACTTCCTTTGGCTCTACAAAGTGAAGTTTTCTGTTAGCTTAGATCATTGATATTTATGTTTATGTTTATTGTATTCCCTTTTGATGTACAATATCCACTTGGTGGATTATTATGGATTATGTTGTTTGTATCTACCACTTTTAGGTACAAGTACTTTTCTTGGTGTTTTTACACCATTAACATTTTAATGTTATTTTCAGTTGAATTCTTCAGTTCACAAATGTTCAACTTTCGTTTTCTTTTATTATGTTGTTTAAGAGTTGAATTCTTCAGTTTACGAATGTTCAACTCTTGTAGTTTCTAATGTTGATATGCTTTCTTTGAATTTAATGTTTCCCTTTGTGGTGTTGAAATATGAGAACTTCTAGATTGGTTGCTATTTGCTAAAAGTATCCAATGAAGATTCTCTTAAGTTTGGATGGTGATGATAATATTTGATCATGTAAATGTTGGAAAGGTACATGGTTACCTATTTCTAGGATGTTAGAATGTTTAAGAATTTCTTTTCTTTGTGCAAATGTAATCATGTTTCATTTTTTCAACTTTGTTTGAATGCTTGTATCACTTAGGTTCCAATAGCCACAAATTTTTGAGAAACCTCCATTGTTTACTAAATGCATAGGATGACTGATAAATCTTGTTGAATACATTTCATCCATGCTTAATCTTGTGATTATTTTGATTTTGCGGAAGCATTATATAAGATCAAGGCATTTGTTGATAATGAACACAACCATATCAAAAAGTAACTTACCCGTGAGTAGTGAGAATTTGCTAACCCCTTTGAGCTTAATAGTTTATATCCTAGTTTAGTGAAGAACTTGGTATTTGTAAATAATTTGAAAGATAGTTCATCATTGAATTGTGTAGGATTCTAAAAAAATTTTTTGAACCTTTTGAAATTGTGCTAAGTTGTCTTCCTTGCCTAAAAAACAAGGAACATTCACTTAAGGTTTGGTTGAAACCAAGTTGAGGAGAGTAAAAAGTAAAGTGGTAGGTTACTCAAAAATTTGAAAAAAAAAAATTCAAACATGCATTGAAAAAGAAAATTGTGAATATGAACGGTGAAAAAGAAAAAGAAAAAGCATGCTTGTTTGAATGAGAAAAAAATGAAATAGTGTGCAAAAAGGTGTTGGAAGGGTGAGCATTAGAGAAAAGAAAGTGTTGGATGAAGTTGTAATATGTACATAACCTTGTATAGTGAATGTTTCTTTTGCATTGGTAACTTTGAATCCATGGCCTTATAAATGTCCCTTTGTTGTGAACCTAACCAAGCTACAACCTTTAAAGACCTTAGTGATCTTCTTGCTTCCATAATTTCATTGATGATTGTTTATATGAATGTATGAATTAGTTTGTATTTGCATCATTTGTCAGGTGAGTGAAATTGCCTCGCGATTGCAAACGCGTTAATTTCTTCAATTCTTATTCGAAGAAGAGTTTTAGAGTGATTCGAGCATGAGAGTTTAGTTGTTACTTGAAGTATTGCATGATATTTGTTTAAGAACTAAATTCTTTTGCATTGTTTGATTCTAGGAAGTTGTAACCATTGCTTACGTGCATTTATTTGTTTATTTGAGCCATTAATCCATTCTTGGTTGAATTAAATGCTTGAGCAAATCCTCTTGTGTTCAATGAGAGGCATACTTTGCTTGAGGACAAGCAAAGATCTAGTTGGGGAGAGTTTGTTGAACGTCAAACTTGCTTTAAATTATCATTAATTATTGGCATTTTTCAACTCTTTTGTGTTGTTTTGTTGGATTTACTCCATGATAGCATGCTATTCTTCAATATTGTGAAAATACCTTTGGTTGCTTTGATTTGTGTGTTATTGTGTAGAAATTAGGCATTAAAACATCAAAGAACAAGACACAAGCAATTAGGTAAGGAAGAGAATGACTTCAGCATGTTCGTTGTGTGAACAACCTGCGAGATGTGCCAGCGAATGTTCGTTGTGCGAATTCATGGCGAAGTCCTAGCGAACCCTCTCAGTTGAGAGTCAGTAAGGAAAGGACATTGAGTTTGTTGGGCAAACTAGTAGCGAATGTTCGTTGTGGCGAGGTCCTAGTGAAGGCCCAGCGAACCATCCTAGACTAGAGTTAGTAGCTAAAGGACCATAAGTTCGCTGTGCAAACTTGTAACGAGGTAGTTTGCAGTGCGAAGAATTGCTCGCACAATGAACTTTAAATATTTCTCAAGGGCAGTTTAACTGTTCAGAGGCACATCATGTGCCTAAAAGTGAGTCCGTTGGGCGAAGAAAGGGTTCGCAGTGCGAACGTGATAGATCCAAAAAGTAGTATATAAGTACTTTTTGTAACACCCCAATTTAAATTATTTAATCGTCGTGTTTTATTTTAATTGTTGGCCTTGTTTAGGGTGTGTGTCTGAGTGCGTAGGGTGATATTGATATAATAGTGATGAGGTGGCAGTATGTCCATTAATAGTATTATGGAAATTATTTTTAGTTATTATTCCTACTAATATTATTCTTATTATTTTTAGTAATATTATTGTTTTTATTAAATTAAAAATCTAATGTGAATAATTAGATAATGGGCTGATATGAAATAATAAGGGTAGTTTAGTAATTAAAGGAAGATTAGTGAAAATTAGTGAGGGTTTAGTCATATCAGAATTTTGGAGAGAAAAAGAGGAAAACCAAGGAGGGGAAAAACAAAGGTGTGCTAGGGCTAACATCTCCATCAGATTTTCGCAGGAATTAATCAGGAATTCGAGGTAAGGGGGAGAACGGGTTTAATATTGGTGAATCAATCATGTGAGGGTAGTGGGGAGTCCTTAACCCCGTAGAAATTCGTTTGAATGTATGCTGTCATATGATTATATGGTGTATATGCATGAATCTGTGATGAATATTATGTGTTGAACTTCTGATTTTGTCTGTCACCTTGATGTTGTTATTGTCGTTGAATATGAACATTGCAGAGTTGATTTAGATTTAGATTGGAGGACGAATTTAGACTAGAATCTGAGTTAGTAATGTTAAGAGAAAGATGTAGGATGAGTAATAGAACATGAAATTGATGTAGAACTAGTTTTAGGACTGTTTTAGAGTGAAATAGTGAAGATCTCATTGCAGAACTCAGACTGGTGTGAAGAAAACAGGTTTGCGTAATAGATCTGGCGTTACGCGTATTGCGGAAGGTGTTACGCGTAAGGCTAGGCAGGATTAGAGGCATTACGCGTACGGGGAGGCCACAAGTAGGTTTTGGCACGGCCCTCTGCCCATACGCGTAAAGATACGCGTATGGTGGCTTGGCAATACGCGTATGGAGTAGCTATACGCGTATCCAGATCTGGGAAAGGAATTTGTGAAGGAAAATAACTCTCTGCCCATACGCGTATGAGGTCGGGCAATATGCGTATGGCAGGGCGAGGCAGGAGGCCTTACGCGTCTGGTACGCGTAGGAATGGGTGAGGGAGCTGGGCAATACGCGTATGGCCCAGGGCAATACGTGTATGACCAGCGAGTGTGCAGAATTTTACCGTTTCGCGATTTCTTTCCCGTTTTCCCGTCGGAATCGGTTTCTTTTGGTTTAAGAGGTTGGGAATCGATGTCAGAATTTAAGAAGTATAGAGTTGGTGACGAAAATAATTATTTTAATAATTTTAGTGAATTAATTGGTATTTAACAAATTAAGGTGACTTGTGGGGATTTCTTGATTATGGTGCAAATGATGGTGATTGTGTATTTTTCATGTGATCAGTAGGATCGTGCAGATGTATGAATGTCGCCATACATGTATATTATTTATGCATTTGAATTGTCATGCATTCATGGTGTTGGTGGGATTAATCATTGCTCAGGAGGAGTGTATGTGATTCATTCGAACTCCCTAGAGGAGTGTGGTGGGATAAATCATTGCCAAGTAGGGGTGTATATGATTTATCCGAGTTCGATTAAATGAACAATGGTGATGTTGGTACCACATGCATTGTGTCTGTGTCGAGTCGCATTGCATTATTACTTTGTTGATTGATTGGTGAATGAATGTGACAGTAGGTCGTGACTGTATGTTTGTATGATGTATGTGAGTAACTACCTTCTAATATGTATTATTCACCGTTTAATATTGAATGTAGTTCTCACCCCTTTGCTGTTGTTGTGTCTGTGCTTCTTCAGAAGTAGAGATAACCTAGGTACTTAGGTTGCTTGGAGTGCGTGTTGCTTGTTCGAGTCGTAGGAGTCGCTCTGATACGTAACACGGGAATTTTGGGGATTTTATTGATTGTCATTTTGTTTTGAATTTCGTTACGTATCTTTCATTTATTTGAATTTATGGTGGACCACGAATTTAAGTGGAGTTTTTCGTAGTTGTTGGCATGTGGTCGTGAAATGAATAAATAAACTATTTTCCGCTATTTTATTATATAATAAAAGGAGTTTGATGTTGGTTTTATGAATGTTGCATCCTACTTTATTTTTGGTGTAAAAACTCTGATTATTTCATAGAAATTTGTGTATTTTTCATAAATGGGAAAGTGGGGTGTTACAATTGGTATCAGAGCATGTCGGTCCGTCCGGCCAGGTGTAGTAGTTGAGTCTGTCCTTAGCATAGGAGTTGTTTGTGTGTTCTGACCTTATGATGATTGTTGTCCAGTATGGCAGGAAGGAATGATGCTGCTCTTGCTGCTACTATGCAAGCCATGGCACAAGCTGTAGAGAACACCAATCAGGCTGGAGGTGCTCAGTTTCGTGACTTGGCACAGTTCCAGAGCAATAAGCCGCCTACATATGAGAGAGGTATTTTGGATCCAGAGGCTGCACAGAAATGGCTGAAGGCTGTTGAGAAGATCTTCAGGACCATGGAATGCAGTGACGCTCAAAAGGTACGGTTTGGTACTCATATGCTGGAAAGGGAGGCTGAGGCCTGGTGGGACAACAGTCGTCAGAGATTGGAAGATGCAAGTACTGAGATTACTTGGGTAGTGTTTCAAGCTGAGTTTCTGGAAAAGTATTTTCTGAAAGATATTCATAGTGCAAAGGAAGTTGAATTTTTGGAGCTGAAATAGGGTGATAAGACAGTTACTGAATATGCTGCTCGGTTTGAAGAGTTGGTTCATTATTGTGCTCATTACAATACTGAGGAAGCTATGACTTCGAAGTGCTTGAAGTTTGAGAATGGGCTGCGTCCCGAGATCAAACTGGGCATTGCTTGTCAGAAGATAAGAAATTATCCAGAACTGGTAAGCAGAAGCAGAATCTACGACAATGATAACAAAGCCAGAATTTCTCATTACAAGGTTGTGAATGAAAAGAAGGGTAAGCAGAGGTTCGAAGGTACTCCTTACAGTGCTCCAGCTGATAAGGGGACACCGAAAACTGACGTAGGAAAGAAACCAAAGGAGAAATGAGTAGGTGTTGATACTCTCAAGTGCTTCAGATGTGGTGGTGCAGGTCACCGTGCTAATAACTGTCCGAATGAGGTGAAGAAGTGTTTCAAGTGTGGCAAAGCAGGTCATGTTATAGCAGATTGTAGGGCCACTATGCCTACCTGTCATAGCTGCAGAGAAAAAGGTCACATCAGCACTCATTGTGAGAAGCCAAAGAAAGCTCAGGCCAGTGGAAAAGTATTTGCCTTGGTGGGAGCCCAATCCACTGATGAGGAGCGTTCCGTCAAAGGTACTTGCTTTATTAATGATATTCCTTTGATTGCTATCATTGACACGGGTGCAACACACTCGTTTATTTCTGTTGACTGTGTGAAGAGATTAGGGATTGTGCCATCTACTCTAAAGCAGAGGATGACGATTGAAACTCCATCTATTTGTTCCGTGGTTACTTCTTTGGTGTGTTTGAAGTGTCCGCTGACCATGTTTGGTAGAGATTTCAGAGTGGACTTGATTTGTTTGCCACTCGGTAATCTCGATGTTATTTTGGGAATGAACTGGTTAGAATTCAACCGGGTTTATATTGATTGCTTCAGGAAGACGTTACTGTTTCTTACTCCTGAAGAGGAAGCATTAGCAGATTCGCTATCTAGCAGGGAATTGAGGGCGTTGTTGGAGGATGAAGCGAAGCTGTTTGCGGTGTTTTCCTCGTTATCTATTGAAAGCAAGACTTCAGTTAATGAATTACCAGTGGTGAATGAATTTCCTGAAGTGTTTCCAGATGACATCATAGATTTGCCTCCGACAAGGGAAGTTGAATTCACTATTGATCTTGTATCGGGTACCAGACCTATCTCTATGGCACCGTACAGGATGTCTGCATCAGAATTGGCAGAGTTGAAATCTCAGGTCAGAGAATTGCTCGATAAGAAGTTTATTAGACCAAGTGTGTCGCCGTGGGGAGCTCCAGTGTTGTTGGTGAAAAAGAAGGATGGTAGTATGCGTCTGTGCATTGATTACCGTCTGTTGAATAAAGTGACCATTAAGAATAAGTATCCACTTCCGAGGATTGATGACTTAATGGATCAGCTGGTAGGAGCTCGTGTTTTCAGCAAAATTGATCTGAGGTCGGGTTACCATCAGATTAGAGTAAAAGAGGGTGATATTCAGAAGACTGCTTTCAGAATTCGCTACGGACATTACGAATATGCAGTGATGCCTTTCAGAGTGTCTAATGCGCCGGGTGTGTTTATGGAATATATGAATTGCATCTTCCACTCTTATCTGGATTAGTTTATTGTGGTATTTATTGATGATATACTGATTTATTCTAAGTCTGACGAGGACCATGCAGGACACTTGAGAATCGCATTGCAGGTGTTAAAAGATAATAAATTGTTTGCAAAGTTCTCGAAGTGTGAATTCTGGTTGAGGACTGTGAGTTTCTTGGGTCATGTTATTTCTGGTGATGGTATAGCGGTGGATCCATCTAAAGCAAGTGCAGTACTTCAGTGGGAAGCTCCGAAGATAGCAACGGAGATTAGAAGCTTTTTGGGTTTGGCAGGTTACTATAGAAGATTCATTGAAGGGTTTTCTAAACTGGCATTGCCATTGACTCAGCTAACCAGGAAGAATCAAGCTTTTGTTTGGGATGCTTCCTGTGAGGAAAGTTTTGAGGAACTGAAGAAGAAATTGACTACAGCACCAGTGTTAATTCTACCAAGTCCAAATGATCCTTTTGTAGTGTATTGTGATGCGTCTAAGATGGGATTAGGCGGTGTGTTAATGCAAGATAGCCAGGTAGTGGCTTATGCTTCACGACAATTGAGGGTGCATGAGAGGAACTATCCTACTCATGATCTTGAATTAGTTGCAGTGGTGTTCGTGTTAAAAATCTGGAGGCATTATTTGTATGGATCAAGATTTGAAGTATTCATTGATCATAAGAGTCTGAAATATTTATTCGACTAAAAGGAATTAAATATGAGACAGAGAAGGTGGTTAGAGTTCTTAAAGGATTATGATTTCAATTTGAGTTACCATCCGGGAAAAGCTAATGTTGTAGCAGATGCTCTGAGTCGGAAGACAATCCATATGTCAGCCTTGATGGTGAAAGAAATGGAATTGATTGAGCAGTTCAGAGACTTGAGTATGGTTTGTGAAACTATGCCAGAAAGTATTAGATTGGGTATGCTGAAGGTGAATAATGACTTTTTGGATGTAATTAAAGAAAATTAGAAACTAGATGTGAAATTAGTGGACTTGATGCCTACAGGAGGGGATGATTCTGATAGTGACTTTAAAGTGGATAATGTTGGTGTGTTGAGGTTCCGGGGTAGAATTTGTGTACCGGATAATGAGGAATTGAAAAAGGCAATCTTAGAGGAAAGTCATCGGAGTAGCTTGAGTATTCATCCAGGAGCTACAAAGATGTATCAAGACTTGAAGAAGTTATTTTGGTGGTCCGGTATGAAGAGGGATATAGCTCAGTTTGTTTATGCATGCTTGATATGTCAGAAGTCAAAGGTGGAACACCAGAAACCGTCAGGATTAATGCAACCGTTGGAAATTCCGGAATGGAAATGGGACAGTATTGCTATGGATTTTGTTACTGGTTTTCCAAATACGGCGAGAGGCTTTGATGCTATTTGGGTAGTGGTGGATCGACTTACGAAATCCGCACATTTTATACCAATTAACATCAGTTTTCCATTGTCGAAGCTGGCGGAGATTTATATCAGAATAATAGTGAAGCTGCATGGTGTTCCGTCGATCATAGTGTCGGATAGAGATTCGAGGTTTACTTCAGAATTCTGGAGGAGCCTGCAGGAAGCCTTGGGTTCTAAGTTGAAGTTGAGCTCGACTTATCATCCACAGACCGATGGTCAGTCAGAGAGGACTATTCAGTCGTTGGAGGATTTGCTGAGAGCCTGTGTATTGGAAAAAGGTGGTGCGTGGGATACTCATTTGCCATTGATTGAGTTCACGTACAACAATAGCTACCATTCTAGTATTGGGATGGCACCTTTTGAAGCTTTGTATGGTAGGAGATGTAGAACGCCTCTGTGTTGGTATGAGACTGGTGAGAATGTGGTACTCAGACCGGAAATTATGCAACACACTACTGAGACAATTCAGATGATCTGTGAGAAGATGAAAGCGTCTCAGAGTAGACAGAAAAGTTATCATGATAATCGGAAGAAAGATTTGGAATTCAGTGAAGGTGATCACGTGTTCCTGAGAGTTAACCCAGTGACCGGTGTGGGTCGTGCATTGAAATCAAAGAAGTTGGATCCTAAATTTATTGGACCGTATCAGATCTTGCAGAGGATTGGTACAGTTGCTTATAGGGTGGCGCTGCCACCTGAACTTTCGAACTTGCATGATGTGTTCCATGTGTCGCAACTTCGAAAGTATGTGTCGGATCCATCTCATGTTATTCAGAGGGATGAGGTACAGATCAGGGAGAATCTTACTGTGGAAACGATGCCTTTAAGGATCGAAGATCGCAAGATGAAACAACTCAGAGGAAAGGAGATACCTCTGGTGAGGGTAGCTTGGGGAGGAGCTGCTGGCGAAAGTGTGACCTGGGAACTGGAGAGCAGGATGCGAGAGTCGTATTAGGAGCTATTTCCATCAGGTACATTTTCGAGGACGAAAATAATTTAAGTGGGGGAGAGTTGTAACACCCCAATTTAAATTATTTAATCGTCGTGTTTTATTGTAATTGTTTGCCTTGTTTAGGGTGCGTGTCTGAGTGCGTAGGGGTGATATTGATATAATAGTGATGAGGTGGCAGTATGTCCATTAATAGTCTTATGGAAATTATTTTTAGTTATTATTCCTACTATTATTATTCTTATTATTTTTAGTAATATTATTGTTTTTATTAAACTAAAAATCTAATGTGAATAATTAGATAATGGGTTGATATGAAATAATAAGGGTAGTTTAGTAATTTAAGGAAGATTAGTGAAAATTAGTGGGGGTTTAGTCATATCAGAATTTTGGAGAGAAAAAGAGGAAAACCAAGGAGAGGAAGAACAAGGGTGTGCTAGGGCTAACATCTCCATCAGATTTTCGCAGGAATTAATCAGGAATTCGAGGTAAGGGGGGAGAACGGGTTTATAATTGGTGAATTAATCATGTGAGGGTAGTGGGGAGTCCTTAACCCCGTAGGAATTCGTTTAAATGTATGCTGTCATATGATTATGTGGTGTATATGCATGAATCTGTGATGAATATTATGTGCTGAACTTCTGATTTTGTCTGTCACCTTGATGTTGTTATTGTTGTTGAATGTGAACATTGCAGAGTTGATTTAGATTTAGATTGGAGGACGAATTTAGACCAGAATCTAAGTTAGTAATGTTAAGAGAAAGATGTAGGATGAGTAATAGAACATGAAATTGATGTAGAACTAGTTTTCGGACTATTTTAGAGTGAAATAGTGAAGATCCCGTAGCAGAACTCAGACTGGTGTGGAGAAAATAGGTTTGCGTAATAGATCTGGCGTTACGCGTATTGGGGAAGGTGTTACGCGTAAGGCTAGGCAGGATTGGAGGCATTACGCGTACGGGGAGGCCACAAGGAGGTTTTGGCACGGCCCTCTGCCCATACGCGTAAGGATACGCGTATGATGGCTTGGCAATACGCGTATGGAGTAGCTATACGCGTATCCAGATCTGGGAAAGGAATTTGTGAAGGGAAATAGCTCTCTGCCCATACGCGTATGAGGTCGGGCAATACGCGTATGGCAGGGCGAGGCAGGAGGCCTTACGTGTCTGGTACACGTAGGAATGGGCGAGGGAGCTGGGCAATACGCGTATGGCCCAGGCCAATACGCGTATGACCAGCGAGTGTGCAGAATTTTACCGTTTCTATATTTCTTTCCTGTTTTCGCGTCGGAATCGGTTTCTTTTGGTTTGAGAGGTTGGGAATAGATGTCAGAAGTTAAGAAGTATAGAGTTGGTGACGAAAATAATTATTTTAATAATTTTAGTGAATTAATTGGTATTTAACAAATTAAGGTGACTTGTGACGATTTCTTGATTATGGTGCAAATGATGGTGATTGTGTATTTTTCATGTGATCAGTAGGATCGTGCAGATGTATGAATGTCGTCATACATGTATTTTATTTATGCATTTGAATTGTCCTGCATTCATGGTGTTGGTGGGATGAATCATTGCTCAAGAGGAGTGTATGTGATTCATTCGAACTCCCTAGAGGAGTGTGGAGGGATAAATCATTGCAAGTAGGGGTGTATGTGATTTATCCGGGTTCGATTGAATGAACCCTGGTGATGTTGGTACCACATGCATTGTGTCTGTGTCGAGTCGCATTGCATTATTACTTTGTTGATTGATTGGTCAATGAATGTGACAGTAGGTCGTGACTGTATGTTTGTATGATGTTTGTGAGTAACTACCTTCTAATATGTATTATTCACCGTTTAATATTGAATGTAGTTCTCACCCCTTTGTTGTTGTTGTGTCTGTGCTTCTTCGGAAGTACAGATAACCCAGGTACATAGGTTGCTTGGAGTGTGTGTTGCTTGTTCGAGTCGTAGGAGTCGCTCTGATACGTCACACGGGAATTTTGGAGATTTTATTGATTGTCATTTTGTTTTGAATTTCGTTACGTATCTTTCATTTGTTTGAATTTATGGTGGACCACGAATTTAAGTGGAGTTTTTCGTAGTTGTTGGCATGTGGCCGTGAAATGAATAAATAAACTATTTTCCGCTGTTTTATTTCATTTAATAAAAGGAGTTTGATGTTGGTTTTATGAATGTGGCATCCTACTTTATTTTTGGTGTAAAAACTCTGATTATTTCATAGAAATTTGTGTATTTTTCATAAATGGGAAAGTGGGGTGTTACACTTTTCACAATTTTTGAGGATCATAACCCATTTTTACACACAAGAACTTCATTTTCTCAGATTTCTTCACCAAAAGGTGATATTTTGCAAATAGAAGCTGGATTCGCATCCGAGTTCGATTCTTTGACGTGGATGCTCATTCATCTTCTTCCAAAACTTGTAAAGCAAGCTACCATGGTTATGGGTAGCTAATTTCCTTTGTTTCAAAGGTAGAGGTAGTCTACCATTAGCTTGTATGTATTTCTTTTGATTGACCTTGTATGTGAACAAGTGATGATTAATATATGATGAATATTTTTGTTCTAAATGATCCATTCTTGTTTTGTAAAACTCTCGACATAGATTTTATGAAACTTGACCTAAAATATTCATCTATCGGTTTATAGATTGGAGAGATCGGTCTATGGTCGATAGTTGCTTTAAGTTGAACTTAAAGCTTACTATATTGGTTGTTATATGGAGAAATCGTGTAGCGATGAATACGGTATTTCTCACGACGCCGCTCTAGAGATAGGCAGTGTTTAGAGAATGCGCGACGATATTAATCGGATCCGACTTCACATGCAAGATTAAAAGAATACATATAAGTTAGGGTAAATGAAAAATACTTTTGATATACTTTGTTAATCAAATTATTTAGAATTTATAAGGTTTGCTACTAAAAACGTGACAATTTTATGAACAAAACTTTGAAAACCCTTAATCTTGAAATGATAAACTGTTGAAAGGCAAGCATCAAAATATCCTCAATCCTTGTGGAGACGATAACAAACCCTCCCATTTTAACTATGATTCGAACATGTATGTGCCTTCGTAATTTAGAGTCCACTTCCCACGTGAATACTTGTGCATACGCAAGATCTTCTTGAGCACGAAATCACCTTCTTTGAATTCCCGAGGATTGACCTTCTTGTTAAACGTCATCTTGAGTTGTTTCTAATACAGCTTCCCATGGTACATAGCGGTCATACGCTTCTCATCGATGAGATTCAGTTGGTCAAATTTGTTTTGGATCCACCCAGCTTCCTCTAGCTTGGTCTTCATCAAGATTCACATTGAGGGAATCTCCATTTGGATAACGAGTACTGCTTCCATTCCGTATACAAAAGAGGATGGGGTTGCTCTTATTGAAGTGCGGACAAACGTCCGGTATCCATGCAGTGTAAAGTGTAGCATTTTGTGCCAATCCTTATAGGTTTTCACCATCTTCTGCAGGATTTTCTTGATGTTCTTATTGAATGCTTCATCTTTGTTCGATACGGTGAGGAGTAGACATGGCAACAAAACCCATACCCGCGGGTATCCACCCGAACCCGCCCCGAAGTTGATGGGGAAAATCTGCTTTAACTGGGTTTGGGTTTTCCCCGATTAAAAAATATGGGGATGGGTCGGGTAATGGGGACACTAGTACCCACCCTGAACCCATCCCGTTTATTTTATTATGTACATTATTATTTGAAATGTAATTTGATTTTGGAAAAAATAAATATTTTCTATTAAGAAAATTGATTTTACTAAATAGATGGTGGCGGGGCGGGGATACCCGAACCTAACCCGAACCCATTTGGGACGGGTTTGGGTTTTAATTCTTCATCCCCGTTTGGGTTTGGGGCGGGGAACGGGGATTGTTTGGGGATTCGGGTATGGGTTTGGGGGAAGTAAAAACCGTCCCCTACCCGCTCCGCTGCCATGCCTAGTGAGGAGTTATGGTGCTCAATTTTGAAGCTCTCACATAACCCTATGATCTTCTTGTTGTTCAGGTTCGACCCGTTATAAGTGATGATCTTGCTAGGAATTCCATAGAGATAGATTATCTCATTTTTTATAAATTGGGAGATCACTTGCTTCGTAATATTTGTGTAGGAAGCGACTTCTACCCATTTGGTGAAGTAATCGATAGTGACCAAGATAAAGCGATGTTCATTGGAAGCTTTATGCTTAATGAGACCGATCATATCGATGCCCCACATTGAGAATGACCAAGGAGATGTCAAAATGTTCACCAGTGCAGACGGCAAATGCACTTTGTCGACATAAATTTGACATTTATGGCACTTCTTGGCATAGCTGAAATAGTCAGATTCCATTGTCATCCAGTAATAACCAGCTCATATAATATTCTTTGTCATGGCTATGCCCATTGGCATGGGTTCTAAAAGATCATTCGTAGATTTCCTTGACCAACATGTCTACTTCGTGTCTATCCATGCATCTGAGCAAAACCTTGTTGTGGTTTCTTTTGTAGAGCATGCCATTGCTCAGGAAGAATTTGGATACTAACTTTCTCGAAGTTTTTTAACCATGACTGAAGCATTCACTGGATATTCCTGCTTTTGCAGATAGCATTTGATGTCATGAAACCAAAGTTTACCATCAGTTTCTTCTTCAACTGATTATTAATGCGTTGTCTCATCTTTTTGATCCATTTGGATGATCAGAGCTTCATTGTAGAATCTTACTTGATACATTGATGATAATGTAGATAAAGCGTCTGCCACTTGATTTTCCTCTCTTGGGATATGATGGAAAGTGTCGTACCCCAAATTTTGACCACTCTTCTTTTCCATTTTCAAGTAACTTAGGATTTAGATCACTAACACACCCTAGAGTCCGTATGAGTCATTTGGTCAAATTCAATGACCTAAAAAGTCAAATAGGGACCATTTTGACTCTTTAGGAGTTTTAATCTCATCGTAGTTTAGTTGCTTTTTTTTTTAACTTTTCAGGGTATAATTTTAATCTCAACTTAATATATATTTTCATTTAATTAACTAGTTAGGATAGTATATAATCATTTTAGAAAAATTTAGGACTAACCTATTAGAAGAATATTTAGCAGTCTTTTTTTTAGTGGCTATTATTAGTCGTTAGAAATTAATTAGGATTAATCAGTGGCATTTCATTTCAACTAAATACAATAGTCCATTTGGTAGGGACCTAATGATAAGGACATACAAGCATAAAGGCATCAGTTCAAATCTCACCTTCCTCACTTTTGGTGTTTGTTTCTATCTTATTTGTTTCTAACTTTTCTATTTATTTTTAAATCTTAAAAGTCACAAAAATATCATTTTTTTATCATTTAAATTTAATTTTCGTATTTATTTTCTAGGCATTTTTTAAAAATATTATTTTTCACTTTTTTCCATATCATTCATAAAAATATCCAAAAAATCATAAAATAAAAAATATTGAAAAAAAGATTTTGTTCTTTTTATAAAGAATCAATATGATTGATACAAAAAAGTCACGAAATCAAAATCAATTAAAATTGATTTTTGGGCCTTTGATTATTTTTATCGATCAAATTGATTTCTTCCTTTTTAATTAACCCTATTTTTCCCTATAAATATAGTATTTTCTTCTCATAATTTTCCAGACTCTGACATTCACAATTACATAGAGAGTTTCACACACACACACACACACACAAAGTCTCAAAACTTTTCAAGAGTCTCCAAAATTTTTAGAGTTTTTTATTTTACTTTAATTTATTTTTTAACTATATGATGATTTTTCTGATGGTTTTTTCCTTTTTTTTTCCGTAAAAATTTATTCATTATAAAATTTTTATTCATCCATTAACCGCACGTACACATACATGTATTACACCATTTTTGCATCAAGAATGTCTTTATTATAGATTGAAGGGTTAAATACACTTCACCACCTGCCAATATAGCGAGTTTTAGTTTTGCCTCCCTGAAGTATTTTTTTTTTGAACGCCCCTCACCAAATCAAGATTCTATTTTCACTCCCCCTGTGTTGACAGGACATGGGGAATCTGCACATATGGCGAAGGAATCTGCCACGTGGCATTTGCTGCCTGGATAATTATTTTTTTTATTTTTTTTATTTTTTTTTTAGTTTTTTAAATACTTTTTTATATTTTTTTTATATTTATTTATTTTTATTTTTTTATGTTTTTTCGATTTTTTTTTAAATTTAAAAAATTTTAAAAAAAAAATTTAACAAAAAGTAAAAAAGTATAATAAAAAAATTAAAAAAAAATAAAAAAAAAATAAAAAAAGTATAACAAAAACCAAAACAAAGTGATTTAGGGCATATAGAACTACAAATGTCTTAGAATTGATATATATGAACATTTGTGGACCGTTTCCCACACCTTCTTGGAATGGTCAATAATACTTTATATCATTCATAGACGATTATTCTAGATATGCATACATGTTTCTTATAGATGAAAAGTCTCAATTGTTGGATGTGTTCAAATCATTTAGACTGAAGTTGAGAATCAAATCAACAAAAGAATTAATAAAATTAAATATGATTGAAGTGGTGAATATTACGATAGATATGGCGGTTTAGGAAAACAATGTTTGAGCCCTTTTGCCAAATACCTAGGGGATGTGGAATCATCCCACAGTACACCACGCCAGGGTCACTTAATGATATGATGTGGCTGAAAAGACGAAACCAGGCTCTTAAGGATATGATAAAGAATATGATTTGTCATTTTACCTTGACAGAGTCACTCTAGGGAGAGACACTAAAGACTGCAGCTTACATTCTAAATAGAGTACCAAAAAGATAATTTTCAAAACACCTTATGAGCTTTCGACTAGGCGAAAGCCTAGTCTGAAACATTTTCACGTATAGGGATGTCCAGCTAAGACAAGGTATTATTGGCTAAATGAAAAGAAATTGGACTTCCAAACAGTGAGCAACTACTTTATTGGTTCCAAACAGACAAGGTATTATTTTATGATCACAAATTAAACTCAATCTTTAAGATAGAAACTTCAAGATATTCTTAGGATATTGAGTTTGGGAAGAATAATAAGGTTAGATGCTTTGTTTTATAGGATGAATCAGTAACAATTTCATAAGTGATTCATGTAATTGCTTATGATCAAGCAAGTATGGAACCTCCATAAGACATTGTTGAAATTCCTCAAGAAGAACAAACTCAAGATCCTTAAGAAAAAATGTTACAAGAACCAATACCTTTGCGGAGATCCACTAGAGAAAGGAGAAATGCTATTTCAGATGATTACATAATCTTTCTCCAAGAACATGAGGAAAATAATGGTATGATGTGTAAGTATGGAATGTATCTAAGGGAGGGGGTGAATTAGACTACTTGGTATTATTGAAATTTTCTCAATTGGTATCGTTAGAGATTATGTTCTTAATTTTTCATTAATGATGTAAAAGTAAATATGTTGAAAAATAAGTGCAGAAAGTAAAGAACAGAAACGATATATCCTAGTTCCTTTTTCCAAACAAGATTACCCCAGTCCCCTCACACCCCATGAGAGATTTCACTATGTCAGATATGTTGCAGTCGATCAACTTGACTCTCTTAACTATGAAACGAAATCACAAAGACACGCCACATTTTGATTTTACAACAAATAAGAGAAAGCGCACCACTTTCACTTATATACAATGAACACTAACACTTAATGAACAATACAAAATTTTGAATAAATAATGAAGATTTCTGTACTTATATCAATTATGAAAATTGATCTTCCCTTTCAAGTAATTGCTGAAGCTAAAAAAGAATTTTAAAAAAAATTGTGGCAGTAACCGGTTACAGGGTTTGGTTTACCGGTTATAGTTGAAGTTTTTTCCAAAAATGCTGAGTTTTCGTTTTTGTAACCAGTTAACACATTTGCGTAACCGGTTACAGCTGATTAAAAATCTTCAAATCAATTTGTAACCATATGTTCTCAAATGAATAAGTTTCAAAATGTGTTTGAATACTTAAAGATGAATGATGTATGATTGTTCTGAGTACTATGGTAATATACAAAGCTTAATTGTAACTTGTACCTTATTTTTGAGATCGATCCAATAAAGTCCAATGTTATCTTGAAGATTGCTTCTAAACCAAGTCTTGTCACCATAGTTTCTTGTGAACTTGGAACTTTTTCCTTCTTTGATAATGCATTTGATCTTGATAAATGTTGTTCAATGTTGTTCAAAGTTGTCTTCATCAAAACATAAAACAATGTTGGAAGCTTATCTTCACAATCTTCCCCTTTTTAATGGTGACAACCATGACTTATTAAAATGCTAAAAATTGGAAGCTCGTCTTCACAGTCTCCCCCTTTTGATGATGACAACCATGACTTATTGAAATTCTAAAAGTTTATCCTTAAGCAACATACACTCCCTTACTATGATATCTCCCCCTTGATAGATCAATGTTGTAATTCGATGACATTTTGTTCCTACTTAAGTTAGTAAACTATAACAGACTTTTATCCCCCTTTGTCATTATCAAAAAGAAGGGAAAAGAAACAAATAAAGAGACGTGCAATGGAAATAACATAGAAGGATAAACAACCATAATAATCCATATATCAATCATAATATTAAAAACAGAAGCAAACTTGTCTTATTATTACAAAACATAAGCAAAACATAAGTAAACTTAATTAAAGTTCAAAACATAACCATGAAACTTAGTAAGGAAACATAAGCATATACTAGGAAATAACATTAACACATAACATAGAAAGACACAAGACAAGACATATTAGCCACTCTAATCACTTCCTTGATACTTCTTCACTTCCCTCTTGACTTTGGTTGCGTTTAAGGTCGTTTATCTCAAGACGGATATCACAAAATTATTGAGTGACAAAACTTCAATGTGGCAAAGTTTATCATACAACATTTGATTGGTTGGACCTCCTTCGGGAATTGAAGTAGATGAAGAAGTCGATGATGCAACCTCTCTATGCTTGAAGATACCATCATTGTCTTTGAAATTTTCATTTTTTTTTTGCTGTCCCTAAGTTTTTCTCATGTTCCTTGGAATTCACTTTGAACATTGATTATCCATTCAAATAATTTTCACAAAATTGTAAATCTTAGTAATCAACCTTGCATAAGGAAGACCACTGGAAAGCTTCTTTTGGTGAATCATTTGATGCATGATAAGATAAGCTCATTTCACTTGTAATTTGTTCTTAACAACATATATAATTTACATTTCGGTATTATTGATTTAAGAATGGTTAGAGTGTTTTGGCATAAGTATGTAACAAATGAAGTAGTGAAGCATGTTGAAATATTATATTAGATTTGATTAGATTTAATATTTAAGTATAATCCATGTTGTGTTAGCCCAAACCCAATTAGGGTTGTATATAAATAGTCCTAGTTTGTATCATTATTTACAGAATTCAATAATACAAATCCTTATTTCCTTATTCTTTCTCTATTCTCTCCTCACTAAAAGTGCCTCACGCACTAACAAATTGGTATCAGAGCTTCTGGTTATTGTTATTTATCGATTTTTCAAGAACTTCACGTCAGAGATCGTGTTTCTAGGGCAAGTGAATCAACCGCTGCAAAGATGACTGGTGCTAAGAGCATTTTGAATTCCCTTCCAATGCTTGACGACAAGAATTGGATCTGATGGAAAAAACAGATGCAATCCTTATTTAGCTTCCATGATACCCTAGAAGTGGTTACCGGCGGTGTTCCTGTGTTGGCTGAAAATGCAACCGAAGAACAGAAAAAAGCCCACAACGAAGTCAAGAAGAAAGTTTACAAGGCTGCTTATTGCATTCAGACGGCGGTCGATGCTGCTAACTTCGACAAAATCTCTCATGCTGAAACGACGAAGGAGGCATGGGATATTCTGGTGAAGTATTATGAAGGAGGTGAGAAAGTCAAGGTTATCAAGTTGCAAACCTTGCACGATAATATGAGTTGTTGTCGATGGGAGAAGACGAAAAAGTTGCCGAATATGTGTCGAAGGTTCAGAAACTCGTCCATCTCATGAAGGGTTGTGGCGAAACCATAAGTGATAAGATGATAGTTGAGAAGGTAATGAGAATGTTGACCTCTTACTTTGATCACGTTATCGTAGCTATTCAAGAATCCAACAATCTTGAAACCCTAAAAGTGGAAGATTTGGTTGGTTCGTTGGAGGCGCATGAGATGAGGATTGTCGAAAGAAAGGGAGTTCAGGATTCGATACAAGCACTGCAGGCTCAGTCATGGAAAAGGAATGGTGGTTCCAACAAATTCAAAGGCAAAGTCGACAAGACTCAAGGAAAGAAGTCTTGGTCGAACCCTCACAAGAATCAGGTCGAAGATAGAGCTTCTGAATCCTCAAAAAGAGGAGGAGTAAACTATCGAAAGGACAAAGAAGATAAGAAAGGTATGTAGTGTTATAACTGTGAAAAGTGGGGTCATTTGGCCAAACATTGTTGGTACAGGAAAGACAATGGATCGAAAAAAGGCAAGGACAAAAGAGCGAACCTTGCACGCCAAGATTCAGATGATTTTGAAGGTGGTATGGTGGTTATGGCTGCAATGGCAGATAACCATGTCGAATCCAAGATCTGGTTCCTCGACTCAGACTGCTCAAATCACATGACTGGTCGAAAGGATTGGTTGGCAGATTTTGATGAGTCAAAGAAGAGCAAGATAATACTTGCTGATAACAGTTCATTGCAAACAGAAGGTACTGGCAACATAGTTTTTCAACTAAGTAATTGACCAAAAGCTATGATCAGAGATGTGTTCTATGTACCTGGAATAAAGTGCAACATGTTAAGTGTTGGACAACTGGTCGAAAAAGGCTTCTCAGTTGTCATGAAAGATGGAGTTTTGAAATTGTTCGACACCCAGAACAATTTTGTCTTAAAATCTCCGTTGTCGAAGAACAGGACGTTTAAGCCCATGATCAGTTCGACTGAAGTACAATGTCTAAAAACTGTTGTCGACCACAAGGATAATTGGTTGTGGCATTTGAGGTTTGGACATTTGAACTTTCGATCACTCAATCAGCTGATTACTCAAGATATGGTATATGGTATTCCAAGTCTTGAGATGCCTGATAAACTCTATGAAGGTTGTTTAGTCGGAAAGCAATCTAGAAATTCTTTTGTTTGGACTATGCCAATGAGATCATCCTGCATACTCGAAGTTGTACATTCGGATGTATGTGGTTTGTTCGAAGAACAAACCATTGATGGAAACAAATATTTTGTTCTGTTTGTCGATGAGTTTAGTTGAAAGTTGTGGATCTATGTGATCAAGAGAAAGGATGAAGTATTTGAAGTCTTTAAGAGATTCAAGATGCTTGTCAAAAAACAGAGTGAGAAGAGGATCAAAGTTCTGCGAACCGATGGAGGATGCGAATACACTTTGAAGATGTTTAAAAAATTCTATGCAGAACATGGTGTTGATCATGAGGTAACTGCTCATTATACTCCTCAACATAATGGAATTGCTGAAAGAAGAAACAGAACCATATTGGATATGGCGAGATGTATGCTCAAGCAGAAGAATTTTCCAACATCTTTATGGGGTGAAGTTGTTTCGACTGTAGTTTATATCCTGAACAGGTGCCCTACCAAGAAATTGAAGAACAAGGTTCCTGAAGAAGTGTGGAGTGGCAAACGGCCATCAGTGAGTCATCTGAAGGTGCTTGGCTCTATGTGTTACAAGCATGTTTCTGATGCAAGAAGAAGGAATCATGATGACAAGAGTGAACCTATGATTCTGGTAGGATATCATAAGACTGGTGCATACAGGTTATTCAATCCAATTAATGAGAAGATTATGTTGAGTCGAGATATTGTGATTGATGAAAATTCTTCCTGGGATTGGAATTCTAGTAATTCAATTAACAAGTCATTGATGAGCTCTGATTTCGACGAAGAAATTAATGAAGTCGAAGTTGAAGGAATTGCTGAGAATCCAGTCGAAGTCGAAGTAGAAGCAGTTGTTGTCATTCCTGACACAGAGGCTGTGGCTAAAATAAGCCAAAGACTTCGGCGAAATAGAGTTCCTCCAACAATACTTCATGATTATGAAGTGACTGGTGATGATGAAGTCACACCAGATGGAGAATTAGTTTATTTTGCTTTACTTGCAGGTGCTGAACCAATAAACCATAACGAAGCTTTAAAAACTCAATAGTGGAAGTTAGCTATGGTCGAAGAGTTACAGGTAATCGAAAGAAACAACACATGGGAGTTAGTCGAATTTCCAGCACATACAAAAGCTATCGAAGTAAAGTGGGTGTTCAAGTTAAAATACAATGCTGATGGATCGATAACAAGACATAAAGCAAGATTAGTAGCTCGAGGGTTTCTTCAAAGAGAAGGACTTGACTACTATGAAGTATTTTCTCCAGTAACAAAATTGGAGACTGTTCGACTAGTGGTAGCATTGACATGTAACCAAGGTTGGTCGACATTTCACTTAGATGTGAAGTTGGCATTTCTCAATGATCCGTTAGACGAAGAGGTCTATGTCACACAACCTCCTAGGTTTGTGATTCAGAAGGAAGCGAGTAAAGTATATAAGTTGCATAAAGCGCTCTATGGCCTCAAGTAGGAACCTAGGGCATGGAACAAGAAGATCGACTCATACTTAGTCGAATTGGGATTTGTCAAATGCAAGTCTGAGTATGGTGCCTATGTTCAGGTTGTAGCACAAGATATAACAATCATCTGCTTATATGTCGATGACTTGTTGGTAACTGGAAATAGCTTGGAAAACTTGTCGAAGTTCAAAGAGCTGATGATGAAGGAATTTGAAATGTCGGATCTGGGAAAATTGTCTTATTTCCTAGGCATGAAATTTCAAATGCTGAAGCAAGTTATGGTGCTACATCAAAGGAAATTTGTCAAAGAGATACTCAAGAGATTCAGAATGGATGATTTGAATCCTCCATCCTCACCTGTCGAACAAAACATGAAGTTGGAGAAACATGGAGAGGAAGAAAAAGTTGATGTAACTTTGTTCAAACAAATAGTTGGATCTCTGAGATATGTGTGTAACAGTTGACCTGATATAGGTTTCGCAGTCAGATTAGTGAGCAGATTCATAAGTGAACCAAGAGTGTCACACATGAAAGCTGCAAGAAGAATTTTGAGATACTTAAAAGGAACAACAGATTTTGGAATTCTATTTCGACGAGATTCTGAAGGCAAAGGAGCAATAGTTAATTGCTTTTCAGATGCTGATTGGTGTGGAGATAAGGAAGATCGAAGAAGTACAATTGACTATTTCTTTCAAGTATTTAGTGCCCCAATCTCATGGTGTTCGAAGAAGCAACCTGTGCTGGCATTGTCATCGTGTGAAGCAGAATATATAGCAGGATCCTATGCTGCATGTCAAGCAATTTGGATCAGATCAGTACTTCAAGAAATGGAGGTCGAAGTGAAGAAACCTCTTGTGTTGCAAATCGACAACAAGTCAGCCATAAATCTGGCGAAGAATCCAGTTCTGCATGGAAGGAGTAAGCATATCGAAGCTAGATTTCACTTCTTGTGGGAAAAGGTAAATCGAGGTGAAATTGAAGTTAGGCATTGCTTAAGTGAAGCATAGTTGACCGACATTTTCACCAAAGGATTGAAAATCCACAGATTCCTGAATTAGAGAAAGAAATTAGGAATAGTTCAGATCGACTATGACTAGCGTATGCTCGACAACTTGGATTATGGGGGTGTGTTGAAATATTAGATTAGATTTGATTAGATTTAATATTTAACTATAATCCAAGTTGTGTTAGCCCAAGGCCAATTAGGGTTGTATATAAATAGTCCTAGTTTGTATCATTATTTACACAATTCAATAATACAAATCTTTATTTCCTTATTCTCTCTCTATTCTCTCCTCACTAAAAATGTCTCACGCACTAACAAAGCATTCGGTCACTTGCCGACAGACTTGACGAGTATAAAATTTGTCTATTTGGAGTATAGCCAACATTTCTTACTCTCTTATTGAAGATCTCTTACTCAGTCAACCTACTTATGCTATAGTAGTATCTATTTTTCTCATAGTCATCTCAATCACAAGTAAAACCTTGAAAAAATTTATCACCCTCAAAAGAGACATCCAAACATCTCCCAAAATCTTCCATAGATAGAACTATGTAAATTCCTTTGACTCAAGACTTCACAATGTAGCCAGTAGCAATAAACATATTATAATAAAATGTTTGTTCTAAATAGTGAAAACAAGGACCAAAATCTGAAATAATTATTCCTAACCCTTCACCATAGTTTAGAGTTGTCAGTGAACAGTTTCTGAATGTAAGCATAAAATCAATCTTCTCTTTTGGAGTATGAACTAAACTTCACAAATTCATTTTGATACATAATTGGAAGACTATCATAAGCTATAATAAACTAAGCAAGCCATACAAAGACTTTAAAAAGTTTGGCGAATTTCTTATTAACAATTCTTGACAGAATGAAACTAGGAAGACAAATTTTCACTAATTACCCAAATTTCTAATTCTTAATTTATTCTAAGATTAACCATGGTGGTTATAATCAATCAACAACCATTAACATCAAACATGAATTACTAAACATTAAACAACTTATCTAACTCATGATCCCATCTACAAGCTTCGCACGATTCAATGTCATTATCATCATCGTCAAATAATAACCATCTACCTTTCTTGACTCTATATCCCTTGCAAGTGTCCTTGCAATTACATAAAGGTGTTTGATTATGCGCCAATACTCAATTATTTTTCCATAAAGAACTTGTTAAACACTGAACCTTCTTTTTTCAACTCATAATATATATTGACATTATCAAAAGTCGCATATTCCCAAGTCCTTGTTTTCATGATTCATAGTCTTCATAACACAAAAAGATCATATTGCATATGTATATCGATTTCTTATGACACTTTTGAGCGGTCATTTTTAGCCTCTCAAGACCATTGATATTTTTATTAGGATAACTAAAGTATTCACATAATACATCTCTAAACAAGCTTTCAGTATTCCCACTTTCCATGCAACACATTAAAAAGGATAACGCTTTCTCATTAGGAAATCATTGGATCAATGGAAATTGATCCAAATTTTCTTTTGTAATACATAATTTTCTTCTGCAACCTCAAAAAATCTTGATAGCATATTTTCATGTTGTGAAGATCAACAAAAGATTGCGGAATACACTTGCAATCAGGTCGAGTAACAAATCTTTTGAAAATGATTTTATGAGTGATGAAGAATGTGGTGTCATTTGGACTTGCAAGAATATTGAATTTTAATTTGTGTTTTATCACGAGTATCAATTTGAGCTTTTTTTTTTCTTTAAAATGTTGATCAAAAGAGATTCAAAGAGGTGTTTTTTTTACACAATTTAAACTTACTTTTTGTTTTATCAAATGTTAGAAACATACTCTTTTTTACTGGTCTATAAAATTTATTAACATTCCTATAAATTTAAATTAAATTTAAATGAGTTCTACATGATTTGATTTGATGGATCCATATAAATTTTAATCAGTAAAAGATAGTATTGTGTTAAAAAGGTATGTTGTTATTTCATGACAATTTTTTTTTTAATTATAAGATATTAAATCGATGTACATATTTTAAGGACAAAATAATTGACTTAGATAACAAATTCTTCAATTTTAGAAAACACTTTTTATATTACACATATTTTAAGGACAAAATTAATTGAATATTCTAATAAAATGGATTAAAATCCAACAATTTAGAAACACATTTTCTGACTTGGACAGGTGTATATAATGGAAGAAAATAATAATACTTTTAGTATAGGATGAATTTAGAGAGAGACTATTTTTTAGTATTTCCCTTGTAATAATTATATCTCATAATAGGTGTTGGAACTTGCAATTTTTCAATTTTTAATTTTGCTGCCGAAGATTGTGAAAAAATAAATAATTCGGAGAGATGAATAAATCAATAGTTTATTATCTAAATTATATATTTTTTCAAATTTAATCATTAAAATAAAATAAACATATTAAATATTCTTTAAACTATGTAAAATATATCAAATTAAACTTTAAACTATATAAAACTAGGCAACAGGTTTGTTAAATATTAGTAAAAATATAGAATATAGAATATATTCTATTAATTAAACAAATGCTACTTAAAAATTAATTAATATAGTTTTAATATGAAATTAATATAGTTTTAATATAAATAATAGTAATTAAGATATTCTCTATATTTTATATAATAGAAAAGAATGATTATGTTCATTATGATTTTTGTTTAAATGTATGTACCAAATTATTAATATTAACTTTTGTAAATTTGAAGAAAATTTAATCTTGAGATTTAAATATTCATCTCATACTTTATTATGTTTTCGTGATAAATATTTAATCTTTATTATTTTATATTATTAAAAAAAATTGTCTCGTATTATTTTTTTATATATTTATATTTATTTTTTTGAATAGCAAATTAATTAAGTGGGGAACTAGGGGTGCCCCAACCCAATTACAACAACAAGGATAAACACACAAACACAAACCAACCCAACACACTTACATACATGAACCTGGATCTCTATACCAATTAACCCAAAGTAGCTCTTTGCCCAATTTAAAAGCAGAAAAACCTTCCCACGTTCTAATTTTAATCAGATCAACCAAATCATTAGCCTTCACTATTCCACCTTCAAAGAGAATCCTATTTCTACCACACCAAAGATTCCAACAAGTCCAAGACCAAACCAAACTACCAATCTGATTCTTCCTCGTCTCCCCCAAAGCAGATAAAAAAGCATTATAATGTTCGAAAGGATTAGAGAAACCACAAGGCAAGGCGGAATTCAACCACAAACACACTAACCTCCAAACCGTAATACTAAACTCACACCAGAAAAATAAATGATCAATGTTCTCATTCTCTAAAAAACAAAAAGGACAGACCAACTCATGTATAGAAACAAGAACCTGCCTCTGTTGAAGTTGATCTTTGGTCTGCAACTTGTTGATAAACATCCTCCATAAGAAAATTTGCATTTTTGAGGGAATCTGCCATTTCCACATTTCACTGATCACATGAAGCATTGCATTATCCAATCCTTGATTTTCCCACGTTTTAATAGCCAGCAATTCATAACAGCTTTTCACCGAAAACCCATCTTCATTCTTCCACCAAACATGACGATCTTTAGTTGCACCATTCGGTCTAACCTCAAGGAGAATTTCATTTAACATGGTAAATTGCTGGGTTACTGCCAAACTGTCTCTGTAATTTTCCGCCACATGAAAATTCCATAACCACTTTCCATTACTCCAACTCCCTGCATCCCTCACCAAGATCTCCGTATTGACTACATATCGGAACAAATCCGGAGCCAGCAACGAAAAAGGGTCCTTGCCACACCAAACATGTTTCCAAAACCGAATTGTATTCCCCTCTCCAAGTCTTGTTGAAACAGCGCCAGTAAACCAGTTAGTTCTGTCGTCGTCCTCCGACTGCAGGCTCAATAAATCCTTCCACCAAAACGAGCATAATTTTGCCCTTGTCCCAATCACCTCATCTTTCACTAGTGCCTGCACATCACCGTACCGAAACGCCATAATTTTGCACCACAACGTATCCGTTTCATTGAGAATGCGCCATTTCCATTTGCTCAGTAATGCCAAATTGAATCTCCCACATTCCTTCACACCTAAACCACCACGATTCCTTGGTTTGCAAATCTTCGACCAATTCACCCAACAAATCTTCTTTTTTGCATCAGATCCACCCCACAGAAATGTTCTCTGAATTTTAACCAAATCGTGAATCACTCCTTTTGGCGCTTTGTAGAAGGAAAATTGGAAGATCGGAATATTCGTCAACACCGCATTCAGCAGAACCACTCTGGCCCCCATTGTCATGTGCTTCTCATTCCACTTGCATAACCTCTTCTTAACCTTATCAATAACATGTTTCCAAGTTGATTTCTTTCTTGGATTAGCTCCAACTTGTATGCCCAAAAAGTTGAAAGGAATTGAACCAATCGCGCAGGCCAAGAAGTTGGAAGCAGCCCGCATAACGTCATCATGAATATTAATCCCAAACACTTTACTTTTATTCAAATTCACACATAATCTGGATGCAAGTTCGAAACCGCGCAACACCGCCTTTATAGTCCACAGATTACTGAGTTTACCATCACAAACCATAATTGTGTCATCGGCGAACTGAAGTAACTCTATGTGGAGATTATCGTTGAAACTAAAACCTTGATATTTGTCGCCAATTACAGCATTTTTCATCAGCCCTGTCAAGCCTTCAGCCGCTATAAGAAACAAGAAAGGTGAAAGTGGATCACCTTGCCTTAAACCTCGACAAGCCTCGAATTCCGCCGACGGACTGCCATTGATAAGAACCGACATAGAACTTGTGAACACCAACATCTTCATCCATCTCATCCAACGATTTCCAAAATTCATTCTCCTTAACATATAACCCAAGTAATCCCAATCAACACAGTCATAGGTCGTCGTGAAGTCCACTTTAACAAGCAAACACTCCCGTTTTTTCTTCACCGCAAAGTCAATAATTTCATTAATTGTAATAACCCCATCCATCATAGTTCTACCCGCTATAAACGCTGATTGCGACGACGAAATTAATTTATCCATCACCTTCCTCAATCTCAAAGATAAAACCTTGGACACAATCCTATAAAGCGAGACAATGAGACATATCGGTCTGAAATCGTCCAGCCTTTGCGGATTTGATTTTATTTATATTCATAATGAATAAATAAATATCAAATATTTTTTAACACTTGACAAATAAGTTTCTTGTATTTGTGACGTACATTATTTTTTTAAATATGAAAAATATTTTATTTATGTCCTATGGATTGGTAAAAAATATAAGTCTTATGTTTTTTATATTTACCCATGAAAAAATATTGACAGCATATTTTTTATGTATCAATTAAAAAAAATCAATTTATAAATATTTGTTTTTTCTTATACACTTTAATTATGAATGTTTTCCCACTTATATTCTACATCAATAAAAGAAATTATTTTATATTTTATTTATAATTATTGATGACAAATATTTGTATTTTCATTATTTTATATTAATAAATAATAAATATTTTTGTTATGATCAACATAGATATAAATGATAAAAATATATTAATTAACCATTATCGATGAGAAAAGAAGTTACATAAAGAGTGTATAGAGAAAGGCACGACACACATGCCATATTTAAAAAATACCAAAACACAATAAAAGAAGACTAAGGGCATAACAGTTCACCACAAGAAAACAATAATAAACACATTTTATTATTATTATTATGAATTTAAATTCTGTTAATTAAATAAATTAAATTAAACTTTGGCGATTGATCATGAGTTAATTGGCGTTTCTACTATCCAGTTATTAACGTATACCAAATTATTTTAAAACAAATAATAACAATTTGTTATTATTTAATTAAATAATAACATGATAATTTATCATGTTCTTTTGAAAACTTTTCATTCTACATATACACAGTAACCGTGAGGTAACCGTGAATGAGTATTTTGGTACAGGAACCCAGCATTTTGTATACATAGTAATACATACTACATATTACATACAAATATTGTTATAATAACTTTTATTATACTTATTGTATGATATAGTCAACATTTCGTTATTGTTACCGCAACATGTGTGTGTAATTTATAATAACAATGACAACATTTGTTATTAAATTATAAAACAAAATAAAATACTTATAATTATTATTATTATTATTATACAAAATTTTGTAAACCTTAAAATAACTCTTGACAACACAACTCTTGTGCCGACAAAAACTCTAATGCAACTCATTCATACTATCAAAATCGTAACGATCGATTATTCAAATCGATTAATCGAAATGTCATTGCTTCACCATATAAATGTCAGATTTCGAAGCAAAAGAACATTGACCAATCACATGAAATACAATCATCACAGAGATCGAATCGATGAAATAAAAGGCATATCAAATATACCACTGTTACATCCGAATTATTCATATCTTATATGAAATTGATCAATCACTTTTGTGTAACTTATGAATGATCGATGTATCGCTGCTTCACCATACAAAAGTCAGATTTTGAAGCATAGTCAACATCGAATCATCCAAATCATACACAACATGATGCCAAAAATTTATTTTCTTTATTATTTAATTTATTCTATGTTTTAACCGAATTAAATCAGAAAGTACAAAAAATAAACATCTACCAGATTCATGGTTTCGTAAGTGGCTTTGATACCACTGAAGGGAAATCGCGATCCAAAACGCAACGAAAATTAAAATTTTCCCTTTAGTGATCCTTACGAATGAGCATGTTCAGTGATAGAAACGGTTACCTCTTGTGGTGATTAAAAATTTTGAGGCATATCCGGATGAATGATCACGAGCGTTGAATGAAGAACAACACCTCTACTCAGTCCACACGAACAGAGTGCCTTCAATCTCAGTGCTAGCTGCTACGAATGAAGACTTTGAGTGAGAGAGAGAGAGAAAGAGACAAATACGACCAGGGTTTCACCAACTGAATTTCATCAAGTTCAAGAGCTTCTACACAAGTGTTGTATTTATAGAACCACTTATATGGGCTGCAAGCTAAAAAGCTCAACTTAAGTGCACCATAATAATAATAATAATAATAATAATAATAATATAACCATTATTATAATAAACATATTTTATTATTATTATATTTAATAACTATTATTATAATAATAATATTATTAACTCTTATTATTATATTATACAATGTTCCATATTTCACTTAAGTACACCGTACCTTACGGTGTTCCATAATTCTCTCAAGTACACTGTACCTTACAATCACTAGTACAGAAATGACTTTTTACATCGGGCAACAATGACTTTTTACATCGGGTCTGGGTCCGATGTAAAGTCAGGCGATGTAGTAAATCAAAGACATTTTACATCGGGTTATGCCCCGAAGTAAAAAAGTCACCAACCACATCGGTTAACTTTTTAAGTCTGATGTGAAAAAAAAAATATAATTGTAATTTTTTATATATAAAAAAGTGTTTTTACATCGGTTGTAACTCGAAACCGATGTAAAAGGTTGGTTTGGTTACATCGGTTGTAACCTGAAACCGATGTAAAAAGTATTGCATAAAAATATCAAACGCGCCAGGTATGACTTTTTACATCGGTTTTGTTGTTTTCCCGATGTAAAAATGTTGTGTGTTACATCGGTTTTGCTAATAACCGATGTAAAAAGTACTGTAATAATTCTAAATAATTTGACTATTTTTTAGCAGTTCCCTGTAACTTTTTTGGTACCTAATTTTTTGATATTTTTCCAACATCACACAAACCATAATTAGGTCGCTATTTTCTATAGTTTCCCAACATCACATAGACCACATTTAGGTCGCTATTTTCATATTTTTCTCACAAATCTAATTTCATTGCACCAAATATCTAGTGTATATATATATATATATATATATATATATATATATATATATATATATATATATATATATATATATTCTTCAAATTCCATAATTGATTTACAAATGTTCTAAATTATAAGGAGAATCCGCAAGAAGATGAATTACCAACCAAGCTTAACCTTTATATAACTCAAAGAAACATGTTGCCCAACGGAGTCACAAATCATACAAATCATCTTGTGTTAATTCTGTTGGGTCATCAAATACCTACAACACGTAAATAACAATAGAGTTATTCTTTGAAAATTCACATTAAGTTGCAAAACGTAAAGTAAATAACAAATTAAAGTCATTTTTATTACCTTCATCCAAGACCTGGTTATCTTGGCAGAGACAATATCCAACATATTTTTCATCACATAATATCCACAATCATTAGAGTTATGTTGTTTCCTTGTCTACAAATGAATGACATAATTAGTGAATACTTATATGATAAAATTAAATATATAATTATAATTTACACCACGCTTACCTTGGGTTGAAGCCATGTAGCCTTTTTTCTAATACCATTTGCTGCTTGATGAACCCCAAAAGCACTAATTCAGAAGAAAAAAATTCATATAAAGCCACATAAAATATGAAATTACTTTTGTAACAAATTATGTATATAGGATGAAGTGAACATAAAAGATAAACTTACTTTGTAATAATTTTCGTCATGGTTTGATTAAGTTCCCGATGAAGTGAACAAAAGACGACCACAGTATTATCTTTTGGACACATGACTATTAATTGCCAATGACTTCTGTACGTGTGTGTGGAAACACAAAAGTCACAATTTCATGTTACCAAAATTGAAATATCTATGTTACCAAAATTAAAAAATAGAAAACACAATTTCATACAAACTTACCCATGAATAAATGGTAGCAAGTGACACTCTCTCTTTTCGTCACGTAACTTATCTTGTATGTATTTTTTGACATTTGCTTTAGTTTTCGGCACATTATCAATGTACGAACACATAGCAGAGTCCATAAATCCATATACTTCTGATTGTGAATTATCAATACACACACGATGAATATACCGGAAAAATTTTAAAATCAACATTATAATAAAAGTGATGAGAGATATAACATATTAATAGATATTGACACTAATAAAATAAGAAAATGTACTTACGTGCATTAAACTTGCAGAGTAGACACATCAAGCCAATGAAAACCCATCAGCAGCTCTCTGATACACTTAACTGACATATGAAAATTAGTGACGCTCGCACAATTTTGAAAACCCATTCACAATTTATTTTTTATTTGTGTAGATGTGATTTTTAAAAAGAGAAAACTCCAATAATATTAGGTTGTTCAATTTGGTTGGTTGAAACATGTGTTATGTTGGGTTGTTTGTTCCAAAGGATATTGTTTCAAACACAAAAAAACTTACTCATATTAAAATGTGTAATTATATTTTCTAATTAAATTTTGACAAATTATCAATTGAAATGTCATGTCATTAAAAATTAAATTCAAATTGAATGATATTAAAATCAAGAAAAAGTTAAATGTGGAGTTTAAATAAACGATTTTTAAAATGAAGATAAATGGTTTCATATATCAGATAATCAAAAGTGCATTTAAGTAAAAATATATTATGTTTAAAGTTATAAGGCCTTATAATTAAAAACTATTTTAGAAACATAATATAGGAATTTGATTTCCCTTATAATTAGAACGCCTTGATACTACCACACTTGACATAAATATTTTTCTTAACAATGAAGTTTACTGTCTTGTCTTGTTTTTTATTTAGAAAATACAAGAGAATGTATTACAACATTGTAAAGAATGTATAAAAGTGCATAAAAGAAATAAAGAGAAGAAAAAAACTAACATGAAAAACTTTGCATATTTGCTTATACCTACATAAATTATATTGTTATAAAATCTAAACAAGTATAATAACAAAAAAATATTAAAATAAAAATTAAAATATTTTCTTTATTTTTTCAAAATAAATTTTTCAAAAAACTAAATAGAAAACACAAAATGTAATGAAATATTTATATAACATAAACTCCAAACACAATTTTTATTAATTGAAGTATTTCATAATTTATGTTTTATCTTTATACAACCTCATAATTAGTATATGTGATCATATTTTGTGTGAGTGTAAAAAAACAAATAATAAAGTATATGTAGTTTGCATAATACTTATGCTTGACATGAATTCGTTATTTTCTAGTGGTTATACCATATAGTGTATATGAGTTAATATTAATAGAAATACATGATTATTTTATGTCAATAAATTGAAATACCATAAGATACATTATCAATTAAATATAAAGAAGTTTAATGCAATTGCAAGAGAATTTAACCACTAAAGTACTTAACATAAATAAGATGAAGAAGTTTTTCATAAATATAATATGAAGGACAATAGTTTAATTTTTTTATATATTTACGATTGAAATGAGTACTTAAGAAAATCATGCAAAGAATCGTTAGATGATTGTTAAATTAAAATAATAATTTAAAATTTAAACGGAAAAGATTTCCACTTAAATATATTTTTGTCTCTTAAATACTATTTGTTATTTTGAACTTTAATAAAAAAAATTTATTTATTTTTATGAAGAAAAAGAGAGATCTGTAATATGGAAAATATAAGGTTTTTGCAAGATTGGTTTGTTTACTATACTTTTTACAAATTCGTTCAAATGGGAATTTTTTTTATGAGAAAATTTCGATCTTGTCTTTTTCTACAACATTTTTTAACAATACTTTTAGAATGTTCTTTAATATGGGGAATTTGTTCATGTGCTTTTTTACAATGTTTATTGTTAGTTCATACGGGGAATGCTCATTTATGTGTTATTTTATAATACTTTTACAATGTTCATTTGTATAGGGATTTAAAATTCCTAAGCTTTAAAATAGATGGAAAATTATATCGAGTATGAACCCAAGTTGACCCTCTCTCCCTTTCTTTCATATTATAGCTTAAGGTTTTACAACATAAGCACAGTGAAGGTTTATAAGTTTTTGCAAACTTTGTTCGTTTAAGATTTTTTTACATTGATCTTTTGTATAGGGATTAGGGATGGCAAGCAGACCCAAACCCGCGGGGCCCACCCGCACCCGAACCCGAGTCAACGGGTGAAAAACCGAATTGACTGGGTTCGGGTTCGGGTGCCACCCGATATTTCAGGTGCGGGTTTGGGTAGTGTGAAACCCGCGTCCGAAACCCGAAACCACACCCGAATCATTATATATATATATATATATATATATATATATATATATATATATATAAATATATATATATATATATATATATTTGTGTTTTTGCTACGGGTTCGGGTTTGGGTGAAAAAACCCGAACCCAACGGGTGTGGGTGTGGGTGTTATTTTGCCACCCGAATAGTCTTTGGGTTCGGGTTCGGGTTCGGGTGGTGATTTCGAGTGCGGGTTTGGGTAGTGTGAAACCCGCACCCGACCCGACCCGTTGCCATCTCTGATAGGGATTGTGCGAATTAAAAATGTTCATTTATGTATATTTTACGATGTTTGTTTTACAATGTTCTTTCGTATAGTGAAACACTGTTGTGTTTTTACGAGATTTTTTTTACAATGTTTTTAAAATGTTTGTTCCTATGGGGAATGAAAAACCCTATAACCCAAAACAAATAGAAAAATCATATTGAGTTAGGGTTTTTGGTCGTGAAGCTCCAGACGGTGATGAATCGCAACAAATACTCAGACGGTGACTTATCACAACAAATAATCAAATCAAAGGTAAAAATACTTACCAGCGGTGACGAATCGGCAACCTTAGGAGTTTGCCCTCTCACTTTACCGGCGGTGCACGAGCCAAAGAACATTTGTAAAATTAATAAAATACACAATGACGAGAGGCGCGACGGAGGGAGGCAGGCCGCGACGGAGGGAGGCAGGCCGCGACAGAGTGATTCGAAAGAGGCCGCGACGGAGTGATTCGAAAGAGGCCGCGACGGAGGGAGGCAGACCGGACGTGACAGAGTGATTCAGGCTGAGAGAAAGAAGAGGTCGGACGTGACAGAGTGATTCAGGCTGAGAGAAAGAAGAGGTTTGGAAATAGGTTTGGAAACAAATGAAGAGAGAAAGAAGGTGGAATAGGATTCGTTTTGTTTTAGGGTTTAAGTGAGAGGAGGTTTTCACATCGGTTAATGAATTGGACCGAAATAAGGTGCTTTTGTGAGAGAGGTTTTCACATCGGGTAATTAAATGAACCGATATAAGGGCCCAAATAATAAGCCTTTGCATCGGTTGAAATTAATGCTCGATATAAAATCCCTTATAACAAAATTTTTATTTATTTACGAAACTGCCACCGCGTTATTTTTTACATCAGTGGAAATAAATACCTGATGTAAAATCCCTAAATCCCTTATTTTTTTACGAAGCTTTTACATCGGTTGGAATTAATGCCCGATGTGAAATCCCTTATAACAAATTTTTTAATTATTTACGAAACTGCCATTGCGTTATTTTTACATCAGTGGAAATAAATACCTGATGTAAAATCATTTAACCAAATGTCATTTTTCTAGTAGTGAATGTTCCTTATTTATTCTATCTCTCATTAAACTATCCTTATGTGTGTGGCCCTGTAGGTTCTCGTGACGTTGACAATTATATTAAATCATATATTTTAATATAATAAACAGTTAGCAGTATCTAGCAACACATCACTGCTACCCAAGTCACGAAAATGTCATGTGATCTAACAAAACCTTTTGTGATAGTACTTGTGTGTACAATTACTCTTTTGCCCTTATATCTATATTGAACACAAGGCATATACAGTGTCATCCTTGTCAAGTTCAATATTGGGCCTTTAGATATTTATCTTGATATGCAAGATAGGAAAATTTCATCTAGGTCACCCATGTCCCTCAACATGTTTTGTGGAGTACCCATCAACTATCTTTATTGTCATCCAGTTACGGACAATGTTAGATCAGTAATAAATTACTCGACTCTACATCTAGGATCCATAGTGGTTTCAGATCGAAGGGTGGTATACACTAATATCATCATGAGAGTAACTTATGACACTTTGCATAACATTCTATGTAGTATTCTTATAGCGGGTCAATCCAGTATAAATAGTACTCCTAATATTCATACATATGTTAAGACTTGATAAATCCTTATCCATGATCCATGAGATGTGATCATCAGTCTATCTATATAATAGTCTTAATGCTTTAAGGTTATCCCACTTCACAGTAAAGCTCGATTACAGATACTTTAAGAATAGTGTCCTTATGTTTAATGGATCTCATGATTAAGTCACACTTAATATTTCATTAAACGAACTAGCTATTCTAGAGACTTTATTATTTTGAAAAAATAACCATAATAAAGAAATGCCTTTTATTAATAATAAGTAATTCGATACAAGTACCAAGAGTATTGGTCTCTAGGGCTTACACCAACAACATGTTGATTCACATGTTGAACAAAATGTTGAAACATCTGTTCCAAAATCTGGTGGCCCACAAGCTGAACCCACTTCTGTACCAATTGGTGAACCACCTGTTGAACCACATGATAAAGCAAACCCTAGTTACAAACTTGACATGGTTGATAGTCATCATGTTGATATACTTGTCATTGATAAGCTTGTTGATGATGTTTTTGATGACAACTATGTCTCCACTGATGATATCCTCAATGAGAACCCTCTAAATGTAGAGGCTAAAGTTTAAAGTAAAAGAAGTGTGGAAGTTGATCAAGTTGATAAAGATGATGATATTCCCATTGCTAATATCATGAAGAGGAATATTAAAAGTCTCACCAAGCCTCAAGAGAAAGTTGCACAAAAGGAAGTGGTGAATGTTGTTTAAGAGAATGAGACTGATGAAGAACCTGTTGTTAAAGTGATGAAGATTATAACTAGTTCTATGGATGATAGGGTGAAAGATAAGAATAAAGATGTTCCTCCCAAAACCTCCATGAAGAACACTTAAATTGTAAAGAAGAAAACTCCTTAAAGAATGCCTATGAGTAAGAAAAGAAAGGTCGAAGAGAAAACTACAGAGAATAAGTCTCTCAAGAGAAAACTTGTTCAATTAATTGACTCTGAGACAAATGCTAAAAAAGATGTCCAGGACATTGTGTCCACTATGAAGAGAAAGGTTGGTGGAAAAAGGATTCGTGTGAATGTTATTGTTGATCCTCTGGATGATGTATCATTCCATTCTAAAAGAAGTGTTCAGAAGTGGAAATATGTGTATCAAATAAGGATTGCTTGTGAAAGAGAGATGGGCACATAAGCTTTTGATTGTAAAGGGATTGTGGACTAGATAAAAGTTGCTGGTTTGATGAAGACTATAATGGATATTGGTTCTTGCTATGAAAAGCTAGTCAAGGAATTTATTGTGAACATGTCACATGATTGCCATGTTGAAGGAAGTGAGGAGTAAAGGAAGGTTTATGTTAGAGGGAAGTGTGTGAATTTTTCACCTTCCATTATTAATAAGTATCTGTGAAGAAGCAAGTCGGTAGGGTCTGAAAAAGTTCCCTCTATTGACAAAATTGTCAAGGAAATAACTGTTGGGCAAGTGAAGCAATGGCCAAACAAAGGATTACTCTCTTGTGGAAAATTGATTGTGAATTTTTCCATTTTGAATATGATTGGTGCATCTAATTGGGACCCTATAAATTACAGCTCCAATATAACCACAACTTTGTCTAAATTGATCTTTTTAATAGGAATTAAAGCAAAGATGAACTTTGGAAAGTATATATTTGAGAAAACTATGAAGCATGTTGATTCCTTTGCAGTAGAGCTACCTATTTCATTTCCTTGCTTAATCAATGGAATTATTTTGAATCAACACCCTTAAATTTTGCATCCTCAAGAAACTCCAAACAAAAAGGTTAGGCCTCTAACGCTTGATAAAAAGCTATTTGTGGGGACACATGTCCTTGAAATTGTGGTGACTAAGCACCAAGGTCAAAATGTTGGTGGAAAGTATTTTCCAATTTCCAAAGCCACGAGAAAGGATGTGTTACTTGAGCTAATGGAAGTATCAAAGGCTCTGCAAGAAGAAATTACTGCAAGTACTATTAAGAAGAGGAATGTGGATGGATTGATCAAAATGTTCTCAAAAGAGAATGAAATTGAGGATGAAGAAAAAGCTAATAGTGAAGAGGAAGAGTAATCTCCTAGTGATGGAGAAGCTGGAAACTCAGAATCCTCAAGTGAAGAAGAAGAATCAAGCTCTAAATACTGAATTCATCAAGCTGGTGCTGTTTTGAAGTTTGGACAATTGTTTTTAGGCTTGTTTTAATGGTTATGTAATAGTTGGGTCTTCTGCACTTAAACTTGATTCTATTTACTCCAGTTTCGTACTCATCTGTGTTAATGGTTCTACTTTATGGCCTTCCAAATTTTGTTTCAATGTATTTTGGTGTAGTATTTTATTTCTCTGGTTTTCATTTTTCCATACCTTTGCCAAATTTTGGTAAAAGGGGGGGGGGGGGGGGGGGGGTAAAATGGTGTGTATGAGATACAATGGATGTTGTGATGTGTTATGTGCTCACATGCTGGAGCATCTGGCCCAACATATGGCCTTCAATTGTGTAAAATGATCTCTCTATGTGTATGAACTCTGATGCTTGTGAGCTGATCTCTCTGTTGATATTTGATGAGTAGTGGTAGTCTCGAGTGACGTAACTAACATGACTGACTACTAGCTTTTGATTATGTGCATGCTGATTAATAGTGTGCCTGACTATGGGAGCATTGCAATTTTGTTTGTGTTGCAGCCACCTTACTTATGTGTTACTTCTGTTGCTGCTGCTATTTGCTCTGATTGATCTATTTGTGGAGTGCTTATGTTGCTCAGTTTGTATTATTGTTGAAGATTTACTTTTGCACATCTTGTAAATTTTTGAATAATTTGTTTTGCCAAAATTTTCCAAAGGGGGAGATTGTTGTTCCTATTGATTTGCTGCATTATGCAAAACAACATGGAGTGTACAAGATGTTTCAGTGAAGAAATAACACATGTGAGACATGATGTTCCAGCATGTGCGCAACAACTGGCCCTTGTCAGCAGATCATTGTTATTGTTGTTCTGAACATATTTTTTGGATATGTGCAACACGATTTGCTGCTGTTAGATGTCAAACATGCTATATATTTATATTTGATACTTGGCATTTTTCAACACTTTCATGTTTAAATTGTGGATTTTAGTAGTGAATTATTGTTGTTCTTTAAACATTATTTATATACCTTTGGTGCTTGTAATATGTGTGCTATTGTGCAGGAAAGTGCACTAATAGATCAAAGAAAGAAGACACAAAAGAATTGATGCAAGCTGCCAAAGAATAGAGGAAAACATCAGCAAGTTCGCTTTGCAAACTTACCAGCAAACGTTCGCTTTGCTAACACTGGCTAAGTCTCTAGCGAATGGTCCCAGAATTGGACAGTAGGAAAAGGGACCAAAGTTCACTGCTTAACTCGCTTTGCGAAGGACCTGGCGAAGAACCCTTGGTTGAGGCAGTAAGAAAAGGAGCCTAAATTTGCTTTGCGAACGTTTTGGCGAGTCGTTTACTTTGCGAATGAAAGTTCGCATTGCAAACTTATGCAGACAAACAAGGGCGGTTTAACTTATCAGAAGGCACTTCAGGTGCCATTTTCTTCATTCGCTAGGCGAACAGATCATTCGCAGTGCGAATGCGTCAGATTCCAAGTGTACTATAAATAGATTTTTGTACTTTATTGGGATCATAACTTCACCTTTTCACACCAAAACATATTTTTCTGAGTTTTCTTCATCTAAGAGATTTTTCACATAGAGAAACTGGATTTGCATCCGATCTAGATTCTTCGACACGGATGCTTTTTCATCTCCTCACGAAACTTGTGAAGCAAGCTACCATGAATATGTGTAGCAAAACACATCCTTATGTCAAGATTCGTGGTAGGTAATCCCTCATTTTGTATGTATTGATCTTGATTGTAAGTTTGTGAACTTTGTTGATGATAAATATAGAAGAAAAACTTTGTTTACATGGTTTATATTTTGTTTTAGTTCATGATCGAGAGATATGTATTAAAACTTGACCTAAGTTTCAATCCATCAATAATCATAAGGCTAGAGATAGTTTTGAAAGTTGATGTTCATAAATATTGAGCTTGAAAGTTATCATATTGGTAGTTTGAGTGAGAGATCATCAAAGGATCAATATGATAAATCTCACAACAAGTGTTCGAGAGAAACTTGTTGAGAGGATATGTGGTTATATTTATTGTTAACGAGTTCACACGCTTTATCGAGTAAATACGTATAAAACGGATTATCGGACACTAATCTTGGCATGTTTTTACCAAACCCTAAAACCAATTTCTTTACCATTGGTTACTAAATTTTATGCAAACGATACACAAAACCAAACTCTTTGTTACTATAAAGTTTGAAACGCTTTTGACTATAGAACGGCGGCAATATACGTTCAATCCCTGTGGATACGATAAAACACCCTCGAAATACTTTTCAACAAAATTGCGGCAATATACGCACAAAGGAAGTACAAAATCATAGCAGCAAAATTAGTCCTCCTCGGACTCGGATCCGGACACCTCTATCTCTTCCTCCTCTGAACCAGATACAGAACCAGAAGCCTCAACACCATCACCATCCCCATCATCCTCCTCTGCATCAGCATCATCAGGACCAGCCGCATCTGCCCCCTCTGAAAACTAGCCTGGCCTCAGGCCAACCAACATGAGCAAGGAATTGCTCCCTTGTCATCATTGAGTGATCCACGGCGGGTTCACGGATTTGCAGCTGCAAAACCTGCATGGAGTCATGTAAGTCCATCATGGCGCGCTGAGAAGCCGCCATCCAAACCCAGTTATACTAGCAAATATCCTGCTGATAAGGAAAGAAACCTTGCAACCCAGAACTAGACCCATCGCCAGCCCTTGTGCCGACATTAACACCAGCACCAGAACTCTCACCCCTCACCCCCTTAGGCTTATAGAACTTATCCATATAACGGTCATCGATTGAAGACGGGATAGTCACCTGACGGCGCGTGGGGAGATCAACCCCAACACTTGCACACAAAGTCATAATGATACAAGGAAAAGCAAGAGGGGAATTCTTCCGAGAAGCGGAACCAAAACCACTCTCAACAATAGCCCTTATCTCATCCGCGATACTCCGAGCTACATCAATCTGTACATTGGTCAAAATGCTGTGGACAAGATGGGCAAGGGGAATAGGGATGGTCGATGTATGTGACTTTGGCTTAATATTGGTTACAACCAAAAGTAAAATAAGTTGTGCCAAAGGTCGCATGTCTTCACGACGGTATCTAATGGCAACCCCAGATGGGTTGAGCTCTGCAGTTTTACCGTCTCGTAAAAGGTCTCTAGTAATGGCCGCAATGTCTCTGTGGAGGTGCAAGTTTCTATGGAAGTCATCAATCTGACTTGCTCTCAAAGGTGAAGGATTTCCAAGAACGGTATTAATTGTTCCACGATCAAATCACACCACTTTTCTCCCAACGGAAGTTTTCCAACCAAAAGGCTCCCCATCATCTGGGAGGCCATTAGCATAAAACTCGCGGACGATCTCAACATTGTAACTATCCACAAGATTTATTAGTTGCCCCCACTTTTTCTCTTCTAGAAGTGCAGCCACCGACCGGTAACTCCCATGTTCACTCAGGTTAAATCTCTTTTCAGGTAAAATGGTTCTCTTCTCCAAGGTTAGGTACCTTGCTGCTTGCTTGGCTCCTCTAAAGCGATCGCTGTCAAACTGAATCGGTACTTGTCATGAAGTGTTGGCCTTTTTCTTCTTTGCCGGATTGATTTTAGGAGCCATTCGCACAAATCACCAAATAAAACAACAACAAGCAGCAACACAGTCCATTAGAAATGGGAGCCAAAACAAAAACACAAACTGAGACATAAAAAAAATTTCAGAATTTTGATGCATTCGCAGCAAAGTTTGCAAAGCGAAGGCTGGCGAACATTCGCCCCAGATTCGTAAAGCGAGTTTCTGGCGAATGCTCGCCCAGGTTCGCAAAGCAAACTGGACAGCAAACCTACGATTTTTTTAAAAAATTAACAGCATCCAACACTTCCAACATCAGAGTTCCTTTCACAAAACCACCTCTATTCTAAAATTCACATAAAATTCAACATGCAACAGCAAAGAAACCTTAAAACAGAGGTGAAAACCTAGAATCAACAATGTCTCTAATGTTTAATCCACATAACCCTAACCACATTGCTTAATCAGAAATTAACAGAAAGAAAGAAAGATTCAAACCTGAACCTGTAGGTACTTGGGGAAAATTTTGGTGAAAAAAATGAGATGAACAGAGCACGTGAGAGATTGTTCCTGTGAGTGTGTTTGTGAGAGAGGCAAGAGTGAGAATGAAAAAGGGACTAGGTTTTCCCTTCAAAAGTTCAGAAAAAAGGGTGGGTCATGGGCCCAAATGTCTGGCCCACACCAAAACTAATTCCCTTTTTAATGAGGTGGTTGCAGTAAAACATACGCCTGTCTCGCTGAGTTCGCAATGTGAACAAGGCAGTGAATGCTCGCCCCAGGTTCGCAAAGCGAACCCAGCTTGTTGTTGTTTTATTTGGTGATTTGTGCAGATGGGTCCTAAAATCAATCCGACAAAGAAGAGAAAGGCCAGCATTTCACGACAAGTACCGATTCAGTTTGACAGCGATCGCTTTAGAGGAACCAAGCAGGCAGCAAGGTACCTAACCTTGGAGAAGAGAACCATTTTACCTGAAAAGAGATTTAACATGAGTGAACATGGGAGTTACCGGTCGGTGCTCTCCTAGAAGAGAAAAAGTGGGGGCGACTGATAACTCCTGTGGATAGTTACAATGTTGAGATCGTCCGCGAGTTTTATGCTAATGCCCTCCTAGATGATGGGGAGCCTTTTGGTTGGACAACTTTCGTTGGGGGAAAAGTGGTGCAATTTAATCGTGGAACAATTAATACCGTTCTTGGAAATCCTTTACCTTTGAGAGAAAGTCAGAGTGATGACTTCCATAGAGACCTGCACCTCCATAGAGACATTGCGGCCATTACTAAAGACCTTTTACGAGACGGTAAAACTGTAGAGCTCAACCCATCTGGGGTTGCCATTAGATACCGTCGTGAAGACATGCGACCTTTGGCACAACTTATTTTGCTTTTGGTTGTAACCAACATTAAGCCAAAGTCACATACATTGACCATCCCTATTCCCCTTGCCCATCTTGTCCACAGCATTTTGACCAATGTATAGATTGATGTAGCTTGGATTATCACGGATGAGATAAGGGTTATTGTTGAGAGTGGTATTGGTTTCGCTTCTCGAAAGAACGCTCCTCTTTCTTTTCCTTGTCTCATTATGACTTTGTGTGCGAGTGCTGGGGTTAATCTTCCCACGCGCCGTCAGGTGACTATCCTGTCTATCATCAATGACCGTTATGTGGATAAGTTCTGTAAGCCTAAGGGGGCGAGGGGTGAGACATATGGTGCTGGTGCTGATGCCGACACAAGGGCTGGCGATGGGTCTAGTTCTGGGTCGCAAGGTTTATATCCTTATCAGCAGGAGATTTTCCAGTATAACTGAGATTAGATGGCAGCTTCTCAGCGCGCCATGATGGACTTACATGACTCCATGCAGGTTTTGCAGCTGCAAATCCGTGAACCCGCCGTGGATCACTCAATGATGACAAGGGAGCAATTCCTTGCTCATGCTGGTTGGCCTGAGGCCAGGCCAATTTTCGAAGGGGGGCAGATGCGGCTGGTCCTGATGATGCTTATGCGGAGGAGGATGATGGCGATGGTGATGGTGTTGAGGTTTCTAGTTCTGTATCTGGTTCAGAGGAGGAAGAGATAGAGGTGTCCGGATCCGAGTCCGAGGATGACTGATTTTGCTGTTATGATTTTGTACTTCCTTTGCGCGTCAAAGTGAAGTTTTCTTATGTTTTCTGTTATTATACTTTTTGTATCAGTTTTTAATGATGTACTGTATCCACTAGGTGGATTTTTTTTTTATTTTTTGTGAGATATTTTGATGTACTTGTACCCGTATGAGGTACTTATGACTTTGTAGGTGTTTTCACACCATTACACTATTATGATATTATTAGTAATATTTTGTTTTTCAGTAAATTATTATGTTTTCAATTTTACTAATATTTCGTTTTTCATTGTTGTTATTAAGAGTTGAATTCTTCAGGTTATGAATGTTCAACTCTTAAATTGTTGGAATGCCTTTTATCGTTTTATGTTGGTATGCTTGTGGAAGTTTAATATTTCCAATTTTTGAATGTGATTTTATGGAAAAAACTTATAGGTTGGTGTTGTTGTGCATCAAAGAAGATTCTTTCAAGTTGGACGACTATGATAGTAATTTTAAGCACGATTTTGTTGGCAAGGTACATAATTACCTAGTTCTAGAATTTAGAATGTGTTAGAACTTTTTGTCTTCTTACAAATGAAATGTTGTTTCTTGTTACAACTCTATTGATTGCTTATGTCATTTAGGTCCAAAAACTACAAAAGTGAGAAACCTCCATGATACTAAATGCATAGGATTGATGATGAATTTTGTTGTATACTTTTATTCATGCTTTATCTTGTGATTTGTATGATATGGTGGAAGCATTAGACATGATCAAGGCACTTGTTGATATTGAGCACAACCATTTCCAAACAGTGATTTACCCGTGTGTAGTGAGTATTTGTTTGCCCCTTGAGCCTAAATAGTTTAGATCTCGTTTAGTGATGAACTTTGTGTTGTACATAATTTGAAAATCAAGTTCATCATTGAATTTTTGAGAGTTTCTAACAATTTTTTCTTCTTAAACCTTGGAACTTTGTTTTATTGATTTCCTTGCCTTAAAAAGCAAGGAGCATTCACTTAAGGTTTAGTTGAAAATAAGTTGGGGAGAATGAAAAAGAATATTGGTAAATTGTTCAAACTTTTGAAAAATTTCAAGCAAGCATGAAAAGAAAAAGAGAATGTGAATTTGAATGTGAAAAAAAATAGAAAAGGATGCTTGCTTGAATGATAAAAATAGAAACCAATAATTGTGCATGAGGAAGTTTGAGAAGGTTTGTGATAAAGGTGTAAAATTGGTGAATGAAGTTGAGATGTGTGTGAATACCTTGTATAGTGAATGTTCTTTTGCATCGGAATCTTCGATTCAATGGCCTTTAGAAATATCCCTTTGTTGTTAACCCGACCAAGCTACAACCTTAAAAGCCCTTAGTGATCTTTTGCTTCCATGATTTCTTATGTGATCGATTAGATGTTGTATGAATTGCTTTGTATTTGCATCATTTGTCATTTGAGCAAAATTGCCCCGCGGTTGCAAATGCGTTTATTTCCTTCAATCCTTTTTCGAAGAGGAATGTTAGAGTGACATGAGCATGATGGTTTAGTTGTCTCTTGAAACATTTTCTGAGATTTGTTTAAGAATCAAGTTCTTTTGTATTGTCGATTCTAGGATTGTGTAATTGTTGCTTTGTTACAATTGTTGTTTATTTGATCCGTTTATCTTTTCTTGGTTGAATCAAATGCTCGAGTAAATCCTCTTGTTTTCAATGAGAGGCATACTTTGCTTGAAGACAAACAAAGAGTTAGTTGGGGAGAGTTTGTTAGATGTCAAACATGCTATATATTTGTATTTGATACTTGGCATTTTTCAACACTTTCATGTTTTAATTGTGGATTTTAGTAGTGAATTGTTGTTCTTCAAACATTGTTTATATATCTTTGGTGCTTGTAATATGTGTCGTATTGTGCAGGAAAGTACACTAATTAATCAAAGAAAGAAGACACAAAAGAATTTATGCAAGCTGCCAAAGAATAGAGGAAAACACCAGCAAGTTCGCTTTGTGAACTTGCCAGCGAACGTTCGCTTTGCGAACACTGGCGAAGTCTCCATCGAATGGTCCTAGAATTGGACAGTAGGAAAAAGGACCAAAGTTCGCTTTGTGAACTCCAGCGAATGTTCGCTGCTTAACTCGCTTTGCGAAGGACCTGGCGAAGAACCCTTGGCTGAGGCAGTAAGAAAAGGGGCCTAAATTCGCTTTGCGAATGTTTTGGCGAGTAGTTCGCTTTGCGAATGAAAATTCGCATTGCGAACTTATGTAGACAAACAAGGGCGGTTTAACTTATCAGAAAGCACTTCAGGTGCCATTTTCTTCATTTGCTAGGCGAACAGATCATTCGCAGTGCGAATGCGTCAGATTTCAAGTGTACTATAAATAGATTTTTGTACTTTATTGGGATCATAACTTCACCTTTTCACACCAAAACATATTTTTCTGAGTTTTCTTCATCTAAGAGAGATTTTTCACATAGAGAAGCTGGATTTGCATCTGATCTCGATTCTTCGACGCTGATGCTTTTTCATCTCCTCACGAAACTTGTGAAGCAAGCTACCATGAATATGTGTAGCTAAACACATCCTTGGGTCAAGATTAGTGGTATGTAATCCCTCATTTTGTATGTATTGATCTTGATTGTAAGTTTGTGAACTTTGTTGATGATAAATATAGAAGAAAAATTTTGTTTACATGGTTTATATTTTGCTTTAGTTCATGATCGAGAGATATGTATTAAAACTTGACCTAAGTTTCAATCCATCAATAATCATAAGGCTAGAGATAGTTTTGAAAGTTGATGTTCATAAATATTGAACTTGAAAGTTATCATATTGGTAGTTTGAGTGAGAGATCATCAAAGGATCAATATGATAAATCTCACAATAAGTGTTCGAGAGAAACTTGTTGAGAGGATATGTGGTTATATTTATTGTTAACAAGTTCACACGCTTTATCTAGTAAATACGTATAAAACGGATTATCGGACACTAATCTTGGCATGTTTTTACCAAACCCTAAAACCAATTTCTTTACCGTTGATTACTAAATTTTATGCAAACGATACAAAAAACCAAACTCTTTGTTACTATAAAGTTAGAAACGCTTTTGACTATAAAACGACGACAATATACGTTCAATCCCTATGGATACGATAAAACACCCCCGAAATACTTTTCAACGGCTGCTATCTTTGAGCAATGAGTTAATTAGATTTGTTAGAATATTGAATAAGATCAAATCTAATTAATTGGATATTTAAATTTTTTAATTTCAAATCAAATATTTTTGGTTTAGACTTTTGAAAAACAAATCTTAACTGAAGCTTCTACAAATTTGGACGTGATCTCAAATGAAATGCCCATTGGAGAAAAGCCCAGAAGTTTCATTGCTAATTAAAGAGACTCAAACCTAATGTTTGAAGTGTGTGAAAGTATTGAAGATCTTTGTGTTAAGATTTCTATTTTGAGTCTTTTGTTTATGTTGTTGTTTATGCACCACTCTAGCGCCTGCAGTCATATCCAAAGGCATAGAGTTTAGTTTGATAATTGAGTTATAATTCAAGCAATCATATTTTGTATATTGTATTGATCATTATGGTTAATGATTAAGAGAAAGTGAGAGGGGTCTCATATTTAGGTGGAGTCCTAAATAGAAATACACTAGCTAGAATTAAGAAAAGGGTCATTGAATAAGGGTGGTTCATCTAAAACATTTTGTACTAATTCTATTGAGAGTAGATTTCCTTTCTTAGGTTGGTGCCCCCAGATGTAGGTTTTTTTGGACTGAACTGGGTTAACAATTCTCTTGTATTCTTTACTTGCTTTATGATTTATCATTTTATTTTCTATTATCTGTCAGTTTCGATTTAAGATGTTGAACACATTGGCTTAAACATATGGTCCAACATTTGCCCCTTAAGAACGAAATTTCACAATGGTTATTCAAAAAAGAAAGGAAAGCAAAAGCTGAACTACACAAGCTTCATTATTGTTAACGCCAAAGAGACCTCGAATCTACCGTTTCTTCAAAATCAGAAAGAGAATACTAATTAAATAAAGAAGAAGAAACAAAACTTTAGCACTATATATTTTCCTAACCACAACAGGGAGTGACTCTTGGGGGAAAGTTCCAATAGCAGAATGCAACAGGCGCCTAGCATGTATCAACATAACAAAAACAACAACAATCATAAGGTAAGAAACAATCATAAAAATAATCAGGTGAATAACAAGAGTGAGAGGGAAGATAATCACACCTATATCACAAAAGCCGCTGTTGAGTCGTCTACCATTTTTGTAGATGAGCTAGTCGCCCCTGTCAAAATGTTGGTGGAAAGTATTCTCCAATTTCCAAAGCCACGAGAAAGGATGTGTTACTTGAGCTAATGGAAGTATCAAAGGCTCTGCAAGAGGAAATTACTGCAAGTACTATTAAGAAGAGGATGTTGTTGATTACTAAATTTTATGCAAATGATACGAAAAACCAAACTCTTTGTTGCTATAAAGTTTGAAATGCTTTTGACTATAGAACGGCGACAATATACGTTCAATCCCTGTGGATACGATAAAACACCTCCGAAATACTTTTCAACAAAATTGCGGCAATATAAGCGCAAAGGAAGTACAAAATCAATCCTCCTCGGACTCGGATCCGGACACCTTTATCTCTTCCTCCTCTGAACCAGATACAGAACCAGAAACCTCAACACCATTGCCATCACCATCCTCCTCCTCCGCATCAGCATCATCAGAACCAGCCGCATCTGCCCCCCCCCCCCCGTTTCCTAAAACTGGCCTGGCCTCTGGCCAACCAGCATGAGCAGGGAATTGTTCCCTTGTCATCATTGAGTGATCCACGGCGGGTTCACGGATTTGCAGCTGCAAAACCTGCTTGGAGTCATGTAAGTCCATCATGGCACGCTGAAAAGCCGCCATCCAATCCCAGTTATACTGGAAAATCTCCTACTGATAAGGATAGAAACCTTGCGACCCAGAACTAGACCCATCGCCAGCCCTTGTGCCGGCATCAGCACCAGCACCAGAAGTCTCACCCCTCGCCCCCTTAGGCTTACAGAACTTATCTACATAACGGTCATTGATGGCAGACGGGATAGTCACCTGGAACTTTATGATGTTGGCTTCATTATTGTTAACGCCACAGAGACCTCGAATCTGCCTTTTCTTCAAAATCAGAAAGAGAATACTAATTAAATAAAGAAGAAGAAACAAAACCTTATCACTATATATTTTCCTAACCACAGCAGGGAGTGGCTCTTGGGGGAAAGTTCCAATAGCAGAATGCAGCAGGCGCCTAGCATGACATAACAAAAACAACAACAATCATAAGGTAAGAAACAATCATAAAAATAATCAGGTGAATAACAAGAGTGAGAGGGAAGATAATCACACCTATATGACAAAAGCCGATGTTGAGTCGTCTACCATTTTTGTAGATGAGCTAGTCGCCCCTGTTAGAAGGAACACTAAAAATTATAACACTACAACAAAGGATATTTGTAGTAACAGAGTTAAGGACCACACTCACCCCTTCACCTACAATATCAAGGATCCAGAAAAAGTAAAGGAAACAGTCGATAAAAGAAGTAAAAGAATTAGTAATCCCATCAATCATGATATCCACAATGTTAGAAAAAAAAAACTAGCACTTTTAATGCCAGCAATTACATGAATCAAGGGGATAATCTCAAATGTATAAATAAGGATCAAGAAGACAAAATCAGTGAAGTTCTCAACATAAAAACGCCACAGAGCAAGCTGAACCTCTTAATATGCATCACATGAAATCTATCAAAAGTGAACATTTTAAAACTAATATCAGCGAAGGTATTTGACTAGAATATAATAGGGATGTAGATGTTAGAGGGATAGATGAAAGAAAACATACTTCAAAGGAGATAAGACATAGCGAATATTAGAGAAAGATAAGCCAAACCGAGAAAATAAGGGAAACGATAACGACGCTAAGATGAATAAAACATATTCTGGTAGTATGGCTGATCACATTAGCAAAACCCAAACATGCCTTACCCATTATCTATCAAGCATATCCATAGAAATAAAAACATGATAGCCCATGATTTAGATAAAATAGCCATTAAAAAGAATAATAACATATGTTTTTTTTTTCCAAAACAGATCTGAATCAGATCGTAATTGAGTTCAATTAGATCAAGTCTAAGATTAATTAGTTTTTTTTAAATGCTTATTTATCGTAATGCTTTAGGGATTAACAAATCTCTTTTAAATTCATTTCAATTTGGGTTTGACCCAAATAAAATAATTCACATAAACTTTTTCCCCTTTTCTTTTTCCTTTTTTTTTTCTTCTAAATCAAACGAGGAACCCGCCTTTAAAGTGAAGCCACCCTATAGTTTATCAATAGAAAGAATCCTCCAATGACTCACTAATTGACCATGTGTGTATTAGAAAACCAAATACATTTTGTATGAGTAATTTTTCCAATATGATGTTTCATTGGAAAACGATTCGGTTTTGCTAAGTTTCGGAAAGTCCATGATCCTCGTATCCTGGCGATTAACCTAGACAGCATAATCTTGGGTGGCAAAAAGATCTTCGTTAACATTCCCAGATTTAACCAGAAGAACTTCCAGCATCATCAAATTCCAGATTCTCAGAAGAAGATTACTCGCCACCATGGCCAGAATAGAAGAGTCGAGAATCAACACAGAGTCGAGACCTCCTATGCTAACATTGTAGGAAGGAAGGAAAGTAACGTCATCAGGAGGGAGATAGGTGGCGATAATCGTTTGTCCCTTGAGGTGGATAGAACTTGGGAGGAGAAACTACGAAGGTCGAGACTGGGAGAAGTTATGGAGGAAGGTAATGCTTACACTATTCAGAGGAACCTTAATGAAGAGGGTTTTTTCAACATTAAGGCAACCCCTCTTGGAGCGTCGTTATGTATTTTGGAAGACACCTCAGGAGGAGAGATTGAAGAGTTCATAAAAGAATCGCGAGATTGGTTGGATCTTTGGTTCAAAGATATTCGCCTGTGGTCGCCGGAGGTGGTTGATAGAAGTAGATTCGTTTGGTTGAAGTGCTTTGGTCTGCCTAGTTCTGCTTGGTGTGACAATAACTTTAGAAATATTTGCTCGAGCGTAGGGTCTTTTATCCGTTGCGATGAAAAAACCAGAAATAAATCCAGTTTTGATGTAGCCAGATTCTTGATCAAAGTAAGGGAAGGTGTTATCTTGAATAAGGAAATCCTCGTTGAAGTCAGTAAGAAAATGTTTACCATTTTACTGTCAGAAGACTTGTCGTGTGGTAGAGATGCCATTTCGTTTGAGGAAGTTGATGAGGTGATCGATTCAGATGACTTTGAATCTTCTGTTCCATCAGAGGTTGAAGGCGCGTGGGATTCAAACGACGATATTGAGTGTGTGGTTTCAAGTCTTCCAAAAGTTACTCCTGAAGAGAGAGAAGAGGATGGCTTTGAATAGAGGAAAGTTGGAGGCTACTCAAATTCAGATATCAGATCATACGTTGGTGAAAGTCTAGGGAACGGTGAAGTAAAAGGAGGAGAGAAGGGAAGTAGGGATAAGTCAAATCCAGAGGCTAATCTGAACCCTACTGGGTATAGCTGCGAAGAACCTGTCTTGGTTATTGGTTTGGGGAACGATGAGGCCCAGCCAGTGAAGGACAACCACTTACTTTTAGAGGAAGGTACTGCTAATATTAAGGTAATAGAGAATATTCAAAAAGGTATGTTCAACGGAGAATTAGTTGTGGACCTGGGGCGCTTCAACCAGAACCCAATTTCTGGGCCACCAGGTGGTCTTGTTGGGCCTTCTCATTGGGCCAAAACGAAAAAGAAAAAGCCCCTGCATGAGGTTTACAACTGAATCAAAATCCCTTACACCCCGTCCTATTTTCTTCCCTACTTCATTCAGCTATGAAGGATTTTGAAGGAGCATCAGCAGATAGGAATTTGGTCAGGGTGACTAGTGAAAGTTGTTTCGACAGGAGTAATACGCTTGAGCCTGCATCCCTTTTTTGTTACGAATCGATTACAGATTCTGACTTGGTTAGATGGAACTTAAGATGTCATAGGTTGATTGAAGATGTTCCTTCAAAGGTGAGAAAATCATTGGGAAAGTTGGGGGTTTCAGGAGATACTGATGATGCTGGATTTGAAGGAATTCTAAGGAATTTGGATAAGGAAGATAAAGAAGTTAGAGCTGGCAGGAAGGGTGTAGCTACTCGTGATCAATGAATATAGTTTCTTTCAACGTGCGTGGGTGCTGCAGCTCTATTAAGAGGAGGAGAATATCCTTAGTTCTTAACAGAGGTGATGCAGATATTTGCCTTTTACAGGAATCTAAAATTCCTATCATGGATTCGTCTATAGTCAATAGCCTTTGGAAGAGACAGCTAGTTGAGTGGTCTGTGCAAAACTCAACAGGTAGGTCAGGTGGTATGCTCACAATGTGGAATGATAATAAGTTGAAAGCTTGGTCCAGTTTCCGCGGGAAAGGTTTCCTTGGCATCCAATTCTTGTGGAATAACAATCCTCTGACAGTGGTCAACATGTACTCCCCTTGTGGTATTGAGGGGAAAAGGATCCTTTGGAAGGAATTATTGGAAGCGAGGAGACGGTTTTCTGGAGGTGCTTGGATTATTGGTGGGGATTTTAATGCCATTAAAAGTGGGGAGGAAAGGAGAGGTCTGTCTAGTGCTAATAGTAGAGAGATGATAGAATTTAGTTGGTTTATTGACGAAGGATTTCAAGGCGGGAAGGGGATTGAAACAAGGTGACCCGTTATCCCCGTACCTGTTTGCAATTGTTGCGGAGGGATTGGCTTGCACGGTTAGAAATGATATTTCCTCTAACATCCTGTCAGATTTCAAAGTCCTCAAACGACCGTCTGCTAGTGTCCTTCAGTTTGCAGATGACACTCTTCTTTTCGGGGATGGATCCATCTCTAATATTTGGGCTTTTAAGTCTATTCTTCGGGCCTTTGAACTGACTTCCGGTTTAAAGATTAACTTTTCTAAAAGTTGCTTGTATGGTATTGGCATTGATGCTGAGTTTCTTACTGCTGCAGAGCAGTTTCTTCATTGCAAAGTTGGGAGATTACCTTTCAAGTTCCTTGGATTATCGGTTGGTGGAAACCAGCGTCGATGTGAGTTTTGGAAACCGGTCATTTCTTGCTTGAGGAATAGATTATCTACTTGGTCTGGCAGGAATCTCTCGATTGGGGGCAGAGTGACGCTTATCAATTATGTCCTCGCCAACCTTCCAATCCATCACTTGAGCTTCTACAAGGCACCTCAGAAAGTACTGAAGGAAATCATAGCCATTCAACGTCGTTTTCTCTGGACGGGAACTTCTAATAATAAGTTTGTTTCTTGGATATCTTGAAACTCGGTTTGGAAACTGAAGGATAGAGGAGGGTTGGGAATTAAACATGTAGCTCGTTTCAACCGGGCATTACTTGCAAAATGGTTGTGGAAGTTTCAATGTGGAGGTAAAGAAATTTGGAGGCAGATGCTTGGTAATAGGTATGGTAATCTGAGCTTGAAGGTACAAACTTATAAGGATGCCGGCTGCTTGAAGAATGACTCGTTATGGCTTAAGGATATTCTATCTCTTACAATCTCTGAGAATTCTGATAGTTTTGCTAACCAGTTGGAGTGTTCGGTTGGAGACGGAACCAACGTCGCGTTCTGCCAGGCTAATTGGATTGGTCAAGGGGCTTTGAAACTTAGTTTTCCCAGTTTATTCCAAGCTTGCATAAAAACCTGCGGTTCTATTTCTGAGATGGGTGGCTGGGATGGTGAACAATGGTATTGGAAGGTTAGTCAAACACTTGTAGGCCCTGCGGATTTGCTGGAACCAGAATGGGGCGAATGCTGCCAATTACTGGAATCGGTTTCTCCATCTCAGAGTGGCATAGATGAGTGGCAATGGTCCATTGATGATTCCAAAGATTACTTTGTGAACTCCTTCTACAAAGTGCAGAATAATGCAGAAACTTCAGCAGAGTTGGATGATGATATTGCAGGGCTGCTTAAGATGGTTTGGCAAACGAGAATCCCGGTTAAAGTGCAAGTCTTTGCTTGGAGGATGGCGCTCGATAGGCTGGCAACTAGATAAAATTTGGCTGCTAGAAAATTATCGAAAACGACCAAGATAAGGTGTGTACATTTTGCTCTCAAGAGGTTGAGACTTCTAACCATCTTTTCTTCACTTGTTGTAAATCGTATAATGTTTGGTGTAAAATTTGTGATTGGGTGGATATTAGTCGAATTTCTGAACCTAACTGTTCCCTCCACGCCTTCGCTTGGTCCTCTAGATTGCAAGGCCGAAGCATTGTTGGTAAGTTTTTTTCTATTTGGATGATCACTTGTTGGAATATATGGAGGGCTAGAAATAGGATTTTATTCGAAGAAGTATCTTGTAAAGTTGATGATATTGTTGCTGAAATTAAAATCACTTCTTGGAATTGGTTAATTCTTGGACTTAAGAGTAGCAAGAAATGTAGTCTTTACGAGTGGTTTAAGAACCTGCTCGATTTTTTGTAATTGGTTTTGGTGGTTGTAGTTCCTTGGTTTGAGATTTCCTTAATCTCCAATTAATGAAGTTGCTTATCAAAAAAAATAATTAATATAGTTTTTTGTTTAAAAAAAGCATCACTCACTTTCGTTCAGTTTGATCCATAAAAATAAAATACAAAACAAATAAAATATTTTTTTTGTGTACGGTATATTGGGGACCATAGCCTATATATATGGTGATGGCCAATTAGGGTTCCCATTATTCCCAAATGGACCATCCTGACATCCACTCATATTTGAGTCCATATCCAATTAATTAATTAATTAATTAATTACTATATAGAAATCTAATTGGCCTATTAAATTTATTTGACCACTTAATCAATTAAGGCTCTTAATTTTGATAAATAGCTAATATAATTAATGCCCACATAATAATTATTGAAATATAATAATTAAATGATATTTAAATTATAAAATATTCCAACAGGAAAAACTAACAATGAAGAGGAAGAGTAATCTACTAGTGATGGAGAAGCTAGCAGCTCAGAATCCTCAAGTTAAGATGAAGAATCAAGCTCTAAAGATTGAAGTCATCAAGCTAGTGCTGTTTTGAAGCTTGGACCTTTGTTTTTAGGCTTATTTTTATGGTTCTATAATAATTATGTCTTCTGCACTTTAACCTTGGTTATAGATACTCTAGTTTGATACTCATCTGTGTTAATGGTACTACTTTATGGTCTTTCTAGTTTTTGTTTTCATGTTTTTTGGTGTGCTATCTGATTTCTATGGTTTTCATTTTTCCATACCTTTGCCAAATTGTGGCAAAAAGGAGGACTATAATGGTGTGTATGTGATGCAATGGATGTTCTGATGTGTTGTGTGCTCACATGATGGAGCATCTGACCTAACACCTAGCCTTCAACTGTGTGAGTCGATCTCTCTATGTATGTGAACTCTAATGTTTGTGATTTGATCTCTCTGTTGATGTTTGATGAGTAGTGGTAGTTCTGAGTGGCCTAACTAACCTGGATAACTACTGACTTTTGATTGTGTCCATGCTGATTGATAGTGTGCCTGACTATGGAAGCATTGCGATTCTTTTTATGTAGAAACCACTTTACTTATGTGTTACTTCTCTTGGTGTTGTTTGCTCTGGTTGATCTGTTTGTGGTGTGCTTATGTTGCTCGGTTTGTATTACTGTTGAAGATTTACTCTTGCGCATCTTATAGGTGTTTGAAAGAGTTGTTTTTCCAAAATATTTCAAAGGGGGAGATTGTTGTTCCTTTAGATTTGTTGCATTGTGCAAAACAACACGGAGTGTACACGATGTTTTGGTGAAGAAATGACCCGTTGTGTGAAGAATAATAAAGGAAAACTCATTTATCACATTGTGTTTTGTGAAATGTCAAACAAGATGTTGGAACATTTTGTTCAACAAATGCAGTCTAAAAATTAGACAAGTCTAGTAGGAAGTTTCACTTACTTTCTCGGTCTACAAGTTAAGCAACCAAGAGATTTTTTTGCTAAGGCCTTAGATAATGTTCAGTTTGAAAAACTAAGGGTGTAATTGGTATTTTCATATGTGAAATCTCGTGGCAATTAACTCGCGGGAGGCGTGCAAGACTAAAAGGAAAGTTTTTCTCTCATATGATCACTACAACATATAAAATATGGGAAATCTCTTCAAATTCAATTTTTTCTTACAGTCACTCCTTCCTAACATGCAAAAGCAACCAAATGCTCTCTTTCTCTCTCTCTCTCTCTCTCTCTCTCTCTCTCTCTCTCTCTCTCTCTCTCTCTCTTCTCTCTCTCTCTCTCTCTTTCTCTCTCTCTCTCTCTCTCACTCACACACTCTCTCTCATTCTCCCTCTCTCTCTCACTCTCTCTCTCTCTCTCTGTCTCTCTCTCTCGTGGTATCACATATGTTCACCCCCATCTCTCTCAAAACCCTCAATAATATCCAAAAATGAGTTATAAAACTTATAAACCCAAACCTGTTACGAACTCATATGGGGTCAAAATGCTAGGAGTAACGATAGGCGAGAAAGGAACATCAAAGAAAACTAGGGTTTTTGAATCTAACAAAAATGATGATGAACCTATTATGTTTTTAAACACAAAACCTCTGAAAATGATTGTTCCAATTGACATTTCAATAGATAAATCAAAGAGTTCTGCCATCAAGAAGAATAAAAAATATGAAAAGGTTAGTGCCTCTGATCCTGTTGAAACTATGAATGTTTATATGGAAGTTGATTCCAACCCCATTAAGAAAGTCATTGATCATGCTTAAATCATTGTTGAGGAACCACATGTGAAATAAAATGTTGAGTCACACTGAAGGGAAATTGCGATCCAAAACGCAACGGAAATTAAAAATTTTCCCTTTAGTGATCCTTACGAATGAGCATGATCAATGATAGAAACAGTTACCTCTTGTGGTGATTAACAATTTTGATGCAGATCCGGATGAATGATCACGAGCGTTGAATGAAGAACAACGCCTCTACTCAGTCCACACGAACATAGTGCCTTCAATCTCAGTGCTAGCTGCTACGAATGAAGACTTTGTGTGAGATAGAGAAAGGGAGATATACGGCCAGGGTTTCACCAACCGTATTTCATCAAGTTCAAAAGCTTCTACACAAGGGTTATATTTATACAACCACTTGTGTGGGCTGAAAGCTAAAAAGCCGAATTTAAACGCACCATAATAATAATAATAATAATAATAATAATAATAATAATAATAATATAATCATTATTATAATAAACATATTTTATTATTATTATTATATTTAATAACTATTATAATAATAATAATAGGCTTAAATAGTCTTTTGGTCCCTGTAAGTTAGTGCGTTTTTGAATTTGGTCCCTGTATCTTTTTTTTTGGTCTGAGTCCTTAGCATTTGATTTCTTTTTACGATTAGTCCCTGACGTTAAACTTCCGTTACAAAAATGATGATGTGGCTAACGTCGCTGACTTGACAAGTTTTTTTTATCATTTTTCATTTATTTTAATCTCCAATAATTCCACATAAGCTGTTTTGTTTATTGAGTACTAAATGAGAAATGCAAAATCTTTCAAAAAATGGCCCTATGTGGTGTTTAACCCATGACCTTTTGTTTTCAACAACTACAAGTTTCCACTAAACTATTTACTTATTTTGGTTTATATTTGTAATGTATATACTAATATACTAATATTACTGCATATAATAGAATAAATATTTAATAAATTAAATAATTGAAATATTTTATAAACTATATAATAGACTAATTATTAAATAGATTATTTAATATTTAATAAAATAATTATTAATAGACTAAATATTAAATAGTAACATTAATATTACTGCATCTATTAATAAAATACTTTTTTTTGTAAAATATTTTTTTAATAGTTTATTAAATATTTTTTTAAAATACTTGATAAAATAGACGAGTTATTAATTAATATTTCAACTATTAATTCATGATAAAATATTTTATTTAATATTTATATTTCAACTATTTTGTTAAATATTGATAAAATAGTAATATAATTAATTAATAGACTAATTATTAAATAGATTATTTAATATTTAATAAAATAATAATTAATAGACTAAATATTTAATATTTAATAAAGTAATTATATAATAGAATAAATATTTAAGAAACTAAATAATTGAAATATTTTATAAACTATATAATAGAATAATGAATATAGAATTATCTAAATAGTTTATTAAATAGTTTAATTATTTCATATCATTAAATAATTTTCTTAGTATTTCAACTATTTAATATTTCAATTATTAATATTTTAACTATTTAATGTTTCAACTATTAATATTTCAACTATTTAATATTTCAACTAATAATTATTTTAATAAATATTTCAACTATTAAATAGTTTAACTAATAATTAATTTATTAATTAGTTTATTAAATATTTAATTAATATTTACCAATACTGCTGCTACTTACTTATTTAAATAGTTAAAATATTGAATAAATTAATTATTTAATAAATTAAATAAGTTAGTTTAAACTATTTAATATAATAGTTGAAATAGTTATGTAAATAGTTATTTAATGCTATTAATATTTTATTAAATATTTAATAAAATTGTTAAAATATAAATATTAAATAAACTATTTTATCTATTTAATAAAAATTAAAACATAAATTGATTAATAACCTATTTAATATTTAAAAAACTATTTATCAAGTATTTTAAAAAACTATTTAATAAACTATTGAAAAAGTATTTTTTTTAAAAACATATAAAACTATTTATTAATGTTAATTAATTTTAATAAACTAAATAGTAGAAATTAACTAAATAGTTGAAATAAAAAACTATTTTTTTAAAAACGTATAAAATTATTTAATAATATTATATGCAGTATTCTATATGCAGTAATATATTAAATAGTATTAAAATAGTATATATATATATATATATATATATATATATATATATATATATATATATATATATATATATATATATGCAGTATGTAGTAAATATTACTAAATATTTTAACTATTTAATAAACTATTTCAACTATTAAATAGTATTAAAATAGTATACATATGCAGTATGTAGTAAATATTACTAAATATTTCAACTATTTAATAAACTATTTAAGATAATTCTAGTTTCATTTATGTAATATATATATTTGCTGCAATGAATTAAACAAATGTGTTGATTGGTTTAGTGGTTATGTACTAGCATGTGAATTTAATGGTCATGTGTTCAATTCCTCTTGGAACCATATTTTTAAACTTTGTATTATAGCATTTAACATTAACACAAAAAATAATAATAAAAAAAGCTGACGAGGAATTTAAAAAAAATGAAAAAAACACTGCCACATCAGCGATAGAAGCCACATCAGCAATTTCACGTTATCACCGTTAGTCCAGTCAGTTTTTTTAACAGATTTTTGATGGCAGAGACTAAAGGCAACACAAAAGTGAGATATAAGGACTCAGACAAAAAAAAAAAGATACAGGGACTAAATTCAAAAACTCGCTAACTTACAGGGACCAAAAGACTATTTAAGCGATAATAATAATATTAACTCTTATTATTATATTATACGATGTTCCATATTTCACTTCAGTACGTCGTACCTTACGGTGTTTCATAATTCTCTAAAGTACACTATACCTTACAATGTTCCTTATTTATTCTATCTCTCATCAATATGTTCTTATGTGTGTGACCCTGTAGGTTCTCGTAACGTTGACAATTATATTAAATCATATATTTAATATAATAAACATTGTGCAGTATCTAACAACACATCACTGCTACCCAAGTCATGAATATGTCATGTAATCTAACAAAATCTTTTGTGATAGTACTTGTGCGTACAATTACCTTTTTGCCCTTATGTCTATATTGAACACAAGGCATATATCGTGGCATCCTTCTCCCGTTCAATATTGGCCCCTTAGGCATTTATCCTATTATGCTGGATGGGCAAATTCCGTCTAGGTCACTCATGTCCCTCAGCATGTTTTGTGGAGTACCCATCAACTGTCTTTATGGTCATCCAGTTACGGACAATGTTAGATTAGTAATAGAGTATCCGACTCTACATCTAGGGTCCATAGTAGTTTCAGGTTGAAGGGTGGTATACACCACTATCACCATGAGAGTGGCTTATGACACTTTGCATAACATTCTATGCAGTACACTCATAACGGGTCAATCCAGTATAAATAGTACTCCTAATATTCATAAATATGTTAAGACTTGATATCTCCTTATCCATGATCCATGAGATGTGATCATCAGTCTATCTACATAATAGTTTTAATGCTTTAAGGTTATCTCACTTCACAGTAAAGCTCGACTACAGATACTTTAAGAATAATGTCCTTATGTTTAATGGATCTCATGATTAAGTCACACTTAATATTTCATTAAGCGAACTAGCTATTATAGGAACTTTATTATTCTGGAAAAACAACCATAATAAAGAAATGCCTTTTATTAATAATAAGTAATTCGATACAAGTACCAAGAGTATTGGTCTCTAGGGCTTACACCAACAATCTCCCACTAACACTAGAGTCAATCAGGCATACCCCTAATACCCATAGATCTAGTATGTCCATCATGCTTCTTCTGCGCAAGAGGCTTTGTTTGTGGGTCAGCAATATTGTCAAGTGTAGGTACTCTGCATATCTTCACATATCCCTGGTCTATTATCTCTCGAATGAGGTGATAACGCCTAAGTATGTGTTTGGATCGTTGGTGAGATCTAGGCTTCTTAGCTTGTGATATAGCACCATTGTTATCTGTTAGGTGCAGATTTGACCTAAAAATGACATATCTTTCTATGCATTTTTTCCACTCTTTTCTCATGTTTTCATTAGTTTTTATCCATGATTGTTGTTGTTCTTCTAACCTTAAGAAAATACCTTTGGTGCTTGTAATATGTGTGTTATTGTGCAGTATAAGGCGTGAATTGATCAAAGTGGTAAGCCACAAGAAATGGTGCAAGCTGTCAAAGAAATGAGGAATGCATCAGTTGGTTCGCTTTGCGAATGGGAAGGGGAGTGCCAGCGAAGGTTCGCTTTGCGAACTCTGGCGAAGGTCTCAGCGAATGGTCCCAGAATTAGACAGAGGAAAAAGGAGCTAAAGTTCGCAGTGCGAACGGGAAAGCGAAGGTTTGCAGTGCGAACAAATCCTTCGTAGTGCGAAGTAACATGAATTTTCTGGGGCAGTTTGATCAGCAGAGGCACCTGAAGTGCCATTTTTCACCATTCGCTGTGCGAATGAATGGTTCGCAGTGCGAACGTGCGAATTCCTGAATTGTATAAATACAATTTTCACACTTTTTGGGTTATGTTGTTGAAATTTTGGATAGAGAAACTTGTAAATAAAAGATCAGAACTTAATATTTCTTCATTTCCAAGGGAGAAAAGGTAGGATCTTTGATTTCTTGTTGGAGAGAGATGTAATCTTTTGATACCTTATGTATTTCCTCTAATGTATCTTTGTGAATTGAATTCTGATTTTCTATTGTTGTTGTCTTTGATTGATTATTTGTGGTCTTGACAAAACCTTTACAAATCTTTGGTCTTAGATTTTCTTCTATCAATGAGCAAGCTTTTGACATGGTTTTGTGAATTGATATTCATTTTATCTTTTGTTGTATTGTGTTGATTATGTAGCATGGCTAGCATGAGTAGGATCGATACAGTATCGCGAGGATGCGTGATAGTAGTGATGAAGAAGGATATTCACATTCATTGGGCAAATTAGTTGAATACATATAAAAAGGGTTAAGCGTGTGTACGTATTTTGATTTTGTTTAATACGAAGAAATCATTTATCTGATATGGTTGTTATAGTAATATCTGTTGGGGCTGAACTCTAGACATAGATTTAGGCCTAACACTTGCGTGAGTATCAGTTCTTACTTCTATGTGTTGTTGAGTTGTGTGAGACATCACCAATGAGACAATACGATTGTTCTCTCGACGTTGCGTTAGACATAACCTCTGTTGTGAGTGATACGCGAGGATATTAGGCAAATGATTGATTTGTGTTTACTTGATTAGAAGAATGCATGTGTTATCAATTGATGAGATCTAATTCCAACAAGGCTCTGTTTATAGTTCTGTCTTTACTTTATATTTTTCGTCTTTACATTTTCCGCATTTGCTTTTGGTTCGCTTTAAACCAGAACTTTTGAATCATAAGCTTAGAAATATAGATACCGTTGAATGGCATTCTTTCCCTCGCACTGATCCCTGTGGAGAACGATAAATTGGGTTGCTTATATTTTTTTGCTTGCTGCTATTCTAGCTTCAACAAAATGGCGTCGTCGCCGGGGATCGGTGTTTAGATATTGAATCACATCGCATAGTTTCTATATTTTTTAGCTTTGTACATTTGTTTATATTGTATATCTTTGTTTGCTTTTATGTTTTTCTCTAGTGTGAATCAGGAATGATGAGAACTCCTTCTAGATTGGTTGCTTTGTGTATAAAAGTATTCAATGAAGCTTCGACTGAGTCTGGATGGATGTTGAGCGTTGAAAGTATGCTTGGTAAATTATACTGCTTTATAGAATGCTAGAATGATTTAAGAATTTTGTGCTTTGTGCAAATGTGTATTCTTGTTTCATTTTGCAACTTGTTTGAATGCTTGTTTCACTTAGGTCCAAAAGCCACTTTTTGTGAGGAAACCTCTGTTGTTTGCTATATGCTAGGATGACTGATAACTTTGTTAATTCGTTTGATTCATGCTTTATCTTTTGATTATTGTGATTTTGTGGAAGCATTAAAAATGATCAAGGCATTTGTTTATATTGAGAACAACCATATCCAAAAGTATCTTACCCGTGAGTAGAGAGAATTTGTTAGCCCCTTTGAGCCTAAACAGTTTAGATCTCATTTTAGTGATGAACTTGTTTATGTACATAATTTGAAAGTGTGGTTCATCATTGAATTTTGTGAGTTTATAAAAATTTCTTCTTGAACCTTTGAACATTGGTATAATTTGATTTCCTTGCCTTAAAAAGTAAGGATCATTCACTTGAGGTTTGGTTGAATTCAAGTTGGGGAGAATGAAAAAGAAGATGGTAGGTTGCTTTCAACTTTTGAAAATTTTCAAACAAGTGTGAAATGAAAAAGTGTAAATATGAAAGTGAAAAACAAAAGAAAAAGAATACTTGTTTGATGAGAAAAATAGAGATGAAATAATTGTGCATAAGGAAGTTTGAGAAGGTTGGTGGTAAAGGAATGAGAATGGTGAATGAAGTTGTAATGTATATCTACTATTTATCGGCAATTTCGATTCAATGGCCTTTAGAAATGTCCCTTTGTTGTGAACCCGACCAAGCTATAACCTTAAAACCCTTAGTGATCTTTTTGCTTCCATATTTTCATGTTTGATTGTTAGATGTTGTATGAATTGAGTTGTTATTTGCATTGTTTGTCGGGTGAGTGAAATTTCCCCGCGGTTGCAAACGCGTCAATTTCTTCATTCTTATTTTGAAGAGGAGTGTTAGAGTGATTCAAGTATGAAAAATTAGTTGTTCTTTGAACCATTATGATATTTGTTTAAGAACTTAATTCTTTATCATTGTTCGATTCTATTGAGTGGTGAATGTTGCTTGTGCGCATTTTCGTGCTTGTCCGCATTTATCTTTCTTTGGTTGAATCTTATGCTTGAGCAATTCCTCTTGTTTTCAATGAGGGGTGCTTTGCTTGAGGACAAGCAAAAGTTTAGTTGGGGAGAGTTGTTAGGTGCAGATTTGACCAAAAAATGACATATCTTTCTTTGCATTTTTTCCACTCTTTTCTCATGTTTTCATTGGTTTTTATCCATGATTGTTGTTCTTCTTCTAACCTTAAGAAAATACCTTTGGTGGTTGTAATATGTGTGTTATTGTGCAGTATAAGGCATGAATTGATCAAAGTGGTAAGACACAAGAAATGGTGCAAGTTGTCAAAGAAATGAGGAATGCATCAGTTGGTTCGCTTTGCGAATGGGAAGGCGAGTGCCAGCAAAGGTTCGCTTTGTGAACTCTGGCGAAGGTCCCAGCGAATGGTCCCAGAATTGGACAGAGGAAAAAGGAGCTAAAGTTCGCAGTGCGAACGGGAAAGCGAAGGCTCGCAGTGCGAAAAAATCCTTCACAGTGCGAAGTAACGTGAATTTTCTGGGGCGGTTTGATCAGCAGAGGCACCTGAAGTGCCATTTTTTACCATTCGTTGTGCGAATGAATGGTTCGCAGTGTGAACGTGCGAATTCCCGAATTGTATAAATACAATTTTCACACTTTTTAGGTTATGTTGTTGAAATTTTGGACAAAGAAACTTGTAAATAAAAGATCAGAACTTGACATTTCTTTATTTCCAAGGGAGAAAAGGTAGGATCTTTGATTTCTTGTTGGAGAGGGATGTAATCTTTTGATACCTTATGTATTTCCTCCAATGTATGTTTGTGAATTGAATTCTGATTTTCTATTGTTGTTGTCTTTGATTGATTATTTGTGGTCTTGACAAAACCTTTACAAATCTTTGGTCTTAGATTTTCTTCTATCAATGAGCAAGCTTTTGACATGGTTTTGTGAATTGATATTCATTTTATCTTTTGTTGTATTGTGTTGATTATGTAGCATGGCTAGCATGAGTAGGATCGATACAGTATCGCGAGGATGCGTGATAGTAGTGATGAAGAAGGGTATTCATATTCATAGGGCAAATTAGTTGAATACATGTAAAAAGGGTTAATCGTGTGTACGTATTCTGATTTTGTTTAATACGAAGAAATCATTTATCTGATATGGTTGTTATAGTAATATATGTTGGGGCTGAACTCTAGACATAGATTTAGGCCTAACACTTGCGTGAGTATCAGTTCTTACTTCTCTGTGTTGTTGAGTTGCGTGAGACATCATCAATGAGACAATACGATTGTTCTCTCGACGTTGCGTTAGACATAACCTCTGTTGTGAGTGATACGCGAGGATATTAGGCGAATGATTGATTTGTGTTTACTTGATTAGAAGAATGCATGTGTTATCAATTGATGAGATCCAATTCCAACAAGGCACCGTTTATAATTTTGTCTTTACTTTATATTTTCCGTCTTTTCATTTTCCGCATTTGCTTTTGGTTTGCTTTAAACCAGAACTTTTGAATCATAAGCTTAGAAATATAGATACCGTTGAATGGCATTCTTTCCCTCGCACTGATCCCTGTGGAGAACGATAAATTGGGTTACTTATGTATTTTTGCTTGCTGCTATTCTAGCTTCAACATTATCACAATAGAGTTCAATGGGATCCACAATGCTAGGGACTATGCTGAGTTCACTAATAAACTTCTTGATCCAAACAACTTCCTTTGTTGCATTTGAGGCAGCAATGTACTTGGCCTCGATTGTAGAATCAGTAACTGTTTCTTGCTTTTAACTTTTCCAGCTCACAGCACCACCATTTAAGTATAACACATGACTAGATTGCAATCTGAAGTCATCCTTATCTGTTTGGAAGCTAGCATCGTTGTATCCAATTACTGCAAGCTCTTCCTGACCTCCATATACCAAGAATGAGTCCTTAGTCCTTCTCAATTACTTAAGGATATTCTTGACAGCTACCCAATGAGCATCACCGAGATCAGATTGGTACCTACTCGTTGCACTTAAAACAACGAGACATCTGGTCGTGTATATAACATGGCATACATGATAGATCCTATTACAAATGCATATGGAATCTTATTCATGTGATTTCTTTCTTCCTTAGTTGAAAGGGATTGTGTTTTTGATAGACACATGCCATGTTGCATAGGTATGAATTCTTTCTTGGAATCATGCATATTAAAGTGTCTCAACACTTTGTCTATGTATGTACTCTGACTTAGGCCAAGTAGTTTTTGTGATCTATCACTATAGATTCTAATTCCTAATATATAGGCTTCACCAAGGTCTTTCATAGAAAAGCATTTCCCTAACCAAGTTTTTACTTGTTGTAAGGTAGGGACATCATTTACAATGAGTAATATGTCATCTACATATAATACCAGGAAGACGATCATGCTCCCACTAACCTTCTTGTAGACACAAGGCTCATCTTCATTCTTTATGAATCCATATTGTTTTACAGTTTCATCAAAACGAAGATTCCAGATTTTGGAAGCTTGCTTCAATCCATATATTGATCGCTGTAACTTGCATATCTTTTGGGCTTCTTCTGGTATGTCAAATCCTTCAGGTTGTGTCATGTACACGTCCTCAAGAAGATTCCCATTAAGGAAAGCAGTCTTGACATCCATCTTCCATATTTCATAATCATGATATGTAGCAATAACAAGTAAAATCCAAACATATTTAAGCATTACAGTCTTACCTTATAGGTATGTACCTTACCATCCATGTCAGTCTTCTTTTTGAATACCCACTTGCATCCTATAGGATAACTCCTACAGGAGGCTCTACCAAGGTCAAAACCTGGTTTGTGTACATGGAATCCATTTTCAGATTTCAGGCTTCTAGCCACTTCTCAGGCTCAGGACCAGATATGGCCTCGTGGTAGGTTACAGGCTCATCTTAATCCATGAGTAAGACATCGCCTTGATCAGTTACGAGATATCCATATCTCTTGGTTGGTGATGTATCCTGCTCGACCTACGTTGGTCTTGCTCTACTTGAGCAGGTTGCTCTTCCACAACTACTTGTGATTCCTGCTCTAATTCCTCCATAGGTGTATAAATGCTTTGTGATTCTTGAATTTCTTCAAGCTTACTTTCCTCTTTCTGAGTCCTTTGGAAATAAATTCCTTTTCCAAGAAAACCCCAGTTCGAGCGATAAACATTTTTGCCCTCAGAAGGATTGTAGAAGTAATACCCTCTAGGATAGCCCACAAATAAGCATTTGTCAGATTTGGGCTCTTGCTTAGTTGAAATTTGTCTTTTCATATAAACTTCACAACCCCAAATCTTCATGTAAGACATATGTGGTTTCTTACCACTCCATATCTCATATGGTGTCTTCTCAACCTTTTTGGATGAAGCACGGTTAAGTGTGTAAGCTGCTGTCAGTATTGCATGTTCCCAAAAGGAATTTGGAAGATCGACGTGACTCATCATGGAACTAACGATGTCTAACTAGGTTCGATTTCTTCTCTCAGATACACCATTCCATTATGGTGTTTCAGGAGGAGTGAGTTGGGATAAAATCTCACACTCTTTGAGATGGTCATCAAATATAGGCTTAAATATTCACCGCCTCGATCTGATCAAAGAGTTTTAATATTCTTACCTAGTTAGTTTTGTACTTCATTTTTGAACTCCTTGAACTTTTCAAAGGATTTAGATTTATGTTTCATTAAATAAACATAAGCATATCTACTGAAATCATTTGTAAACGTGATGAAGTATTGAAAACCTCATCTGGCTGGTATGTTCAGTGGTTCACATATATCAGTATGTATGAGGGCCAAAAGATCATTAGCCCTTTCACCTTTTCCTTTGAATGGGGACTTTGTCATCTTTCCAATTAGACAAGATTTGCATGTATCATATGATTCGTAATCAAAAGAGTCCAAGAGTCCATCTTTATGGAGATTGGAGATGCGCTTCTCATTTATATGGCCTAAGCGACAATGCCAAAGGTAACTTAGATTTAACTCGTTAAGTTTCATCCTTTTAGTATTAATGTTATAAATTGGAATTTTAAGATCAAGTACATACAATCCATTGTTCATTTGTGCAATAGCATAGAATATTTCATTCAAATAAATGGAGCAACAATTGTTCTTTATTATTAATGAAAAACCAAACTTGTCCAAACAAGAAACAGATATAATATTGCTTCTAATTGCTGGTATATAATAACAGTTCTTTAACTGAATTATTAAACCACTAGGTTTAGTCAATACATAAGTTCCTACAGCTAAAGCAGCAACCTTTACTCCATTGCCAACTCGTAGGTCAACTTCACCTTTTGCCAAATCTCTACTCCTTTTTAGCCCCTGTTCATTAGTACAAATGTGAGAACCACATCCAGTATCCAATACCCATGAGACAGAAGTAGATAAATTTATGTTTATAACAAAAATACCTGAAGTTGAAGTCTCCACTCCATTCTTCTTATCTTCCAAATACTTTAGGCAGTTTCTCTTCTAGTGTATGGTCTAACCGCAATAGAAGCAAGTGTCCTCCTTTGCTATGCCTCCTTTGGGTTTCAAAGCACGAGCAGTTGGTTTGGGTATGGAAACTTCCTTGCCCATCCCTTTACCACCCTGTTTGGTGGGCCTTTTTGTTCTTCTTCTTTCCATTACTGACCCTCAGAATGGACTTCCCTTTTGACTTCAAATTCTGCTCAGCAGTTCTTAACATGCTTAGCAGCTCTGGAAGACTTTTGTCCATATCATTCATGTTGAAATTCAGGACAAACTGACTGAAGCTCTCCGGCAACGATTGTAGGATCAAATCAGTCGCAAGCTTTTTTTTAGGGGAAACCCCAATCTTTCGAGGTTCTCCACATACCCAATCATCTTGAGTACATGGCGACCTACTGGGGCTTACTCAGCTAGCTTACCTTGAAAAAGGGCTTTTGAAACTTCAAATCTCTCATGCCTTGCCTGCTCTTGATAGAGCATCTTCACTTGTTTGATCATATCGAATGCTGCCATGTTTTCATGTTGCTTTTGCAATTCAGAAGTCATGGTAGCCAACATGAGGCAAGCAGTTTCATTGGCATCATTGATATGCTTCTTATAAGCATCTCTTTCAGCCTTAGGAGCAGAACTAGGAAACTCTTCTTCAGGAGTAGGTGTCTCTAAGACATACATCTTTTTATCATATTTGAGGACAATCCTCAGGTTTCGGTGCCAATCCAGAAATTTGTTCCAAACAATTTTTCCTTGTCAAGGATTGATCGCAAAATGTTGTTAGAGGTGATTGTTGTCATGGTAATCTAAATAAAAAAATGTGAAATTATAAATATCAATTAAAACCAATATATTTAATTAGGCCTTTAATTAAATATGCTCCCACTATTTTACTAAAACTAAATGACCCTCACCATTTGATTCGGAAAATCCCGTTGGAATATTTTCTAGTGGATCGAGATCCATATTTCACTTTGTTTTAAGTCAGCGTTAGGATGATTACACAAAACTCAGTTATTTAGGTAGGAACTCCTTCCAATATATCTAATACAATTCTCGAATACTTTCAATTGGGTGAATAACTCCTTATTTAATCCATCATATGAATCATTCCCAACTCTTACTTCTAAACGTATATAATCTTATTATAATTTGTTTAGTTAAGTTTGACCCATTGTTTTAGAAATTGGATATTACATTTATCCCATCGCACCTTACCAATATAGAACATGCACCACGCGTTAGGCGAAAGCTACATTATTCGATACTAATCTTGATGATTTCTAAAACTTGGAAAGCATAAAGTTAATATTCAATTTTGAGGGAATTTTCAATTAGTTTGATCTCACCGACTTATTTATCATATAAATCGTCTCTCACATGCATCAACATACATAAAAAATAAAACATATATGGACCCTAGCGCAATTGTTCTCCCAAGCCAATGAGAGAATCTAAGTTAAACCTAATAACGATCTACACTTCTCCAAGTAAGATCTCCAAGGTTGTACTTCTTTGATATTGTATTCTTCTCTTTCTTCATAACATTATATTACATCAAGGAATACTCGTTTTACATACGAGGGAGTGAGATCACTACAATATTTAGACTCTCCAGCAACAATCGAAAAATGTTGCCAAAACTCTAGAAAACGTTGCCTAAAAGAATAGGGGACGTTTTCTAGGCGTCTCCTGTGCGAGCGTTGCCTATTGTCTAAGGGGACGTTTTTTCATGATCTTTGGGCACGATTTTTAAAAACGTCGCCTAAACAAAAGGAATAGGGGACGATTATTTTTGGCCTCTAAGACAATGATTTTTAAGTGTTGCCACAAAAGGAATAGGGGACGATTATCCGTGGCCTCTGAGGCGACGTTTTTTAACTGTTGCCACAAAAGCAATAGGGGACGATTATCTGTGGCCTCTGAGGCGACTTTTTTAAGTGTTGCCATAAAAGGAATAGGGGACTATTATCCGTGGCCTCTGAGGCAACGTTTTTTAAGTGTTTCAACAAAAGGAATAGGGAACGATTATCCGTGTCCCCACCTTCTGAATAAGGAGGATTGTTTTTACAATGTCCCCTTAAAATATACAATTTTGTAATTATTTTTTAAATAATATAGTCGATGATGAAAACTACTACCCCAGGGCTAACTCACTCCCCAACACCAGCACACCTGCGACAGGAAAAAAACTACTACCCTAGGGCTAACTCACTCCCCAACACCAGCTGCTAAAACTAAGCTCCAAAACAGAACCCTGTCCTACCAACAAACCCGTCCAAAAAAATACCAGCTACCAAAAAGGACAAGAAATAAAATTCCAGCACCTCCAGCCAATTTGAATCAACAGAATAACAGATGACCACAGATCAGAGCCGCTCCCAATTAGATCAAACTTGAAACCTGCGAGACTGACCAACTGCAAACTAGGGCTACCAAAAGAAGACTATCCAAAGACTATTATACTATCACCTCCAGAACAAGGGCAACCTGATTCAATAACTACAAAAAACCAACCAACCCAGCTTCACCAAACACATCACCTGAAAGAAACAGACCACATTGCTTCATAGCCAGAGCAGCATATAACCCACCTAACCAGCATAAACCAATACCACTGAGCACCAAGGAGTCTACAAGAATTAAGCATCCTGCCACAAACACCTTCTGCCTGCAGGTACACAACCAAATATACAAAAACAAAGCCGCATTAAACCTTAACCAATCCGATTCACTGACTACTATCAGAGAGGCACTGCTCCAAACCCCCAGACCACCACCGCAGCATTACTCTTCATCTAGACCTAGAGATACTCTTGGATTCAACCACCAAGAGTATGTTATTGGATTCATGTCTTTTCCTCTAACTTTTAACCAGTTCCAGGCCAGCACTATAAATGGTTCATTTAATTTTGTCTGCAAAGATGCCGCATATATAGAGATGTGGCAAACTCAGATATCCTTAGATAACTTTAAATCTATCACAGTCACAAATCAAACTCAGATTCCCTTGTTGACTGCAAAAATGAAACTTCATCAACTTGTCATTTTCATCTCAGTTCTTTCTGTATGTTTTTATGCTCTAATTACAGCCTTTTATTTTCATGTCCTTCATAATCACATAAAAACTTCCTTGACTTTACTCTTCTGACCAATGTTGAATTAATTTGTTGTGATATGCAGCTTGTATTAGGATCAGGGTTGGGTGACTTTAACCCGCGAAAGTCACATGCCTTTCACCCATTCTGCGCCTTTCGATCAATCGCAAGTTCCATATTAATTCATGTCTATTTTCTTTTTCACTAAATTAATTGACAAAAAAAGTGTTTATGAAACAAATATAAAACCTATTTAAGAAGAAAATTGTTTGCCTTGAGCAACTATGTTTACTATTGTCGTCATGATATTGATACAATCCATTACTCACTAAGACTCATAATGATGATTGTGAACCATAGTTTATCATAAAAAACAAGCAAAGAAATTCAGCAAAACTAATTTCATAGCAACATTTTGCAACTATTAGCTAATAGGAGTCAAACATGAAAATTAAGAGAAAATTATGAAAATTGAATGAAACCCAAAATAGAGAAATGAAAAAAGTAGTTAACTTTTAAGGATAAGGGATTGTATTACAAACCGGTGATTTCGGAAGGGAAAATTGAGTGAAGTGTCGATTGAAGGTTGTTTGAGAGAGAAAGCGATGGGAATGAGAATCAACTGTAAACACCAAAAGAATCAACTGGTGAGAGTAGACGGAGGCATTGTTTAGGAGGAGATTCGGCGATTGATGTTCGAATGGAAAACCTTTCGTTTTCCTTTTCAGTTTTTTTTTTTATTTTCAATTGTTTTTTTATATTTTATCCTAAAATGTGAGATTGAGAGGAGTGAGGATCAGATTGATGACTTAATATTTTTTTCTTTGAAATTGAATGTGTATGATTCTATTTGGAATTTTTTTACTATTTTATAGTTATATTTTATTATAGTTATATATTATTATATAATATATATAACTATAATGTATTAACGCTAAAATGGTTATATAACTATACATTATAGTTATAATGTATTATATAATATTATATAATATATATAACTAAAATGGGTTTGGTTACCCTTTTTGTTTCCCTTAATGAATATATTTGTTTATTAAAAAAAACAAGTTATATATTATTATAGTTATATATTATTTTATTATGTGTTAGAAGATTTTTAATATATATTTTATTAATAATGTTTTGAGGAAAATATTTGTTTTTTAGTGTATAATTTTGGATGGAAGATTGCCACCAAAAATTTGATGATGTTAAAATTTTATGCAACATTGAAGAAATGTAGCATTTTATTAGAACTAATGTAACAAATTAAAAATGTCCCTAAAAGTATTTTAGGGGACAATTATCAAACATTACTAAAAAATAATATATTAACGCTCTAAAATCGTCCCCAAAAACAGTTAATGGCACAATTAACAATTGTTGCAAAAATAAAATAAAAGAGTGACGTTCCAAAAACGTCCCAAAAATATTTTAGGCAACAATTATCAAGGGTTCCAAATATATTTTTGGCAACAACCGTAAATTGTTGCTTATACGAATTTAAGGCAACAATTATTACATGTTACCTAAAAAAGTGTTGCCAAAGACAACAAATGTTGTAGTGGCAGTATATCTTTTCTCCCCATCTGAAGTGAGTTCAAGGAATTAGGAGTATCGGTTGAGGAAGAGCCACAAGCCAACGGGTGCTCGTCATTCGTCCCTCTTTACTTTGTGTTTCAGGAAAGTATGATGTTGGTGTGTCAATGATTCGTTTATCCAAGTATTACTAATATCAATCATTGATAAATTAACATGTAGATCCTAGTTTATATATATATATATATATATATATATATATATATATATATATATATATATATATATATATGTGTGTGTGTGTGTGTGTGTGTGTGTGTGTATATATATATATATACATATATATATACACACACACACACACACACACACACACACACACACACACATATATATATATATATATATATATATATATATATATATATATATCTGTGTGTGTGTGTGTGTGTGTGTGTGTGTGTGCTCATATGGTTTCCGCACTAAAGTAAGATTATAGTTTTAATCTTTAATATTGAGCATGTTTGTATAATTATTATTATTAAACGAATTCCAACAAGTGGTATCAGAGCGGGTTTTCATGTTTGATTTATTAGGATTGATTATTGGTTATGATTTATGTCGGTTATATTGTATGCAAGTTTAATTTGGTTTTGAATGATGATTTGAGTTTAATTATTTTATACTTCTAATTTTGAGTATGTCGTGCCACACGTATGTATATGAAATTAGTAATTTGATTCTAAACTTTTGCCTCTTTCTTATTTTTCTTTGGTCAATAAACATTCCAATATGGTATTGTTAAAATCATGTTTGTTTTTTGTATTGTGTATATGTTCTAGAGAAGTTGAGAATTTTTTTCTTTGACTTTGTCAAATTTTGGGACATGATTGTATAATTTTTAATTGTTTTGGATACCTTGATCCACCAAAATCTCATTTTCCACCTAAATCATGTGTTTTAGGTTCAATTGAATTTGTCATTTTTCATGTGCGTATGAGAATAAGAGATATATTTGATCTTACGTGAATTTAATTAAAGTTTGTGGGTTTACTTTATGATGTTTAGATATAATGGATTTCTCTTTGTTGATTTAGAGATATACAATCATATTTGAATTTAGAACAAATTTCAATTAAAATTTAAAAATTGATTTTGGTGGTTTTCAAATCAAATATTTCGGTGTTACTTATTTATAAGGTTGCTATATTGTTATACATATCTATTCATTGTTATAGAAAATAATGATTTGGATTTGGTTTGGGTGATTTGTTTTGAAAATATTTTTTTTATTTGAAAAAATTTTCAAATTTAATTTCTATTTGAAATTTGTAATTGATTCATAAAGATTTTGCACTTAAAGATTATTTTGATAAATATGGCATATGAAAATTTGTTATATACATTCAATTTGATTATTATATATAATTTATTGAAAGATCAATTATCGTTATATAGCACTTAATAGTGAATCTCAAAATATTGTGATCCAATTTGGTAAGCACTAAAATTAAGGTTATGGCTCTTTAAATTTTAGGAAATTTTAATTCTAGATTTATTGTTTATTTATAAGCCTATGAAGATTTGTTTCATTTATTTATTTATTTGTTTTTATTTAAAAACTTTGATTCTAGAATATTTATTCATTTATTTAAAGAGTCATTGAGTATGTCTGTGAATCAATTTTTGCATGAAATAATTTTTGTTATATATAAAGATTCAATTTTTATTTGATTTGAAAATGAATATTTGGTTTATAGCATGATTATTGTAAATCCCCAGTTTATTTAATTAAATTTTCATAAATAATATTGTGTGATTGTCTGTGTTGATTGAAGTTTTGATGTGATAGGGGGACCCTTGAGTGTAGGGTAATAGCATTAGAGAGTAGAACTTAAGGTGTTTGAGGTGTGTGAGTAAAAGTGTAGATACATGGGCCGGTGGGAGAGTGTCATTTGTTGTTATTATTTAAATTGAAGCTATTTAAATAAATGATAGTAATAGTAATAATTAAAATAAGCATTTTTTAATTATTAAGGTTATAGTGACATGATAAAATAAATATTTATTATGAATAATAATATTTATTTTATTTAGTTGGAATGGATTTTAATTAGAAATAATAATATATTAAAATAAGAAGAAAGAAGAGAATAGGGAGAAATTGTCAGTACGTGAAAAAAGAAGAGAAAGAGAGAGTTAGGGCTTTGAGGAACAAGAAGAGAAAAACCCATTGTTGAAGTGCTCTTGCTGGAAAATTAAGGTAAGGGTGAGACTTCCTTTTGTATGAGGGAATGTATGATAACATGAGGGTGGGTGAATTGGTTTCTCTTCGACTTCATTTTCTTTTTTATGCTATGAACTATGTAATTCTGTGATGATGCTATTAGGAATGTATGCTTGCATGAATTGTGTGATGGTGAATGATTCTGATGTTGTGTGTTGTTGAGGATTTGAATGTGAAACCCGAGTATATGATTTTTATCAAAATTTGGGGTTTTGGGGATGTTTCAAAACTGGTTTTGGGGATGTACCACAAAATAGTAGAAAAGTGCTTCTGTCACAGTCAATGTTTTAAAAACCGGATCGGAGATCGAACCAGTAAAACGTATGGTTTAAGGTTCAATTGGTTAAACCGGTTAAACCTACGGTCGAACCGTTTATTAAATAAACTAATAATATGAAACTAAATTTCATAGATATGTCACACATTATTATATGTTCTCAACTTAATAAAATAAATATTTCAAAAATCCATTACAAATTTAATACAACAATATCAATAATATATAACATTAACATAGTTCTACACTTCATTTCAACCATCATTTAAGAATATTTTGACCAAACTAAAGAATTACAACAAAATAAATTAAATTAATTCAAAGCAAGATTAAAATAATAGAATATAATAACTAAAATAAAGTTCAAATAATTAAGAATACCTAAATTAAATAAGCTAGAATATCAAAATATAAATAATACAATATACTTCATTAAACAACAAAAAATCGAATTTGAGTTGAACTGCGACAAACAAGTCTTAATAGACAACAACAAACAATATTGACTTGAACGACAATCAATAGAGTTGGACATCGTGACTATGTTTGAAAGAGACGGCATAATAATGATGGAGTGTGATATAATGAAGTGACAAACTTAAAAGTTTGTATGGTTGTAAAAAACACATGAAATTCGTTTTTGTGATTGGGGAATGTATGTTGAGTTTTGATCGTGAAGGCTTGATTAGATCCTGTGATGGGCCACCAAGAACGTCTGTGATGCTAGGCGTGAGATGAGGAGGAGGGGGTGTACCTGCAAGGCACTCCGACGCTCAAGTAAGTAAGGGTCAAAGAAAAAGGGCAAGTAGAAAGTATGAGTTCTTAGGGTGATTATTGGATACCTGACCCTCTCAAGCGAGAGGGTTTATATAGTGTCCCCAGCGCGTGGCCAACGGTCCTATTTTCGGGGCGAAATAACTGTTTTCTCAAAGAATAGGTAACTGCCCAAACTAGCCGTTATGTTGGGCAGGGTGCCCAAAACTAGCCGTTATGTCGGGCAAAGGCGTAGTTTCGGTCACATGCCCTTAGCTGTTCGGGGACAGATGAAGCCGTACGGAACGGGCAGCAGTACCGGGGAGGAGCGATGCACTCCTTGCCCAGTTGGGGGGCAAAAAGGTAACTTTTGCCCCTTTATGGATTGGACTTAGGGAATTGGGCCGTTCTGGGAACAGAAGCGGATTGGGCCATGCCTAGCCATTGGTCCAGTCCAGAACAGGAGCCCCCCAAGTCGTTGCTCCCGAGCATGGGAGTGATGACTTAAAGATAGCCCGTTGTTTTGGGGAACCATAGTGGATTCGTCGTTTGGCGACTGATGGAATTGTCTCGTGGTGCCCATGGGCCCTGGTGTTCGTAAGATCCATGACCGTGTCTGGTATGCCCATTGTACGGGGAGGCTAACGGTCAGGAAGAATTGAAACGTTGGGGTACCACATTTGCCTCGAGCCCGGTGCTGCAGTAACTAGGCAATGATGGCTAGTCTACATTCATTATGACCCACATGGACGTGCCTTTGCACGTGCTCCTCAACAGTATAAAAGGAAAAGAACTCAGGCCATTTGGAACTTTCGCTTATCTCTCTTCTTGTTTGTCTTCCTCGGAAAACTTTGCCCCCCATAGTCGTCCGCTGCTTCAACCGTCGTCACCAGCTTCGAGCACCTGTCTTTCAGCTTTTCAACCACGTAAGTCTTCCGGTCTTTTGTTTTTGTTCATCTTTTTCTCTAGATCGCATGTGGCTAGGTTAGGTTTAGATGACATAGGGCAGCTTTTCTGGGTTTGTTGGTGGTGGACGGTGGCTAAGCCGTTTTCTGCCGCCGACGAGGTTGCTGGAACCTCTTAGATAACTCACGAATAGGGCGGTTTCCGACATCGTCGCGATGGTGACGCATTGGTAACCATTGCATTTACTCAGTTTCTGGTGCTTCGATAAAGTTTCCGGTGAGCGTTTGCAGTTTCCGGTGAAGCTTCAAACGAAAACTAGAAGCGGCTCGAGGAGGCTCCTCGTTTCGGGAGTGGTTTGTCCCGAGCGTCTCCTCGTAGGAGACTGTTGAGCTTTTGTTTAATATTAGGGCTTAGGCCAGGGACGCCATCCTCAACCCTTTGCGCGCCGTTTCACTTGACTCGCGGTGGAAGGGTGTATTTGATTTTTCGTTGAATTCACTTTTTTCTCTGCTTTTCAGGTGATCGACATGGCGACAGGGTCTGACGGGGAGATTATAATAGACTCATCCGAGGAGAGTTCCACGGAGGGCAATAGTACAGAAGCTTCAACTTTCCCCAGCGAAGTCAGGGAGGAGGCCGTTGAGGATTCTACTGAGGAATGGTCGGTGGCCGAGCCTGCCGAGCACGTATCTATCTTTGCGAGCTACCTTTAGGATGTCTTTACGGCCGTTGGGCAAGAGGGGGAATGGAAGGTGCATTTCCCCTCCGAGGATGATTGGATCTGTACAGATTTTGGGGAGCGGTACGCTTTGTAAGAATATGCATTTAAAGAGTTGGGGTTGAGGTTGCCCTTCACCGATTTTCAGCAGTCAGTTTTCGTGCATCTAGATTTGGCCCCGTCGCAGTTGCATCCCAATTCACTGGCGTTCATCCGTGCCTTTGAGTTAACGTGTGAATTCTTACAGATAAGAGCTACTCTTCCTCTATTTTTCACCATCTTCCATCTCCAGCGGCAGTTGATGGGGAAGAGATACGACTGGGTGTCGTTGAAACAGCCCCGTAAGTTGTTCAAGCCCTTTTCGGAGTCAATCCGGACGTTCAAAGAAAGGTTCTACATCATAGAGCCTGTGTCGGAGAGGGCCCAGGATAGTACGTATTTCTGGGCGGTGTCCGTTGACGAGGATGGTAACGACATGCACGACGAAAACAGGAAGCTGATCGGGGATAGAGAATTCAAGTTTCCCTTCCACTGGAGTACCGACCACTTTCTAAGGAGCCCAACGAGTATGTTGCTCAGCTGCACATGTTAGACGGGCAGGATGCGGTTGGTTACGAAAAGCTGGTGAAATATGTTAACTCTTTCCGGCTCGCTGAATGCTGGACGAAGAACGGGTCCCCGATTTTTGAGGAGGATGGTAGCCAGCGGGCGGAGTATCATTTTGTTAACACCAAGACGCTTTTGGAGTGCAAGACTCATGCGGATGCTTACAAATTGCTCGGTAGTCTTAGTTACTTGACTTGCCCGACATATTTTTCCTTGGTCGTCTTACATATTTGTTTTGTTTTTATAGGTGAGATGCCTTCCGCTCATGAAAGAACGGTAAAGAATGCTATGGCGAGGAACAAGCTCGGCGCGGCTGCTCCCAAGACATTATTTGCCCAGCGTGCTCCTACTCCTCCTTAACCTGCTGCAGGGACCTCTTCGCCTACTTCTGCCCAGGGATCTCCCTTACCTCTGGCCTCAAGGTTCAAGCGGTCCAGGGCCACTGAAGGGTTAGATCTCACCCGGGCGCCAGAAAAAGGGAAGTTCAAACTTCCTTCATGTATTCTTGACAGCAGATTCTTCAAGGGGACGTCCTTGGTCGTGCCGCGGGCAGAGTCTCTCCAGCTGGAGGGCATGGATCACCCGAGCAAGAGGGCGCAGAATGCCTCCGCCCTGGTCAGAGTCCTAGAAATGGCGGCATGTATGCTGGTCATGCCCAGAAGAAGGCAGACGAGGAGGCTATCAGGTTGCGGGAGGAGAATGCTACACTGGTCGCGTAGAAGAAGGCAGCCGAGGAGCTGATCGAGCAGTTGAGGCTAGCAAGTGCTCCGACCGAAGATGAACCTGAGGATGTGAGGGAAATGAAGACGAGGGCCGAGTTGGTTGCTCATATGTTGAAGGCCGAGGATGACAACATTGTCATTGGGAATGAATCTTTTAAGAATGTCGTGGCCCAACTACGGGTGGCCAACCCCCGGGGTTGAGTTCTCCACCAAGGGTATCCACTACCTGGATCATGTTGAGGATGGCAGGATAGTCAGTCCGAACTCTCTCCTTGGTGGTGACGAGCATGCTGAAGTTTTAAACGGGGAGACCCATGAGCCTTAGCCCAACCTCGAGCAGCCTGAGTGGATGGAGGAGTGATGGGGTTTTTATTCTTGTTGTAATTTGTCTGGCCTGCGTGCCGTGTATCTTTTGATGTAATTTATTGTTTTGTATGGGGGCGTGGCCCCCTGTTAATGTAACAAGCACAATCGTGGTCCTCGTGACCACTTATCACTTTAATTATGTATGTGTCTGGTCCTCGTGGTCGGTTTTGTGATTTACATGGTTTTATCTATTTTTATTTCTGCTAAGTGTTGTAGTTTTGCTCGATATGCATGTGTTCCTGTAATAGGGATTACTTTGATTTGCTTTAAGATTCAGGGAATTGCTCGTTGTAGATGTGTTCGGCAGTGAGGGGTACTGATCGAACGGCCAGGGAATGTCCGGGCGAGAGAGCGGAGCTCATATCGTGTTTGAGGCCTGAGTTCGCATCGTGAACCTCCCATCGCGAGCTGGGTGTTCTGCCTATCATGGTACTTTGACGATGGTGGTGCTCGATTGAGGGACCACTGTCGAGCAGGGACCCGGCTCGTTCCTAAGTGGGGTTTTACTTTACTAACATACGATGCTTGTACCTAGGCATGCATAGTGGTTGGTAGTTTTGACAAATCAAACCGATAGTTAAGATCTTAGCTATAGTATTGCTTTAGCTTTTCGGAGTTCCATGGTTGAGCAAGTTCTTCCCCGTTGAGATGTTCTAGGTAATAAGCCTCATTCTTCATTTTTACCCGGACACGATAGGGTCCTTCCCAGTTAGCGGCTAGTTTGCCTTACGAGAGTCTTTATGGTTTCTTCGTAGGACGAGGCTTCCCACGTCGAACTCTCATCGTATGACTTTGGCGTTGTGCCGGATGGAAATTTTTTTCTTTAACGAGGCTTCGCGGAGGGATGCCCTTGACCGGACTTCTTCGACGAGGTCGAGTTCCTCCCTTAAAGCTTTGTCTTTCTTTTCCTCGTCCAGGGGCGATTCTGTCTGCCTGGAGGGTACGTGAACTTTAATGGGAATTACGGCTTCGGTCCCGTAGGCCAGGTGAAAGGGTGTTTCCCCGGTTAAAGAGTGTGGAGTTGTGCGGTATGCCCATAAGACGCTGTGCAGCTCCTCGACCCAAGCTTTCTTCGTGTCATCCAACCTTCGTTTGAGGCCTCGAAGGATGACTCAGTTCGCCACTTCAGCCTGCCCGTTTGTCTGGGGATGTTCGACGGATGTGAAGTGTTACTTCGTGCCCAGCTGGGCGATGAAGTCCTGGAACTTCCTGTCCGTGACTATCGCCTGGGGGATGCCAAAACGTGCGAGGATGTTTCATTTGTAGAAACGCAGTATGTTAAGGGCAGTTATCTTGGCTAGAGCCTCCGCTTCTATCCATTTTGTGAAGTAATCCACGCCTACTATTAAGTATTTATTCTGGTTTGATCCTACCACGAATGGCCCCAGGATGTCCAGGCCCCACCAGGCAAATGGCCACGGGGAGGACATAACCTTGAGCTCGTTAGGTGGAGCTAGGTGCATGTCCCCGTGCCATTGGCATTTATTGCATTTCTTCATGTGTTCCTTAGCATCTTGCTGCATGGTTGGCTAGTAGTATCCAGCTCGAAGGGCCTTCCGGGCAAGGGACCTTCCTCCGAGATGTTGGGCATTGATTCCTTCGTGAATTTCGCAAAAGATGTGGGCGACCATTTCTTCCTCGAAACACTTGAGTAGCGGGATAGAGAACCCTCGCCTGTAGAGTTTATCTTCGACCAGGACGTAGGAGCAGGCTCTTCGCCTGACTACGCTGGCTTCTTTGGGGTCGGACGGAAGTTTGTCCTTAGCGAGATTGTTGTAAACGGGGGTCATCCAGCAGTTGCTGTCGCCGATCATTTGTACGCCAAGGGTCAGGGAAGTTTTCTCGATGCTGGGTCGAGGAAGTACCTCCTGTATGATAGACTTGTTTCCGCCTTTCTTCTTCGTGCTTGCCAGTTTAGACAAAACGCCTGCCCGGACGTTGTGTTCGCGGGGAACATGCTTTACCTCTACCGCTGCGAACTTCGTCATTTTCTCCTTGACCAGGGCTAAGTATTCAAACAGTTTGTCGTTTTTGGCTTGATATTCTCCTCGAACTTGGAGGGCCACGAGTTGCAAATCTATGCAGATGACGACTTCTTCCGCGCCGAGATCTTCGGCTAGGCGTAAGCCGGCGAGGAAGGTTTCGTACTCAACCTGGTTGTTGGAAGTGGGTAAGGATAGGGTAAGCGATACTTCAACGATAATTCCCTCTTCGTTCTCCAATATGATGCCTGCCCCGCTTCCGGCTGAGCTGGATGCCCCATCCACAAAAATGGTCCATTTGCATGCCCCGCAGGTCGAGGAATCTGTGAACGTCATTTCTGCGACGAAGTCAGCCAAAGCCTCGGCCTTGAGGGCTTTTCTGCTTTCATACTGAATGTCGAATTCGGACAGTTCTAGCGACCATTTGAGCATTCTGTCGGCCATGTTTGGTCGTCCTAACAGCTGCTTCACGGGTTGATATGTCCGGACCACGATCGTGTGGGCCAGGAAGTAGTGTCTCAGTCTTCTAGCTGCGTTGATGAGGGCCAGTGCTACTTTTTCTATCTGTTGATATCTCAGCTCTGGTCCCTGCATTGCTTTTCTCGTGAAATATATGGACTTTTGCCTGTAAGGTGTTTCGCGGATAAGGGCGGCGCTCACTACCTCGGTGGCTACGGCGAGATACAGATACAGAGTCTCACTGTTGTTCAGGCGAGAGAGGACCAGTGGCTCCGAGAGTGCCCATTTCAGATGGAGGAGAGCCTGGTCGCATTCCTTCGTCCATTTAAATGCTGCCTCCTTGCGGAGGATTTTGAAGAAGGGTAGGGCGTGCTGGGCAGATTTGGCCACGAAACGGGATAAAAATGCGAGTATCCCGTTGAGGGACTGGATGGATTTCTTCAATTTGGGCGTTGGAAACTCAGAGAATTCCCGGCACTTATCTGGGTTGGCCTTGATTCCTCATTCTGTTAGGTAGAAATCGAGGAATTTGCCTGCCCAGACACCGAGCGTGCACTTCTCTGGGTTGAAACGTATCTGGTATTTCCTGGCGTGTTCGAAGACCTTTCATAAATGGGCAGTATGATCGGTTTCCTCATGGGATTTTACGATCATATTGTCCATGTAGACTTCGAGCATGTCGCATATCTCTCCCTGGAAGACCTTGTTCATCATCCTCTGATAGGTCGCACCGGCGTTCTTCAGGCCGAAGGGCATAACGTTGTAGTAATAGTTGCCCGATTCGGTCATGAAGGACATGTATTTTTTATCGCTCCTCACCATTGGTATTTGATTATAGCCCGAGTAGGCGTCCATGAATGATAATAATTTAAAACTGGCAGAGTTATCAACAAGTTTATCAATATTGGGGAGGGGGTAGGAATCCTTTAGGTATGCCTTGTTAAGATCTGTATAGTCAATACACATTCGCCATTTTCCATTAGATATTTTCACAAGTACAATGTTGGACAGCCAAGTGGTGTACGTGGCTTCCGAGATAAATTTTGCCTCGAGGAGGTCTTTTACAGCTTTTTCTGCGGCCTCCGTTTTCTCCGGAGACTACTTTCTCCTATGTTGTGCTACTGCTTTGATGGCTGGGTCAATCGTGAGTTGATGACAGGCGACAGATGGGTCTAATCCAGGCATCCCAGCGGCGCTCCAGGCGAACAGATCAGCATTCTCATAGAAGCAGGCTTTGAGTTGCTTCCTTGCGATGTCGGGGAGATCCGCTCCAATTTTTACTCCCCGCTGGGGGTCGTCACCGAACAAGACGAGCTCGAAGTCGCCATCCGGGATGGGAGGTGTCGGATGGGAGCTGCTGCTGGTCGGGGTAGACGAGCTACTCGAGGCTGCTTGGTCCTCCTTCTATGCCTCTTCGGGGAAGCGGCTTTCGAGGTCGATGGCGTCGACCTGGGGCAGCGACTTGGCTTCCTCGGAGCTGCTGGGCAAGGCTGGCTTGTTAGATACATTTGGCTTGGACGCGATGGCATTGAGTCCCTTCGTGGCCACTTCGAAGCACCATCGTGCGACTTAGATGTCACCGTGGAGGGTGGCGACCATCCCCTTCGAAGTGTAGTACTTCATCTTGAGATGGACGGTCGAAGGCATAACTACCAACTCGACCAAGGTTGGTCTTCCGAAGATGCACTGGTACAAGGACGGGCAATCGATTACCAGAAACTGTACTTTAACAGATCTGGCCATCTCAGCTGATCCAAAAGTTACGATCAGTTCGACGTACCCCCAAGGTTTATTCACTGACCCATTGAATCCTTGCAAGTCAGAACCCACATAGGGAGTGAGGTGTGACTCGTCCAGCTGGAGCGTTGAAAACAGCTGGGAGTACATAATGTCGACCGAGCTGCCTTGGTCGACGAGAATCCTGCGAATGTCAAAGTTCGCCATCCGAGCTCTGACGAGCAGGGGGATGCTCGAGTTTGGAGATCCTCTGAGGAGCTATTCTCAATAGAAGGAGATGGGGATAGAGCCCTTCTGGGCTTGATCGAGCGTGGCCACCTTGCTGGAGCTCGTGCTGATCAGGTGCTCGAATTTCCTTTTCACAGAGCTCACGTGACTTTATTGAAGCCTCCCCCCGAGATGACCATAGAGGAGGGGAACGTCTCCCACGGGCTGTGGGCAGCGAAGTAGGAAGGAGCGCTGAGCTCATCTGGGATGTAGAAGTCCTCTAGTCGTGATACAGACATGGCGACTTGGATGTTGGCCTCTTCCGAGGAAGGTACCTCTTCCTCTACCTTCTTTGACTCCTGGGCGTCTTGCCGGGGAGTATCTTTCTTTTTCGTAAACTGTTTCAGGTGGCCATCCCTGAATAGTATTTCGATAGCATCCTTCAAATGGATGCAATCTCAGTGGTGTGGCCGTGACTCTTATGGAAACGGCAGTACTTTGATTTGTTGGCGTTGGGCTTGGCCGGTATTTGTTTGGGGAAGTGGACCCCTGCTTGTTTGAATTTCAAATTCGCGCATTTGTACAGTATCTTTTCCCTGGAGATGGTCAAGGGGTGTAGTCGTGAAATTGTCCGGAAGGTCCCTTGCTATCTCAGGAGTCTCGAGGACGGTCTTCGCGCTTCTTTTCTCCTCGACGAGATGTCGAGGACTCTTCGCCCCAGGCATTCTCCTAGTGACGGGAGGCTCGAGCGGAGTTGGCCGCTTCCTTTTCCTCGTACTGGATGTACGACTGCGCCTTGAGGAGGAAGGCGTCCAGATTCCTCAGAGTTACGAGGCCGACAGTTTTGGAAAACTCTGAGTGTGGGCGGAGTCCCTGTTCGAGCAGAAATTTTTTCATATCGTCGGTGGTAGGGACTTGCACCGCTTCTTTGTTGAACCTCTCGATGTATGCCCGGAGAGGTTCATCCTTCCCTTGGATGATGGCCCCAAGAGAGGCTTCAGTCTTCGGGTAGCGGCGCGACGCCGTGAAATGCCTGGAAAACATTCTGCCTAACTGCTTCCACGAAGTGATAGACTCTTCGGGCAGCTGTTTGTACCAAGTCATTGCTCCTTTTCGGAGCATGGTCGGAAACAGACGGCATTTGATGGTGCCTCGGACGCCACGGTAATCCAACAGCTCATCAATGTTTTTGATGTGCTCGTCGGGGTCGGTTGTTCTGTCGTATGTGCCTAATGCCTGGGGCTTCTCCCAGCCTTTGGGGAGGCGTGTTGCCAAGATTTCTTGGGACAATGGGCCGTGACGCTCATCATCACTGCTGGAACTGGTTAGTGACAGGGACCGGACGACTCGCTCGTGACGGCGAATTCTTCGGGGAGAAGGTGTACGGGCCCGACCTTTTGTCATACCGGGGGTGATTGTTTGTCCCTTCGGGTCCTCTTGTGGCCGAGAGAGTGCTGGTTTCACAGGGAAACATGGTTGTGTTTCCAGGCAGCATGAGATTCTGGTTCTTGGCGCAGCCTTCGATCGACTTCTCGTCGGGGTTGCGGGCTCTTGGATCGTCGATGGCTTTTCCTTGGAGGGGGGGATCTTGGACGGGAAGATTCCTCCAATGCCCCGATCCTTTCGTTCTGCTGAAGGATCATGAGGTTGGTTTTGTTGATCGCCTCAAGAAGGGCCACCACGGCCGGGTCGGCGTTGGGTGGAGCAGGAATGGGCTGGATGGCCAGCGAGGGCTGACCGTTGTCGCGGTCAGTAGGAGTAGGGGAAGGAGAGGCTGTGGCCCCGTTTCTTAGAAAATGGGGATCTCCGAGGAGGGATAAGGGACCGTCAACGTCAGTCTTGTTGACGGGGAGGACAGCTGACTGGAGAACACCTTTGACGTGATCTTGAGAGGCCATGATGATAATCTTGGACAAAGGTGTTTTGGTCTTAGTACCTGAGGTGGATGTTAAGACGGGGAGAACAGACTTCCCACAGATGGCGCCACTGATCGTGAAGGCTTGATCAGATCCTGTGATGGGCCACCAAGAACGTCTGTGATGCTAGGCATGAGATGAGGAGGAGGGGGTGTACCTGCAAGGCACTCTGAAGCTCAAGTAAGTAAGGGTCAGAGAAAATGGGCAAGTACAAAGTATGAGTTCTTAGGGTGATTATTGGATATCTGACCCTCTCAAGCGAGAGGGTTTATATAGTTCTCCCAGTGCGTGGCCAACGGTCCTATTTTCGGGGCGAAATAACCTTTTTCCCGAAGAATAGGTAACTGCCCAAACTAGCCGTTATGTCAGGCAGGGTGCCCAAAACTAGCCGTTATGTAGGGAAAAGGCGTAGTTTCGGGCACATGCCCTTAGCTGTTCGGGGACAGATGAAGCTGTGTGGAACGGGCAGCCGTACCGGGGAGGAGCGATGCACTCCTTGCCCGGTTGGGGGGCAGAACGGTAACTTTTGCCCCTTTATGGATTGGACTTAGGCAATTGGACCGTTCTGGGAACAGAAGCGGATTAGGCCATGCCTAGCCATTGGTCCAGTCCAGAACAAGTTTTGATATTAAAATACTAAAATTTTTTAAAAAAATTTTTAAAATGGTCAATTTGATGAATTTTTTTTGAACCGGACGGTTTTAGAAAATCGGCTCCGGTTCTTTGGTTCGGATGGTTTTGGACGGTTCAATCCGGTTTTTCTGGTTTAACCACGATTTTGACCCAGTAGCGGTTTTGAAAGGTTTACCCAACCGGATTCATCTCCGGTTTTTAAAACATTGGTCACAGTGGTAACCGGTTACCAGTTTTGGTGTAACTGGTTACACCTGAGACTGATCTTCAGAAAACTCAATTTTTCTAAGGTGTAATCGGTTACAGGTTTTGGTTTAATTTAAAAATAGTTTCAGTACCTGAGAATTATTTTAAATGGTTCGTAATGGTGTTGGATTGTATGCGGTGTGTATGTTATGGTGTGGTAAAGCGGCAAACAACAAAAGTTTTTGGAAGTATTTATTCGGAAAATTATCGTGTCCACAGAGATTAGTGTTATTGAACTGTTGTTCGACAATTTAAATGTTATTGAGTTTGAGTTTAAATGGTTTGGAATAAAAGTGCAAAAGGAAAAACATAAAACAAGAAAATAAATACATTCTTAAGACATGAGAAAACTCGTCAGGAGTTGTATTTCGTTCTACCCATCATGTGCAAAAAAATATATGGATCAAATGCGCTCAACCTAAATCACTCGTCAAAACCCCTATTTATCACTCACAACAGAGGTTATGTCTAACGCAAGGTCTATAGATCAACCATATCGTCTCATCGGTGATGTCTCATGCAACTCAACAACACGGAGCATTAAGAACCGATATCCACGCGAATATTAGACCTAAATCTATGTCTAGAGTTTAGAATCTAACAAATATTCATCTTAGATCGAGTTCGAACTGTATATGTCTATAGCAATCCAATCCCATTAAGTAAAAAATAAAAGATAACCATCGATAAAGAGTTGTAAAAGAAATTTTATACAAAGATCCATAAATATACATACAATCAAGATAAACATACATACAAAACCCAAACAAATAGAGGGTACAAAGAGAAGAGAGAATAAGAATACAAATCTCACGGTTTGTCAACTCCGATTGAAGTGGATTCGAATCCGGATCATCAAGATGAATACTCCATGTGTTGTTTCTAAGCTAAAACTACTCAAAAATGAAGGTTTGATGAATTGGGAACAAATACCCCAAAACATAACCTAAAAAAATGTGTTTTTACTCCTTTTAATGTGTTTCGGCCCAGACAAATTCGTCCGGCGAAGCAACGGTTCGCCCGGCGAGCTAAGGCGGCTTTTCTACAGCTTCTAGAATTTCTGGCTCGCGTCAGGCTCGCCAGGCGAGCTCGGGGCGAGAGCTGACAGTAGAAAAATTCAGCATCTTGTTTTCTTCATAACTTTCGAACCGTAACTCCGTTTGAGGCCCGGTTGGAAGCGTCGAAAAGGTTATTCAATGCTCTATGTAACAATGACTAAATATCAATGCTTGAATGCCTACAAAAATGAGATAAAAACAATTAAACTCAATGATATTTACACGAAAATACTAGTATACACTAAATATACAATTTTACAAACAAAGTGGGGTTTTATTCAAAGAATTCAATACAAATGAATCGATAAGTGCCGCAAAACTACTACTCAAAACATGACATTTTGGCACTTATCAAACTCTCCCCAACTTAAAACATTGTTTGTCCTCAAACAAAGTCAAACAACTTAAAGAAACAAAAGACGATAATCCAAGAATCACGAATCAACAGGTTTTTTAAAACGAAAAACAAATGTATGGTTCAAATAAAAAACGTACAAGCAAAGTAAACATCTACCACCATCCTAAAATGACAACATGAAAAAGAAACAAATCCTAAGTACAAAAATCATGTCAAACAATCTAAAACAACACAAGCTAAATCATGAATCACACCTAGCAAAAATTCATCGAGGGATGAAAAACACACAAAGGTGAGGATTTGACACTCATCCAACAATATTGCAAACAAAAGACTAAATTATGCATTCATCTAAAAATTCACATTGAACATACAAAGACAAGTGTTCTGGACTGGACAGGCACATGTCCCATAGTAAGGCAAGGCCCAACCCAGTCCAGCTCTTGGCAAGGTCCAATAACGAGATTTAGCCAATCTACTTGTTGGGCACAATATGACTGTTGGGCACAATATAGCCGTTGGGCACAATATGACCGTTGGGACGTCCACCTCACGCGCTTGACAGTTCAGGCGACCAACTGACCCTCCGGAGTTTATGGAGACAGTTGGACCAGGTCAAAAGGTCACGCATTAAACCTTCCACCTGGCAGTCTCCCATTGGCCGACCAGATATTTTGGCCACATGGGAGACCTTGGCCCCGCGCTGGGGGATTTTTCTATAAATATCCTCTCACTTGAGAGGGTCAGGTTTGATCACTATTCAATATTCTAGCTCATACCTAAATGCTTTGTACTTGCTTTCTCTCTAGCTCAAACTTACTTTGGCATTGGAGTACCTTGCAGTTACACCCCTCCTCTCCTACAACCATCATCGCTGCCCTACACGGAAGGCCACAAAGATCCATTCTGATCACCTCAGATCAGTGACGCCGTCTGTGGGAACATTGATTCCCCGTCTTTTTGAACCCAGATCCTTCATCTTTTCACCCAAAAGACCAAAGCTTACTCTCTAAAAATTCCCTTGATCACATGGCCTCCAACAGAAACGATGATGCCCATCAAGATCCTGTTGTCACCGTTACGTTGGATAACGTCGACAACCACAATCCCGTAGCTGCAATCCAGGAGACCGACCACCAGGACAGAAAGACTGCGTCTCCTTCTTCCGACGATGTGAAACCGCTCACACAGTCTTCCGGTCACGTCTTTGAGCCCATACTTGTCCCTCAAAACGTTGACCCCAGCACTGCCGCCCTCATTGCCTCTCTCAACAAGTCCAATTACCTGATCTTCCAACAGGGCGAGGAGATCAACATGCTGGAGCATGCCCTTCAGGAGCGACTTCCTTCGCAAAAGCCTCGCAGTCCATCTCCATGCCCTCAGTCTCCCTCTCAGAAATGTCGACGAGACAAATCCAAGAGCATTTCTCCCGTCAGGGGGAGGTCGAAGTCGGAAGAACCTGAGTAAGAGATCACCAAGAGATGACACGGTACTCCTCCGCAGAGATCCAGACGTTCTCCTGCCCCAATGAGGACCAAGCCCTCAGAAAAGCATCGTGAACATCGTCATCAGCGCATACATTCTCCTCGACGCAGCAGAAATCGCGGGCGGAGCCACTCCCCATGCAGGTCATCAAGCACAAACAGTGATGACGACGTCCATGGACCCCTGTCTCAGGAGATCATGGACACCCGTATTCCTCGCGGGCTAGAGAAGCCTCCTCCTCTAGCTCTATATGAAGGTACCTCAGACCCTGGAGACCACATAGAAAACATTGAAGTCATGCTCCACTACCATAATGTGAGCGGAGCCATTAAGTGCAGGTTGTTCCCCATCACCCTCTGGAAGGGGGCCATGACCTGGTATAAGAGTCTTCCCCGGGGTTCAGTCACCTCGTGGAAGGATTTGAAGAACTAGTTCGCCTGACACTTCACTACTTCCAAACGAAATCCCAAGTCGGAAGCCACTCTCGAAGGCATCATTCAGGGCAAGGACGAGCCCCTGCGTGCCTATATTGAGAGATTCAACAAGGAAGCTGTAGAGGTCCACACTATGGACCATATGAAGAAATACCTCCTCGAGAAGGGGCTGAGGCCGAAGAGCGAGTTCCGCAAAGCAGTGGGCATCAAGACACCCCGCACCTTGGCCGAACTTCTCCGTAAGGCCCAAGCTTATATATAGTACGAGGAAAAAGAAGCCGAGTACAAGGCCTAGGATTCAAGGGATCAGGAGAATTCTCGGGCAACGAAAAAGGACGACTTAGAGGCTCCCTGACGTGACAAGGAGAGACGACGAAACGACAGTCCTCTCGAGCATAAGGGGCCCGTTGGCCGCTTCACAGAATACACCTTGCTGACAGCTCCCCACGAGCACATTCTCTCCGAATACATTAACTCGAAGTTTAAGCAATGGGGTGTCCGTTTCCCCAAGCCAACAACGTCAAAGGGCAACATGGACAAGAACAAATACTGCTGTTTCCATCGTAGTCACGACAACGTGAACGAAGATTGCGTTCATCTGAAGGACGCTATTGAGATCCTCATTGTAACACCCTAAACCCCCGAGACAATTAATAATAGAAAAATCAGAGTAAAATAGAACATACAACGTGTAAGATGCTATATTTAACAAACACCTGCTCATGCTATACGATATGTAACACATATATACCACAAATTCAACCATACTTAATTAATCTCTTCATATAGCAGCGGAATTCAACTAAAACATAACATGTGTGATATCACATAATCATCATCAAACAAATAAAGTGGTAATAAATAATAAAACAAATAACGACAAGCGTTTAGAAACCCCAGTGTTACACATCAGAGCAGACGCCGACACAACGAAATAAAAGAGGATACTACATCTTCACTAACTTCGACTCCGTACTAATCCTGCTTATCTGCACGTTACCCACGTGGAGGTAACATTCAAATAGAAGGGGTGAGATTCTCAAATCAACAAAAGAAATGTATAATCTAAATATAAAAGCATTTAAACAATTACACGATTCATCCTATCAATACCACATCAATGAAATCACACTCTTCCACATAAGCAGACAACCGTACAATTCACCATACAACGCAAAATTATGCAATGCAATGAGACTCACGACTCGACTCAATGCATGTGGTACCAATTCGATCCCTTTTTCATGATCATGATTCCCGTAAGAATTTCTATATTAGTCGCTCACACCCCACATGGGCACACGACATACGTGATCGCTCACACCCCACATGGGCACACGATCACCTCAACAACAACAACACGATTCTATTTCAAAGATTCCCGATAAGACGCTCACACCCCACATGGGCACACGACTTATCGCACAACTTATACAACATGGCATGCATACAACGACAACATACAACGACAACTAAATGCATATGACTAACAATGCGTCAATACATCATACTAAAATTATCCAACACACATCATATACTTGCCAACACATACAGCAACAACAATCCACAACCACAACACGCATACACACAACCAAATTCATCATTCTAACGCACAACACCTAACACATACACAAACACCCAATTAACGCGTCAAATGGTTGGAATGCTGGTACTGAAATCAATTTTTAACAAAAACTATGTGAAACCAGCTTCCTCGCGATTCGAACGGCGGTTAAAACGGACATACGGATTAAAAGTTATGAATTTTTGAAGTTTGATAAAATTCTGCCCGTAACAGCAGTAAACAACACTGTCATGCTCGTTGCGAGTTTGCTCAGTGAACTCTCGTTCATTAGAAGTTCGCCTAGAAAACTTGCCAGCGAGCAAATCCTCCCATACAAATACCAGAGACTCACTTTTTCTCATCCCCGTTCGCTACACATTCGCCTAGCGAACCCGAGTTTGCGTAGCGAACCTAGGGCGAATTTCCTCACCACCTATTCCAGAATTCCTCTTCCTTCCCTTCGTTCGCAGCCTTATTCGCTTAGCGAATCTGGGGCGAACATTCACCCAGCGAACTTTTGTTCGCATTGCGAACTACGCGATCTGCAAATTCTGCAGTTGCGACTTCAGCACCATTCCACCCAACCCTTCTCCTATTTTACTCCCAAACAGCCCCAAAACGCACATATAATTATAGATTATCATATATACAATTAGGAATACATAGACCACAATTTAACCGATCAATTTATGCATTTTTCCTCTTATTAAAACCTCCGACATGCAAAATCCCCAATCCCAAATCAATACAAACAACACGTAGGGATGATCCTAAAGGTTTATCTACCCTCATACAAACATTATACAACCCTTAAGAGATTAAAGAACCCCACCCTTACCTTAGAGTTCTTGGACAAAAACCTCGGCCTCAACGATGGCTTTTCTCTTCTCTTCTGCCCTAGCTCTCATTTTTCTCCTTTTTCCCAAAAGCACGTACTGTATGGCTTCTCTCCTCTAATTCTCTCTTTTCTATTTTCTTTTCTAATATCCTTTTATTATTATTATTATTATTATTATTATTTCAATATTATTATTATTATTATTATTATTATTATTATTTTACTAATTAAATAACAATAACAATATTCTTAAATAATTTAAAATAATAATATTAATCAAATAACTATTCTCACCACACCACCAAGTTCTACCTAATTGGTCACACGCTCCCAACATTTTAATCCCTATAATTCCAAGGTCACTACCCCATATTAAGGACAACCCCAAACACAACTACACATACAAATGCACCACAACATATAATTCCAATTACGAAAATAATAAAATAAATCGGGGTGTTACAACTCTCCCCCACTTAGAATATTTTCGTCCTAAAAAATTTACCTCATGCAAACAACTCCGGATACGACTCTCGCATCCTGCTCTCTAACTCCCACGTCATATTTGCACCGGCAGCGCCTCCCCAAACTACCTTCACAAGGGTGATCTCTTTACCCCTCAATTGCTTTACCTCGCAGTCTTCAATCCGTATTGGTAAGGCCTCAACCGTAAGGTTATTCCTTACTTCCACATTGTCCATCGAAATCACATGCGACGGATTCGGAACATACTTCCGAAGCTGTGATACACGGAATACATCGTGCAAATTCGACAAATTGGGTGGCAACGCCACTCTATAGACAACAAGTCCAACTCTTGCAGAAATTTGATACGGACCAATAAAACGAGGAGCAAGCTTCCTCGACTTCAACACACGTCCAAAACCGGTCACCGGAGTGACTCTAAAAAACACACGGTCTCCTTCCTGAAACTCAAGATCATTCCTCCTCTTATCGTGGTAGCTCTTCTGCCTACTCTGCGAAGCTTTCATCTTCTCTCAAATCAGCTTCACCTTTTTGGTAGTCTGCTGAACGATCTCAGGTCCAAGTACTACACTCTCTTTGGATTCATGCCAACACAGAGGCGTCCGACATCTCCGACCATAAAAAGCTTCAAAAGGTGCCATCCCAATACTGGAATGATAACTGTTATTATAAGTGAACTCAATCAGCGACAAATGGCTATCCCAAGCACCCCCTTGTTCAAGCACACAAGCCCTCAACAAATCCTCCAAAGATTATATAGTTCTATCCGTCTGTCCATCTGTCTGCGGGTGATAAGCTGAGCTCAATCTCAGTTTCGATCCCAAAGCTTCTTGCAACCTTTCCCAAAATCTGGAAGTGAATCTTGGATCCGACACAATACTCAATGGAACTCTATGCAACTTCACAATCACCTGAATATAAATCTCTGCCAGCCTCTGCAAAGGAAAACTGATATTGATCGGAATGAAATGTGCCGATTTCGTCAGTCTATCCACCACTACCTAATTGGAATCATGTCCTCTTGGCGTATTAGGCAACTCGATCACAAAATCCATAGAAATGTTGTCCCACTTCCACTATGGAATATCTAACGGTTGCATTAACCCAATAGGTTTCTGATGTTCCACCTTCAACTTCTGACAAGTCAAACAAGCATATACAAACTTACCCACGTCACGTTTCAATCCAGACCACCAAAATATCTTCTTCAAGTCTTGATACATCTGTATAGCTCCTGGATGGATACTCAAGCTACTCCTATGACTTTCTTCTAGGATCATTATTTTCAACTCAGGATCATCAGGAATAAAAATTCTATCACGGAACCTCAACACACCTTGTTAATCCACTTTGAATTCGTTACTTTCCGTCTGCTCATTTCTGATCATCAAATCCACCAGTTTCACATCCAATTTCTAACCCTCTGATACTGTCAAGAAATTCATTGTTGATCTTCAGCATACCCAGCATCACACTATGCAGTGTCTGTTCACAAACCAAACTCATATCTCTGAACTGTTCAATCAATTCCAACTCTTTAACCATCATAGCCGACATATGCAAGGACTTTTGACTCAGAGCATCAGCCACTACATTACCTTTACCGGGGTGATAGTTCAAGCCGAAATCATAATCCTTTATGAATTCTAACCACCTTCTATGTCTCATATTCAATTCCTTCTGATCAAACAGATACCTTAAGCTCTTAAAATCACTATACACCTCAAATCTGGAACCATAAAGATAGTGCCTCCAAATTTTTAATACGAATACCACTGCAGCCAATTCCAAATCATGAGTTGGATAATTCCTCTCATGGACCCTTAACTGTCGTGAAGCATAAACCACAACCTTTCCATTATGCATTAACACACCTCTTAAACCCATTAAAGAAGCATCGCAATACACCACAAACGGTTCACTTGGTTAGGGTAGAATTAAAACTGGAGCCGTAGTCAATCTCTTCTTCAGCTCAATGAAACTCTTCTCGCAGTGAACATCCTACACAAGTGCTTTACCTTTGCAAGTAAACTGAGTCAATGGAAATGCCAACTTCGAAAAACCTTTAATAAACCTTCGGTAATAACCAGCCAAGCCCAAAAAGCTTCTGATCTCAGTTACTGACTTCGGAGCCTCCCACTATAGAACTACATCTACCTTGGATGAATCCACAACAATGATAAGCAAATAAGATCCACACCAAAGTCCTTACCAAATATTGATAGTGGACAATTCAAACAGACTAAGGAAGTGGTCACCGATCCTTTTGCAGGAGTTTCGACAACCATCACTCCCTTCATAGGAGAAGCGACAAGGCCTAGCCTTCTCACACAATCAGCAACAATAAAATAATGAGTAGCACCAGTATCAATAATAGCAATCAAAGGCGTATTATTAATATAACATGTACCTCTGATTAGCCCGTCAAAGCGAACACCTTTCCTCCAGTCGAAGCTTGCTTTAGTTTCTGGCAACGAGTACTAATATGGCCCTGTTCTCCACAGTTGTAATAAGCCACCACATTAACTTTGCAATCAGCAATCAAATGTCATGCCTGTCCACACCTGAAGCATTTCTTCACATCGCTCGTGCACTCATTGACACGATGACCTAGCTCACCACACCTGTAACACTTAAGAGGAGCAGGGGTACCTCCCCCATTCAGATTCTTACCATCAGCGTATTTCTGTTTACCTTTCTCAGCTGGAGCTGCATAAGGCTTCCCACAGTTCATTGGTTGTTTTCCCCTCCTCTCGGCCAGCCCTTTATAGTGAGCCGATCGAGCCTTCCTATCTTCTTCAAAGATCCTACCACAATCCACCAAATTTGGAAACCTTCAGATTCACTGATAACTAATCACCTGTTTGATCTCAGGCCTCAATTCATTTTCAAACTTGACACACTTTGAGAACTCAGCAGTTTCCGCACTGTAATTAAGGAAACAACATCGACAGTAATTAACCTTCACACGACAACGAATCGACAACTTGGCCGGACGTACCGACCTGCTCTAATACAAATATGTAACACCCTAAACCCCCGAGATAACTAATAATAGAAAAATCAGAGTAAAATAGAACATACAGCATGTAGGATGCTACATTTAACAAACACCTGCTCATGCTATACGATATGTAACATATAGATATCACAAATTCAACCATACTTAATTAATCTCTTCATATAGCAGCGAAATTCAACTAAAACATAACATGTGTGATATCACATAATCATCATCAAACAAATAAAGTGGTAACAAATAATAAAACAAATAATGACAAGCGTTTCGAAACCCCAGTGTTACACATCAGAGTAGATGCCGACACAACGAAATAAAAGAGGAGACTCCATCTTCACTAACTTCGACTCCGCATTAATCCTGCTTATCTGCACGTTACCCACGTGGAGGTAACATTCAAACAGAAGGGGTGAGATTCTCAAATCAACAAAAGAAATGCATAATCTAAATATAAAAGCATTTAAACAATTACACGATTCATCCTATCAATACCACATCAATGAAATCACACTCTTCCACATAAGCAGACAACCGTACAATTCACCATACAACGCAAAATTATGCAATGCAATGAGACTCACGACTCGACTCAATGCATGTGGTACCAATTCGATCCCTTTTTCATGATCATGATTCCCGTCAGAATTTCTATATTAGTCGCTCACACCCCACATGGGCACACGACATACGTGATCGCTCACACCCCACATGGGCACACGATCACCTCAACAACAACAACACGATTCTATTTCAAAGATTCCCGATAAGACGCTCACACCCCACATGGGCACACGACTTATCGCACAACTTATGCAACATGGCATGTATACAACGACAACATACAACGACAACTAAATGCATATGACTAACAATGCGTCAATACATCATACTAAAATTATCCAACACACATCATATACTTGCCAACACATACAGCAACAACAATCCACAACCACAACACGCATACACACAACCAAATTCATCATTCTAACATACAACACCTAACACATACACGAAAACCCAATTAACGCGTCAAATGGTTGGAATTCTGGTACTGAAATCAATTTTTAACAAAAAGTATGTGAAACCAGCTTCCCAATGATTCGAACGACGGATGAAGCGGACATACGAATTAGAAGTTATGAATTTTTGAAGTTTGATAAAATTATGCCCGTAACAGCAGCAAACAACACTGTCATGCTCGCTGTGAGTTCACTCAGCGAACTCTCGTTCGCTAGAAGTTTGCCTAGCGACCTTGCCAGCGAGCAACTCCTCCCATAGAAAAACCAGAGACTTACTTTTTCTCCTCCCTGTTCGCTACACATTCGCCCAGTGAACTGGAGTTCGCCTAGCGAACCTTGGGAGAATTTCCCCACCACCTATTCTAGAATTCCTTTTCCTTCCCCTCGTTCGCTGCCTTATTCGCTTAGCGAATCTGGGTCGAACATTCGCCCAACGAACTTTTGTTCGCATTGCGAACTACGCGATCTGCAAATTCTGCAGTTACGATTTCAGCACCATTCCACCCAACCCTTCTCCGATTTTACTCCTAAACAACCCCAAAACGCACATATAATTATAGATTATCATACATACAATTAGGAATACATAGACCACAATTTAACCGATCAATTTATGCATTTTTCCTCTTATCAAAACCTCCGACGTGCAAAATCCCCAATCCCAAATCAATACAAACAACACGTAGGGATGATCCTAAAGGTTTATCTACCCTCATACAAACATTATACAACCCTTAAGAGATTAAAGAACCCCACCCTTACCTTAGAGTTCTTGGACAAAAACCTCAGCCTCAACGATGAGTTTTCTCTTCTCTTCTGCCCTAGCTCTCCTCTTTCTCCTTTTTCCCAAAAGCACGTACTAAATGGCTTCTCTCCTCTAATTCCCTCTTTTCTATTTTCTTTTCTAATATCCTTTTATTATTAATATTATTATTATTATTTTTATTATTATTTCAATATTATTATTATTATTATTTTACTAATTAAATAAAAATAACAATATTCTTAAATAATTTAAAATAATAATATTAATCGAATAACCATTCTCACCACACCACCAAGTTCTACCTAATTGGTCACACGCTCCCAACATTTTAATCCCTATAATTCCAATGTCACTACCCCATATTAAGGACAACCCCAAACACAACTACACATACAAATGCACCACAACATATAATTCCAATTACGAAAATAAAAAAATAAATCGGGGTGTTACACTTATTAAGGAGGGTCATCTGCAATAGTATACAAAAAAGGGAGAAGCTTCCCGAAGAGAGACCTCAGAGTCTAAGAAGGACACGGAAGCTTCGCCATCCACTCCTCCCCCTCAGGTTTCCATGTCTATCACATGGCCAGAAGACTTCTTCGTCCCTGACTACCTCGAAGACCCTCCCCAGATCACCGCACATAGCACATGGGAGACCTTCCCCACGATAATGGTTATCTCTTATGGCAGATACAATGAGCTCACTGTAGGGTCGGTCAAAAGGAAATTCGACCAGCTGATTGACTGCAGCCCCGACTGACTATCCACGCTCGAGAAATTCCGAGGACGTTCTCAGCCCATCACATTCTATCGTGAAGAGCTGCCTGGGGGCTCCTCGAACTCACACATTCCTCTGCTCATCATGGCAAGACTGGCTAGCATTGATGTCCAACGGATCCTGGTCGACCAGGGCAATTCGGTGGACATCATGTACACCAGTTTGTTTCATGCCTTGAAACTCGACCAGAAGAATCTGTCACCGTACGTGGGATCAGACCTGCAAGGATTCAACGGGGCTACCACCAGACCCTGGGGGTACATGGAGCTCCCAGTCACATTCGGGGAGGAGAAGACCTCCAAGACAATCAAAACTCAATTCCTGGTCATCGATTGTCCATTGTTGTACCAGTGTATCCTGGGGAGACCAATCCTTATGGAGCTGGTCGCCGTCCCTTCAACTGTTCATATCAAGATGAAATATTACATGGAGAAGGACCATGTCGTGACTTTGCATGGAGATATAGAGGTTGCGAGGAGGTGCTTCGAAGCATCTCCTGAGGGCAAAGCTCGATTAGAGCAGCACCGAAGGCCGCCAAACGGGCAAGGAATGAAGATATTCCCAACGAGGAAACCCAGCCCGACAAAAAGCCAGATCTCCCAGTGCACACAATCGACCTCGACAGTCGGATCTTTAAAGAAGGCAAGGAAGACAGCAACAAAGGCACTCCAGCAGTGACAGGAAGCTCCCTTGCATCAACCATCATGCGTCTGATACCAGATGGGGAATTCGAAGTGATCACCTTCGGAGACAACCCAAATAGAGGAGTCAAGATAGGCGCAGGACTGCCTGAAGAGGTAAAGCAGCAGCTGAAGACGTGCCTCAGAGACAATGTGGACTTATTTGCTTGGAGTGACGTGGACATGCCCGACCTTGACCCTGAGACTGCCTACCATCAACTCACCATCGACCCGACAGCTCGAGCGGTAGCGCAGCTCAAGCGCAAGCAGTCTGACGAAAAGGCATAGGCTGCCATAAAACTTTTAAATGACCTCTTAGAGGCGAAATTTATCTCGGAGGTAAGGTGTACAACCTGGTTGTCCAATATTGTACTAGTCAAAAAACATAATGGAAAGTGGAGGATGTACATTGATTATACTGATCTCAACCGGGCTTACCCGAAAGACGCTTAACCTCTGCCTAGCATAAATAAGCTGGTAGATAATTCCGCAGGTTTCAAACTCTTGTCCTTCATGGACGCCTACTCGGGATACAACCAAATTCCCATGGCCGAAAAGGACAAGAGAGATACAGTGTTCATGACCACGTCGGGGAATTATTACTATAATGTAATGCCCTTCGGTCTAAAGAACGTTGGGGCCACGTACCAGCACATGATGAACAAAGTCTTCCGATCAGAAATTAGAGACATGCTCGAAGTATATATGGACGATATGATCGTGAAGTCCCAAGAGGAATTCGATCACACGGTCCACTTGCAAAAGGTCTTCGACCAAGCGAGAAAATGTAAAATGCATTTTAACCCAGAAAAATGCACCTTCGGCGTACGGGCAAGGAAGTTCCTCGGCTTCTACCTCATCGAGAAGGGGATCGAGGCCAACCCCGACAAATGTCGAGCGTTTACTGAATTTCCCACGCCAAGGTCGAAGAAATCTACATAATCCCTCAATGCGCTCTGCCCTTCTTCAAGCTTCTACGAAAAGAGACCACCTTCGAATGGACAGAGGAATGCGAGCAGGCCCTGCTTCACCTCAAGCGAGCCTTATCTGAACCCCCCGTTTTGTCATGACCGGAGAGTGGGGAGACATTGTATCTGTACCTCTCCATCACTAGCGAGGCCATTAGCGCTGTCCTCATTCGTTAAACACCCGATGGGCAAAAACCCATATACTTCATAAGCAAGGCTTTGCAAGGGCCATAACTCAGATACCAGCAGATAGAGAAGGTTGCCCTCGCCCTCATCAACGCCGCGAGGAGATTAAGGCACTACTTCCTGGCCCACATGATAGTGGTAGAAACAGACCAGCCCATAAGACAGCTGCTTAGCCAGCCAGACATGGCCGACAGAATACTCAAATGGTCTTTGGAGCTGTCAGAGTTTGACATCCACTACGAGGGCAGGAAGGCCCTCAAGGCACAAGTCCTGGCCTATTTCATGGCAGAAATGACACCTTCAGCGTCCCCGTTAAACGGAGCACACAAATGGACCATCTTCATCGATGAAAGTCCAGTTCCACGGGTAGTGGTGCCGACATCATACTCGAGAATGAAGAAGGGATCCTGATCGAAGTGTCATTAGTCCTGTCCTTCCCTACATCGAACAATCAAGCTGAGTACGATGCATTCCTCACAGGCTTACGATTGGTCGAGGATTTGGGCGCCAAGGAAGTGAAGATCTTCACAGATTCCCAGTTTGTGGCATCCCAAGTACGAGGAGAGTATCAGGCCAAAATGACCACCTCTTCGAATAACCAACGCTGGTAAAAGAAAGGATAACTAAGTTCGACACATGGGAAGTCCAACACATCCCCCGCGAATGAAACACTCGAGCAGATGTCCTGTCAAAACTGGATAGCACTAGAAAGAAAGGTGGCAATAAATCCTTCATACAAGAGATACTCCCCCATCCAAGTATCGAAAAGTCATCAGGGCTACTCGACGTCATTGTCATTGGCGACAGTGACTGCTGGATGACCCCGGTATACAATTACCTTACCACAAGGGAGTTGCCCGAGGACAGCAAGGAGGCCAACGTGACCAAGAGAAGGGCATGCTCATACGTCCTGGTAGATAATAAGCTCTACCGACGTGGATTCTCCATCCCCCTCCTAAAATGTGTTGAGGAGAACAAGGTCCCCGAAGTTTTCCAGAAAATTCACGAAGGTATAAATGCGCAACACTTGGGAGGGAGATCCTTGGCACGGAAGGCCCTACGAGCAGGATACTACTGGCCGACCATGCAGCACGACACTAAGGAGCATGTCAAGAAATGTGACAGATATCAGCGCCATGGGGACATACACTTGGCACCCCTAACGAGTTGAAGACTCTGTCCTCGTCATGGCCCTTTGCCTGGTGGGGGATGGATATCCTCGACCCCTTCACAATGGGGTCCTATCAAAATAAATTTATGATCGTGGTAGTCGATTACTTTACAAAATGGATCGAAGCCGAAGCTCTTGCCAAGATCACATCCTTCAACATACTTCGTTTCTACAAAAGGAACGTCCTCACATAATTCGGGGTGCTCCAGGCCCTTGTGACCGACAACGGAACCCAATTCACGGACAGGAAGTTTCAAGACTTCGTTGCCAAACTAGGCACAAAGCAACACTTCACTTCCGTCGAGCATCCCCAGACAAATGGTCAAGCAGAGGCCGCGAACAGAGAGATCCCGCAAGGTCTAAAACATAGGTTGGGCGAAGCCAAAAAGAGATGGGTCGAGGAGCTACATAGCGTGCTCTGGGCCTATAGAACAACCCCACAATCCACCATCGGGGAGACTCCCTTCCGACTAGCATACGAAACCGAGGCAGTGATCCCGGTGGAGATCAAGGAACCTTCCAGACGAACTAAAGCTCCTCTCGACGAAGAACTGAACGACAAAGCTCTAAGAGAGGAACTCGACCTGGTCGAAGAGATCCGATCAGATGCAGCTCTCCGCGAAGCTTCGTTGAAACAAAAAATAACTTTGCGCCATGACGCCAAAGTCATAAAGCGCGACTTCCAACTTGGCATCCTGGTCCTACGCAGAAATCAAAAAGATTCACACGAGGGTAAGCTGGCCGCAAACTGGGAAGGGTCGTACCAGGTCAAATCAAAATCAGGCATCGGCGCCTACTAACTCGAACAACTAGACAGAGAACCATTTGCTCGACAATGGAATGCTGAAAAGCTCAAACAATATTATAGTTAGGACCAACAATCAGTCAGGACTAACTGCTGACAAGCTCCCCCTCACTACGGAGAGGTTGCTCGGCCACGAGAGCGTGCCCTGGTGCATAACGATCCTTGAAATTACAACGAAGGAAAGTTTATCCTCATGGTACGAGCAGACTCCATGCCCAACAGGGATACCTCAAACGAGCTCCTCCGTTGTCGTACCAACGTGGCAGGACACCCAGCTCGCGATGGGAATAGTCTAAGCCATGTGCTATCAGGACCTCGACCGAGATCCTAGTCCCACGACTGGTGAAACTACTTCGCCCCCTCGACGAGTTCCCCAAACTGTCGAGCATCTAAACGAGTCGAGCAAACTCCTACATGTATCGAGCACAATTCGTAAATATTAACAAAGCATACACATAAAATGCAAGGCATATAATGGCGAATACAAATATATATAATACCGCCACAAGGCCGAAAATGTCAATACATTACAAACATGGGCCAAGCCCAAACATCAATTACATTCAAAATGGCACGAAGGCCAAAAAAATACCAAGGTACAAAATAGAAGCTACACTTCATCGGTGGGAAGCTCGGGGGGAACCACCGGGCCGAGCACAACTTGGTTCAGCACGCTCATGCCCTCTGTGAGCAGCTGGACGTTAGAATTCAGGGCCTTCATCTGCTCTACCGCAACATTGAACCTGAATTCAGCCGTGGCCAGATTATCCTGCTTGAGGATGCAGATTCTTTCAATTAAGTCTCTCCGGGTCTTTAAGGCTTTCTCCTCCTCGGTCTCATCTCGGCCGACCACCGACGAACGCTCTAGCCCAGCAACCTTCGCCTTCAGATCGACGTTCTCCTCCTTCACCCTCTTCAGCTCCTCGGTCATCTGGTTTATGTCCTTCAAGAGTTCGACCTTGGCTTCTATGTTTCCCTCAAGAGTGGACGTCATGTTGTGTATCTCGACATTCTCTAACTTAAGCTCGGTGATCTTGGCCTGCGCCTTCTTGAGAGCCACAAGCGGAACTGTCTCCGCATCCCCAAGGGCCAGCGCCGCCTCCAACACTCTCATCACGGCAGCTGTATCCTGGCACAAGAGTTTCCTCCTCACCTTAGGATCAACGGACAGAATGACCGACGCCTCAAGGCTGGGGACAACAACAGAACTTTCCTCGTCGAAATTTTTCCCTTGCAGATAACATGGTGGCGCAGTACAAATTTGCCCCCGACGAAGCTGCTCGAACCACCAGCCGAGGAAGAGCTGATATCATCCCGTTTCCTCTTATTTGATGTGTCTGGGGTAGGAGGATTCGATGTGCTTCCCAGAAAGGAGTTGGAACCGCCGACAAATTTTTCCAGCGTTGCTTGCTACTTGGCAGCGTCGACCTTCGACACTGGCGCCTTCTTGAGGTTTTTGGCAGTTGCGGACCTGACCAAGTGCTCTCGCATGTTTGACATTTTCCCTGCAGAAACAAAAAAAAGGATTAGTACATCACATAAGACGTTAAAGGTACGGGCAAAGGGATAGTCTATACCAAGGAGCTCAAACGCGACATCCTCGTTTTCACATTCGAGGAGGGCCTTGGTATTTATGTAGCGAGCTGCCCGAGCAGGCTCCCCATCCTCCCTAAGTAGAAGTTTGTTGTCCTTATCCACCGCAAAAGGATGAAACTCTCCACGAAGGCATGCAATGCCCGAAAGGACTTCTTGTCCTCGGCACCCACCTGGTCATGCTTAACAAGAAACTGATCGGCCCTATATCTAAAGTGAGCAAACACCCATTCTAGTGGGAACTTTGATACCGCCCTCGTTACCTCCCGACCATCAACCTCTATGGTTTCCATGGTAGCTATAGACTCCTTGGTCGCCTCTGAGACAGGATTCACGACCAGGAACCGTTATTTGAAGTTTCGGACAGACTCCGAATACGGCCAGAACAGCCTGCTCTTTTGCTTAAAGGACACCCAGCTTTGTTTTGGACCTGCCGTGCTCCTTTGAATCTGAAAGATGCAGAAGAAAAGCTCCATTATGGCCCCGACCCTCAGATATCGGCAGACCAGCTCAAAGGTCTGAATAAATGTCAGAGCGTTAGGATGAAGTTGGGCAGGGCACAGTTCGAGAAGACAGAAGATAGCCTCTTGGAAATCGGTGAAGGGCGGATGATACCCCGCCTCCACGAAAGCGAATTTGTACATGGGAAATCTCATCCCCAGATACATCGAACATATTCGGTCATCTTCTGTAGGGAAAAGCGCTTTCCAGTTAACGGGTGCATGCTATGCTCGGTCTTCAAGGTAAGGGAACGTACGTGCCTCCCCCTCAGCTATCCTGACATTGGCATGCTCGACGGGTTGCTCTGCCTCCCTATTAACAGCCCCAGCGTCAGGGACAACTCTCTCATTCCTATCGGTCATTTCACCTGAAAAGAAGAGGAAGCAAAAGTGAATTTGACGACTGAGATCAAATCCACCCTTCCACCACTAATCAAGTGAAAAGGAGAGGAATAAGTTCGAGGACGCCCTCAAGCCCTAGTCAACAATACCGAGACGTAGAAAAATCCTTTTCCCCGTAGAACGGGGATGAGTCTCCGCGACTCTACGAAAGGATTTTACAAGGACGAGCTTCCTCGACAAAACAGAACTTATCAAACACGCGAAAATCAATTCTCACATCGAGAAGGCCCAATGCCCGACTACAAACTTGAGCTACTCCTAACCAGAAACCTAGGTAGATCTACAATATTCTACATTACATTCAAAGACATTCATCCTAGGTTCATCATGTTCTTCAGCATCTTCATGAATTTCCCAGAAAATTCATGTGTTCATCGAAGAACACATGAACTTCAACCAGAAAAGTTATGCATTTATGGGAAATTCAAGCTAATTCCCAGAAAACTGATAACTATCCTAAAACTAACAAACAAGGATGAAGAATTACTTGAATCTAGAGGTTGAAGATGAAGATCTGGGTGTAGAAGAGGAAGATTGACGGCGGCGAGATGAACTCCGACGAAAGGACAAGCTGCAGAGCAAAAAGGTATGGGGAGAGAAATTTGTGTGAAGTGTGCGAATGAATCCTCGCTTCCCCCTTTTTATAAGCAGTTGCTCGCTTGGGGAAGTGCAAAAGCCATCATAGCCTAGACCCCCGGCCTGACAGAAATTAATTATGCCACCACGTGTTTGACATTATCAAAGCTAAACGTTAAATTCCCCAAGAAAAGTCTTCTCCAGCTCCCCGCGGGCATAACCTCCTCGACAGTCCACACAAGTTACACCCTCATGAGGACTGGTCGACAAAAAAACGTCTTTTTTGCGGGCATCTTTCACCAAACCTTGTCGACATAAAAACGCCATTTTTGCGAGCACACCCTCGTGTACTAAGGGGTTGTCGAACTCATAAGCGACCAGCTATCGACCACGCTGACCATAGATAGACGAAGGTCATGTCCCCGAACATTATCATTCGAAAGCAACGACCTAACAGGTTTCCCCGCGTTTCAACTTTTGCCCCTCGGTCGACCAACAAGGCTATCTCAAGTCATTACTCTTCCTTAGAGCAAAGACTTGGGGGGCTCCTTTTCTGGACTGGATAGGCATATGGCCCACAGTAGGGCAAGGCCCAACCCAGTCCAGCTCTTGGCAAGGCCCAATAATGAGATTCAGCCAATCTAGCCGTTGGGCACAATATGACCGTAGGACACAATATAGATGTTGGGCACAATATGACCGTTAGGACGTCCACCTTACGCGCTTGACAGTTCATGCGACCAACTTCCCCTCCGGAGTTTACGGGGAAAGTTGGACCAGGTCAAAAGGTCACACGCTAGACCTTCCACCTGGCAGTCTCCCATTGGCCGACTAGATATTTCGGACACATGGAAGACCTTGGCCTGGGGCTGGGGGATTTTTCTATAAATACACTCTCACTTGAGAGGGTCATGTTTGATCACTATTCAATATTCTAGCTCATACCTAAACTCTTTGTACTTGCTTTCTCTCTTGCCCAAACTTACTTTGGCATCGGAGTATCTTGCAGGTACACCCCCCTCCTCTCCTACAACCATCATCGCTGCCCTACACGGAAGGCCATGAAGATCCATCCTGATCACCTCAGATCAGCAAGAATCATAAGGGCTTTTCAAGGTTGTAATGTGGCTTGGTTAACAAACAAGGGGTAATTCCTAAAGCTAATCGAAACAAAAACTTGCCTAAACCTAAGGGAGTGATCAACTCACAAAACTTCAAACACATAATTTCAATCAAACTTCTTCTTTCATCCCAAGTGTTACACCAAACACACCTTACTTATTAGAAAAATTATTTGATACTCTTTTTGTATTTCTTTTTCAAAACTTTTCTCTTTATTTTTCTTTTCTTTCTTTTTCTCTTTTTTCTTACTTTTTCTTTTCTTTTTCACAACCGCATAGCAACCAACAACATAAGTGAGCAAACATTGCTCTCCCCAACTTGAATTCAACAAACATCAATATGTGAATACTCCCTACTTTATAAGGCAAGGTAAAAATTCAAACAACAACACATGGTTGAGGGTTCAAGAAAACAAATAATCAACATCCATTAAAAAAGGTGAACTAATACTCATAGACAAGCATCAAGTTCAAAAATAACATGGACATTGACAAAAAGGCTCAAAAGGGGTTAATAAAAGTTCACACACTCACAAGGTGAATTGACTATCTGATTAGGTAGTTGCGCTCAATAATCAAACAAAATGCCTTGATCATTTTCATGCGTTCATACAATCAACACACACAAAAGATTAAACATAATGAAATCCAGTTAATGGAAAGCTTCCTCGCATTTGGGGGTAAAAAGGGAACTAAAGTGATTCAATCAAAAAAACAAGTAATGTAAAAGAATGAATGGCATGGAATTTGTACGAATGAAAAGTTTCCTAAAAATCTTATGCTATAGAAAGCGATAAACGAGTACCTGACGTGTACCAACTTCAAAATAATATCATTACCATACATCCGTAAGTTGAAATGGTCAACTTGGAAAATCACCTCAAACTTCCTCAAGATACTCAAAACAAGCTCTTGGACAAACACAAAAATAACAAATTGAAACAAACTACTATAAACATACTAAAAGATCGGGTGAAATTGAACTAAACAAGTTGAAAAGTGAAGATTTGAGAATTTTAAGAACTGGTCCAATTTCAACTTATTTAACTAATTTACCACACTACCTATACTAATACAATAAAAATAATAAAGAAAATAAAAATAATACAACATGCTTGTGTTACGTCGTAAGCTTGCCGCCTATTATTTACAAACCAGCACGTTGCTTCGAAAGAGCCAAATGCTTTCACTCCCGTGTTTGCTCTCATCTCTTTGAGCTCTAACCGGAACTACACATCTAACCACACTTTTGGTAAACGTGAAGAGAAACAAATATATACACTATATTCACAAGTATGCAAAACATGTAAAATTCACAAATATGGTAAACATATACAAGTATCAATATAAACAAGTGAAAATAAACAATATATACGATATCTACAAAACTCAAAAACAAAGAAACTATCGCAATTCAAACCAATAAAAACACCAATCCCTGGCAACGACACCATTTTGTTGGTGTGGTAAAGCGGTAAGCAACAAAAGTTTTGGGAAGTATTTATCCGGGAAATTATTGTGTCCATAAAGATTAGTGTTATTGAATTGCCGTTCGACAATTTAAATGTTATTGAGTTTGAGTTTAAATGTTTTGGAATAAAAGTGCAAAAGGAAAAACATAAAACATGAAAATAAATACATTCTTAAGACATGAGAAAACTCGTCAGGGGTTGTATTTCGTTCTACCCATCATGTACTAAAAAATATATGGATCAAATGCACTCAACCTAAATCACTTGCAAAACCCCCACGAATCACTCACAACAGAGGTTATGTCTAACACAAAGTCGATAGATCAACCGTATCGTCTCATCGGTGATGTCTCACGCAACTCAACAACATGGAGCATTAAGAACCGATGCCCACGTGAATATTAGACCTAAATATATGTCTAGAGTTTAGAATCTAACAAATGTTCATCTTAGATCGAGTTCGAACCGTATATGTCTATAGCAATTCAAACCCATTAAATAGAAAATCAAAGATAACCATCGATAACGAGTTGTTAAAGAGATTTTAAACAAAGATCCATAAATATACATACAATCAAGATAAACTTACATACAAAACCCCAACAAATAAAGGGTACAAACAAAAGAGAGAAGAAGAACACAAATTTCACGGTTTGTCAACTCCGATTGAAGTGGATTCGACTCCGAATCGTCAAGATGCATACTCCATGTGTTGTTTCTAAGCTAAAACTACTCAAAAATGAAGGTTTGATGAATTGAGAATAAATACCCCAAAACATAACCTAAAAAAATGTGTTTTTACCCCTTTTAATGTGTTTTTGCCCAGACAAATTCGTCCGGCGAAGCAATGGTTCACCCGACGAGCTAAGACGGATTTTTCTACAACTTCTGGGATTTCTGGCTCGCGTCAGGCTCGCCCGGTAAACTCGGGGCGAGAGCTGACAGTAGAAAAGTTCAGCATCTTTTTTTCTTCATAACTTTCGAACCGTAACTCCGATTGAGGCCCGGTAGAAAGCGTATGAAAGCTTATTCAATACTCTATCTAAAAATGACTAAATATCAATGCTTGAATACCTACAAAAATGAGATAAAAATAATTAAACTCAATGATATTTACACGAAAAGACTAGTATACACTAAATATACACATTTACAAATAAAGTGGGGGTTTTATTCAAAGAATTCAATACAAATGAATTGATAAGTTCCGTAAAACTACTACTCAAAACAAGACATTTTAGCACTTATCAGTATTGTGTATGAATGGTATGCTATTACCTGCTAAGTTACTATAATGATGTTGTTGAATGCTTGTAGTATATGTCTGGTGTTGGCGAACAATTTTGATGTAGTACATTGATTAAGTTGAATATCATTGTACATGTTGTTGTTATTGCATGTCAATTATGAATCATGCATGATGGTGTTTGGACGGTGGTCCACTTTTGGTGAGCCTCAATCCTATTGTTGGGATTGGGTACTGTAGCACGATTTTTGTGGTCTTGAAGCACTATCGCTCGGGTACTACAGTTCGATTCATTTTTTATCCTATTGAGCTGATTAAGGAAGGGAAATAGATGTCTCCAATTAACCTTGCTTGCATACTGAGTTTGAACAGCGGTATATTAGGTTACAGATGCTATGTGGATATGGGGCCCAATATTTAGTTATTTTGCCTGAGGACACGGTGTTTGGATTATTTATGAGGTTTTTGATACTGTGTTTAGATTTAATGCTTTTAGGTGGATTTGGTGGAGATACTGGGTTTAGGGTTTTTGATTAGTATACTCGCTAAGATTTTTTAAATCTTATGCCTACGTATTCCCGTTTGATGAAACAAGGAAATCTGAGCGATCGTAGTTCCTCCTATTCTATGGGAGGAAAAAAGGTTGTTTTGGTGTCTTGTTCAAAGCCCAAGACATGAAGCTAAAGGTGATTTGTATCTTGTTTAAAGCCCAAGATGTGAAGCTGAAGGGTTTTGAATTTAGAGAGAATTTGTCATCTCTAAAGAGGGATATTTGGTTTGTTTATCACAACTGTTGGGTGACTGATTATAAAGGAGAATTACTTTAACTGGGATATGTGAATCCAGCAATGCTATAATTTCCTTTATAGGGGATTTTTAACCTGAAGGAAAAGACTTTAACTCAGTTTAGAGCAATGCCATCTTTCCTTAGGAATTTATCATGCTAAAAGAGGGACAGTGGCGAGGATGTAAATAATCCAGAGGCTTGCCGCTTACATCAATTAGATGAAGAAAAAATAATTATTGATGTTTGTATGCTGTGCGCAAGGCATGACTTTGATGTTAAAAGGTTGATTGACTCAACCGGGGTTTTCTTTATACAAAGCCTAAGAGGAGGCTAGTGATCCAACAAAAGGATGCTTTTTATTTGTTGTCTCGTACGAAGCCCGAGATAGAGGCTGAAAGGGAAGTGACTCAACAAGCGAGTATGTTTGACAGGTGATTGACTCAACAAGAGAGTCCTTTATACTCAATAAGAGAGTGTTTTATATCTCGTACGAAGCCTGAGATAGAGGCTAAAAGTGGTTGACTTAACAAGAGAGTCTTTTATACTCAACAAGAGAGTGTGGGAGAATCATTATACAAAGCCCAAGAGGAGGCTAGCTATTGGAGACTGTTTCAGTTTGGTGACAGGTCCAACGTGTTAGATAAAAGAGAAAATTAGTTTTTATAAAAGGAAAAGATTACAGGTATGGTTGTGCCTTGGCACTGATCAGAGGATCAGGGTTATTTCCTGTTCTTTAAGGAAATGGGAAATACAAAGGGTATTGAGACTGTCCAAGTCTACTGGTGTTCTGAGAAATCGATTCTCAGATAGTGAATGATCCTTATATGATGCCCAAGAGAAGGCTGGTATGTTAAGGGATGAAGGTTAACCCATTAACTTGTCTGACACTTGACTCAGAAAGACAGCTCTAGCAAATTGATGACTAGGTTCTGTTCCTATACCTGTAGAGGTATCTGGGTCCTTGTACTAAGCCCAAGAGAAGTCATGACATCTTTTAAGAAGCCGAAGGGTCCTTGTATAACGCCCAAGAGGAGGCGGGGATGCTTTTAAGAAGCTCGTGGGTCCCCAAACCCCAAGAAGTTCAAGACATGCCATTCACCGAGAATAGATCAAGCCAGGAAAGTTCGAGAATTTGGAAGAAAATCAAGAGATGTCATTCACGGAGAAAAGATCATCTCTGGGGAGTTAAAGTTTCTTTGACAATGTCTAAGGATGACAGTCTGAGAAAGGATTCACTGAGAATGCTGCCTTTCACGTCTCCATATTATTTAAACCCAAGAGGAGGGAAGACTGTGTCTGGTAATCCTATGGGGATCTAGTTTTAATTGTATTTAAGAGTGACAAATAGGGCTTTACCTAGTGCTAGACGTAGTTGCCGGGGAAAATTCTAAATAACTATACTAGTATTACACAGTTGATTTTTGACAGATATATAAAAGTTTGTGCAAGAAGACTTACAGTGAGCAGCCCCATAATACAGTTATATATATATATATATATATATGAAAGTGGATAAAGAAAGCGGGTAAACATTTACTCGGTTGTAGAGCTTCCATGCTGTTTTGTTAGTTGTTCAACAAAGAAAGCTTTGATAACAATATTATATTCTAAATCAAAGGAGAAAGTGCTTTGAAAATATTGTTGGGGCTTACAGCTCAAGGAGAGGCCCAAGGTTTTATCAGTGATTGCACTGTTGTTTTGAAATTGTATAGGGAATTATACAAGTGACTGAGGCCCAAAAAGGTTTTCTGTACAAAGGGATGGGTCTTACACTCTCTCAAGAGGCCCAAAGGGTTTAAAGAAAAGGAATGAGGCTTATAATATGAGGGTAGGCCCAAAGGGTTTTGTTTGAAAAATGACGATCGCTCCGAGATTTCTTTAACGTACTGAGTCTTATACAATACATTGAGGCCCAAAAAGGTTTTATCTACAAGGGATGGGTCTTACACTCTACTAGAGGTCCAAAGGTTTATTTTTATACAAGTGGTGGAGCTTACAGTTCAAGGAGAGGCCCAGATGATTTTCGTTTAAAAGGGCGACGATCGCGCCGAACTTTTTGATGGTGTCGGGACTTATACAATACACTGAGGCCCAAATCATTTTGGTTTTCAAAAAGGGTTGGGTCTTACACTCTACTAGAGGCCCATGGGTGTTTGAAAATGATTGATGAGGTTTGAAATCAAAGAAACCCTAATTTTCTTTCCCTTAAAAGTAAATATTTAAAGAAAATCAATAAAAATGATAAAAATACCAAATGAGTTGGAATAAACCACTTGTGATTTTTTTTAAGGTTTGAAAAATGAGGTTTTAATCACAAGATGAATTAAAACTCATTTGGTTTTGATTTTCAAGATGAATATTCATTTTAAAAATGTTTAAAAACAATTAAAATGAATTTATTCATAAAAATACAAATTATATTAAATAAATAATATAAACTTGATTTTTTTTGTGGAATAAAACATTTCAACATTTTTGTGATTTTTTTGCAAAAAGAACCAATCAAAAATAATTAAAATTGAGTAAGTTATTAATTTTTCAAATCATTAAAAATAATAAGAAAAACAATAAAAAGTGGAAAAAATAGCAAAAAGAGGATCTGGGGCGAGGGGATTCGAACCCCAGACCTCTTGTGTATAGGGCGCGCGCCTTACCACTAGGGTGGTGATACATCCGTTGATTGAAACACAACCACTAATATACAAGGCTTGCCTTGTTTTTGGCCTGGCCCAAGGCAAGGCAAGGCAAGATTTTGGTTAGAAACGTGAAGACCATAACTTTCTCATTTCTCCATGGATTGGGACAAAATTTAGGTCTATCCTACCTAGAATTTCACAAGGAATCCAATGGTGGTGGTGTTTTTTTTCAGATCACGCTCCTATTGAAAAACCCAATAGTGGTTTTGAAATAGGCCATGATTTGCATTTTCTGTGCTATCTCTTGGTACAGGTGTGAATTACATGATAAATTGGTGCAAACACAACACATATAACATGTATAAGATGTGCATGATCAGTGGACCTCAAAGCAATGCATGTTTCAAACAGTTCAAGTTGAGATGCTTACCTCTTTTTAGAGCTTTTGTGCAATCTGCCAAGTGCTTTGTTCCAGAAATGATTTAATGCTTTGGACACCCTCAAATGATCTCTTATAAGCTTTTAGGATGGTTGGAATCAGCTGGAAACCTCAGGAATGGAAATTGGCCCTTTCTTGCAAAAGGGGCAAAAGTGGCCAAAATAACAACTCTCTCAAATGGTGTTCCAGATGTGTGAAACCATTTGTGACAGTTCAAGGATGATATTTGGAGTGTGTTTGAGGTTTTATCTGGTTTGGAAAGTGACTGAATCAAGACATGGCTTGAAAAATGCACAAAAGTCCAATTTTGAGGTTCTGAGAGGTGACTTTGAGATTTTGGTGTTACAGGTCACTGGTGAGTGTTTGAATCACCTCTATATGATATTTATGAGGTGTGTGTGTGTGTGTGATTGGTTTGATTGGAATTGCTCTCAAACTCAAAAACTCAGAGTTACCTTGCTAAAGAAGGTATTTTTGCTTAGAGAAAGAGATTTTGAGGAAAGCATCAGTTTGATGGCTTTGGTGTACTCAAACTAATAAAAAATGAGCTCTATTTATAGTAGAGCAAGTTTGTTTTAGGAGCAATAGTGATTGGCAACTACAGCAGAGGTTTGACCAATGTTGATCAATAGGAATCCAAGTCCCCTCTAGCCATTGACTAGAGGTTAGGGCACAGGCTGTTGGTTCCCTTGGTCTTGGATATGTCTTGACTGAATTCAGTTGGAAATAGCTCAGTCCATGCCACCTTGGTGCATCCATTAAATGCTCCAAACCAAAATTGGAGTCTTGTCCCTCTTTTAGGGATTTCTAGGTTTGGCATGCTACTTTTGGTTCCAAAGACTTGGGAGGCTTATGAATCAGTGTTTGTCCCTCCTTGGTCTCCCCTTGAGGTGTTCAGATGGATAGACTTGCTTGCCCTTTGTAACTTTTGAGCAAATCGAGCAAAACTCCCAAATCTGCCTTGCCATGACAGTTTGCAGCAAGGCATATTGGCATGGTCATATCTCATGGCCCAAGTGGAATTTGATGGGGTTCTTGGCCATTTTGGAAAGCCCTCACATGATAAAACAATTGTTTGATTAGAATTGATTTTGATACTTTTTTGATCCAAGTGAAAAATGCCCCTACATTTTGAAAAAAGTAAGACAGATTCTGACTTAGTGAAAATTTCACTAAGTGTTGGAAAAAAGTGACATTTTTAGTTTTTGTGATTTTGATCATTCCATAACTTAAAATCCATGAGGAATTGGAATGAGTTGTGTTTGAAGCTTTTGTAGAGGGCCATGAGGGCTACAAATCTAGCTTTGAATGGGGAAAAATGGCCTTGTGGTTTAGGAGATATGATCCTCCAAAGTTGGTACCCTAGCCACTTTGTTTCATAACTTAGAAAAATTTCTAAGTTTTTATGGTTACCCCTTTTACAAGTTATCCCACTTTTCTTGATTTTTCTTGATGAATGGTGATTACAATCACACATTAACATCATTTTAGGGTCAAAGAACCATATTTGTGAAAATTTTCAAAAAGTCAAAGTTGACTTTTGTGCACAGTTGACATTTTGTCAGATGAATTCCAAACTGTGCGATCCTTTATGAAATCAAGTCCTTGACCTAAATCATGTGAGGGATATTCTTCTAGCTACCTTGTTTTAATGATGTCAACAAACATATTAGATTGTAATTTGAGTGGTATCACTTCACGTGTCGGGCATATAGCGTCTAACCATTATCGTTCATATGTCTAGATGCATATGATCTTGTCCTCTCCAAAAATAAATGTCCATTATCGTTTTAGTTATGTCTAATATGTGTTTCTGATCTTGGTCTGGTGAAATTGCTCAGAAAATTGAATTTCCTGAAAAAAATGCACTTCATACGCTGACCCTCCCAGTTCGTGCGCTAACCTCCAAATTAATGCGCTAACCTCCAAAACTTGCGGGAAAGCGTACAATTCAATGGACACTAAAATATTCTTTTATGCGTCGACGCATGAAGGTTGGAGGTCGACATATGACTTCAAAATTCTGCATTTTTCACTTAATTTCTTTTCTGTTATTTTTCTGTTATTATTTTTGTTAGTCATTTTTTTCATATAAATAGTTTTGGTCATCCTTTTTATTAACAACAAGAAACGTGAAATATATATCTCATTTCTCTCTTCATCTTCATCTTCTTCATTGTGTAAACAAACAATCACACATAATCATCTTTGTTTGTGTCACCCATTGATCGAAGTGATAGCGTTCAGAATTTAGGAAGTGTAATCTTCATCTTCTGGGTTAAGAGTTTGGCAGGTGTTTCTTGAATAAAACCAGTTGGTTTTGTCCTCCAAGAATCGGATAGATTTTGGGGGGTTTTTGCACAAACTGTTCTTTCTACAGGGATTCGGATGGGCGAAGGTAACCAGAAATTGGCACAATTGTTCGGTTTAGTAGCTGTAATCAGAGGATCGTAGAAAGGAGGTTTGGGTTCGAATTCTTGGTAGATCTCAATTGACCGAGTGAAGGTAACTGAAGAACGGTGGTTTCTTTCGGTTTAGTAGTGTGGGACGGTAATTGGATCAACCATATTCGGAGGACTTGATTCATCTTGAATCAAGGGAAGAGAAAATTCTGCATCAACGATCGAAGACGTTCGAGGGTTTGGATGTTCATTGTTTTCTCTTGTAATAAACAATTTGCAACAACTATATATATATATATATATATATATATATATATATATATATATATATATATCTCTCAATTCCATTTGTGAGGTTGGGGGCAAACATACCCAAAGCGGGGACGATTGGGGAACTGCCTAATCAAATCGCGTTTGTTCTCTCTTTCCTTAACTCTTTTACAATTCAGTTTGTTCGAATTTGTGAAGTCTCAAGTCATCGAAATTTCTATAGTAATGTAATTGTACGCTGATAAATTAATTTTGTTAAACTAATATAATTCCTTGAATTGTGTTTTGGAGCAGCTGTACATTACCCTCCATAGAAATTCTGCACATAGTGTGTTTACGCACACTAGGTGTTTGATAATTTGTTTCAAAGCAAAATTCGAACACATTGCTTTAAATTGCTTATCACTTTACCTCATTGGATTGGAATATACATCAACCAAGTGATATTTTGTTGATTGGGTGTATTAAGTGTAGTATTCAAATCTGAATTTTTTCTCTTCCATACTCATCTGTGATATATTCGCGCATATCCGATCATTTTGGTTGAAGGTTCGTTGTAGACGTTCTATCCAGTGGTAGCTTCCGTTAAACAATTTAAAAAAATAAATTTTGTAAACCATTTGCGTGTAAAACTCAAGGGATCTATTCAACCCCCCCTTCTAGATCCATAGTCATCGTCTAACAAGTGGTATCAGAGCCTGGTTAATTCTGGTGCTTCGATAAAACTTCTTGGATCATGGCGAATGAACCTAAGGGGGCTTATAATAGAGCTCCAGTTTTTACAGGTGAAAACTACAGCTACTGGAAGGATTGTATGCGCATCCATATTAATTTCTTAGATCGGAAGGTTTGGAACGTTATTTTAAACGGTCCCATGGAAATTACTTTGACTAACGCGGAAGGCGTTGTCGTTCCTAAACCCGAAGCTCAATGGACTGAGGAGGACGAGAAAAAGTACAGCTATGATTGGAAAGCTCGTAATATGATCATCTCCTCCTTCGGATTTGATGAGTATTATCGAGTCTCCCATTGTCAAACGGCCAAAGCCATGTGGGATTCTTTACAAGTAGCCCATGAAGGCACTAATGATGTTAAGTTGGCTCGTATTAATACACTAACGCAAGAGTTTGATTTGTTTTACATGAAGCAAGGGGAAACCATTGCGGATATGCAAAAACGATTTACTCACATCATTAACAAATTGCATGTTCTTGGTAAACCAATTCCAAATGAGGTTTCTACTAACAAAATTCTAAGGTGTCTTAATAGGGAATGGCAACCGAAGGTCACCGCTATCAAGGAGGCCAATGATCTTGCTACACTAGACCTCACAACACTCTTTGGTAAACTCGATGAGCATGAGCAAGTGCTCATTAGCTTGGATAAACATGAAAGTATCAAGAAAGAGAAGGCAAAAGATACGGAGAAGAAGTCGATAGCTCTTAAGGCTTCTTGTTCAAAGTCCAAACATCAAGAGCTAAGTGATGATGAAACCAATAATGACAAAGATGAAGAATCCGGTGATGATATGGGCTTATTTATGAAGAGATACAATAGATATGTTCGTAAGAATGATATTCAACACTCGGATAGAAATCTAGTCAAGTTTAGGAAGCAATCTAGAAGCGAAGGAAATAAAAATGGCAAGGTAAAAGGTACGTGCTACAACTGTGGAAAATCCGGGCACTACAAGCCGGATTGTCCATCTCTAAAGAAAGACAAAGATAAGGATAATGACAAGAGTCGCTCAAACAAAAAGTCCAACAAGTCTCGACGAGCATACATCGCTTGGGAAAGCGATAGTGAGTCAGAGAAAGATGATTCCTCAAGTGACGAACGTGAATCCGTTAACTTTTGTCTTATGGTACGCCACAATAAAGCAAAAGAGGTAAAGCATTTTAAATATGATCATGTTAATACTATGTCGCATTTAGAGTTACGAAAGGCTTTTGACATGTTACACTATGAGGCTAAGGAAGCATTTCAACATTTAGCCTCAAATAAAAGGATTTTCACGTATTTGGAGAAGAAGGTTTCCGATTCCGAAAAGGAATTGGAAGCTCTCAAAAACACTATAGTGGACACATCAAAAGCCAAGGTTGAAGAGGATCCTACCTCTTGGTTCAATTGGTGCTGTGACACTTGTCATATTTGGCAACGAGAGGTGAGAACCCTCAAGGCCAAATTGGACAAGGCTCTTAAGCCAAAAGTTATGTTTGCTATTGATCGATCACATTTTCGTGAGAGCATGAATAATCCATATCAAAAGTATACCTATGTGATTCGAGATAGTGATAGCAAAAGTAAATTCCAAATGAACCGTAATTGTCTTTACCGTTGTAAGCCTGGTCATACTATTGCGAAATGCCGCTTCAGAAGGTTTCTTGTTCCGAAAGGCATCTACCAATGGTTGCCCAAGTGCGGTCTTGGTTTCACTCACCTTAAAGGACCCAATGAGAATTGGGTACCTACTCTCCCTTGATTTTTTTTTGTAGGTACAAAGTCTTGAGACTGTCGCACCCTAATTTTTGACCCTAAGATCCTCTTTCTTTTGCATAGCTTTTGGTCGTGTGGTTGTGCGTGCGTGCTTTACTACTAACAAGTTTGTGCAGGAACATAAATTCAAGTGAAGATAATATTTATTCTCACAGTCAAGTATTTTAGGGCACGACCAATTGACCCTCATTTAAAATGCTCCTAAGGTTTCTATACTGACCTGGGTTACATTTTTAGATTTCTTTCCCATTCGTGGGCCATTCTTGGAACAAGACTTAGAAAATGGCTTGGATGGATTTTATGGCCGTATTTCATAGTAGAGTCAGAATTGGGTTGTGATTTTGCGAAATCGTCATATGTTTGTTCTAGAAGACTTGGAGTTTAGCCATTGTTGAAAGTTTTTATGGTCTCAAGATTAACAAAATAATAGTTTGACGACACGAGCATGATACGGTCGCTATCCAAACATCCAAACCCGAAGGATAGAAGAGTCCAATTCATGTCATCAAGTATCAAAGCTTACAAGGATTTGGTTTCACAACATTGTCGCACAAGACTTCAAGAGTTTGAAGAGTAGTTGTCACAAAGTAATCGAAATTCATGGAAGTTGATAGTAAAAAAAGGAAAAACAGCCCATGTTAAACCCCGTTGGAAAAGTTGAAAGCTTTATCATGAGCAAGAAGCTCTTCATATAAGACATGCTAAATCGTTGGATGAAGTTAAACGTTTATTTGTTAACCAAAATACAGGTGTACGTTTATCTATGGTAGACTCAATCCAAAGATTAGGCATTGAATACCTCTTTGAAGATGAAATTGAAGCAACTCTTCAAAGGAAGCATATGATGCTTAGATTCCAGAATATCCAAGGACTGCCACAAGTTGCATTTCATTTTCGCATGTTAAGACAACAAGGTTATTACGTTCTATCAGACATATTCAACTTTTTTTGGGACAACAAAGGCAAACTCAAGGATACATTTTGTAAAGGGAATGAATGGTTTAGTTGCGTTGTTTGAAGCCTCTCAATTAAGCTTAGAAGGAGAAGATTATCTCGACAGTGCATGACAGTTCTTCTGCGAGTATCTTAGCGAGTGGTCTTCGACGTTTCATGACCATGTTCAAGTCAAATTTGTTACACATACATTGATGTGTCCTATTCATAAAACTCTGTCAAGATTTACACCAATAATAATTCAATCACAAAATGTACCATGGACAAATTTGTTACAACAGCTTTCTAAAATTGACTCTCAAACGGTTTCCTCTTTACATCTCAAGGAAATCCTTGCAGTCTCCAATTGGTGGAAGGACTTAGGTTTGTCAAAAGACTTGGATTTTGCTAGAAGTTGAACCAATTAAATGGTACATGTGGACTATGGCATGTCTTCCAGATCCGCGTTTCTCGGACGAAAGAATTGAGCTCGCAAAGCCTCTGTCTCTAATCTACATCATTGGTGATTTATTTGATATTTATGGAAATGTTGATCAGCTCACTCTCTTTACGGGAGCTGTTAAGAGATGGGATTTGGTAGGCATTGAACAATTACCAGACTGCATGAAAGTATGTTTCAAGACCCTGCAGACACAACCAATCATCATCATAAAAGATCAAAACAATCCCACAAGGTCGACAAAATTCAAAAAGCATGAAATCTCAAAAGTGTCCAAGATACTTCTACAGGTGGTACATAAGGACCAAACAACATTGATACTCTTAACCAAGCCCTGGAGTCAAGATTTCTTTAGGCTGCACTATTGGGAAACCATAAAGAATTAACCTCTACTATGGACTATTCGGTTTCAATCCGTCATTTGATTGCTAATCCTGTAAAAAAAAACTACATGACATCAGAAGTTGATGGTTTTGGAAAACATAAAATCAAATCAAGTTTTTTCGAAAACTTTCTAAATTTGAAAACCAAGCAACAAGTCATATCAAATAATGTCAAAATAATACCGTTCCCAAATCTTCCAATTTGAAAATTCCATATCAAAGTAATTATTGTGTGTTTAAAGCCTCAGATTCTGAATCAGGAAGTTTTTCTCGTCATATTCAGATTATCAGTTAGGGGCAATATCACAAGAGATACCGCCAGCCTAACCTTCCAAAATCGTTCAACATCAAATCATTCTAAAAACAGAGCGTCAAAAAAACCAAATTTCATTTTTTTTGAAATCGAATTTATCACTATAATGAGAGGCAACAAAACCTTCCAAAATTAAAACCAGATCGTATCACAATCAGATCAGATCCTATCAGAAATCAAAACAAATCAAATCATATCAGGATTCATTGACAACACAACTTTTCCTTCTAAACTCGTTTCAATCAGTATTCAAGAGTCTTCAAAGTCATTTATTCATCATTGGCCTATATAAAGGGGCAAGGTTTTGGCGAAAAGATACGAAAAAAATTCAGCCGAAAACCAACGACGATAATTCGAAAGAATACCAAAATACCCAGCAAATTTCATCACAAAAAAAACTGGAATCAATAGCAACGCAAGGGAGGCTCAGAGCATAAGAAATACTCATCATCGCCCAGAGAACCCAGAAATCACGACAAACATACTCGAAAGTGCGGAAAAGGGAGGATATCACCTGGAACGCAAAGACCAAGTTCTATTTCACGCGCCGCCGTTAAAGCCCCATCGGAGGGTCTCCGATAGGTAAACCTGAAACCCCATTTCTTCTTCATGTATCTGGCGATTGTTTCTTCATATTTTGCATTCGTCACCATTAATTTGTGATTCCATGTCCGATTGCCATTTGCATGTCGCTCTGGGTTTCAATTTGGGATTTTAGGGTTCGTGATCTTTCTGTGTAATTTGTGAGAGCGATTTGGTACAGGTTATTAAATCATGGGTTTGAACGGATTAGAGCGTTTGAACGAGAGAGAAGAATGGAGAGCGTTTGAACGAGAGAGTTGAAATGAAAGGGTGGGTACGAGCGAGAGGGAGAGACAGTTTGATTTGTTCATTTTTGGTTGTGTCTAAATGCCGTATGCGTTTTTTAAACCAGTTAATCTTTTTTAAAATCAATTAATCTATTTTCTAGATAAGCTTTAATCGGTTTAAAATAAAACATTAATTCTGTTTTCATACAATCGATTAATCCTTTTTAAAATAAAACACCAATTCTGTTTTTTTATAATCATAATCCTTTTTAATAAAACATAATCTGTTTTTCTTTAAAGCCTGATCCTTTTGTTGTTTTGTTAAATTAAAAGTTAACTTGTTGAAATAAGCATAATTTTAATTCGCTGAAAATGAATAATGAAGTATAATTTATATTTTGCTGTGAAAATATAATATGACTTGTTTTTGTTATAATAACTTAATAATAATGTTTTCTTAATTCGCTTTTTTAAATAACTTTTAATAACAACTTAGTTTTTTTTATAAATATATCACCAAAATAATTTTCATAATAAGTTGTCAAGCGCAAATTCCTTTTGTTAATAAATTTTTTTTATAAGGTCATTTAGAATTAATCCTCTTATCAATTAAAAAATAATAATAAATAATAATCCTTTGATTTATATCATGTTCTCTCCTTAATTAAAATAAACTCTTAACCTCTTATATCGTGTTCGTCTCTCATTGCATGTTTAAACTTTCTTGATTTCGCAAATACATATATGATGCATGATTTGAGTGTCTTGTTTGAATATTATTTGTTTGCCATATATGTTGAAGTTTAAACCATGATCTTATGCTCATTATTTTATAATATGATTGCATGAATTATTATATCTTAATTTGCCATTTAAATTATTTATATTGGTCATATCCCCCTTTTTAATCCAAAGGAAGATCACCCCACATTGACTCAATGTCATAGGACTAACCTTTAGAACCTTGGCCTTAGGATCTGGAGTTTTCGTACTCCATGTCTCGTTGTAGACACTTAAAAACCTTAGCTTTAGGATCGGAGTTTTCATACTCCGAGTAAATGTCCTACATGAACATTTACAAACCTACCCCTCTTGGACCATCCTACAACTTTAGAGTCATCGTACTCTATGTAAGGTTTTGCTCGAAATCTTACTTCCCTCTTGGAACCTTGACCCCGTCAAGAAGTTCCTCTTCTTAGAACTACGCATACTCTGATTCTACACCCGAGGATATGTAAGCGTAAGGTGTGATGCCTTATCGAGTATACTTAGATACTAACCCCTAGGGTTCTCAACCTTTAGCATAGTACCCTTAGCAAGCGAAATAATTTAATAATAATAACATAATAAAATGAGAGTTTCCCGTAGAGTACTACGGACGTTTAGGATGCTAATACCTTCCCTAGGCGTAACCAACCCCCGAACCTTAGATCTCCCCCTTTAGGTTTTTGACCTTGAACCTTTCCTTTGGACAAATCAAAGTCGGTGTCGAAATAAATGTGATCCTAGTTCATTAATAACTATGGTATCTAATTTTCACCGCGACAGAAATGGCGACTTCACTGGGGAAGTATAATGTTTTTTTATTATTGAGGGTTTCCCCTAACTCGTTTATTTATTTTATTATTATTATTTACTTGCTTGGTTTTCTTTTTGTGCAGGTTTGGGAACTTAGTCTAGTGAGACAAAGTCCTACACCTGGACTAGAGTGACATTAAGATAGGAAAACGGTGAGACTTCAATGATGCTTTGAGGGAGTCGATTCCTGAAAAAGTAAATTGAGACTTCACCACTCAGTCTAGGCCCTCTCGAATAAAATATTTGTCCAACGAGTTCATTCGTGAAGACGGTATGGTTTCGATCTAAAGGCCCTCGGGACTGGGGACCGTAGTTACCTTTAACCCAACTTGGCCTCTTAGGTAGTGCGGGGACTATGCGGGAGTCTATTTCCGCGATAGTTGCTACGCGATACTACACTCAGACGAGATTCTCTTGAGGATATTATTGACCACCAAGTGATTTGGAAAATCGATAATATCTGAAAGATGGATTGTAGACTCTGGGAACTTTGTAGAACCCGTTCGGCAGGTACATCTGAAACTATAGTACACTCTTATGGGATGGGTAGACCTTGACTCCATGCTATGAACTTTTAAACCTAGGACTCTTTGCTTGTTTGTTTTGCTTGAGTGTGCTTTGTGTTGCATACATTCATAAGCATCATGTCATAAAGATTCATGGGACTTGACTATATTTATGAACTTTATAGGGATACTATGGATACCGAAAGAAGGAATACCAAGAAGTACACTTTTCAAATTCCTGACTTGGATGATCTAAAGAGGTTGGGAGCTTTGATAACAAATGAGGAAAATTTTCGAAGAAAACATGGGAAGCTTTTATATGTGCTGAATACAAGTGTAGATCAGACGCTGCTTTCTACATTACTCCAGTTCTATGACCCACTGTATCATTGTTTCACTTTCCCAGATTATCAGCTGGTACCTACACTTGAAGAGTACTCTCAGATAATTGGGTTACCTATTAGAGACAATTATCCCTTTCCGGTCTTCACGAATAAACCCGATGAAGAGGAAATCGCTAAGCATACACATTTGGATAAAGCTGACATTAAAGCTAATATGATTGCAAAAGGGAAAACTTCCGGTTTTACTGCAGAGTTTTTGGTCACCAAAGCCCGATATTATCTTGACCATCAAAATAAGGAGGCTTTCGAAGCGGTTTTTGCCTTACTTATATATGGTGTTCTTTTATTCCCAAGTTTCAAAAATTTTGTGGACCTCAACGCCATTAAAATTTTCTTGAAGAAGAATCCGGTCCCGACCTTATTAGCTGAAGCTTATTATTCCGTTCATACGAGGAATGCTCGTGGAAAGGGAATGATTACTTGTTGTGTTCCTCTGTTGTACAGGTGGTTTATTTCGCACCTGCCTAAAGCACGTGACTTTTGGAATCTCAAGAAAGGGTGGTGGTCACAAAAGATAATGTCTCTCACTCATTCTGACATCGAATGGAATAATTACTTATCTGATAAGGTGGTTATTATAGACAGCTGTGGAAATTTCGGCAATGTACCCCTCCTCAGCATTGAAGGGTTAATCAGCTACAATCCAGTTTTGGCACGAAGACAACTAGGGTTCCCTCTAAGAGACAAGCCTGACAGCGCCCGAGTGGAAAACATTTATTTCAAAGATGAAAATTTTAGTAAGGATTTAAGGGAACAAGTTTTAAGTGCTTGGGATCAGAAGATTAAGAAGGATTTGCATAATTTAGGGAAGCCTGATTGTGTCTCTCTGGAACCTTATCTCCAATGGGTTCGAAGAAGGGCCATTGAGTTGAAGATGCCTTATCATCGTCACGATCCAAGGGTTCTAAAAGAAAAACCGGTCTTATACTTTACATCTGATGCTGACAAGTTGAAAATTGCTTTAGAAAAATCTCAACAAATGGAAGAGGCTTAGAAGAATAAGTATCACATAGCTTTGGAAGAGAATGTCGAACTTCAACAGCAACTCAAGGCGAAAGAGGAAGAATTCACTTCATTCAAAAAGAGGAAAGCACAAGAAGAGTTACCTCATCCTAAACCTCAATCAACACCTTGGAAGTTAATAGTTGACAAGCTTATCTTGGAGAAGAGCAGGATAGAAGAAGAAAACAAGAAGATGGAAGAGGAAAACAAGAAGCTCAAGACAAGGCTTTTAGGAGAATCTCCTTAGATCTTTCTTAGTTTTTATTTAACTATTCCGTTATGGTTTTTGAAAAGTGTGCTGAATCTTTGTAATGAATCTTATTTAATTAGCAGTTTCGTCTTTCGGTATTCCATACATTAATTTCTTTTGTAACCGACCTTTTTATGATTAATAAAATGCATTTTTTTTTTCTAATTTCCCATAATGGTTATAAATAGTCAAGTTCCATGAAACTTTTGCATATCATCTCATTTGCATTCTTTCTTTCCTTTCTTTTACTTCAAAGAGCTCAAAATTGTTGTTTTTAGATATCGTAAAATGGATTCTGGAAGGAAAGGAACTTTGCCATACACCTTCAGAGTCTTTAATGTGGAACAATTAAGGGAACTAGGAGGTCGGATAAGGGATCCAGAGGCTTTCGCTGCAAAGCATGGGCAGATTCTCTCCTTATTACAGGTACAAGTAGCTGCTGGTCTATTGGAGACGCTAGTTCAACTCTACCATGTAATCTACCACTGCTTCATCTTTCAAGATTTCCAGTTGATGCCCACATTGGAGGAGTATTCCGCTTTATTGGGAATCCCCGTCAAAGACTCACCTCCGTTCTACGGTGGAGAAGGAAGACTCAGTCAAGAAGACATCGCAAGAGTGACTCGCATCAAGCTGTTAGAGGTCCAGACTCACATGACGTTCAGAGGGGGAATCGACGGCTTATCAGCTCAATTCTTATTCGAGAAAGCTCGAGAATTCTCCGACAAAGGAAGTACCAGAGCTTTTGAGAACATGTTCGCATTACTAGCTTATGGTTTATTCCTGTTTCCTAATGTTGAGAATTTCGTCGATGTCCACGCGATCAGGATCTTCATGGTCAAGAATCCTGTTCCGACACTGTTGGCCGATGCATACCATTCGATTCATTCAAAGATTCTGAAAGGAGACGGTCAGATTGTTTGCTGCATTGCTATCCTCTATAGGTGGTTTATTTCGCACCTACCGAGGTCTGCGGCCTTTTGGGATGTGAAAGACGGTTCCGAATGGCCTGTTAAACTCATGGCTCTTACTCACCTGGACATTGTTTGGCACGATCCAATGTACAGAGGAATTCCTATGATTCACAGTTGTGGAGATTTTTCCAATGTGCCTCTTCTTAGCACAAAGGGATGCACCAGTTACAACCCTGTTCTCGCCCGTCGCCAACTTGGACATCCGATGAATGAGATACCCGATCCAGAGAACCTGAAAAGAATTTTCCTCTATGAGGGAGAAGACCTTCAGCTGAAGATTCAGATTCTATTTGCTTGGCGTCGAATCAACAGACAAGGGATGACTGCAACAACAAACCTCGACTGCACAGTAACAGAATCTTGCCTGGAGTGGTCACGCAAACGAGCCCTCGTTCTGACTATGCCGTATCCTCGGCCCAAGCCTCCTGTAGTGGAATCAGATGAGGTTTCAAGACTGAAAACAGAAGTGGAGAAGCTGACACTGGACAAGTACATATTGCAGGAAAGGATTGACAAGTTGATGGAAGAACTCAGTGAAAGAAAGGGAGCATCATCCAGTGGATCGAAGCCCTAGTTCCTTTTTTTTTGTATTTTGTTCTGTTTATTGTAATAAAGCCCTGAGGGTGTATGGTTTGTGACAAAGTTTAACATTTTAATAAAATAAATTTCCAATTACGATGTTTAAAACACACTTTTGAGTCCCTTGAAGTTTGTGTTGCATCATGTCGCATCATTTGCATCTGCATTTGCATTTCCTTGCATTCCAGGTTCTTATCTGTGTCTCCTTTCAGAGGATAAGCTGAGTCATCAATACAATACTCGAGCCTGTCGCAAGATAAGAATGGATCAACTCGAGCAGGAAAACAGAGCGCTTCGGGAAGAGGTTTCTACACTGAAAGAAAGTTTAGAGAAGATCAATGGGATGATGGAAGCTTTGATGGCTGCTCAGAATCAGCCATCACATGGTACGACATCACACAACAATGTTACCTCTGAGATAATATCAGCACCGATCCCAGTGGTGCCCACTACAAATGAAGTTCAGTATCCTATGCCTCCTGGTTATCCGTGGGGTATGCCTCCTAACTTTACTCCAGCTGGATACCGCCCACCTGTGTCTCAAGTTATTGCCACAACTGCTGTAATGACTGCGCCACCACCTGTGGTGAATGCTACTCCTTTTCATCTGGAAGAACCTGTGTTTCATGCTGAACCTAGTGAGAGTGTTGGAATGGAAGAGCGAATGGATGATTTCCAGGACCAGTTTCTAGAAATGAAGAAAGAAATCAAGGCCCTTCGTGGGAAAGAGCTGTTCGGAAAGAGTGCCTCTGAGCTATGCTTGGTGCCTAATGTTAAGATTCCTCCAAAGTTCAAGCTCCCTGGTCTGGAAAAGTATAAAGGAAATTCTTGCCCACATAGTCACATAGTTATGTATGCCCGGAAAATGTCTGCCCATAAGGATGATGATCCCCTATTGATACATTACTTCCAAGATAGTTTGACTGGGGCAGCCCTCAAGTGGTACATGGGGCTAGATAGTTCAAAGGTCCGCAGTTTTAATGACCTTTGTGAGCTTTTCATCAAGCAATATAAATATAATGTCGACATGGCGCCAGATAGAGACCAGCTGAGAGCCATGGCCCAGAAGGAAAGAGAGAATTTTAAGGAGTACGCCCAGCGCTGGCGTGAACTTGCTGCTCAAGTTACTCCACCTCTGGAGGAGAAAGAGATGACTAGAATTTTTCTGAAAACACTGAGCCCGTTTTTCTATGAGAGGATGGTAGCAAGCGCCCCTAGTGATTTTACCGAAATGGTGAATATGGGGATGCGTTTGGAAGAAGGTGTCCGTGAAGGAAGACTGGTGAGAGAAGGAAGTGCTTCCAGCAATGCCAAGAAGTATGGAAGTAATTTTGGGAAAAAGAAAGAATAAGAAGTAAGTGTTGTGCACCAAGGGCGGTCGAAAGGAAGATATCACCAACACCCGCAGGTCGCTGCTGTGACCCCAGTTATCAATGCTCCAGCTTACCAACCACAGTTTGCACAACCTTATCAACCATCACCTCAAACTCCACCTGCTTCACCACAACAACAATATCGTCAACAAAATCAGTCGTCTCCTCAACAAGCCCGACAGTCGTTCAACAGCCCCAATCGTGTGGTCAGGAAACCAAATTTTGATCCAATCCCTATGTTATATGCAGAACTCTTTCCAGCATTGTTGCAAAAAGGCCATATCCAGACTAAGTCCCCACCAGCAGTGCCTAAGGACCTTCCTTACTAGTACAGGGCTGACCAGTTCTGTCCATATCACCAGGGCGCTCCAGAACATAATATTGAGAATTGTTATGGATTGAAAGCCGATGTTCAGAGATTAGTCAAGAGTGGAATCCTGACTTTCAAAGATTCAAACCCAAATGTGCAGAATAATCCTTTACCACAGCATGGAGCGGCCAATGTGAACATGATCCAAGAGTGTCTTACAGATGAGGATGAAGGAGTGTTTGTGATAGTTCCCCACATCAAAGATCTGGAACGAATTGAGTTTACTTATGATAGCCGGAAGACTGTTGCCAATCCTCTGGTTATTAATGTACCTGGTCCAGTTCCTTATACTTCCAGCAAGGCTATTCCTTACAGGTATAATGCTACTATGTTTGAAAATGGTAAGGAGGTGCCTTTACCTAATTTGTCATTTGTAGTCAACATTGCTGATGTTAGCCGAGTTACAAGGAGTGGTCGAGTTTTCTCGGCACCAAAAGATAAAGAGGTCCCTTCTGAGCAGCCAGTTGTAGAGAATGCAACTTTGGGGCAGTCCAGTGGTAATAATTCTGTAGACAAAGCTGACGAGGTCCTGAAAATGATCAAGAGAAGTGAATACAAGGTACTAGATCAGCTGCTCCAGACACCGTCTAAGATATCCGTGTTACAATTGCTGATGAGCTCCGAGGCCCATAGGCAGGCATTGCAAGGAGTACTTGAGCAGGCATACATTGACCATGATGCAACCATAGAGCAGTTCAGTGGAATAGTGGGTAACATTACTGCGTGCAACAATCTGGGATTCTGCGAAGAGGAGTTACCTGAAGAAGGGAAGAAGCATAATTTGGCTCTGGACATTTCAATAAACTGCATGAATGACATGTTATCTGGAGTTTTGGTCGATACTGGTTCTTCATTGAATGTGATACCAAGGACAACTCTCGCAAGGCTGACTTATCAGGGACCACCAATGAAGCCGAGCGGTGTTATTGTTAAAGCTTTCGATGGTTTGAGGAAGACCGTAATTGGGGAAGTGGATTTACCCATGACTATTGGGCTCAGTGTTTTTCAGATCACATTTCAGGTCATGGACATTCATGCCGCCTACAGCTGTTTACTAGGCAGGCCATGGATACATGAGGCTGGAGCAGTTACATCTACCCTACACCAGAAGTTGAAGTATGTTTGTGACGCACAATTAGTCACAGTTTGTGGGGAAAGGGCTCTGGTAGTAAGCCATCTTTCTTCATTTTCTTACGTCGATGCAGAAGAAGAGGTGGGGACTCAATTTCAAGCTCTCTCGATCGCTGACAACAACACCTAGAGTAACGGAGTTACTATGACATCTTTCAAAGACGCACAGCGAGTTGTAGAAAGTGGCTCTCAAGGGAAGTGGGGGCAGGTGCTGGTGTTGCCCAAAAATAAGAACAAGAAAGGTTTGGGTTTCAAAGGTAATAATTCCGAGAAGACTCCCACAGGAAATACGATTATTCCTCCTATCAAGAATGTGTTTCACAGCGGAGGGACTATCCATTCGCCAGAGGTAAATGTTGCAGAGGATGATTCTGAAGATGTTTTCATGCCTCTCTTTCCTCCTCAACCAGAAGCCCAAGGAACTGAGTATGAAGCCGGTGCCATCCTTGAAGATGAGTCTGCTGAAAATCAGCCTAATCTTGTAACGCATGGGGCAATGGCCCGAAATTGGAGTGTTGTTAACATTCCTATTGTGATCCCATTATCAAAGTAATTGTTTTGTTGTTTTTTGTTTTTTGTTTATTCGCTCTGTCCAAGGCGACAACATTTGTGTGTGGGCTTTACTTTTCATAATTCCCTTTGCTCTGCCCAAGACAAAGGTGATTTTATGTCAGGGCCTCTATTTGAAATTTGCTATCATCAATAAAATTATCATTTTGCTTTCCTATTTTCTGTTTCCATTTATTATTACTTTAAGGAAAACGGTAATCACAACTTTAAAATCACTTTGCACGTTCGTGCACACACTTTCACTTGCAAAATCTAAAATAAAATCACATCACATGCGCAGATTATTGCACGGTTTAAACATCAAAAACAATGGCCCAATGCCTTCTCCGAACTTTGAATTTCCTGTGTTCGAAGCCGAAGAAGAGGAGGAAGAGATCCCTGAGGAAATATCCCGACTACTTGAGAATGAAGACAAAGCTATTCAGCCTCACAAAGAACCAGTGGAGGTTATTAATTTGGGTACAGAAGAATCTCGTAAAGAGGTGAAGATTGGAGATTTACTCATGTCTAGTGTGAAAGAAAGGTTGATTGAATTACTTAAGGAATATGTTGATGTGTTCGCTTGGTCTTACCAAGATATGCCTGGTCTTGACACTGCTATAGTGGAGCATCGTCTACCTTTGAAGCCAGAGTGTCCGCCGGTCAAGCAGAAGCTCAGAAGGACTCGCCCTGATATGGCCTTGAAGATTAAAGAAGAGGTACAGAAGCAGATCGATGCAGGTTTTCTCGTTACATCTGAGTATCCGCAGTGGTTAGCCAATATTGTGCCTGTGCCGAAGAAGGATGGTAAAGTTCGCATGTGTGTCGACTATAGAGATTTGAACAAAGCTAGTCCTAAAGATGATTTTCCTCTCCCTCATATTGACATGCTAGTGGATAGCACTGCAAAGTATAAGATTTTCTCTTTTATGGACGAATTTTCAGGTTACAATCAAATCAAGATGGCTCCCGAAGACATGGAAAAGACATCATTCATCACACCCTGGGGCACATTTTGTTACAGAGTTATGCCGTTCGGTTTGAAGAATGCTGGCGCAACATATCAGAGGGCTATGACTACAATTTTCCATGATATGATGCATAAAGAGATTGAAGTTTATGTAGACGACATGATAGCCAAGTCCAAGACTGAAGAAGACCATGTCGAACATCTGTTGAAACTGTTTCAGCATTTGAGGAAGTATTAACTACGTTTGAATCCTAACAAGTGCACCTTTGGTGTCTGCTCAGGAAAGCTGCTGGGTTTCATCGTTAGCCAAAAAGGAATTGAAGTGGATCCGGACAAGGTTAAAGCCATACGAGAAATGCCAGCTCCCACCACAGAAAAACAGGTCAGAGGGTTCCTGGGTCGTTTGAACTACATCTCTCGGTTTATCTCTAATATGACTGCTACTTGTGGACCCATTTTCAAGCTTCTCAGAAAAGAACAAGGTTATGTTTGGACTGAACAATGTCAGAAAGCATTTGATAGTATTAAAGAGTATCTCTCGGAGCCTCCTATTTTGATTCCTCCGGTTAGGGGCAGACCTTTGATCATGTATCTGACGGTTTTAGAAGATTCCATGGGATGGGATGTGTGCTCGGTCAACAGGATGAGTCAGGAAAGCAAGACCATGCCATTTATTACCTTAGTAAGAAGTTCACCGATTGTGAATCCAGATATTCAATGCTAGAGAAGACTTGTTGCTCCTTGGCATAGGCGGCTCGACGTTTGCGCCAGTACATGCTAAATCATACCACTTGGCTGATCTCTAAGATGGATCCCATTAAGTACATTTTTGAGAAACCAGCCCTGACGGGAAGGATTACCAGATGGCAGATGCTGTTATCCGAATACGATATCGAATAGCACACTCAGAAGGCAATTAAAGGAAGTGTTTTAGCAGATCACCTAGCTCATCAACCTATTGAAGAGCACCAGTCTGTGGAAGACGATTTCCCTGATGAGAACGTGATGTATCTAAAAATGAAGGACTGTGAAGAACCATTACCAGATGAAGGGCCTGAACCAGATTCTCAGTGGGGTTTGATTTTTAACGGTGCTGTCAACAGCTACGGTAAAGGGATTAGGTCAATTATTGTGACTCCTCATGGATCTCATATCCCTTTCACTTCAAGATTGACTTTTCCATGTACGAATAATGAAGCCGAGTATGAAGCATGTATCATGGGCCTTGAAGAGGCAATGGATCTACGAATCAAGAATTTAGATGTATATGGCGACTCCGCTGTGGTAATATACCAAATCACAGGAGAATGGGTGACTCAACAAGACAATTTGATTCCATATAGAGATTATGCGAGGAGACTACTTCCTTTCTTCAACAGAGTTGAGTTCCACCACATTCCTCGTACCGAGAATAGGATGGCAGATGCATTGGCAACTCTGGCTTCTATGATTGTGGTGAACCGCTGGAATGACTGTCCTAAGATTAATGTTATGCGCCTTGATAGGCCTGCTTATGTGTTCTCAGTAGAAGAAGTTATTGATGAAAAACCCTGGTACTATGATATTAAGTTGTTTCTCCGAAAGCAAGAATACCCGCCTGAGGCATCTAACAAAGATAAGAAAACTTTGAGAAGACTGGCTGGCAACTTTTTCTTGAACAATGATGTGCTTTACAAGAGGAATTTCGACATGGTCCTGCTGAGGAGTGTTGACAAGCGAGAAGCGGATATGTTAATGACTGAAATTCATGAAGGATCTTTTGGCACCCATGCTAACGGGCATGCTATGGCAAAGAAACTCCTAAGAATAGGCTATTACTGGATAACAATGGAAGATGATTGTTACAAATTTGCCAAGAAGTGCCACAAGTGTCAAATCTACGCTGATAAGATTCATGTACCACCGACTCTCCTGAATGTCATCTCGTCTCCATGGCCTTTCTCCATGTGGGGCATCGATATGATCGGTATGATAGAACCGAAAGCGTCTAATGGACATCGCTTTATCTTGGTCGCGATTGATTACTTCACCAAATGGGTTGAAGCCGCTTCATACGCAAATGTTACTAGACAGGTGGTCGTTAGATTCATCAGGAACCAGCTTATCTGCAGATACGGTGTGCCGAATAAAATCATCACTGATAATGGGTCAAATCTGAATAACAAGATGATGAAGGAATTGTGTGAGGAATTCAAGATTGAGCATCACAACTCTTCTCCGTATTGACCAAAGATGAATGGAGCGGTCGAAGCGGCAAACAAGAATATAAAGAAGATTATTCAGAAAATGGTGGTCACTTATAAGGACTGGCACGAGATGCTCCCGTTAGCTCTACACGGATATCGTACCTCGGTACGCACATCAACAGGGGCAACACCCTTTTCGCTTATTTATGGTACGGAAGTTGTGCTCCCAGTAGAAGTTGAGATCCCTTCTATGAGAGTCCTGATGGAAGCGAAGCTCTCAGAGGCTGAATGGTGTCAAAGCAGATATGACCAGTTGAATCTGATTGAAGAAAAGAGGTTGACGGCCTTATGTCGCGGACAACTATACCAGCAGAAGATGAAGAAGGCTTTTGATAAGAAGGTTTGACCTCGCGAGATCAAAGAGGGAGACCTTGTGCTTAAGAAGATTCAATCGTTCCTCACCGATTCTAGGGGAAAATGGGCTCCTAACTATGATGGCCCATATGTCGTCAAGAAAGTCTTTTCGGGAGGTGTTGTGATGTTAGCCACCATGGATGGAGAAGAGATCACTCGTCCTGTGAACATAGATGCAATCAAGAAATACTACACTTAGAGGCAAAGAGAAGTTGACTCAGTTCGGTTCGTCGAGGCTTACTACAACAATTAAAGTCAAGACCTTCAAGAGGCCTAGAACACGGGGAACTCAAGTTCATAGCATTGTTTTGTTTTTTTATGTAATTTCTTTTATTACCACTTTCCGACATTGTAATAACATATAGAATCACGCAATTTGCTGATCACCATTTTATGAAATAAAGTTGCGATTTTTATCATTTATTGGCAAATTGTTTTATCTTGCAAAATGTTTTTTTATCTTTTGATAATAAATTTCAAATTGTCTCGTGGGCGGATTACTTTGATTTATGGACACCAAAAGGGATTTTGACAGTCTCCATAAGCCATGGCTCAAAAGGTATTTATCCCAGGTAAGTTTCATTCCAGGTAATCACGACTATCCCCGGTGAACTTCTTCGGTTTCGACCTCTCCCAGCAAAGCGAGTGTTTATTTCACTCCTCATTAGATTTTCTCAATCTTCTCCAGCGAAGGCGGATGTTTATTTCATCCTCTCAAAGTTCTACCTCCGACATTTTCCAACCACTATTAATCCAAGTTTCCCCGGTGAAGTGGATATTTATTTATAACTTTCATTCAGATTACTTCAGCTTACAGTGGATACTTATTTCCCCCCATGAAGTCTGTTCATTGAGTTTGATTCGTTCCCAGTGAATCTTTCTCATCCTCGGCGAAATCACAAGGTTCATCTTAACAATCCTATTTGAAGTCGTGATGTTCACCCCCAAGTGGAGTGCTCTCTTTTCCCCAGAGAATCTTTGAAGCAGGATTTAGTTCCATATATGGCTTTCCATTCATCCCCAGTGATGTTTCTATACTGCCGAGACTGGCCGAGTATTCGTACCGAGATGCTTATTTTCATCTCCCTTTTGCTTCTCGTTGTTGTTTTGTCAACATAAGCATAAGCATAGCATGGCATCCTTGCATGTAGATTCATGGCATTTGGCATCTTTTGCATCTTGCATTTTGTGTTTGTTCTTTCACTTTGGTCGTGTTTATCCCAAAGTGACCTGGGTTTTGTCTGCTCCCTCCAAGTAGAGTAGTCAGCCTTAGGCAGAAAGAAAAGCACATATTTTCTAATTCCCCACTGAGCTCGATCCTTGTGGAAGATGGTTGCTTTAGTTTTCTTTTCCATTTTTGGATAAAGATAAACCCGTTGAGTTTAATCCTCAATGGATGGAGTTCTTGTTTGACCGTTTCTCTCCAGTTATTTCCTGGATTGAACTTTGGTCCCTGACAATCACAATTTTGATATTTCTGAGATATTTATCCTGGACTAAGCGTGCATTTTTTTGCACTTTGTCTCCCCAAGAAGAGTTTACTTGAAGATCTCTATGGAAGACATAAATTTTTTCTCCAACAATGATTACTACATTTTCAAGGGATTTACACCCAGACAACAAGTAACAACTCTTTATTTGAGCAGTTCGGTTATCAAAGATTTTTATGACAAATGGCAGCCTCCTCAAGACAGTTTGTCTATCCCCAGCAAATTATCAAGATTTTCCATTTATTCTCCGTCAAATGTTACATCCCCGGAAATCCGTCAGAGAAACTTATTGAAGGCTTTGCAGGCATTTTCTCTTTTGAGAACTCCCGTTGCAAGAATTCTATTTACTTCACTGAAATTTCAACTACAGCAGTATCGCCCTACAATGGCTATCTCCGGTGAATCCATTATTCAAGTTACTCCCACCAGATGATATCTCTTTGAAGAGGGTGGGAAATTCAAGACTTTGTTTGAGGCAGACGACCTCACAACACTTATTTTCAAGACTTGCCCGTGGCATACAACAGTGGGGCATGGGAAAATATTTACTCTTCCTGAACAGAACATTTAAGGAAGCTGAATCATCATCTTGATCATTGGAGCTTATTCCAGTCTATTACCTCTGCTTAGGCTATCGCGTGATAGTAGGTAATACGTCTGTATTTTGGTCAGATGCCTCGCTTAAGCTACCGTGGTGGTAGTAGGTCATCTTTCCTTCTTGTGTTTACCTGGCTTAGGCTATCATATGCTTGATAGTAGGTAACACCCCCATTTTGGGTCAGATGCCTCGCTTAGGCTACCGTGGTGGTAGTAGGTCATCTTTCCTTCTTGTGTTTACCTGGCTTAGGCTATCATATGCTTGATAGTAGGTAACACCCCCATTTTGGGTCAGATGCCTCGCTTAGGCTACCGTGGTGGTAGTAGGTCATCTTTCCTTCTTGTGTTTACCTGGCTTAGGCTATCATATGCTTGATAGTAGGTAACACACCTTCTGGTTGGATGCCTTTGCTCAGGCTGCCACAATTTGGCAGTAGGTGATCCTTCTCTTCCAGTCTATTACCTCTGCTTAGGCTATCGTGTGGGATAGTAGGTAATACACGCCCTTTTATTGCAATTGGATACCTTTGCTTAAGCTACCAGCTATTGGTAGTAAGTTATCCCTCTTTTCAGGTTTTTTGCCTTATGGTTAAGCTAGCCTGTGATTGTCAGTTGGTAGTCTCTTTTCCCCCAGTGGAGTTGGATCTTTCTCCGTGGAATCTTGTCTTGCTGAGTTGCCCTCGTCGGGTCTTTCTTTCTTTGTGTCTTAACATCAGCTATCCCCTGTGACGTTATCCCTCACAGGATCCTTATCTTGTATTTCATATCATCTTTTCATATCATATCATGTGCATTCGGCGGTATCTTAGGGCCAAAAATTTTGCGCATGTTTGTATTTAAGTCCCTCCTATCTCGTCGAGACGGAGATTTCGATCTCCATATCTCCGTATAGGAGAAACTTAAATAGGGGCATCTGTCGCACCCTAATTTTTGACCCTAAGATCCTCTTTCTTTTGCATAGCTTTTGGTCATGTGGTTGTGCGTGTGTGCTTTACTACTAACAAGTTTGTGCAGGAACATAAATTCAAGTGAAGATAATATTTATTCTCACAGTCAAGTATTTTAGGGCACGACCAATTGACCCTCATTTAAAATGCTCCTAAGGTTTCTATACTGACCTGGGTTACATTTTTAGATTTCTTTCCCATTCGTGGGCCATTCTTGGAACAAGACTTAGAAAATGGCTTGGATGGATTTTATGGCCGTATTTCATAGTAGAGTCAGAATTGGGTTGTGATTTTGTGAAATCGTCATATGTTTGTTCTAGAAGACTTGGAGTTTAGCCATTGTTGAAAGTTTTCATGGTCTCAAGATTAACAAAATAATAGTTTGACGGCACGAGCATGATACGGTCGCTATCCAAACATCCAAACCCGAAGGATAGAAGAGTCCAATTCATGTCATCAAGTATCAAAGCTTACAAGGATTTGGTTTCACAACATTGTCGCACAAGACATCAAGAGTTTGAAGAGTAGTTGTCACAAAGTAATCGAAATTCATGGAAGTTGATAGTAAAAAAAGGAAAAACAACCCATGTTAAACCCCGTTGGAAAAGTTGAAAGCTTTATCATGAGCAATAAGCTCTTCATATAAGACATGCTAAATCGTTGGATGAAGTTAAACGTTTATTTGTCAACCAAAATACAGGTGTACGTTTATCTATGGTAGACTCAATCCAAATATTAGGCATTGAATACCTCTTTGAAGATGAAATTGAAGCAACTCTTCAAAGGAAGCATATGATGCTTAGATTCCAGAATATCCAAGGACTGTCACAAGTTACATTTCATTTTCGCATGTTAAGACAACAAGGTTATTACGTTCTATCAGACATATTCAACTTTTTTTGGGACAACAAAGGCAAACTCAAGGGTACATTTTGTAAAGGGAATGAATGGTTTAGTTGCGTTGTTTGAAGCCTCTCAATTAAGCTTAGAAGGAGAAGATTATCTCGACAGTGCATGACAGTTCTTCCGCGAGTATCTTAGCGAGTGGTCTTCGACGTTTCATGACCATGTTCAAGTCAAATTTGTTACACATACATTGATGTGTCCTATTCATAAAACTCTGTCAAGATTTACACCAATAATAATTCAATCACAAAATGTACCATGGACAAATTCGTTACAACAGCTTTCTAAAATTAACTCTCAAACGGTTTCCTCTTTACATCTCAAGGAAATCCTTGCAGTCTCCAATTGGTGGAAGGACTTAGGTTTGTCAAAAGACTTGGATTTTGCTAAAAGTTGAACTAATTAAATGGTACATGTGGACTATGGCATGTCTTCCAGATCCGCATTTCTCGGACGAAAGAATTGAGCTCGCAAAGCCTCTGTCTCTAATCTACATCATTGGTGATTTATTTGATATTTATGGAAATGTTGATCAGCTCACTCTCTTTACGGAAGCTGTTAAGAGACAGGATTTGGTAGGCATTGAACAATTACCAGACTGCATGAAAGTATGTTTCAAGACCCTGCAGACACAACCAATCATCATCATAAAAGATCAAAACAATCCCACAAGGTCGACAAAATTCAAAAAGCATGAAATCTCAAAAGTGTCCAAGATACTTCTACAGGTGGTACATAAGGACCAAACAGCATTGATACTCTTAACCAAGCCCTGGAGTCAAGATTTCTTTAGGCTGCACTATTGGGAAACCATAAAGAATTAACCTCTACTATGGACTATTCAGTTTCAATCCGTCATTTGATTGCTAATCCTGTAAAAAAAAACTACATGACATCAGAAGTTGATGGTTTTGGAAAACATAAAAAATACAGACAGTGTTGTGAATCATTTCCCACTGTTATTTACAACAGGGATGATTAGTAGGAATGTGAAGTTGTAGAATCCCACGTGATTTAAATATTGGAACAGAAGGATTCACACCAAGTAATGTCGTCAAAGACTCACCTGCATACAACTGAACAAGATCCCACTAGTATAAATGGGTGCCTCACAATTTAATCCACCGGGAGCTTATATTAAACTTTGACCAACCACCACAGGGGATTTCGAAGTGGAGTTGACTCACAAAGCTACTTCAAAACTCGCCAATCTTGGCCTATCTATCAGCACTCTTTGGATTTCGCCTGCAAAATGTGAAAACTCAGTTTTTAATTGTTGAAAGTTGTTATTGACATGGTCCTAAGCAAATGCCAATAAGCGTATCTCAAAAGAAAACTACATGGTTATCCAAAATACCACCAGGATTAAAAGATACCTGCATAATTATGAAGCAACTGACGAAGGAGGTGGAGTTGAATCCCGAGTCGAGAAAATAGCATAGTCACCATATCCACAGCTGTTGGAGGATTAATATCACAACCGAAACTTGGGAGTCGCCACTAAGGACGAATGTTGCCAAGCTAGGTAACTTTTCTTCATGACTTCTTTCCGGTGGCAAGGCCTATTCCGCTGTCACGATATCTTCAGTCACCTTCTCGTGCGATGGCATATCCATCTTCTCCAAGATTGGTCCCATACCTGCAAGGTTGACAAAATTCAAAGACATAAGTTGCCAATACGAAAGTGTCAAAGATGAATCAATAAGGAGAGTTGAAGATAGATTTCCATAGGCTTCTGGACGAAATAATACTTTTACTAATGGTACTTACAGAACAAGTCGCTCCGATGTTACCAAATCTCTGTCTCAGGCTTTTAGTCATGCCTTGGAGTCGAGAACCTTTTAGGGTGCGCTACTGGAAAACCATGAAGAACTAATCTCCCTTGTGGACTTTTCGGTTTCTAGAGCAATCTGTCCTGTGATTGCCAATCCTGCAGCAAATGAACAAAACAAAATATCTACCAGGTCAATATGATCCAAATTCGTAAGGCATTTGATTCATTTCAACAAGCTTGCATTCATGACACAACAGCCAGCAGTCCACAGTTGAGAAGTTCGAAAGTTGCACAAAGGGGTTGACAAACCGAGAAAATTCATACCTCTTTGATGCTCAAAGGTGATCCAAATGTTATGCTATCGCGGTATCCAATCCACGTTCCAAACCTGATAAAGAAAAATGAAGAATAATCAAAGCATGTTTATGGCATTAAACCATAGCAGATATCATTTGACTAAGCCAGCAAGTTTGTTGACTAAATGAGTTGGAAGAAATAGAGCGTATTCTCAATGTATCACAACGGAAAAGGGAAGAAATAATTGGATTGGCCTCAGAATTACTTTGGAGAATCAGTTTTTTTCATCATATTGAATTGAGGGCAACATCGTAAAGACATCGCCAATAGCTAACTCTTTCTCCTTTGGATTAAGGAGACCGCAAGAATAAAGTCAAATCAAGTTTTTTCGAAAACTTTCTAAATTTGAAAACCAAGCAACAAGTCGTATTAGATAATCTCAAAATAATTCCGTTCCCAAATCTTCCAATTTGAAAATTCCATATCAAAGTAATTATCGTGTGTTTAAAGCCTCAGATTCTGAATCAGGAAGTTTTTCTCGTCATATTCAGATTATCAGTTAGGGGCAATATCACAAGAGATACCGCTAGCCTAACCTTCCAAAATCGTTCAACATCAAATCATTCTAAAAACAGAGCGTCAAAAAAACCAAATTTCATTTTTTTTAAAATCGAATTTATCACTATAATGAGAGGCAGCAAAACCTTCCAAAATTAAAACCAGATCGTATCACAATCAGATCAGATCCTATCAGAAATCAAAACAAATAAAATCATATCAGGATTCATTGACAACACAGCTTTTCCTTCTAAACTCGTTTCAATCAGTATTCAAGAGTCTTCAAAGTCATTTATTCATCATTGGCCTATATAAAGGGGCAAGGTTTTGGCGAAAAGATACGAAAAAAATTCAGCCGAAAACCAACGACGATAATTCGAAAGAATACCAAAATACCCAGCAAATTTCATCACAAAAAAAAACGGAATCAATAGCAACGCAAGGGAGGCTCAGACTACCGGAAATACTCATCATCGCCCAGAGAACCCAGAAATCACGACAAACATACTCGAAAGTGCGGAAAAATGAGGATATCACCTAGAACGCAAAGACCAAGTTCTATTTCACGCGCCGCCGTTAAAGCCCCATCGGAGGGTCTCCGATAGGTAAACCTGAAACCCCCTTTCTTCTTCATGTATCTGGCGATTGTTTCTTCATATTTTGCATTCGTGACCATTAATTTGTGATTCCATGTCCGATTGCCATTTGCATGTCGCTCTGGGTTTCAATTTGGGATTTTAGGGTTCGTGATCTTTCTGTGTAATTTGTGAGAGCGATTTGGTACAGGTTATTAAATCATGGGTTTGAACGGATTAGAGCGTTTGAACGAGAGAGAAGAAGGGAGAGCGTTTGAACGAGAGAGTTGAAATGAAAGGGTGGGTACGGGCGAGAGGGAGAGACAGTTTGATTTGTTCATTTTTGGTTGTGTCTAAATGTCGTATGCGTTTTTTAAACCAGTTAATCTTTTTTAAAATCAATTAATCTATTTTCTAGATAAGCTTTAATCGGTTTAAAATAAAACATTAATTATGTTTTCATACAATCGATTAATCCTTTTTAAAATAAAACACCAATTCTGTTTTTTTATAATCATAATCCTTTTTAATAAAACATAATTTGTTTTTCTTTAAAGCCTGATCCTTTTGTTGTTTTGTTAAATTAAAAGTTAACTTATTGAAATAAGCATAATTTTAATTCGCTGAAAATGAATAATGAAGTATAATTTATATTTTGCTGTGAAAATATAATATGACTTGTTTTTGTTATAATAACTTAATAATAATGTTTTCTTAATTCTCTTTTTTAAATAACTTTTAATAACAACTTAGTTTTTTTATAAATATATCACCAAAATAATTTTCATAATAAGTTGTCAAGTGCAAATTCCTTTTGTTAATAAATTTTTTTTATAAGGTCATTTAGAATTAATCCTCTTATCAATTAAAAAATAATAATAAATAATAATCCTTTGATTTATATCATGTTCTCTCCTTAATTAAAATAAACTCTTAACCTCTTATATCGTGTTCGTCTCTCATTGCATGTTTAAACTTTCTTGATTTCGCAAATACATATATGATGCATGATTTGAGTGTCTTGTTTGAATATTATTTGTTTGCCATATATGTTGAATTTTAAACCATGATCTTATGCTCATTATTTTATAATATGATTGCATGAATTATTATATCTTAATTTGCCATTTAAATTATTTATATTGGTCATATCCCCCTTTTTAATCCAAAGGAAGATCACCCCACATTGACTCAATGTCATAGGACTAACCTTTAGAACCTTGGCCTTAGGATCCGGAGTTTTCGTACTCCATGTCTCGTTGTAGACACTTAAAAACCTTAGCTTTAGGATCGGAGTTTTCATACTCCGAGTAAATGTCCTACATGAACATTTACAAACCTACCCCTCTTGGACCATCCTACAACTTTAGAGTCATCGTACTCTATGTAAGGTTTTGCTCGAAATCTTACTTCCCTCTTGGAACCTTGACCCCGTCAAGAAGTTCCTCTTCTTAGAACTACGCATACTCTGATTCTACACCCGAGGATACGTAGGCGTAAGGTGCGATGCCTTATCGAGTATACTTAGATACTAACCCCTAGGGTTCTCAACCTTTAGCATAGTACCCTTAGCAAGCGAAATAATTTAATAATAATAACATAATAAAACGAGAGGTTCCCGTAGAGTACTACGGACGTTTAGGATGCTAATACCTTCCCTAGGCGTAACCAACCCCCGAACCTTAGATCTCCCCCTTTAGGTTTTTGACCTTGAACCTTTCCTTTGGAGCATCTTTTTCTCTTAACAGTTTCTGTATTTTCTTACACTCCACATTGAGAATGCGGTACTTGTTCCTCCAATACCTCTTCTCTTGCTGAACTTTGCTGAGAGTAACTTGAAGTTTTTCCGTCTCAGACATAAAATAAAGGGCAGAGTCCCTTAATGAAAGAACTTCCTGAAGAGGGTAAGGCATCCTCAGCTTGAGAGCTCTAGTTTGTACCCAGTGGAGATAGGGCTCCACCGATACGTAGTCCGGTTTTCCTAGAGACTCTCTTCCTTTCTTATGAACGTGTTTCCAGGAATGCACTATTTCTGTCTTTAGTGCCTTGTCATTTTCTCCTTCCTTGAAGAAAAGACCTTCCAGATGAGCATTAGGCGGGACATGCCTCATCGGGTATCCAAATTGACGACGAACGAGAATTGGATAATAGTTAATTCCTCCCTTAGTTCCTATAAGGGGTACATTTGGGAAATTTCCACAACGGTCAATGATCCTGATCCCGTCATAGATTCGATTGTACCAATTAATGTCAGAGTTGGTAAGAGACATGATTCTCTGCGACCAACGTAAAGTATTATTTTGATCCCAAAATGCAGCAGACTTGGGCAATTGAGAAGTGAACCATTTGTACAGCAAGGGTACACGACACGTGATCATTCCTCCGCTGTACAAATTCCTTAAGTGTACCGAATGATAAGCATCTACGAGCAAAGTCGGCACAGGGTTTCCAATCAGAAAAATCTTAATGGCGTTGATATTATCGATGTTGGGAAACAAAAATAACCCGTAGGTGAGCAAAATAATGATGCTCTCGAAAGCGGCCATGTTCCCTATACTAGCAAAGTATAGAGCTTTCTTTGGCAAGAATTGGGCTGGCAAACCCTGGATTCCACCCTTAGTGGTCATGTGAGTCCTGACCTCTGACTCGTCCAGATAAATTGCTTTTGCAATGGTTTGATCCTTTGGAATTTCTTCCAGTCCAGAAAATGGAGCTTGATCAGTGATATGTAAATCAGTTAGGTGAGAGTACTCCTCCAGCGTTGGTGCAAGTTGATAATCCGAGAATGTGAAACAGTGATAGACCGGATCGTAGAACTGGATTAGTGTGGACAGGATTCCTTCAATTACGTGGACCATTGACAAGGACAGCAACCCTCCATACTTGGCTCTGAAAGCCTCGTGGTTGGTCGCCAGACCTCTCAAATCCTCTAGTTTTGGAACCTTGAAGGTGTACTTATGAGTTTTCCTTCTACCGAAATCCATTAGCGCAATCTCCTTTCTCTGACATTTGCAATCATTGTCTCAGTTTAATTTGAAAAAGAGAGACTAGAAGAGAAGATTTTTTTGGTTTTAATGTTTTTTAAATGAATGTATGAATGCAGCACACAAAAACATAGAAAAAACATGGGGTCAAAGGGTCGGTGTCATGAAGTCAAGGCTCTACCCCCCCCAAAGGTTTATACTGGTGATTTTTTGTACCTGTTCGCAAAATCATTAACCCCTCTGGGATAACAACATCAAGCGGATCGCCAGTGAGCTGATGTATCCTAGAGCGATCTCAGATGAGGGTAGTATCGCGTGACAACTATTTTTGATAGCTTCTGCACTACAAAATGGCTTAAGTCTACTAAAAACCTCAGCTCCTCAGATAACCCAGTCGACCACACTACTTTTAACAACTGAAGTCGTATAGGCAATGTATCTGCAAAGGGAGTCTCCACTGAGTTTGATGGTCGATCGGGGGCTCTTAACTGGGATTCACTCCCCGCAAGATTACCCGCATTGCCATCACCTATCTTAGGTGTATACTCAATCTTTCCACATGCGGCGTTACACGCATTCCCATTAGCAGAAAAATAAACACAGATATCAATTAGGAAAAGCAGTATATATATTTGTCTTAATCATCCTAGACCTCTAGTCTTATGATCCTATATAGACAATGACTCTCGAACAGAGTTTCCATTTCTGTGACATTTTGTGAACTTAAGGTTTTCCACCTAAGATTGTAAGAAAGAGAAGACGGACCCACGGTGGGCGCCATTTTTTTCTGTAGCGCGATTTTTGTGGTCTTGAAGCACTATCGCTCGAGTACTACAGTTCAATTCATTTTTTATCCTATTGAGCTGATTAAGGAAGGGAAATAGATGTCTCCAATTAACCCTGCTTGCATACTAAGTTTGAACAGCGGTCTGTTAGGTTACAGATGCTATGTGGATGTGGGGCCCAATATTTGGTTGTTTTACCTGAGGACACGGTGTTTGAATTATTTGTGAGGTTTTTGATACTGTGTTTAGATTTGATGCTTTTGGGTGGTTTTGGTGTAGATACTGGGTTTTGGGTTTTTGATTAGTATGCTCGCTAAGATTTTTTCAATCTTATGCCTACGTATTCCCGTTTGATGAAACAGGGAAATCAGAGCGATTGTAGTTCCTCCTATTCTATGGGAGGAAAAAAGGTTGTTTTGGTGTCTTGTTCAAAGCCCAAGACATGAAGCTAAAGGTGATTTGTATCTTGTTCAAAGCCCAAGATGTGAAGCTGAAGGGTTTTAACTTTAGAGAGAATTTGTTATCTCTAAAGAGGGATATTTGGTTTGTTTATCACAACTGTTGGGTGACTGATTATAAAGGAGAATTACTTTAACTGGGATATGTGAATCCAACAATGACATAATTTCCTTTATAGGGGACTTTTAACCTGAAGGAGAAGACTTTAACTCAGTTTAGAGCAATGCCATCTTTCCTTAGGAATTTCTCATGCTAAAAGAGGGACATTGGGGTGGATGTAAATAATCCAGAGGCTTGCCGCTTACAGCAATTAGATGAAGGAAAAGGAATTGTTGATGTTTGTATGTTGTGCGCAAGGCATGACTTTGATGCTGAAAGGTTGATTGACTCAACCGGGGTTTTCTTTATACAAAGCCTAAGAGGAGGCTAGTGATCTAACAAGAGGATGCTTTTTATTTGTTGTCTCGTACGAATCCCGAGATAGAGGCTGAAAGGGAAGTGACTCAACAAGAGAGTCTGTTTGACAAGTGATTGACTCAACAAGAGAGTCTTTTATACTCAACAAGAGAGTGCGAGAGAATCATTGTACAAAGCCCAAGAAGAGGCTAGTTGTTGGCGACTGTTTCAGTTTGGTGACAGGTCCATCGTGTTGGATAAAAGAGAAAATCAGTTTTTATGAGAGGAAAAGATTACAGGTATGGTTGTGCCTTGGCACTGATCAGAGGATCAGGGTTATTTCTTGTTCTTTAAGGAAATGGGAAATCCAAAGGGTATTGAGACTGTCTAAGTCTACCGGTGTTCTGAGAAATCGATTCTCAGATAGTGAATAATCCTTATATGATGCCCAAGAGAAGGCTGGTATGTTAAGGGATGAGGTCAACCCATTAACTGGTCTGACACTTGACTCAGAAAGACAGCTCTAGCAAATTGATGACTAGGTTCTGTTCCTATACCTGTAGAGGTCTCTGGGTCCTTGTACTAAGCCCAAGAGAAGGCATGAGAGCTTTTAAGAAGCCGAAGGGTCCTTGTACAACGCCCAAGAGGAGTCGGGGATGCTTTTAAGAAGCCCGTGGGTCCCCAAACCCCGAGAAGTTCAAGACATGCCATTCACCGAGAATAGATTAAGCCAGGAAAGTCCAAGAATTTGGAAGAAACTCAAGAGATGCCATTCACAGAGAAAAGATCATCTCTGGGGAGTTAGAGTTTCTTTGACAATGTCTAAGGGTGACAGTCTGAGAAAGGGTTCACTGAGAATGTTGCCTTTCATGTCTCCATAATGTTTAACCCCAAGAGGAGGGAAGACTGTGTCTGGTAATCGTATGGGGATCTAGTTTTGACTGTATTTAAGAGTGACCAACAGGGCTTTACCTAGTGTTAGACGTAGTTGTCGGGGAAAACTCTAAATAACTATACTAGTATTACACAGTTGTTTTTGACAGGTATATAAAAGTTTGTGAAAGAAGACTTACAGTGAGCAGCCCCACAATACAGTTATATATATATATATATATATATGAAAGCGGATAAAGAAAGCGGGTAAACACTTACTCGGTTGTAGAGCTTCCATGCTGTTTTATTAGTTGTTCAATAAAGAAAGCTTTGATAACAAAATTATATTCTACATCAAAGGAGAAAGTGCTTTGAAAATATTGTTGGGGCTTACAGCTCAAGGAGAGACCCAAGGTTTTATCAGTGATTGCACTGTTGTTTTGAAATTGTATAAGGACATATACAAGTGACTGAGGCCCAAAAAGGTTTTATATACAAAGGGATGCGTCTTACACTCTCTCAAGAGGCCCAAAGGGTTTAAAGAAAAGGAATGGGGCTTATAACATGAGGGTAGGCCCAAAGGGTTTTGTTTGAAAAATGACGATCGCGCCGAGATTTCTTTAACGTACTGGGTCTTATACAATACATTGAGGCCCAAAAAGGTTTTATCTACAAGGGATGGGTCTTACACTCTACTAGAGGCCCAAAGGTTTATTTTTGTACAAGTGGTGGGGCTTACAGCTCAAGGAGAGGCCCAGATGATTTTCGTTAAAAAGGGCGACGATCGCGCCGAACTTTTTGATGGTGTCGAGACTTATACAATACACTGAGGCCCAAATCATTTTGGTTTTCAAAAAGGGTTGGGTCTTACACTCTACTAGAGGCCCATGGGTGTTTGAAAATGATTGATGAGGTTTGAAATCAAAGAAATCCTAATTTTCTTTCCCTTAAAAGTAAATATTTAAAGAAAATCAATAAAAATGATAAAAATACCAAATGAGTTGGAATAAACCACTTGTGATTTTTGTTTAAGGTTTGAAAAATGAGGTTTTAAACACAAGATGAATTAAAACTCATTTGGTTTTGATTTTCAAGATGAATATTAATTTTAAAAATGTTTAAAAACAATTAAAATGAATTTATTCATAAAAATACAAATTATATTAAATAAATAATATAAACTTGATTTTTTTGTGGAATAAAATATTTCAACATTTTTGTGATTTTTTGCAAAAAGAACCAATAAAAAATAATTAAAATTGAAGAAGTTATTAATTTTTCAAATCACTAAAAATAATAAGAAAAACAATAAAAAGTGGAAAAAATCGCAAAAAGAGGATCTGGGGCGAGGGGGATTCGAACCCCAGACCTCTTGTGTATAGGGCGCGCGCCTTACCACTGGGGTGGTGATACATCCGTTGATTGAAACACAACCACAAATATACAAGGCTTGCCTTGTTTTTGGCCTGGCCCAAGGCAAGGCAAGGCAAGGCAAGATTTTGGTTAGAAACGTGAAGGCCATAACTTTCTCATTTCTCCATGGATTGGGACAAAATTTAGGTCTATCCTGCCTAGAATTTCACAAGGAATCCAATGGTGGTGGTGTTTTTTTTAGATCATGCTCCTATTAAAAAATCCGATAGTGGTTTTGAAATAGGCCATGATTTGCATTTTCTGTGCTATCTCTTGGTACAGGTTATGATAAATTGGTGCAAACACAACACATATAACATGTATAAGATGTGCATGTTCAGTGGACCTCAAAGCAATGCATGTTTCAACGAGTTCAAGTTGAGATGCTTACCTCTTTTTAGAGCTTTTGTGCAATCTTCCAAGTGCTTTGTTCCAGAAATGATTTAATGATTTGGACACCCTCAAATGATCTCTTATAAGCTTTTAGGATGGTTGGAATCAGCTGGAAACCTCAGGAATGGAAATTGGCCCTTTCTTGCAAAAGGGGCAAAAGTGGCCAAAATAGCAACTCTCTCAAATGGTGTTCCAGATGTGTGAAACCATTTGGGACAGTTTAAGGATGATATTTGGAGTGTGTTTGGGGTTTTATCTGGTTTGGAAAGTGACTGAATCAAGACATGGCTTGAAAAATGCACAAAAGTCCAATTTTGAGGTTCTGAGAGGTGACTTTGAGATTTTGGTGTTACAGGTCACTTGTGAGTGTTTGGATCACCTCTATATGATATTTATGAGGTGTGTGTGTGTGATTGGTTTGATTGGAATTGCTCTCAAACTCAAAAACTCAGAGTTACCTTGCTAAAGAAGGTATTTTTGCCTAGAGAAAGAGATTTTGAGGAAAGCATCAGTTTGAGGCTTTGGTGTACTCAAACTGATCACAAATGAGCTCTATTTATAGTAGAGCAAGTTTGTTTTTAGAGCAATAGTGACTGGCAACTACAACAGAGGGTTGTCCAATGTTGATCAATAGGAATCCAAGTCTCCTCTAGCCATTGACTAGAGGTTAGGGCACAGGCTGCTGGTTCCCTTGGTCTTGGATATGTCTTGACTGAATTTAGTTGGAAATGGCTCAGTCCATGCCACCTTGGTGCATCCATTAAATGCTCTAAACTAAAATTGGAGTCTTGTCCCTCTTTTAGGGATTTCTAGGTTTGGCATGCTACTTTTGGTTCCAAAGACTTGGGAGGCTTATGGATTAGTGTTTATCCCTCCTTGGTCTCCCCTTGAGGTGCTCAGATGGATAGACTTGCTTTCCCTTTGCAAATTTTGAGCAAATCGAGCAAAACTCCGAAATCTTCCTTGCCATGACAGTTTGCAGCAAGGCATATTGGCATGGTCATATGTCATGGCCCAAGTGGAATTTGATGGGGTTCTTGGCCATTTTGGAAAGCCCTCACATGATACAACAATTGTTTGATCATAATTGGTTTTGATACTTTTTGGATCCAAGTGAAAAATGCCCCTACATTTTGAAAAAAGTAAGACAGATTCTGACTTAGTGAAAATTTCACTAAGTGTTGGAAAAAAGTGACATTTTCACTTTTTTTGATTTTGATCATTCCATAACTTAAAATCCATGAGGAATTGGAATGAGTTGTGTTTGAAGCTTTTGTAGAGGGCCATGAGGGCTACAAATCCAGCTTTGAATGGGGAAAAATGGCCTTGTGGTTTAGGAGATATGATCCTCCAAAGTTGGTACCCTAGCCACTTTGTTTCATAACTTAGAAAAATTTCTAAGTTTTTATGGTTACCCCTTTTACAAGTTATCCCACTTTTCTTGATTTTTCTTGATGAATGATGATTCCAATCACACATTAACATCATTTTAGGGTCAAAGAACCATATTTGTGAAAAATCTCAAAAAGTCAAAGTTGACTTTTGTGCACAGTTGACATTTTGTCAGATGAATTCCAAACTATGCGATCCTTTATGAAATAAAGTCCTTGACCTAAATCAAACTTGATGGATTGATTTCATAGGTGTTATGGGGTGTATTGAATCATGTCCTAGGGTTTGGGAGCTTGCCTGGGTCAAAAGTCAAAGGCATTGTTGACTTTTCCCGCGAAACCCTAACTGTGGTTCTGATGAAATTGAAACTTGTTGCTCAAGCTTCTTGGATTAATCCATTGTTGCAAATGGATCAATGTAGTGTGTTAGGGACCCTCAAATCATCTCTTGGGGTCTTGGCTCATGTTTTGTCCCAAAAGTCAACTTAGGGGTGAATTAGGTCAAAAAACCCAAACTCCTGATTTTTTATGAATGCATCCCCTGAGGTTAAATTGACTTGATGATTGGGTTTATGAGGTCCCTTAGAGTATTTTAGGTTATGCTTTGAAGCATTGGCCCATGCCCATAGGAAATTTCCATCTCGAGGCCCTGGTCGACCAAAACCCTAATTTGGTGACACTGTTGATTCTGAGGCTTGATCCACTAGGACTGTTGCAGCCTTGTGCTTAATCCTTGACGTGGGAGTCCTCTTGATCCATTGGGGATGTTTGAGAGGCTAGACAAGTTAAAGATCATGCCATTCCTTGATTTATCCTTTGTCTAAGAGCTTTGAGAGGGCTTGAAACCCTAAGTTTGATTGTAGTGGATGCTCACCCATCTTTGGGGAGACTAATGAGGTATGATGGTCCATCCATATTGTGGTGATGATTTACACAATGATGGGAAATCTTAGTGGTCAAAATTTGGGGTATGACAGGTACGAGTAACTAGTTCTAGGTGGGAATCGGTGAAGCGTTACTTATGATGATTGTAACGATTTCTGGTGTGCTCTGATCCTATGGTGGAGATCGGGAGCGAGTGAACCTGAGAGTTCACATTTGGTACCACATGCATTGAGTCATGGAATTGAGTCTCATTGTATTGCATATATGTTAGATTATAGATTTGGATTGTATGAAGTGTGAGTAGCGGAATGAGTGATTATGCATATTGTCGATTGTGTACTTACATATTATTATGCAATTTCATTATATGATTTTGAATTCTCACCCCTTCTGTTTGAATGTTGCCTTTACATGGGCATCGTGCAGATAATCCGCAGTAGAGGCGTGGATGTGAGTGGAAGGGATTACCTTTCTTATTGCTTTTATTGAGTCGGCATCTGCTCTAATATGTAACACAGGGGTGAAACGCTTATTTCTTTATTTCATATTTAATGGAGATTATTTTGTGACTCTCCGATGTTTGAGGATTCTTTATATTTACACTATGTTTTGAAAAGTTAAAATAATCGGTTGTTGATGTTTTTCCGCTGCTAATAAAAGTTGAAGTTCAGACTTGTTTATTCTTATTATTATTTTAAAATTCCATATGTGTTACATATCCAATTGCATAAGCTGGTGGATATTGAAAGTAGCATCATAATTGTTTATTGATTTAATTTACTCTAATTTTAATTGTAAATTGCGCGGAGAAAATTAGGGTGTTACAATTATAATATTTAAATTTTGTAGTTATTAACTTTCTACAATATTTTTTTATTTCATGCTATTTATTGTTTTCTTGTGAGTTTGTTCTCACATTAAGAGTCGCTACGTAATCTTATGATTATGAGGAATGCGACAAAGCTTACGGATCCGACCTACATTTTATGTGTATTGTCTTGTAACTTTAAGTCCTCTTTTCCATTTAATTTATTAAATTGTCTAGTAATTTTGATTGAGTTGGTTGAAACAACAAATCGTAAAAGTAAATTTTGTTTTGTATATTTGATTCAGTTGAAATTACAAAAGATGTAGTATGAAATTATTCATGCGAGCTGTTATAGTCGGGCAAAAGGAAGACATAGTTTGGTCAGATAATTACACACATGCGATGGTGAATATGTGGTAATTATTAAGTTTTTTTCTCTATGTGATTAATGATTGGTGTCAAAGACACACATTATCAGACATGAATTACTACCAATGTTTGATCATTACGTACAGAGTACCGCTTGCAGTTAATTCTTGATAGTCAAAGATTGTGGATTAATGGCGTGTTTGGTATCTTGTTTTTGTCTAATAATTTACAATTAAATATCTGCATTTCTTTATAATAACTTATTGATGTGCCTAATAAAGTCGTGTGAACGTAAACTCATAAAAGTATTCAGTGGATTACATTCACACCTATAATGGTGAACATGTGATGATTATAAGGGTTTATTGTTTATCAAATTTAGTTGTTGTGAGATTTGGGTCGAACTCATGTTGTGTCGAAGGAGAAGCTTTCATGTATTTTGACAGGAGGCAAGCATGCAGTCGAAGCTTGTTCACATGCTGATGCCTTATTGTTACATATTGTAGTTGAAGTCTGTTCTAGTATGTATTGTCGAAATATTATTCTGTCGAATTGGGCCTTGTGTTAAGGATCCAATTGTTTAGGTTTCTTGGGTTGTAAGTTACCTAGTTAGTCTATAAATAGGCTAGTACACTTAGTTTGTTGAGTGTGGCAAATTGTAATATTCACTTGTAATTATTTGTGACTTTAATGAGAAAGTGAATAGTAAACAGAATTTATATTTGCCCAATCCTTGTTGTTACTTCTTCTTCTTCTTCTTGTGTTTTCTTTCTTGGTTTTCCGTTAACCCTTGTTTGGTTCTTGATCATCAAGAAACCGTTTTATACTTTGCTTAAAGATATCGTTTTTCATAACAAATTGGTGCGGTGAGCGTGGAGAAGGTGTCTTCAACAAAGTATGAGATCGAGAAGTTCACCGGAGTGAACAACTTCGGTCTGTGGCGCTTGAAGATGAAAGCCCTATTGGTTCAGCAGGGTTGTTTAGAAGCGTTGAAGGGAATGACAGCCATGGATGCTGCTTTGACGGAAAGAGAAAAGACGGTAATGATTGAGAAAACCCACAGCGCGATTTTGTTGAGCCTCGGTGATAAGGTTCTACGACAGGTATCAAAGGAGACGACGACATCGGGATTATGGGTGAAGCTTGAAAGCTTGTACATGACCAAATCGTTGGTAAATTGTTTGTACCTGAAGCAAGCCTTGTATTCATTCAAGATGAGTGAAGACAAAGCTTTGACTGAGCAGTTGGATTCGTTCAACAAGCTGATTCTTGATCTTGAAAACATTGATGTGAAGGTCGATGATAAAGATCAAGCACTGTTGATGTTGTGTGCTTTGCCCAGATCACATGCTCACTTCAGAGAAACACTCTTGTATGGAAGAGAGTCCATGACCTTTAAAGAAGTTCAAGCAGCCTTATATTCGAAGGATTTGAACGAAAGAAAGGAGAAGAAACCTTCATCAGTTGGCGAAGGGTTGTCCGTGAAAGGAAGATCGTTAAAGAAAGATGGTAGATTTGACAAGAAGAAAGGAAAGGCTCAGCAGAAGTCTTATGGTGGTGATATGTCTAGTATCAAATGTTATCATTGTAAGAAGGAGGGTCACACAAGAAAGGTGTGCCTGAGCGCCTGAATAATCATGGAGGTAAGGACAATGGGAATGTAGCTATAGTGCAAGATGGTTATGAATCATCTGATGTCCTTGTGGTGTCGAGCAACAACTCTTGCGAAGAGTGGATTATGGATTCTGGATGTACTTGGCATATGACTCCAAACAAGAATGTGTTTGAAGAATTGTGTGACCAAGATGGTGGATCAGTGCTACTGGGGAACAATAAAGCTTGCAATATTGCAGGTATTGGATCTGTTAGATTCAAGCTCCATGATGAGTCAATAAAGCTATTGACTGGGGTTAGGTATGTACCTGATCTTAAGAGGAATTTAATTTCTCTTGGTGAATTTGACAGAAAGGGATATGTTTTCAAAGGAGAGCAAGGTATCCTGAAATTTATGAAAGGGTCGAAGGAAGTCTTGAGAGGCATGAAAAACCAAGGCTTGTATACCCTTGAGGCTGAGGTTGTAAGTGGTTCGACAAATGTTGTATCCGCGAAACCTATGTCGGAGACAAAATTATGGCACATGAGATTGGGCCATATCAGCGAAAGAGGCCTGGTCGAATTGGGGAAGCAGAACCTGCTAAGAGGTGAGAAAGTCGAAAAGCTGGAGTTTTGTGAATCTTGTGTATTTGGTAAATCCTATAGGATGAAGTTTAACAAAGGCAAGCAAAGAACACATGGATCCCTTGATTACATTCATGCTGATCTTTGGCGGCCTGCAAGGAATCCTTCACACTCAGGTGCAAGGTATTTTCTATCCATCGTTGATGACTATTCCAGAAAGCTATGGGTATTCATTCAAAAGACGAAGGATGAAAATTTTGAGAATTTCAAAAGTTGGAAGGTTCTGGTCGAAACTCAAACTGGCATAAAGGTTAAGAGGTTAAGAACCGACAATGGCCTTGAATTCTGCAACGAAGCATTCGACAGTTACTGTGTTGAGTCTGGGATTGCAAGGCATAAGACTGTAGCAGGTACTCCTCAACAAAATGGCTTAGCTGAGAGATTCAATCGAACAATCCTTGAAATGGTTAGATGCATGTTGGTTAGTGCTGGATTGAAGAAGGTGTTTTGGGCATAGGCTATTTCAACAGCAGCTTATCTGATAAATAGATGTCCCTCGACTGTGCTGGGAATGAAGACACCTGAAGAAGTTTGGTCGGGTCATCCACCAGATCTCGACAAACGGAGAGTATTTGGCTGTTTAGCCTATGCTCACATTAGGCAAGACAAGGTCGAACCTAGAGCTCTGAGATGCATGTTCCTTGGATATCCTGAGGGAGTCAAGGGTTATAGGTTGTGGTGCCTAGAACCAGGTCACAGAAGATGTATCACAAGTCGTGATGTAGTTTTCAATGAAGTCGAAATGGCATTCAAGAAAACTAGTGATGTTAGTCGAAGTGCAGAAATCTCTGAAGAGGAGCTGGAACAGGTAGAGATGCCTGTTGAGGTGGAGCGTAGTGATGCTGAAGTGCATAGCCCAGATGAAGTCGAAGAAGAAGAGCAAGATGCTGAAGAGGTTGAGGAAACTGTCGATAACTTCCTACTGGCAGGAGATAGGTCGAGAAGAGTCATCACCACCTCAGAGACTTGGTTATGCAGATCTTATAGCGTTTGCTTTAATCTCTGCAAGTGAGGTACTTGAAGAAGAACCTAGAGATTACAAGGAAGCTATAAGGAGTCGAAACAAGACTGAATGGCGAAAAGCCATGAATGACGAGATGAAATCTCTTCATGATAATAACACTTGGGAGCTGATTGAGAAACCTGCAGGAGCCAGGTTAGTCAGTTGTAAGTGGATTTTCAAGGTCAAGGAAGGAATCGAAGGAGTGATGTCGAAGCGCTTTAAGGCGAGGCTGGTTGCTAGGGGGTTCACTCAGAAAGAAGGAGTCGACTTCAATGATGTGTTCTCACCTGTTGTAAAGCATAGATCCATTCGAATGTTGTTGGCCATGGCGGCAAAGTTCGACTTGGAACTTGAGCAAATGGATGTGAAGACAACATTTCTGTATGGTGATCTAGATGAAACGATCCTGATGCGTCAACCTAAAGGGTATGCAGAAAAGGGTAAAGAAGATTATGTGAGCAAGCTGAATAGGTCTTTGTATGGCCTGAAACAATCTCCTCGATAGTGGAACAGGAGATTCGACAAGTTAATGGCACACATTGGTTTTACTAGAAGTCAGTTCGATCACTGTGTTTACTTCAGATTGCGACCTGGAAACTCACTTGTTATATTGCTGTTGTATGTGGATATTTTCCTCATAGCTAGCAACAGTGTTGAGGATGTAACGAAGGTGAAGGCTGAACTCAGTAAGGAGTTCGAAATGAAGGATCTGGGAGCTGCAGCCAGGATTTTTGGGATTGACATCCGGAGAGATAGAAAGCAGTCGAAGTTTTCCTTATCTCAAGAGACATACCTACGGAAGCTTCTCAACAAGTTTGGTATGTCGAATTCGAAGCCTGTTGTGACACCTACAAATCCTCAGTTTAAGCTTAGTACTACTCAAAGTCTGAGTACTGAAGCTGAAAGAATCTATATGAATAGCATTCCATATGCTATTGTAGTGGGTTCTTTGATGTATGCTATGGTTTGTACGAGGCCAGACATAACATATGGAGTGAGCCTTGTGAGCAGGTATATGGCCAATCCTAGAAAGGCACACTGGCAAGCTGTAAAGTGGATTCTCAGGTACATAAATGGGTCTCTGAAAAGAGTCTTGATTTATGGTGGAGCATGTGATGGTGATAGCATAATCGAAATCGAAGGATTTCTTGACTCTGATTATGCAGGTTGTATAGATTCCAAAAAGTCTATTTCTGGATATGTTTTCACAATGTTTGGCATAATAATCAGTTGGAAAGCGACGCTTCAGAAGGTTGTTGCCTTATCAACCACTGAAGCTAAATATATTGCCCTCACTGAAGCTGCGAAGGAAGCATTGTGGCTTGAAGGTTTTGCAAAGGAGATGAAACTTCAAGGTCGAAGTATCACTGTTAAATGTGATAGTCAAAGTGCAATACACCTGTCGAAGAATTCAGCCTATCATGAGCAAACTAAGCACATCGATGTGAGGCTGCACTTCGTCAGAGAGATAATCGAGCATGGTGAAGTCCAGGTGCTGATGGTTTTGACTAAAGACAATGCTACTGATATAATTACCTAGACGTTGCCAAGTTGCAAGTTCTTCCACTGTATGCAGTTGATAAAGCTGCATGATGAAAGCTAGTTGATTCTCTTGTTGTTGAGTTAGATCCAAGGTGGAGATTTGTGAGATTTGGGTCGAACTCATGTTGTGTCGAAGGAGAAGCTTTCATGTATTTCTACAGGAGGCAAGCATGCAGTCGAAGCTTGTTCACATGCTGATGCCTTATTGTTACATACTTTCGTCGAAGTCTGTTCTAGTATGTATTGTCGAAATATTATTCTGTTGAATTGGGCCTTGTGTTAAGGATCCAATTATTTAGGTTTCTTGGGCTGCAAGTTACCTAGTTAGTCTATAAATAGGCTAGTACACTCAGTTTGTTGAGTGTGGCAAATTGTGATATTCACTTGTAATCATTTGTGACTTTAATGAGAAAGTGAATAGTAAACAGAATTTATATTTGCCCAATCCTTGTTGTTCCTTCTTCTTCTTCTTGTGTTTTCTTTCTTGGTTTTCTGTTAACCCTTGTTTGGTTCTTGATCATCAAGAAACTGTTTTATACTTTGCTTAAAGATATCGTTTTTCACAACAGTTGTCAATGTTTGATCATTGTATCAAAATACCACTAAGAATTGATGTTGTTGTATAAAAATTTGAAATGAATGTTGCACTTGCTATTTTGGTGAGTACATTTTTTTGTTCTCTATAAACTAATATAGTTTATGTATCTGCAAAATAAGTTAGATTTTGATTCTCAAAAGTTTTAACTTTTAGGAATAAAATATGAACATTATGTTCTTGGATCTAGACGTTACATGAAGAAACTCAAATTCTGTCTCAATTTAGTATATTTAAAGTGATACTCAAGTTTAAAAAGTGAGTATACTCCAAATTACACAGGTATATGATCTTAAAGTTTTGCAATTCAGAGACATTAGAGATGTTATCTAAGATGACATAAATTTTGTCATATTATCTCTGCTTAAATTCTAGTGCTTCTAAAATAATAAAGGAAAAGAAAAACTCTCATTGGAATGGTGACTTTTTATTAAGATTATTAAACAAAGAAAATATCAAAAGCACACTTTGAAACTACTTAATCTTGCTATAGTGTTATTGTTTCATCAATTAGGTGACTTTGTCAAAAATTTAGCATATGGTATTCTCTTTAAACAATTAAGTTAATAACTATTAAAGTTAGAAATTATTCTTTAATATAATAATTTTATAAAGTGTGCAATAAAGAAAAGATTGATGCAAGAGCAAGCAAATAGTGCTCATTCGGTAAATAACTCAAACGATAAGGGCAAATAAAAAATAATAAGAATATATAATCTGAAATGACAAATGTTCAATGGTATTGAAAGATACGTCAATTTAAAGGGGACGAATTCAGTGAAGATTGATATTTTTTATTTATTTTTAACTATTTTAGATTGTCTTTATAAGTTGAAATTTGTATTTAAAAGACAATTTGGTGAATGAATAAAGTTTTCTTTTAATATGATAATTTCTTTTTTTTAAGTATGGGTTCAAATTTTCTTTTAAATTCAAATATTATTATAGTTAATTCAGTCATGACTTGTGACAATCTAGAATTGTTGAAAAGTCTGAGAAATATAAACTTTAGTCCCAACTTAAAGAATATTTTGAGACAAATATTGTAATGTGTCTTAAGAATATTGAGTTTGGGGGAGAAATGTGGTCAAAGAACAAAATTGAGTAGAAAAGAATTAGTTCTAACTCAATTTATATAGTTGTTATTTATATAGCAAATTTGGACCCTCATACAAATATTATTGTTCTTTCTCTCAACTAAATTAAAAAATTAATTCTTGGAGATAAAACTCAACATTCTCAAGACCTAGAGCATCAAGTGTCATAAAGAATTGATTGAAAAGAGAATTATATTCGGTATGATTGAAAGACTCTATTATGATAGTTGTGACACTTGTTACTTGTTATAATTTTGGAGCGTCATAAGATGGATATCAAGTTAGTGTTTCTTAATGGAGACATTAAGAAACACAATATGGTGCAACAGTAGAAAATTTTGTGTCTATAGATACAAAGTTTATGGTTTGCGAACAGATAAAATTCATTTATGGGTAAAATCTATTTTCTGCACTTGCAATCCATCCCAGAGATCTATAGTAGCAACCCATGATCAAATGGATGGTGGTGAATATTTTCTCTCTTTGGGGCGGCTACATATAAGTTAATCTTAAGGTAAAATGTGATTATTAAACACCTCAGTTTTAATATAAAACAGAGATTTTTTATCTTCTGCTTTTAACTATCACCTCGGTGATGACGAAATTCGAGGTGAATAATTATTTTTTTTTAATTACAATTTTTAATATTAAAATAAATTGTTTACATCAAATCTTCGCTGATATCTAGATTTATTTGCATTCCCTTCTTTGTTCAAATGATAAACTCCCTTCCTTGCTGGTTAAGCTCCATTCTTTGTGTAACTTGAAGCAAGAATGAATAATTATGAAATTGTGGTTTCTCTAATATATTTAGTTATTTTCCATGTTTAACCAAATACTAATTATATATGTCATGTGTTCATTCAATGAATATTTTCAATTGATCATCATATCTCTTCGGACAAATATGGCAACTACATTGTGTTCCTTACACCATCCACTTGAACCTAAGATGAAACAGATTATTAACAGGTAACTTTATGTTTTTAATACTTTTAATATTATTATCATTAACTTTGTAATTAGTTTAGCGTGTAATATTTTTAAATCATTTTCAATATACATGGTTGTGAAGCGACACTTCATTATGCACAATTATAGACAAAAGCTCATACTTGGTACGCACAAGGTAAGTGGATTACCTGTGTCATATATATATATATATATATATATATATATATATATATATATATATATATATATATATATATATATATATATATATATATATATATATATATATATATATATATATATATATATATATATATAGTTAAATATGTTTGTAATCCTCCTAAATATCTCAAATTTTCATTTTTATCCCTCAAAATATTTCCTTCAAAGAATGATCCTCCAAATATATTTCACCCGCACATTTGATCCCTCCTTCAACTTAGTGACAGGATTAGCGGTGGCATTTTAAATATACATGGTTGTGAAGCGACACTTCATTATGAACAATTCTAGACAAAAGCTCATATTTGGTACGCACAAGGTAAGTGGATTACCTGTGTCATATATATATATATATATATATATATATATATATATATATATATAGTTATATATGTTTGTAATCCTCCTAAATATCTCAAATTTCCATTTTTATCCCTCAAAATATTTCCTTCAAAGAATGATCCTCCAAATATATTTCACCCGCACATTTGATCCCTCCTTCAACTTAGTGACAGGATTAACGATGGTTTTAGCGATAATTTATTACTTAGCGACTAAATTAGCGACAATTTTAGTATTAGGGATCAAAAGTGTGGATGAAAATTTTTGGAGGACCATTCTTTGAAAGAAATATTTTGAGGGACTAAAAATAAAACTTGAGACATTTAGGATGTCCACAAAATTATTTAACCTTATATATATATATATATATATATATATATATATATATATATATATATATATATATATATATATATATATCTGTGTGTGTGTGTGTGTGTGTGTGTGTGTGTGTGGTTATATATTCATGAAATGTTTAAAATTGTAAACGAGGAGACACGCAGGGGGATATGAGTGTGGGTATTATGTAATGAAACATGTGTTAAACATTGTCTTTGCCTACATTATTGATTCTTGGGATCGGATATATATTATGTCATGAAATATTTACGATAACATATTTTTAGCTTATGTTTTCTATTATATTTCAAATCATGTGATGTTCAATTTTCGTCACTTTTTTTGTAGACGTTTACGACATAACACCTTTCTCCTCTGATGACTTAAACGATATTCGTAAATGTCGAGCTTTGATTTTCAATGCACTACTTGAAAAGGGAAAGGGTACCAATGTATTACTTTGGCTTTGATGTTTGTAAATATATGATTTTGGTTTCAAATTCAGGTTTGTAATATATGTAAAAATAAATAAAAATTGAAAAAGAAACAAAGTATTTCACCATTCTTATTAATAATAACTGTTGTAATAGATAGCGCGCCAATTAATTATATACCATACAATCACTAGGTTTCGAACCTATGACCTTTATGTATATTGCACAACAATTATTTATTTTAATTGTTTTGATATATTGCATGCTACCTAGTTTACCACAACGGTCACACACCCGTGGTGAAAAACATCATACTTACAACCATACTCTACCATACAATGGTTGGTCAACCGTGATGATATCCCTTTTCCAGCCGTTGTGAAATGAGTTTTTTATAGTAGTAGTAGTCTCTAATCCTAGTCGAAGGATTATGATTTCCTTGCTTCATTTGCTGATTTATGTTGTTTACCATATTAACAAGGTTTCGACAATCGGTGAAAATCATAATTTCCTTGGCTTGCATCTGGGTCGTAGCTTACAGCGCGTAGATAACCGATGGTCTTCAGAAGTAAGCGTATTGTTGAATCCATCCCTCATCCAGGTAGCTAATGTGAGGTATGAATTATCCTCCGACCTGAAACAAATGCCTAAGTTCAATTTCCCTCTTTCTGTCAACCTAGCATCTGTAGTAATAACGAGCTTTCTACTTTTCCAAGTGATGTTATTCATTTTGATATGGTGGTTTATAGACATAGTAATCATGAAATAATGGTGCTCTTCATTCACATGGTTCATGCTGTTGTTAATCGAAATGCCTTTGCTGATATTAGTTTTAGGATGCTCACTTTTGATAGATTTCATGTGATGCATATTAAGGATCATCTTGCTTTGGGAGTTTTTATGTTGAGAACTTCATTGTTTTTCTATTCTTGATCCTTATTTATACATTTGAGATTATCCCCTTGATTCACGTAATTGTTTCCATTAAAAGTGATAGTTTTTTTCTTCTAACTTTGTGGATATCATGACTGATGAGATTATTGATTCTTTTACTTCTTTTATCAATTGTTTCTTTTGCTTTTTCAAGATCCTTAATAATGTAGATGAAAGGTTGAGTGTGATCCTTAACTCTGTTACCGCAAATATCCTTTGTTGTTGTGTTATAATGTTGAGTTCTCTTTCTAACAGGGCCAACTAGCTCATCTACAAAATGGTAGACGACTCATCATCAGCTTCTCTGAGGTAGGTGTGATTATCTTCCCTCCCACTCTTGTTATTCAGGTGATTATTCTTATGATTGTTTCTTAGCTTATGATTGTTGTTGTTATGTTGATACATGTTAGGCGCCTGCTGAATTCTTCTCTTGGAACTTTCCCTCAAGAGCCACTTCCTGCTGTGAGTAGGAAAATATATAGTGCTAAGGTTCTGCTCCTTCTTCTTTATATTATTAGTATATTATCCTTCTGATTTTTAAGAAAAGGTTGATTTGAGGTATTTTATGCGTTTGCAGTAATGAAGCCAACATCATAAAGTTCCAAGTATTTTGTATTCGTGTAGTCTAGCTTTTCCTTTTCTTTTTGAACAACCAATGTGAAAATTTAATCTTTAGGGGAGAGATGTTGGACTAGATGTTTAAGCCAATGTGTTCAACATCTTAAACCAAAATTGACAGATAATAGAAAACAAAATGGTAAATCATAAAGAAAATAAAGAACAAAAAATAATTCTTAACCAAGTTCAGTGCAAAAACACCTACATCTTGGGGGGCATCCAACCTAAGAATGGAAATCCACTCTCAATAGAATTAGTACAAAGTTTCTTAGATGAACAACCCTTGTTCAATGCCCCTCGTCTTAATTCTACCTGTGTATTTCTATTTAGAAGTCCCTTAAATATGAGAACCCTCTAACTTTCTCTTAATCACTAAACCTAGTGATCAATACAATAAACATAATATGATTGTTTGAATTACAACTCAACTATCAAACCAAACTCTATGCCTTTGGATATGAATGCAGGCGCTAGAGTGGTGCACAAACAAGAACATAAACAAAAGAATCAAAATAGAAACCCTAACACAAATATATTTAATACTTGCACACACTTCAAACGTTAGGTTTAAATCTCCTTAAATAGCAATGCAACCTCAGAGATTTTCTCCAATGGGCATTTGATTTGAGATCACATCGATATTTGAAGAAGATTCAGTTAAGATTTGTTTTTTTGAAAAGCCTCTGCCAAAATGACTTGATTTGAATTTAATATTTTAAATCTCCAATTATTTAGAAGTGGTCTTATTAAATCTGCTAAAAGATTGCAACAAATCTTGTTGTGCATATCCAAAAAATATGCTCAGAACAACAATAATGACCTGCAAACAAGGGTCATATGTTGTACACATGCTGGAACATCGTGTTCCACATGTGTCCTTTCTTCACCAAAACATCTTGTACACTCCATATTGTTTTGCATAATGCAACCAATCAAAAGGAACAACAATCTTCCCATTTGGAAAATTTTGACAAAAGAACTCTTTCAAAAACTTACAAAATGTGCAAGAGTAAATCTTCATCAATAATACAAACTGAGCAACATAAGCACCCCACAAACAGATCAATCAAAGCAAACAATAGCAACAGAAGTAACACATAAGTAAAGTGGTTGCTACACAAATTGAATCCCAATGCTCCCATAATTAGGAACACTATCAATTAGCATGCACACATTCAAACGTCTGTAGTTATCCAGGTTATTTAGGTCACCCAAAACTACCATTACTCATCAAACATCAGCAAAGAGACCAGCTCACAAACATCAGAGTTCACACACATAGAGAGATCATCGAACACTATTGAAGGCCAAATTGTAGGCCACATGATCCAGCATGTGAGTACACAAAACATTAAAACATCCATTGCAGCACATACACACCATTATACTCCCCCCTTTTTACCATAATTTGGCAAAGATATGGAAAAATGAAAACCAGAGAAATCAGATAGCACACCAAAAGGCATGAAAACAAAAACTAGAAGACCATAAAGTAAAACCATTAACACAGATGACTACCAAACTGGAGGAGCTAGAACCAAGATTTAAGTGCAGAAGACATAGTTATTATGGAACCATATAAAAATGTATTATAGATATTATTTACGATTTTATTTATGATTTAGAACAATAATACATAATTGGAAGATTATGATAAGTCATACAAAAATTTTAAAAATTCTAGTGAATTTCTTAATAACATTTTTTTAGCATAAAGAATAACTAAACATTAAAAAGTTTATAAAAGAACTCTAACTCATGATCTCATCTAAAAGCTTCACATGATTCAATGTATTCATCTTCATCATTAAATAATAACCGTCTACCTTTCTTTACTCTCCATCCCTTACAAGTGTCCTTGGAGTCACGTAGAGGAGTTTGATTGCGCGCCAATACTCCATTATTTTTTCATAAAGAACTTGTTAAATATTGAACTTTCTTTCTTGAACTCATTATACATTTTGACATTCTCAAAGAATGCATATGCTTACGTCCTTGTTTTCTTGATTCATAGTCTTCAGAACACAACAAGATCACACCGTACATGTAAATCACTTCCTTATGACCCTTTTGAGCTGTCATTTTCAGCATTTCAAAACCACCAACATTTCCATTCGAATAACTAAAGTATTCATGCAGTCCTTCTCTAAACAAGCTTTGAGTATTTCCATATTCCGTACAACGCGTTAAAAAGAATAACGCTTTTTCATTAGGAAACCATTGGATTAAGGGAAATTGATCCAAAGAAAGTTTTTCTAACACACAGTTTTCTTCTGAAACCTAAAAAAATCTTGACAACATACTTTCATACTGTGAAGATCATTAAAAAATTGGCAGGTTACATTTGCAATCATGTCAAGCAACAAATCTCTTGAAAGTGATTGTATGGGAGATGAAGAATGTGGTATATGTTGTTTCTTGTTGGTTTTTTTCTTGAATATAACACATGGTGCCATTTGAGTTTTCAAGAATGTTAAATAAAATTTACTAGGGAATAAAATTTATTTAAATTCCAACATATTGAAATGAGTTATACATGCACTACTACAAAACGTGTAAACAACAACGCCAAGTTTACAACGGAAGAAATATACACCGTTGTAATATATTAAAATTTTCGTGCCCAGTGAGTAGCTGGATTTATAAACAGTAATTTAATGACGGTTGTCTATAAAAACCGTAGTAATAAATGATGTGTGGCAAGCTTCGATTCTCAGCAACTTCATTTTTTCCATTTTTAGAGTACATTAAGCGTGTGTCACTTAAGTCCTTTATTTAAAAAATAAAATGTAAATTATTTTACAACGGTTAGTTTAAACAACTGTTGTCATATGGTTGTGTCACTTAAGTCCATTATTTAAAAAATCAAATGTAAATGATTTTACAACGGTTAGTTTAACCAACAGTTGTTATACACTTGTGTCACTTAAGTCCATTATTTAAAAAATAAATTGAAAATGATTTTACAACGGTGAAGAAATTCAATCGTTGTTAAAGGACTTACATTTCCACTACGACTGCATTAGACAACCGAGATTTAAGGGTTTACTGATAAATTAAAAACAAAACTTAATCTGTATTTGTTTCATAAGATTTCTTAGGCGAACAAGCGATCCAGAGACAACAGCGGTGGCGTAATCTTTACTTTCTTCGTCTCCATTCATTTGGAGCTCAAATCTTCATCTTTCTCAGTACGGTACTATTCAACATCTTCATTCCTTTTATCTTGGTTTATGTTGTATATGCTTAAATATTCACCCTCTTCCTTCATTTGATTCCTCAGCTTCGAAGTACGGTGTTCTTCAACATCTTCATTCTTTTTTTCTTTGTTTATGTTGTATATGCTCAAGTAAATATGATAGTACATGTTTCATATGCTTTAGGTTATGATTGTCTGATGGGCTGTACTTTGGTATAAGTTACCAATTCGTAATACATACCATGGTAATCTGATTTCAATGGCTGTAATATGACATTTGTTGGTTATCATAGATAGAATTTTGATTTCTCTTGTGGAAGCTACAGGTATATAGAACAGGGTTCTGCAAAGTTTTGCAAGAAATCTGGTAGGTGTTAAGGGCCAAATTGTGCATACTTTTGACTATATGCTATGGTCCTTTCAATTGGTTTCCTTGATAATGTGGAAGAATATCTAGTAGTTTTAGTATATTAATGTTAATTCCCGATTTTATTGTACATATTATATATTATGATCATTTTGATACTCTTTAATAGGTATTCTTGCTTAAATTGGATGTTGAGAACAATTGGTGAAAGAAAGAAGGCCTAAAAGAGCATTTTCGAAGAGCTCGTGTCGGCAAGGCGCGCTAAACGAGCTTTTCAGCGCACCATCAGCGTGCACTTTCTGTAATTCCAGTAGCAAAGGGTTCAAGACCGCGCTAAGCGGGATTTTTAGCGCGCCTTTAGCGCGCTTTTTCATCAGATTCCAGTAGCTAAAGTCTCCAACCGCGCTAAGCGGGATGCCATCGTGCTTAGCGCGCTTTCTGGGAAATTGCCTTTATTTCTGCTGATCGCACTTAGCGCGCTCCTGATGGCGATAAGCGCGGTGCCACTTACTGCACCATACGCACTTGCTATAAATATCTTCTCTTGAAGATATTTTCTCATAACTTGTACTTTATACTTTTCAGCATATCTAAGAAAGAAAAAAAGATTTTTTAGGTAAAAAATCCTTAGGATTTCAAGGAGAAGTAAGAATCAAAACTTTGGAGCATCAATCCTCGATTCTTCGACTTTGATGTTATCAAAGCTTCTTTTCATACTTGTTGATCAAGCTACCATGTCAATGGGTAGCTAAACACCTTTTGTGTCAAGATTAGTGGTAGGTAATCCTTTCTTTTGTATGTATTGATCTTGATAGATAGTTTGTGAACCTTGTTAATGATTAATATACGGTGAAAAACTTTGTTTGCATGATTTATACTTTGTTTTGGTTCATGATTAAGAAATATGTTCTAAGACTTGACCTAGGTTTTAATCCATCAATAATCATGAGGCTAGAGATAGTTTTGAGAGTTGGTGTTCATAAATATTGACCCTTTAATGTTATCATATTGATAGTTAGAGTGAGAGATCATCTAAGGATCAATATGGTAAATCTCACAACATGTGTTAGAGATAAACATGTTGAGAGGATATGTGATTATATTCATTGTTAACAAGTTCACATACATTATCGAGTAAATTCATATGAAACAGATTATCGAACCCTAATCTTGGCATGCTTTTACCAAACGCTTTAAAACCAAATTCTTTTACCATTGTTATTAAATTTTCATGCAAACATTCCGTTACCAATCAACCAAACTCTTTGTTACCTTAAGTTTAAAACGATTCCAACTGTAGGACAGCGGTAGTATCACACAATCCCTGCAGATACGATAACAAAAACCCCCACTTAATTACTTTTCAACAAAATGGTGCCGTTGCTGGGGATTGTTGTTTGATATTGCAAGCATTGCAATAGTTGTTAAGTTTTAAGCTTTTATAACTTTTTCTTGAGCTTCTTAATTTGTTTGGTTAAGTTTTACAGACTCTGTTTATGCGAGGAAAGTTACCTGCAGATCAACTTCTTTTCGATCCTGAGATTGAGAGAATTGCACGTAAGTTGAATAGTAAAACTAGACGGGGGAGGCAACTTGCCAAAAAAAGACGAGAAAGAGGAGAAAGTTCTATTTCTACACCAACACCACAGTTTACGCCAACCATGGCAGCACCACCTCCACCACCACCTGCTTCAACACCATGCACTAACAGTCTGAGGCACACATCTCAGTTTGCATGCAATGTCCACAACGGGAGGCACTCAGAGATGAAGACTGACATCCTTGCTCTTCTATACCAAAATCCATTCACCGGTATGGATCATGAGGATCCCTTCACTCATCTTACAAAATTTTACGAAATTGCGGGTGCAACTGGAGCGCCTGAAGCTGAAGAGGAGTCGTTGTTCAAGAGACTCTTTCCTCATTCCTTGATAAGGAAAGCAAAGGAATGGTACCTTGATCAGTCGAATGTGATTATGATGGATTGAAACGTGTTGGAAGAAAAAATCCTAGAATGATTTTTTCCACATAATCGTTTTATGGAAGCAAATATGGCAATCTTGGTTTTCTCACATGGTGGAAATAAATCCCTCAACGAAGCTTGGGAGAGATTCAAATCCATGCTAAGAAAATGCAAGGGACACGGTTTTGATGAACTTATGCAAGTGTATATTTTCAGAAATGGTCTCCAACCGGTTCACAAGACCTTGTTGGATGCTAGTTCGGGTGGTTCTTTAATGTCGAAAAGCGCCGAAGAAGCAATTTTTATTATCGATAAGATGGCACTTAATGATCATCAAGGGAGTCATAATCGTGGTACACCGCAAAAGAAACCTGGAATGCTTGAATTGGGGACTAACGATGCTATTTTTGCTTAAAATAAATTGCTATCCCAACAAGTGGAATTATTGACTCAACAAATGTCAAAGCTTCCACAACAACTAAAATAATTGCAAGATTTGCCAAGCAAGAATGTGCAAATAGCCGTATGTGAACTATGCAAAGGAGATCACCCCACCGGCTATTGTCCTCCGGAGAATGAAGAAGCAAATTACATAGAAAATCAAAATCAACAACAAGGTTATCAAGGAAGACAACAACCTTATCAAAACAACTCTCACCAACCTTATCAAAACACTCAAGGATACCAACAAAGAAGGAATTATCAAAATCAACAAGGATTCCATCAAAATCCTTATCAACCGACACAACCTCGAGGTGGAAGTTCAAAGTTAGAAGAAACTATCAATCAATTCATTCAAATGTCAATGGCCAACCAAAAGAGTAATGAGGCATCAATCAAAAATATTGAAAACCAAGTTAGGCAACTTGCGAAACAATTAGCCGATCAACAACCAGGGCCATCTTTTTCCTTAAACACTCAAACTAATCCGAAGGAACATTGCAAAGCCATTGTGAATAGGAGTGGAAGAGAGTTGGGTGGAGGAGAAAAAAATGAGAAATATGTTGATGTAAGAAGTGATGGGGTTGTGGAGGAAGAAAAAAACAATGAGGTAGAAGTTGAAAAGAATGATGAGGAAGAAGTGGAAAATGAAAAGGAGAAGTTAGTTGAAAATGAGAACCATGAGAAAGAAAAGATAGAAGAAAAAAAGAGAAGAGTCAAAAAGGGGAAGGAGAAATTGAATCCTATTCCTATTCAAAATCTACCTTACCCTCATGTGCCCATCAAGAAAGACAATGCTAGGCATTACACTCGTTTCATGTACATATTCCGACAATTGCAAATCAACATTCCGTTTTTCGAAGCGCTTGAACAAATGCCTAAATACGCTAAGTTCATGAAAGATATTCTTACAAAAAAGAGAAGATATTTGGAGCCGAAAACAATTATCCTTGATGCAAGTTATAGTGCAATCATTTAAAGAACCCTACCGAATAAGGAAGCCGATCCGGGACGTGTTACTTTGCCGGTTATAATTGGTGATGTTTATGTTGGCAAAGGCTTAATTGATTTGGGCTCAAGCATCAACTTAATTCTATTGTCTAATGTGAAAAGGCTTGTGAATATTGAAATGAAAGCAATTCGAATGACATTACAATTGGCCGACAAATCTACAACTCATCCTCATGGATTAGCTTAAGATGTGTTAGTTAAGGTGGATAAAATTTTCTTTTCAGTTGACTTTGTTGTAATTGATATGGAGGAAGATGAAGATGCTCCATTGATTCTTGGACGCCCTTTTATGAAGACCGCTCAATTGATGATTGATGTTGACGACGGCCTTATGAAAGTGAGAGTTCAAAATGAAGAGGCGTGCTTTAATCTTTTTGAAGCAATGAAGCATTCCAAAGATAAGAATGATAGTTTTCATATTGATGCAACAGACGAAGCTATAATGGAAGTCTCAAAGCAAGTTCACATAGCATCTACCTTGGAAAAGGATCTTAGTGACTCATTTGAAATACTTACCAAAGAGGAAGAAAGGGAACTTGAAGAATGCATGAAGGAACTTGAATCCTTAAAAGAATTACAACCATGGGAAAGTGAAATGGAAGTGTTGAAGAAAGAGGCGAATGATGAAAAATCTCAACTTCAATTAAAGGTGTTGCCTTCTAATTTGAAGTATGTGTTCTTTGATCAAGGTTGTAGCAAACCGGTTATCATTAGTAACATTTTGTCTGACAAAGAGGAAGACCGTTTGATTCAAGTTTTGAAGAAACATCAACAAGCTATAGGTTGGGTTCTTTCCGATTTGAAAGGAATTAATCCGGCCTATTGCATTCAAAAAATCTTAATGGAAGAGGACTTCAAGCCGGTAGCTCAACCTCAGCGGCGTTTAAATTCTACAATGAAGGAAGTGGTGAGAAAGGAAGTTGTGAAACTATTGGATGGCAGAATGATCTATCCGATTTCCGATAGTTCTTGGGTGAGTCCGGTGCAAGTTGTGCCCAAGAAAGGTGGAATAACCATTATAAGAAATGAAAAGAATGAATTGATTCCGACAAGAACCGTAATGGGTTGGAGGATGTGTATTGATTATAGGAGGCTTAATACCGCTACTCAAAAAGATCACTTTCTGCTACTGTTTATAGATCAAATGCTTGAGAGATTGTCGGGTCAAGAGTTTTATTGCTCTCTAGATGGCTATTCCAGGTATAACCAAATCTCGGTTGATCCGGAAGACCATGAGAAGACGACATTCACTTGTCCCTTTGGAATTTTTACATACCTGAAGATGCCTTTTGGCTTGTGCAATTCACCAACAACTTTTCAACGGTGTGTGCAAGCAATTTTTTCCGACCTTATTGAGAAGACAATGGAAGTGTTCATGGATGACTTCCCCGTGTTCGGAGCTTCCTTTGATTTATGTTTGAAAAATTTGGAAACCATTCTAGAAAGGTGTGTGGAAACAAACTTGGTGCTAAATTAGGAGAAATGCAACTTTATGGTAACAGAGGGAATTGTGCTCGACCACAAAGTATCCTCCAAAGGCCTTAAAGTTGATCAAGCAAAGATTGAAGTGATCGAGAAGTTGCCACCACCAATAAATGTGAAGGGAATCCGGAGTTTTCTAGGCCATGCGGGATTTTACCGGTGATTCATCAAAGACTTCTCAAAAGTAGCACGACCTTTGAGCAATTTGCTCAACAAAGATAAGTCTTTTCTCTTTGATGATGAATGTTTAAATGCTTTTCAAATTTTGAAAGAAAAATTAATCACCGCACCCATAATCATTGCTCCTAATTGGACTCTCAATTTTGAATTAATGTGTGATGCAAGCGATTATGCAGTTGGTGCGGTGCTTGGTCAAAGGAAGACAAAACATTTTCATGCCATACATTATGCAAGTAAAGTTTTTAATGAGGCACAAGTGAATTATGCAACAACTGAAAAAGAATTACTCGCAATAGTGTATGCCCTTGAGAAATTTCAGTCTTACCTGATTGGTTTAAAAGTTGTAGTCTACACTGATCATTCGGCCATTAAGTATCTTCTCACCGAGCCGAATTCAAAGCAAAGGCTAATCCGGTGGATTCTTATGTTACAAGAATTTGATTTGGAAATTCGTGACAAAAAGGGGTCTGAAAACTTGGTAGCGGATCATTTATCCCGTTTGGTCAATGTAGAAGTAACACACCGAGAAAGTGAGGTCTAAGAAGAGTTTCCGGATGAAAAACTGTTTAGGGTACAAGTTAGACCTTGGTTTGCAGATTTTGCTAACCACAGACCAACCAGATTTATACCGAAAGATCTAATTTGGAACCAAAGATGGAAATTATTATCGGATGCCAATTTTTATGTTTGGGATGAACCGTATCTTTTTAATTTAGGTGGTGATAATTTGTTGAGAAGGTGTGTCACTAGTGATGAAGCTAAAATATCCTTTGGCATTGTCACAATTCGCCGTATGGAGGGCATTACAATGGTTTGAGAATGAAGATGGCTGGTTTATACCCGAGTGAATCCCACACTCAAAGATAACACAGAGTCATCACCGAAATTTATTTAGTCCCAAAGGACAGGGAAAATATCGATAAAACCCAAGGGAAAGAGAAACGGGAACGCGGGTCGGTTATGTAAAAGGAAGGTACTAGCACCTTACGCATCCGTCGTACTCGACGGGAACCATTTTGCTTGCTTCTAGGCTTGGATGGGTTATCTATCTAAAGGCTTCTAGCTAAAAGAAGAGGAGAGAGAGAGGAGAAAGGGGAAAGAAAAAAGAAAGAAAGAAAGTGCTCGCGGAGGATTGGGGCCCTCGTGCCTACGTACCCTCATAGTGCAATGAGGAAATCAGAGCGTCGTAGTTCATGGAACTAGGGGACAGAAAGGAAAAAAAGAAGGAAAGAAGGGTGAAAGTGTGCTCGCCAAGATCATCGCGATCTCGTGCCTACGTATCATACATTCGAACGAATACAGAATCAGAGCTTCGTAGTTCGGGGAACCGAACGGAAAACAAAACAAGAAAAGAGAGAAGTGGTGTCAAAAACCAAGAGCAAGAGTGAAAGAAAACTCTACTGGGGAAAATTCGAACAGTAAGAGCTAGAAAAGGAATGGTGTCAAAACCAAGAACGAAAGAAACTCCGCTGGGGATAACAAAGAGGATTGGTGTCGAAACCAAGAAAGTAAGAGCAAAATGAATAGAAAGGACTCTGCTGGGGAAGAAAAAATAAAGAACTGTTAGGGATAGAGGGTAAGCGACCCTACTGGGAAACAAACAAAAGGATGGTGTCAAAACCAAGAGAAAAAGGAAACTCGGTATATTAACTGGCTTTCAGTGGTTAACCGAAGAGAAAGAGTAAGACTCGGGTGGGGAAAAGAGACTGGTGTCAACAGACGGACTGTGATAAACCAAAAGAGAGAGTGTTGAACCAAGGGAAGGTGTTTGACTTTAAGGGGATATCGGTATGTTAACTGATAAACAGTGGTTAACCAAGAAAAACAAGGATTGCAACTCTGTGGGGATAGAGAAGCATTGGTTTTAACAGAGAAAGCTGTGATCAACCAGAAGAACGGGTGTAGGACCGATCGAAGGTCGTAACCCAAAAGGGGTGTTGGTATTGACTGAACAAACAGCACTTAACCAACGAAGAAGGGTATTGAACCAAAAGAAGGTTACTAACCCAAGGGTGCAAGTATTTGAACCAAGAAAGGTTGCCAACTGCTGGGGATTCGGTTTTAACAGGAGAACTGTGATTAACCGAGAAGGAAACGAGTGATTAACCCAGAGAAGGTGATTAACTCAAAAGGCTCAGTGTTTTAACAGACGGACTGTGGTTAACTGAAGAAAAGGGTAAATAACTGAGAGGAGGTGATTAACCCAAGGAACTCAGTATACTAACAGACAGACTATGGTTAACTGAAGAAACGGGTGATTAACCGAGAGGAGGTGATTAACCCAAGGAACTCAGTATATTAACAGACGGACTGTGGTTAACTGAGAAGGAGTGCAAACATTGGTGTTTTAACCGACAAACAGTGATTAACCCATATAGGGAGAAGAACCAAAAGAAGGTTGCGAACTCCGCAGGGGATTCGGTCGTAACAGGAGTACTGTGTTTAACCAAAGAAAGAGAAAAGAGACTATTCAAGGGGAATCAAGAAGCAATGATTGACCGCAAGAAAAGAAAAGGGTATTGAAACAAAGGGAGCTTGCTAATCCAATAAACAAAGGATCTTAACCAAGAAGGCGATTGATCAAAAGAGAGATCGAAAGAGATAAGAGTGATCAAAGATCGGCCTAACTGGGGGAAGAAAGCACACTACCGCCTGGAGATAGAAATGACTAAGCCAAGCACAGGGTCATTCGTCCCCTACCTGAAGTAGTCAGAATGAGAGTAGGAATTCTCCCTTCTCATCCCTTCTCTAACACACAGGGTGTAATGCAGATGTTGAACCGGACGGCAGAACAACTCTAAATTGTACAGTGCTCCCGCGTGAAGAAACGGACAGCGTAACAACTTCAATTTGTATAGTGCTCCGATGCAAGGCGTAGCGCGAAACTCCAACTCTGCGGGGCATCGAGAGAGAAAGCTCTAAAGGAAGCCTAAAGAGCGGGAAGGGGAAAATCAACTAATCGAAACATGGTTTCGATCAATTAATCAACGGGAAATGCTATGCTAACAATTTTCCAAAGAGGATGGAAAATCAATAAAGCAAAAGGTGTGAATTATTGATTAAGCAAGATTAAGCTCATCCATGAAGAATGAACTTAATGCAATCAAGGGACAAACATGCAAAACAATACCAAATACCATTTAGTATGCAATGCCAAACATGTTAAGAAGTGATCAAATGGAATGCAAGATGTTCATGAACAAACATTGCCAAAAAATATGAACAAATTGAATAATCAAAAAAATGCATCGAAAGTTCATGAACATGCTTCAAACAGAGGTTAAATGATACTTAAAACATCCCTAAAAATCAAGTATATCAATCCATGGGAGTTAGAAGAAGAAAGCATGCCAAACTAGCTTGAAAAAACTCAAAATTGGCCATTCTATTCAGTGGTAACCGGTTACTGCATATCTGTTAACCGGTTACTTGCTTGAAAATCAACGTTTTTGGTGAAATTTACACTGAGTAATCGGTTACAACATATGTGCTAACCGGTTACTTGCTTGAAAACCTGCGTTTTTAGTGAAAAATACACTGAGTAACCGCTTCGCAGATATGCTGTAACCGGTTACCACTGAGACAGTGGCAAAAATAACTGCAAAAACAGCTTTTCAAAAGTGATTTTTAGCACACAATCACTTATACCAACCACCACATGCTAGATCATGAATTTGTGCACGAAAATTACAACATATGAGAGCAATTCAAACACAAATTACAAGCAATAATCATGGAGATCAAAGATCAAGCAAATGCATGGCAAATCAAACCGAAAATGAAACGGAATTACATCGCAAATGCGCGGAAATAATCGAAACAGAGAGTAAAGTAAGATCCACCAACCTACAAGGCTGAGATGTGCCTTGGTAATTGTTGCAAAGTATTCTTGATGCAAAAAATTAAAGAAAACCAGAGGAATCTTCAATTTGGTGACGAAACGTGTCGAAATCAAGCAAAATACGATAAAGCTCCAAAATGCGACTTCGAACCGTTGAATGTTGCAGCAAATACTCAAGATTAACCCACAAGCTGAAATAACTCCAGAAATCCAAGTGTAATAGCAAGAAGGATGAAGGTTGAGCTCAAGAAAGAATCACTTTTGATGTAAAAGTGATTATCCTTCAAAGTAGAAATGAGCTTTGGTGAGGTTTTGGGAGAGAATTGAGATGAAGATGAAGATGTAGCAGAAAAATCAGAGAGAATGTGAGAGAATTGACAGTGAATTATGCAAATGGTTGAAGGTCCTTGAAAAATGAGTGAAGGTGAGTTTATATAGACTTTAGGTTTGGAGTATGAGAGGTTTGGAGCTAGCTTTGGACTTAGCTTTGGGTTTGGAACTAGGCTAGGAGTTAGTTGGCCTTGACTCACCGAGTCAAGGTGGTTAACTTGGTTAGTTAGAACCAACTCGGTAACAATCCCAATGTGAACTCCATCATCCAAAGGTTGACATGCTTGTAAAACGAGGAACATGGTGCACTTAAATTGGAGTGAAGCATTAGAGTAAATGCACTTGGATTGAATTGAATAGCCTTGAAATGTCTAGAGAAGTCTAGAATATTCCACATGCTACTAGAATATTGTAGAATCAATGACCAAAGAGTGTGCAAAGTGTTGTCCCAAAAACTGCAGCAGGAACTGAAATTTTGCACAGAGTAACCGGTTACAGCATATGTGATAACCGATTACTTGCTTGAGAACTTGCGCTTTTTGGTGAAGAATACACTGAGTAACTGGTTACAGCATATGTGCTAACCGGTTACTTCAGCCAAATTTCCACAAATTTGCAAAAAGATGATGCTGATGTCCCGATTTTGATTTTCCACCTCTTGTCTTGATAAATAAACACGGAAACCTTTATCTTGAGCTCGTTTTGATGATGCGATGATCTTGTGAGGATGCAATTAATCGGGCCTAAAATACCTGAAAATTCCTGCAACAAGAAACACATAGATAAAAGTGCAAATGCGTATGCCAGCGATGCGAATATGCGTGCTTATGCAAAAGGCAAAATAGGGAGGTGAAATTCCGGGTTACAACAGCTGCCCCTATTTAATCCTCTTGGACCTGAATTTACGAATTATGCTAGCTTTTCGGTGATTCGAGGTAAAAGGGGATTAAATAAAAGAGTAGCTCGAGAATTTGGCCGACGGCGACAAAAGAAGGGTTTGGCTGAATATCTGCTGAGGGATGAATCAGGCCAAAGGAAAGGGAGTATGCTCGATGCACATGTCATGTATGCGTTCTACATGATGCTTGATATCATGCAATGCAAAGGTGTGGGCTAAGGTAATGTGCGGTGAGTTAGGCAAAGATTGTAGCAAAACGATCTCGACATCCTCGGTCGGGGAGAGAACCCACAGATGAAGACCAAACTTGTCGGGGAAAGGCCTTCAAAGAGTGATAACACTTGCTGGGGAGACCCAAGAAAAATGGTGAAATTTCCGCTGGGGAAGAACTATCACCAACGATATTGCAGGGGATAAGAGGATCGGGCCAACCGTTTCCATCACGACTTCCTCGGCTTGGGGAAACGAAATCAGAAAACTTCGATTTATACGCTGCCACTGACTCTGTTGTAAGGAATTCACAAGGTTCTGAGGATCTTCTGTGCTTGGAGAAGACGGGGGACCAAATCATAAAGCTGTGGATGCGGATGATTCACGACCCGTGCGGGGTAAAAGAACAAATAACAACTTTGCTGGAGACATTATGGATCTGTTGGGGAAATGGAAAGTAATCAACCTTTCCGTAGAATCATAATGGCGATTGTCGGGGAACTGATAACTCTGCGGAGGCACTGTTGAGGAAACAATAACTTCTTCAAAGAACCACCACATTGCCGACCGGGCGTTAGGCTTATCAACGGATATTACTGATTATCTTGCAGGAATTACCAGTAACACATGCAATGCACAATGCTTTCTCGATTAATTTAGCTTTTTATTGTTCTCAATGTTTTATAGTATTATGTGATCATAAATATTTGTTTATTTTGCAAACAAAATACTGGAATGAAAACACTTGAGATAACAAATGATGCGCTTTATTGAATGTAAAATTTTGTACATAAGATGTGTACAAGGATGCAAAAATCCGTGATGAGGAAATTTGCAATAAAAATTGAAAAACAAGTGTAAATGGCAAAGGGAAATCATGTTTTGCATTTATTACTACATTGGCCCCCATCCATTGTAAGTCCAGGTTCCAACGCCTTGCACCAGTTGATGATGACTTGACTGTTCTGTTACCGTCTAAGGTCTAGCTATGACGAAAAGAGGCTCAAGTGTTCAGAGTCAATGCCTTTATCTCTAATTTTTGCCTGGACATGTTTTCATTTTTTTTCGTCCACCGGGATACCTATTTTTGCCTATGTCGCCCTTTCGGGTTTTCAACTTAGCAGGCTATTATTGTTTTTTTTCATTGTCCCTAACTTTTGCATGGACATTTCTTTTTTTTTTGGTCCATCGGGACGTCCATTTTTGCCTAGATTATCCTTGCGGATGTCAATCTAGCGGACTCTTATCCATGTTTTTTAGGCATAATATTTTTTGACTGTATCGGAGTTCACGTGCGATGGCAATTCCTCCCCATCCATGGTGGTGAGAATCAGGGCTCCGTCTGAGAAGGCCTTCTTGACAACAAAGGGTCCTTCGTAGTTGGGGGTCCATTTGCCTCGTGGATCTGAGTGAATAGGTGAATATCTCTATAGCACGAGTTTGCCTTCACAGAACGTTCGAGGGAGAACCTTCTTGTCAAAAGCTCGCTTGAGGCGTCTCTGATACAATTGACCATGACAAACGGCTGTAAGGAGCTTCTCTTCGATGAGATTTAGCTGGTCGTATCTGGATTGGACCCATTCAACTTCATCAAGACATGCTTCCATGATGACTCTGAGCGAAGGAATTTCGACTTCAATGGGTAGAACTGCCTATATACCATACACAAGCGAATACGGAGTTGCCCCAGTAGAAGTGCAGACTGAATTTCGGTAGCCATGCAGTGCAAAGGGAAGCATTTCATGCCAATCCTTGTAAGTTTTGACCATTTTCTGGACTATCCTCTTGATGTTTTTGTTTGCTGCTTCAACGCCGCCATTCATCTTGGGCCGATATGGTGAAGAGTTGTGGTGCTCGGTCTTAAATTCTTGACATAACTCCTTCATCATATTGTTGTTCAGGTTGCTTGCATTGTCTGTGATAATGTTGCTAGGAATGCCATAACAACATATTATCTCTTTCTTGATGAATCTGGCAACCACTTGTCGTGTAACGTTTGCATAAGAAGCAGCTTCAACCCACTTGGTGAAGTAGTCGATAGCAACCAGAATGAATCGATGACCATTGGAAGCCTTCGGCTCGATCATTCCAATTATATCTATACCCCACATGGAGAATAGCCAAGGTGAAGTCAAAACATTCAATGGAGTTGGAGGCACATGTATCTTGTCTCTGTAGATTTGGTACTTGTGACACCTTTAGGCAAAGTTGTAACAATCTACCTCCATTATTGTCCACTAATACCTAGCCCGAAGGATCTTCTTGGCCATAGCAGGACCTTTAACATGTACACCATCGCAACCCTCATGTATGGACCTTATGACCGTGTTTGCTTCGTGTCTATCCACGCATCTAAGCAACACAGAATCATAATTCCTCTTGTACAGTACACCACCATTTAAGAAGAATTTGGCACAAAGCCGCCTAAGAGCTTTCTTATCAGTGATAGTAATACCCTCGGGATATTTCTATTTTTCCAGATATCTTTTAATGTCATAGAACCAAGGCTTGTCATCAGACTCATCCTCGATTGCTAAACAGTGTGCTGGCTCGTTCAAGTGATCAATGCGGATATGAAGAGCTTCATTCTTCCACTTGACCTTGAACATGGATGCTAGAGTGGCAAGTGCATCGGCTAGTTGATTTTCCTCTCTGGGGATATGATGAAAAAAAATCTCATCAAAGTAAGGAATCAACTTCGCAATGTGTTGTTGGTACGGAACCAACTTGGAATCCCGAGTCACAAAATTCCCTCTGACTTGACCGATGACCAAGGCAGAATCTCCATAGACCTCAAGAATCTTGATTCTCATGCCAATAGCCGCTTCAATACCGTAGATACATGCTTTGTATTCAGCCATATTATTGGTGCATGCAAAGCATAATCTGGCAGTGAAAGGAAGGTGAAAACCTGTTGGAGAGATGAGGATAGCACCGATTCCATGACCTTTAGAATTGGAGGCACCGTCGAACACGAGCGCCCATCGTGCCCCTGGTTCGGGTCCTATGTCAGGGTCTGGAGTCTCATAATCTCTGATAAACAGAACATCCTCATCGGGAAAGTCAAACTTTATTTGTTGATAACCCTCTACAGGTTGACGAGTAAGGTAGTCAGACAAGACGCTTCCTTTTATTGCTTTTTGTGTAACATGTTGGATATCATACTCAGTTAACAGCATCTGCCACCGAGCAATCCTTCCAGAGACAACAAGCTTTTCAAATATGTACTTTATCGGATCTATTTTGGATATCAACAAAGTAGTATGGCAAATTATGTACTGTCATAGGCGTCGATCAGCCCAGACCAGAGCACAACATGTTTTCTCCAAGAGTGAGTATCTGGTCTCACAATCAGTGAACTTCTTGCTCATATAGTATATTGCATGTTCTTTTCTGCCAGTGTCGTCATGTTGACCCAATACACATCCCATTGATTCATCGGGAACGGTGAGATACATGATTAAAGGCCTACCAGGAACCGGCGGTACTATGATCGGTGGTTCTTGCAAATATTGTTTTATTTTGTCAAATGCTTCTTGACAATCATTATTCCATTCAACCAATTGATTTTTTCTTAGTAATTTGAACATTGGTTCACAGGTAGCCGTCAAATGGGAAATGAATCTTGAAATGTAATTGAGTCTGCCCAGAAAGCCACAGACTTCTTTTTTTGTTTTGGGAGGCGGCATGTTCTGAATTAACCGAACATTATCGGGATCAAATTCAATGCCTTTCTGACTAACAATAAAACCCAACAGTTTACCAGATCGAACTCCGAAGGTACACTTCGCAGGATTCAACCGTAATCTAAACTTCTGGAGTCTGTCAAACAGTTTCTTCAGATGAACCAGGTGATCATCTTCAGTTTTGGACTTGGCAATCATATCGTCCACGTAAACCTCAATCTCTTTATGGATCATATCGTGAAAGAGGGTTGTCATGACACATTGGTATGTTGCCCCTGCATTCTTTAGACCGAATGGCATGACCTTGTAACAGTATGTACCCCATGGCGTGATGAAAGTAGTCTTCTCCATATCAGCTGGGGACATTTTGATCTGATTATATCCTGATAATCCGTCCATAAAGGAAAAGACAGTGAACTGCATTGTGTTATCCACCAAGACATCAATATGAGGCAAAGGAAAATCATCTTTCGGGCTTGCCTTGTTGAGATCTCGATAATCCACACACATTCTGACCTTCCCGTCTTTCTTAGGAACTGAGACGATGTTGGCGACCCATTCAGGATATTCGGAAGTGGCTAGGAACCCAGCATCAAGCTTTTTCTTTACCTCTTCTCTGATTTTGAGTGCCATGTCGGGTCTAGTCCTTCTGAGTTTCTGCTTGACAGGAGGACATCCGGGCTTGAGTGGCAAGTGATGTTCAACGATGTTGGTATCTAACCCAGGCATATCTTGATAGGACCAGGCGAAGATATCGACATACTCTTTCAATAACTTGACTAACTCATAGTGTACATGCTTAGCGAGGTACGCGCCAACCTTGACTTCTCTACTGACCTCATCAGTGCCAAGATTGACAACTTCCACTGGCTCTTTGTGTGGTTGAATCTCTCTATGCTCGTGCTCAAGAAGCCTTGCTAGTTCAACCGGTAATTCACAATCTTCCTTACCCTCTTCTTCGGCCTGGTTAATTGGAATCCCATAATTACAATGGATGTTTACCATGTTGTTATCAATGCTTTTATTAATTCTGCATGTTTATGAATATGTTTAGAATGAGCTATTTTGAAAAGTGAAAGTAAAATAAACTTTTGCCATTTGTTTGTGAAAAAAGTAAAATAAAGAAAGAAAATAGAGCATGATTTTGAATGCAAAAAACATTTATTTATTGATCACATAATATTGCAAAAACGTGAGGCCCTTTACAAGCTATCCACTCATCTCGGGCGAGGACGAGGGAACGAGAAAGCAATATGCATTACATGATATATGGGAAAACCACAGGAATCACGGTAGATGTCCAATTGTTGAGCTTGAAACCCGGCGGACACTTGCGTACAAAGCTTGAAGTCTGATTACTGGGAGCAACATCCTCAATAGCTGCCACAATGTCACCTTGCTGGAAATTGCGCTATTGAACTTGATCAAGTTGCACTGCTTCGACCCAAGTGAGTTAGATTGTCGACCAGGACGGTAACCCAATCCAAAACGATTATGCTTTTCAACCACATCAATCACGTGCCCCCAACCTGGCAAGGAACCTCTCTCGATGGTCTCTTTAGCACTCTTAGCAGAAGCTAAGGTCAACCGCAGTGATCTACTTTGACTAGTGGAAGCAGAGCTGACACCTTCGAACTCGAGACACTGCAACGGCACCTCAGCTATGCCTTCCTCGGTCTCGACATATCGGAAAAATGATAACTCGCTCACAATCAAATCCTCTTCACCACAAACGATGCCCAACTGATCTTCGAACATGAACTTCAACTTCTGAAGCAAAGTGGATGTAATTGCCCCTGCGGCGTGGATCCACGGACGACCCAATAGGCAACTGTACGTCGGATTGATATCCATCACCTAAAAGGTAATGGTAAACAAATGCGGCCCAATTTTGATGGGTAAGTCCACTTTCCAATGACTTGCCTTTGAGAACCATCAAAGGCTCTGACAACTAAGGCGCTTTGTCTCATCTCGTTTCCTTCCACCAGTAATTAACTCAATATGCCTTTAAGCATCACATTGAGGGAAGAACCAGTATCTACTAGAACACGAGATAACAGGATGTCTGTGCATGTTACAGATATGTGTAGCACTTTGTTGTGGGCATTTCCTTTAGGAGGCAATTCTGACTCATTAAAACCTAAATACTAACTTGATGTTATATTGGCCACTACATCATCAAAATCGACGACGGATATATCTTACATGACATGGGCACTGTTCAAGACTTTCAACAAAGTTGATCGGTGCGCAGGCGAACTCATGAGTAGGGACAAAATTGAGATCCTCGAGGGTGTTTGCCCCAGCTGATCCATAATCTTAAAGTCACTCTTCTTGATCAACTTAAGGAACTCTTGATCATCAAGTGTCTCTTGACTCTTTGAACTATCTTTAAATGGAATAGACGACACTAGAATGGCAGTAGATGCCCCAGGGGTTGCAGATGCAGGCGTTTCCTTGGGAGGAACAACGGTTGGAACCTGAACACAACCCTTCAGCCTTCGACGCTGATTGGGATTATCGTCAGAAATCTGACACTTACCATGCAACCCTTTCAACAACCCATGTTCATTCAATTTCTTGAGAACTACAGCCATCAGGGTCTTTACCTCATCGACATCCATGATCAATCCAGACCTTGAATTATCCTCGATCATGTTAACAGCATGTCCACCGTGATTTGGCAACGGATTATTCTGAGTGTTAGGTCCTTCCTCAGCGAAAGTCAGAACCTTCTTATCAATGAGTTCCTGAACCTTGGTTTTGAAAACAAAGCAATCCTCTGTTGCATGTTGTCATACCCTAAATTTTGACCGAGCGTTTTTATTTTTTCTCATTTCATCTGTCTATATTTTTATACTGTGTCGTCTGCATACAATATCATATATTTTCTTCATGAATATTTTTTGAATTATCAGCTGGATTTAGCGTATAGAATTTTCATGTATTTTTGGTCAAACTGAAAAGTCAACTGAAGCAGAAAGTCAAAGTTTGACTTTTTGGTCAACATTGAGCTTCACAAGCCATTACTCAAGAAAATATGATGGATGATTTAATTTGATCAAATTTAAATCAAGAAATCATGCAAAATTCCAAAATTGATCAAATTGAAGGAAACTTAGAAAAATTTTCTAAGTTAAAATCATGTTCAAGTGCACAACTTTTCAAGGTTGTGACTATTGATCCAAGCATCCATTGATTTTGCTTAAGGGCTACTTTTAAAGAGGGTATTTGATACTTCAATATTTTAGAAGGAATTAACTCAAAATATCATAAGGATTGAAAGACATAAGTGATCAAAGTTGGGAATTCTTAATGTCAAATGTTTCAACATTTCATGGGACATCATTAATAATTTTCCAGCAAGAATGTCCCAACTTCAAGGATGTTTTTCTCCATGATCCAAGTTGATTCAAGAAATACCCTGGGCATGAAAGTTGAAGTACATCATCTCACCTTTCCAGAAAGTCCTAGAAAGCTCATGTATCATTCTCGAGCAGAAAGTTATGGTCTCTGCAAAAGACATTGATAAAACAGAATTTTCATGACAGCTTTTAGGACAGATTTGACTACAAAAGTTCAAGACCATTTTTGATGACTTTGCAAGCTGAACCAAGACCAAAGTCAAACATCAAAGTTAAAGTATGTCATTAGGGCTTTCCAAAATGTACAAGAACTCCCATTGATTCAACTTGAGCAAGGAGTTATGAACCTCACAACATGCCTTGCTCGAGCTGATTTTTTGGGACAGATTTTGTGCACTTTTTCTTGTGCCACCCAATTTTCAAGCTTTGTCACCATGCAAGACAAGCATCAAAGATGCAATTCACTTCAACTCAAAATATCATAGTGGATTAAAAGATACAAGTGATTAAAGTTTGGAATTATTAATGTTCAATGTCTGATGTTCCAACATTGCATAGGACATCACTAATATTTTTCCAGCAAGAATGTCCCAAATTCAAGGATGTTTTTCTCCATGATCCAAGTTGATTCAAGCCAACCTTGAACATCAAAGTTGAAGTACGTTATCTCAGCTTTCTAGAAAGTCCTAGAACGTCCATGTAGCATACTCGAGCAGGGAGTTATGGATTTTACAACAAGGCTTGCTGCAGCTGATTTTTAAGACATGTTTCAGGACAGATTTGCACATTTCTTGTGCCACACGAATTTCCAAGCCTTGTCATCACTTTGGACACCTCTGAGTATCATATCTAAAGGGGACAATCACTGAGCCAAGCCTCCAAAGTCTTTGGAACAAGAAGTAGCATGTTATTCCTAAAAATCCCTAAAAGAGGGACAAGACTCCAATTTTGGATTGGAGCATTTAATAGATGCTTAGAGGTGGCATGGACTGACACATTTGCAACTGAATTCAGTCAAGATTCCTCCAACAAGTAGGGAACCAAAGCTCTGTGCTCTAACCTCTAGTCAATGGCTAGAGGAGACTTGGATTTTAATTGGCCAACATTGAACAAACCTCTGCTGCAGTTGCCATTCACTGTTGCTGCGAAAACAAACTTGCTCTACTATAAATAGAGCTCATTTGTGCTCAGTTTGAGTACACCAAAGCCATCAAACAGATGCTTTCCTCAAAATCACTTCTTTCACTCCAAAATGCCTTCGTTAGTAAGGTAATTCTGAGTTTTTGAGTTAGAGAGCATTTCCATCACAATCAATCACACACACACCTCATATACATCATATGTAAGTGATCCAAACTATCACAAGTGACCTGTAATCACAAAATCACAAAGTCACTTCTCAAAACCTCAAAATAGCACTTTTTTGCATTTTTTAAGCCATGTCTTGATTCAGTCACTTTCCAAACCAGATAAAACCTCAAACACACTCAAAATATCATCCTTGAACTGTCCCAAATGGTTCCCAACATCTGGAACACCATTTGAGAGAGTTGCTATTTTGGTCACTTTTAACCCCTTTTGCAAGAAACGGACAGTTTGTGTTTTTGCAGGTACCAGCTGATTCCAACCATCCTAAAAGCTTCTAAGAGGTCATTTGAGGGTGTCCAAAGCATCAAATTATTTCTGGAACAAAGCACTTGGTAGGTTGCACAAAATCCCCAAAAAAAGAGGTAAAATTCATAACTTGAATTCTTTGAATCATGCTTTCCTTTGATGTCCACATAAATGCATCATATTGAACAATTCTTGAAGCAAAAATGTAGTCCTTAATGTGTATGTTATGATCCTCCTATTGTTTGCACTTTAACATGTTTATATGTGGAGTTTAAGTTATTTTAAACTTAAGGTGCAGATCTGGTTTTTTGCTTTGTGTGGTCTGTACATTAAGTTTCAATATGCATGAGTAATACCATTGGATTCCTTGCGAAAAATTGGTCAAGGTAGGCTCTTCCGGATCTTAATTTCGTTAAAAATTGGGAGAATTATGAATGTTTGAAGTTTGATAAGCAAAGATGTTTAAACTTACGGTACAGATCTGGTTTTTTACCTTGTGTATGTTGTACATTAAGTTTCAGTATGTATAAGTGACACCATTGGATTCCTTGCGAAAATTTGGTCAAGATAGGCTCTTCCGGATCTTAATTCCGTTAAAAATTATGAATGTTTGAAGTTTGATGAAAAGATGTAGAAAATCAAGGTGCAGTTCTGGTTTTTGTTTGATGTCGAATGTGATGTTGTGACATCGCCCTTTTCTCTTATATTCAAAACTCATGAGTGATGTCTCATGAGTGATGTTGTGATATCACATTCCTCTTTTTCTTAGTTTATCTTCAAAACTCAACCAATTCTTTCACATAGCAAAAATTATCATTTTCAAAATTTGTTTTACACACTTCTTATTCATACTCCATAATATTTTAATCCACCAAAAAATCACAAAAAATATTATTATTTGATATATTTTTAATATATTCAAAAATATTGTTTTAAATTGTTTTAAATGCTTTTAAAATGATTTATTTTTCTTGATTTTTAAAACCAAAATGATTTTTAATATTCATGTGGATAAAATACTTTTTCATAAACCTTAATCCTTGTTTATAACATGATTAATGATTTTATTTGATATTTTTATCATTTTTTACTTGATTTCTCTTTGAAAAATACCTTTAAAAAATGAAATTAGGGTTTCTTTGATTTTTTATCTTTATCAAACCTTTTTTGGGCCTCTATTAGAGTGTAAGACCCAACCCCCATTTTAACCAAAACCTTTTTTGGGCCTCCACTTGAGTATAAGTCCCTTTACTTTTGTTTCACCACACGATGCTTTCCCGTGTAGGTTTATTTATCAACACGATGTTCTTTCGTGTATGTTTTATTTCACATGACGTTCTTCCATGTATAATTGACTCTGATTTTATGGGCCTCTCCTTGAGCTGTAAGCCCCAATTTTTATTTCAAAACAATTTCTCCTTTGATTTTGAATATACTGTTGTTTTCAATCTTTCTTTGTTGAACAACTAACCAAACAGCATGGAAGCTCTACAACCGAGTAAGTGTTTACCCACTTTCATTTACCACTTTCATATGTATATAACTGTATTGTGGGGCTGTTTCACTGTAAGTCTCCTTTCACAAACTCATATATATATAACTGTATTGTGGGGCTGTTTCGCTGTAAGTCTTCTTTCATAAACTCATATCAACTGTGTAATAATAGTATAGATATTTAGAGTTTCCCCAACAACTACGTCTAGTACTAGGTAAAGCCGTTTCGATTACTTATAGAAATAGACAGCTAGATCCCCAATAGGATCACCAGATACAGTCTTCTCTTCGGATGTCCTCATTAGGAATTGTCAAGAAACTCTACTACCAGAGATGAATGTATTCTCCGTGAATGGCATCTTTGAGTTTCTTCCAAATTCTCGAACTTTCCTGACTTGATCTATTCCTTGTGAATAGCTTGCCTTGAATTTCTCGGGATTTGGGGACCCACGGGCTTCTTAAAAGCATCGGCATCCTCTTGGGCATTGTACAAGGACCCACAGGCTTCCTAAAAGCAACCCTGCCTCCTCTTGGGCATTGTACAAGGACCCGTCGGCTTCTTAGAAGTATTCACAGCCTCCTCTTAGGCTTCGTATAATGATTCTTCCTCAAGGAAGATAGCCTCCTCTTGGGCTTCGTACAAATTGTCCCTCGACTTCTTAAAAGTTACTCTCGCCTTCTCTTGGGCTTTGTACAAATTGTCCCGACGACCTCCTAGAGGTATAGGAACAGAAATTAGTCATCTTACTAGAACAGTCTTTCAAAAGAGTCTAGATCTTGATCCCGAAGCGTACTTTCTCTTACACATAGTACAAAAGACACACCCAGTAGACTTGGACAGTCTATATCCCCTCTTAAGTCTCAAAGACATTTTCAAGTTCCTTCTAAACACAGGAAAAACCCTTCCCTCTTTTTAACATCCGACGCTTTACCGGATATTCCTTTTCTTTACATCCGACGCTTTTTCGGATATTCCCTCTATTTTCATCCGATGCTTTCCCGGATATTACTTTTTATTTTCATCCAACGCTTTTCCGGATATTCCCTCTATTTTCATCCGATGTTTTTCCCGGATATTCATATCTCAATCTTTAATCTCTTCACTCTTTTCAATCAATTCCCACAAACACCCTTTTAGCTTCAATCTTGGGCTTTGAACAAGACACAAAATACTCAACCCTTTAGCTTCATATCTTGGGCTTCGAACAAGATACAAATAGACCCTTCAGCTTCACATCTTGGGCTTTGAACAAGATACAAACCACCTTTAGCTTCACGTCTTGGGCTTTAAACAAGACACCAAAACACCATTTCCTCCCATAGAATAGGAGGAACTACGATCGCTCTGATTTCCCTGTTTCGGTAAACGGGAATACGTAGGCATAAGATTGAAAGAAAAATCTTATCGAGCACACCATATCAAAAACCTCAGGTCCCATACTCTCACATACTCATCAAAAACTCCACATTTAGCACCTGCACACATTAGTCAAGAAAATAAAATCAGTATCCTAACCAAAATCCTCCCTAACAGACAAAACATTCCCTCCTTAAACAAAATAAGCCTAAGAAAGACCCCCTATCTCAGGTAGCATCTGTAAACCAATAGTAATCTGTTTAATCTCAGTATGCAAGCAGGGTTAATTGGAGACATCTATTTTCCTTCCTTAATCAGCTCACAATAGGATAAAAAATGAATCGAACTGCCGCCCAACGGTGTGACTCGCAACCACAATAACCGCGCTACACATGTCCTATGTATCCAGCATGATAAGCACATGACACATTTGGATTATGCTTCGGGCCAAATGGAGGAATTGCAGGAGCGGTCTGTTTGGGAATAATTGCCCCTTGGTGAACTAAGTAAGGAAATAATTCAGTGTATGACACCGGAATTCTATCAAAATTCGGACGCTTACGGTTCCTTTGATTGTTGTTGTTCTGACAGTTTTGATTCTACTGATTTTTGTTGTTCTGTTGATTCTATTGCTAATTCTGAGCATTCTGAACTGGTTGCTGTGGATCATATTGATACGGAGGTTGTTGATATTGTGTAGCAGCAATGTACGGATATGGATAGTATGGCATAAGAGCTTGATACTGAGGAGAAACTTGAGATGTCACAGCGTTGGCTTCACCTTCTTTTCTCTTAGACTGACTGTTCTGGGATTTTCTGGCCGGCTGTTGGGAAGCAGCTCCAGGAATCTTTCCAGTTTTCAAACCGTTTTCAATCCGTTCACCAATCGTTACACCATCAGCGAAGTTCGATGAGGAACTACCCATCATTTTCTCGTAGTAGGATCCTTGTAATGTACCCATAAAGATGTCAACTAACTCGTTGTCAGAGAGAGCAGGTCGCACACGAGATGCCATATCACGCCATCTTTGTGCATACTCCTTGAATGTTTCAGCTGAACGCTGGGACTGATTCTGCAACTGCAATCTAGTTGGTGCCAGATCAAGATTGTATTTGTATTGTTTCACGAATGCTTCAGATTGATCCCTCCAAGTACGGATTTTGCTGCGCTCCAGGCCCATGTACCAATCCAATGAAGCACCAGACAAACTATCTTGAAAACAATGAACAAGCAATTCATCATTATCAATATAGGATGCCATCTTCCTGCAGTACATAGTGATGTGACTACGCGGGCAACTCAAACCTTTATATTTTGGCAACTCGGGTATCTTGAATTTCTGCGGCAACACAACATTTGAACCAAACACAAGTCCTAGGCCTCCATGCCAAAAGCAGAAAACTCTTCAATAGCTCTGATACGATCTTACAACAACTTGTAGTCAGCAAGTCTACTCTGATTAGCGGGTCTGACAAGAATCTGAGGATTTGGCAATTGAGATGCAGCGGGAGCATTCACTTGCGGAGTAGCAAATTGAGACGGATACACCAAATCCGGGTTAACCATCTGACCAGCGTTCTGACCCATCGGAACACCAAACGGATTAATCGGAGGAGGTATCCCAGTAGCTGGGGAAGATGCCCCAGGGTAAAACATTCTAGGATGAACATTCTGAACAGCAAGTTAAGCAGCTTGAGATGAAACCAGAACATGAATAGGAGGACCTTTATACACATGCTCTTCTTCATCAGGAGTTTCAGTGTCAGCCAATCCGGCAGTTTGATGAGTTTGAACCTGAAGATTCTCAGGATCATCATTCACCACTGGAGGCGGGACTGGGGTAGGCATGACCCATGGATATGCAGCAGCATTCCCATTAGACATGAGCGCAACAAAAGGCTGATATGGTATGAAGGCACTACCATTATTTGCAATCTGAGGAGTGTAATTCGGAGGCATGCCCCAAGGAAAAATAGCGGGCATCTGGTTCAAACCGGATTGAGAATTTGTCGGATGAACAACAGGCTGATTCACAGGCTCAACTGATATCTCAACAATAGCAGGAGAAGGAACAACAACAGCAGGAGTAGTCGTAACAACAGGAGGAACAGTCACAATAGGAGTGACAACAGTCGCATCAGTAGTGGTTGCAACAGCAGCGGCATCCCTCTGGGCACGAAGGAGTTCCATGATTACATCCATGTTCGTCTGGAACTGATCCATCCCACCTTGGAATTGAGCCAGAGTTTCCTTGTAAGCGGTGTTCTCAGCTTTGAAGTCATCCATGATTCTGGATTTGTTTGAGCGAGTAAAATACTGATGTCGAGTCGTCGTCTTGCTACAAGGAAGACGGACAAGGATGAGCAACGATTTCGGATGAAGGGACGTGCATATGTGTGTATGATATGCATGCAAAAATAAAGTTTTAAATTCCAAGAATTCTTAAACTTATCTTTGTTGACAATAATCATAAAGCATATAAGTAAAGGTGCGACAGATAAAATTGGCAAGCAACTTCATTCATTCATTCAACAATAAAGGAAAGAAGTACAAATCGAATACAAGTCAAATATCTGCCTTTTGGGCTACAACAAAATCCGCATGAATCTTATCAAATACCACCCTGCAAACAGACAAGAAATGGAAAACAACCCAAGGAAGCTGGTGTGGCAATACATCATCATATGCATCCCTCAACAACCCAGGTAGGTCCTCTAATGCATGCTCAGCAAATCTGGCTAGACGGCCATGCCTCTCACTCCAATACTTCGCATCCTTCATGAGGTTACACAACAAAGAATAGTTGGGTCCCTGAAATATATCCTGAAGAAAGGCCTCTTTCTGATCCAAGAGGTTCTGCAAATGACGGCTTTGATGCTCCCAATGAGTGCTCTCTGTGTTGAGCTGACTAATCTGCTCTTGACTCTGATGTGCTTGATCCTGTAGCTTCTAAATCTCACCGAAGACTTTGTCTAACTGGGTTTGACATTGAAAAACGTCCTTTGCTAACTGATTAGCACGGTCTTGCTCACTTTGCCACTTTGTCTTGAACTCGGATAACTTCCCTCGAAGCTCTTCAAGTTGCTTGTGGTAGCTCAACTTATCCTTGTAGGCTTGATAATGGGCATCGGCAAGTTGTCTCTTCTTTGAAGCAAGTGCCTCGTAGGTGCTCTTCAAAGCATCACCCACCTTTCTACGCTTGTTTTGTTCATCCTCCACCTCTTTGAGCATGTGCTCGCGCTTCTGATGGAGCTCAATATGTAAGTTATCCTTCTTAGAAGTGACTCTATCAAGGTTGAGATGAAGATCAACATTCTCCTTCTTTAACTTCTCAGTAGTCAGCTTGAGTTGATCGACCTCCGACGGAGGAACAATGGCAAGTTCAGGAGGCTTGGCATTCATAGAAGGCTCGGAAGGAAATGGCAACAAGATCTCTTTGACGCGCTCTTTGACCCAAAGTGTGTAAGCTTCCTTGGCTACGCAATTCTTCTTACCCAAATCGGCTCTTCCTTCGAAGTGAATCTGAGTCCAAGCGGCACTAAACCTCTTCAGCAAACCCGTGTCATCAACCTCTTATGAAAGATGAACTCCTCCACTACTTCAGGATCAGGCTTGGCAACCATAGGGTATCCCAACTGTCGGAAGGCCATTCTCGGATTGTAGTTAATTCCACCCTTTGTACCCAAGAGAGGCACATTGAAGAATTTCCCACAATGAAGAATGATTGGAATGTCGTCGAAGACTCGAGAATACCAAGAAATGTCATCAGCCGTAAGAGACATAATTCGTTGAGACCACTTGAGATTACCCTTATTCTCAACAAAGGGACCCTTATGTGGAAGGTGAGACATGAACCATTGGTACAATAAAGGAGCACAACAAATAATGGTTCCCTTTTTCTTTTCATTCCTGGAATGAATAGAATGGTACATATCATCAAGAAGTGTCGGAACAGGGTTCTTGGACAAGAAGATACTGATGGCAGTCTGATCTACAAAATCCTCCATGTTCAAAAACAAGACAATCCCATATATCAGCAAAGCAAGAATGGCGTTGAAAGCCTTCCAGTTTCCATCCTTAGCAAAAGAAGTGGCCTTGTCACCCAAGAACTTCGAAGCGAACCCTCGAATACCTTTCCCTTTGGTCTTGAGATTATTCTCCACATCCTTCTTACTAATGTAAAGCGCATCAACAATAAGGGGAAACTTCGGACAACCACTAGTGTAAACATAAGGAACATGCTTCTTGATCCCAACCCTCAGAATATAAGCATACTCCTCAAGTGTAAGTGTTAGCTGATAATCCTGAAATGTGAAGCACTTATATGGCGGATCATAGAACTGAACCAAAGTATGAATGGTAGTGATGTTCACTTCAGTGTTGAGGATGGACAACATATTACCATAAGTATCTATGAAAACCCCTCTGTGATCTCCAACCAACAAAGATGCCAAACCTCTCAAAATACCCAGCTTAGGCTCCACAAACTTGTAACTGAAGATGCCACGACAACCAGTACTCATCTCTATGATACTGTCAACAAAAGATAAGTCCTCGAAAAAACCTGGAAATGCACATGCAAAAATTAATTTACCTGATGAAATGACATGCAACACAACAACAAGAAGCCAACACTGTCTGAATAATCAAGTCTGAACAATCCGAATATCTGCATATAATTCTGTGTCGGTGCAACATAATCTGATGTGCGTGAGAGAACAAAGGTATGAAGTGGCTTGTTTTCCTGCAAAAACCCATCCCCCTCACAGGTGTGATCTAGACACAACAGGGTGGTTCCTAGAAAGTTCGCCCAAACCATAGGACTCAGAATGAAAATCCCCCGCCGTAGTGAATTCTCACAGGACAGAAGTATTCTCAAGGGAATCACGATCTGGGATGTGGCTCTTGTGATAACCCAACGTGCAAAACGAAGGCCTCCCGACTATCCACGTTCTAGCCTATGTGTATACTAGGCCCGGTGTTAAGACCTTTCTCTCCAATAATATCTATCTATCCCAACAACAGCAGAAAACAACAGATATCCAGAATATGCAGCATATGAATATTCAAACCAGCAAAGAAATGCAGTAAATAAACATAAAGCTAAAGCATAAAGATAAAGCAAGTAAAGCGCGAAAGATAAACACCCAAGCAAGCAAGAAAGCAAACAAAACTAGGCGAGACCCCAACTTGCGAGCAAGGACTCCCCAGCAGAGTCGCCAGCTGAAGATGGCTGGTTTATACCCGAGTGAATCGCACACTCAAAGATAACACAGAGTCGCCACCGAACTTTATTTAGTCCCAAAGGACAGGGAAAATATCGATAAAACCCAAGGGAAAGAGAAACGGGAATGGGGGTCGGTTATGCGAAAGGAAGGTACTAGCACCTTACGCATCCGTCGTACTCGACGGGAACCATTTCGCTTGCTTCTAGGCTTAGATGGGTTATCTATCTAAAGGCTTCTATCTAAAAGAAGAGGAGAGAGAGGAGAAAGGAGAAAGAAAAAAGAAAGAAAGAAAGTGCTCGTGGAGGATTGGGCCCCTCGTGCCTACGTACCCTCATAGTGCAATGAGGAAATCAAAGCGTCGTAGTTCATGGAACCAGGAGACAAAAAGGAAAAAAAGAAGGAAAGAAGGGTGGAAGTATGCTCGCCAAGATCATCGCGATCTCGTGCCTACGTATCATACATTCAAACGAATGCAGAATCAGAGCTTCCGTAGTTTGGGGAACCGAACGGAAAATAAAACAAGAAAAGAGAGAAGTGGTGTCAAAAACCAAGAGCAAGAGTGAAAGAAAACTCTATTGGGGAAAATCCGAACAGTAAGAGCTAGAAAAGGAATGGTGTCAAAACCAAGAATGAAAGAAACTCCACTGGAGATAACAAAGAGGATTGGTGTCGAAACCAAGAAAGTAAGAGCAAAATGAATAAAAAGGACTCAGCTAGGGAAGAAAAAATAAAGAACTGCTGGGGATAGAGGGTAAGCGACCCTACTGGGAAACAAACAAAAGGATGGTGTCAAAACTAAGAGAAAAAGGAAACTCGGTATATTAATTGGCTGGCAGTGGTTAACCGAAGAGAAAGAGTAAGACTCGGGTGGGGAAAAGAGACTGTGTCAACAGACGGGCTATGATAAACCAAAAGAGAGAGTGCTGAACCAAGGGAAGGTGTTTGACTCTGAGGGGACATCAGTATGTTAACTCATATACAGTGGTTAACTGAGGAAACCAATGATTGCAACTCTGTGGGGATAGAGAAGCATTGGTTTTAATAGAGAAAGTTGTGATCAACCAGAACAATGGGTGTAGGACCGATCGAAGGTCGTAACCCAAAAGGGGTGTTGGTATTGACTGAACAAACAACACTTGACCAACAAAGAAGGGTATTGAACCAAAAGAAGGTTACTAACCCAAGGGTGCAAGTATTCGAACCAAGAAAGGTTGCCAACTGTAGGGGATTCGGTTTTAACAGGAGAATTGTGATTAACCGAGAAGGAAACGAGTGATTAACTTAGAGAAGGTGATTAACTCAAAAGGCTCAGTGTTTTAACAGACGGACTGTGGTTAACTGAAGAAAAGGGTGAATAACCAAGAGGAGGTGATTAACCCAAGGAACTCAGTATATTAACAGATGGACTGTGGTTAACTGAAGAAACGAGTGATTAACCGAGATGAGGTGATTAACCCAAGGAACTCAGTATATTAACAGACGGACTGTGGTTAACTGAGAAGGAGTGCAAACATTAGTGTTTTAACCGACAAATAGTGATTAACCAACACAGGGAGAAGAACCAAAAGAAGGTTGTGAACTCCACAGGGGATTTGGTCGTAACAGGAGTACTGTGTTTAACCAAAGAAAGAGAAAAGAGACTATTCAAGGGGAATCAAGAAGCAATGATTGACTGCAAGAAAAGAAAAGGGTATTGAAACAAAGGGAGTTTGCTAACCCAATAAACAAAGGATCTTAACCAAGAATACGATTGATCAAAAGATAGATCGAAAGAGATAGGAGTGATCAAAGATCGGCCTGACTGGGGGAAGAAAGTACACTACCGCCTGGAGATAGAGATGACTAAGCCAAGCACAGGGTCATTCGTCCCCTACCTGAAGTAGTCAGAATGAGAGTAGGAATTCTCCCTTCTCATCCCTTCTCTAACACACGGGGTGTAATGCAGAAGTTGAACCACACGACACAACAGCTCCAAGTTGTACAGTGCTCCCGCGTGAAGAAACGTGCAGCGTAACAGCTTCAATTTGTACAGTGCTCCGATGCAAGGCGTAGCGCGAAACTCCAACTCCGCGGGGGATCGAGAGAGAAAGCTCTAAAGGATGCCTAAAGAGAGGGAAGGGGTAAATCAACTAATCGAAACGTGGTTTCGATCAATTAATCAAAGGGAAATGCTATGCTAACAATTTTCCAAAGAGGATGGAAAATCATTAAAGCAAAAGGTGTGAATTATTGATTAAGCAAGATTAAGCTCATCCATGAAGAATGAACTTAATGCAATCAAGGGACAAACATGCAAAACAGTACCAAATACCATTTAGTATGCAATGCCAAACATGTTAACAAGTGATCAAATGGAATGCAAGATGTTCATGAACAAACGTTGCCAAAAAATATGAACAAATTGAATAATCGAAGAAATGCATCAAAAGTTCATGAACATGCTTCAAACAGAGGTTAAATGATACTTAAAACATCCCTAAAAATCAAGTATATCAATCCATGGGAGTTAGAAGAAGAAAGCATGCCAAACAAGCTTGAAAAAACTCAAAATTGGCCATTCTTTTCAGTGGTAACCGGTTACTGCATATCTGCTAACCGGTTACTTGCTTGAAAATCAACGTTTTTGGTGAAATTTACACTGAGTAACCGATTACAGCATATGTGCTAACCGGTTACTTGCTTGAAAACCTGCATTTTTAGTGAAAAATACACTGAGTAACCGGTTAGCAGATATGCTGTAACCGGTTACCACTGAGACAGTGGCAAAAATAACTGCAAAAACAGCTTTTCAAAAGTGATTTTCAGCACACAATCACTTATACCAACCACCACATGCTAGATCATGAATTTGTGCTTGAAAATTACAACATATGAGAGAAATTCAAACACAAATTACAAGCAATAATCATGGAGATCAAAGATCAAGCAAATGCACGGCAAATCAAACTGAAAATGAAACAGAATTACATCGCAAATGCGCGGAAATAATCGAAACAGAGAGTAAAGTAAAATCCACCAACCTACAAGGTTGAGATGTGTCTTGGTAATTGTTGCAAAGTGTTCTTGATGCAGAAAATTAAAGAAAACCAGGGGAATCTTCAAATTTGGTGACGAAACGTGTCGAAATCGAGCAAAATACGATAAAGCTCCAAAATGCTACTTTGAACCGTTGAATGTTGCAGCAAATACTCAAGATTAATCCACAAGCTGAAAAAACTCCAGAAATCCAAGTGTAATAGCAAGAAGGATGGAGGTTGAGCTCAAGAAATAATCACTTTTGATGTAAAAGTGATTATCCTTCAAAGTAGAAATGAGCTTTGGTGAGGTTTTGGGAGAGAATTGAGATGAAGATGAAGATGTAGCAGAAAAAATCAGAGAGAATGTGAGAGAATTGAGAGTGAATTGTGCAAATGGTTGAAGGTCCTTGAAAAATGAGTGAAGGTGAGTTTATATAGACTTTAGGTTTGGAGTATGAGAGGTTTGGAGCTAGCTTCGGACTTAGCTTTGGGTTTGGAACTAGGCTAGGAGTTAGTTGGGCTTGACTCACTGAGTCAAGGTGGTTAACTCGGTTAGTTAGAACTAACTCGGTAACAGTCCCAATGTGAACTCCATCATCCAAAGGTTAGCATGCTTGTAAAACAAGGAACATGGTGCACTTAAATTGTAGTGAAGCATTAGAGTAAATGCACTTGGATTGAATTGAATAGCCTTGAAATGTCTAGAGAAGTCTAGAATATTCCACATGCTGCTAGAATATTGTAGAATCAATGACCAAAGAGTGTGCAAAGTGCTGTCCCAAAAAATGCAGCAGGAACTGAAATTTTGCACAGAGTAACCGGTTACAGCATATGTGCTAACCCATTACTTGCTTGAGAACTTGTTCTTTTGGTGAAGAATACACTGAGTAACCGGTTACAGCATATGTGCTAGCCGGTTACTTCAGCCAAATTTCCACAAATTTGTAAAAAGATGATGCTGAAGTCCCGATTTCGATTTTCCACCTCTTGTCTTGATAAATAAACATGGAAACCTTTATCTTGAGCTCGTTTTGATGATGCGATGATCTTGTGAGGATGCAATTAATCGGGCCTAAAATACCTGAAAATTCCTGCAACAAGAAACACATAGATAAAAGTGTGAATGTGTATGCCAGCGATGCGAATGCGCGTGCTTATGCAAAAGGCAAAAGAGGGAGGTCAAATTCCGGGTTACGACAGAGAACGACAACAAAAGTCCTCCAATCGGACTTTTATTGGCCGTATTTATTTAAAGATGCAAACCTCCATGCGAAAAGTTGTGACATATGCCAAAGAAGTGGCGGGATTGGAAAACGGGATGAAATGCCCTTACAAACTATTTTGGAAGTTGAAGTTTTCGATTGTTGGGGTATCGATTTTGTTGGACCATTTCCCCCATCTTTTGCAAATGAGTACATTTTGGTCGCGGTTGACTATGTTTCTAAGTGGGTGGAAGCAATTACCTCACCGAGGGCCAATGGCAAAACGGTGATCAAATTTCTAAAGAAAAATATATTTTTCTGTTTTGGCACGCCTCGTGTGTTGATTAGTGATGGTGGGTTGCACTTTTGCAATACACCACTTGAAAAGGTTTTAGAGCACTATGGTGTAAAGCATAAGGTTGCAACCCCATACTACCCACAAACAAATGGTCAAGCCGAAGTTTCAAATAGGAAGGTAAAAAGGATCCTTGAAAAAACTGTGTCAAGCTCTCGTAATGATTGGTCGCGAAAGATTGATGAAGCTTTGTGGGTGTATCGCACCGCTTACAAGGCTCCAATAGGTTTAACTCCATTCCAAATGGTTTATGGCAAAACATGTCATTTACCAGTTGAAATGGAGCACAAAGCTCTTTGCATGTTAAAACTGTTAAACTTTGATCCTAACTTGGCGGGCGAGAAAAGAAAGGTCCAATTGCACGAGTTGGAAGAATTGAGGAATAACACTTATCATTCTAGCAAGCTCTATAAGGAAAAAGTTAAGGGGTATCATGAGAAGAAAGTCCGTCAGAAAGAATTTCGGGTAGGCCAAATGGTTCTTCTGTTCAATTCCCGTTTGAAGCTTTTTCCGGGAAAATTGAAGTCCAAGTGGTCTGGACCATTTTTGATTAAAGATGTGAAGCACTACGGTGCTATTGTGATAGAGGACCTTCAGAAAAAAAAGAGTTGGACTGTGAATGACCAAAGACTTAAAATCTATCTTGGAGGCGAGATTGATCGTGAAAATTGCGTCGTTTTTCTAGATGATCATTGAGGTCATCTTGGAGCGTCGAGCTCAAACGACGTTAAACTAAGCGCTAGTTGGGAGGCGCCCCAACATTGTAAGTATTTACTATTTTGAATTTTTTTATTTTCTGTGTTTTTTATTTAATCGGGCAGAATAGTTGGGTGATTGCATTCTAATGCCAGACTTGACTGGCTGTGTTTCACTGAGCGCGCTTAGCGCGCTTCTGAGGCCGCTTAGTGCGGTCGCGTAAACAGGCCAGCCAAGTTTGGGCCTGAGTGGGAAAAAAGTTGGGCCTCTGGGTCATGTTTTTATTTAAATTGCGAAGGGTTTCAGCAAAACCCTCATTTCCCACTCATTTGCAATGGTCACCAGATTTGTTCTTCTCCAAGTGCTCTCAAATTGCATTCTTGCTCTCAAGCATAGATTTTTCTGCTCATTTCATCTCGGTCCAGGTTTGCAAGTTTCTTTTTCCTTTCTTTTCATTATAGAATCTTTGTGTCTTAGGGTTTATTTGTAAGAATATTGACCTGTAGTGTTAGGGTTAGAGATTAATTGATTTGAAATGTTGTTTGAACAAATTTTGGGTTTTTAGGTTAGGGTTGTTTGTAAACTGTTGTTGCATTAATAGAACAACCAAGACCTGTAATATTCTGTTGTTGCATGTCAATTTGGACTGGTTGGAGTTTGAACGTGTTGTTTGAGGGGCTGTTTGACCTTGGAACTAGAGGCATTTTTAGGAATTTTCGCAGGCGCGTTGAGCGGGCTCCTGACCCGCTAAGCGCGCCCTTGAGCCATATTCTCGTTGTTTCCATTTTTAACTTGTCAGGGTGTTGTAAATATGTTATTTTATGCTTTTTGTTGTTTATCATTGAGTTAGCGGGCTTGGTTGGCTGCACAACAGGGGTTGCTTGCATGTCTGAGCGTGCTAAGCGCCCTCTGACCGCGCTAAGCGCGCACCCCTAGGAGCAACTTTGCCGATTCTTTCATTTTCGTCGACTGTTTGCCGGTTTTTTGTTGCTCTGTGGTTTCTTATGAATTTTATGGAATTTTCTGTGGTTTAACCCATTTGGTGTTGTTTTTGTCTATTTTTCTTTGATTGCAAATGGCTTCAAAACATGCCCGAGTTCGCACTGGCCAGACTTCTCAGCAAAGGTAGGCACCAATTGAGTTCGATGCTGATCGATTTTTAGGGGTGGAACAACAGGAAAGATATATGGAATTAACCCGTAGAAGTATTTGGACGGAGCGCATCTTTCGGATCAACCCGCAAGGGGAGTTTCGTGGATGCCAGAGCATTATTGAGTCGCACGGATGGCATGCCCTCTTGACCCCTCCTACTTTGCTGAATTATGAAATTGTGCATGATTTCTATGCAAACGCTATTCCTCAGGAGGGGAGGGTGTATAATTTCACTATTTATGTCCGAGGGAGGCATGTTTCTTTCACAAGGGATGCTATCAATGAGTACTTGGGTAACCCACTGGTTTTAGCGGAGGGTGAGCAGCGTGCTTATGCTAAGAGGGTAGCTAGGAAGACATGGAATTTGGAGAATGTTTGTTTGGCTTTAGCATACCTGGGGCATGGTTTTGAGCTGAACGCGACACGGAGGCCGAAAATTCTAAAGAGGGGCGACATGAACACTAATGCTCAGGTACTGATGACCCTTGTTCTGCACAACATCAGGCCAAGGAGTCACACCTCTTCCATTCCTGTTGACATCGCTTGCATGCTGTATTATATCATGGAGGAGAGACAGATTGATGTAGCGAGGATCATCTCTGATGAGATCCGAGCTATAACAGCTAGTTATCAACGTTTGGGGTTCTAAAACCCCTTCTATTTGGTTTTCCCGGGGATGATTATGGGGTTGTGCACTAGAGCAAGAGTCCCGGTCCCAAGCGTGGTCCACAAGACCATTAAGGGGATTGTGACTGATACATGGATTCAGAGCCATTGCATGCCCAGAGTAGATCATCCACCACCGCCACCACCACCTTCCCACCCACACCCACAGCAGCAGCAGCATAAGGAGGTTCCACTGGCAGACCAACCCTTTGATGAGCGGGTCACATGCATGTATACTTGGGACATGCATATGGCTCATCAAAGGGCTTTCATCCATGCGGTCATTACATTTACAAGTACGAGAGCCGCAGGTGGAGCACCCTTTTCCTTCTCAGGAGGATTTCAACGCTTATGTTGCATGTCCTGGGGACATGCCTTATCATTATCAGAGGGGGCAGGTTCCACCTCAGGAGGGAGCTCAAGTACCGCAGGCTGAGGCGGTGGGATCGGATGCTAGCGCGGATGAGGATATGGCTGCAGAAGACGGTGATGATGATAGTGGAGAGACTATTTTGGAGGAGGAGGACTCTGAGGCCAGCTCTGATTAGTGGCCATTGGTTATTCTATCTTTTGTTGTTTTATGTTTATGATTATGTTTGAACCTTTTGAATATTATTGTTATGTTATGACTGTACTTGTGGAGTATTTTGTACCATCTTTTATAGGATGAGGAACACATATGCGGCACCATTGTTTGGTTGTCGTAAATTTTGGAATTATATTTTTATGTTGGTATTTTTAGTAGTTTTTGTGCAATTGTTATTTTTTGATTTTTTTTGTTCCTTAGTTAAAAAACTTGAAGGAACTTGTGAACTAATGTCAAGAGTGATGAATCAATATGCAATTGAGTGGTAATGATAAGATCGAGTAAAGGTACCACGCAAGGTACATTTTATCGCTTTCTAAACTAAGCATGGAAATGAAACTTGTGATGAGTGTAATTTGTAGTCATTACTTCTTTTGAAATACTTGTTCATTTTTTAATCATTTAGAAAATTTCCATTGTGAGGAAGCTTTCATTGTAGAATATATGCAGGATATCGGCATTCTTGTTTAACTCATTCTGATTATGTTGAAATCATGCATGTGTATTAATTTGTGAAAAAGGAAGAAAAGGATCAAGGCAATTTTTGTGCATTTTGAGAAAAACCACTTGACCAAATAAGAATGATCAATCTACCGTGTGAGTGAGCGAGTATTTGTAAACCCCTTTTTGAGCCTTAATTTCAAGATCCGTGTAAATAATGTGCATAAATTTTGAAAGGGATCTTGGAATTTTGTTGTGAAACTTTTTGAACCCTAACCTTAAGTAGGGTTGCGCAGTTTGTTCCTTGCCTTAAATGTGTGAGAGCATTCCTAATTATCATGTTTGGTTGTGTTCTAAGTTGGGGAGAGAAAAAGGTAGATTGAGGCATCATGAAAAAAATGAAAGTATAATAATGTGGTTTTGAATGATGATAGAGCTTGAAAGAAAGAAACAAGTGAAAAAAATAAAGAAAATTTGGCATGAATTGCCAACAAAAAGCTCAAAGTTTTAATGATGCCTCCAAAGAAAACAAGAAGGTTAAAGTCTTGAAGTGTTTTGATATTAAGTGTGGAATGCTCTTTAGGAATAAGCAATTTTGTTTCAATGACTTTGATAAATGACCCTTCCTTGTAGCCAAGCCAAGTTACAACCTTAGAAGACCTTGTGATTCCTTCTTTTTCACTCTTTAATGCATGTTTTTTGTTGAATGCATAATTGGTTCCGGATGTCTGCATGATTGTTTGATGAGTGATAAAACCTCATTTTATTTTCATCCATTAATGAATGTGTGCTTAGGTGTGATTTAATTTTGAACTTGTCTTGCTCAAGAAGCTTTGATGTGTATTTTGCACTTAGCAATAGTTTCATCTTCATGATTTGTTTAGACTTCGATAAGTTATCTTGTTGTTACTTTTACTTTTTGAACCATAAAATTGTCGTTGTTCTATTGAGCTAATTCTGAATTCTTGTTCGGGTTTTCGGGTTCGTTTCTAGTTCGAGAAATTTTTGTTTGAGGACAAACAAAATAATAAGTTGGGGAGAGTTGTTAAGGGCCAAATTGTGCATACTTTTGACTATATTTTATGGTCATTTCAATTGGTTTCCTTGATAATGTGGTAGAATATCTAGTAGTTTTAGTATATTTATGCTAATTCCCGATTTTATTGTAAATATTGTATATTATGATCATTTTGATGCTCTTTAACATGTATTCTTGCTTAAATTGGATGTTGGGAACAATTGGTGAAAGAAAGAAGGCCTGAAAGAGCATTTTCGAAGAGTTCGTGTCGGCAAGGTGCCCTAAGCAAGCTTTTCAATGCGCCATCAACGCACACTTTCTGTAATTCCAGTAGCAAAGGGTCCAAGACCGCGCTAAGCAGGATTTTCAGCACGCCTTCAACGCGCTTTTTCATCAGATTCCAGTAGCTAAAGTCTCCAACCGCGCTAAGCGGGATGCCACTGTGCTTAGCGCGCTTTCTGGGAAATTGCCTTCATTTATGTTGATCGCGCTTAGCGCGCTCCTGATGGAGCTAAGCGCGGTGCCACTTACTGCACCATATGCACTTGCTATAAATATCTTCTCTTGAAGATATTTTCTCATAACTTGTACTTTATACTTTTCAGCATATCTAAGAGAGAGAAAAAGTGTTTTTAGGTAAAAAATCCTTAGGATTTCAAGGAGAAGTTAGAATCAATACTTTGGAGCATCAATCCTCGATTCTTCGACTTTGATGCTATCAAAGCTTCTTTTCTTACTTGTTGATCAAGCTACCATGTCAATGGGTAGCTAAACACCTTTTGTGTCAAGATTAGTGGTAGATAATCCTTTCTTTTGTATGTATTGATCTTGATATATAGTTTGTGAACCTTGTTGATGATTAATATATGGTGAAAAACTTTGTTTATATGATTTATACTTTTTTTTTGTTCATGATTGAGAAATATGTTCTAAGACTTTACCTAGGTTTTAATCCATCAACAATCATGAGGCTAGAGATAGTTTTGAGAGTTGGTGTTCATAAATATTGACCCTTTAATGTTATCATATTGATAGTTAGAGTGAGAGATCATTTAAGGATCAATATGGTAAATCTCACAACAAGTGTTAGAGATAAACATGTTGAGAGGATATGTGATTATATTCATTGTTAACAAGTTCACATACTTTATCGAGTAAATACGTATAAAACGGATTATCGAACCCTAATCTTGGCATGCTTATCGAGTAAATACGTATAAAATGGATTATCGAACCCTAATCTTGGCATGTTTCGACTCAACGACCCAACCCGATGTTACACTATCAGAGCAAGACCCTCTACATCGACCAAAAGCACTAAAAACTCCAAAAGGTCCTCGAAGGCATCCACCACAAAGCCTAATCATCTGCACGTTACCCACATGGAGGCAACATTCAAACAGGTAGGGTGAGTAATCACAATTCATTATAATCAATATAAAAACAGGATATGCATAAAATGGCGTCATTATCATATACAACATCATTAGGGTCATCAAAAAGCATCAAAAGTCACAACATCATAAGTCACATCAAGATGCCACATAAATGCAATGCACAACAAGACTTATGCATGTGGTACCAATTCATCAAATTCGATGGACACTAGGCCATCACCCTCTAAAGATCCTCGTCAATAGGATCGGTTCCACACAAGAACCGGAGCACGTCAAAATACCTCACATCCACAAAATGGGATTGAAGCCACAATAGACCGAAGTCTAACCCGCTGGACCAAAGTCCTATAATCGTCAATAGACCGAAGTCTAACTCACTGGACCGAAGTCCTATAATGCTATGAATGCATGATGCACAACGTCAATATCATCATCATCAACAAAAAGTCATTACGTGCATCATCATTCATCAAAATCTCATGTTAATCCATATCATCATTTAATCATCAAAACATCATGAATCGTCATCTCATAATCATCAATATAGCTCATGGTAATTCACATCAAAATAGTCATGTATCATCATCTCATAATCATCAATATAACTAATGGTCATTCACATCATCATTTAATCATCAAACATCCTGTATAAACATCTCATAATCATCGACATACACGTGGTAATTCATATCATCATCTAATCATCAAACATCATGTATAAACATCTCATAATCATCAATATACTCGTGGTAATTCATACATCAAAACACACACACACACAAGTATTCGATAAATTATCCACAAATAATACAACAATCCATTAATAGAACATATACACAATTGACTTCCCAAACATATTTGATATAAAAATATTGGGCAACCAGTTCTCTTATCTATACTATGTTATAGATCTATTCATTAGCTTTCCAACGCTTCGAACGGGGATCAAAACGGACTTACAGATCAAAAGTTATGACCAAAACGATTTCGACCGAAAACATGAACAGCCGTGACGGACAGTATGCAGAATTTTCTGCGTTTTTCACTGTTGGAGGCCTTCTGGGCCTCCAATTTCAATTCCGTAAAAACCCAAATTCTCAGAAAATTACAACCCATCCAATACTATAATTATCTCAAGTAAATTTACAATTTTAACACAATTAAACCATCTAATCATTATTTTAAGATTATGACTAAAACCTTTGAAATTGATGGATATAAGTTCAATCCTCAAAAGAAAAAGATTACACATATAAGGCACACAAATTCATCATATAACAACCACCATGGAGATTAGAGATTTTTATCCTAAATATGCTATTAACCATCATACACTATCGTTGCATCAAGGGCACAAAAGCCTACGACTATTAGGCCAATTCATTACACTATCCTAAGCCTCAAAATCACATAAACCCTCAAAATACCCCAATACCCCCAAAGTCCTCACAACCCCTTCACCTTCGTCATCAACGTACGAATACATCATAATTTCCTCAGTTTACTCATAAACCCACAAGAATCACATAAACCTCACTAATACATCATAACTTCCTCGGTTTACTCATAAACCCACAAAATCACATAAACCTCACTAATACATCATAACTTCCTCAATTAACTCATAAACCCACAAAATCACATAAACCTCACTAATACACCATAACTTCTTCAGTTTACTCATAAACCCACAAAAATCACATAAACCTCAAAATCCACTTTAAATACATCGAATCCCTTTATTGAAAACAAAGAAAGGCAATACTCCTCATACCTTAGATTGTCGATTCCAAGCCTTTCTCTCTTGAGTTCTTGGAAACTTTCTCGAATCCTAAGCTTTTCCCTCTTTCCTCAGAGCTCTGGCCTTTTCCCTTCTTTTCACGATCTAACAAAATGAATCTTATTCCTCTCAAATTCTCCTTTTTGTTAAACCTAACCCTTGGGCCTCTAAATTGGGCTTTCCCCAATTTACCCTCACTAATCCTCCTCAAAAGTCCATCTTAACCTTAATTCATCTAATATTATTTAAATAAATAATAATACAATATATTCCATATTATATACTATTATTTAAATAAATAACCAAAACTCAACAAAATACCAACATCAATACAAACCACCAAAATTCACGAATATTATATTTAAATAAATTAAATAAATATTCTTACAAATTTGGGGTGTTACAGTAATATCACACAATCCCTTCGGATACGATAACAAAAACCCCCCACTTAATTACTTTTCAACAGTAGGCATGATGTTCAAGTTGGTGTTATGTAACACTTGTTGTATTGTCAATATCATCAGTAGTGTGTTATTTATGCCTCGCTTGCCATATACGTTATGTTTTAATGCCTTCAAGTTGTTTTTGTAACAGAAATATTGCTGAGGAAGTTATTCAGGGATTGAATGGAACAATGACATCAAAACAGACCGTGTATATTTTTTGGTAGCAGTCCAGGAAATAAGCATGTCAGTTCAATTTTCTTCTACTTCAAACTTAATTTATTCGTAATCTGGTCCAGTTTAATGTTTGTGTACTAAAACTTCTAATCTAAAGTTTGATGTTTTTATATCATCATTATTTAATGTTTTGTGACAGGTTATTTTAGTTATGTTTTATACATAACAAAAATTTATAGGAACATCATGGTGTGGCATCTTAGGGCCCATTATTCCTTAAACACACATTACCACTTCTTAAGTAAATAGCATTAGGGCTTATATTATTTAATAAAAAATGAATGAGGAAGATGAAGAATCGACAATGGTTTTTGAATTAAAGAAATAATAATGACTTTCAACTAAAACAATTAGATTTTTAATGTAGAGAGAAGATGAAGAATCAGAGAAACCATTATAAATACGTTATTCATCTTTTTACCATCACACAAGCAGCATCATTGAAGAGGAATAATCAAAATGAGTTCCAACAATGCAGTCCAGGTCCAGCAAACTGTAGATGTTCAAGAAGTTGTCCAAGAAGTCCAACAAACTGCGCGTGTGGTTAAATATGTTGTAGAAATCCAAGAAGTTGTCCAGGTCGTAGATGTTGTAGATGTCCAAGAAGTTGTCCAGGTCGTAGAGGCTGCAGCGGTTCAACCAGTTGTCCAGTCCGAACAAACTGTACAGACCCAACAGGCGGTCGTCTTGTAAGGAATACGAACCAAGAGGAGAATAAGGAGATCAAGAAGAAAGAAAAGGAGGACAGCTATGGTCGATTCAGATGATGATGACGTAGCACCGTATAGTTGGAGTAATTTTATGTCAGCTAGGGTATTTAGATTTGATAATTAAAACTTAAAAGTGTCTTTGTTGTCTTCAATATTCAGGAGTTTAATTTAGTTGTATTAAATATGAAACTTGCACTTGTGAAACTTTATCTGAAACTTGCATTTTGTTGTCTTCGATATGACACACAATTCTTATTAAAAGTACTTGAATGAAAACATTATCACAAATGTGGGTTGTATTTTCTGCGGTGATATGATGAACAATAATATAGGTTAAAAAATGGGATTATATATAAAAGCAGGATGATATTTGTTAATCCATCAGAATATATAACAATGGTTATACATCATAATCGTTATCATATCTCGCGCGTTGTCCAGAAAAAAATATATATCAAAACGGCACAGTTGGGAATCGAACCAAGGTCAATTATATTTATCACAACGGTTCGTTTGAAAAACTGTTGTGATAGGGCGCGTTGTTTCCAGGTTATTACAACGGTTAATGGGCCGCCATAGTAAGTATCATTTTACAACGACACTCTACATAACAACGTCTGCACCCGCGTGATTATAAATATTTCCCAACCGTTGTTAAATGGATTTTCCGTAGTAGTAATGATTTGATTTGATAGATCTATATAGATTTTAATTAGTAAAATATAATAATATGTTAAAAAGGTATACCCTCCGGTCACTATTATAAGCAACAAAAACATGTTTAAATTCATTGAATAAATAATGTATTTAGACATTATTATATATCATATACATCAAATATTCAATGAACTTAAGAAAAAATTTGTTGCTTATAATAGTGACCAGAGGGTGTATGTTGTTAGTACTCTTTAAATAGAATGTTGTAAATTAATCAACTATATTTCATTAAGCACATTTAAGGTATAAAATAGATTAAAATCCAACAATTTAAAAACACATCTTCTGGCTTGGATAAGCATCTATATTGTCTCAATATCTTACTTTTATACATGGAAGAAAATAATAATAATACTTTTATATATCAAAGAGATAAGTAAATCATTAATTTACAATCTAAATTATTTATTGTCTTCAAATTTAATCATTAAAATAAAATAAATATAATAAATATTTTTTAAACTATACGAAATATTTGAATTTGTCACTTGAGCTTCTAACATCACTATATAAGTTTGAGAAAATCAACTAGCATGAAAAATACAAATAATTTGTATACTCGTTTCTTCTTTTGTGAGCTTTTACCATCATATATTAAAATAAATTCGTGCAATCCACCTTATATTTAAAATAATGGATGTACCATTTCTTATATTAAATTTGTGATATATATATATATATATATATATATATATATATATATATATATATATATATATGATCCGGAGTATTCGAACAGGTCCACGTATGCTGGTCGTCAGATGGGCAAGGTGCTCGGAATGTTGATGAGGAGATGAGGGGGTGTACCTGCAAGGTACTCCGACGCTCAAGTAAGAAAGGGTCAGAGAAAAGGGGCAAGTACAAAGTGTATTCTTAGGGTGAATATTTGATACCTGACCCTCTCGAATGAGAGGGTTTATATAATGTTCCCCAGCGCGTGGCCAACGGTCCTATTTTCAGGGCGAGATAACCGTTTTCCTGAAGAATAGGAAACTGCCCAAACTAGCCGTTATGACGGGCAGGATGTCCAAACTAGCCGTTATACTGGGAAGGGAGGTAGTTGCGGGCATCTGTTCGTCGATCGTTGGGGAGTTGTGGCCGTGTGAGACGAGCAATAGCTCCGGGCAGGACTGGGACGTCCGTGACCGGTTGTAGGGGCAAAAGGGGACTTTTGCCCTCTTAGTGGACTGGATCCAAGCATTTGGGCCGTTACTATAGCAATCATGGATTGGGCCGCGCACGGCCGTTGGCCCAGTCCAGAACAGTAGCCCCCAAGTCGTTACTTCCGAGCGCGGAGGTGATGACTTAAGGACAGCGTACAGTCCCGGGGAAGCGGAGTGTTTTGCTCGTTGGCTGTGAATGCCCGTGGTTTCTGTTTCCCGCTGTGGCTGTTGATCGTGGTCGTTGAACTTTGTCCCTTACAGATGGATACCAACAGTCTAGTGGAATATGAAACGATACGGGGGCTGCCACGTGTGTGTTGGAACTTGTGTCGCCGCCGCTTAGGCAATGATGGCTAGCAGGTAGTTATCATGACCTATGCGCGTGGGGCTGCACGTGACCTCCTGTATAAATAGGAGGGGAGATTTTCATTCTGAACTTTTTCCTTCAATCTTCACCAGATTTCCTGCCCGCGACGTCTGCCCGTTACATCCTTCACCGTTTTGAGCTCCAAGCAACTTTTTTCAGTCTTCTATTTACAAGTAAGTTGTCTCTTTCCTTTGATTTGCTTTTTGTCGATGTTTATTTAGACATTGCACGCGGTTAGGTTAGATTTTGGGAGACATAGGGTCGTATATGTGGTAGCCGCTGGTGGTGGATGATGGCTCCGCCGTCTCCGCCGCCGTTAGCTTGATGTCACGCCGTGCGTGAAGAGTCTGTCCGTGACGTCGTCGCGATGGGGACGTGATCATGACCGTTCTAGCGTTGCGTTTCATGGAGTTGCGAGTTGGATGAAAACCTTGTGATTTTGCTTTAGAGAAGTTCCTCGTGTGATAGGAGAGTTCCGGGCGTTATCCCGCGGGGAGACTTCTTCGTAGTGTTGCCAGGGCTTAGGCCGGGGACGTCGTCCTCAGCCCTTAGCGCGCCCTTTCACTTGTTCAGTGGTGGAAGGGTGGATTTGATTGGCTGTCGAATTGACTGTCTTTCTCTGCTTTTCAGGTGATGGCGATAGGGCCCCGTGGAGAAATTGTATTAGATTCGTCTGAGGAGGAATCTGTTTCCTCGGGGAGTAGTAGCACTCAGTCCTCGAGTGGGTCCACCGAGCAGGATACGGACTATGAGCAAGAGGATGAATTGCGGGATGACGATTAGGAAGAGGTGCCCGAGGAGGAGGTATCCGAGAAAGATGCAGCGGAGAATAAGGCCGAGGAATGGGAGGTGGCGGAACCCTCTGAGCACGTGTCTGAATTTGCGACTTACACAGGGGATTGTTTCCAGACGGTGGAAGGTGATGGGGACTGGAGAGTCCATTTCCCCACCGCTGACGAGCGCGTCTGCACAAACTATGGGGAGCGCTTTACAATGTACGAGTATGTTTTCAAAGAGCTGAGTTTGAGGCTTCCATTCACGGATTTCCAGCAATCTGTCTTCCTACATCTCCGCTTGGCCCCCACTCAGCTCCATCCCAACTCGTTAGCCTTCCTGCGAGCGTTCGAGTTGGTGTGCGAGCACCTGCACATAGGGGTGACCATCCCCTTCTTCTTCACCGTCTTTCACCTCCAACGACAGACTTCTGGGATGAGCTACGGTTGGGTCTCCCTGAAGCAGTCGCGCAAGCTGTTCAAACCTTTCTCTGAGTCCATACGGACATTTAAGACGAGGTATTTCGTTGTGGAGCCCGTGTCAGAGGCTGCCCAGGATAGCACGTTTTGCTGGGAGCTTGAAGTGGACGAGAACGGTGAGGATAGGATTAATGAGGAGGGGAAATACATCGGGCGAAGGTTGTTGAAATATCCCTTCCAATGGACCGGGGAGCATTTTACGAAGCCCCCCAAAGACTATGTCTTTGAGCCTGCGGATTTGGATGAGGGGGATGTTGCTTCATATGAAAGGTTGTTGCAGTACGTGACCTCGTTCCGGATGGCCGAGTGCGTTATGAAGAAGAAGGAGGCGATCCTCGAGGCCGATGGTAGCTAGCGGGTGGAGCCTCGTTTCATTAATGTTAGGGCACTGTTGGGGTGCAAAACTTACAGAGATACTATGGATCTGCTCGGTATTTAACCTTAACATATTGTTTTGCATTGCTCATTATTTTCTATTGTCTGACGCCTGTTTTTGTCTTTTGCAGCCACTATACCTTCAGCTCACGAAAGGATGGTGAGGAACGTGGCCGCGCAGAAACAAGCTGCTGCAGCTGCTACTACTAAGGTTCGTCCTCCCCCTGCCCGTGCGGGTGGTCCCTTCCAGTCTCCTCAGGGGAATGCTTCTCCGACCAATGTTCAACGGTCTCCAATGCCCCTGGCGACCAGGTTTAAGCGTCCAAGGAACGAGGCAGTGGATCTGGACAAGGCGCCAGAGAAAGCGAAATTCGAGCTGCCTCCTTGTGTATTGGATAAGAGGTTCTTCGAAGGGACCTCTCTGGTGATTCCTCATGCTGATTCTCTGCATCTGCAAAGCCTGGACCGTCCGAGCAAGAGGGCGCTGGTGGCCCAGGATTCCTCTGCGGTGGTCAGATTGCTGGAGATGACGGCCACCTATGCCGAGGGGGACACGACCACTGAGAGTGAGCTGACCATTGCCCGAGGTAAGGTGACCACTCTTGAGGAGAGCTTGAGGAAGGCCAGGGAGGAAGCTAAGGTGGCCAAGGAGGCGAAGGAAAGGGAGGGCGAGGAGGTTGCTCGGTTGAAGGGGGAGATGGCTACCCTCGAGGCTGAGAAAAAGGCCGCTGAGGACTTGGTCGCGCAACTGCAGGCGGCCAATGCCCCTGGCGAGGAGGAGCCGGAGGACGTGAAGGTAATGACAAGGTCAGAGTTAGTTACCCGACTGGTGGTGGCCGAGGATGACAACTTAATGCTTGGCGAGGAATCCTTCCAGAACGCAGTGTCTCAGCTTCAGGTGGTGAATCCTGGTGTTGATTTGGTTACCGAAGGCACCAATTTCCTGGCGTACATTAAAGACGGGCAAATTGTGATGCCAGAGTCTCTCCTTGCCGGTCAAGCTAGAACCCAGACTTCTCCGCCCAATAATGAACGAGTCGAAGACACCGAGGAATGATGTTAGCAGATGGTGATGTTTTGCCGGCCTGCGTGTCGTGTAGTTTGTTGTGATTTTATTTGATTTGGGGGGTGTGGCCCCCCTTTTTATGTAATTCGTACAATCTTTGGCCCTTGTGGCCTTTTTTACTTTATGTCCGGTTTATGTTGGCCAGTTTTGTTACTTATATGATTTTTTTTATATTGGTGTGCTTTACATTATCGGTGCATGTATGACTGCCTGTCGGAGGGTGTGTCTGTTAACAGAGCTTTCTTTTGAAAGATTGCTCGTTGTGCGTGAATTCGCCAGTGTGGAGAACTGGTAGAACAGCCGGGGGAAGTCCTGGCGAGGTTGCGGATCTCAGGTCGCGATTGAGGCCTGAGGTCGCGGCGTGAACATCACATCGCGAGCTGGGGTTCTGCCAATCGTGGTACTAGGGCGAAGGAGATGCTCGATTGAGGACCGCCGACGAGCAGAGCTCCGACTCATTTACTTGAGCGGGATTCCACTTTGTGCGTATGCATCGTTTGTACCTGAACGAGCATGATGACCGTTAGGTGGTCCTTTGACGCGAGGAAGCCTATTGTTACTTTAGCTGTAGTACTGCTTAAGTTTTTCGGCGTTCCATGGTCGAGGGATTTCATCCCGTTGAGGGTCTCAAGGAAGTAGGCACCATTCTCCGTTCTGGCGCGGACTCTGTACGGCCCTTCCCAGTTGGTTGCTAGTTTGCCTTCGCGAGAGTCCTTGTGGTTTCTTCGCAGGACGAGGCTGCCCACATCGAACTCTCGTCGTAAGACTTTAGCGTTGTGCCTGATTGCTATTTTTTGCTTAAGAGATGCTTCGCAGAGGGCTGCTCCTGTTCGGATTTCCTCGACAAGGTCGAGCTCCTGTCTTATTGCTTTGTCATTCATTTCCTCGTCTAGAGGTGATTCGGTCCTTCTGGACGGTACGTGGATTTCGATGGGTATAACAGCCTCCGTGCCATATGCTAAGCGGAAAGGTGTTTCCCCGGTGGTAGACTGAGGAGTGGTGCGGTACGCCCATAAGACGCTGTGGAGCTCCTCGACCCAGGCTTTCTTCGTTTCGTCCAGCCTTCGCTTGAGGCCACGAAGAATGACACAATTGGCCGCTTCTGCCTGCCCGTTGGTCTGGGGATGTTCCACAGATGCGAAATGTTGCTTTGTTCCGAGGTGGGCGACGAAGTCTTGGAACTTCTTGTCAGTGAACTGCGTTCCGTTGTCCGTGACAATTGCTTGGGGAATCCCAAAACGGGCAAGGATATTCCGCTTGTAGAAGCGCAGAATGTTAAGCGCTGTTATCTTTGCTAAGGCTTTTGCTTCTATCCACTTTGTGAAGTAGTCTACGTCCACTATCAGGTATTTATTTTGGCTGGACCCCGTCCCGAAGGGTCCTAAGATGTCTAGGCCCCACCAGGCGAATGGCCACGGGGAGGTCATGCTTTTCAGTTCGTTGGGTGGAGCTAGGTGCATATCCCCGTGCCATTGGCATTTGTCGCATCTCTTCACATGCTCCTTGGCATCGTGCTGCATGGTTGGCCAATAATACCCTGCTCGGAGGGCCTTGCGGGCAAGGGACCTTCCTCCTAGGTGCTGGGCGTTGATGCCTTCGTGGATTTCTCGTAATACGTGAGGGACAACTTCCTCCTCTATGCATTTGAGCAGTGGGATGGAGAAGCCTCATCGATAGAGTTTGTTTTCAAGGATGACGTACAAGCAAGCTCTTCGTCTGATGGTGCTGGCTTCCTTGGGGTCGTCCAGAAGCTCGTCCCTGGTGAGGTAGTTGTACACGGGTGTCATCCAGTAATCGCTGTCCCCAATCGCGTGTACGTGTAGGGTCGATGATCCCTTATCGATGCTGGACCGGGGGAGTATCTCTTGGATGACTGACCTATTTCCGCCTTTCCTCTTAGTGCTTGCTAGTTTGGACAAGATGTCTGCTCGCACGTTATGTTCGCGTGGAACATGTCTCACTTCTACCGTTCTGAACCTCGCCAATTTTCCTTTGACCAGGGTTAGGTATTCAGAGAGACTGTCATTTTTGGTCTGATATTCTCCTGATATCTGAAGGGCTACGAGCTGAGAGTCCGTGCAGATGATGATTTCTTCAGCCCCTAGGTCTTCGACTATGCGCAAATCGGCGAGGAAGGCTTCATACTCGGCCTGGTTGTTCGACGTGGGGAAAGACAATGTGAGAGAAGCCTCGACTATGGTCCCTTCGTCGTTCTCCAAAATTACCCCTGCCCCGCTGCCGGTCGAGCTGGATGCCCCGTCTACATAGATGGTCCATCTGTTTGCTATGTGGGTCGGGGAGTTTGAGAATGTCATTTCCGCTACGAAATCGGCCAGCGCTTGGGCCTTAAGAGCCTTCCTGCTTTTGTACTGGATGTCGAACTCGGACAGTTCCAACGACCATTTGAGCATTCTGCCTGCCATGTCTGGTCTCCCCAGTAATTGCTTTATAGGCTGATCCATTCTTACCACGATCGTGTGAGCCAAGAAATAGTGTCTCAGTCGTCTGGCATCATTGACGAGGGCCAATGCTACTTTCTCTATTTGTTGATATCGCAACTCTGGGTCCTGCAATGCTTTGCTCGTGAAGTATATTGGCTTTTGTCCGTCAGGATTCTCGCGAATGAGAACGGCGCTGACGGCCTCGGCAGTGATGGCGAGGTATAGGAACAAGACTTCCCCAGTATCTGGTCGTGATAATACGGGCGGTTTCGACAGAGCTCGCTTCAAGTGAAGGAGGGATGTTTCACATTCCTCGGTCCATTCAAACGCTGCTTCTTTCCGCAAGAGTTTGAAGAAAGGAATGGCGTGTTGGGCAGATTTTGCCACGAAGCGGGACAACGAGGTAAGCACCCCGTTGAGGGATTGGATGTTCTTCTTAGACGTGGGCGTTGGGAACTCAGAGAATGCCCGACACTTGTCGGGGTTAGCTTCGATTCCTCGTTCTGTTAGGTAGAAGCCGAGGAATTTACCTGCCCGCACACCGAACGTGCACTTCTCCGGGTTAAAACGCATTCGATACTTTCTTGCTTGCTCGAAGATTTTGCGAAGATGGGCGACATGATCTAGTTCCTCGTGGGACTTTACGATCATATAGTCCATGTATACTTCGAGCATGTCGCCTATTTGTCCTTGGAAGACTCTGTTTATCATTCGTTGGTACGTAGCGCCGGCGTTCTTCAGGCCAAAGGGCAATACGTTGTAGTAATAGTTGCCCGATTCGGTCATGAAGGCCGTGTAAGTTTTATCACTCGCGGCCATTGGGATTTGATTGTAGCCCGAGTAGGCGTCGAGGAACGATAAAAGTTTAAAACCTGCTGAGTTATCTACGAGCTTATCGATATTGGGAAGGGGGTAGGCGTCCTTCGGACAGGCCTTATTAACATCGGTATAATCAACACACATCCTCCATTTGCCATTATTTTTTCTTACAAGTACAACGTTTGAGAGCCATGTAGTGTATTTGGCCTCAGAAATAAACCTAGCCTCTAGAAGGTCTTTGACAGCTTTCTCCGCGGCTTCCATCTTTTTCGGGGACTGTTTCCTTCTATGCTGGGCAATGACTTTGACAGCCGGATCAATTGTAAGCTGGTGGCAAGCGACGAATGGGTCCAATCCTGGCATTTCAGCAGCGCTCCATGCGAACAAGTCTGCGTTCTCCCGGAGGCATGCTTTTAGTTGTCTCCTGGTCAGGTCGGGGAGGTCTGCTCCGATCATTACTCCCCGTTGGGGGTCTTCTCCGAACGGAACAATCTCGAAGTTGCCATCTGGGACAGGTCGTAGGAGATGGCTACTGTTGTTGGATTGGCTGCTCGAAGTTTTTGGGTCCTTGGCATGGTCTTCCTCGCTGAAACGGCTGTCCAGGTCGATAGATTTGACCTGGGGGAGCAGTTTCGGCTGCTCGGAGCTGCTGGGCAGAGGGGGACGACCAGACGTCCGTGGTCCCGCTGAAATGGTGCTGAGTCCTTTTGATGCTGCTTCAAAGCACCGACGGGCAGCTTCGATGTCGCCGTGAAGGGTGGCGACCATCCCTTCAGAAGTGTAGTACTTCATCTTGAGATGTACGGTGGAAGGTATTGCAATCAACTCTGCCAGGGTTGACCTTCCAAAAATGCACTGGTATAGTGACAGGCATTCAATTACCAGAAACTGTGCTTTAATTTCTCGGGTTGTCTTTCCTGAACCGAAAGTTACAATGAGCTCTACGTAACCCCGGGGCTTTGTCACCGCTCCGTTGAATCCCTGCAGGTCGGATCCGATGTATGGAGTAAGGTGAGAGTCATTCAGCTGCAGCGTTTCGAACAGGTCGTTATATCAACCGAACTGCCCTGGTCCACGAGTATTCTGCGAACGTCGAAGTTTGCCATCTTTGCCCGGATAAGTAGCGAAATGCTTGAGTTCGGCGTCCCGCCGAGGAGCTCTTCCTTGTAGAAGGAAATAGGAACGGATCCTTTGTGAGTGGTGTCCAGCGTGGTGACTTCATTGGAGCTTCTACTGATCAGTTGATCGAATCTCCTTTTGACTGAGCCGACCGTGATTTTGTTGAATCCACCACCGGAAATGACCATGGCTGACGGGAAGCCCTCCCACGGGCTGTGAGCAGCGAGGTACGTGGAGACGGGCAAGCTATCAGGGATGCGGAAGTCCTCTGGCCGAGTTACGGACATAGTGACCTGTATGTTGGTGTCATTAGAGGGCGGAGTCTCTTCTGCAACCTTTTTGTTCTCCTGGGTTTCTTGCCGGGGAGCAACTCTCTTTTTCGAGAACTGCTTCAGGTGGCCGTCGCGAATAAGGATCTCTATTGCATCTATGAGGTGGATGCATTCTTCCGTCGTATGACCGTGACTCTTGTGGAAGCGGCAATACTTGGATTTGTCTACACCCGATCTGGCCGGCAGCTGTTTGGGGAAACGGACTCCCACCTGCTTGAACTCCGAATTGGCACACTCGGACAAGATTTTCTCCCTCGAGGTAGTGAGGGGGGTATAGTCATGGAACCGCCCAGAAGGTCCCTTCTGTTCCCGTGCATCGCGAGGCCGATCGTCGAGGCTTCTTCAGCTCTGGATGAGCGGGCACCTTCTTGGTGTCGAGAGGCCCGGATAGAGTGTGCAGCAACCTTCTCTTCGTATTGTATATGCGACTGGGCTTGGAGGAGAAGGGCGTTAAGGTTCCTCGGTGGATCAAGGCCGATGGCTTTCGCGAAGTCTAAGCCAGGACGTAATCCCTGCTCGATCAGGAATTTCTTCATGTCGTCGGTCGTTGGCACTTGGACGGCCTCCTTGTTGAACCGCTCGATGTAAGCCCGTAGAGGCTCATCCCTTCCCTGTACGACAGCTCCGAGGGACGCCTCGGTCTTTGGATGGCGTCGCGATGCAGTAAAGTGACGGGAGAAAATCCTTCCTAGCTGCCTCCAGGATGTAATGGATTCCTCTGGTAGTTGCTTATACCATGTCATTGCTCCCTTCCAGAGCGTGGTCGGGAACAGGCGGCATTTGATGGCTCCTCGTACCCCTCTGTACTCCAAAAGAGCATCTATGTTTTCTATGTGATCGTCTGGGTCAGTGGTTCCATCGTAAGTCCCTAGAGACGGAGGTTTCTCTAGCCCTTTAGGGAGACGGGTGGCCAAGATCCTGCGGGACAACGGGCCGCGAGGCTCGTCATCGCTGTCTGAACTTGGAGTTGATGGTGACCGTTGTCTGCTCTCGCGGCGGCGGTCTCTTCGAGGTGAGGGTAGCCGGTCACGAGGTCTGACCGGTGGAGAATGCCTATCCTGCCTCGTTCTCTTGTGTCTTGGTGATGATCGATCTCGCGGGGAGATCTGGTCGCGCTTGCGAATGTGTTGTGATTCAGGCTCATGCCTCGATATATGGTCTTCCCCACGCCTAGGTGGCAGGCTTCTTGATTTTCGGTGCTAACTCTTGGGAGGAAAAGACCTTAGAAGAGATGCTTCCTCGAGAGCTCCTATCCTTTCTCCTTGCTACAAGATAAGGAGGTTTGTGTGGTTGACAGCTTCCAAAAGAGCCGCAACGGCCAGGTCGGCGCTGGGAGGGCCAGGAATTGGTCGTTCACCCGACGGTAACTGTTTATCTCCTTGCTCGGTGGGAGGAGGAGTCGGAGACGCAGTAGCTCCGTCTCGAAGGAAACGGGGATCAGAGAGTAACAAAGAACTGCCGTCAACGTCCATCTTGTTGACGGGAACGAGAACCGTAGCGTCAGCACCTTTTGCGGAGTTCTGAGCGGCCATATGTGGGCAGATCAAAGAAAGTATGTTTTGATCTTTTAGTTTTCGAGGAGGAAAGAAAGAAGGGGAGAACAAGGAGTTCCCACAGACGGCGCCACTGATCCGGAGTATTTGAACAGGTCCACGTATGCTGGTCGTCAGATGGGCAAGGTGCTCGGAATGTTGATGAGGAGAGGAGGGGGTGTACCTGCAAGGCACTCCAACGCTCAAGTAAGAAAGGGTCAGAGAAAAGGGGCAAGTACAAACTGTATTCTTAGGGTGAATATTTGATACCTGACCTTCTCGAATGAGAGGGTTTATATAATGTTCCCCAGCGCGTGGCCAACGGTCCTATTTTCAGGGCGAGATAACCGTTTTTCCGAAGAATAGGTAACTGCCCAAACTAGCCGTTATGACGGGCAGGATGTCCAAACTAGCCGTTATACTGGGCAGGGAGGTAGTTGCGGGCATCTGTTTGTCGGCCGTTGGGGAGTTGTGGCCGTGTGAGACGGGCAATAGCTCCGGGCAGGACTGGGACGTCCGTGACCGGTTGTAGGGGAAAAAGGGGACTTTTTCCCTCTTAGTGGACTGGATCCAAGCATTTGGGTCGTTACTGTAGAAATCATGGATTGGGCCGCGCACGGCCGTTGGCCCAGTCCAGAACAGTAGCCCCCCAAGTCGTTACTTTCGAGCGCGGAGGTGATGACTTAAGGACAGCGTACAGTCCCAGGGAATCGGAGTGTTTTGCTCGTTGGCTGTGAATGCCCGTGGTTTCTGTTGCCCGCTGTGGTTGTTGGTCGTGGTCGTTGAACGTTGCCCGTTACAGATGGATACCAACAGTCTAGAAAAAAACTCTTATAGACTTTTTTATTCGGTTTAAAAGTAATAATGGGTGTTTTTTTCAACTTAGTTTTTTATGTCAAATTGATTGATTTTAAAAGAAAAATGATACTTTCTGGTATCAAAAGAAAGTTCGGACACGAATGAGTGTACTAAAGAGACGACACTTATCGGTATCGAAAGATGAGACTTTCTGGTATCAAAAGGAAGTTCAGACACTAATGAGTGTTCTGAAGATATGACACTTACCGGTATCGAAGGATGATACTTACCGGTATCATTAGAAAGATACAGACACTAATGAGTGTTCTGAAGATACGACACTTACCGGTATCGAAGGATGATACTTACCGGTATCACAAGAAAGATACAGATACTAATGAGTGTTCTAAAGATACGACATTTACCGGTATCGAAGGATTGAGGGTATACTGGCATCCTAGTCAGACAACTCTGCTAGGGGACAAAGACCAAAAAAGGGAAGTTGGACCGATCTACTACCCTAGGGATTGATTAAGGTGCCTGCTGGTGCTACATTTACCTCGTTTCTGCTGGGGATAAGAGAAGTCTGAACAGACAACTCTGCAGGGGAATACCAGTATGATGAACAAGTTCATTGGTAACTTCGCCGAGGATAAGATAAGACTGATCCTTCTGGATTAAACCACTTTCTTTTGAGGAACTGTCGGGCAGCAAGAATATCCAAACCTAGCTTATGCTTCAAATGCATATGTTTGAATTTTTCTATGGCGTAATGCTCCATATCAAATGGAAATGCTACGCGTTTTGAGGATGTAATGATTACTACATGCAAGATGCAAAGGGAATCCTCTGCAAAATAAATGTTGAGGATATGAAGGCAGCTCCACTAGGGGACGACAAACTGGATTGTTCTCAGGGTCACTAACTGTGCTGAGAAAGACAAATTGAACGACCTTCCTGATCCAAACCTCTGCTGAAGATGGACCCTGAAGAGAACTTCCACTCTGTTGGGGATCAAGAATGACGACTGAGGGTGATGGAACCCAAAGATCTGATACAGAAAAGACGCCAATAACCATTGGACTTGGAATCTGCCGGGGATGATAATTAGCAACTCTGCTGAAGAAGTGATCACTGATCCGATCTTCTGACTTTCTGCGGGGAAACAGATCAATAACTAGGCTAGGAGGAATGTTGATACATCTGGACCCTGAATCACGGAGAATAATGACTTTGTTGGGAAGACATCACCTGAACCAGTCTTGCTTGAGGAGAACCTGTAACCATAGGACTCCGCTGGGGAAATGACAACCTTATAACCTGGCTATTGAGGAACTGAGATCAAACAGGCCTATGTTGAGGAAGAAGATGCTTGTTGGTTTGATGAAGAATTATGTCAGTACTCTGTGGGGAGAGAAACGAGTCTCTTGCTGTGGATGTCAGCCTGCTTGGAGAGTCAACCAACCACCCCTACCCTGTCTGGGGCTTAAACTCTTACTGGAGAAAAGATAAATCCATCTCTGGCTAGGGAAACCAACCTCTGGACTCTTGCTGGGGATCATGATAAGAAGACATAGCCTCTGCCTGGGCTACTTCTGTTTGGGAGGATAATGAGAAGACGTGGCCTCAGCCAGGGGTGATACCTTCTTGACTATTTCTGCTGGGGAGACATTCATTCTCACCCCACTGAGAAATATACCTTACCGAGGAATAGAAACCCTATGCTGGGAACCACTTTGGCGTTTCACGCTTTTGCTGATCAACTGCATGCCGATTATCACAAGCGAACTCTCCACTTGCCTCGGACCACATGTTCTACTGGGAGAAATCGTTTCAAGAGGATTTTATAGAAAACCCGACATTCCAAATGCCCCAGGATCTTCAAACTCTTGGAGAGATTTATCGGATCTCGACGTAACTGCCCCAGGCTGCATAGTTTATGAAGGGACTTGCCTCGGGAGGATTCGTAATGACTTGAAATATTCTGCCCCAGTATACTGGATCTTGAAAAGGTGTTTTTGATTAACCGTCTTCTGAAGGAGGATAACTTCTCGTGCTCTTGAGGTGGCCTGCCTCAGTACACGTCTTGAAGTGATTTTGCCCCTGACTGATTGATCTTCGAGAGATTTGCTGAATCTCGACATGATTGCCCCTGTTTGGCTGAACTTCAGAGAGATTTCTCAACGTGTTTGCTCTAGATTAGTTGAATCTTAGAATGGCTTGCCCATTTGGTGTGATCATTTGATGGCTTGCCCCTGCTCAACGGAGTCTTCTGGCATTTGCATCTTATCTTGACCAATCTTTCCATTGCAGAAACTTTCCTGATGTCAAGTATTTACTCACAAGTAAAACAATTCGTTTTGAAAATGATAATTTTAATGCAATGCATATGACAACTTTGAGATCCAAGTCTGTTCACTGGAAAAATGTTGTGACATATAGCGAACGAATCACTTATCAAAATTTCACATCGATACCAACATGAATGGTAAGAAAAACCTTTTAGGAGTCAGAACTGATGCGATTTTAACCGAATTATGCTTTCGAAACAACCCTGCTTCAATTAGGTCTTTTAAAGGTTGCAACGTGGCCTGGTTCGCGGTTTAAGAAAGAAAGGATATCAGGCTCAAAGTTTTATTTTAACCCACCCATTCTACTTGATGTTCTCCAGTCCTATGTTCAGCTAACTTGACACCGGCGCTCACCTTTCAAAAGGGTTAATGAATGGTAAGAGGATAGAGGGAACCCACACAGTTTTCGAAGTGACAGTCACCCCTTTTATCTTTGTGTCTGTATTCACACGACTTGTTCTTTGCTTGAGGATTTTTCTTTCGTCATCCTTTTCGGTTTTCGCTTTTTTGTTCTTTTGTTTTTATTTTGTTTCCCTGATTTTTTCCTGGACTGACTCTTTTTGAATCTTTTTCGATTTTGAAGTCCAGCGGGATGCCCTAACTTTTGCCTAAGTCACTTGTTTTCAAGTTTTGACTTAGCGAGCTTTTTCTTTTTTCTTTTCTTTTGATTCTTTTTTTTGAACGAATCGTGTGACACAGGTTTATCTGACTTGCTTGAAAGAGTTGTGACTGTCTTACTCTTCAGTTGGTGAGGGATAACCATAGATGTGATTGATCCTCGAACTGGACACTCCTTTTGAAATTTGAACGCATGGTCAAATTAACTGACACCTACCCTGCCCCAGGTTAACATTGAGGGGTTTTCATTTTCAGAAATAAACTCCTACTACTAGGCTCAACGGGTTTGACAAAGGTTACACTCCCTTATATCTCCGGTGTTTAGGGATTTGAAACAATGCCTGTACATCATCAGCAGGGTTTTGTTCAAAAGCATATAATCAGAAGTTTTACGTCCTTCATTTCGTCATCCTCCCTCGGATCCTGCTTAAACAAGCACATGATATCGATAAAAAAGTATGAGTGAACACGACTTGATTTAATCAAAACATGCATATTCATTTCATTATCATTATAAATTAAAAACAGACGAGTTTTACAAACGAGTTTGCACTTTAACAGAAAAGAAACTACAAATGCAAAGAAATGACATGATATGATGCTTGCCAGCTTGGGAACTAGGCTTTCCAAGCTTGATTTGTTAATGAGCTAGCCATCTTCGGAATTACTCGTCAAAGTCAGTCTGATAATCATTTGCACCACTGCTCTCGGTAACTTCTTCCATAGCATGGACTGATGAACCTACCTGACTAGACGAAGGAGGATTGTTGATCTGAATACCCTGAGGTGTGAATGAGAACATGTTGGAGTCAAGCAGCTTCTAAATCTTGCTCCTGAGCACTTTACAATCTTCAGTTGAATGCCCTTGTGCCCCAGCATGGTAATCACAACGGGCGTTGGCATCAAAACCTCTATGGCTTCCTTGGCCTTTGTTGGACAAAAGGATGTTCTTGCACAACTTGATTCTCAACAGGGACTCGCACAGGCTGAGCTTGAGCAACATTATTCACCGGAGGTGGAATGACATCTCAGTTCTCTGAATATCAGCCTCTCCTCTTATCATGGCGGTCATGGCTTCCACAAGTTGACCAAACTGATTTTTCATCAATTCAACATCAGCCCTAGTCACAAATTGGTTCTGCTCTCCTGAGTTCATGATGCTCCCCAAAATACTGATTCAAGCCCAATACAAAACTCATAAAATCAACTGCAGGTCGAGGCAAAGGATGGATGAACTCACTGATCTGGCCTGGAGAAAGATATGTAAAATGATGCAAGATGCAAATGCAATGCAATAATATGAATGCAATATGACATGGGATCAAAGCTTCCATGTAGTATAAATAATCATTGTGTTGTGCTGATAACTGAATAAGTTCATAGGGTCTGCTCTGGAGAGAATACCAAAATACCCGAATATTTGAATAATCAGAATACCAGAAGGCCAGCATATCGGCATAATCAGAATACTGGGATAATCAGGACATCGGAATAATCAGGGTGTCGGAGTAATTGGAATATCTGAATATCTGAATAATCGGAATACCATAATACCAGGCTGATGAGTCCATACTAATAAGAAAAGCAGAATAACGGGTAGGATGAAGGTTATGGTTACCTGTAAACCTGTAAACACCCGCCCATTCTCACATGTGGATACTAAAACCAAAGTTCCTCAGTTTCAGATTCTCTCGATTTGAGAAGCAATAGTACATTCATCCCTCGGGGTACAATACTATCGCCAAACAAAGAGGTCGTACACTGATTCCCCCAAAAATAAGGTAATCATATGGCAAGTTCTCAGTTTCGGGTCCTCGGCAGGATACGTAATGGGTTTGCCATTTTTGGTCTGCCATTATCGTTCCCTGAAGGAGTGCCTACGCTGAGTCTTTGGGAAATGGTCACAGGTATCGACAATCCTCTTCGGACCACCTAGCCACCACATACGCATGTAATGACCAAGCATCCTTGGAAAGATCTCATCTGGTTTGTGAGCTCAAGTTGGCAACACGTGTCACATGCCACGCGTACCAACAAGAGTCCACGCTAAAGTCTAACTATGTGCTCAAGCCTTGGTAATGGGCTTTTCACTCAGAATTCCCATTCCGCCAAACAGAAAACACCAGTACAGTAATCCAGTATACATATATGGCAATAATGATGAATGCTATAAGTAAAGTTCGATAAATCAGTAAATAAAATGTGATAAAGCAAATACATAAAACATATAAAGCGAGTAAAGTAAACAGATAAAACACCCTATAATCGAAAGCAAACAAACGCTAGGATTGACTCGCTTAGGGGATGGACCAGCAAGAGGTCAATCTGTCCCCAGCAGAGTCGCCAGCTGTCGCATCTGTGAAAATTAACCGGTGGAAAAGAACAGAAGAGTCGCCACCGAACATTATTTATCCCGATGCAGAGAAAGGAAACGATCGAAGAAAACCTGAACAAAGGGAAAGGAATGGTCACCGCAACCATCGTCTGGGTTCGGGAGTCGGTTATGCGAGAGGAAGGTATTAGCACCCCCTCGCGTCCATCGTACTCAATGGGATCCACGCTTGTTATTATCGATCAAAGAGTGTAGGGTATCTGAAGCTCAACTGCTAACTGGAACGGAAAAGAATATGAAGGGTAAGAAAAGGGGAGAAAAAGAAAAGGTGACTCGATAGGACATCGTCGTCCTAGGCCTACGTGTTCCCTCGGGAGCGGGAAAGTCAGAGTCAATGAAGTTCGTGACACTACGGGATTATGGGGGAAGTTTGCTCGCCAAGACATCGCGTCTCGTGCCTACGTATCCTCAGTCTAACCGGAAAGAGGAAGTCAGAGCAGTCGTAGTTCGACCTAACAAGGTTGGTTTTGTTTTGTTTGTTAATATCTCGATCGCACGCGGGCGAGAGAAAGGTTTGATTGATAAGGTTGTGCTCGCAGAGATCTCGCACGATCTCCTGCCTACGTATCTCCATTAACCAATGAAGAATCAGAGCGACGTAGTTCCCCTCACTAGGGATGAATTTGCTTTGTCTGTGTCTTTAGGTGGAATACGCCAACGTTCGCGTTCCAGCAGTTTAGGTGTTGCCGCTCAGCGAGGGAGTCATACGCGTTTACCTGTTTGCGGTAGAACGGAAATGACACATCCTTTACAAGTGGATTAAGGGAGATGAGAGGAGATGACTCAAAGGTGTAAGAGAAAACAGAAGTTATTTGTTAGTGTGCTCGCCGAGATATCGCTTCTCGTGCCTACGTATCCGCAATCTAAAAAGAAAGAGGAATCAGAGCATCCGTAGTTCACGCTACTACGGGTGTACAGGAAACAGTCTCGATCGCATGTGTGCGACAGAAAAGACTCACAAAACGTCTAAGGGGGGGAAACTCAGTCCTACAAGCCAGTATGTAACGATGGTCCTAAGGTCAGGATCAAGAGGGAAGTATACCTAATGTTGTCATGCATGGACTGCTATCCTAATGTCTCTCCTACCTCCGACTTAATAAAAAATTAAGTGGAGCGAGGACTCCTACGGGATCATGTCATCAGACAAGTAAACACAGGATACATCAATCACAAAATGAACTGAAAGCAAACGAAAGAATAAACAGTGTTAGTCAACAACAATGTCACACAATCAAAGTAAAAAAGGGGGAAGCTTTAGCCAAGGGGTCATATTAACCGAGGCAAACAAGCTAGCTGTGGGAAATAAGGGTACTCATCCAATGATATCGAGAACCATGGAGAGCAGAATAAAAAAGGGGGAGATGTGAATCAGATTACATAAGCATCAGCATCGGTCAATGTGAGCTATAGACAAGGTGTGGGGGTTTGATTGCTAAACCCTTCTTCCACTTGACGGACTCGATAACAAGAGTGAGTTATGTTCAAAGCATCAACATGAAATGCGAGCTAAGAGCGACCTGGGACTAGAAATGGCGGGAGTCGATTGCGGACTCTCATTCCGCCTGATGTCTTCTTTGAGATCTTACAAGGGGATATGGGAATGGGATGCCTCTTTGGAGGTCTTAGGCACAATATTAAACAATCACAAACAGAGCCTCCTTTGAGGACTTCCAGAATTGCCGGCCAAGTGACACAGACTCCCAATCCTACTTCTCATGGCATCAAAAGGAAAAAATGCAGAATTAGTAAAAGACAAGAGAAGTAATACCGAACGGATATCAATCCGTAGCAACGCAAGCAAATGATAAGCAAACCGACAAGCTTCTAGTTACCTAGCATAAATGAACAAAGGTGTTAGAAAGTGGAATGGATCCATGAAAGACATGGGACCAAATGCGCTTCACCCTTCATGAATAAAAATAATAAAACAAGGCAATCAATCATAAACAGCAGCAACAACAACGCTCCTGCACCTGCATAGCTATAAAAACCAGCAACAAGTAAAAACAGCCTATAACAGCTACTATTTCCAGAACAGGACAGGTGTGTATGCAACCAGACATAATATCAGCATTTTACAGCACACTTTGTCCATAACAGCAGTGTATGCTACAACAACTTCTACCTTTATTCAATTAGCTAATGTACAAGAAGAGTCATACCTCAATGGGATCCAGCAATCATCACTAAACAAGCATGCCTCCTTAAGGTCAAGCAAGCCTTATTACTCTCTAAAGTGACAAGCATAAACTCAAAGCTCATTAAGTTAATTCACTAATAAAAAAAAAACAACCAAAGTTAGTCAATAAGCTTCCAATGAAAATGAAACAAAAACATGTTAACCAATTCTAATAAGAAGTGGCATGATATTCAAACAATACCACAAAAATCCTAATCAAAACAACATAGTATTCAACTAATATCATGTGAAAAATCTCAATCAAGTGGCAACATGATATTCAACAAATATTCATGTAAAAATCCTAATCAAGTGGCAACATGATATTCAACCAATATCATGTAAAAAATCTCAATCAAGTATTTGGATCGACAATTTAAAACAAAAGCCAAAAATCAATTAACGAACAATTGAGCTAAAAACAATTAATAAGCAAAAACAAATTAGTGCAATTAAGCAAAAATGGTTATCAAGCACTTAAGCAAAAAACAATTAGTGAACAATTAAGCTAGCAAACAATTAATCGAAATCAATTAGCCTAAAACTCAATTAGTAAAGTTCAATTAGCTTAAACCTAATTAACCTAAATCTAAGGAGCAATTAATCAATATAAATAAAAGCAATGGGGTGCAGCGGATGATTAGGTGGTGTATGAAGCACTTTAATGGAGATTAGGGCTTACTAACCCGGTTCACAATTTGAGGGTTTGAAACTTTAAGTCCCGCAATACCAATACAGGTCCAGGGGTGCGAATGGGAAACTAGGGTGTATGGATAGAAAACCAAATGGAGCCCGGTCCAAGAAGGAAAAAACCACTTCAGTAACCATAATATCCTCTTCTTATGTCATCGTCCTCGCTTCTCCGCAGTCCCATTTTCTTGCAACGCATTCGCTGGAGAATCGCCTCACATTCAATCCACACAACAATCACGTCACTTTATTCATCTCCCTCTATCATATTCAAATCCATCATTGATTTTGTTCAATTCCCCTTTCAAAGACGAGAAGAATGAACCCTAATCCGTCGATCGGCGGTTGAGTTACGGAGGAAGAATCGGAGCTAAACGATTACCTGCCATGAAGGACGAAGGTTGAACGAATGTTTGAGTATGAAAAATTGCTCGCGATTCTTCTTCTTCTTCTGTCCGGCGTCGCAGATTCTTGATGATGAAGCTGCGAATCATTTTTTTTGTTAATTCGTGCATTGATCCGCAAATTCGGCGACGTCAATCCACAGGTACTGATTCATTCTTTATTCTTGTTCAGTTCCTCTTTGAATTTGTTGTTGGCGAACTCTGCTTCTTCTTGATTCCTCCCCGTTTCTGGTTATTGTTGTTGGTTTCGTTATAGGATTTTAGGGGAGCTTCTGAAGTGTGAATGAGGTCGTCGTTAAATGGTTAGGCGGTATGAATTGTGACGCTGCAATGGTGGAAATCGATTGGAAGCTCATAGTTTCGCGATGAAGACGATGATGCGAGAATTCAGGTACGAACAAAAACGGTGTGCTCTTCTTGTTACAAATTCTGAGATTGCTGCAGTAGTTCTTGCGTAATTGATGTTCAATCGTTGCCAGATTTTTCTTTTTGAATCTGATTGTTGCAGATTGATTTTTGACGCAGAATTGCCAAATTTGAAGATGACGAGTGATGGAAGGTACAACGTTGATGAATTGAAGATGAATTGGGAGGAACCGATGAAGAGTTTGCTGCGTTTTTTCAGAATTGATGGAGGATCCAAGATGTTGAAGGTTCAAGATGGATGAAGAAGGAGAGATGAAGATGAGGAGTGTGTAGGGAAGAAGAACGAGTCATCGAGAGAGAGCCAAGAATCCAAAACCAGTTCTGTTAGTAATTCCTTAGAGGAAAATTGGTTGATTCTGTTAGAAATTGGTAGAAAATGGTTATGACAGTTAGATCTGTTGCGATGATAGTTAGGAAAAGTTAGAGGAAATTGGATTGGGAAAAGTGTTAGTTATTTCTGTTAATTTCTGGTTAGGTTCAGTTAGTAGTTGGATTGGTTATAGAGAGTTTGTAACTGTGTTGGAAGTTTTTTGAGGAATTGTTATAAGGTAGGACGGGTGTTAGAAGGATTTTGATTTTCGGTTCTGACAGTTAGGAAAAATAGTGAACTGTTATAGTTGAATGTACCTGAAAACTCTCATGGATTTTGGTTAGTGAATTGTTATTCCTTTTCTGCTGCTATATATTTTCCGGGTTCCTTTTTCTGCTGAATTTTCTCCATTCTGTTATGAAATTTGTTGGGGAAATTTTGTTGCCAATTTCTTCTGTTATCGGTTTTTCTTTTATCAATTTTCCTGCTATGAATGAATGTTGTGGACTTAGTACTTTTTGCTCTGTTGTTATTTGAACTGATATGGTGTTTTGTTGGACTTGAACTTGAACATGGATATTGAATTTGAAAAAAGGGTAAGAAAAATGGTTATTTGGATATAGGTTGGAAACAAAATTGATGTAAAAATTGAATATGAAAATTGGTTTGAAGTAAAAAATGGTTTTGGCCAATGATTTGAAAATGGATCCAAATTGGATTGAAAATTGGTTTAAAAATATGAGAGAAAAATGATTTAAAATGGATTTATTTGGGAAATGGAATTGAAATTAAATGGATAAAATGGTTTATGGATATATAATTTGGATACGAATAAAAAATGGATATGGACCTTACAATTTGGATTTTGACTTGGGTAATGGGATTGGATTATGATTGGAAAAATGGATGTCTACTTGAATTTGAATTAGAATGATGAAGAAATGATGAGTTTGGGTACCAAGATGAAAACCCTTTAAAACATTCAACCACCTTAAAACCATTAATCCAATTGAACTTATGAATCTCTTGAATGAAACTTCTCTCCAATGAATCCATACCAACTTCAGTTCTCAAGCCCAAATATTAAGTAGTATTGCACGCAACCAACAATAAGCAACTGAGAGGACAACAATGCCTTGACTACCAAATGAGTCCACAACTGGATTTTCTGTACCATGAATACCAAGGCGCATTTGTCATGTTACCCTAACCACCATCTTCAATTGATGAATATCAACCAATTCACACAAAAGATAAGAAACCATGATCCCATGCCTCAGGAACACATGCAAATGAATGAATGAGTTATGACCTACTGGATATGCAGATGAATGCGAAACAAAAGCCAGTTATTGATGGTATAAATAAGAGGGCAATTTTTGAGGTGTTACAATATGTATATGATTTTTAAACTATTTAAACAAATGTAATGTAGCTTAGTGGTACATTACCTTTCTTAGCAACCATGGTGTCCTTAGTTTGATTTTTGCCAAAAGCAAATTTTAGGATTTATTTTTGGAATTTTGGTAACCTTTGTGATGAGTATATGCTATGTCAGATGCTATGCGTACGAGTATATACCACGTCAGATGCCACGCGAGCAAACATTGACACCGTTTGTGAGAATTGGATGGAAATAACCTAAATTCGTTTGTGAGAATTGGACGGAAAGGACCTAAATGACGATGTTTGAAGAAATAAGAGACTACATTAGTCTTTTTTAAAATTAAGGGAGCAAAGTGGACCCCGAGGTAAAGTTAAGCGACTAAAAATGGTATTTTGCCTTATTTATATGGGTTATGATCCCCATTTGTAGATAGACAGAAAAACATAGTTCATCAGGATTCTCTCTTCATCCCTATCAGAAGAGATTCAAGGAAGTCTATAAATCGGAAGATTACACATCCACAAACCTTTAAAAATTTCGGTGGCAAACTCAGATACACTTCTGTTTTCATTCTTTGATTGAATTCTGAAATGTGTTTAAGAGATATGAGTTTATGGGTTATCGACTCATATGGATTAGTTTAGAGTTATGTTCTTAATTTCTATACTATTAGAAATCATTCGGTAAAGAGCAAGTCAAATAAATGGTATAATAGCAAACCATATATGATTCAATTTAAATTTAAGATTTTTTTTTTTGGAAATTAAGGCTCCAAAATTAGGATTTCTTTTGATCTTCGCATTTGAATAAAGTTTTATTTTAGCGAGACGCTATTAAGATCTTTTTTAGCACAAGGTCACCTTCTTTGAGTTCCCGAGGACGAACCTTCTTGTAAAATGGCCTCTTATGCCTTTTCTGATACAACTTTCCATGGCATAGAGCGGTCATACACTTCTCGTCGATGACATTTAGTTGGTCAAATCTATTTTGGATCAACTAAGCTTCTTCTAGCTTGGTCTCCATCAAGATTCACATCGAGGGAATCTCCACTTCGATAGGGAGTACTGCTTCTATCCCGTATACCAAAGAGAATGGAGTTGCTCCTGTTAAAGTGCAGACAAACGTCTGGTATCCATGCAGTGTAAAAGGTAGCATTTTGTGTTAATCCTTATAGGTTTTCACCATCTTCTACACGATTTTTTTGATGTTCTTATTGACTGCTTCTACAGCGCCATTCATCTTTGGTCGATACGACGAGGAGTTATGGTGCTCAATTTGAAGCACTCACATAACTTTTTGATCGTTTTGTTGTTCAGGTTCGACCTGTTATTAGTGATGATCTTTCTAGAAATTCCACAACAACAAATTATCTTTTTTTTTATAAATCAGGTGACCACTTGCTTCGTCATATTTTTCAAGGAAGCGGCTTCTACCCATTTGATGAAGTAATCGATATCGACCAGGATGAAGCGAAGTCCATTGAAAGCTTTAGCCTCAATGATCTATAATATGACATTTCAATTTTTTAATAACAAAAGAGTGATTTTTTTTTCCTTTTTTCAAAACAAATCAAAACTTTGAGATAAAAAAAATATTGAAGTTGAACAATACATAAAACAAATACAACTAATAAAAAAGAAAGAACAAAAATACAAAGATAACTTTTTTCTTTATTAATGAGAAAAAACATAAGGATAATAAAACATAAAAAAAGTATTGTAGATATTATTTAAGACTTTATTTGTGATTTTGACATATTTACTCTCATAAAGAATGATGATTTTTATGTATATTTTTACATTTTAAAGTTGCACAATATTATCTATTTTCTTACATTAATAAAAATTGTATCACTTTCTTGTTTTTATCTATTTTCAATCATCTAAAGAAAAAGTAAAATTATTTTAGTTTTTTAATTTTCAAAATTTATAAATAGAATACAATATTCAAAAATAATTTTGTAAAGTTATATAAACATACTTCTTTATTATTTTGAAAATTTAAAAGATAAATACAATTTTACCAAACTAAATCAAACAAGATTTAAGTTAATAAATTATATACTTTGAAGAGCAAAAGAACGATAGATGCATCGTGCAGGTGAAAAACTCTGAATACGTTTCAATATGCCAATTGCTCTTTTTTCTTTTATAAGCAACGATTATACTAAAGGAGAAAAAAGGGATTCTCCAACCCAATACAATCACCAATCAAAAGGAAAAAACAAAAAAAAAAAAGCTACAAGAATCTATAAGTAATCCAAAGGAAACTTAGTCCAATCATAGAGGCTACAAACTCGACGATTGTTAAGCCCAACCGACAACCAATTCCACGAAAGGAGGATAATGCGCTGGAAAATGATATCGACATTACAAATCTCATTTTTAAAAATGACATTATTCCTCGAGTTCCATATACTCCAACAAGATATAAACCAAATAGAACACACTGACTTGGTCTTACATTTACCCGCTATAGCCGTAACCCAAGAAAGAGTGTGGTCGCAACATCTAATCGCAGCAATACTAGATAGATCAACCCAATTAAGAACTTTATCCCACACCATCTTTGCATTAACACAAGAAAGAAACACGTGAGAAATATCTTCGTTCACAGAAAAACAGAGAACACACACCTTGTCAAGATTGGATTCTACAATTCCTCTATCCGCTAAATTCATACGAGAAGGTAATCTGTTGAGAACCAGTCTCCAACCAAACACTTTGAGTTTCAACAGGATGTTCGAAGACCACAAAAGGTCCAAAACCAACTGCTCCTCATCAGTTAAACTGACACCTCCAACCGCCCGAGTTGCCTCCGAATAAAAAGAGTTAACCGAAAAGGCATGATTGAATTCCAACTTCCAAATCCAACAGTCCATCCTATCCAAAACCGGTGCATTCTCCTCTAGAATTCTAACAGCAGCCTCAAATTCAGACGTAGCCACACCAGGAAGAACACCCTGCAGTAAGTCATAATTCCAAGTCCACAAATTACCTTCCCACATACCCAAATCATTGACAGTACTGAATTTACAGCCAGAAATATCAAATAAATTAGGAAATGTAATGTAAAACGCCCCTGCACTAGTCCAGTCAATAGTCCAAAAAGGGATAATGGAGCCATCTCCAAGGGAGGGAATCACAGAATTCCAGAAAGATATATCAGGAACCGACGAGAAAACGGAAAGCAAATCTCTCATCCAAAGGGAGTCAGCAACTGAACCAGATAACAAATACACGTCATGAGCCAAAATACCGTATCTATGATGAATAATTGGCCTCTAAATTTCTGTGTCATTGTGAATGAATTTCCACAGCCATTTCGCTAGAAGATCCTTGTTAAAAATACCTACATGCTTAATACCAAGCCCTCCACAGTCCTTAGGCTTACATAACCTACTCCAACTTACCCAAGCAATTCATTTTTTATCCTTCGTAGCAGCCCAGAGGAAACTTCTTTGAATTGCGATGATTTCTTTAATAACCTTCGAAGGAGCTTTGAAAAACGAGAGGTGGTGAATAGGCAAATTTGAGAGGACAAAATTAAGAAGAGTAACTCTCTCACCTATAGATAAGTTTCTACCAATCCAAGAGGATAACCGAGTCTTAAAACACGAGATAGTCGGTTTCCAAAAAGAGATCCTATGGTGGTTTCCTCCTATAACAATGTCAAGAAATTTAAACGGAAGCATCCCCGATTTGCAACATAAAAAGTCTTCCGCAGCTTGCATAAGATCCAACTTCACACCAACACCAAAAATACAGCTCTTCGAGAAATTAACTTTGAGGCCTGAGATAATTTCAAAACCACGTAAAATAGTCTTGATAGCCCAAATATTTTCACACATTGCCTCACACACCAAAAGTGTATCATCGGCAAATTGAAGCACATTGATAAAGTCAACCTCATTGATTTTAAAATCATCCAGAATATTCAAGGAAACGACCCTCCTAACCAACACCTCCAAGCATTCCGCGACAATCATAAAAAGAAGAGGAGACAAGAGATCTCCCTGTTTCAAACCTCTAGTTGCTATAAAATTCTTGGAAGGACTCCCATTGACCAAGACATATAAATGGCTAGAACACACTGCCCCTTTAATCCACCTAAGCCATCTTGCCCCGAATCCCATAGCAGTTAGTGATAAGTGCAAATTGTAGCTATTTTTGTATATAATTTTTGTTGCACTTATCGATACTTTTTGTTAATATCGTTCGAATAAACTCCACTTTGTTTATATATACGTTTACTTTATGTTATAGGGTATATTTTGCGTATCATGTAAATATCATTGAGTTTAATTGATTTTCTCTCATTTTTGTAGGTATTCAAGCAAAGATATTTTGCCATTGTTGTATAGAGCATTGAATAAGCTTTCCAGCGTTTCCGATTGTGCGTAAATCAGAGTTGTGGTTTAGAAGTTGTGGTCAAAATAAGGGCTGGTTTGCTGTCAAGTTCGCTTTGCGAGTTTGCCAGCGAATGTTCGCTTTGTGAATGTCTGGCAAGGTCCCAGTGAATGCTCCCAGAATTATGGTAGAGGAAAAAGGGACCAAAGTTTGCTTTGCGAACTTTGCAGCGAGTATTCGCTTTGCGAACTTTGCAGCGAGTATTCGCTTTGTGAATAAACATTCGCATTGCGCACTTCTAGAGAAAAGCAGAGGCGTTTTAGCTATTCATAGGCACTTAAGTGCCAATTTTTGACATTCGCTTTGCGAATGAATGTTCGCTTTACGAACTGGACAGATTTTGTAATTACTATAAGTTCATTTTCATTCATTTTTTTAGTTATGGTTTTGGGGATTTTTGCTCCCAACTCCATCAAACATCATTTTTCAGTAGATTAGCTTAGAAAACAACATTGAAGCTTGAACACGGATGATCTGGGGTGGATTTCTCATCGATCGGCGTTGACAAACCGCATAATGTATGGTTTATTTCTCTTCTTCTTTGTGTTTTTCTTCTTTGTTGGGTTGTTGTATATGTATTTACTTTGAACTCATGTATATTTGTCGCTCATGGCATTGTATAAAATCTGTTTTACAAATCTTTATCGGTGATTGTCCTTGACTTTTGCTTTATGCTCAGGATTTGAGTTGTGTTAGAGATAAACATCAGAAATTTTGATTAGGGATGATTATCTGTTACTTTCTGGATGCTAGAGATAGATTTAGAGCTAACAATCTGTAAAGGCGTCAAAGCTTAATGCTTCCGTATCTTGAGTTGAGTGCGAGAGTGTCGACGATGGTAACACAGTTGTTCTCTCAGCTCAGTGTGTCAGAGATGGACACTCTTGTGAGCGATGCTGGGTGATATTGAGGAGTATTGTTGGTTGAATATAACTGGTCGGTAAGTTTAAGTTTGTGAGGAGTGGATTGTGTGCATGCCGAATAAGTTTCTTCTCTCTGAAGAATGAATTCTTTTTGTTTTAATGTTTACATTTCTGTTTTTACTTTAACCATTTTAAACCCAAACTCATTAACACGGAAACTGTCGAACGACATTCTTTCCCTCGAACTGATCTCTGTGGACACGACATAAATCCCGGAGGGAATTCTTCCGAAAATAAATATTTTTGCTTGCCACTTTACCGCTCCAACAAAATGGCGTCGTTGCCCGGGATTGGTTTTGATATTGAATCGCATTGCCACAGTTTCTTTGTTTTTGAGTTTTGTAGATATCGTATATATTATCTATTTTTACTTGTTTATATTGATACTTGTTTTGCTTTTATTTTCCCATGTTTGTTTAATTGTTGTATACATTTTGTTCCCGTAACGTTTGTTTAAGTGTTTGGTTAGGGCACTTGCTTTTGATTTGCGCGGTGAGGCATCACCAAGGCATGAATGAAGGAAGTTACTAGCTAAGCACTGTAAAGGCGTCGAGCTCACGACGTAAAACAAGCATGTTTTATTGTTTTTAGTTTCTAATGTTTTTGTTTGTTATCTGGATGCAAATTTTGGTTGGCTAATTTGAGGATGCATTTTGTGATTTTACAAGTTTGATCGTTTCAACTTGCGGATGTATGGTAATCATATTGTTAAGTTTTGTACACGTCCAAGGTATGTGTTTATCGCTATCTAGACTTTAGCATATTCATGATACTTAGGTTTTTTACAAACTTCCATGCCATTCATTCTTTTGTATACTTGTTCTTGATGTGAATCACTTTAGTTCCCACCCTTTTTATGAGGTAGCTTTCCATTGTTCATATATGCGTGGAGTACCAACATTCTTGTTCTAACTGGATTTTATTATGCTTAATCTTTTGTTTGTGTTGATTATATGAAAGTATGAAAAGGATCAAGGCATTTTGTTTCATTTTGAGCACAACTACCTATCCAAATAGTCATTCACCTTGTGAGCGTGTGATCATTCATAACCCCTTTGAGCTTTTTGATCCATGTTTTATTTAAACTTAAGGCTTGTCTATGAGTATTTAGTTCACTTATTTTTGAATGGATTTTGTTTTTTCGTGAACCCTTAACTTTGTGTTGTTGTATGAATTTTTGCATTGCCTTAGAAAGTTGGGAGTATTCACATGATGATGTGGTTGAATTCAAGTTGGGGAGAGAATGATTGTTTACTCATTGGTTGGTTTCTATGAGGATGAAAAAGAAAAGAAAAAAGAGAAAAATATGAAAAAGAAAAGAAAAGAAAAAAAAGAAAGAAAAAGAAAATCCTTGAGAAAGGAAACAAAAAGAGTTCAAATAATTGTGCTAAATAAGTATTGTGTTTTGTGTAACACTTGGGATTTTGGAAGAAGTTGATTGGAATTGTGTGTTTGAGTCTTTGTGAGTTGATCACTCCCTTAGGTTTAGGCAAGTTTTTGTTTCAATTACCTTTAGAAATTGCCCCTTGTTTGTTTACCCGACCACGTTACAACCTTGAAAGTCCTTGTGATTCTTGCCTTTGTATGTTCAATATGATTGTTGGATGATTGCATAATTTAGTCTATTGTTTGCATGATTGTTGTGTGAGTGATAAGTACCTCATTTTGTGTTTTTCATCTATCGATGATTGTTTTTGCTAGGTGTGATTGACATTTGAACTTGTGTTGTTTTAGGATGTTTGTCATGATTTTTGTATTTTGCATTTGTTTCGTGACTATGTTGTCGTCGTATTTTAGTGGTAAGTATTTACTTTGTGTGTACCGTTTTTCATTTGAACCATACATTTGTTTCCGTTTTTCAAAACCTGTTGATTCGTGATTCTTTGGTTATTGCTTTTGTGTTTTTAAGTTTGCTTGATTCTTGTTTGCGGACAAACAAGTTTAAGTTGGGGAGAGTTTGATAAGTGCAAATTGTAGATATTTTTGTATATAAGTTTTGTTGCACTTATCGATACTTTTTGTTAATATCGTTCGAATAAACCCTGCTTTGTTTGTAAATACGTTTACTTTATGTTAAAGAGTATATTTTGCGTATCATGTAAATATCATTTATTTTAATTGATTTTCTCTCATTTTTGTAGGTATTCAAGCAAAAATATTTTGCCATTGTTGTATAGAGCATTGAATAAGCTTTCCAGCGTTTCCGACCGTGCGTAAATCAGAGTTGCGATTCAGAAGTTGTGGTCAAAATAAGGGCTGGTTTGCTGTCAAGTTCGCTTTGCGAGTTTGCCAGTGAGTGTTCGCTTTGCGAATGTCTGGCGAGGTCCCAGCGAATGCTCCCAGAATTATGACAGAGGAAAAAGGGACCAAAGTTCGCAAAGCGAACTTTGCAGCGAGTATTCGCTTTACGAATAAACATTCGCATTGCACACTTTTGGAGAAAAGCAGAGGCGGTTTAGCTATTCATAGGCACTTAAGTGCCAATTTTTGACATTCGCTTTGCGAACTGGACAGATTTTGTAATTACTATAAGTTTATTTCCATTCATTTTTTGGTTATGGTTTTGGGGATTTTTGCTCCCAACTCTATCAAACATCATTTTTCAGTAGATTAGCTTAGAAAACAACATTGAAGCTTGCACACGGATGATCCGGGGTGGATTTCTCATCGATCGACATTGACAAACCGCGAGATGTTTGGTTTATTTCTCTTCTTCTTTGTGTTTTTCTTCTTTGTTGGGTTGTTGTATATGTATTTACTCTGAACTCATATATATTTGTCGCCCATGACGTTGTATAAAATCTGTTTTACAAATCTTTATCGGTGATTGTCCTTGATTTCTGCTTTATGCTCGGGGTTTGAGTTGTGTTAGAGATAAACATCACAAACTTTGATTAGGGATGATTATCTATTAGTTTCTGGATGCTAGAGATAGATTTAGAGCTAACAATCTGTAAAGGCGTCGAAGCTTTATGCCTCCGTATCTTGAGTTGAGTGCGAGAGTGTCGACGATGGTAACACGGTTGTTTTCTCAGCTCAGTGTGTAAGAGATGGACACTGTTGGGTGATATTGAGGAGTATTGTTGGTTAAGTATAACTGTTCGGTAAGTTTAAGTTTGTGAGGAGTGGATTGTGTGCATGCCGGATAAGTTTCTTCTCTCTGAAGAATGAAATCTTTTTGTTTTAATGTTTACTTTTCTGTTTTTACTTTAACCATTTTAAACCCAAACTCATTAACACGAAAACTGTCGAATGACATTCTTTCCCTCTAACCGATCTCTGTGGACACGACATAAATCCCGGAGGGAATTCTTCCGAAAATAAATATTTTTTCTTGCCGCTTTACCGCTCCAACAGTTAGCACGTCAAAAAGAAATTCCCAATCTACACAATCATATGCTTGAGCAAAATCAACCTTAAAAAGCAAGCAAGAACGTTTCTTTCTTTTGGCCAAATCAATGATCTCATTAGGCACAAGAACACCATCAAGAAGTTACCTTCCAGGAATAAACGCCGTTTGGGAAGGCGAGATCAACGTATCAATAATACCACTCAACCTGATAGACATCAACTTAGTAATGATTTTGAGAATACAACCTATTAGAGTAATAGGTCAAAATTCTTCGAAGCCTTGAGGATTTTGTACTTTTGGGACAAGAGCAATAAACGAGGAAGAAAAAGCTTTAGGTAAGTGGCCAGACTTGAAGAAATAAAGGACACACCTCGGTACGTCGCCCCCACCGTCTCCCAGCAAGACTTGAGAAAGCTAAAAGAAAACCCATCGGCGCCAGGGGATTTGTTCCCATCACAATGAAAAACAACCTTACGAATATCTTCAGCAGAAAAATCAGCCTCAAGGATAGCACAATCCGAAGGACAAAGCTTTTGAATATCCCTCAAATCCAAAATATGATGCATTACAGAAGGTTTAAGGAATTTCTGTTGGAAGAAATAGAAGACAGCTTGTTTAATATCCCTCAAATCCTCCAACAACACTCCATCAGAAAATATTGCTGCAATATTATTAGATCTACTACGATACCTCATAGAAGCGTGAAAGTATCTAGTATTTAAATTTCCCTCCAACACCCAATTCACTCTAGACTTTTGGAATAATATGCTCTCCTTTATTCTAAGGTTACACCAAAGTCCTCATAAGTCTGCAATCTTAAGGCTAGCTCAGATTTAAGCTGTCTATCTGCCCCATTCGACAACCTCAGCCCAATGTTGTTCAAGAACTCCACCTTCTCTTCTATATTAAGGTCAATCCACCCAAAAATATTAAGATTCCACCATTTCAATTTCACCTTAAGAGCCTTAAACTTTTCATGAAGAACAAAAGAATGAGAGCCATGAAATTCAAAAGAATTCCAAGATCCCTTGATAAACTCTTCAAAGTCTTTATGCCCAATCCAGCAGTTGAAAAAACGGAAAGGCTTAGGTCCCCAATTCGTGAAATTCGACTTTAACCAAACTGGACGGTGGTCCGAGATATCCCTATCTCCCACAGACTGAGCCTTAAACTTCAACAGCTGAATAAGACCATCGTCCACCAGAAACCTATCAAGCCTACTGAAACAGCCTCCATTAGAGTTAACCCAAGTAAAGCAGTTCCCGACCATAGGAAGGTCCACAAGCGCCAATCTATCAATAAAGTTTTTGAACTCCAGAATTTTACCATGAGCCGATCTACTCTGCCCCCTTCTCTCCTCCACCAATTTAACTGCGTTAAATTCTCCCCCAAGGATCCAGAATCCATTAGAGAATCTGGCTTTGAGACATAAAATCTCATCCAGTTGGTATATTTTGTAGTTGTGATTGAGTCTTTTGACATTGTCGATTGTGTTGCGGACATGAATGTGGTTGCAGGTGTTTGGTGTTTGCAGTCATAATCCAATGTGATTACAACCACAACTGTTATCACCACAATTGCAATTAAAATGTTACTTTTGTTGTGGTGAGGTTCATAATTTAGAACAATATTATAATGTTTAAGTTCTTGGCGGCCTATAAATATATTATAAAAGCACATTTTCAATGAATTAATCTAAAATGTTGAAAACAGTTGTAGTAATTGGTTCATAAATAATTGGAAGATTATGCAGGTCATACAAACACTTTATAAAGTTTTACGAATTTCTTAATAACAGTGCTTTCTAGAATGAAATTAGGAAGACAATTCTTTAGAATCAAACATAAAGCACTGAACATTAAATAACTTATAAAAGAACTCTAACTCATGATCCCATCTAAAAGCTTCACACGATTCAATATCATCATCTTCATCGTCAAATAATAACCATATACCTTTCTTCACTCTCCATCCCTTGCAAGTGTCCTTTGAATCGCATAGAGGAGTTTGATTGCGTTCGACATCCTCAAAGAACGCATATGCTCAAGTCCTTCTTTTCTTGATTCATAGTCTTTGGAACACAACAAGATTATACCATACATGTATGTCGCTTCCTTATGACCCTTTTGAGCGGCAGTTTTTAGCCTATCCATACCACCGATATTTTCATTAGGATAACTAAAGTATTGACAAAATCCTTTTCTAAACAAACTTTCGGAATTTTCGCTTTCCATACAACGCGTTAAAAAGGATAACACTTTCTCATTAGGAAACCATTGAATCAATGGAAATTGATCTAAAGAAACTTTTTGTAATATATAGCTTTCTTCTGCAACCTCAAGAAAATATTGACAACATATTTTCATACTGTGAAGATCAACAAAAGATTGAGCGGTTACACTTGCAATCATGTCAAGTAACGAATCTCTTGGAAGTGATTGTATGGGAGATGAAGAAGATAATGCATGTTGTTTCTTGTTGCTTTTTTTCTTGAATGACAATTGGAGTGCCATTTGAGTTTTCAAGAAAATAGAATTTTTGAAATCAATTTTAATTTTTTTTCTCTCTCTCAAAAGTTGATCAAAAGAGATTCAAACCGGTTCCTTTTATACACAAATCTAAACTTTTTTTTTCTACCAAATGTGAGAAACACACTAGGGTCGACCCTGTGCAAGTGCAGCAAGCGCTACAGCACAGGGCCCCAAATTTTGAAGGGCCTCAAATTTTAAAAGCTCTAATTTTTTTATAAATACTAATAAAAATAAAAATAATATTATAATAAAAACTCAATAAATAAAAAAAATTATATGATAAAAATCTAATACATACAAAAAATGAGATTGATCAAAACTCAAAATAATTATAATTTATTTTATTTTTAATTAATACATAATTGTATTTTTGTGTTTTTTTAATTATTATAATAATTTTTTAATATTTGGGCCCATTTTTGAAATTAGAACGGAGCTTTCGAGATGATTGGACCAGCCCTGAAACACACGTTTTACTTTTTTTTTTAACTGATGAATAAAATTTATTTAGATTCTAACAAATTTAAATGAGTTCTACATGATATGATTTGGTGTATCCATATAGATTTTAATCAATAAAATATAGTACAATATTAAAAAGGTATGTTGTTAGTACTCTTTAAATAGAATACTAAAAAGAGACCAAAAAAATATCAGTTATTTAATGACAAAATTTTCTTTAAATTATAAGATATTAAATCAATATACCTACATATACTTTGAATGGAAAAAAATTTAATCAATAATTGATTTAGATATCAATTTTAGAAAACACTTTTATATTACACATATTTAAGGGTAAAATTAATCGAATGTTGTCAATTTTAACGACTATATTTCATTAAGCACATTTTAGGTATAATTAAAGTTAGGTCTAATAAAATAGATTAAAATCCAACAATTTAGAAACACATCTTCTGGATAAGTATCTATATTGTCTTAATATGTTACTTTTATATATGGAAGAAAATAGTAATAACACTTTTATATATATGGAAGAAAATATGTAACTTTTATAGATGGAGGATAATAATAATAATACTTTTATATATGGAAGAAAATATGTTACTTTTATATATGGAAGAAAATAACAATAATACTTTTATATATGGATGAAAATAATAATAATACCTTTATATGTGGAAGAAAATAATAATATTTTTAGTTATATCTTTTGGTATGATGCATAATTGGTGGAGTTGTAACTTGCAATTTTCCAAGTTTTTATTTTTTGCTGCAGCAGACTGTAAAATAATCAAATTGTAAAGATGAGTATATCATTTTTTTTTGTAAGCGAGAATTTAATTAACAGAGTACTAGGGGTACTCTAACCCGATTACAAAAAAGCCGAAACACCGAAAATTACAAACCAAATGAAACTAAGCAAGATAGTATAAAGGATTTTTACAAAAATCATAGAAGTTACATTTGGAGTTTGTAATTTTACCAATAAAGGACCATCTCCAGCTAAGAAGTTTAATATTCCAAACAACGTCGAGAGCACTGATTTTTTCGCCTTTAAATTGGACTCCATTCCGTAAGATCCATAAATTCCAACAAGTTGCGATCCAAATCAAACCTTCCCTCCCAGCTGTAACTTTCTTCTTTTTGAAGAAAGACACCCAATCGTAAAAATCATTGAGAACATCTACAACGGTTCTCCTATTCTCAAAGCCGATCCATCTAGCCACCTTAGTCCAAACATGACTAGAAAAATCGCAATTGAAGAACAGATGCTGTAAATTTTCCAGGTATCCTTCACAAAAATAACAATAAGATTGATCGAAAGTGAGAATACCTCTCTGCACAAGAAGAATCTTCGTCGGTAATCTGTTCAAGAGCAACCTCCACCCGAAAGCCTTAACCCGAAACGGGATCTTACTATTCCACACCTTCCCAAAAGCAATCTTTTCTTCAACATTCTGCTGCTGAAACAAACCATCACACAAAAGATTGTAGCCAGTTTTAACCGTGTAAGAGGAGCTAGAGTCGGATTTCCAAACGACTGTGTCGTTCCTGTCCCGAACTGGAAAACAATTCTGCAGTATACTATTTAAATCCTCCAAACTGACCCGTACAGCAGAAACGGAAGCTTGTTGGATTCCGAGGTCCCCCCACTGCCAGCCGTCCTCTTTCCAATCTCCCATCGCGCTAACCTTTGAATGCTTTGCCTTGCTGATACGATATAAATCGGGAAAAGCCTCTCGCAACCTAACTCCATCAGCCCAATAACCATCCCAAAACGAGAAGAAATCGCCATTTCCCAAACTGAAAATACAATTATCCTTAAACCGACTGCTAGAAAACCTCTTTTCCAAACTGAATAAGTCGATCCACCAAGGAGATCCCTTGTTTTTACTACTGCTAATACACGACAGGTTACCCAAAAAATCGGACAGCGCTGAGTCTCCGTATTTAGAACGAAGAACCTTGATCCAAAGAGCGTCCGAATTCTGGAGGAGCCGCCATCTCCACTTAAGCAACAACGAGTTATTGAATTCTTCGATCCGTTTGAATCCTAACCCTCCCAACTCGATCGGTAAACAGAGAGTCTCCCAACACACCCAATGAACTCTTCTTTTCCCCTCTCCCTCTCCCCACAAGAAATTGTTTTGAATCTTAGTCAACTTCCTGCAAATAGAAATAGGAACCTTATAAAAAGACATCAAGAATACCGGTAAGCTGCTCCAAATAGATCTTAATAGCGTAATTCTTCCTCCGAGGCTAAGAACCCTCCCTTTCCAACAAGAAAGACGAGATTCCATTTTGGACAATAAGAAATTCCAAGAAGAGATCCTTCTAGGATTCATGCCTAAAGGAATACCGAGAAAGTTGAACACTCTGTTATCGATTCTGCAAGACAGGAAATTCGATGCCGCATCCAAGAAGTGGGGGTTCAAGTTGAATCCAATGAGCTTACTTTTCAAAAAATTAACCCGAAGACCCGATACAACTTCAAATCCTCTGAGAACCGACTTCAGAGCCCACAGGTGCTTCCAGCTACCGTCACCCACTAACAACGTATCGTCTGCGAATTGCAGAATGTCAACAACGCAACCTTCCTTAATTTGAAAACCTATAAACTCTCCATTTGAAATGGACTTTCTGACCAATCCTGATAAGCACTCCGCAATGATAACAAACAAGAAGGGAGAAAGAGGATCCCCCTGTCTAAGCCCCCTACCAGCCTTGAATTCCTTCGTCGGACTGCCGTTGACCAGAACCGATAAATAACTTGTAAATACCAGAGCTTCCATCCATCTTAACCATTTGTCTCCAAAACCCATTCTGCGTAACATATATTTGAGAAAACACCAACTCACCTTGTCGTACGCCTTTTCGAAGTCGACCTTAAAAAACATACAACTCTTCTTCTCCTTAACAGCACTGTCCATGGTTTCATTGGCGACTAAAACTCCTTCCAATAAACTCCTGCCTGGAACAAATGCAGATTGGCAACTAGAAATTAAAGAACCAAGAACGATTTTAAGCCTAGAAGCGAGAAGTTTAGATAGAGCTTTATAAATGCTCCCTACGAGGCAAATCGGCCGGTAGTCGCTTAAACTCAAAGGGAAATCTTTCTTAGGAATCAAGGTGAGGAAGGCAGAGTTGAAGGCTTTTGAAAGAACAACCTCCCTGTGAAAATCCTTGAAGCACCTAATAATGTCCGGTTTCATGAAGTGCCAACAATTTCTAATAAAGAGAAAATTGTAACCATCGGGCCCTGGGCTCTTCGAACCTCCGCAACTCCAAAAAGCGTCCTTAATTTCCTGCTCTGTGAATTCTGCTTCGAGTAATTCATTCTCAGCCACTGATAACCTATTGAAAGAGACACCGTCAGGATAAGGACAGCTAGAAATAGGTTCTGAGAAAGTCTCAGCAAAGTAATTGAAGACTTCGTTCCTAACATCCGTCACTTCTTCCACAACACCATCCGCAGTTTTCAAATTGCCAATAAAGTTACGACGCCTTCTATCTTTCAAAGAGGAATGAAAAAAGCTGCAGTTAGAATCCCCCTCACTATCCCACCTCAATCTAGATTTCTGAAGGAGTAAATTCTCTTTACGTTTCAACTTCTGCCAAAAGTTAACAGTTGCTTCACTACGAGTTCTAACAACGTTCTCCACCATATTATCAATACGATCACATAATATCAAGTCAGCTTCATTTATCAATCTAGAAGACTCTTCAATATCCATATCGATCCTACCAAAGACCTCAATGTTCCATTTGCGAAGATCAAGTTTAAGCAGCCTGAGTTTCTCTTTAAGTATGTAATCACTTCTGCCTTCCACCTTGATTTTGCTCCAAGAATTCTCAACAAACGGAAGGAAATTTTTATCATCAAACCAACTGTTGTTGACACGAAACGGTTTGGGACCCCAATCTACTTTGTTCGCCACCAACCAGATCGGGCAGTGGTCCGAAATATCCCTATCTCCAATGAATTGACCTACAATGCCCCACAAATTGATAAGAGGCTCATAAATGAGGAAGCGATCGATTTTGCTCATCGATCTCCCGTCTCCACCAATCCAACTATATTTTTTACCACTGACAGGAACATCTATCAAGTCCAAAGCAGCTATAAATTATGAAAATTCAGTCGCCTCAGAACTTCTCCTACCTACTGTATTACCTTTCCTCTCAGCACAATTGGCAATGGAATTGAAGTCTCCGCCAACGCACCACTCTCCGTCGACATACTTTTCTCTAAGAACCAAGATCTCTTTCCATAATTCCCTTCTCAAGGACAACGGACAAGGCGAATAAATGTTCAACACGTAAATGTAAATACCTCTCCAGGCCAGCTTAATACCTATATACCCTTCTCCCTTGAAACTAAAAACTACTTCAAACAAGCCCTCCTTCCAAATGGTAATGATTCCACCCGAATGACCTTTGGATTTAGAGAAAGACCATCCTACATGATCAAAGTTCCAAAGACTCCTCGCCACTTTATCATCAACCTCAGTCATTTTTTATTCTTGAATGAGGAAAATGTCTGCCTTGCATTTGGTAATAATCTTTCCAATTCTCTTCCTTTTCAGAATGTTACAGCACCCTCTGACGTTTAACGATCCAATAATCATTTCAACTTAGATAAGTTCACCTTCTTAGTTTAATTCTTCTCTAAATCTCTTCTCTCAAACTCCTCAATCTTGCTTCTAAAGTCTCTATCTGACCCTTTCGAAAAAATGCCCAAGTTGGCGACATCGTTCCAAACCCTGTTACCAACGTTGGAATCCAAGTTCTCCCAGAAACGGAAATTACAACGCAGCAGATCTGACTCAGAAATGGACTCACAGCATAAAACATCCCCTCCAGAAAAACTGTTCTCAGACTGAAACTCCTTAGAATTCACAACAGACGTCAAAAGTAAAGGAGGAATATCTCTAGCCTTATGGATCTGGGGAGGTCTGATACTAACAGACCCAGAGTTTAAAGAGCCCAAATCGGGCTGAACCACTTCCATCAAGAGTTTCTTCTTGGGCCTTTTCCTCCTGGTGGAAATTGGCCCACTTAACTCATAAATGCACCTAGCCTTTTTTTTGAACATTTCTAATTTTTTACTTCTATTACCTTTACTTTTGTCCACCTTGGAATTGACAAGAGAGCACTTTACAAAAGTACCTGAGGTATGGGAAGAAACATCAGCTTCCTTGTGGGGCTCCTCTTCCAAAGACCTAGTCATCTAGCCTCCTTTGCTGCAGCAACAGCTTTATCGAAGCATGTATTGTCAAGGTCGTGATCAGACTTAGACTTGGGATTCAAATCACTATTCCTGCCATTCCCTTCACTCATACCATTAACCTTAGGATTATCAACTGATACCTTGGGTAAACTATTCTCCCATCTCTTACCAGAAAAAGAATCGACGGAAGAAAGATCAACCATCTCGTCTTCCATGAAGCCAACATCAGTATCTCTCCAAACTTTCTCAGAATCACTTGAAGAAGACCTAGACGACTGTTGAGTAACTTTATGGTTTAACGTCAAACGCAAAGGGCCATAAGAGTCTTTAGAGAGCTTGATGGAAAAGCTGACTTCATTAATAAACGTCTGAAAGACCTTATCAATCGCACCCTTACAAGAAGTACGAATCATAACCCTAGCGATATCCATGTTAGTGCCTTTCAAGGTGTTTTCATCCACGCAAACATAACATCCCACCAAGTTTGCAACCTTTTCGAAGAAATCCAAGTTCCATGCGTGGCATGGAATGCCATGAATCCTAACCCATGTCACCCTTTCAATATCCACATCAGTTTCCTTCCATCTCCTGATCTCAGAAAACCATTGGGACCACCAAGATTTACCTTCCTTGATTAAGTCGTTGATCGCTCCATCTTCTAATTCCTCCAACAAGCAGAGGTTAGCACCAAGCGGAGTAACCTTTACTGAGAAATAACCTTCAGTTTCGAAACAAGTTTGCAAATTATACGACATACCCGAGTTAATTACCATACCAACATAAGACTGTTTGAATCTAGACAAATCTTCCACCTTCGAATCGTATTTCAAAAAAACTTCAGCGTTAATCGCTTCACCCATGGAGTCAGCCTTAACTCCCTTCACCGCCTGTGCAAAAGACTTGTTCTTGACGACGCCAAAGTGACCCTGCTTAAGCTCTTGTTCAATATTAGGATGGACTTTCTGATAGTTCCTGACACCAAACCTTCCTCTTCCATTCATGACTCCCCCCTTACCATACGTAGAGCTGGCAGCCATTCTCTCAAAGCGAGGAAGATTAACATGAATCTTTCGACCGTCGATAATCACATTGTCAAGTTTAACCGCCAGTAGCCTAAGATCTTCGGACTCATTGAATCTTGCAAAACCAAACCTCTTACCCATCTTATTTCTCTTGGAGGGGATGACGACCTCGACCACATCCCCAATGCAACCGAACAACTCAAAAACGTTAGACGCTTTAATCCTATCTGGAATTTCAGAAAAATAAATGGAAACGAAGCTTGAGTTCCCTTCTTGATGAAGTCTAGAACCCACCGGAAAGATATCCCACCTAGCTTTGATATGCCGGAAGCCCTTGTTGTATGCCTTTTGCCACTCCATGGACTCAAGGAAAACGAAAAGGAGAAGACCTCACTAAGTTAGAGAGAAGGCGGAGCCTCTCTCTCTCTAGCTTTGATCAGGACAGGGTATAGATGAGTATATATCTTCTAAATTAATATGAGAGTCATTATAACATATGATTTGTTTTATTTTTAAAAAATAAATTATTTTTTAAACTTAAAGAAATTTCAAAAAATCAACTAACATATTAAAATAATAAAATAATTTTTTTATACTCATTTCTTCTTTTGTGACACCTTTACAAAGATAATATTGTATTTGTTCTATTTATCATATATTAAAATAATTTGTGCTATCCACCTTATATTAAAATAATGAATGTATCATTTATATATAATATATAAAGCGATCTTTTAATATTAATCTCATAATTTTGTTACATGTTTTTTCTTGTTGCTTTTTTTCTTAAATAATACACATGTGCCATTTTAGTTTTCAAGAATATTGAATTCTTGGACTCAATTTGAACTTTTTTTCTTAAATATTACACATGTGCCTTTTATGCACATATTTAAACTTTTTGTTTCTACCAATCGCTTAGAAACACACTTTATTTTTACTGATGAATGAAATTTATTTAAATTCCAACAAATTTAAATGAGTTATACATGATTTGATTTGGTGAATCCATATAGATTTTAATCAATGTATTAAAAGATATGTTTATATTAAGGCAAGAAACAAATTCACTAAAAACAAACGAGTACAAGGGGTACTCAAACCCGTACAGAAAGAAACACCTACTTTATACAATTTGAAGGATTAACAATCTAAGTAGAAAGATTACAAGCTCTAGGAATACTAGAATCCCTACTTAACCATCTCCAGGCAAAAATCTTGATAGAGTTAACAATATTCACCACAGAGAATTTGCCCTGGTTAAAAATGATGTCGTTACGATTAAGCCACAAGTGCCATACTGTAGCTAACCACACAACTAAGCCTAACTTAAATCTAAACTTGCTGTTAACAACAAGATGGGCAGCAGCAGAGAAAGACTCGATACATGCGGATCCAACAATAATGCGGGAAGCGAACCAAACATTGATTGCATTCTTAACTGCTGAAGTTACCGAGCAGGCGTAGAATATATGGTCAACATCTTCAGAATCATTGCTACAGAAGACACACAAAGATTGCAAAGGTTCAAAAGTCATACCTCTCAAACACAGTTGAGTTTTGGTAGGGAGTCTGTTCTTGAATAATCTCCACGAAAACAAATGAATATTCAACAGCAACCGGAGTTTCTAAATCAACCTCAAAATACCCAGCAGCTCCTGGGAGTCCAACAGGTCTGAGTCCTAATTTGAGAGGCTTTTATAGCCAGCAGCAACTGAGTAAGAGAGGTCACTCGATCCATCCCTGAAAAACCTATCCCTACTAACATTCAGAGCAGAACTGGATTCTATCATAGCTCTGCACGACTGAAGATCAGCTACCCTGACAGAATCATCTTCAAAGTTAGGAAGACAAGACTCTCACGCATACCCGTCCAAACCTACCAAAATGCCATCAGCCACTGCTAAGAGAGGATTAGAGTTTAACGGGATAAAGAGAGGAAAGAGATCCAAAATAGAACTACCATGCAACCACTTGCTGAACCAAAAGGAGAGGGATTTTCTGTCGCCAACTTCACACCTCCGATTGTCAATAAACCAGTCTGTTTTAATATCGTCATCAAAGGTAATGAGGGATAAGTCACGCCACCAAGTTGAACCAGATAATTTCCTGTCTGCAACTTTAGTACATAACAGCTCTATGGAACAATCAGTGGTAGAATAACGAGTAGATAAAACCTTCTTCCACAAGGCGTCCTTATCCGTTAGAATCCACCACTTCTATTTTAAAAGCAGAGCTTTATTAAACAAGAAAATGTTCTTCACCCCCAAGCCTCCTTCGTCCTTAGATTTGCAAACCGTACTCCACTCAACCCAATGAATCTTCGTATTCATATCCGAGCCACCCCGTAAGAAATTGCTCTGTACTTTAACGATTTCCTTCAATACTTTAAGAGGCACTTTGTAGAACGAGAGAGAATAAATAGGAATAGAGTTAAGGACATAGTTAATCAAAACAATACCCCCTCCAATAGATAGATGCTTGCCCTTCCAAACAGCAAGCCTATTTCTAATATTGACGATCATATGACGCCAAGAAGAATACTTCCTAGGGCTATCTCCAACGACAATTCCCAAGAAAAGAAAAGGAAGTCTACCCATTTTGCAGCATAAGAAATCCACTGCCGCCTGCAGAAATAAGCCAGGGAGGTTAATTCCAGAAATGCAACTTTTGTGGAAGTTGACCTTGAGCCCGGATACAAGTTCGAAGCCTCTTAGAATGCCCTTAACTCCCCAAAGGTTTTCCCAACTGCACTCACCAAAAAACATTGTATCATCTGCAAATTGTACGATACTAATACACAGCTCAGACATAACAGAGAAGCCTTTATAGAGATTCAAACTTTCAGCTTTCTTCATGAGTTGAGTTAAAGCTTCCATAACAAGCAAAAACAAAAAGGGAGATAGAGGGTCACCTTGACGTAAACCTCTAGTGACCTTAAAATCCCTCGTTGCACTCCTATTAACCAAAACCGAACAAGACCCGTTAAAGACTAAAGCCACCAACCAGCTAATCCACTTACGACAGAACTTCATCTTCGATAAAAGGAACCGTAAGAAATTTCACGAAACATAATCATAGGAACGTTCAAAGTCAACTTTGAAAGCCATACACACCCTTTTCTCCCTTTTGGCTAGATCTAAAACTTCATTAACAACAAGGACACCATCCCCAATATTTCTACCGGATAATAAAGCGGACTGCTCTGGCGAAATCAGCGAGCCTATAACTCTCTTCAAACGGGTTGCCAACAATTTAGATAAAATCTTCTGAATACAACTTACAAGACAGATGGGTCTAAAGTTTGCAAGGTTCTAGGGACTCTTAATCTTCGGAACCAAAGTTAGGAACGACGCTGTAGCAGCTTTGGACAGCACTGGATTCACATAGAAGTCCTTCACCATCTTAATTATGTCCTCTTTGACCAGCTCCCAGCAATCCTGCAAAAAAAGAAAAGTAAATCCATCTGGTCCAGGGGCTTTGTTACCTTTGCAATCCCAAACCGCCGCTTTGATTTCACTAGAAGAAAACTCAGTAACCAGTAAATTGTTATCCTTTTGTGATAGAGTTGTGAAAATCAACCCATCAAGAACAGGACGATCAACCATGGGTTCAATAAAATTCTTTTGAAAATGATTGAAGACTTTCATCTTTATATCCTCGACTTCTTCCAATCTGCCTCCATCAGTTTGAATAAAGGAAAGAGAATTTTTCTTCTGCCTGCCCCTCACAACATTATGGAAATAGCTAGTGTTGGAGTCTCCTTCCAAGAGCCAAAGTTGCCTAGACTTTTGCTTGAGCAGATTTTCCTTGAGTTTTAAATTATTCCAAATCTCTTCAGCAGCCAAACACCTTTTGTCCTGCAGAGCTTTAAGGTCCACCCCATTCACTATGTTATTGCTGATGAAAATATCTAAGTCACTCAATAGAGAGACTTGGGACTCCACTCTTAAATCAATCCAACCATACACCTCAACGCTCCACTTCTTCAAACACTTCTTGATAACACCCAATTTTTCCTTGAACACATAATCACCTCTACTAAGAGCACTAAGGGAACTCCACTCCTTCGATATAAATTCCTTAAAATCCGGATGTTTAATCCAACCATTATTGAATCTGAATGACTTTGGTCCCCAATTAGAACGACACAACTTCAGCCAAATAGGGCAGTGGTCTGATATTTCTCTTTTACCAATTACTTGCCCGACAACCCCCCACGCATCCACCAATTCACAAGAAAGAAGAAATCGATCTAATCTACTCATAACCGTCCCCCTGCCACTAAACCAGGTAAACAAACCCCCAATACAGGGCAGGTGCTACTCTTTAAATATAATACTAAAAAAAGAGACCAATAAAAATACCAGTTATTTAATGACAATTTTTTTTTTAAATTATAAGATATTAAATCATTGTACCTATGGTTACTTTGAATGGAAAAAATTAATTAATAATTGATTTAGATAACAATTTTAGAAAACAGTTTTGTATTACACATATATATTTAAGGAAAAAAATTACTAGAATGTTGTTAGTTTTAACGACTATATTTCATGATGCTCATTTTAGGTATATATTAAAGTTGAGTCTAATAAAATAGATTAAAATCCAAAAATTTAGAAACACATCTTCTGGCTTTGAATAAATTACTTTTATATATGGAAGAAAATAATAATAATACTTTTATATATGGATGAAAATAATAATATTTTTAGTAATAACATCATTTGGTATGATGCATAATTGGTGGAGTTGTTATTTTCCAATTTTTAATTTTTCTGCGGCAGATTGTAAAATAAACAAATCGAAGAGGAGTAAATCATTAATTTATCATCTAAATTATTTATTCTTTTCAAATTTAATCTTTAAAGTAAAATAAACATAATCAATATTCATTAAACTACAAAATATATCAATTCGTCTAACATCACTATATAAATTTGAGAAAATCAACTAGGATTTTTTTTTTACTAAGCAAAATGTATTCAATGACGGATACAAAGGAGTATCCGAATCCTACTACAAAAATTCAACTATGGAATCACCGTTACAAAAAATCTATCGGTGATTTGATCCAATCGTAATAATTACATGTAAAATTAATTTTTTTGCCAATCCACCTCCATGTTAGTATCACAATGTTGTGAAGTATGATTTCGTCGTTCCAAATCTCGTCTTTAAACAAAATTCTGTTTCTAACATTCCACAAACTCCAACATATAATAAGCCACAAGCCAACCGCATTTTTTATTGAGACACCCATTAAATGTAACGAAGATGTCCAATTCCTTAATATTTCAACCACAGATCCGTTGAAATAAACCACAACCCCAATCCATTCCAGAATTTTCTTCCAAATCTGACTTGATTTTGTACAATAAAACAGCAGATGGATCATATTTTCGTCAACCTGAAAACATAACGGACATACCGTATCGTGAGCTGAGTAGATAATGTCGCGCGCGCTTAAATTTTCTCTCGAAGGCAAACGGTCGTGAAGAAGGCGCCAACCAAAAACCAAAGTCTTAATGGGCGATGAAGCAGCCCATATTAATTTAAAAGCCGCCAGAAATTCAGCAGAGAAATTAACAGAAGGTAATTTTCTATTGGCCAGGAATTCACAAGCTGAATGTACAGAAAACTCATGGTTCTGGTTTAAATTCCATTTGAAACTATCCAAACATTCCTTGCGCAGCGTTATGTGTTGAACCATGTTAAGTAAATTGACCATCTGCTGCATAATGAGCTGATTTCCGTCTGCTTCCTGCAATTCCACCTTCCAATTCCAGTTTTCTCCATTCCAAAATCCATTCTCTGCCACAACACTCCGAGGATCGATCGCCACTTTATACAAATTTGGAAATAGATGAGCCAAAGCACAGCTTCCACACCATAGTGATGTCCAAAAATAAATCGTTTCGCCATTTCCTACCGTAGCAACTGTATTTTTGAAAAAAGAATCACCTCCAAATTCGCGTGACAGGTAACAAATATCACGCCACCATAGTGAAGCTTTAACCGCTCTTACTTGAAAATCTCCACGTACCAAATGCGTCAAGGATTTACCATACCTAGCATGGAAAATGTTAAACCAAATAAATTTACGTGAACTCGAACATTTCCAAATCCACTTGGCGAGTAAGGCTTCATTCAAACTCTGGATATCGATTATGTCCAGGCCACCTGCTTCTCTTGGGTTGCACACCAAATTCCAGTTAATCCATGCAATACCATCTTTTAAAGGTGAACCATTCCACATGAATCTCCTTTGAAGTGTTATCAGGATTTTAACTACCTTTCTTGGCATCTGGTAAAACGACATATAGTGTATTGGAAGATTGGTAAGCACAAATCTGATTAAAGTAGTTCTACCACCTATCGACAAAAGTCTGCCCCTCCAAGATGCAAGTCTAGCATGTACTTTGTCTATTACCGGCTTCCAGAAAGAGATCAATCTATGATTCCCGCCAATCTGGATGCCGAGAAATTTGAAAGGACAATTTTGAATCTTGCAAGCGAGAAATCTTTCTACAGCCTTCAGAAATGTTTCATCTACACCAATCCCGATAAGATTGCTCTTGTTGAAGTTGATTTCTAAACCCGAAATAAGTTGAAACCCTCTCAAAATCACTTTTATCGCCCAAACATTGTTCCAAGTGGCTTCTCCTACGATGACAGTATCGTCTGCGTATTGAAGTAAATTAAAAGTTTCCTTCTAATTTATCTTAATACCATGGAATAACCCTACTTCCTTCACCTTTTCCATCAATGTTGCTAACCCTTCCGCGACAATGGCAAAGAGGTAAGGTGATAAAGGATCACCTTGACGAAGCCCACGAGATACCTGGAAATCACGTGAAGGGCTGCCGTTAACGAGCACAGACATAAAGCTTTTAAAAACAGTTCCTTCAATCCATTGCATAAACTTGTTGCCAAACCCCATAAACTTCATCACCTGTCGAATATAGGGCCACTCAACATAGTCATAAGCCTTTGCGAAATCAACTTTTATAATTAGGCTCTTGAGCTTGCTTCTTCTTGAATAATCCACCATCTCATTCAAAGATAATACTCCATCAAGTAAATTTCTCCCAGCGATAAAAGCAGTTTGTGCAGGAGAAATTACACTATCCATGACTCTTTTTAGCCTGCCCGCCAAAAGCTTAGTGACCACCTTGTATACACACCCGACTAAACAGATCGGTCAATAGTCGTCAAGATTTCTGGGATTCTCATTTTTTGGAATGAGCGCCAAAAAAGAAGAAGATAAAACCTTAGGAAACTTTGCTTCTGAGAAAAATTCCTTGATACAGTTTGTAAATTATTTACCAACTATATCCCAGCATCTCTGAATAAACTCCAGGTTAAAGTCGTCCGGTCCCGGACTTCTATCACCTTTACATTAGAAAACTGCATCTCTGATTTCAGTATCCTCAAAATCTTCCTCCACTGGAGCTCTTTCCAATTCAGTTAGACACTTGAAGTGGTCAGAATTCATGTGAGGAAGAGGTTTATTGGTCGAACTCAGCCTCTTTTCAAAATGACAAGCTACCCCTTCTTTCACCCCTGCTACATCTTCAACAAGTCTGTTTCCTACTGCTACCTCAGTTATAGTATTCATTAGATTACGGTGTCTCATAACTGAATGAAAATAAGCCGTATTTCGATCTCCATCTTCAATCCATCTGGTTCCGGCTTTTTGGTGAAGCAAGCTTTCTTTAATCCTTAAAAATTTCCATAACTCATCTTCTACGTGTTTATGGGTCTTTATTACATGGTCATTTGATACGTCCTCATTCTCAGCCATTTCCTCTTCTACAATGTTTATGATATCTATAGACTCCTCAATGTTGGTGTCTATCTGTCGCGGTGAGAATCGGATGCCAAGCTATTGGATTAACTTGAATCATAATTTTTGAAATTCACCACCGGTCTTTGATTTATCCAAAGGAAAGGTTAAAGATCGAAAAAACCTAAGTTAAGAGAATCTAGGTTCGGGGGTTGGTTACGCCTAGGGAAGGTATTAGCATCCTAAACGTCTGTAGTACTCTACAGGAACCTCTTGTTATTATTTATGTTATTTGTTATCGTTTGCTTGCTAAGGGTATGTCTTAAGGGAAAGACCTAGGGGTTAGTATCTAAGTATACTCGCCAAGACATCGCATCTTGTGCCTACATATCCTGACGGGAGTGGAATCAGAGTATTCGTAGTCCCCTCAATGAGGGTGAGGAACTCTTAACTGTGGTCAAGGTTCCAGGGGGAGGTAGCGTCTATGGCAAGACACTACATAGAGTGCGGTGACTCTAAAGTTAAAGTTAAGTTGAAATTGAGGTTAAGTGTTCACGGCGGAACATATATAGGAAGTGCGGTGACTCCGACCCTAAGGTTAGGATAAATGGAAAGGAGGTAAAGTTTCCTAAGCGCGACATATAGTCAATGAGGGGATACCCTTCCTTTGGAATTATAGGTAAACGTATAGGTTCAAGAGCCAGCAACTTTCAATCAGATGATAGGTCAACATTCTAGTCAGGAATTAATTGCAAAAATAAACCCTAATCAATTATATGTAAAACAAAATTTAGTGGAAACTTAAAATCAAAAGTTAAATTAAAATTAAATTAAAGTTAAAAGAAATAACCTTAAATCCTAATAATAACTTCTAATTTAAAATTATGTTAGAACTAAATGAACTAAAAAAGCCAAAATATCTAATAAAATCTAAAACTATAATTGAAAATACACTAAGCATGAATAAATAAATGAAAATAAAATAGAAATAATGAATAAAAACATTGGGTCGGTGGGACCAAAACCCACCCGAGCCCACAACAACATATTGCATTTGAAAATAAAAAAAAGAAACAAGTAACAATCCTAGCTCACCTCTCTCTTTCGGCTATCTCACCCTTTCCTCTTTCTTAAACTCTTCGTCCTTCTCTTTCGCGAACGGCCTCACCTTCCTCAATCTCTCTTTCTCTCTATTCTCACTCTCTCGCAAAATCAAAACCTCACGTTCTTCGTACAATTAAAGAAAAGAAACAACAATCTTGTCTCATTCTTAACACAAAAAAAATTCACACTGAGATTCAATTTTTATACAACATCAACACATCAATAATTGGGATTTCACATGGCAATCAAAAGAAATCGAAGAGAACGTACCGAAACTGAAGAAATTCGCGGCGGAAGCAAGAGTCTATGGTATTATCGCCGGAGTGGGGTTGTGGATTGTCGTCGTCAGCGATCTGGGATTTACCGGAAGTCAAGTTGCGACGGTATGATGGTGATGCGGGTAGGTTCAATGGTTGTGCGACTTCGACTCCGTGCTTTGTTTCGACACACTTCAGGTTCTGACTTCGTTGTCTTCTTCGTGTGTGTAAGAACCTTCTGTGAGTTTTGTTTTGAACTGGTATGATATTGAAACACTGATATTGTGATTTTTTGTTCGTGGTCCGAACTTGTATGTGTGGTACGTTCTTATATAGGCTCAGGTGAGTTATTGTGCTGATTTGTGAATTGAATGTCGGGATCGTGTTGTTAATTACGGTAATGGAAAAGGAATTAATTCTTATATTTGTGATGAGTGTTCCTGATTGTGAGATTCAAGAATTTCCAACTTTATCTTGTTCATATTTAGAAACCAATAATTCTTGATTGTGATTTCTCAGGATCATGATTAATGAAGATGATTTCCGTTTCCATTTTCTCATTGATGCTTTTTGACTTCTTACCAAAACTGTGACTGCCACCCTGGAAACTTAACTCAAATTTATTGTTTTATTTCCTTCACCTTTTGATGGCTATTGATTGTAATTGGTGATGCTTGTTTGCAGCAGAACACATGATGATAACGCGTCTTGAAAATTCTTGAAACTTATCTATCCTAGCTTGAATCGGCTTGATGCGTATCTTCTGCAAGTACAGGCTGTCGACTTCAAAAGTAGCAACTTTATCATTTGCATTTTGAATACTTTCAAGTCTTGCATTAATATTGTACATTTTGAACTTTTGTGGCATTGAATTGTAATTTTGTGGCCTTGTGTCCTTCCACTATAATAACCTTTTTATTTTAGAATTCTTAGAACCTCTCCATTAAATATTTATACGAGGGACATAGCATGCCTTCGCTAGCCACATGAGTTGAGCATTACGGAACCAAAGCTTCTTTTGCAAGTACTTGTGTCTCCACACTTACCTTTAATTAAAGAATAAGATCACTAAATGGACTATGACTTGGAGGACAACCTCGTGACGTAATTAATTTTTTTTAATTGATCACGGCATACATTCTTGTAAGAGACCTTTGAGCTTGGCATTTTCATGATGAATGGTATTTACAATTTAGGAATTTGAATCTTGAAATAATGGAATTTGGCATTTGAATTGTGAACTTGAATAATATGGACTTAAAATTAAACTCTAAGCTTCATAAAGAACATGAAAACTTCATTTTGAGACTTTCTCACCTACGGGCTTCAGGATTTTAATCCTAACTTACCACTTCAAGCTTATTGATCACAAACTATCATCAAGAAGATCCAAACTTTTTTCTTAAACTTAAATGATGATCCAACTTAATAGATAATAACACAGTTGAATTTAATCTTTATTATCAGTACAACCAATGTTCAGTGCACAAACCATGAAGATACAACCCATAACATCACTTGCCACGAAATACACAACCAACCCTCAAATAACCTAGCTTAACACTAATAGCGAGAAAGACCCTGATTTTCCTTGAGACATACGCAGAGCTTCTGAGAAATCTTGAAGAGAACGACCAGTAGAAAATCCCAGTATCTTCTTAAATCGGGACCTAATGGTCACGTCTTGAAACACTGAAATGTGAGAAAGAGAACTATCTCCACTTGAAATTAAGGTTGCTGCACAAACCTGTTAGTAATAAAACATGCAGATATGCAAAATGATGCGCATAGAGGTGGAATCTTATGGTCAAAAATTAGGGTATGACACTATCCAACCGAATATATTCCTATTCCACCACCTTAGTTTTGAACGGAGTAACTGAAACTTCTTGGTTAAGACATAAGTACAAGTACCTTGAATATTAACAGATTCCCACACTTGTTTAATGAACTTCATGAACTGAGGATGTTGAAACCAACATTGAGTGATCTGAAGGGTTTAGGTCCCTAGTTTACATTTCGAACAGATATCCAGACCGATCGGTGATCTGAAATATCACGCCTTCCCACTTTTTGACATGCCACGTTCCAGCCATTCAATAATCCAATCGAGATGAGGAATCGATCTAACCTGCTGCAAGCATCACCCGCTGGGCTATACCAGGTAAATTTGTTCCCTGTTGACACCAGATCGATACAACCGGACATTTAAATAAAGTCTTCAAATTCTATCATCAGTTTTCTGTTGTTATAGCCACTGCCTTTTTTTCTCTTGTATTTTTGATTGCATTGAAGTCGCCTCCCGATTATCCACTCTCCTGCCTCCAGATTGGATTTGAGACTTAACAGATTACTCCAGAGAACTCTTTTCTCAGTGTTGTTACAAGACGAATATATATTGAAAAAATAAACCAATTTATTATTCCAAACAACCTTCATCCCCATGTATCCTTTTCCTCTGTAACTGCAAATTGACTCTAAGACATTTTTCCTCCATATGGTGAGAATCCCACCCGACATTCCTTCAGACTGTGACGCCGACCATAAACAATTTTCATTACCCCAAATTTTGTGAACAATAACATCATTCATTAACTCACACTTAGTTTCCTAAATGAAAACTATGTCAGGCCCTCCCTTCTTCAACAACTCGCAAAGTTTTCTTTTCTTGATCATACTCCCATATCCTCTCACATTATATGTAACTATATTTATAAGGAAACATTAGCTGACACCTTCTTACCTTTCTTGGAATTTCTTTCTTCTTCTTCCAAATTCCGAATTATGGACTCAAACGCCTCTTCATCTTCTTTAGCTTCAATTCCAAGTCTCCTAATAGAATTCCAAACTCTACTAGGTAGATCAGCAAACTTTTTCTTGATTCTTGAATTGCTTTGAAGAATCTCTTCATCTCCAATGGAACCCGAGCTTTTCCTGTTTGAATCTTCAGAAAACCTTGAAATTGTGTCACTTGTACCTTCAGAAGAGGTTTCACTTACGCGAGTAAATGGTCTGGATTTAGAGTTATCAGCTAAGAATAGAGACGAGTAATAGGATGGTGTATAAGGAATTTTTAAGTTCCTATATATGTCACCCAAGGATTTCTTCTTTCTATCAAGTTTGTGATAGCCCAATGAATCTATTGGTGTGAGCCCGCGATAAGTATTCTTGATCGGCCTAACAACATTTTCACTATCCGTTATATTTGGATAACCAACCTTATCTTTCTTTGAGTTCCCCTTTTCTAGGAATAAAGTATTTATGCCTTTATTTAACCTTGACAGCGATGTCTAATTCATTACGTGACACGTCTCCTTCTCTCCTTTTTTCAGACCTACCAAACCAATGTTATCATTCCTTGGTAAAGAAGGGGTCCCCACCATATCATGAATATCCATTAAATCCAGCTGATTTTCCAAGCACGTATCAGACGATTTCGAACCCATGCCTCTTATCTCTGAACCTATTTTATTGGTATCAGTGGTTGTCCTTTCAAAATGACACTCCTTTTCACCTGTTACACAGTTGTCATGATTTGCCCTTTGGTTATTGACCAACGGATCAAATTCCTGCACTATCTCTTCCACTTCGCTTCCGGAGGAGTCAACCTCAGAAATGTCTTCTAAACTTTCTCCATTAAACTTACATGTCTTCATTGAACAAAAACCCAGAGCTTCTTCAACAATCTTGATTGTGAAGATTTGTTTATTAACTTCAATATTAAAAACTTCATTTAAGTTAATAGCAAACTTCGTTCTTATGAGGATTCTTTCTACGTCAAGCTTCTCGTGCCTTTGAGTATCATCATCTGCTTTAACAAAGGCCCCAATAGTTCCTGCCAGAAATTTAAAGAAATTGTCCCCCCAAACATGACATGGTAAACCAAAGATGTTTACCCATATCAACCTCTCAGAATCCACATCCAAAGGAGACCAAGGATGAATATTTGTGAACCATTTCTCAATCCAATCCTTGTCTTCATCGACCATCTTCTTGATGTCGCCTGTAACCTCTTCTTCCAACAGAACCAGATTCGCGCCCAAAGGAGTTGCTTTAATCTTAAAATAACCCTCCTTGTGAAGAGCTTCCTGAATTTCATAAGACATTCCCGGATTCTCCATGACGCCAACAAAAGCCAATTGAAATCGTTCCATGTCCTCTTCTTTAACATTAAACATAAGGTGGGCAAACCTAGGTTTATCATCCAAAATCATCCTGTTGGAGTGAAAATGCTTTGAACCTCCTTTGGCTATATCCACATATGATTTCCTTTCCTTCCAAATTTCTTGTTTGTTCATTAACACTGCTTCACGTTTCTTGTTCCAACTCTTAGCGTCCGATCTAAGCCTCATATCTTCAATATTTTTCTCCATATCTCCTCTTTGAAAGCGCGGTGTGTTTGCGAATATCTTCTTGCCATTAAGAACAATGTTGTCCAGTTTAATGGCAAGAAGATGTTCATCGTCTACCTGTTCAAATCGAACAAACCCAAAACGTTTCCCTCTTTTATCAAGCCTAGAAGGGATGAATACTTCAACAACCAATACAAAATCCTTGAATACATTAAACATTTCCTTTGGCTCAAAGGAATCAGGAAATTCAGTGAAGAAAAAAAAAGATGTCTTGCTTAAATCTTGAGTTTTCATCTTGTTACCTATAGTCCTCCAGATCGATCTTCTGGCTATTGTCACTCTCTTCGAATTCGATCTTCGAACTTGTTCCCAACCCTCATCTTGGTCGAACTTCGAATCCATCAATACTCCAGAAAACACTAACTGCAATGTAGACAAATAAAATGCACCAAATCAAGTCCCAACGAAAGATTAATCAGATCAGAAAAACAAGTCAAAGGGAAAAACACTGTGAAAGAAGACCCACAGGGAGGAAGGTCCCTAATTCGAAAATTAGAACTTTAAACCAAACCCTAAGAGCCTACCAATGTTCCCCCCATGACTGATTCAGGATCTAATATTCAGGATGAAGACATATGATTAATGGACTTGATGCATGATGTTTGAATAAATTGGAAATGAAAAAGAAAAAATCTGGTTGAATATGTGACGAACCAAAAACTAGAGAGACCACCGTTCAGGAAGAAGTTGCCTATCTTGGATCTACGTATAACTGCTTGAAAATCAACTTGGATGAAAAATGATAAATAATTTTTTTTATACCTGTTTCTTCTTTTGTGACACATGCCATATATTAAAATAAATTTGTGTTTTCCACTATATTGAAAATAATATTTAAACCAATTTTTTAATATTAACCTCATAAATTTTGTTAAATGTCCTTTTTTATATAAAAAAATATTCATATAGACTTTTTTACTCACTTTTTAAGTAATAATTTGTTTTTCTTTTCAACTTTCTTTTTTAATGTCAACTTTATTGTTTTTTAAATGGAAAATTTATTAAATTGTTTTTTTTTTCAATAAGCAATTAGATTTTTTTTTATAAGCGATTGTATTAAAGGGAGAAAAGGGGATTCTCCATCCCAATACAAGAACAAATCAAAGATAAACGGGAGACGAACAGCTCCCAAAAAAGAAACTACAAATCACAAAAAATCAAGAGGAAATTTCATCCAATCATAAAGACTACATTTCCTACGACCTAACTCCAACCATCTCCAAGAAAGAGTCACAATCCGAAGAAAAATAGCTTCGACATCACAAATATCCTCATTAAAAATGATATTGTTTCTTGTGTTCCAAATACACCAAGTCGTTATGAACCACACATAACAACTCATGTCCTCCTTGCTACTATCAACCATAGCCAAAAACCATAACAAAGCATGTTTACTTAAAGAGTCTGTTAGAATCGGAGGAATAACTACCCACTCATAAATCTTAAGCCACACAGACTGCATTTTGGAGCAGGACAAAAAGATATGCAAGACATCCTCTTCCTCATGAAAACACAACACACAAACCTTGTCATGAGGAGAGTTAACAATATCTCTGGAAGCGAGATTTAGACGGGTCGGCAACCTGTCAATTATCATCCTCCAAGCAAAAATCTTGAGCTTCAATGGAATTCTAGTCCTCCAAACCACCTTAAGATAAAGCGACTCCACCTCTTGAAGGATTAAACCGGCAATGGAAGAATTGAGGAAATCGTAATAGGATTTAACAGAAAAGTCATTGTTATTATCCAGCTTCCATTCCCACGAGTCTTCCACATTCCTACGCAAACGAATTTCACTAACCAAGTTCTACAACAAGATAAGCAATTAGATTGAAAGAGAGCACAAATAAAAGTACTCTAAACAAATTACAGAGTCAATGTAATTTAAGATAATCAATAGGATTTCTCCACCAATTATAAAAAAAACAACACCAATTTACTTTTCAATCCTAGACCAATCCAATTCCAAGATGATAATTTGATGTGATAACATGTTTCATCAAGATTCAACCCCGCGCTCTTGAAGGTAACATTATTCCTCTGAAGCCACAAGCACCAACACGTTGCCAACTAAATCGACAATCTCTTATTCTTGACCGTTTTGTTCCTCATGAGAGAATAGAATTTCTCCGCATGTTTAGTTGCAGAACTTTCAACAAAAAACTCCAATTCCAGCCAAACTCAAACGATCTCCCAAATTCTAGACGCGAAAGGACAGACAAATAACAGGTGGAATAAATCTTATTTGGGAGAGAACACCATACGTACACGAGGTCTACCAGATTATGAATAACCCCCATCTTCTCTAATTCCACCTTAGTAGGTAGTCTATTGATAAGTAACCTCTAACTGAAAACATGACTACTAGACTGAACCTTTGCCTTCCACAATCTCTGAAGCTGCACCGAGATATTAGCTTTGTACCCGCTATCATCCTGTATGAACAACAAGGTCTTATAGCACGAACTTACAGAAAACAATCCTGACGAATCACCCTTCCACACAAAAGTATGTTTCGCTGATCTGCACAATGAAACCGACGACAAAAAGGACTGAAAAGAATGCAATTGCTCGGCATTTTGCACGACAGAACCAGATAAAAGTTCCCAATTCCAATTCTACACTCCCTCAACCCATCTCCCATATTGATCAACAGACCAGAAATTAAGACGGTGAATGGCGAAAACATCTGGGAAAGAAATACATAGAGGTTGACTACCACACCAACTGCTCCTCTGGAAATCCAGAACTTGACCATCTCCGATTTTGCCTTGAATATGTTTCCGAAACTAATCTTTTGTATTACCGTTATTAACACCTAGCGAAAGCAAGCCCCTCCACCAGAAGGAAGACTTATTGAAAAAATGGCAGAACTAGGAAGCATTACTTCCTTAAACAGACAACCATACCTAAACTCCAAAATCTTCCTCCTTATCACACTCCGGTCCATGATAAACCTCCATTTCCACTTTGCAAGTAACGTCGTGTTGACCATTGAGATATCTTTCACACCCAAGCCCCCCTCTTCTTTCGGTTTACAAATCATTTTCCAGCTAACCCAATTAATCCCCCTCTTATCTTTATTCCCATGCCACAGAAAATTAGATTGAATCGAAATAATCAACATTAAAACAACCTTGGGAGCTTTAAAAAAATATAACATATATAAAGGAACACTGTTAAGTGTTGAGTTCAACAACGTAACTCTTCCTCCAAAAGAGAGAAACCTACCTTTCCATCTTGAAAGTTTCAACTTTAAATAAGCGATAACTTCTTTCCACAAAATCACCCTCCGAGGATTAGCTCCAACTCTGATTCCAAGAAATTTAAACGGGATAGAATCCAAACCACAGCACAGAAAATAGCAGCTGTAGTTAACATAGAATCTGCCAAGGTTAAGCCGTACACCTTACTTTTTCTGAAGTTCACTCTCAGGCCAGAAACCAACTCAAATTCTCTAAAAATAGCCTTTAATGCCCATAAGTTCTTCCAACTGAACTCCCCTATAACTAACGTATCGTCTGCGATCTGAAGGATATCATAAACACAACTCTCCCCGCCACACTTGAAACCCTTAAACAACTCACTCGAAACAACCTTAGAGACCAATCCGGCCAGCCCCTCAGCTACTAAAGTGAAAAGAAAAGGCGATAGCGGATCACCTTGTCTAAGTCCCTAGGATCCGATAAAGTTTTTAGTGGGGCTCCCATTTACCATAACAGAAAAAGACGTGTCAAAAATGCAGGCTTCCATCCACATTAACCATTTTGAGCTAAACCCAAATCTTGAGAACATGTAACTAAGAAAATTCCATGAAACATAGTCGTAAGCTTTCTTGAAGTCCACCTTCAAAATCAGACACTTCTTTTTGAATCTCGAGGCATAATCAACCACTTCGTTCACCACCACCACGCCATCAATAATTTGACGCCCCGGGATAAAAGTCGTCTGACTATCCGACATGATTTTACCTATCACCTGTTTCAACCTCCCCACCAGAATTTTCGACATAATATAATTCATATACACAACATATATATTGTCTAATTAATTAGTTAAATTTTTTTTCATATCTTCTAAATTAATATGAGAGTAATTATAATATATGATTTGTTTTATTTTTAAAAAATAAATTTATGAGACATTGATGTATTTTTTAAACTTAAAGAAATTTTAGAAAATCAACGAGCATGAAAAATACTAAATAATTCTTTATACTCATTTCTTCTTTTGTGACACCTACTTTTATAAAGATAAAATTGTATTTATGTTATTCATCATATATTAAAACTAGTAGAAGACACATGTATAGCACGGGTAAATTCATTCATATCTTAAATCATTCGATAAAGGTTGGTTATTGCTGATTTATAATTGTTATTATAAAATTACAAATAACTGCAAATATTTAAAAATAAAGATGTAGCAAATCACCTACATGATAAATCCAATATGTCTAGTAACTAAAAATATTTATAAATATCACTAATAACTATAAATATTTACAAATATTTTGTTGATTAAAATAAAAAAGGTATTGTAGTGATAGTGTCCTGTGAAAATAGTGAGTTTTAGTGATAAAATTTACAAGAGTTGGTAGCTTGGTGTTTTCACTGCAATCCGACAAATTCTCCAGGTCTTCATGACTAATATCTTTCTATATCATTTTGTCCTCAGTTGTTTCATCATCTTGAAGCAATGCCAAAACATCCTCTTCCTAATAACACAGATAAGAGACAAACCCTCGTTAAAACATGGTAAAAAATGTAACTATAAAAATGTTAGTGCAAGACTATGGACTGCCGGTAAAAAATGTAACTATAAAAATGTTAGTGCAAGACTATGGACTGCCGGTAAAAAATGTAACTATAAAAATGTTAGTGCAAGACTATCGACTGCCGGTAAAAAATGTAACCATAAAAATGTTAGTGCAATACTATGGACTGTCGGTAAAAAATGTAACTAGAAAAATATTAATGCAAGACTATGGTTAGAAGTTTACTACAACTCATATAAAATTAGAGTTGACTAATAGAAAGAATGTTGAATTGTTTGTAAGTACATAAGAATTCTTGATGAAAATTGAATAAGAGTATTATTTTTTTTACTACATATCAATGACCAAGGATAAACCTGGTTTTTTATTTTATTTTTAGTTTAAACAATTGGTGTTTTGATTTTATTTCTTTTTTTGCAGAAATAAAACTATAAAAGTCAAAATAAATACATTTTAAATGGCCTGTAGTAATTAAATGAATAATAATAATATTAAGTTGATCAATTTTAGGTGCTTTAATTTGTGGCTTAAATGGAGTGGTTAAAGGCACCTTGTAAGGGAATTGTGAATGATTTAAGACGAAGAGTACAATGTTATAAAGATGATTGGACTTGTGCTTTTCGTTTTGACATTGGGTAAGTTTCTAAAAATCAGTTCAGATGCGGAGACCTCAATTTAAAACTAACTTGCACTATTTTGTTTGAATAATGATAGGATATTGGCTCCAACTACCTATATTTTCTTTGCTTCTACTCTATATGTTATTACCTTTGGTGAGCAGCTGAGTATAGACACGGGTCCTTCTTCTTGTGCTGCGTGTTTTTTTATCACTTACTTTGGATTAAAAAATTACAAATGAGTCACTTAATTTTGATTAATGAAATATGTTATACATTAAATACTTAGATTAAAAAGTTACAAATATGTTGAACTAACAGAAGGAAATTTGAGATGGAACTAAGTGGTATACATAAGTCATTGAGATACAAAAATGTTAATGATAAATGAGAGTATGGCAAGGTCCTACGTAGATAGCAAGATAAGCATTACTCTATATGGTCATGTATCTTTTGTACCCTCCAAAAGGTTAACTATGTTAACTTACAATGTATATAAAATACCATTAGGTGGAAAAGGGAAGTGACAGGACATATACCGACTTCCAAGGAAAATCATGATCTATTGAGGTATATTAGTATAAGCTTCCATTGTTCAAGAAAGCATTTTTAAAAGCGGTGTGAAGTACAAGTAGATAAAGCTGGAACCATCTGTCTCATCTAGTAGGAAAAAATACAGAGCAGACCTAGTGTAGCAGTTGTACCTGATGGATCTGTCTCAGTAGTCAAACACATTGCCCACTGGATGATGAGAATTGTGATATATAATTATGATATAGGAACTTCCATGGAACATTTTCCTTGTAAACATATGTCTTACGCAAATCTAAGCATTCTCGCATCAGCTTGCAAACTTCCTTTTCTTCAATATTCAATGGCTCTGAACAAGACAATGATGCATTTAATACTGGGTTTTTCATTTTTCAATATATATTATAAAAGCATAACAACGGTAGAAAAACATAATCATAGTGTATTATATCGTTAGCATAAAAACTGGAATTAAACAGAGTCAAAATAGAATAATAATGGCAAATGAAGGATAGGAAAAGGAGGATACATGCATGAATAAATCTAGAAATGTTTAGCATACAAGTATTTATAAACAAAAAGAAGAATAACAAATAATGATATTAATTGAAAGTACAAAGTATTGCGCTTCTTGCAGACAAGACATTACTGACAAACACAAGGTCTTTCCAGGCTGCATGTGTTGCAGTTGAATCTTTCGTTCCACCAGTCATATCTGCACCAGCTCCTACTTCTTTTGAAACTTCTCCAAAAATCTGATTTTTTGCACAATTGACATCATCAGCTCTGAAAGGAATAGTTGGATTAACTCCCTGCATTACAACAACCCTGTGATCCATTTTAAAGGCAAGTATGTAAATAACTGAATAATGAATTATGAAAATGCCACCACAAAACAAGGATAAGAACTCTAAAGGAAAAGGATTAGTTATCATGCACCAAACAACACCAATACCATCTCTAAATTACCAAATAAAAAAAAGCTTCATCTCAAGAATATATCCTTTGAATTTTGAAACATCCAAGGATAATTATAGAGACTAAGAACTTAGTAAATCCTAAAAAATAACATAACATTGTATACAGACACATCAATTTTACTTCCACCAAAAAATATGCAAACATCAAAATAGATCCAAAATCATTCTCCGCTCTGAAAATCAGAAAACATGTTGATATTGTAGATAACTACAAACAAAAAGTTTCTCTTGAGACAAGTACACTGCATACAGACATATCTCTAAAAGTAACAACAACATGGTCTGGTTGTTCACCCTGCACAAAGAGAATAACATTACAATAAACCATATCATCAACAACATTACTCATAGAGATTTCCTTATAATAGAATGTTTGCATCATTGAGAGATTCATTCCATCATTGTTTCCCAAATGGTTATAACTCATTATTAATGTTGGCTATGAATTCATCAAAACAACACCATTCAAGTACCAATACCATATCAATTTAATGATACAAAGTAAACAATTATGTTTATCAGCATCACCATATCAATTCAAATAAGTCTTGAAACTCAAGACTCAATGTTAATCAAGTGTGAGTTGAGTTTCCACTATCGATGATTAATTAGATATGAGCTTATTCCACACCCCTAATGACGTCTTCATTATATCCAAAGACATCATATCCTTTTCAATCCTTTCGTCAAAGGGTTGCAAGATTTTCTAAACTTTAATAAATTTCGAACTTTCAATTTTTCAACTAATCATATATATGATTACTTTATGTACAGTTGATAGTATTTACTATCTATCATCAAATCATGACACTTTTGTCATATTAGTACAATTGTCAAATATAATATACATTCTATATTCTTGATAGTTTCGGTAAACTATCATCATGACACTTTTCTCATTCATTTTGTCATATACACAAATTTTATGGCATTGTTTATTTGCTAACCTTTTAAATTTGAAGTTTTACTTCCACTTAAATATATCTGAAATATATTTAATTCATTAAACATTTGTAGCAATCGACAACCACGATCAAACCAAATTTGTCATGACTAACTTTTATTTCATGAAGTAGGTTCAAACACGTAATTCATAAACTCCATATAAATACAACACCATAAAATTTATTTCTATTCTTTTAAAGTCAACAATTTTCTTGCATAACTAACACATGCATAACAAATTCTATGTGATAAATTAATGTTTCATATTTAACAATATTTATGATACATCCAAATAAAAATCACAATATTAAATAAACAATGAATTCATTTCATTAATATTTTCTATAATTTTTCTCCATAAATATTTGTCAACTTACAATAATCTAAAATTATCCAAATTACTTTTAATATCAAGATGAACAAGAAATCATAATGTCATATTATGATACACATATAATATGAGATAAATCATTTTAAGTTTAATAAATTCTTGCACAAACTAAAATACAATTTAAACATGTCAATGATATTTTTAACATTTTATTTACATCAATTTATGTTACCAATACAAGCACCATACATTCAAATTCATGATTTTTTTTCTCACTAAATCATTTCATTCATAATTAATGCATTATTAATTAAAACAAATTTCTTGCATCAAAGAATAATATTTAACATGTAATTTAAATTAAAGTATACACCATAAATCAAATATATTTTTAATTATTAAAATTCACATACTTGAATAATTTATAATTCATGCTTATATAAATTTATAGCACATGTTAAACTTAACATAAATAATAGTACTTTCAACATATTTTACAACAATTTAGAACATCATATACCATATATTTATTTAAAATAAGTATGTACCTTTCACCATGATTATGAATAAACAAACATGTATATTTATCTCTTTCACCATCTTTGAAAGTTGTTATTACCTGTTTTAAAGTTGCATACTTTAATATTAATTATAAATAAAGTATATATCAAAATCGAAAATCGAATCTAAAGATTGTTAGATTTTGTGTTGTTGTTCGAACTGCAGTAAAGCGACAAGAAGCAAAAATTTAGTTTTGGAAGGATTCCCTTCGGGATTTATATCGTCTCCACAGGGATCGGTGCGAGGGAAAGAATCTCGTTCAACGATCTCTAAGTTTCTAAGCTTGTGGTGATTAAGTTGGTTGAAAGATTCAAGGGTACCATAAATAATGGCAGAAAATATAAAGACAGAAAATATAAAGTAAAGACTTTAAAATAAACGGAGTCTTCTTGGGATTGGATCTCATCAATTGACAACACATGCATTCTTCTGACCAGTTAAACACAAATCAATCATTCGTCTAATATCCTCACGTATCACCCACAACGGAGGTCATGTCTAATGCAATGTCGAAAGAACAACCATATTATCTCATTGGTGATGTCTCACACAACTCAACAACACAGAGCATTAAGAACTGATACTCACATAAATGTTAAGCCTAAATCTATGTCTAGAGTTTAGAACCTAACGAGTATTCATCCTAGATCCAGATCTGAAGAGTGTATGTTTATAGCGGCTCAAATCAAAGATAAACAGGTAAACAAAGATGACACTCATACTAGATAAATGATTACTTCATATAAAACGTCATGATCAGAATACGTACATACGCTTAACCCTTTTTACATGCATTCAACTTATTTTCCAAATGTAAGTGAACTTAGTTTCTCATCTCTATTATCACGTATCTTCACAATACCGTATTGATCGCTACTCATGCTAATAATCAACACAATAAAATAAAAGTGATACTAGTGAATATCAACTTATAAGACTATGTCAAAAGTTTGCTCATTGATAGATGAATATCTTAGATCTAAGATTTGAAAAAGGTTTTGTCAAGACCCACAAATAAGAAATCAAAGACAACATCAATATTGAATCAAAACTTGTTCACAATAGATAAATTAGATGAAATACATAAGGTATCAATAGATTACATCCAAACCCAATAAGAGATCGAAGAACTTACTCGAAGATCAAGCTCCGAGTTGCTTCGATTTTTGCTTCTCCCTCTTAGAGTTTGTGTTTCTCTCTCTAGAATATGTTTGGAATGAAGAGAGATAAAGTTCCGATCTCCAAAATATATGGTATGTTTCTAAAAAGCAAGAAAAGTACTTAAATAGTATTACAAAAATATGTCTTGTTCGCACTACGAACTCATCCTTCGCACTGCGAAGTCCACTTTCAGGCACTTCAAGTGCCTCAGGAACAGTTAAACCGCCCTTGGAAATATCTAAGTTTGCAGTGCGAACTCATTCTTCGCACAACGAACTTCTTTGCTACAGCTTCACACAGCGAACTTTGGGTCCTTTTCCTACTGCTATCCAAAGTTTTTAGCTCGCCTGGACTTCGCTGTGACCTTGTACAGCGAACATTAGTTTTGACCTCGCTGTTGTTCGCATTGTGAACTTGCCGATTCTTCTTCAATTCTTTGGCTTCCTTGTCCAATCCTTTGTGTCTTAATCATTTATGTTTTATGCTTATATCCTGCACAATAACACACATATCGAAGCATTTAAAGGTATTTGCAATATAATTTAAGAATCACACAAGAACAAGAAATAAATCCATTAAAAAAATGAGAAATGAGTTGAAAAATGCCAAGAAAGATGGTTCAATTTAAGTTAAAATTTGCACTTAACAAACTCTCACCAACTTGATTTGTGCTTGTCCTCAAGCAAAGTATGCCCCTCATGAAAACAAGAGGATTTTCTCAAGCATAAGATTCAACCAAGAAAGGATTAACGGTCCAAATTCAAACAAGAGAGATTTTCTCAAACAAGAGGATTTGCTCAAGCATGAGAATGCGCACAAGTAATGTTCACTACTTAATAGAATCAAACAATGATAAAGAATTTAGTTCTTAAACAAATATCATGCAATGTTTCAAATAACAACTAAATTCTCATACTTGAATTAACACTCCTCTTCAAAATAAGAATGAAGAAATTAATGTGTTTGCAGCCGCGGGGCAATTTCACTCGTCTAACAAACAATGTAAATAACAATCCAATTCATACATTCATCTAATCAATCAAAAATGAAATCATGGAAGCAAGAGATCACTTAGGGCTTTTAAGGTTGTAGCTTGGTCAGGTTCACAAGAAAGGATCATTTCTAACGACCATTGAATTGAAATTACCTATGCAAAAGAAATATTCACTATACATGGTATTTACACATCACAACTTCATTCACCAATTCCTTTCCTCAATTGTAAACCTTCTCAAACTTCATTTTGCACTATTATTTCATTCTCTATTTTTCTTTTTCAAATAAGCATTCTTTTTCTTTTTTTACTAATTCATATTCACACTTTTTCCATGCTTGCTTGAAATTTTTCAAAATTTTTAGTAACATACCATTTTCTTTTTCGTTCTCCCCAACTTGAATTCAACGAAACCTTCAATCAATCATATATCCCCAGAGAGAATGCCGAACCTATTCCCTAGTAGATATTTTGGTCAATCCCCCAGGATATAGATTTGTCTACCTTGTCCTCTGTTTACCCTTTGTTTCCCCAGTGGAGACATCTTTTTGTTTACAGTTTCTTGAGGTTGTAAATCCGTTGATTTTACTTCTTAATTTTTTAGATATGTTGATCTCATTTCGTATTCCCAAGCTTTTGAGTCGTAAATCCGTTGATCTTACTTCTCTCCACCTTTGGGTTGTAGATTCGTTAATCCTACTTCCTCTTCATAGATCTGTTGATCTTATCTTTTGAGTCGTAGATCCGTTGATCTTACTTATCTTTACCTTTTGGGTTGTAGATCCGTCGATCCTACTTCCTTTTCCATAGATCTGTTGATCTTCTTTTAAGTCGTAAATCCTTTGATCTTACTTCTCTTCACCGTTTGGGTTGTAGATCCATTTATCCTATTTCCTTTTCCATAGATCCGTTGATCTTCTTTTGAGTTATAAATCTGTTGATCTTACTTCTCTCCACCATTTAGGTTGTAGATCTGTTGATCCTACTTCCTCTTCATAAATTTGTTGATCTTATCTTTTGAGTCATAGATCCGTTGATCTTACTTCTCTTCACCTTTTAGATTTTAAATTCGTTGATCCTACTTCCTTTCCATAGATCCGTTGATCTTTTATTTTGAGTTGTAAATCCGTTGATCTTACTTCTCTCCACCTTTTGGTTGTAGATCCGTTGATCCTACTTCCTCTTCATAGATCAGTTGATCTTATCTTTTGAGTCATAAATTTGTTGATATTACTTCTCTTCACCTTTTGGGTTGTAGATCCGTTGATCCTACTTCCTTTTCCATATATTCGTTGATATTTTGTTTTGAGTTGTATATCCGTTGATATTACCTTTCTCTATTCCTTTGGGTCCTTGATTCGTTGATCTTACCTTTCATCCATATTACCTTTCATGGGTACTATTATCCCATTACCAGATCACCATTGGTTAAGTACAGCCACTCATTACAAGCCTTTTCACCATAAAACAAAGTTAGTACATCACTACCCATCCACCTTTCACCCAAGAGTACAAATTTTATGGTTCTTTTTGTTTTCAATCCCCTTCTACCTTGAATGTTTGAAAGTCGTTGCTCTTCACACCTTCGGGTTTAAGTTGATTGAACAGGGGCAGTTGTTGCACCCCAAAATTTGCCCTCTTGTTCCTAACTCTAACTGGTTTATGTTTCACATTCATGTGCATCATCCACTAGGCTATGAAAATTAAGATCATGCATTTCATTGGGCTCCTAAGACATGGGATCAGAGGTTTTTTGTTAATTTGGATTTCCATTGTTCAGAGGTGATTTCATTTGTTTATTGTAATCAAGTTTGAAACAAGGTGTTAGAATTTCATCATCAAGAGCATTTTTATCAGAGGTTTATCAAAGCACAGTGTCATCTTCTCTGAATTTCCTCAAGGGTATCAGATGTTTAAGGTTTCATCAGTGGCCTTGGAAGAATTTTGGACTTGGGTTTTATTTCTCATTAGCGTCCTAAATCATTTATTCATCAGTATGTACCAAGGCATGAAGATTGGGGTTTCTTGCTCCTTTATGTTCGAGATGGGCATGTGTCGTTCAATTTAGGTTCACTTGAGGCTAGCAGGTTAAATATGTCTACAGTACTGTTGAGTTCAATTGGATATGACTTGATATTGGTTAAGAAAGAGAAGATTGTTTCATTCTCAAGTTGGATTTGGCATAGATCAGTGCTTTATATCTAAAGATCATCAAATTAGGATTCTTGTGCCAATTCAAGTCATTTGGTGAAGTTAAGTTGTAGAGCCATTAAAGGCCAAGCTAGTTGTTACATTTCAGGTTATTTGTAAGTACTGATTGTGTGGTTCAGGTTTTCTTCATTGATCTAAGGATTCGACAAGTCTGTCGTTCAAATCAAGATCATTTTAAGATGGATTCAAGGTTGTGATGTCATTCAAGATCAGTGGCAGTTAATTTAAATTATCAAGGCTTCAAGTGTTGTTCAAATATGGAGGCACATTACAAAATCCATTCTTTACCAATATTCATTCCCATAAACATTTTTATCCACTTTGTCAATTATCCATATTTTATTCAAATCCATTTTCCAAGCCATTTTAAATGTCTATTTTCCAATCCAATATCAACTATCCAATTCCAAATGACATTCATTCCAAAAGCCCATTCAAGTCCAAGGTCCATTACTTTTTCTTTACATTATTACAACAAAAAAAAAGAGTAAAATTACAATTACAAAGAGAGAAAATTCAGAAAAGGTACACCCTTGGTCAATGCACATTTCTCAAGCCTTGCCCCATTCTTACAGTAAAACAACCTTGCACACTTTGCCTCGATTGTGCAACACCACAACCTGCATAAATGAAAACCTTTTTAGAAGCAATCTCAAACTAGACAAGTCATGCCACAACAACCAACAACAACTGCAAACCTGTATTTTTGAAAGCAATCACTCATCAATACAAGACAAAACTCTATGTACCTTGAAACTTAATCAAGAAGTTTTGAATTGGTTTTAAAATGAGGAGTTGTAGAAAGAACAGGGGTGGGGATAGCAAGAACTTTTCTGCAAAAAAAACTAAAAATTTGACACTCTCAAGATCTGCATACCCAAGTCTCTGAGGTGGCTTGATGACTCTCCTCGACATGTCTCTTGCTAGCAGGTAGTCATTATCACTCTCCTCATCTTTGGCAGCATCTTCTGCTTCTTCTTCGACTTCATCTGGGGTACGTAATTCAGCCTCAACACGCTCCACCTCAACAGGAATCTCTCTCTGTTCCAGCTCTTCGTCAGCATCATCAGTTTTCTTAAAAGCCATCTCAGCTTCATTGAAAACTACATCTCGATTGGTGATACACCTCCTGTGACCTGGCTCTAGGCACCATAGCCTATAAGCTTGGACTCCTTCAGGGTATCCCATGAACATGCATTTCAGAGCTCTAGGTTCGACCTTGTCTTGCCTAATATGAGCATAGGCCACACAGCCAGATACTCTCAGTCTGTCGAGACTAGATGGATATCCCGACCAAAATTCTTCAGGTGTTTTCATTCCCAAGGCAGTCAAGGGACATCTATTTATCAGATAAGCTGCTGTCGAAATAGCCTCCGCCCAAAACACCTTCTTCAATCCAGCACTAACCAACATGCATCTAACCCTTTCAAGGATTGTTCGATTAAATCTCTCAGCTAAGCCATTTTGTTGAGTACCTGCTACAGTCTTATGCCTTGCAGTCCCATACTCAACACAGTAACTGTCAAATGCTTCATTGCAGAACTCAAGGCCATTGTCGGTTCTCAACCTCGTAACCTTTCTGCCAGTTTGAGTTTCAACCAGAACCTTTCAACTTTTGAAATTCTCAAAAGTTTCATCCTTCGTCTTCTTAATGAATACCTATAACTTTCTGGAATAGTCATCAATGATGGATAGAAAATACCTTGCACCTAAATGTTAAGGATTCCTTGAAGGCCCCTGATAAGTGCAAATTGTAGCTATTTTTGTATATAAGTTTTGTTGCACTTATCGATACTTTTTGTTAATATCGTACGAATAAACCCCGCTTTGTTTGTAAACACGTTTACTTTATGTTATAATGTATATATTGCGTTATTGTGTAAATATCATTGAGTTTAATTGTTTTCCATTTATTTTTCCAGGTATTCAAGTAAGGATATCTTTTCATATTCATAAAAAGCATTGAATAAGCTTTCCAAAGCTTCAAACCAGGCGAAAAACAGAGTTACGGTTCGAAAGTTATGGCCGAAACAGTGCAGGATTTTTACTGTCATGACAGCTTTCGCCCCAGGCTCGTCAGGCGAAGCTGCGGCAAGCCAGACAATCCAGAAACATGAAAAAAGTGCAGAATAAGCCGCCTAACTTCTCCAGGCAAACCAGAATTTCGCCAGCCGAATTTTGACGGACAGAAACACCATTTAAGGGCCAAAAACACATTTGTTAGAGGATGGTTTTGGGGTTTTTTGCTCCCAACTCCATCAAATTCATTTTTCAGTAGATTAGCTTAGAAAGAGACATTGAAGCTTGCACACGGATGATCCGGAGTGGATTTCTCATCGACCGGTGTTGACAAACCGTGAGATGTTTGGTTTATTTCTTTTCTTCTTTGTGTATTTCATCTTTGTTGGGTTGTTATATATGTATTTACTTTGAACTCATGTATATTTGTCGCCCACGGCGTTGTATAAAATCTGCTTTACAACTCTTTATTAGTGATTGCCCTTGATTTTTACTTTATACTCGGGGTTTGGGTTGTGTTAGAGATAAACATCGCAAACTTTGATTAGGGATGATTATTTGTTAGTTTCTGGACGCTAGAGACAGATTTAGAGCTAATAATCTTTATGGGTGTCGAAGCTTAATACCTCCGTATCTTGAGTCGAGTGCGAGAGTGTCGACGAGGGTAACACGATTGTTCTCTCAGCTCAGTGTGTCAGAGAAGGACACTGTTGTGAGCGATGCTGGATGATATTGAGGAGTATTGTAGGTTGAGTATAACTGGTCAGTAAGTTTAAGTTTGTGAGGAGTGGATTATATGCATGCCGAATAAGTTTCTTCTTTCTGAAGAATGAATTCTTTTTGTGTTAACATTTACTTTTCTGTTTCTATGTTTGAAACATTTTAAACCAAACTCTTTAACATTTAAATTGTCGAACGGCAGTTCAATAACACCGATCTCTGTGGACACGATAAATTCCTGGAAAAATACTTCCAAATCTTTTGTTGCTTGCCGCTTTACCGCTTCAACAAAATGGCGCCATTGTTGAAGCGGTAAAGCGGCAAGCAACAAAAGTTTTGGAAGTTTTTTTCCAGGAATTTATCGTGTCCACAGAGATTGGTGCTATTGAAGTGTCGTTCGAAAATTTAAATGTTAAAGAGTTTAGTTTAAAATGTTTCAAACATAGAAACAGAAAAGTAAATATTAATACAAAAAGAATTCATTCTTCAGAGAGAAGAAACTTATCCGGCATGCATATAATCCACTTCTCACAAACTTAAACTTACCGACCAGTTATACTCAACCTAAAATACTCCTCAATATCATCCAACATTGCTCACAACAGTGTCCATCTCTGACACACTGAGCTGAGAGAACAACCGTGTTACCCTCGTTGACACTCTCGCACCCGACTCGAGACACAGAGGCATTAAGCTTCGACACCCATAAAGATTGTTAGCTCTAAATCTATCTCTAGCATCCAGAAACTAACAGATAATCATCCCTAATCAAAGTTTGTGAAGTTTATCTCTAACACAATCCAAACCCCGAGCATAAAGCAAAAATCAAGGACAATCACCGATAAAGATTTGTAAAGCAGATTTTATACAACGCCATGGGCGACAAATATACATGAGTTCAAAGTAAATACATATACAACAACCCAAAAAAGAAGAAATACACAAAGAAGAAAAGAAATAAACCAAACATCTCGCGGTTTGTCAAACATCGGTCGATGAGAATTCCTCCCCGGATCATCCGTGTGCAAGCTTCAATGTTGTTTTCTAAGCTAATCTACTAAAAAATGAATTTGATGGAGTTGGGAGCAAAAAAACCCCCAAACCATCCTCTAAAAATTGTGTTTTTGGCCCTTAAATAGTGTTTATGTCCGTCAAAATTCGCCTGGCGAAATTCTGGTTCGCCTGGCGAAGTTAGGCGGCTTATTCTGCATTTTTTTCATGCTTCTGGACTGTCTGGCTCACCACAGCTTTGCCTGGCGAGCCTGGGGCGAAAGCTGTCATGACAGCAAAAATCCTGCACTGCTCCGGCCATAACTTTCAAACCGTAACTCCGTTTTTCGCCCGGTTTGAAGCGTTGGAAAGCTTATTCAATGCTCTTTATGAATATGAAAAGATATCATTGCTTGAATATCTGTAAAAATAAATGAAAAACAATTAAACTCAATGATATTTACACAATAACGTAATATATACACAATAACGCAATATATACGTATTTACAAACAAAACGGAGTTTATTCGTACGATATTAACAAAAAGTATCGATAAGTGCAACAAAACTTATATACAAAAATAGCTACAATTTGCACTTATCAAACTCTCCCAAACTTAAACTTGTTTGTCCTGAAACAAGAATCAAACAACTCAAAGAAACAGAGTGACAATCAAAGAATCATGAATCAACAGGTTTTGAAAAACAGAAACTAATGAATGGTTCAAATGAAAAATGGTACACATAAAGTAAATACTTACCACTAAACTACGACGATAACATAGTCACAAAACAAATGCAAAATACAAAAATCATGCCAAACATCCTAAAACAACACAAGTCCAACCGTGAATCACACCTAGCAAAAATAATCATCGGTAGATGAAAAACACAAAATGAGGTACTTTTCACTCACACAACATTCTTGCAAACAAAAGACTATATTATGCAATCATCCAAAAATCATATTGAACATACAAAGGCAAGAATCACAAGGGCTTTCAAGGTTGTAGCGTGGTCAGGTAAATAAACAAGGGGCAATTTCTAAAGGTAATTGAAACAAAAACTTGCCTAAACCTAATGGAGTGTTCAACTCACAAAGACTCAAACACAAAATTCCAATCAACTTCTTCCAAAATTCCAAGTGTTAAACAAAACACAATACTTATTTAGAACAATTATTTGAACTCTTTTTGTTTCCTTTCTCAAGGATTTTCTTTTTCTTTCATTTTTTTTTTCTTTTCTTTTCTTTTTCATATTTTTCTCTTTTTTTCTTTTCTTTTTCAACCTCATAGAAACCAACCAATGAGTAAACAATCATTCTCTCCCCAACTTGAATTCAACCACATCATCATGTGAATACTCCCTACATTCTAAGGCAAGGTAAAAATTCATACAACAACACAAAGTTGAGGGTTCAAGAAAAAAACAATCAATCAAAATCCATGCAAAAAGTGAATTCAATACTCATAACTACTACAAAAAACCCATTTATCAACTATTGAGAATGACATATAATGACGCGGGCGAAGGCGTTGTTATGTAGATTGTTGTTGTAAGTTCGCTGTTTCTACAACGGTCTGGAAACCGTTGTTGTATTCTAGAAGCACGCGTTATATTGCAACGGTTAGGTATTTCAATTGTTGTAATATAAATTAACTATCACAATGATTATGAGTATCAACCGTTGTCATATATATTAACTATCACAACGGTTATGTGTCTCAACCGTTCTCGAATGTACCCTTAGTTTATTAAATACAAATGTATATTGCTTGTTTTACCATCCACCTAATTAAAGAAATACTACCATTAAAATTGGTAAAGAACTATATAATCTGAAAATTAAACTGTTCTTGAAAACCAACTTAAACACACCACTGTTTTCCGAATTGCATCAATTTCATTCCACACATTTTATGTTCCTTAACATAAAATTTATGGTTCAATGGTCGGTTTCCTTCAATCCATCGATATCTTTTATTATAGTTTACCTCATCATCGCCAAAAATCATCGCGATTTTATCATCATAACAATCATGATCTTAACAACCACGATGATTAGTGACGACGATGATGTAAACTATAAGAAAATATATCGATGAATTAAAGCAAACGGACCACTGGAACATAAATTTTATGTTAAGGAACATTAAATGTGCTGAATGAAATGGATGCAATTCGGAAAACATTGACATGATAAAGGTTGGTTTTCAAATACATCCTAATTTTTAGATTATAAGTTTCTATATCAATTTAACTGATTGCATTTTCAATAAAAGGATAGTGAATCAAACAATATACATAGTATATAATAAACTAAATTTCATATACAATATCAGAATGAATTCATATATATGTACATTATCATAATGAATTCATATGTATGTACCACCATCATCATCACCATGTGAAACAAACCCTAAGAAGTGGGAAACAATGAAGAAAGTTAGTTAGTATTCAATTTAACTATATACAATATACATAGTATATATATATATATATATATATATATATATATATATATATATATATATATATATATATATATATATATATATATATATATAATAAACTAATGTTCTATATCAATTTAACTGATTGCATTTTCAATAAAAGGATAGTGAAACAAACAATATACATAGTATATAATAAACTAAATTTCATATACAATATAAGAATGAATTCATATATATGTACCTTATCAGAATGAATTCATATATATATGTACCACCATGTGAAACAAACCCTAAGAAGTGGGAAGCAATGAAGAAAATTAGTTAGTATTTAAAACAAAACAACCAAAAGTTGAAACAAAACCCTAAGTAGTGGGACTGTACCATTACAATGAAGTTCACCTTGCTTGTGAAGCATTGAAGTCGAATCTGCACAAAATGAGAACGATCAACAAAAACAACATGAAGAAAACGAGATAATGGGAGTTATCTAACAAAAAGATTGAAGTAGAAGACTACCTTATTTTCCATAAACAACATGTACATTACGCTTGCTACCGCCAGCATCATCACCATGTTCATCTAGTTTTAGATTCTGCAAGAAGAAATACAAGGAGGAAGAAACTTAAATCAAAAGCTTCATACTTCTTGTATTTCTTTTTGTGGATTCTATAAAAAGATGAAGTTTGCTGCCAAAAATGGGTGCTAGGGTTTCGCTGTGAAGGAAACGGCGCTATTGTCAAAAATAGAAAGTTAATTCCTTTATATAGGTAAATATTTCACAACGGTTTTCTAAAATAACCGTAATGATAAGTATATATATTATTTTAATAATATCATAACGGTTAGTTATATTAACCGTAGCGATAACCCTTCTAATTGGTACAAGGTTCGACTCCAGGCAACAACATTTTTCTATAATTATGTAAAATAGAAAAATGTTGTTGCCTAGTATAAGGGGTATCGTTACGGTTATTATTACTAACCGTTGTAATATTATAACCCTTGCTCTTCCCGGAGTAGAGAACACTCTGGCCATAATGATTTAAAATTTTCTCCGTTTTTCAAAAAATATCGTTCCAGAATATCAACCATTTACAAGTTATCATCATTGCAAACATTAAACTATCAGACTTTTCATCTTCAACCTCATCTATAAATAGACAACTTTACATTTCTTCATAATATATTCTTCGTAACAATGAGTTCTACAAATGAGAATGCTAGAATCACCAATGAGGAACGTCAGGCACCAATAGAGGAGGTCCAACCAGCGGCCAGGGCAGCCTTAAGGGTGAGGAAGGATAAGAAGAAGAAGAAGAAGCTGAAGAAGAAAAAGAAAAAGAAGAAAAGGAGAACAGTTTATTATAATTCCGATGAGGGGAGTGAGGAGAGATGTCTAGATTATAAAGATGCATTTGCAGCAATGGGCTCTGACATTGATTAATATATGTAATATGATTATCAATGTACTCTTTTTAATGGAATCTTAATAAAATGTTAATTTATATATGCTCATCTCTTACAGTTTTATTTTTAAAGTTATATATACTATTCTCTTGCACTTAAAAACACTAACAAATGAAATAAAATATATGTTTAAAAGAAAAACAATGATGAATTTTGAGTTTTGAGGTTAAATCCCCGTAAAACTAACAAAAGAAATAAAATATATGTTTAAAATACAAAAACATGACAAAAAATATAGTTGTTGGGAATCGAAGCTTGTTACATGTATTACAACGGTGTTTTAATACAACCGTGTTTAAAATGTAAAAAAAATGGAAAAAAATGTAGTAGCTGAGAATCGAAGCTTGTTACACAGCTTGTATTACAACTGTTCATTAGTACAACTGTCGTTAAATATGACGTTATAAATTTTTTAACGTATTACAACGTTGGGAAACGAATCCGTGGTAAGTCTGGCATCGTTAAATGGGTTTTCATAGTAGTGATATATAATGATAGAAAGGCACAAAGGGGTTTAACAAATGATCACACGCTCACAAGGTGAATGACTATTTAGCTAGGTAGTTGTGCTCAAAATGAAACAAAATGCCTTGATCCTTTTCATGCTATCACATAATCAACACAAACAACAGATTAAGCATAATAAAATCCAGTTAGAACAAGAATGTTGGTACTCTGCGCATATATGAACAATGGAAAGCTACTTCACAAAAAGGGTGGGAACTAAAGTGATTTACAACAAGAACAAGTATACAAAAGAATGAATGGCATGGAAGTTTGTAAAATGCCTAAGTATCATGAATATGCAAAAGTCTAGCAAGCGATAAACACATACCTTGGACGTGTACAAAACTTAACAATATCATTACCATACATCCGTAAGTTGAAACGATAAAACTTGGAACATCACCAAGCATCCTCAAATTAGCCGACCAAAATTTTCGTCCAAACAACAAACAAAAACATTAGAAACTAAAAACAATAAAACATGCTTGTTTTATGTCGTAAGCTCGACGCCTGTTATTTAAGAACGTTCCTCCAAGTTGCTTCCACCCGGTTATTCCTAACCAACACGCAAGCAAACGTGAAAAGAAACAAACAATGATATAACAAATTCACAAGTATAAATATCAATATAAACAAGTGAAAATATACAATATGTACGATATCTACAAAACTCAAAAACAAAGAAACTATCGCAATGCGATCCAATAAAAACACCAATCCCCGACAACGACGTCATTTTGTTGAAGCGGTAAAGCGGCAAGTAAAAAAAGTTATGGAAGTATTTTTCCGGTAATTTATCATGTCCACAGAGATCGGTGCTCTTAAACTGCCGTTCGACAATTTAAATGTTAAAGAGTTTGGTTTAAAATGTTTCAAACATAGAAACAGAAAAGTAAATCTTAATACAAAAAGAATTCATTCTTCAGAGAGAAGAAACTTATCCGACATACATATAATCCACTCCTCACAAACTTAAACTTACCGACCAGTTATACGCAACCTACAATACTCCTCAATATCATCCAGCATCGCTCACAACAGTGTCCATCTCTGACACACTGAGCTGAGAGAACAACCATGTTACCCTCGTCGACACTCTCGCACCCGACTCGAGATACGGAGGCATTAAGCTTCGACACCCATAAAGATTGTTAGCTCTAAATCTATCTCTAGCATCCAGAAAATAACAGATAATCATCCCTAATCAAAGTTTGTGAAATTTATCTCTAACACAACCCAAACCCCGAGCATAAAGAAAAAATAAGGACAATCACCGATAAAGACTTGTAAAGCAGATTTTATACAACGCCAAGCATAAAGCAGATTTTGTAAAGCGGATGTAAATCAATTAAAGGGATTTTAAGTCATGTATATTTGTCGCCTATGGAGTTGTATAAAATCTGCTTTACAAATCTTTATCGGTGATTGTACTTGATTTTTTCTTTATGCTCGGGGTTTGGGTTGTGTCAGAGATAAACTTCACAAACTTTGATTAGGGATGATTATTTGTTAATTTCTGGATGCTAGAGATAGATTTAGAGCTAACAATCTTTATGGGTGTCGAAGCTTAATGCCTCCGTATCTCGAGTCGGGTGCGAGAGTGTCGATGAGGATAACACGGTTGTTCTCTCAGCTCAGTGTGTCAGAGATGGACACTGTTGTGACTGATGCTGGATGATATTGAGGAGTATTGTAGGTTGAGTATAACTGGTTGGTAAGTTTAAGTTTGTGAGGAGTGGATTATATGCATGCCGGATAAGTTTCTTCTCTCTGAAGAATGAATTCTTTTTGTATTAATATTTACTTTTCTGTTTCTATGTTTGAAACATTTTAAACCAAACTCTTTAACATTTAAATTGTCGAACGACAGTTCAATAGCACCGATCTCTGTGGACACGATAAATTCCCGAAAAAATACTTCCAAAACTTTTGTTGCTTGCCGCTTTACCACCTCAATAGCCCCCAAAGATCAGCATGAATGTAATCCAGGGATCCATGTGTTCTTTGCTTGCCTTTGTTAAACTTTTCCCTACAAGATTTACCAATTACACAAGATTCACAAAACTCCAACTTTTCGACTTTGTCACCACCTAGCAGGCTCTGCTTCCCCAATTCAACCAAGCCTCTTTCGCTGACATGGCCCAATCTTATGTGTCATAATTCTGTCTTCGACACAGGTTTCATGGATGCAATATTTGTTGAACCACTTACAACCTCAGCCTTAAGGGTATACAAGCCTTGTTTCTTCACGCCTCTCAAGACTTCCTTCGGCCCCTTCACGACTCTTAGGATACTTTTCTCTCCTTGGAAAACATATCCCTTCCTGTCGAATTCACCAAGAGAAATTAAATTTCTCTTAAAATCAGGTACATACCTGACTTCAGTCAATAACCTTATTGACTCATCATGGAGCTTGAATCTCACAGATCCAATACCTGCAATTTTACAGGATTTGTTGTTTCCCAGCAGCACCGGTCCACCATCTTGATCACATAGCTCCTCGAACAATTCTCTGTTTGGAGTCATGTGCCAAGTGCAACCTGAATCCATAATCCACTCTTTTCTTAAGTCGCCGCTTGAAACTACAAGGACATCAGATGAGTTGAAATCATCTTAAACAATGGTTGCGTTGCCATTATCCTTACCTCCATGATCTTTTAGGTGTTCAGGACACACCTTTCTTGTGTGACCCTCCTTTTTACAGTGATAACATCGAATACCAGATGTTTTGCCACTATGAGACTTCTGCTGACTTTTACCTTTCTTCTTGTCAAACTTACCATCCTTTCGCAAGAATTTTCCCTTAACGGCCAAACCTTCACCAACCGTCGAAGGTTTATGCCTTTTTAATTCGTTCATGTCCTTCGAATACAAGGCTGATTGAACTTCTTTAAAGCTCAGGGACTCCCTTCCATACAAGAGAGTTTCTTTGAAGTGAGCATGTGTTTTGGGCAAAGCACACAATAGCAACAGTGTTTGATCTTCGTCATCGATCTTCACATCAATATTTTCAAGATCAAGAATCAGCTTGTTGAACATATCTAACTGCTCAGCCCAAACTTTGTCTTCACTCATCTGGAATGAATACAAAGCTTGCTTCAAGTAGAGTCGATTCACCAAAGATTTGGTCATGTACAAACATTCAAGTTTCAACCATAACCCCGATGCCGTAGTCTCCTTTGATACCTGTCGAAGAACCTTATCACCAAGGCTCAACAATATTGCGCTGTGGGCTTTCTCTATCATGGTCGTGTTTTCTATTACCGTTAACGCAACATCCATGGTTGCCTCTCCCTTCAACGCTTCCAAACAACCCTGCTGAACCAGTAGGGCTTTCATCTTCAAGCGCCACAGACCAAAATCGTTCACTCCGGTGAACTTTTCAATCTCATACTTTGTTGAAGGCATCTTCTTCACGCTCACCGCACCAATTTTTTTGTGAAAAATGATACCTTGAAACAAGATATTAACGGTTTCTTTATGGGCAAGAAACACGCAAGGGTTAGGGTTAACAAGGAAAAACAAAGGAATAACAACTGAAAGAAGAATAGAGAATTGGTTAAATCTATTTTACTATTCACTTTCTCAATAGGGTTCAAAGATTACAAGTGAATACCAACAATTAACCTCTCTCAACCTAATAAGGTTTTTGTCACCCCTTAGAAAGAGAGACTAGTATGCTATTTATAATAAACCTAACTTACTAAACTAATGAGCTTTTTAACAATTACCCATTACAAGCTAACTTAGGGTACAAGCTAACTTAAACAATTGGATCCATAACATAAGGTCCAATTCGATCTCTTACATACTAGAACACAATTCGACTACATCATGTAGGTCTTCGACAACAGCATGTGAGCGGACTTTGACGGCATGCTAAAACTAGAGTTCGATCCAATATCTCACATATATAAACTACTGTTGTAATGCATTGCTATGTTGGACAGCTTGGCCAACTCCAACCAAGGTGAAACTTTACTTTTGGTTCGCCACGCTGGAACAACTCATGCAGAACCCACCGTTGGAGTTACTCTTAAGGTGCATGTTACTAAAACACACATTCATAAAAACAAGTGGGTGTATTATAGCAAATTCCACAGGGGTTTGCTATAATACACCCACTTGTTTTTATGAAGGTGTGTTTTAGCAAAGTTTAACTAAAAAATGGATAAATGCACCCTAAGGTGCATGTTGCTAAAATAGACATTAATAAAGTTTTTCTCCATATCTTCTAAATTTATATGAGAGTAATTAAAACATATAATTTATTTTTTTAAAAATAAATTTATCAGACATTAATGTATTTTTTTAACTTAAAGAAATTTTAGAACATCAACTAGCATAAAAAATATTAAAATAATTCTTTATACCCATTTCTTCTTTTGTGACACCTAAACTTTTACAAAGATAATAGTGTATTAGTGCTATTCATGATATATTAAAATAATTTGTGCTATCCATCTTATATTAAAATAATAATTTGCGCTATCCACCTATTATTAAAATAATGAATGTATCATCTATATATATATATATATATATATATATATATATATATATATATATATATATATATATATATATATATATATATATATGTTAAACCACATATAGTTTTGTCACGTGTTCTTTTTTATAAGAAAAAAACTCTTAATAGACTTTTTTTATTCACTTTAAAAATAATAATTGGTGTTTTTTTCAACTTCGTTTTTTTATGTCAACTTGATTGATTTAAAAATGAATCATTTATCATATTGTTGAGACATACAATTCATATCCTAAAAAGAACCTGCAATTAGAACCAAAAATATCTTCCGGATAATAGTTAGCTAAGTTAAGAATGTCTTTCCACCACAATGAAGGGCGAAGACCCTTACTAATGGCTACATCGGAACTCACCACCATCAAGTTAATATCACCGTAACAAGCCTTCAAAATTTCATACCAAAGAGCATTAGATTCCGCCAATATCCTCCATCTCTACTTATGAAGGAGAGCGATATTAAAGTCATCAATCCTACGTAAACCAAGCCTGCCTTTTTCAACCGGAAGACAAACCGCCTTCCAACTCAACTAATAAATTTTCCTTTCTTCCTCCGAACCACTCCAAAGAAATTTACTTTGTATCAAAGTAATCACTTTGACAACCTTCACCGGATCTTTGTAAAAAAAGAGCAAAAAAATAGAGAGACTAGAAAGAACCGATTTCAAAAGTGTCAATCTGCCTTCAAAGCACTCAAGGTGGATTGAGGATACTTGTATCAAGGAGAAATTCAAGTTTCTTTATAATTTATCTTTACTTAAAGAGGTATCGGTAACTTGTATGAGAGGTTGGATTGGAGGGGATTGGAGTTGGGGGGATGTAGGAGTTGGTGGAAATATTTCTGGTGCAACAGCCTTGGAGATGCATGAACTTCGTTTGTTGCTCCAGACGCAGCGTCTGTCCTCTGCTGTTTCGGACAACATCTGTTGGCCCATGGGGATCGCCGGCATTTTTTCGGTGAGCAGTTTTCATAAATTAGCTAATGCATATCGCATTCCCTATGGTCCTCGTAACATTCATGATGACGCTTTGGAGCTAATTTGGAAGATGGAGGTGCCGTCGAAAGTAAAGTCGTTTGGGTGAAGAAGTTTCATTAATAGACTTCCTACTAAGGATTCTTTATCCTTTAGAGGTTGTTCTTTTTCGAATAATAATATTGCTTGTGTGTTTTGTATTGATTCGATTGAATTGGTAGATCACATCTTTTTTTATTGTTGTGTGTCTTATGTGTTGTGGAGGGAGGTGGCTTTGTGGATCGGCTTTGATGATTTTGCAGCTAATGATATTAAAGAAAGTTTTAAGAGGTGGAGTATTTTTTTTGCAAGAAGAATAGGGTGAGAAGAGGTAAAGAAGGTTGCGTTTGGTTGGCAAATTGTTGGTTTTTATGGTCCTTGAGGAATGGCATTATCTTTAGGAACGATTCATGGAACGTTCTGGATGCGGTTTGGAGTATTAAAGTGTTGGTGTGGAGATGATCTTTCATCGGAAATATTACTCATCCCAACTGCAACTTTTATGAATTTAGCAAATTCCTTTTGTTTCAATTATCTTAAGGTTCAATTGGATTGTAATCTTCCTTGCCGAGCTTTGTCTCGCTTTTTGTAAGCAGGTTTGAGAACCCTTAGTTCTCTTTTTAATATATTTCTTACTTATAAAAAAATACAATTCATATATACGACGATATATATTTGTCTAATTAATTGGTTAAATTTAATATTTTTTTATATCTTCTAAATAATATGAGTAATTATAATATATGATTTGTTTTATTTTTAATAAGATAAATTTGAGACATTGATGTATTTTCTAGGCATGAAGAATTTTGAGAAAATCAACTAGCATAAAAATACAAAATAATCTTTAATACTAATTTCTTCTTTTGTGACTTGAACTTTTACAAAGATAATATTGTATTTGTGCTATTCACCATATATTAAAATAAATTTGTGTTATCCATCTTATATTAAAATAATGAATGTATCATTTGTATATAATATATAAAACGGTATTTTAATATTAATCTCATATGATTTTGTTACATGTTTTTCTTAAGAAAAAATTATTAGAATTTTAGGTCAAATGTAATATTATATGTATAAGGTTATTATTTAATAATTTAAAAGTAAAGTTGTCTAATTATATTAAGTCTATGACTAATGATATATATATGTCATGAAAGGTTATTGCATAAATACATAAATTAATATCTAATTTAATGAGTGATCAAATTAGAATATTAAAAATTAAGAAATAATTTTATGGTTATTTATAGGGAAAATATCATTTTTAGTTCCTTAACTCTACTTCGAGATCCACTTTACTCCCTTAATTTTTAAAAAAACCAATTCAGTCCCTTATATCTTCAAACGACGTCATTTAAGTCATTTTCGTCTAATTCTCACAAACGACGTCAATGTTTGCTCGCGTGGCATCTGACATGATATATACTTTTGACAAATATCAAACCAAAGATTCTATAACAGATGGCTGACCTAAAAATGGATGACCTTCCAAAACTGTCTGAAGAAGAAAACAGATGCTTAACAAAGAATTTTAGTGAAGTTGAGATTGCTGAAGTAATTAAAAGCTGTGATGGGAACAAAAGCCCAGGACCCGATGGATTCAATCTTGAATTTTTTAAAAGGTGCTGGAATACTGTTGGTGGGGAAGTGGTAGCTGTTATACAACACTTTCATATTCATGGAAACTTGCCAAAAGAAATGGCGTCTGCATTTATAGCACTTATACCTAAGAAGGAGTAGCCTATGATACTTGAAGACTATAAACCTATAAGCTTGGTTGGAAGTATCTACAAGATAATTTCCAAACTTCTTGTTAACAGACTGTCAAAGTTTATTGGGAAGCTAGTTACAAGTTCGCAATCTGCCTTCATTCCTGGCAGACACTATTGGATGTAGTTCCTTTGACTAATGAAATTCTTGATCTAGAAAAACGAAGGAAATCACCTTGCCTACAATTTAAAGTGGATTTTTCTAGAGCATATGATACTGTTAATTGGGTCTTCCTTATCCAAACTTTTGCAGGCAATGAATTTCAGCAGAAAATGGCCATCTTGGATGCGTGGGACAGTGATGAATTGTTGGCTATCGATCATGATAAATGGTGGTATAATAAAGGACTTCAAAGTTTCATGTGGGCTCATACAGGGTGATCCTTTGTCACCCCTGCTGTTTGTTTTGGTAGCAGAAGGCTTGGCTCTTTTGGTTAGGCGAGCCAAATTGAATTCAATGTTGGGCGGGTTTAATATAAACAGTGCTGAAACTTGTAGCATGGTGCAGTTTGCGGACGACACCATAATTCATTGTAATGGATCCTGGTATGATCTTTGGGGCTTAAAAGCAATTTTACGTGGCTTTGAAATGGTATATGGCTTGACTGTCAATTACTTAAAAAGCCGTATAATAGGTGTCAGACTTGATGAAGACTTTTTGGATGTTGCTTCTCAGTTCCTTATGTGCAGAAGAGGAACTTTGCCAACCAAATTCCTTGGCTTGGTATTAGGTGAAAATCATCGAAGGGTAGAGTTTTGGAATCCTATAATAGATAAATTCAGAAAAAAAAAACTTTCGTGTATGAAGGGTTGTATGCTATTAATGGGAGGTAGACTTACAGTGCTAAATTCAGTACTATCGAACCTGCCAATACACTATCTCTCATTTTTCAAATTACCTGCTGCAGTAGCAAGGAAATTGACTTCAATTCAAAGAAGATTCTTTTGGTCAGGTAATGTGGATAAGGCAAGTATTCCATGGGTCAGCTGGAAGGATATCTGCAAACCAAAACAAAATGGTGGTTTAGGGGTGAAGGATTTAATGGAATTTAACACAGCACTTTTGTCAAAATGGTTGTGGAAATTCTTGGTTGATAACAATGCTGTGTGGAGACCAGTGATTGAGGAAAAATACGGATGCTTGAGAAGTAGAGTCATGCTACACAAGGATTGGGGTAAAGATGCTCTAGAATCTTTATGGTGGAGAGATATCATTAAGGTAAATCTATACAAGGAAGGTATTGGATTTAGAAATAATATCAGGTGCAATATAGGAGCTGTGGGTTGAGGAAAATTGGAGATGGAATAAAGAATTTATTTGCGAGCTGCATTCTTCTCCAGGAGCTACGACCAGATCCTCTTGGCTTGCACTTCTCTCAGTTCTGTCTAATACCCTTCTTGTCCTTGGTGTTACTGATGGGTTCCAGTGGGAGATCGAAAATACCAATTCATTCTCTGTTGCCTCGTCTTATTCGTGCCTCATTCATGCTGCTATTTTAAGTGATATTGAGATTCCTTCCAAGACGGCTTTAGAGTTAATTTGGAATTCCAAAATTCCACTGAAAGCTAAAGTTTTCTCTTGGAGGTTGCTACTTCATAGATTACCAACGAGGCAACTTCTGGCCGCCAGGGGTGTAATCTCGAATATTCACGATACAGTTTGTATCTTTTGCTTCAGAGTAGTTGAAGATATTAATCATCTTTTCTGTGCCTGTCCGAGAATTCAAAAATTGTGGGAGAGGGTGGCTGCTTGGATAGGTATTAATTGGCAGGTGCATCATAATGTTTGTGATTCATTGTTGTCTTGGTTTTTAGTCCTTATTAGGTTTTGTGACAAATCTTCGGCGTGCTTTATTTGGATTTCGTCGTGGTGGGTTATATGGTGGATTAGAAACCAAATTTTGTTCAATGATTTAATTCCGGACATTGCTGATATGTTTCTTAGAATAACCCATATTTCTTGGGATTGGTTAGTTGTTTGGTTCCTTTGCAAAAGGAAATGCTTGTACTACGATTGGTTCAAAAATCCGATCGATGTTTTGTCTAGATAGGTGGTGGCTTTCCCTTTTTTTTGGGAAATCATTCGATGTCATTTTGTATATAGATTGAAGTATTCCTAGTGCTTCGTTGAATATATTATTCCTTATAAAAAAAGTATCAAACCAAAGACACCATAATTGCTAAGAAAGATAATGTACCACTAGGCCACATCACATTTTATTTAATTAGTTTACAAATCATATACATATATTAACAAACTTGTGTATCAACACAACTAAAAATTAAACGTACAGGACTATTAAATTAAGAGGGTTTCTTAACACACCACCCATATTTCTTATACACCACGTGAAATTTCGTTTTTGCCCCCCAGTTCCGGATGTGCACATCCAGACGCACCGTTATTTTAAAAAACATTGCTTTGTTCCGGATGTGCGAATCCGGAATGACAAGTTACGCGTAATCCGGATGTGCACATCCGGAAAAATGGCTGAAACTTAAAAGATATATTTATTTTAAGAAATAATAATAATATGTATTTTAACAGAAGGTTAGAGGAACGAATATGGCAGACATCCTTTAATGATAACTTCAAAATATTTATCAAAACGCATGATAGCCACTTGTTCCGTATCCAAAAGTTGTCTAGTAGTTCTAACCCATATTTAAACAAAATAACGGTCATCCACCTATGGTGACAAACATGACCTCTGTAACCATAAGTTATATATCCAAAAAAGGCATTGTGAATATCCGAACTCCCAAATCTATCCTCGAATATTGTAAGAAAAATGAAGATCAACAGTAAAACATTACTTCATTGACGTTATCCAAGATAAATGGCAGCAGAGTTGACACAAAGTTGGTGGTACTTCTATTACCACTTGCAGAACCAGAATCATAATTTTCGACTTCACTTATGTAGTATCGAGTGTGGTGCCTAATTGATACATGTTGATGTATATTTATGTATATGGAGTAAGTGATGGTCAGTTTAGTCAGGTTTTGCTTTAAAACCGGGGAACACTTGATAGCTTTCCGCGCTCGATACTACATAAGTGAAGTCGAAAATTCTGATTCTTGTTCTGTAAGTGGTAATAGGAGTACCACCAACTTTGTGTCGACTCTGCTGCCATTTATCTTGGATAACGTCAAAGAAGTAATATTTTACTATTGATCTTCATTTGTCCTACAATCTTCAAACCTGTAAAATATAATCCTTTTAGGCTTAAACCCAGTTGATTTATAGAAAGCCACACGCTACTCCCTGAAAACCAAAATGGTAAATAATAATGAATTATTTATTCATTCAAACACTTTTCTTGTATCGTGTAAGTTAGTAACTACTCTCATTCTTAACCTTTCTTCTCCATAAAGCTCAGTCTTTTCGGTGCTCTGTGCCCTTACAGTTAAATAATAATGCGTTTTTTAATGCATACAAACTTTTTTTTATTCATCAACATTTCACTCTGTAATGCATGTTTACTTCATTGACATTGACTGAAGATTAATGGCTACACCGAAACAACACATTGAAGAGATACGAAGAAAAAAGTTTTCTATTGGCGGGAAATCTAATCCCTTGACTCAAGATCTTCATCATGCTGTCAAGACCTTCTCCCTCTCCTTATTGACGTTGACTGAAGATTAATGGCTACACCGAAACAACACATTGAAGAGATACGAAGAACAAAGTTTTCTATT